>JAKOOJ010000012.1:21357710-22685210 GCA_022577455.1 Arizona elegans
TGTGGCAGTAGGTATGTTAGTCCATCATTTGTAAATAGTTTACCTATGTTTCTGTTGTTCTTAGTCATAAATACCTTTCCACCTCTGAAAGTGGTTTCTATTACATTCTCTATACTTAATTTTAGGGTTGCCAATATGTTATTTGGAATTTCGGGCACAAATATTACCCCCTCTAATTTCCCTATACCCTTTATATGCGTGTCTCCTATTCCTCTCACTAGGACCTTATTTTGGTTTGCTACTTTAATGTAATATTTCTTTTCAGTGAAGTTACTTAATATTTCTCTATTATGAGTTGTATGACATGTGGCTCCAGAATCTATGAGCCAAGTGTTGAGTGAATCAGACATCAAAATGTTATTGTTTCTTATTCCATATAGTGATCCTTTCTTATTTTCTCTAGGGTTATTTCTGTACATTTGTCTTTCTCTAGGGTATGGTGATTCTCTTCGCTTATACCTGTAATCTGGGGAAGTTCTGTCTAAGAAGTGTATTCTCCTATCCTTGTGTTGATATGAGTCACTGTATCCTGCATTCTTGGGGCAATCTCTACTCTGATGTCTTTCAGATCCACATATGAGACATTCATGTGGGTACCTATCTCTGACCCTAAAATCAGTTCTTCTTTGATTTCTACCTTCCCTTTGTTGTGTATATCGCTCTCTTCTAAGTCTATCTTCAGTAATAAGCTTATTGGTGAGGTTTTCTAAAGTAATTTGTTCTATACTTAGGTTATCTATTAAGGTAATATAGTTATCCCAGCTGTGATCTAATGAGTTAATTATAATGCTTTTCATGGTGTTGTCAGAAATGGTTTCCCCCCTTTGAATAAGGTCTGCTCTTACAGCATTTAGATTCAAGATATGTTCACTCATGGAGGTATCATGTTTTAGTTTGGCAGAATAGAATTCCCTAGAAATTTTTGTGGTGGTGGCTACACTTTTACTATAGAACAAATTGAATAATTTTTGGTATGTTTCAAATACAGTTAAATTATGCTCTATACTGGGAAGTATACTTGGGGAAATAGAGGCAATTAATATATAATATGCTTTGTGATGGAGGCAGTCTATTTCATAGGTCCAAGGCTTATCTGGTGGGTTATCAATAAAAAATAAAACATTCTCTTTCAAATATGTAATCTGTAAACACTGGTTCCATTCCATTAAGTTGCTTCCATCTAATCTTAACTTTATAAAGTCTGAAGGTATTGTCCCTGAGTGTTGTGAAGTGTTATTCATGTTTAGTAGCTGTCCATGATTTAAGACCTTAGCATACTCACAATAAGGCCTGGGTATGGTAGATGCATGTCTGTATTTACTTATCTCTATGTTGCGCTGACTTGTATTTATGTTTTCTTCTTCTTTCTTTGCAGGCTCGTTCTGGGCATGCTCAGTCCTCATTTTTCTCCAGCAGCCGGCGAGGGAGGTTCCTGTGTCTGCAGCTCCTGGGGTGAAGTCCCAGACGGCCTTCTGTTGCTCTGCTTTGTTTCCGGAGGGCCTCTGGTGACTGAAGAATGCCTGGGGTGCTGCTCTGCTCGTCGGGGAGTCTTCTCTGAGGTCGTCAGTAAGTGGAGCTTGAGGCAGGCCGCCATTGCCAATGGAGCCGGGTTGTTCAGGGAGTTGCTCTTCGGTAGGAAAGTATGATTGCCAGCTTGTCTTTCTTCGGGTGGCTAGGCCTTTCTTTAGACAGTCTATTTCTTTTTGGCTTTTGGTAGATGGTAGTTTACAATTTTCTATTTCATTTTCTGGTTGTTTGTTTGGTATTGTTAGTTTAGTCCCGAGTGCTGCAGTCAGCACCTGTATAGCATTGTCTATTTCTACTTCAGTAGGTTGAGCTTTGTTTTGTTTAAATAATTGTTTTTTATTTGTTTTTGGACTCGGGTAGTCATCTTCTTGGTAGGTTTTGTTTTTTATTTCGTAGTTTGAGGTTTGGAATTCTTTTAGTAATTGGTCAGGCATTTTAGAGGTATTAGGTGGGTAAGATGGCTGCCATGAAAAAGGCGGGAAGCTGTCGCCATCTTCGGTGTCATTTTTGAAGTCAGGGGTTGAGTTTCTTACCTTGCAGTTTTCTTGTTTGTTATTTTCTTTATCTGCTGCTGTTCCGTGGTCGTTTATCATGCTGCGGATTTTCACAAGCAGATTTGATTCAACTGTAGTTGTTTCTATTAATTCTAGTATTTTTCTTTTTACCTCATCTTCTTTGTTTGGTGTTGAGAAAGTTTGTTCTGCTCCAGCTAGTGGTTGTTTGTTTTGTGTTAGCAGTTCATTTTCTTGTAATTGCGTTTGTTTCTTAATATTTTCAAGTGGTGTATATTTGTCAGGAGTTAGTTGAGCTGCCATTCTTTTCGTTATGTATCTGGTGGCAGGTCTTCTTTTGTCGTTATGTGAGTCTTGCATCTTTATGTTCGGTTGGGCCTACCAAACCATCCTCTTGCTACCAATTTGTTGCTAGTTGGTTATCCTGGTTAGGCCCAATATAAGAGACTGTAGACTTTCTTGTAATAATAATATTTATTTTCTTCCTCAGGAACACATTTAGACAGCTATCAATCTGAGAAGAGCGAAAGCTTATATACAGATGAGGCGGGGCTAATTGTAAGTAGTAACCAATGGTAAGGAACACAATGACATCACACAATGACATATGCACAAGCACACATATTTACAGATAGTAGGTTAGGTATTTTCAACTGTAACACATACCATATTTTTTGGAGTAAAAGATGCACCGGAGTATAAGATGCACCTTAGTTTTTGGGGAGGAAAGTAAGAAAAAAGCTGATTTGTGTGTGGATCAGCCTCCCTAAATACCCCTAATCAGCTGTTCCCAGTGGTGAATTTTAGCAACAGGTTAATTGGTTGTGAGCTCTATGCCTTGCTTTTTTTCTGCCTCTGAAAGCCTCCGAAACAGAGTTTCAGAAAAAAAAGGCTTTTTTTTCTGAAGCTCTGTTTGGAGGCTTTTTTTCTGAAGCTTCTTTCAGAGGTTTTTATTCTGAAGGACTATCTGTACTCTGTTTAGTCTCCTTGGTTTATTGGTATATAGATTAACCTCTTCCGATCTGTTGGTTATTGTGTCATTCTCCAGATTTGTTAGCATAGTTTGGTTAGAGCCTTTACTGATTCTTCTTTTGTTGCTTGCCATATTATTTTAGCTAAAAGCCTTTCAGAAGCTTTTTGTCTGAAACTTCTTTCAGAGGCTTCTTTCAGCCTCTGAAATCCCCATTTGGAGGGTGGGTGGGGCTACATTTGGAGCATAAGACGCACCCAGATTTTCACCTTCTTTTTGGAGGGGAAAAAGGTGTGTCTTATACTCCGAAAAATTACGGTAAGTTATGTGGTCTTGCAGCTCACAGGTAGGATTCATCAGAACATTCCCATAACAACTCCAAGATGCAAATATTTCTTCAAAGACCATCCTTCCCACAGATAAGAGAAGAAAGACAGGAAGTAACCTGAGATCTCTTGTATAATTTCTTTTGAATATATATGTATACATTACTTTCCCCTCCTTTCTGAAATGTATAAATACGGGTGCATCCTTTTGTCTCCATCAGTGACCCTCCTACTAGTATTTTGGAGGCGAGTCCTTCAGTACCTTCTGTCTAATAAACACTGCAGTGAACCTTGACTCTTTCCTTTGTATTCTGAATTTTGATTCCACACATTCTAAGTCAGGATGAATATCTTCTGGGACGGAATCTTAATTTAAAGTCTAAAGGCATTGGTTGCCCATATACAATTTCAAAGGCAGACATATATGTTTAGTTCCCTTAAAGATGGGTTTTTCACAAGTAGGAGTGCCAGGGGAAGTCAGCAAAATCAACTTGAATCCTCCGGGAAGGGTACCGGTCTCTAGAAAGTCAGGAGGGACCTGGCCTTAGCCCCCTTCCTTTGGAATAGTCTAAAGAAACTGCACAGATACCAATCATTTCCTATGTCTCTCTTTGAATTCTTTCTCCTACCCAATGTTGGTTGAACCTTTGAACTGCTGCTTTTGCTCCTTCATGGGTCTGGTAAGAGGAACATGGTGACTCATGAGGTTAAAATGCTGGGCTGCTGATAGGGAAGCCCGTGTTAAAGACCCATTGCTGCCACAAGCCAAGGGTGAGCTCCTGTCATATGCTCCAGCTCCTGCCGACCCAGCGGTTCAAAAGCAGGTGACTGAGAGTAGATTAATGGGTATCACTTCAGCGGGCAACTTCATGGGACATGAAAGGAGCCCCCAAATAGGTGCCCCCAGGGTGATGATGATATCACTTGCAAATACTTTAACCACAGAAAAAGTTTGGTGTTTCTGACATAGAAAAAATTATGGGTCTGGTTATGGAACATGAACTTTGTTTTACAGCCATTCTTGAAATAATCTTTTCTTTCAATTTCTATTTCCAAACTCCTAGTTCGCAAGTTATTGTTTAGTGCTTTTTCTATGTCTTTTTCTTCCTCAGTTTCTGCTCCATACATTTGTCTGTTAAAACTACTTAAAACTAGGGACTAGGGACAGTAAAGATTCCCCCTCACATGCGTGCTAGTCGTTCCCGACTCTAGGGGGCAGTGCACATCTCAGTTTCTAAGCCAAAAAGCCAGCGCTATCAAAAGACATCTCTGTGGTCATGTGGCCGGCATAACTCAACACCAACTCTGTTACTTCCCACCAAAGTGGTCCCTCTTTTTCTACTTGCATTTTTTACATGCTTTCAAAACTGTTAGGTTGGCAGAAGCTGGGACAAGTAACGGGAGCTCACCCTGTTACGCAGCACTAGGGATTCGAATTGCTGAACTGCCAACCTTCCAATCAATAAGCTCAGTGTCTTAGCCACTGAGCCACTACATCCCTAAGGGACTAGTTAGTCATCTCTAAATAAGATTCACAGGTGGCTAGAGATCTATCTGTAAATTTTCCTAGGTAAAAAGTCCAAATAAATACATATTAAGTGTCACTTTTTGTGGCCATGCTAAAAATCTCTCTTTATTCTAGGTTTTCAAAAAGCATTTTATTAAAAAGATCTGGGCCAGATTCTCCAATCTTCCCCACTGGCCCATTTTCAAAGCTTGAAGTCACTAGTTCTCCCTGCTTCAGGGTTCAGAGATCTGAAAGTTCTCTTCCATACAATTATCGAAATCATAGTGGTTTACTTGTTGTCTTAATTGCCCTAGAGAGGTTTTTGCAAACTTAAAAAAAATGTAACACAAACATGTCAGGAAATATTTTGGTGTCAATATCAGACTTCCAAAGCCATGTTGGGTGGAGTCTGTGTCAGGAATGCTGGGTATATACAGAAAGCGAATTTGATGGTAGTTTTAGATCAAAGCAGATTCTGTGTTTATGTCCCGTAGCTGACTCTGACTTGATCCAAAGCATCTTACGGAAATAACAGAACAACAGATTTGGAAGGGACCTTGGAGATCTTCTAGTCCTTCCCCCCTTCTCAAGCATGAGACACTAGGTTTGGTTTCTTCCACCTCTTATTTTTCTCTCTTTAAAAGCAGGTGACACAGGAAAGACTCGATCAGGGACATAATACATGTTGCTTCTGCTTCTCTTTCTGCTGATTCTGTGGCCATGGGGATCTGGTGTGATGCACAAAGCCAAATGCCTCCTGACTCTGCAGCAGAGTGAAGTGGATCCAGAGCATCATTACAAGCCAGGAGATTATATGATTAGTGGCATAGTCTCAGCAATGCATGCTCGGTTTCAACCATTAAGCTTTGCTAGAAGTCCTTCAACAAAATTCTCATGGTAAGTCAATCCATGCACACTGCATTAGAGGCACTTCAATAAATGCATACAGGTCCCGGCCATCAAAAACACAAGAAGCTCTCTCGCTGATCTCCTTTCTTTGCTAACTTACTTTCTGAATCTATTGTGAGTCCCTACTGCACAGTGTAGATCACAAAACTCATTTTAAGCTTTAAAGTATAAAAACGCAGTCAAAATATTTTTCCCCATTCATTTTCCATTCTGTCCTATGAGTAGAGCTTGAGGTAAACTCAAGGTAAACCGCTTCAAATTCAATTGCAGAAAATACGACTTCAGCAACAGAATGGTCAACGCCTGGAATGCTCTACTCAAGTCCATTGTTACATCCTCAAACCCTCACAGCTTCAACCTTAAACTGTCTACTGTGGATCTCACACACCATTCCTAAGAGGTCTGTAAGGGGTTGTGCATAAGCTCACCGGCATCCCTTCCATCCTTATCCTACTGTCCCCATTTATTTGTATTCTTTCCTTCGTTCATGTCCATGTTCATACTTCTAACTGCTATCTTGTACATGTTTGACAAAGAAAGAAAGAAAGGAAAGAAAGAAAGAAAGAAAGAAAGAAAGAAAGAAAGAAAGAAAGAAAGAAAGAAAGAAAGAAAGAGTGGATAAAGAGAAACAAAAGAAAATCTCTCTTCCACCTCACCTCTGAGACTGCGACAAAGAAGAGGGCAGCACCAGAGGGCAGGATAAGAAACAAGGGTTGAAAACTATTCAAGGAGAGAAGCAACCTGGAATTAAAGACGAACTTTCCAACAGTGAGGACAATTAACCAGTGGAACAGAAATTTCCTCCAGGTGTTGTGGGCACTCCATCACTGGAGGTTTCTAAGAAGAGACTGGACAGTCACTTGTCTGAGATGGTATAGGTTCTCCTGCTTCACCAGGAGGCTAGACTAGAAGACCTCCAAGTTCCCTTCCAACTCTATTCTACTCTATATTCTGTGGGACACCTGATCCAAGCACAGCAAAATGTTGTTTTTTTCTGTCTGCATCAGAGATGACTCCATCATTGTTTCTCCACGCTAAAATTTACTGCTGGGATGAAAGCCTCCCAGTTAAGAACATGGGAATTGATATTTTAACGGTGCTTTTTTTCAACCATGACCTGGATGACTGAGAATCTCCATAGACATATAGGAATTGATAGACAGGGAAAATATATCTCATTCTTGTTCACAAATTCAGGCCAGGAAGCAAGCAAAATCTTTAAATGAAATAATAATCTATTGGTTGGCTGATTGCTTTAGTTACTGATTTGTTTATAGAATTCATAGAATTCCCTATGAATTCAGTAAACAAATGAGAACCATTTTGTCTCTGGGTGGCTTACAATTAAAAGAAACAATCGAAAACAGGAAAAGAATCAAAGAAAGGCCCCAGAACAAGAAAAAGTAAGCAACAACATTTTTTCAACTTTGACTCGGCCCAAGACCTGATGGTTAACAGACTCTGAATATCATCAAAAGGTAACCAACTAACATCCATCTAAAAGAGACTCAACCTTCTCTCTGTCCAAGATACGGAGAAAATAACCTGGTCTTGAATAGTTTCTGAATATTATCCATGCAGGAGCTATTTTGAATCAGTTTAAACTCTTGGGGCCAATGTCAAATATATTGATAATATCTAGAACATAAAAGAGATAATATTTTCTTTTATCTCTATGGGTATATCAATCAGTTTTACTAAGACAGAGGAAGCAAGCCATCACATATAAAAAATATTAAATGCTAGAAGACAAGCGCGTGTAATTGAAGAGGTTCAAGTTTCACCAATTAGGAGAGTGACTTTTAACTAATATTGTATGATCCAAAAATATTATATTAATACTGTGTTTTCCCAAAAATAAGCCCTCTCCCGAAAATAAGCCCTGCCCTGAAAATAAGCCCTCCCCAAAAAATAATCTCTCCCTGAAAATATTTAAATGCATGCACAGCCGGTCCCCGCCTTTTCCTCTAGTTAGGGTTAGAGAGAGAGAGAGCTGGAAATCAGGTAAAACGGCAAGAGGAGCCCCGTCTTGCTCCACGTGCCCCAAAGTAATAAGACCTCCCTGAAAATAAGGCCAAGCACTTATTTTGGGGTTCAAAAATATATAAGACAGGGTCTTATTTTCAGGGAAACACAGTATTATTCTTTTTCTATTAATGTTTTTCTTAATATTTTGGAATATTCTAAACTGTTTGGGGGTAAAATTGTGACTGAGTGTACTAAAACTATTCTCATGGAATGAAAGTTCAATGTTATTTTCATTCATATCTTCATATCTGCAGAACATCAAGCAAGGGTTATTGGAAATTTGTACCTTTCCTTTTCACCATTGAGGACATCAACCGAAATGACCAATTCTTACCCAACATCACTTTGGGTTATAATATCTATGAAAATTTCTTCAAGGTAGAGATGACTACAGATCCTTTGCTGGACCTGCTTTCAGACGGGGAGGCCAATCTGCCCAACTACAGGTGTGGAAGGCAGAGAAACACAGTGGCTGTTCTGGAAGAGGCCGAGGCTGGCATCTCCATTCAGATTTCCACCATGTTGGGCACCTTCAAAGTCCCTCAGGTGTGTCTTTCTTGGGAAACAATGTTCAATTGTGTGATTTTCAATCAGAATTGCATTTTCTTGTTATATTTAAATAACATCTTCCATTTCTTCCAGATCAGTTATAGTTTTGCTTCCAAGATTCTGGGGGATAAAACTCAGCATCCTTTCTTCTACACGATGCTCCCTGCTGAAGGAGTCCAGTACCCAGGGATGGTCCAGCTTCTCCTCTATTTCAGGTGGACCTTGGTTGGTCTTGTTGCTCCAGAAACTGACCAGGGACAGAGGTTCATGAGGACAATGTCTCATTTAATGTTGAAGAATGGCATTTGTGTGTTTATATATCAAAGCTTTAGATTGAATGTCGCTAATATGGTTTTTAAAGTACCAGAATATTACAAATGGAGAAGAGTCAATGTCTTTGTTTATGGTTCAGAGACTAGTTCGTTCTCAATAGGAATGGTCGTTATCAACAGACTACTTGCACATCTTCAAGAACGTGTCATAGATAAAGTCTGGATCACCACAGCTCAGTGGGATCTCAGTCTTGATTTTATGTTTAGTAAGTATTCCATGAAATACATTGGTGGCATTTTTTCTTTCTTGATAAAGAAAAAAAAATGGGCAAACTATGAAGATTTTGAAACCTTAGTTAACCAACTAATTAACTTTTTGGGGAAAACCTTTATATGTTCATCCACCAAGGATGCCCCTTCAGTGAAAGTCTGGAGACGGTGTAGACAAACAGAAGAACTGGAGGCTGTGAGGAAAGAGGAGATTGATCGGATCCTAACCCTGGACAGCTACCTCATTTACAACACCATTTGGTCTGTGGGAAAGGCCTTAAATTCAGCTTACATATCCGCATTCAAGAGATCAATGAGAAACAGGAGCATGAAGGTAGAAGATCCAAGGCTAAAGGCTTGGCAGGTACTTCTTTTCCATTAGACATCTTTCCGCAAAATATGGGAAATAGTTTTATCACTGGATTACTTGGTTATTTATTCTGAAAAATGAAATTACTCAGAAACTCAATTCCAATCTAATCACAACCTTCTGTTTCCTTCTGCTCTTATCCTCCCCCCACCAGGGGTGGGATTCGCACAATTTACCTACCAGTTCGCCCACCACCAAAATTGTGAGCACACGCGGGCTTGCTTCCCTCGTGATGTGTCACCTCCACACATATGTACGGCCTTCCGTCCATGCACTTTGCTTCCACGCGAGGCTTCCACGCGTGCACATGGCTTGAAAATGTGGCTAATTAGAATGGCATAGCGCTGGGGCAGGTCGCTACTACAAGTTCGCCTGAACTGGTTGGAAGCGGCTGAATACCACCTCTGCCACCCCACCCCCAATATTCTCTTGTTTTAATTTTATGTTTTTCAAAGAAAATTCACTGGTTTCTTGATTGTTCAGCCATTCTTTTTTTTTTCCAAACTGATGAAGTTGGTACAAACAACAAGCCATCAAATGGTAGCAAGAAGAATAATATCAACCAATATCTTTCAGTGATGATCAGGGGTGGGTTCTAAATTTTTTTACTACCAGTTCTGTGAGCGTGGCTTATTTTGTGGGTGTGGCTTGGAGGTCATGTGACTAAGTGGGCATGGGTTACTGGTCAGAGTCATTTCTGGAAGGTCCTCCCACTTACGACCAATCCTCGCACTTACGACCCAACTCATTTGTTTGCTTTTAACACTGATCAGCTGTAGGACGGCCCTTTGAAGCCCCGCGTCAAGAGTTTAAACAGTTTTTCCCCCTCTAGTCATCAACTGGGACTCAGGAGGCAGCAATAGATCGGGGGTGGGACCAAATAAAAGGTAAGAATAACGTGGGGAGGTTGGAGTGCGGGGGGTAGAACTGGTTCGGTGACGTCATATCATCACCACTACTTACTCAGCCGAACTGGATTGAACCGGAAGGAACCCACCACCGGTGATGATGCTTGCAGTGTGACGTCACTGATCTTCACCACTGAAGGCCGTGAAGAAAGCATAGGAAAGTAAGAATAGCAAAGCTACCTCCTTTAATTGGGCAACTAAGGATACAACACAAGAGAAAAATCTAACAACAACTCTCAAGTTAAAGGAAAATCTGAATGGATGAAATTTCAGGCATCTGTTTTTAGATTAATTAAACATGATTTTGTTTTAAAAAAATACTTTTGTCTTTAGAGGAGTTGTACATTTCTATTGCTCTAATAAAGCAGTGGGACCATGAATGACCACTGTCAAGTATTTGCAAGCTATTGGCACATATATCATACAGACACTAGTGGAGGCAGAAAGTGCCCCCACCCCTATGTGGAGAGGAGGGGCTTACACTGAGTATAAAACCCCCTCTAACCTTTCCACCATGCTCTCTTTTACGTTTGTTCTCCATGAGACATGATCTTTGATAGTGGTAGTCACACACGCTGTGTGCCCCCTATCCTAATGGATATTAAGACAGCCTTTGTATATAGTTAATATGTTTTGTTATATGAATAAATACATTTATCACATTTATTCATGCATCTGCCTTTGGACCCTTCTATGCTCCTGGGTGTTTCTACGATCCCAATTTCCACAGAATGGTAGCAGAGGGAATGGTAGCAGAACTCCACTCCAGGAGCTGTTGAAAAGGCGAGATGCCCTCCAAAATAACCTGTGAGAGAAGCTCCCCTGTTGTGACCAGAGGCCTTCAACGGAGGAGAATTTCACAGCAGCCCCAGACTGAATCAACGATGGAAAACATTGAAGGGGGTTTCCATCCAGCTACACCCTGGCAGCCAGAGGCCACCCAGATGCAGCAAGAGATCCCAGGGGCCGAGCCAAGCGATGCTGGAGAAGGCTTCTTCAGCACTGATGACGAGGGGGCAGAAGGACCAGATGAAAGCCTGGACAGGCAAGTGGCTGAGATGTCAGAAGAGGAGTGCCGAGCAGCGCTCGCCTTCCTCCTGAAGACAAGGGCAGCAGCCAGAGAGAGGCCTGAGGAGGCAGCACCAGAGATGCCTGCCATCCCGGTAAGGACTCCCCTGCCTGATCTCTCCAAGATGGCGCCTGCCGCCAGAGAGACTGCCCCCCCACTCAGTTTCCCGCCAAACAAAATGGCTGCTAGGCCACTTCCGGAGGCAACTTCCTCCAAGATGGCTGCTCCCCTGGGCACTTTGCCAGAACCACGAGCCAGGCCATCCCCAGCTCCACAGCCCAGGCCTACAATGCCAGCCAGTCAGATCAGCATTCCAGCGGCCCAGAGGACCACTTCGAACCCACAAGCCCCTTGCCAGGCCCCGCCTGCCAGGGCAAACATCAAACAGGCCATAGAGGCCCTGGTCGCTGCCCTGGAACTTATGGAGCAACCACCCACCGGCCGCCCCGAGGCCCCAGACCCAGCTGCCCACTCAAGGAGGGCCCCAAATCCAACCTCCCACCCCCGGAGGAACCCAGATGGACCTGCAGCCTCCCACCCCCCACTGCAGAGGCGCTCACCATTCACTGAATGCTCCACGGAGGCCCAGGCTGAGGCCTCCGCACCTTTCCGGTCCTGCTGGGATGATCCGGAGCTGCAATCCTGCTCCTCTGATGGAGAAGAGGAGATCCAGAGACATTTCCAGGCCTATCCAGCCCATGGACCTCATCTGATGGGCCTCCAGCCTCCAGAAAGATCTCCAGGCCTTCTTCCCACTCCTCCAAGGCTTCCCCACCACATCGCTGATGTCCGGGCCTATTCTGAGGCTCCAGCCAGACCTGACTTCAGAGCTCAGAGAGGGAGATCAGAGCTCCAACAAGAAAAGGCTTTGGAGCATGCTCCATTTCCTGCACGTGCCCAGTTGCTCCAAACTACAGAAGGACTACAAAAAGGAGCCAGACCTAAGCAATCGATCCCAGGCTTAGGGATCCCAATGCCATTCACAACAGGCTCTTTTCAGCCATTTGAACAACTCCCCATGCAGTTTAATGGCAATAATTTTGTAACTTTGCCAAATAATTTTGAAAAATTACATTTAAGTGGTCAGAATTTTAAAAAATGGTGTAAAGAGATTCAGATAATTCTCTTAAGAGAAAATACTCTGGACATGATCAAAAGACCACCCTCTTTACCTTGGAGCCCTGAAATTGAGTTCCTGCATAAAAGAGCTTACACAACCCTGTTAAGTTCTATAGACACAGCTCTGTATGCCAGTCTTTCAGACGGCCTCACAGCTCAGGAAGTTTGGACTGCCCTATATAATTTGTTCCATAGTGACAATATGGCTGCAACCAGCAGATTGTCAAGAATTTTCCACAACTATAAACTCAAACCTGGTGTCAAAATGGGGGAACATTTGGCAACGCTTAAAGCCATGAAGGATGAGCTTATACAGAGGGGGGAGCCTGTTTCTGAATCCACTTTAATTAGCGTGATGTTGAACTCCCTAGACAAATCTTGGAGTCCCTTTATTATTTCTCTAGAAGGGGTTTCTAGGGAACAAAGAAATATAGAATACTTTTCTGGCCGCTTTATTGAGGAAGATTTAAGGCGCAAAGATGAGGAACAACAAGAAATGAAGGAGGCATATCACAGACCTAGGCCTCAGAGGAGGCGCCAGGACACAAGTGAAAGGATTAATACCCTTCCCACCTGTTTTGACTGTGGCATACAAGGTCACTTTAAAAGGGAGTGCCCTCGCTCTAGGGCCAACACGGCCGGACTTAAGCACAATAAAAATAAAAGAGGCCGTGGAAGAGGGGGAGGTGGTCATAAAGGATACCAATTCTGTAGTGTCACTAGTGACAATCACACCTCCCAGGTAAAGGATGCTGAGGGGCTGTGGCTTCTTGATTCAGGTGCATCAACACATATAGCCAACACGGAGCAACGATTTAAGGTTTTAAACCCACTCAAGTCCTCAGTAAAAGTTGCCACTGGGGACAAGGCAGAGGTAACTGGGGAAGGCGTGATCAATGTGCCTGGTATAGGAGATGTCACAGGGGCACTGTATGTTCCCTCAATCAAGAACAACCTTTTAAGCATCTTAAAATTGACTGAGGATAAAAATGTAAAACTGGTTTTTGAGAAGGGTGGAGGTTATGTTTTCGAAAGTGGGGATGTTGTTGGCGATATTGTAAAAATCAACAATTTGCCTTATTTTTCCCCAAAATCAAAGGTCAAAAGGCTCAAGAAACCTAACAAGAGGGCTCAGGGAGCTAATGCCCAGATAGAGCAGAAAGCTCCTGTGCCAGCCCCCAGGTTTTCCAAACTCATGGACGCTGGACCTAATCCCAATGAAGCTCCTAAACTGGCTCCTAGGACATTCAAAGCCATTAAGGCTGAGCCCATTAAAGTCACAACTCCTCAGCCAACCCTGAGGAACTCTAAGGTGACCATTAATCCAGTGCCTATTCTCATTACTGAACAGACCAAGGCTTGTAATGGTAAGATACATAAGGTTGACAAAGTATGCATGGGTAAACCTTTACATTTGGATTGTGCTCATATATTACACCGCAGGCTCGGCCATGCCAGCTTCCCGGTTATTAAGAAAATGCAAGATTTTTCTGATGGGCTTAAGATAAAGAATTGTAATACCTATTTGGAATGTGCCATCTGTAAGGCAGCAAAATCTAAAACTGCTGCTATACCCAACGTCTCTTCCCGTTGTGCAAGGTACCCTTATCAGCTGGTACACATGGATTTGGTTGGTCCTTTTAGACCCTCCCTTGGTAGGGGGCGTTATTTTTTAACGGTAGTAGATGATTACTCTCGTTATGGCCATGTATTTATTTTAAAGGACAAAACTGAAGTCTTTACCAACTTCAAATATCTTTACAACCAGATCCAAACGCAACACAAGGTGTGCATCGCTCAGGTGCAGAGTGATAGGGGGACTGAGTTTACATCCAAGATTTTTGAAAAGTGGATGAAGGAGAGAGGTATCCTCCATTTTAAATCATCCCCTCGAACTCCGTCCGAGAATGGTATTGTAGAAAGGAGAAATGGCGTGCTGCAGAATGTCATGAACTGCCTACTTGCAGATGCTGACGTGAGCCAAGTTTTTTGGGCAGAAGCGGTCAAAATGGCTAATTATCTAGTCAACAGGACGTGGAGTAGTGCCATTAACCAAACCCCATACTTCCTGGTCCATGGAAGGAAACCTAGCCTCTCACACCTGAGAATTTTTGGTTCCTATGCCTGGGTCCATATTCCCAAGCACCTCAGAAGAAAGGGGGGCAAGGCATCAAGGAGGCTCAGATTTATAGGTTATGCAACCGGCAGCAAGGCCTCTAGGTTTGTAGACAAAAATAACCTTGTCATTGTCTCTAGATCAGCTTCCTTTGAGGAGGGGTCAAATTGGTCAAAAATTCATTCCAATGAACCCGGTTATTCCCCTATTAGAAGCGACACTGAACAAGCAGCACCACCTGAAGAGGATGAACCAACAAACTCCAAACAACTGACCAGCGAAGATCCGGATGGTGATGCATCCCTACCTGACTCTGACGATTCAGACAAGGAATCCCTGGGTGACTTCACACCTCCTGCCTCACCTAAACAACCATATCTTCGCAGCGCCTGGGACAGAGGCCCGCCCCATTTTGATTGGAAAGATACCTCCGGCAGCTCCAATTCTGACACCGATGCTCCGGATGACAATGATGATGGTGAGTGGCAATTTCCCAGACGGTCAAAACGCTCCAATAAAGGGGTGCCACCCAAAAGGTTGGACATTGGCTGTGTTGCCTCGGTCAACAGCGTTACCATGGCCCCTAAAACGTACTCAGATGTCCTCCAGCTTCCCGAGGAAGAACAGTGCAGGTGGAGGGTGGCAATGGAGCGGGAAATGGACAGTCTCAAAAAATTGAAAGTCTTCATCCCCATGGAAGTCCCCAAAAAGAGGAAAGCAATTGGCACCCGTTGGGTCTACAAGGTCAAGCCAATGCCCAACAACAAACTCCTCTATAAGGCCCGACTGGTAGCACAAGGCTACGCACAGCGCTACTTGCAGGACTTTGATGAAACATACTCCCCCACCGTGAGAGCGGAAAGTGTGAGGGCCGCTTTGGTCACCACAGCAGCACATGGGGAACACATTTTTCAATTTGATGTGCAAACTGCTTATTTACACGCACATCTAAAACAAGAAATTTACATCAGAGGTGCCCCTGGATTTCAACGGCAGGAAGGCCACACCTGGCTTCTGAAGAAAAGTTTGTACGGCCTCAAGCAATCAGGCAGACTGTGGTACAAATGCCTGACCAAAACTCTCAAATCACTGGGTTTCCATCCATCTCCAGCTGATAAATGTACCTTCACAAGGGATACCAAAGGGGGGCTGGAGAAAGTCCTAGTGTATGTCGATGATCTTTTATATATAGGGCCTGACAAGGGGGGAAGTATTATATTTGCCAGGACCCTACAAAAAAAGTTCACTCTAAAGTCTTTAGGATATGTGGACAAGTACCTAGGCGTACAAATCATCACTACACCAAAAGGTTTTGCTCTCTCCCAAAAGGAAAAGATAGAGGAACTCTTGGTGAAATGTAAAATGGAAGATAGCAAGCCAACGGCTATCCCAATGCAGACCGACTATTATGGATTGGCACACAAGGATAGCCCAGAGTTCCAAAATAATACTCTATTTAGGTCAGTGATCGGCTCATTACTATATATAAGTAATTGGAGCCGTCCAGATATTGCCCTGGCCGTAAACCTGCTATCTAGACAAGTGGAACATCCTACCCAGTTCCACTGGTTGGCCATTAAAAAGCTATTAAGGTATCTCAAGACCACAGCAGATTACGTGCTTCGCTTGGAACCTGAGAATAGAGACAAGGCCCAATTAAAATGTTTCGCGGATGCGGACTGGGCCGGAGATACCAAGACACGTAGGAGTACTTCGGGCTTCTTGGTACTATTAAATGAGGCACCCATCCATTGGCATGTGGGGCAACAGAAATTTGTTTCGTGCTCCACCGCTGAGGCCGAATATGCATGCTTATCAGAGGCAGGAAACGATCTGATATGGTTTGATGCCTTAATTTCTAGCATCTGGACACCACCGACTTTGCCCATCCAAATTATAGAAGACAACACCGGGGCCATAGGCATTGCCAAAGCCTATGCGGTGGGAAAAAGGTCCAGACATATTGATATCCGCTATCAAAATGTTAGGCAACTAGTAGAGATGGGGTTTATATCTTTATCACATTGTCAGACCAAATATCAAACAGCTGATATTTTCACAAAACCTCTACCAGCAGATAGGCACAAAGATCTGTGTAAAAAGTTATGTCTCACAGGGTAAAATTTGTTGTGCATTGCATTTGTATGTTTGCATGCCATCAGCTCGCAAGGAGGGGAACTGTCAAGTATTTGCAAGCCATTGGCACATATATCATACAGACACTAGTGGAGGCAGAAAGTGCCCCCACCCCTATGTGGAGAGGAGGGGCTTACACTGAGTATAAAACCCCCTCTAACCTTTCCACCATGCTCTCTTTTACGTTTGTTCTCCATGAGACATGATCTTTGATAGTGGTAGTCACACACGCTGTGTGCCCCCTATCCTAATGGATATTAAGACAGCCTTTGTATATAGTTAATATGTTTTGTTATATGAATAAATACATTTATCACATTTATTCATGCATCTGCCTTTGGACTCTTCTATGCTCCTGGGTGTTTCTACGATCCCAATTTCCACAACCACAATCCTATCTTCTGTCCTTTACCATCATTATTTTATTTTTATTTATTTTATTTTATTTATTTTATTTTATTTTGTCAAGCATGTATTTTATGACAGATACAAGTGTAACCATAATTGTACATACATGAAAAGGATACGAATAAAAGAAAACATTAGGACAGGGACGGTAGGCCCGCTGGTGCTCTTATGCACGCCCCTTACAGACCTCCTAGGAATGGGGTGAGATCAACAGTAGACAGTCTAAGGTTAAAGTTTTGGGGGTTTGGGGATGAAACCACAGAGTCAGGTAGTGCATTCCACGCATTGACCACTCTGTTGCTGAAGTCGTATTTCCTGCAATCGAGTTTGGAGCAGTTTACCTTCAGTTTGAATCTATTGTGTGCTCAAAGTTAGCTACGTAGCCAGTTTTGTTTTTTCGCCAAAAATTATTCTGATCAAGATACTTAAATATTAAGTTAGCAGCTGTTATTATTCCCCTGCTTATTAATATTTTCCACCCAAGTTTGACTCTGACAATAAAACCTTTTTTTTTTTTTTTGAGCAGAGAGACAGAAATGTTCAGAGATCTCCAAAAATAGACAAAGGGGTCTTTTAAAAAAAACAAAAACGAACCTCTGATGTCCCTTTTAAATTTTTATTTACTTTATGTTCTTTCCAGCTTCACCCCTTCCTTCAAAGCTCTCAGTTTTACAATAATTCCATAGAAGGGGTATATTTGGATGAGAAAGGAGATCTTACACCTGATCTGGACATTGTGAGCTGGATTGTTTTCCCAAATAAATCTGTCAAGAGAGTGAAATCTGGGAGCCTAGAAAAACGGGAATCCCAGGATTTTAAATTTTCCATTGACCGGAAGAATATCGCACAGGTGGAACTGCTGAACAAGGTGCAAGTAATCCTGTATTTATTTTATTCCACTGAAGGTGGCTATGACAGGAATACACTTGAATTCTCCATCGGTGGAGAATTGCTTTCAATGCCTTTGAGTTATCACATCAGCTGATAAGACTCTCAAGAGTGAAAAATGCCTTTATTGGCCATGAAAAATAATTTTCAATTTTCATACAAACCATTCACTGAGTCTATGGAAAGAAAGGTAGAATGAGGAGTCATTCAAACAATGTGGTTTACCTAGCCAAAGCAAAGTATGCAGGCAATATATCCTTGAGCAATTAAATATCTACGTTTAAAATGAAAGTCTAAATTTGTAATGTGTGTGAAACACTAAAAGGAATGAGAAACAGAGGAGGAGTGTGCAATTCAATCTTTTAGATCTATTTAGTCAAAGCTACGTCTCAGAATAAATCCTCTGCCATTTTTCTGAAAATAAGTTAATTTTCTGGGTATGTTATATATGCCGCCCATCTCACTATCCAGAGTTTTATTTCCTTTTCTCTCCTCAGCCCTTTCCTCCTTCTACATGTGTGGAAAGCTGTCGTCCTGGATTTAGGAAGGTGGCTCAGGAAGGGAGGCCCATTTGCTGCTATGACTGCCGTCCTTGTGCAGAAGGAACCATCTCCACCATTGAAAGTGGGTGACTCCATAGGAAAGGGGAAGACTTTTTTTTAAAAAAGTAGTTTATATTGAATATAAATATTAAAAAAGACATATGTAACATATACACAACAAACATTTATACAACATATACACAAAAAGAGTATAATTCCTTCATTTTTTCAGAGTGACATTCGACAATTCTACTTATGATATATTCCTTCACCTCTCCTTAATCTAATAACATATATATATATATATATATATATATATATATATATATATATATATATATATATATATATATATTTAAATTGGTAATATTCAGGCATTTTTAATTAAAGAGTGACAAAGATTTTCTCCTTCTAACTTGAGTCACTTCAAAAACTATAAAAATGACCCTTGTCTTTTCATCCCTATTCAGAAGAGAGAAGCCATTAGTTCTTGCTTCCTTGGCATGGGTGGGAGGAAAAAGAAACAATGGAATAGACCAACCAAATAAGTGCTCTCCAGAAATAAAAACTGACCATTTCCTTGGTCCAGATGAAGGGGGGCATTCATATTTTTAGGGGACATTGCGACCTTGATTTCAACATCTTATTCATGTCAGGCTCCAAGTAATGCATCTATCAGCAATCAAACTCCAAGGCATTACTTCTCGTCAAAGAACAAATTTATTTAGATACATCGTCTTGACACTACTGGTCAAAAGCCAGTACTAAAGTTCCTGGGCTTTTCACCCCAATATAAGTTTCAGTTTCTCAAGTTTCCAAAACCACTGTCCCATTGTCCAACCAAGGGGGGAGCTGGTTGGTTGGCTACATCTCTCCTCCTCCTTCTCCGATCAGCCAGAAGTTAGAATGTGGTTACTCATCAGTTAGGAATGCTGTTTTGAATGAAGACTCCACCCCCACTTCAGCTCCCAACTTTGTCAAGCTGAATGCATGTCAGAATGCCCAAAGATACAAACAATCCCACACCGCAATCAATTATAGGCTTGACAATTCCTTCCTGTGATTCACCTAATCCAGTACCAGCAGACCCAGTCTCTACATGGGTCATTGATGAGAGGACTGTGGGCTGTTTTAGATTGCATGTCTAACACATGCTTCATGGAATCTCACTGAGATTCCATTAAAGGCAGCCAGATCTCGTCCTGGGAATGTGTGGCAGAGAATTTCAGTTGCTTTTTGAACTTGTCTTTTTGCTTAATACTACTTAAATTTCTGAATGTGTCCATGCACGCGATCACCAGTTTTACTCCAACTATACAGATGATGGAAGAACTTAGTTTATGAGAGATATTGATCTTGCTCTTTTCAGATGCTGAAAAATGCACCAAATGTCCAGCAGATCAGTATCCAAATATCAACCGCGATGACTGTATATCTAAGACTGAAACGTTCCTATCCTATCAAGAAAATTTGGGGATCATCCTAGCTTCACTTGCCTTGTTCCTCTCTCTAGTAACAGGTTTTGTCTTGAGAATCTTCATTAAATTCCGAGAAACTCCCATAGTCAAAGCCAACAATCGGGACCTTTCCTACATCCTCCTCATCTCCCTACAGCTTTCCTTCTTGACCTCTTTTCTATTCATTGGCCAGCCAAGGAGAGCCATGTGCCTTCTCCAACAAACAGCCTTTAGCAACATCTTCACGGTTGCCATTTCTACTGTCTTGGCCAAAACAGTCACTGTGGTATTAGCATTCTTTGCCACAAAACCAGGGAATAATTTACAGAAATGGTTAGGGAAGACCTTGGCCAATTCTATCATCCTTTTGTGTTCTGGTGTCCAAGTTGTCCTCTGCAGCATCTGGTTGGCCACTTCTCCTCCATTCCCAGAATCAGACATGTACTCACAACCTGCAGAGATCATCCTCCAATGTAATCAAGGCTCCGTTGCCATGTTCTACCTTGCCCTTGGCTACATGGGTTTCCTGGCTATCATCTGCTTCACGGTGGCTTTTCTGGCCAGGAATCTGCCTGGGGCCTTCAATGAAGCCAAGCTGATCACCTTCAGCATGCTGGTCTTCTGCAGTGTATGGGTGTCTTTTGTGCCCACTTACTTGAGCACCAAAGGAAAATACATGGTGGCTGTGCAGGTCTTCTCCATCTTGGCGTCCAGTGCTGGTCTGTTGGGTTGCATCTTCCTCCCCAAGTGCTACATTATCCTTCTGAGACCAGACTTGAATACAAAAGAGCATCTTACAACCAGAAGAAATGTATAAATGTGAAATAGAGAAATTTGTGCTCTCAATATATTCCAATGGGCCAATCATAGAAAATGATCCACGTGTTCTGACCTAGGCTTCCTTAGAAAATAAACAGCACAAACAAATTCCCAGCAAACCTCTTTAATTCATACGGCTGCAAATTACTTTCATTTATAGTCTGCAAGGCTTGATAAACAGTCTTTCAGAGGAAGGTTATCAACACCCACCTATCTCGTATGGAACGCTGCCAAAGAACTAATTTCCAGACGCAGGGCAAGGCCAAACCCGGCACAGAGTCACAAATAGAAGTTTCAAATCTTGAATCAGCCAGATGAACTAATTGCTTCCTGCAAAAGCTCACGTCCCATTCACTTCTCCTTTCTGTGTTATGGGAGAGGCCAATCTTCTCCAAGCCTTACTCCCAAGTCGATCCTGTTTCCTTAATTGTTCCTGTCTCCTGGCAGCTCTGCGCATGCACACACTGGGAACAGGCTCATGCTGTTCTTCTGCCTCACTGATGTCAGACTCCAGAGACTCTGGAGGCAGCAAAGAACTACCAGATGGCCTTGGCCCCCTCTCTGCCTCCGACTCAGAGCCATTTCCAAGCCTTCCCCAGACTCCAGGACTGGCCCACATTCCTCCCCAACCTCCTCACTGTCTGAATCTGCTTTGCTGAATCTGCTTTGCCTCTGATGGGCCACAACACCAAGTTGTCCTCCAGATATGATTTGGGAAAATGATTTTGCTTGAAATAATAAAAGGGCAGTTGGAAAATAGTGTCCCACATCCTTGTCCAGGAGAATTGCAATATGGCTGCTTAGTTCTTTCAACAGCCACTGCATCCTATCTGTCTTCAGCCTACCTGAAATGCCACACCACAAATATTTGAAACATGATGCTTGTGCAATGGGAATCTTGCTGATATGCCAGAAATATCAGAGAGCCAAGGTGGCACAGTGGTTAGAGTGCAGTACTGCAGCTAATTCAGCTGACTGCTAGTTCAGCAGATCAGTGGATCAAATCTCACCGGCTCAAGGTTGACTCAGCCTTCCATCCTTCCAAGGTGGATAAAATGAGGACCCAGATTGTTGGGGGCAATATGCTATTTAGTATACTGTCTTTGGTGTAATCAGCCCAGAGTCCTCAGAGAGTGGGTGGCATAGAAATATGAATAATAAAATAATAAATAATAAAATAAATATTTTGGGAGGT
This sequence comes from Arizona elegans, assembly GCA_022577455.1. NCBI lineage: Eukaryota > Metazoa > Chordata > Lepidosauria > Squamata > Colubridae > Arizona > Arizona elegans. Next base: position 21,379,608 of record JAKOOJ010000012.1, read on the forward strand.
TGGGGTTCTCTAAAAGTTCAATTATTTTAATTTAAATTATCAGCAAATGAAATTCCTGGCAATATTGGAGTCAATATCTTATCTGTCAGCGTTCCAAGTAATGCACCCATAGAAAACAGAACTCCGAGGAAGGCAAGTTCCTCAAAGAACAGTTTATTGGATACTTCATATTGGCACAACTGGTGAAAGCCGGCTCTGAATTTTCCCGTGGCTTTCACCTGGTTAAAAGTAAAAGTTTCCTCCTTCCCCCCAAAATCACTGGTCATGCTGTCCAATTCAGGTACTGACTGGTTGCCTGGTTACTTGCTCCTCCTTTGGCCAGCCACCTGTGAGAATGCCCTTGGTTCCGACAGGAAAACTTTATTCTTTGGGCTATAAAACTCCATCTAACTATTCCCCACCACCACCAACATTGGTGTGGCAACTCTGAAACCTCCAAGTTGGCTTCAGCCAGGTTTACTTCAGGGTTGGCATCAGCAACAGCAGCAAAAGAATGAAGAGACACTTCCCGGTCAAATTAGGAGGATACTCTGGATTTTCTGGATTGCCTGGACTGAGTATCCCAGTTTCCTCCAAGGCCAACGGAGCTGCCCTCTCAATCGCTGTCAACTCTTCTTCCAGTTCATCTTCCCCCGCAGATTCAGACTCCAACGGGAGCAAGACACCTGGTCTACTACATTGTTATATGAAGGGGAAGATTCATTCTCTGAGCTTGTGGGTGGGTTTCTGAACCTTTCATTACCTGGCTAGGTAACATCTCTATCAGAGTTCAAGGTATGTCAGTGTTTATAAGGGCTTCAGCTGTGGGTGTGTAAAGTGAAGGTCTTGTAATGGTCTGGTTATCTGTGAGTCTACTGCTGGGGAGGTTATGAACTGCATGGGGCTTGCGTGGGTTGGTTGAGGGTCAGAGTGTCTCTGGTTGACTATGTGCTTGATTTGGATTCTGAGAGGTTTGTAAGCTGCTCATCGATCAGTGTGTCTATTGATGGAATTGCTAGTGGAATGCCAGGCTTCAATGAACTCACGAGCGTGCTGGGTGGTAGCGTGGCTGGTGATTTTTGTGTTGGGTGCTGTTTGGTGTCAGTGTGGGTAGAGGTTAAGGATTTGGGAGAATAGAATAGAATAGAATAGAATAGAATAGAATAGAATAGAATAGAATAGAATAGAATAGAATGGAACAGAACAGAACAGAACAGAACAGAACAGAACAGAACAGAACAGAACAGAACAGAATAGAATAGAATAGAATAGAATAGAATTTTTTATTGGCCAAATGTGATTGGACACACAAGGAATTTGTCTTGGAGCATACGCTCTCAGTGTACATAAAAGAAAAGATACATTAATCAAGAATCATAAGGTACAACACTTAATGATAGTCATAGGGTAAAAATTAGCAATCAGGAAACAATGTCAATATAAATTGTAAGGATACCAGCAACAAATTTAAAGTCATACCGTCATAAGTGGAAGGAGATGGGTGGTGGGAACGATGAGAAGATTAATAGTAGTGCAGATGGAGTAAATAGTTTGACAGTGTTGAGGAAATTATTTGTTTAGCAGAGTGATGGCGTTCAGGGAAAAAACTGTTGTTTTGTCTAGTTGTTCTGGTTGTGCAGCGCTATATAGCATTGTTTTGAGGCTAGGAGTTGAAAAAGTTTATGTCCAGGATGCGAGGGGTCTGTAAATATTTCCACAGTCCTCTTTTTGACTCATGCAGTATCCAGGTCCACAATGGAAGGGAGGTTGGTAGCCACTGTTTTTTCTGCAGTTCTAATTATCCTCTGAAGTCTGTGTCTGTCTTGTTGGGTTGCAGAGCCAAACCAGACAGTAATAGAGGTGCAGATGACAGACTCAATAATTCCTCTGTAGAAGGGGAACATCATGGTGTTTGACTGCCAGCCGGTGTTCGTGGATCCTGGTTTTTAATTGATGTGATGTTTGTCCCACGTAGAATTGCTTGCAATGATTACAGTTGATTTTGTAGAATACGTTGGTTGTTTCTTTCATCCTTCTGTATTTTGTCTTTGGTTCTGGATAATTCCTGGCAGAATGTGGTTGTGGGTTTGTGGGCTATTGTTATTCCAAAGGGTTGGAGGATTCTGGCTGTCATTTCCGACCCGATAGGGTTAGGTTTTGCATGGTGGTTGGCTGTGAAATGTGTTGTAGTTTGCATGCTGTGTCGGAATAGGAAGATTATTGGATAGCCATTATAGAGAAAGACGTTGAGCAACCATTTCTCTTCCACCTTTCTTAGTGTTGTGGTGCTGCAGTGTGTCCTGGCCCTTTTGAACAGGATCTGGATACAGTTTCTTTTGTGTGCAGTGGGGTGGGGTTGCTTGCGAAGCTGAGGATCTGGTCCATGTGCATGGATTTGTGGTAGACACAGGTTTCTAGTTCTCTGTTGTCTAGTGTCCTTATATCAATGATGAGGAATGGGAGTCTGTTGTCTGTTTCTTCTTTGCATGTGAATTTGATCCCAGGGTATATGTTATTGAGTAGTTGGATTTGAGTCGTTGCATGACTGCTTCTGCTATTAGGCCTGATATTAGTGATCCCATCAGGATACCTGGCATTGGCTTCTAGTTTTTCCCATTGAACTTGAAGTATGAATCGAGGCAGAGATCCAGGAGTTTCATGAAGGTTTCTGTGGACATAGAGTGTTCTGTAGTGGCATCATCTTTGTGGGTATGGTGTTTACTGAGTAGGTGGTATATGGTTTGATGGCAATTGCGGTGAAGAGGGCAGTGACATTGAAGGAGACCATAATTTCTTCTTGGATGTTTTAGGTGTGTTTGATACATTGGAGAATCATTATTGATTGGATTGAGTTGTTGACCAGGTGCCTGAGCAGTGGTGGGTTTCAAATTTTTTACTACCAGTTCTGTGGGTGTGGTTTGGTGGGGGTGGCATGGCTTGGTGGGTGTGGCATGGCTTGGTGGGAATGGCAGGGGAAGGATACTGCAAAATACCCATTTCCTCCCGATCAGCTGGGACTTGGGATGCAGAGAATAGATGGGGAGAGGCCAGTCAGAGGTGGTATTTACCGGTTCTCCAAACTACTCAAAATTTCAGCTACCGGTTCTCCAGAATTGGTCCGAACCTGCTGAAACCCACCTCTGTGCCTGAGTTTCCTCTGCAGGGTGGTAACAGCCCCAATGTAATCAAAACTCCAAGGCCAGAGGCTTCCTCAAAATAAAGACTTATTAGGCATGTCACATTGGCACAACTGGTGAAAACCCAACTCTGAATCTCCCTGGGTTTCCCCCACCCAATTCAAAATGCAAAGTTATTCCTCCCATTGCACACAACCATCACATGCCCCAATCAGGTCACCCTTCAAAATCTGGATGGCTCTCGTCCACATCCCTCCAGATGCTGGTGAGAATGACCTTGGTTCCAAGAAAAAAGAATGTTGTTTTGGCTACAAGTCCCCCCCCCCAGCTATCTCTACTCCCCCCTCCCTTTCCCACAGCTCTATCCAGTCTCTCTGTGGCAACCTGAAGGTGTTCCAAGATGGCTCCAGGGTTGACACAGGATTTTTGCTAGTTTGTATGTCAGTTTCCATACAATTGAGCGTAAGGGGATATCGTTCTTGTGTACTTTGGGGTGTCAATAGAACCTGGGTGTGGAGAAGTCTTGTGGTTGCATGAGCTTTCTCTCCAGTGATGTATAAATTGTTTTTCTTTTTCTTTTTTTCTTAGGATTTTTGCTGGATCACTGTGGGTTATTTGGTAGATGTTGATGCAGTTGAGATGGTTTCCAGTTTTGCTGATGTAGTCAGTTTTGTCCATTACTACCCTCAACCAACCCACACAACCCCCCCCCCGCCAGCGGTTCACCTCCCAATAACCCTGATCTGATCTGACATACCCTATTTTTTGGAGTATAAAATGCACCAGAGTATAAGATGCAGTTAGTTTTTGGGGAGGAAAATAAGAAAAAAACTGATTGGTGGGTGGATCAGCCTCCCGAAATACCCCCAATCAGCTGTTCCCAGTGGTGAATTTTAGCAAAAGGTTAATTGGTTGTGAGCTCTATGCCTTGGTTTTTTTCCAGCCTCTGAAAGCCTCTGAAACAGAGTTTCAGAAAAAAAAGGCTTTTTTTTCTGAAGCTCTGTTTGGAGGCTTTTTTTCTGAAGCTTCTTTTAGAGGTTTTTATTCTGAAGGACGATCTGTACTCTGTTCAGTCTCCTTTCTTCGGTATTGGTATATAGATTAACTTTTTCCGATCTGTTGGTTATTGTGTCATTCTCCAGATTTGTTAGCATAGTTTGGTTAGAGCCTTTACTGATTCTTCTTTTGTTGCTTGCCATATTATTTTAGATAAAAGCCTTTCAGAAGCTTTTTTTCTGAAGCTTCTTTCAGAGGCTTCTTTCAGCCTCTGAAATCTCCATTTGGGAGGGTGGGTGGGGCTACATTTGGAGCATAAGACGCACCCAGATTTTCACCCTCTTTTTTGGGGGGAAAAGATGTGTTTTATACTCCGAAAAATACGGTAAGTTATGTGGTCTTGCAGCTCACAGGTAGGATTCATCAGAACATTCCCATAGCAACCCCAAGATGCACACATTTCGTCAAAGACCATCCTTCCCATAGATAAGAGAAGAAAGACAGGAAGTAACCTGAGATCCCTTGTATAATTTCTTTTGAATATATATGAATACATTACTTTCCCCTCCTTTCTGAAATGTATAAATATGGGTGCATCCTTTTGTCTCCATCAGTGACCCTCCTACTAGTATTTTGGAGGCGAATCCTTCAGTACCTACTGTCTAATAAACACTGCAGTAAACCTTGATTCTTTCCTTTGTATTCTGAATTTTGATTCCACACATTCTAAATCAGGATGAATATCTTCTTGGATGGAATCTTAATTTAAAGTCTAAAGGCATTGGTTACCCATATAGAATTTCAAAGGCAGACATATATGTTTAGTTCCCTTAAAGATGGGTTTTTCACAAGTAGAAGTGCCAGGGAAAGTCAGCAAAATCAACTTGAATCCTCCGGGAAGGGTACCGGTCTCTCGAAAGTCAGGAGGGACCTGGCCTTAGCCCCCTTCCTTTGGAATAGGCTAAAGAAACTGCACAGATACCAATCATTTCCTATATCTCTCTTTGAATTCTTTCTCCTACCCAATGTTGGTTGAACCTTTGAGCTGCTGCTTTTGCTCCTTCATGGGTCTGGTAAGAGGAACATGGTGACTCAAGAGCTTAAAATGCTGGGCTGCTGATAGGTAGGCCCGTGTTCAAGACCCATTGCTGCCACAAGCCAAGGGTGAGCTCCTGTCATATGCTCCAGCTCCTGCTGACCCAGCGGTTCAAAAGCAGGTGACTGAGAGTAGATTAATGGGTATCACTTCAGCGGGCAACTTCATGGGACATGAAAGGAGCCCCCAAATGGGTACCCCAAGGTGATGATGATATCACTTGCAAATCCTTTAACCACAGAAACACTTCGGTGTTTCTGACATAGAAAAAAATAATGGGTCTGGTTATGGAACATAATCTTTGTTTTACAGCCATTCTTGAAATAATCCCTTTCTCTTTCAATTTCTATTTCAAACTCCTAGTTCGCAAGTTATTGTTTAATGCTTTTTCTATGTCTTTTTCTTCCTCAGGTGCTGCTCCATACATTTGTCTGTCTCAAAATAGGGACTAGTTAAAAGGTAACAGTAAAGCTTCCCCTGCACATACGTGCTAATCGTTCCCGACTCTAGGGGGCAGTGCTCATCTCAGTTTCTAAGCCAAAAAGCCAGCGCTGTCCAAAGACATCTCTGTGGTCATGTGGCCGGCATAACTCAAAACGAAAGGAGCACAGAACGCTATTACTTTCCACCAAAATGGTCCCTATTTTTCTACTTGCATTTTTTACATGATTTCGAACTGTTAGGTTGGCAGAAGCTGGGACAAGTAATGGGAGCTCACCCTGTTACGCGGCACTAGGGATTCGAACTGCTGAACTGCCGACCTTTCGATTGATAAGCTCAGCATCTTAGCCACTGAGCCACCACATCCCTAAGGGACTAGTTAGTCATCTCTAAATAAGATTCACAGGTGTCTACAGATCTATCTATAAAGTTTCCTAGGTAAAAAGTCCAAGTAAATACATATTAAGTCTCACTTTTTGTGGCCATGCTAAAAATCTCTCTTTATTCTAGGTTTTCTAAAAGTGTTTTATTAAAAAGATCTGAGCCAGATTCTCCAATCTTCCTCACTGGCCCATTTTCAAAGCTTGAAGTCACTAGTTCTCCCTCCTTCAGGGTTCAGAGATCTGAAAGTTCTCTTCCATACAATTATCCAAATCATAGTGGTTTACTTGTTGTCTTAATTGCCCTAGAGAGGTTTCTGCAAACTTAAAAAAAAATGTAACACAAACATGTCAGGAAATATTTTGGTGTCAATATCAGACTTCCAAAGCAATGTTGGGTGGAGTCTGTGTCAGAAATGCTGGGTATATACAGAAAGCGCATTTGATGGTAGTTTTAGATCAAAGCAGATTCTGTGTTTATGTCCCGTAGCTGACTCTGACTTGATCCGAAGCATCTCACAGAAATAACAGAACAACAGATTTGGAAGGGACCTTGGAGATCTTCTAGTCCTTCCCCCCTTCTCAAGCAGGAGACCCTAATTTGGTTTCTTCCACCTTTTATTTTTCTCTCTTTAAAAGCAGGTGACACAGGAAAGACTCGGTCAGGGACATAATACATGTTGCTTCTGCTTCTCTTTCTGCTGATTCTGTGGCCATGGGGATCTGGTGTGATGCACAAAGCCAAATGCCTCCTGACTCTGCAGCAGAGTGAAGTGGATCCAGAGCATCATTACAAGCCAGGAGATTATATGATTAGTGGCATAGTCTCGGCAATGGTTGCTCGGTTTCTATTATTAAGCTTTGATAGAAGTCCTTCAACCAAATTCTCACGGTAAGTCAATCCGTGCACACTGCATTAGAGGCACTTCAATAAATGCATACAGGTCCCGGCCATCAAAAACACAAGATGCTCTCTCGCTGATCTGCTTTCTTTGCTAATTTACTTTCTGAATCTATTGTGAGTCCCTACTGCACACTGCAGATCACGAAACTCATTTTAAGCTTTAAAGTATAACTTCAGTCAAAATATTTTTCCCCATCCATTTTCCATTCTGTCCTATGAGTAGAGCTAGAGGTAAACTCAAGGTAAACCGCTTCAAACTCAATTGCAGAAAATACGACTTCAGCAACAGAATGGTCAACGCCTGGAATGCTCTACTCAAGTCCATTGTTACATCCTCAAACCCTCACAGCTTCAACCTTAAACTGTCTACTGTGGACCTCACACACCATTCCTAAGAGGTCTGTAAGGGGTTCTGCATAAGCGCACCGGCATCCGTCCCATCCTTATCCTACTTTCCTCATTTATTTGTATTCTTTCCTTCGTTCATGTCCATGTTCATACTTCTACCTGCTATCTTGTACATCTTTGACAAAGAAAGAAAGGACGGAAGGAAAGAAAGAAAGAAAGAAAGAAAGAAAGAAAGAAAGAAAGAAAGAAAGAAAGAGTGGATACAGAGAAACAAAAGAAAATCTCTCTTCCACCTCACCCCTGAGGCTGCCACAAAGAAGAGGGCAGCACCAGAGGGCAGGACAAGAAATAAAGGTTGGAAACTATTCAAGGAGCCTTGGTAGTACAGTGGTTTAAAGCACCCTGTTATTAACACAGCTGCCTGCAATTACTGCAGGTTCGAATCTCACCAGGCTCAAGGTTGACTCAGCCGTCCATCCTTTCTAAGGTAGGTTAAATGAGGACCAAGTTTGTGAGGGCAATAAGCTGACTTTGTATAAATATACAAAAGTATGAAGGCTATTGCTTAACACATTGTAAGTTGCCCTGAGTTTCCGGAGTACGGTGGCATATAAATCAAATTAAAAAAAAAAAAAAAAGGAGAGAAGCAACCTGGAATTAAGGAGAAACTTTCCAACAGTGAGGACAATTAAACAGTGGAACAGAATTTTCCTCCAGATCTTTTGGGTGCTCCATCACTGGAGGTTTCTAAGAAGAGACTGGACAGTCACTTGTCTGAGATGGTATAGGTTCTCCTGCTTGAGCAGTTGGTTGGACTAGACGCCCTCCAGGTTCCCTTCCAACTCTATTCTATTCTATATTCTGTGGGACACCTGATCCAAGCACAGCAAAATGTTGTTTTTTTCTGTCTGCATCAGAGATGACTCCATCATTGTTTCTCCATGCTCAAATTTACTGCTGGGATGAAAGCCTCCCAGTTAAGAACATAGGAATTGATCTCAACGGTGCTTTTTTTCAACCATGACCTGGTTGACTGAGAATCTCCATAGATATATAGGAATTGATAGACAGGGAAAATATATCTCATTCTTGTACACAAATTCAGGCCAGGAACCAAGCAAAATCTTTAAATGAAATAATAATCTATTGGTTGGTTGATTGCTTTAGTTAGTCATTTGTTTATAGAATTCATAGGATTCACTATGAATTCTATAAACAAATGAGACTGATTTTGTCTCTGGGTGGCTTACAATTAAAAGGAACAATTGAAAACAGGAAAAGAATCAAAAAAAGGCCCCAGAACAAGAAAAAGTAAGCAACAACATTGTTTCAACTTTGACTTGGCCCAAGACCTGATGGTTAACAGACTCTGAAGAACATCAAAAGGTAACCAACTAAAATCGATATAAAAGAGACTCAACCTTCTCTCTGTCCAAGATATGAAGAAAATAACCTGGTCTTTTACAGTTTCTGAATATTATCCATGCAGGAGCTATTTTGAATCAGTTTAAACTCTTGGGGCCAATGCCAAATATATTGATAATATCTAGAACATAAAAGAGATAATAGTTCCTTTTATCTCCATGGGTATGTCAATCAGTTTTACTAAGACAGAGGAAGCAAGCCATCACATATATTAAATATTAAATGCTAGAAGACAAGTGCATGAAATTGAAGAGGTGCTAGTTTCACCAATTAGGAGAGTGACTTTTAACTAATATCGTATGATCCAAAAATATTCTATTGATACTGTGTTTTCCCAAAAATAAGCCCTCCCCCAAAAATAATCTCCCCCTGAAAATATTTAAATGCATGCACAGCCGGTCCCCACCATTTCCTCTAGTTAGGGTTAGAGAGAGAGAGATGGAAATCAGATAAAACGGCAAGAGGAGCCCCGTCTTGCTCCATGTGCCCCAAAGTAATAAGACCTACCTGAAAATAAAGCCAAGCGCTTATTTTGGAATTCAAAAACATATAAGACAGGGTCTTATTTTCAGGGAAACACGGTATTATTCTTTTTCTATTAATGTTTTTGTTAATATTTTGGAATATTCCAAACTGTTTGGGGGTAAAATTGTGACTGAATGTACTAAAACTATTCTCATGGAATGAAAGTTAAATGTTATTTTCATTCATATCTTCATATCTGCAGAACATCAACCAAGTATTATTGGAAATTTGTACCTTTCCTTTTCACCATTGAGGACATCAACCGAAATGACCAATTCTTATCCAACATCACTTTGGGTTATAATATCTATGAAAATTACTTCAAGGTAGAGATGACTACAGATCCTTTGCTGGACCTGCTTTCAGACGGGGAGGCCAATCTGCCCAACTACAGGTGTGGAGGGCAGAGAAACACAGTGGCTGTTCTGGAAGAGGCCGAGGCTGGCATCTCCATTCAGATTTCCACCATTTTGGGCACTTACAAAGTTCCTCAGGTGTGTCTTTCTTGTGAAACAATGTTCAATTGTGTGATTTTCAATTGTATTTTCTTGTTATATTTAAATAACATCTTCCATTTCTTCCAGATCAGTTATAGTTTTGCTTCCAAGATTCTGGGGGATAAAACTCAGCATCCTTTCTTCTACACGATGCTCCCTGCTGAAGGAGTCCAATACCCAGGGATGGTCCAGCTTCTCCTCTATTTCAGGTGGAACTTGGTTGGTCTTGTTGCTCCAGAAACTGACCAGGGACAGAGATTCATGAGGACAATGTCTGCTTTGATGTTGAAGAATGACATTTGTGTGATTATATATCAAAGCTTTAGATTGAATGTCGTTAATATGGTTTTCAAAGTAACAGAATATTACCAATGGAGAAAAGTCAATGTCTTTGTTTATGGTTCAGAGACTAGTTCATTCTCACTAGGAATGGCAGTTATCAACAAAATACTTACACATCTTCCAGAACGTGTCATAGATAAAGTCTGGATCACCACAGCTCAGTGGGATCTCAGTCTTGATTTTATGTTTAGTGGGTATTCCTTGAAATACATTGGTGGCATTTTTTCTTTCTTGATAAAGAAAAAAAAATGGGCAAACTATGAAGATTTTGAAACCTTGGTTAAACTCCTAATTAACTTTTTGGAGAAAACCTTTATATGTTCATCCACCAAGGATGCCCCTTCAGTGAAAGTCTGGAGACGGTGTAGACAAACAGAAGAATTGGAGGCTGTGAGGAAAGAGGAGATTGATCGGATCCTAACCCTGGACGGCTACCTCATTTACAACACCATTTGGTCTGTGGGAAAGGCCTTAAATTCAGCTTACATAGCCGCATTTAAGAGATCAATGAGAAACAGGGGCCTGAAGGTAGAAGATCCCAGGCTAAAGGCTTGGCAGGTACTTCTTTTCCATTAGACATATTTCCTCAAAATATGGGAAATAGTTTTATCACTGGATGACTTGGTTATTTATTCTGAAAAATGAAATTACTCAGAAACTCAATTCCAATCTAATCACAACCTTCTGTTTCTTTCTGTTCTTATCCTCCCCCCACCAGAGGTGGGATTCACACAATTTACCTATCAGTTCGCCCATCACCAAAAATGTGAGCACACGCGGGCTTGCTTCACTCGTGACGTTTCACCTCCACACATGTGCACGGCCTTCCGTCCATGCACTTTGCTTCCACACGAGGCTTCCACGCGTGCACATGGCTTGAAAATGTCGCTAAATAGATTGGCATAGTTCTGGGGCAGGTCGCTACTACAAGTTCGCCTGGACAGGTCCGAACCGGCTGAATACCACCTCTGCCACCCCACCCCCAATATTCTCTTGTTTTAATTTTAAGTTTTTCAAAGCGAATTCATTGGTTTCTTGGTTGTTCAGCCATTCTTTTTTTTTTCCAAACTGATGAAGTTGGTACAAACAACAAGCCATCAAATGGTAGCAAGAAGAATAATATCAACAGATATCTTTCAGTGATGATCAGGGGTGGGTTCTAAATTTTTTTACTACCAGTTTTGTGGGCATGGCTTATTTTGTGGGTGTGGCTTGGAGGTCATGTGACTAGGTGGGCATGGCTAGCTGGTCAGAGTCATTTCTGGAAGGTCCTCACACTTACGACCAATCCTCGCACTTACGACCCGTCTCATTTGTTTGCTATTAAAACTGATGAGCTGTAGGACGGCCCTTTGAAGCCCCGCGGCAAGAGTTTAAACAGTTTTTTTCCTTCTAGTCATCAGCTGGGACTCAGGAGGAAGCAATAGATTGGGGGTGGGACCAAATAAAAGGTAAGAATAATGTTGGGGGAGGGGAGGTGTGGGGGTGAGAGGGCAGGGGTAGAACTATTTCGGTCACATCATATCATCACCGCGACCGGCTCAGCCAAACCGGACTGAACCGGGAGGAACCCACCACTGGTGATGATGCTTGCAGTGTGACGTCACTGATCTTCACCACTGAAGGCCGTGAAGAATTCATAGAAAAGTAAGAATAGCAAAGCTACCTACTTTACTTGGGCAACTAAGGATACAACACAAGAGAAAAATCTAACAACAACTCTCAAGTTAAAGGAAAATCTGAATGGATGAAATTTCAGGCATCTGTTTTTAGATTAATTAAACATGATTTTGTTTTAAAAAATACTTTTGTCTTTAGAGGAGTTGTACATTTCTATTGCTCTAATAAAGCATTGGGACCATGAACGACCACATTCCTAACTTCTGCCCTTTACCATCATTATTTTATTTTTATTTATTTTATTTTATTTATTTTATTTTGTCAAGCATGTCTTTTATGACAGATACATGTGTAACGATAATTGTAAATACATGAAAAGGATACGAATAAAAGAAAACATTAGGACAAGGACGGGAGGCCCGCTAGTGCTCTTATGCACGCCCCTTACAGACCTCCTAGGAATGGGGTGAGATCAACAGTAGACAGTCTAAGGTTAAAGTTTTGGGGTTTGGGGATGAAACCACAGAGTCAGTTAGTGCATTCCACGCATTGACCACTCTGTTGCTGAAGTCGTATTTCCTGCAATCGAGTTTGGAGCAGTTTACCTTCAGTTTGAATCTATTGTGTGCTCAAAGTGAGCTACGTAGCCAGTTTTGTTTTTTCACAAAAATTATTCTGATCAAGATATTTAAATATTAATTTAGCAGCTGTTATTATTCTCCTGCTTATTAATATTCTTCCACCCAGGTTTGACTCTGACAATAAAACGTCGGAGCGTAAAACGTTTTTTTGAGCAGAGGGACAGAAATGTTCAGAGCTCTCCAAGGATAGACAATGGGGTCTTTAAAAAAGAAACACAAACCTCTGATGTCCCTTTTAAATTTTTATTTACTTTATGTTCTTTCCAGCTTCACCCCTTCCTTCAAAGCTCTCAGTTTCACAATAATTCCATAGAAGGGGTATATTTGGATGAGAAAGGAGATCTTACACCTGACCTGGACATAATGAGCTGGATTGTTTTCCCAAATAAATCTGTCAAGAGAGTGAAATCTGGGAGCCTAGAAAAACGGGAATCCCAGGATTTTAAATTTTCCATTGACCGGAAGAATATCGCACAGGTGGAACTGCTGAACAAGGTGCGAATAATACTCATATTTATTTTATTCCACTGAAGGTGGCTATAACAAGAATACACTTGAATTCTCCATCGGTGGAGAATTGCTTTCAATGCCTTTGAGTTATCACATCAGCTGATAAGACTCTCAAGAGTGAAAAACGCCTTTATTGGCCATGGATAATAATTTTCAATTTTCATACAAACCTTTCACTGAGTCTATGGAAAGAAAGGTAGAATGAGGAGTCATTCAAACAACGTGGTTTACCCAGCCAAAGCAAAGTATGCAGGCAATAGATCCTTGAGCAATTAAATATCTACGTTTAAAATGAATGTCTAAATTTTTAATGTGTGTGAAACACTAAAAGGAATGAGAAACAGAGGAGGAGTATACAATTCAATCTTTTAGATCTAATTAGTCAAAGTTACATCTCAGAATAAACCCTCTGCCATTTTTCTGAAAATAAGTTAATTTTCTGGGTATTTTATGTATGTCACCCATCACACCATCCAGAGTTTTATTTCCTTTTCACTCCTCAGCCCTTTCCTCCTTCTACATGTGTGGAAAGCTGTCGTCCTGGATTTAGGAAGGTGGCTCAGGAAGGGAGGCCCATTTGCTGCTATGACTGCCATCCTTGTGCAGAAGGAACCATCTCCACCATGGAAGGTGGGTGACTCCAGAGGAAAGGGGAGGACTTTAAGGACATTCAGGCATTTTTAACTAAGGAGTGACACAGATTTTCTCCTTCTAACTGGAGTCACTTCAAAAACTATAAAAACTATTCAGAAGAGATAATCCATTAGCTCTTGCTTTCTTGGCATGGGTGGGAGGAAAAAGAAATAATGGAACAGACCAACCAGATAAGTCTCTCCAGAAATAAAAACTGACCATTTCCTTGGTCCAGATGAAGGGGGGCATTCATATTTGCAGGGGCCATTGCAACCTTGATTTCAACATCTTATTCATGTCAGGCTCCAAGTAATGCAACCATCAGCAATCAAACTCCAAGGCATTGCTTCTCCTCAAAGAACAAATTTATTTAGATATATTGTCTTGGCACTACTGGTGAAAAGCCAGTACTAAAGTTCCTGGGCTTTTCACCCCAATATAAGTTTCAGTTTCTCAAGTTTCCGAAACCACTGTCACATTGTCCAAACAAGGTGGGAACAGGTTGGTTGGCTACATCTCTCCTCCTCCTTCTCTGATCAGCCAGACGTTAGAATCTGGTTACTCACCAGTTAGGAATGCTGTTTTGAATGAAGACTCCACCCCTCCCCTTCAGCTCCCAACTTTGTCAAGCTGAATGCATGTCAGAATGCCCAAAGATACAAACAATCCCACACCCCAATCAATTATAGGCTTGACAATTCCTTCCTGTGATTCACCTAATCCAGTACCAGCAGACCCAGTCTCTACATGGGGCATGTAGAGATGGGTCATGGGTCATGTAGATATGCTTCATGGAATCTCACTGAGATTCCATTAAAGGCAGCCAGATCTCGTCCTGGGAATGTGTGGCAGAGAATATCAGTTGCTTTTTGAACTTGTCCTTTTGCTTAATACTACTTAAATTTCTGAAGGTATTCATGCACCCCATCACCAGTTTCACTCCAACTATGCAGATGATGGAAGAATGTAGTTTTTGAGAGATATTGATCTTGCTCTTTTCAGATGCTGAAAAATGCACCAAATGTCCAGCAGATAAGTATCCAAATATCAACCGAGATGACTGCATACCTAAGACTGAAACATTCCTATCCTATCAGGAAAATTTGGGGATCATCCTAGCTTCACTTGCCTTGTTCCTCTCTTTAGTAACAGGTTTTGTCTTGAGAATCTTCATTAAATTCCGAGAAACTCCCATAGTCAAAGCCAACAATCGGGACCTTTCCTACATCCTCCTCATCTCCCTCCAGCTTTCCTTCTTGACCTCTTTTCTATTCATTGGCCAGCCAAGGAGAGCCATGTGCCTTCTCCAACAAACAGCCTTCAGCAACATCTTCACAGTTGCCATTTCTACCGTCTTGGCCAAAACAGTCACTGTGGTATTAGCATTCTTTGCCACAAAACCAGGGAATAATTTACAGAGATGGTTAGGGAAGACCTTGGCCAATTCTATCATCCTTTTGTGTTCTGGTGTCCAAGTTGTCCTCTGCAGCATCTGGTTGGCCACTTCTCCCTCATTCCCGGAGTCAGACATGTACTCACAACCTGCAGAGATTATCCTCCAATGTAATCAAGGCTCCGTTGCCATGTTCTACCTTGCCCTTGGCTACATGGGTTTCCTGGCTATCATCTGCTTCACAGTGGCTTTTCTGGCCAGGAATCTGCCTGGGGCCTTCAACGAAGCCAAGCTGATCACCTTCAGCATGCTGGTCTTCTGCAGTGTCTGGGTGTCTTTTGTGCCCACTTACTTGAGCACCAAAGGAAAATACATGGTGGCTGTGCAGGTCTTCTCCATCTTGGCCTCCAGTGCTGGTCTGTTGGGTTGCATCTTCATCCCCAAGTGCTACATTATCCTTCTGAGGCCAGACTTGAATACAAAAGAGCATCTTACAACCAGAAGAAATGTATAAATGTGAAATAGAGGAATTTGTGCTCTCAATATATTCCAATGGGTCAATCATAGAAAATGATCCAAGTGTTTCAAATTTTGAATCAGCCTGATGAATTAATTGCTTCCTGCAAAAGCTCACGTCCCATTCACTTCTCCTTTCTGTGTTATGGGAGAGGCCAATCTTCTCCAAGCCTTACTCCCAAGTCGATCCTGTTTCCTTAATTGTTCCTGTCTCCTGGCAGCTCTGCGCATGCACACACTGGGAACAGGCTCATGCTGTTCTTCTGCCTCACTGATGTCAGACTCCAGAGACTCCGGAGGCAGTAAAGAACTTACCAGATGGCCTTGGCCCCCTCTCTGCCTCTGACTCAGAGCCATTTCCAAGCCTTCCCCAGACTCCAGGACTGGCCCACATTCCTCCCCAACCTCCTCACTGTCTGAGTCTGCTGCCAGCTTTGCTGGCCGCTGGTGGGCCACAACACCAAGTTGTCCTCCAGATATGATTTGGGAAAATGATTTTGCTTGAAATAATAAAAGGGCAGTTGGAAAATAGTGTCCCACATCCTTGTCCAGGAGAATTGCAATATGGCTGCTTAGTTCTTTGAACAGCCACTGCAACCTATCTGTCTTCAGCCTACCTGAAATGCCACACCACAAAACATTTGAAACATGATGCTTGCGCAATGGGAATGTTGCTGATATGCCAGAAATATCAGAGAGCCAAGGTGGTGCAGTGGTTAGGGTGCAGTACTGCAGCTACTTCAGCTGACTGCTAGTTCAGCAGATCAGCGGATCAAATCTCACTGGCTCAAGGTTGACTCAGCCTTCCATCCTTCCAAGGTGGATAAAATGAGGACCCAGATTGTTGGGGGCAATATGCTATTTAGTATACTGTCTTTGGTGTAAGCAGCCCAGAGTCCTCGGAGACTGGGTGGCATAGAAATATGAATAATAAAATAATAAATAATAAAATAAACATTTTGGGAGGTTGGGGTTCTCTAAAAGTTCAATTATTTTAATTTAAATTATCAGAAAATGAAATTCCTGGCAATATATTAGTCAAGATCTCAGCTGTCAGTCTTCAAAGTAATGCACCCATAGAAAACAGAATTCCGAGGAAGGCAGGTTCCTCAAAGAACAGTTTATTGGATACTTCATATTGGCACAACTGGTGAAAGCCGGCTCTGAATTTTCCCATGGCTTTCATCTGGTTAAAAGTAAAAGTTTCCTTCCCCCCCTTCCCCCCGAAATCACTGGTCATGCTGTCCAATTCAGGTACTGACTGGTTGCCTGGTTACTTGCTCCTCCTTTGGCCAGCCACCTGTGAGAATGCCCTTGTTTCCGAGAGGAAAACTTTATTGTTTGGGCTATAAAACCCCATCTAACGATTCCCCCCCCCCCCATTGGTGTGGCAACTCTGAAACCTCCAAGTTGGCTTCAGCCAGGTTTACTTCAGGGTTGGCATCAGCAACAGCAGCAAAAGAATGAAGAGACACTTCCCGGTCAAATTAGGAGGATACTCTGGATTATCTGGATTGCCTGGACTGAGTTCCACAGTTTCCTCCAAGGCCAACGGAGCTGCCCTCTCAATCGCTGTCAGCTCTTCTTCCAGTTCATCTTACCCTGCAGAGTCAGACTCCGACGGGAGCAAGACACCTGGTCTACTACATTGTTATATGAAGGGGAAGATTCATTCTCTGAGCTTGTGGGTTGGTTTCTGAACCTTTCATTACCTGGCTAGGTAACATCTCTATCAGAGTTCAAGGTATGTCAGTGTTTATTAGGGCTTCAGCTGTGGGTGTATAAAGTGAAGGTCTTGTAATGGTCTGGTTATCTGTGAGTCTTCTGATGGGGAGGTTATGAGCTGCATGGGGCTTGCGTGGGTTGGTTGAGGGTCAGAG
The DNA here is from genome assembly GCA_022577455.1 of Arizona elegans. NCBI lineage: Eukaryota > Metazoa > Chordata > Lepidosauria > Squamata > Colubridae > Arizona > Arizona elegans. The sequence goes on from JAKOOJ010000012.1 coordinate 21,396,871, forward strand.
CTGTCTCTGGTTGACTATGTGCTTGATTTGGATTCTGAGAGGTTTGTAAGCTGCTCATCCATCAGTTTGCCTATTGATGGAATTGCTTGTGGAATGCCAGGCTTCAATGAACTCACGAGCGTGCTGGATGGTAGCGTGGCTGGTGATTTTTGTGTTGCTCCAATCAAACGGGTGCTGTTTGGTGTCAGTGTGGATAGAGGTTAAGGATTTGGGAGAATGGAATATAATAGAATGGAATGGAATACAATAGAATAGAATGGAATAGAATAGAATAGAATAGAATAGAATAGAATAGAATAGAATAGAATAGAATAGAATAGAATAGAATAGAATAGAATAGAATAGAATTCTATTTTTAGAATAGAATTTTTTATTGGCCAAGTGTGATTGGACACACAAGGAATTTGTGTTGGAGCATATGCTCTCAGTGTACATAAAAGAAAAGATATGTTCATCAAGAATCATAAGGTACAACACTTAATGATAGTCATAGGATACAAATTAGCAATCAGGATACAATATCAATATAAATTGTATGGATATAAGCAATAAAGTTACAGTCATACCTTCATATTTGGAAGGAGATGGGTGGTGGGAATGATGAGAAGATTAATAGTAGTTCAGACGTAGTAAATAGTTTGACAGTGTTGAGGGAATTATTTGTTTAGCAGAGTGATGATGTTCGGGAAAAAACTGTTGTTTTGTCTAGTTGTTCTGGTTGTGCAGTGCTCTATAGCGTTGTTTTGAGGGTAGGAGTTGAAACTGTTTATGTCCAGGATGAGAGGGGTCTATAAATATTTCCACAGTCCTCTTTTTGACTCATGCAGTATCCAGGTCCACAATGGAAGGCAGGTTGGTAGCCATTGTTTTTTCTGCAGTTCTAATTATCCTCTGAAGTCTGTGTCTGTCTTGTTGGGTTGCAGAGCCAAACCAGACAGTTATAGAGGTGCAGATGACAGACTCAATAATTCCTCTGTAGAAGTGGAACATCATGGTGTTTGACTGCCAGCCGGTGTTTGTGGATCCTGGTTTTTAATTGATGTGATGTTTGTCCCACGTAGAATTGCTTGCAATGATTACAGTTGATTTTGTAGAATACGTTGTTTCTTTCATCCTTCTGTATTTCGTCTTTGGTTCTGGATAATTCCAGGCGGAATGTGGTTGTGGGTTTGTGGGCTATTATTATTCCTAGGGGTTAGAGGATTCTGGATGTCATTTCCGACACCCCTTTTATATATGATAGGATTAGGTTTTGCATGGTGGTTGGCTGTGAAATTTATTTATTTATTTATTTATTTATTTTATTTGTTTCCATTTCTATACCGCCCTTCTCCAAATAGGACTCAGGGCGGTGAACAGCCAAAGTAAAAAACATAACATACAAAATTTAAAAACAATTTAAAATAATTAAATATTTTGGCCATAAATTAAAACAACCCAATTTAAAATCAATTTAAAATTTAACTCAAGCCAGCCCATCTAGTTGAAATAAATAGGTTTTCAGGGCCTGATGAAAAATCCGGAGGTCTGTTATTGTACATATCTCTGGGGGGAGGTTGTTCCAGAGGGTGGGCGCTGCCACAGAGAAGGCTCTCCCCCTGGGGGTCACCAGCCGACATTGTCTGGCGGACGGCACCCTGAGGAGGCCCACTCTGTGCGAGCGTACTGGCCCGTGGGAGGCTATTGGTGGCAGAAGGCAGTCTCGTAAGTACCCCGGCCCTAAGCCATGGAGCGCTTTAAAGGTGGTCACCAACACCTTGAAGCGCACCCAGAAGATAACCGGGAGCCAGTGCAGCTCGCGCAGGAGAGGTGTCACATGGGAGCGCCTCATCGCCCCCATAATCCCCCGTGCGGCCGCGTTCTGGACCAGCTGGAGCCTCCGGGTGCACCCCAGGGGAAGCCCCATTAGAGAGCGTTGCAGTAGTCCAGGCGGGAAGTGACGAGTGCCTGAGTGACTGTGCACAGGGAGTCCCGATCTAGAAAGGGGCACAACTGGCGTATCAGGCGAACATGATGAAAAGCCTCCCTGGCCACGGCCGTCAAATGATCTTCTAAAGACAGGCGTGCGTCCAGGAGGACGCCCAAGTTACGAGCCCTCTCCGTGGAGGCGAGTGATTCGTCCCCAATAGCCAGTGATGGTGTCAGCTGGCTATATCAGGACGCTGGAAGCCACAGCCACTCAGTCTTGGAGGGGTTGAGTCGGAGTCTGTTTCTCCCCATCCAGGCCCGCACGGCCTCCAGGCACTGGGACATCACTTCAAGGGCATCGTTGGGGTGGCCTGGGATGGAGATGTACAGCTGAGTGTCATCAGCGTACTGATGGAACTCCACCCCAACGGATGATATCACCCTGCGGCTTTACATAAATGTTGAACAGAAGGGGCGAGAGGACCGACCCTTGTGGCACCCCACAAGCAAGGTGCCTCGGGGTCGACCGCTGCCCCCCTGTCAACTCAGATTGCGACCGATCAGAGAGGTAGGAGGAGAACCACTGCAGAACGGTGCCTCCCACCCCCAACCCCGCCAACCGGTGCAACATGATACCATGGTCGATGGTATCAAAAGCCGCTGAGAGGTCTAACAGGACCAGGATAGAGGAGCAACCCCTATCCTGAGCCCTCCAGAGATCATCCACCAACGCGACCAATGCCATTTCCGTGCTGTGCCCAGACCGGAAGCCGGACTGGAGCGCGTCTAGATAGACAGCTTCATCCAGGTACTGGGGAAGCTGTTGCACTACCACACTCTCAACAACCTTTGCAACGAAGCGAAGGTTGGAGACTGGACGATAGTTAGCCAAAACAGCCGGATCCAGAGAGGGCTTCTTGAGGAGGGGCCTCACAACCGCTTCTTTCAAAGCGGCCGGCAGGACCCCCTCACTTAAAGAAGCGTTAACAATCTTCTGGAGCCAGCCTCGTGTCACCTCCTGGGAAGCCAGTACCAACCAGGAGGGACACGGGTCCAATAAACATGCGGTCGCATTCAGCCGTCCCAGAACCCTGCCCATGTCCTCAAGAGCCACAGGATCGAACTCCCCCCAGATAACACTCTCAAGACCTGCCTCAGTCATCCCATCCAGACATACCCAGTCAGAGGCCAGCCCTTCCCGAATCTGAGCGATTTTGTCATACAGATACTGCACAAAGTCCTCAGCTCGGCCCTGCAAAATGTGTTGTAGTTTGCATTCTTTGTCGGAATAGGAAGTTTTTTGGATACCCATTATAGAGAAAGACGTTGAGCAACCATTTCTCTTCCACCTTTCTTAGTGTTGTGGTGCTGCAGTGTGTCCTGGCCTTTTGAACAGGATCTAGATACAGCTTCTTTTATGTGCAGTGGGGTGGGGTTGCTTGCAAAACTTAGGATCTGGTCCATGTACATGGATTTGTGGTAGACACAGGTTTCTAGTTCTTAATTTAAAGTCTAAAGGCATTGGTTGCCAATATACAATTTCAAAGGCAGACATATATGTTTAGTTCCCTTAAAGATGGGTTTTTCACAATAGGAGTGCCAGGAGAAGTCAGCAAAATCAACCTGAATCCTCTGCACAGATACCAATCATTTCCTATGTCTCTCTTTGACTTCTTTCTCCTACCCAATGTTGGTTGAACCTTTGACCTGCTGCTTTTGCTCCTTCATGAGTCCGGTAACATGGTGACTCATGAGGTTAAAATGCTGGGCTGCTGATAGTCAAACATGTGTTCAAGACCCATTGCTACCACAAGCCAAGGGTGAGCTCCTGTCATATGCTCCAGCTCCTGCGACCCAGCAGTTCAAAAGCAGGTGACTGAGAGTAGATTAATGGGTATCACTTCAGTGGGCAACTTCATGGGACATGAAAGGAGCCCCAAAATCGGAGCCCCCAGGGTGATGATGATATCACTGGCAAATCCTTCAAACACAGAAACACTTTGGTGTTTCTGACATAGAAAAAAATGATGGGTCTGGTTATGGAACATAAACTTTGTTTTACAGCCATTCTTGAAATAATCCCTTTCTCTTTCAATTTCTATTTCCAAACTCCTAGTTCACAAGTTATTGTTTAGTGCTTTTTCTGTGTCTTTTTCTTCCTCAGTTGCTGCTCCATACATTTGTCTGGCTCAAAATAGGGACTACTTAAAAGGTAACAGTAAAGGTTCCCCTGGACATGCGTGCTAGTCATTCCCAACTCTAGGGGGCAGTGCTCATCTCAGTTTCTAAGCCAAAAAGCCAGCGCTGTCCAAAGACATCTCTGTGGTCATGTGGCCGGCATAACTCAACACCAACGCTGTTACTTCCCACCAAAGTGGTCCCTATTTTTCTATTTCCATTTTTTACATGATTTCGAACTGTTAGGTTGGCAGAAGCTGGAACAAGTAATGGGAGCTCACCCTGTTACACGGCACTAGGGATTCAAACTGCTGAACTGCCGACCTTCCAATCGATAAGCTCAGCATCTTAGCTACTGAGCCACTGCATCCCTAAGGGACTAGTTAGTCATCTCTAAATAAAATTCACAGGTGGCTACAGATCTATCTATAAATTTTCCTTGATAAAACGTCCAAGTAAATACATATTAAGTCTCACTTTTTGTGACCATGCTAAAAATCTCTCTTTATTCTAGGTTTTCTAAAAGCGTTTTATTTAAAAGATCTGGGCCAGATTCTCCAATCTTCCTCACTGGCCCATTTTCAAAGCTTGAAGTCACTAGTTCTCCCTCCTTCAGGGTTCAGAGATCTGAAAGTTCTCTTCCATACAATTATCCAAATGATAGTGGTTTATTTGTTGTCTTAATTGCCCTAGAGAAGTTTCTGCAAACTTAAAAAAAATGTCACACAAACATGTCAGGAAATGTTTTGGTGTCAATATCAGACTTCCAAAGCCATGTTGGGTGGAGTCTGTGTCAGAAATGCTGGGTATATACAGAAAGCGAATTGGATGGTAGTTTTAGATCAAAGCAGATTCTGTGTTTATGTCCCGTTGCTGACTCTGACTTGATCCAAAGCATCTTACAGAAATAACAGAACAACAGATTTGGAAGGGACCTTGGAGATTTTCTAGTCCTACCCTCTTCTCAAGCAGGAGACACTAGGTTTGGTTTCTTCCACCTCTTATTTTTCTCTCTTTAAAAGCAGGTGACACAGGAAAGACTCGGTCAGGAACATAATACATGTTGCTTCTGCTTCTCTTTCTGCTGATTCTGTGGCCATGGGGATCTGGTGTGATGCACAAAGCCAAATGCCTCCTGACTCTGCACCAGAGTGAAGTGGATCCAGAGCATCATTACAAGCCAGGAGATTATATGATTAGTGGCATAGTCTCGGCAATGCAGGCTCGGTTTCAATTATTAAGCTTTGATAGAAGTCCTTCAACCAAATTCTCACGGTAAGTCAATCCGTGCACACTGCATTAGAGGCACTTCAATAAATGCATACAGGTCCCGGTCATCAAAAGCACAAGAAGCTCTCTCGCTGATCTGCTTTCTTTGCTAACTTACTTTCTGAATCTATTGTGAGTCCCTACTGCACATTGCAGATCACGAAAATCATTTTAAGCTTTAAAGTATAAAACCTCAGTCAAAATATTTTCCCCCATCCATTTTCCATTCTGTCCTATGAGTAGAGCTAGAGGTAAACTCAAGGTAAACCGCTTCAAACTCAATTGCAGAAAATACGACTTCAGCAACAGAGTGGTCAACGCCTGGAATGCTCTACTCAAGTCCATTGTTACATCCTCAAACCCTCACAGCTTCAACCTTAAACTGTCTACTGTGGACCTCACACACCATTCCTAAGACGTCTGTAAGGGGTTGTGCATAAGTGTACCAGCATCCCTTCCATCCTTATCCTACTGTCCCCATTTATTTGTATTCTTTCCTTCGTTCATGTCCATGTTCATACTTCTACCTGCTATCTTGTACATGTTTGACAAAGAAAGAAAGAAAGGAAAGAAAGGAAAGAAAGAAAGAAAGAAAGGAAGGAAGGAAGGAAGGAAGGAAGGAAGGAAGGAAGGAAGGAAGGAAGGAAAGAAAGAAAGAAAGAAAGGAAGGAAGGAAGGAAGGAAGGAAGGAAGGAAAGAAAGAAAGAAAGAAAGAAAGAAAGAAAGAAAGAAAGAAAGAGTGGATACAGAGAAACAAAAGAAAATCTCTCTTCCATCTCACCCCTGAGGCTGCCACGAAGAAGAGGGCAGCACCAGAGGGCAGGACAAGAAATAAGGGTTGGAAACTATTCAAGGAGCCTTGGTAACACAGTGGTTTAAAGCACCCTGTTATTAACACAGCTGCCTGCAATTACTGCTGGTTCGAATCTTACCAGGCTCAAGGTTGACTCAGCCTTCCATCCTTTCTAAGGTAGGTTAAATGAGGACCCAGTTTGTGGGGGCAAGAAGCTGACTTTGTATAAATATACAAAAGTATGAAGGCTATTGCTTAACACATTGTAAGCTACCCTGAGTCTCCAAAGAACGGCGGCATATAAATCAAATTTTTTAAAAAAGGAGAGAAGCAACCTGGAATTAAGGAGAAACTTTCCAACAGTGAGGACAATTAACCAGTGGAACAGAAGTTTCCTCCAGATGTTGTGGGTGCTCCATCACGGGAGATTTCTAAGAAGAGACTGGACAGTCACTTGTCTGAGATGGTATAGGTTCTCCTGCTTGAGCAGGTGGCTGGACTAGAAGACCTCCAGGTTCCCTTCCAACTCTATTCTATTCCATATTCTGTGGGACACCTGATCCAAGCACAGCAGAATGTTGTTTTTTTCTGTCTGCATCAGAGATGACTCCATCATTGTTTCTCCAGGCTAAAATTTACTGCTGGGATGAAAGCCTCCCAGTAAAGAACATAGGAATAGATATCTCAACGGTGCTTTTTTTCAACCATGACCTGGTTGACTGAGAATCTCCATAGATATATAGGAATTGATAGACAGGGAAAATATATCTCATTCTTGTTCACAAATTCATGCCAGGAACCAAGCAAAATCTTTAAATGAAATAATAATCTATTGGTTGGTTGATTGCTTTAGTTAGTCATTTGTTTATAGAATTCATAGGATTCACTATGAATTCTATAAACAAATGAGACCCATTTTGTCTCTGGGTGGCTTACAATTAAAAGAAACAATCGAAAACAGGAAAAGAATCAAAGAAAGGCCCCAGAACAAGAAAAAGTAAGCAACAACATTGTTTCAACTTTGACTCGGCCCAAGACTCTGAATATCATCAAAAGGTAACCAACTAAAATCCATCAAAAAGAAACTCAACCTTCTCTCTGTCCAAGATACGGAGAAAATAACCTGGTCTTGAACAGTTTCTGAATATTATCCATGCAGGAGCTATTTTGAATCAGTTTAAACTCTTGGGGCCAATGCCAAATATATTGATAATATCTACAACATAAAAGAGCTAATAGTTCCCTTTATCTCTCTGGGCATATCAATCAGTTTTACTAAGAGAGAGGAAGCAACCCATCACATATATAAAATATTAAATGCTAGAAGACAAGTGCGTGAAATTGAAGAGGTGCTAGTTTCAAAAATTAGGAGAGTGACTTTTAACTAATATCGTATGATCCAAAAATATTCTATTGATACCGTGTTTTTCCCAAAATAAGCCCTTCTGCGAAAATAAGCCCTGCCCTGAAAATAAGGCCTCCCCCAAAAATAATCTCTCCCTGAAAATATTTAAATGCATGCACAGCCGGTCCCCGCCATTTCCTCTAGTTAGGGTTAGAGAGAGAGAGATGGAAATCAGGTAAAATGGCAAGAGGAGCCCCGTCTTGCTCCACGTGCCCCAAAGTAATAAGACCTCCCTGAAAATAAGGCCAAGTGCTTATTTCGGGGTTCAAAAACATGTAAGACAGGGTCTTATTTTCAGGGAAACACAGTATTATTCTTTTTCTATTAATATTTTTGTTAATATTTTGGAATATTCCAAACTGTTTGGGGGTAAAATTGTGATTGAGTGTACTAAAACTATTCTCATGGAATGAAAGTTAAATGTTATTTTCATTCATATCTTCATATCTGCAGAACATCAACCAAGTATTATTGGAAAATTGTACCTTTCCTTTTCACCATTGAGGACATCAACCGGAATGACCAACTCTTACCCAACATCACCCTGGGTTATAATATCTATGAAATTTTCTTCAAGGTAGAGATGACTACAGATCCTTTGCTGTACCTGCTTTCAGATGGGGAGGCCAATCTGCCCAACTACAGGTGTGGAAGGCAGAGAAACACAGTGGCTGTTCTGGAAGAGGCCGAGGCTGGCATCTCCATTCAGATTTCCACCATGTTGGGCACCTACAAAGTCCCTCAGGTGTGTCTTTCTTGGAAACAATGTTCAATTGTGTGATTTTCAATCAGAATTCCTCCGCTGTAAATTATAAGCAGCGTTTGATTATGGTAATGAGAAGAATTGCATTTTCTTGTTATATTTAAATAACATCTTCCATTTCTTCCAGATCAGTTATAGTTTTGCTTCCAAGATTCTGGGGGATAAAACTCAGCATCCTTTCTTCTACACGATGCTCCCTGCTGAAGGAGTCCAATACCCAGGGATGGTCCAGCTTCTCCTCTATTTCAGGTGGAACTTGGTTGGTCTTGTTGCTCCAGAAACTGACCAGGGACAGAGATTCATGAGGACAATGTCTGCTTTGATGTTGAAGAATGACATTTGTGTGATTATATATCAAAGCTTTAGATTGAATGTCGTTAATATGGTTTTCAAAGTAACAGAATATTACCAATGGAGAAAAGTCAATGTCTTTGTTTATGGTTCAGAGACTAGTTCATTCTCACTAGGAATGGCAGTTATCAACAAAATACTTACACATCTTCCAGAACGTGTCATAGATAAAGTCTGGATCACCACAGCTCAGTGGGATCTCAGTCTTGATTTTATGTTTAGTGGGTATTCCTTGAAATACATTGGTGGCATTTTTTCTTTCTTGATAAAGAAAAAAAAATGGGCAAACTATGAAGATTTTGAAACCTTGGTTAAACTCCTAATTAACTTTTTGGAGAAAACCTTTATATGTTCATCCACCAAGGATGCCCCTTCAGTGAAAGTCTGGAGACGGTGTAGACAAACAGAAGAATTGGAGGCTGTGAGGAAAGAGGAGATTGATCGGATCCTAACCCTGGACGGCTACCTCATTTACAACACCATTTGGTCTGTGGGAAAGGCCTTAAATTCAGCTTACATAGCCGCATTTAAGAGATCAATGAGAAACAGGGGCATGAAGGTAGAAGATCCCAGGCTAAAGGCTTGGCAGGTACTTCTTTTCCATTAGACATATTTCCTCAAAATATGGGAAATAGTTTTATCACTGGATGACTTGGTTATTTATTCTGAAAAATGAAATTACTCAGAAACTCAATTCCAATCTAATCACAACCTTCTGTTTCTTTCTGTTCTTATCCTCCCCCCACCAGAGGTGGGATTCACACAATTTACCTATCAGTTCGCCCATCACCAAAAATGTGAGCACACGCGGGCTTGCTTCACTCGTGACGTTTCACCTCCACACATGTGCACGGCCTTCCGTCCATGCACTTTGCTTCCACACGAGGCTTCCACGCGTGCACATGGCTTGAAAATGTCGCTAAATAGATTGGCATAGTTCTGGGGCAGGTCGCTACTACAAGTTCGCCTGGACAGGTCCGAACCGGCTGAATACCACCTCTGCCACCCCACCCCCAATATTCTCTTGTTTTAATTTTAAGTTTTTCAAAGCGAATTCATTGGTTTCTTGGTTGTTCAGCCATTCTTTTTTTTTTCCAAACTGATGAAGTTGGTACAAACAACAAGCCATCAAATGGTAGCAAGAAGAATAATATCAACAGATATCTTTCAGTGATGATCAGGGGTGGGTTCTAAATTTTTTTACTACCAGTTTTGTGGGCATGGCTTATTTTGTGGGTGTGGCTTGGAGGTCATGTGACTAGGTGGGCATGGCTAGCTGGTCAGAGTCATTTCTGGAAGGTCCTCACACTTACGACCAATCCTCGCACTTACGACCCGTCTCATTTGTTTGCTATTAAAACTGATGAGCTGTAGGACGGCCCTTTGAAGCCCCGCGGCAAGAGTTTAAACAGTTTTTTTCCTTCTAGTCATCAGCTGGGACTCAGGAGGAAGCAATAGATTGGGGGTGGGACCAAATAAAAGGTAAGAATAATGTTGGGGGAGGGGAGGTGGGGGGGTGAGAGGGCAGGGGTAGAACTATTTCGGTCACATCATATCATCACCGCGACCGGCTCAGCCAAACCGGACTGAACCGGGAGGAACCCACCACTGGTGATGATGCTTGCAGTGTGACGTCACTGATCTTCACCACTGAAGGCCGTGAAGAATTCATAGAAAAGTAAGAATAGCAAAGCTACCTACTTTACTTGGGCAACTAAGGATACAACACAAGAGAAAAATCTAACAACAACTCTCAAGTTAAAGGAAAATCTGAATGGATGAAATTTCAGGCATCTGTTTTTAGATTAATTAAACATGATTTTGTTTTAAAAAATACTTTTGTCTTTAGAGGAGTTGTACATTTCTATTGCTCTAATAAAGCATTGGGACCATGAACGACCACATTCCTAACTTCTGCCCTTTACCATCATTATTTTATTTTTATTTATTTTATTTTATTTATTTTATTTTGTCAAGCATGTCTTTTATGACAGATACATGTGTAACGATAATTGTAAATACATGAAAAGGATACGAATAAAAGAAAACATTAGGACAAGGACGGGAGGCCCGCTAGTGCTCTTATGCACGCCCCTTACAGACCTCCTAGGAATGGGGTGAGATCAACAGTAGACAGTCTAAGGTTAAAGTTTTGGGGTTTGGGGATGAAACCACAGAGTCAGTTAGTGCATTCCACGCATTGACCACTCTGTTGCTGAAGTCGTATTTCCTGCAATCGAGTTTGGAGCAGTTTACCTTCAGTTTGAATCTATTGTGTGCTCAAAGTGAGCTACGTAGCCAGTTTTGTTTTTTCACAAAAATTATTCTGATCAAGATATTTAAATATTAATTTAGCAGCTGTTATTATTCTCCTGCTTATTAATATTCTTCCACCCAGGTTTGACTCTGACAATAAAACGTCGGAGCGTAAAACGTTTTTTTGAGCAGAGGGACAGAAATGTTCAGAGCTCTCCAAGGATAGACAATGGGGTCTTTAAAAAAGAAACACAAACCTCTGATGTCCCTTTTAAATTTTTATTTACTTTATGTTCTTTCCAGCTTCACCCCTTCCTTCAAAGCTCTCAGTTTCACAATAATTCCATAGAAGGGGTATATTTGGATGAGAAAGGAGATCTTACACCTGACCTGGACATAATGAGCTGGATTGTTTTCCCAAATAAATCTGTCAAGAGAGTGAAATCTGGGAGCCTAGAAAAACGGGAATCCCAGGATTTTAAATTTTCCATTGACCGGAAGAATATCGCACAGGTGGAACTGCTGAACAAGGTGCGAATAATACTCATATTTATTTTATTCCACTGAAGGTGGCTATAACAAGAATACACTTGAATTCTCCATCGGTGGAGAATTGCTTTCAATGCCTTTGAGTTATCACATCAGCTGATAAGACTCTCAAGAGTGAAAAACGCCTTTATTGGCCATGGATAATAATTTTCAATTTTCATACAAACCTTTCACTGAGTCTATGGAAAGAAAGGTAGAATGAGGAGTCATTCAAACAACGTGGTTTACCCAGCCAAAGCAAAGTATGCAGGCAATAGATCCTTGAGCAATTAAATATCTACGTTTAAAATGAATGTCTAAATTTTTAATGTGTGTGAAACACTAAAAGGAATGAGAAACAGAGGAGGAGTATACAATTCAATCTTTTAGATCTAATTAGTCAAAGTTACATCTCAGAATAAACCCTCTGCCATTTTTCTGAAAATAAGTTAATTTTCTGGGTATTTTATGTATGTCACCCATCACACCATCCAGAGTTTTATTTCCTTTTCACTCCTCAGCCCTTTCCTCCTTCTACATGTGTGGAAAGCTGTCGTCCTGGATTTAGGAAGGTGGCTCAGGAAGGGAGGCCCATTTGCTGCTATGACTGCCATCCTTGTGCAGAAGGAACCATCTCCACCATGGAAGGTGGGTGACTCCAGAGGAAAGGGGAGGACTTTAAGGACATTCAGGCATTTTTAACTAAGGAGTGACACAGATTTTCTCCTTCTAACTGGAGTCACTTCAAAAACTATAAAAACTATTCAGAAGAGATAATCCATTAGCTCTTGCTTTCTTGGCATGGGTGGGAGGAAAAAGAAATAATGGAACAGACCAACCAGATAAGTCTCTCCAGAAATAAAAACTGATCATTTCCTTGGTCCAGATGAAGGGGGGCATTCATATTTGCAGGGGCCATTGCAACCTTGATTTCAACATCTTATTCATGTCAGGCTCCAAGTAATGCAACCATCAGCAATCAAACTCCAAGGCATTGCTTCTCCTCAAAGAACAAATTTATTTAGATATATTGTCTTGGCACTACTGGTGAAAAGCCAGTACTAAAGTTCCTGGGCTTTTCACCCCAATATAAGTTTCAGTTTCTCAAGTTTCCGAAACCACTGTCACATTGTCCAAACAAGGTGGGAACAGGTTGGTTGGCTACATCTCTCCTCCTCCTTCTCTGATCAGCCAGACGTTAGAATCTGGTTACTCACCAGTTAGGAATGCTGTTTTGAATGAAGACTCCACCCCTCCCCTTCAGCTCCCAACTTTGTCAAGCTGAATGCATGTCAGAATGCCCAAAGATACAAACAATCCCACACCCCAATCAATTATAGGCTTGACAATTCCTTCCTGTGATTCACCTAATCCAGTACCAGCAGACCCAGTCTCTACATGGGGCATGTAGAGATGGGTCATGGGTCATGTAGATATGCTTCATGGAATCTCACTGAGATTCCATTAAAGGCAGCCAGATCTCGTCCTGGGAATGTGTGGCAGAGAATATCAGTTGCTGTTTGAACTTGTCCTTTTGCTTAATACTACTTAAATTTCTGAAGGTATTCATGCACCCCATCACCAGTTTCACTCCAACTATGCAGATGATGGAAGAATGTAGTTTTTGAGAGATATTGATCTTGCTCTTTTCAGATGCTGAAAAATGCACCAAATGTCCAGCAGATAAGTATCCAAATATCAACCGAGATGACTGCATACCTAAGACTGAAACATTCCTATCCTATCAGGAAAATTTGGGGATCATCCTAGCTTCACTTGCCTTGTTCCTCTCTTTAGTAACAGGTTTTGTCTTGAGAATCTTCATTAAATTCCGAGAAACTCCCATAGTCAAAGCCAACAATCGGGACCTTTCCTACATCCTCCTCATCTCCCTCCAGCTTTCCTTCTTGACCTCTTTTCTATTCATTGGCCAGCCAAGGAGAGCCATGTGCCTTCTCCAACAAACAGCCTTCAGCAACATCTTCACAGTTGCCATTTCTACCGTCTTGGCCAAAACAGTCACTGTGGTATTAGCATTCTTTGCCACAAAACCAGGGAATAATTTACAGAGATGGTTAGGGAAGACCTTGGCCAATTCTATCATCCTTTTGTGTTCTGGTGTCCAAGTTGTCCTCTGCAGCATCTGGTTGGCCACTTCTCCCTCATTCCTGGAGTCAGACATGTACTCACAACCTGCAGAGATTATCCTCCAATGTAATCAAGGCTCCGTTGCCATGTTCTACCTTGCCCTTGGCTACATGGGTTTCCTGGCTATCATCTGCTTCACAGTGGCTTTTCTGGCCAGGAATCTGCCTGGGGCCTTCAACGAAGCCAAGCTGATCACCTTCAGCATGCTGGTCTTCTGCAGTGTCTGGGTGTCTTTTGTGCCCACTTACTTGAGCACCAAAGGAAAATACATGGTGGCTTTGCAGGTCTTCTCCATCTTGGCCTCCAGTGCTGGTCTGTTGGGTTGCATCTTCATCCCCAAGTGCTACATTATCCTTCTGAGGCCAGACTTGAATACAAAAGAGCATCTTACAACCAGAAGAAATGTATAAATGTGAAATAGAGGAATTTGTGCTCTCAATATATTCCAATGGGTCAATCATAGAAAATGATCCAAGTGTTTCAAATTTTGAATCAGCCTGATGAATTAATTGCTTCCTGCAAAAGCTCACGTCCCATTCACTTCTCCTTTCTGTGTTATGGGAGAGGCCAATCTTCTCCAAGCCTTACTCCCAAGTCGATCCTGTTTCCTTAATTGTTCCTGTCTCCTGGCAGCTCTGCGCATGCACACACTGGGAACAGGCTCATGCTGTTCTTCTGCCTCACTGATGTCAGACTCCAGAGACTCCGGAGGCAGCAAAGAACTACCAGATGGCCTTGGCCCCCTCTCTGCCTCTGACTCAGAGCCATTTCCAAGCCTTCCCCAGACTCCAGGACTGGCCCACATTCCTCCCCAACCTCCTCACTGTCTGAGTCTGCTGCCAGCTTTGCTGGCCGCTGGTGGGCCACAACACCAAGTTGTCCTCCAGATATGATTTGGGAAAATGATTTTGCTTGAAATAATAAAAGGGCAGTTGGAAAATAGTGTCCCACATCCTTGTCCAGGAGAATTGCAATATGGCTGCTTAGTTCTTTGAACAGCCACTGCAACCTATCTGTCTTCAGCCTACCTGAAATGCCACACCACAAAACATTTGAAACATGATGCTTGCGCAATGGGAATGTTGCTGATATGCCAGAAATATCAGAGAGCCAAGGTGGTGCAGTGGTTAGGGTGCAGTACTGCAGCTACTTCAGCTGACTGCTAGTTCAGCAGATCAGCGGATCAAATCTCACTGGCTCAAGGTTGACTCAGCCTTCCATCCTTCCAAGGTGGATAAAATGAGGACCCAGATTGTTGGGGGCAATATGCTATTTAGTATACTGTCTTTGGTGTAAGCAGCCCAGAGTCCTCGGAGACTGGGTGGCATAGAAATATGAATAATAAAATAATAAATAATAAAATAAACATTTTGGGAGGTTGGGGTTCTCTAAAAGTTCAATTATTTTAATTTAAATTATCAGAAAATGAAATTCCTGGCAATATATTAGTCAAGATCTCAGCTGTCAGTCTTCAAAGTAATGCACCCATAGAAAACAGAATTCCGAGGAAGGCAGGTTCCTCAAAGAACAGTTTATTGGATACTTCATATTGGCACAACTGGTGAAAGCCGGCTCTGAATTTTCCCATGGCTTTCATCTGGTTAAAAGTAAAAGTTTCCTTCCCCCCCTTCCCCCCGAAATCACTGGTCATGCTGTCCAATTCAGGTACTGACTGGTTGCCTGGTTACTTGCTCCTCCTTTGACCAGCCACCTGTGAGAATGCCCTTGTTTCCGAGAGGAAAACTTTATTGTTTGGGCTATAAAACCCCATCTAACGATTCCCCCCCCCCCCCCATTGGTGTGGCAACTCTGAAACCTCCAAGTTGGCTTCAGCCAGGTTTACTTCAGGGTTGGCATCAGCAACAGCAGCAAAAGAATGAAGAGACACTTCCCGGTCAAATTAGGAGGATACTCTGGATTATCTGGATTGCCTGGACTGAGTTCCACAGTTTCCTCCAAGGCCAACGGAGCTGCCCTCTCAATCGCTGTCAGCTCTTCTTCCAGTTCATCTTACCCTGCAGAGTCAGACTCCGACGGGAGCAAGACACCTGGTCTACTACATTGTTATATGAAGGGGAAGATTCATTCTCTGAGCTTGTGGGTTGGTTTCTGAACCTTTCATTACCTGGCTAGGTAACATCTCTATCAGAGTTCAAGGTATGTCAGTGTTTATTAGGGCTTCAGCTGTGGGTGTATAAAGTGAAGGTCTTGTAATGGTCTGGTTATCTGTGAGTCTTCTGATGGGGAGGTTATGAGCTGCATGGGGCTTGCGTGGGTTGGTTGAGGGTCAGAGCTGTCTCTGGTTGACTATGTGCTTGATTTGGATTCTGAGAGGTTTGTAAGCTGCTCATCCATCAGTTTGCCTATTGATGGAATTGCTTGTGGAATGCCAGGCTTCAATGAACTCACAAGCGTGGTGGGTGGTAGCGTGGCTGGTGATTTTTGTGTTGCTCCAATCAAACGGGTGCTGTTTGGTGTCAGTGTGGATAGAGGTTAAGGATTTGGGAGAATGGAATATAATAGAATGGAATGGAATACAATAGAATAGAATAGAATGGAATAGAATAGAATAGAATAGAATAGAATAGAATAGAATAGAATAGAATAGAATAGAATAGAATAGAATAGAATAGAATTCTATTTTTAGAATAGAATTTTTTATTGGCCAAGTGTGATTGGACACACAAGGAATTTGTGTTGGAGCATATGCTCTCAGTGTACATAAAAGAAAAGATACGTTCATCAAGAATCATAAGGTACAACACTTAATGATAGTCATAGGATACAAATTAGCAATCAGGATACAATATCAATATAAATTGTATGGATATAAGCAATAAAGTTACAGTCATACAGTCATAAGTGGAAGGAGATGGGTGGTGGGAATGATGAGAAGATTAATAGTAGTGCAGATGTAGTAAATAGTTTGACAGTGTTGAGGGAATTATTTGTTTAGCAGAGTGATGGCGTTCGGGAAAAAACTGTTGTTTTGTCTAGTTGTTCTGGTTGTGCAGTGCCCTATAGCATCTTTTTGATGGTAGAAGTTGGAACAATTTATGTCCAGGATGTGAGGGGTCTGTAGATATTTTCACAGCCCTCTTTTTGACTCCTGCAGTATCCAGGTCCTCCATGGAAGGCAGGTTGGTAGCCATTGTTTTTTCTGCAGTTCTAATTATCCTCTGAAGTCTGTGTCTGTCTTGTTGGGTTGCAGAGCCAAACCAGACAGTTATAGAGGTGCAGATGACAGACTCAATAATTCCTCTGTAGAAGTGGAACATCATGGTGTTTGACTGCCAGCCGGTGTTTGTGGATCCTGGTTTTTAATTGATGTGATGTTTGTCCCACGTAGAATTGCTTGCAATGATTACAGTTGATTTTGTAGAATACGTTGTTTCTTTCATCCTTCTGTATTTCGTCTTTGGTTCTGGATAATTCCAGGCGGAATGTGGTTGTGGGTTTGTGGGCTATTATTATTCCTAGGGGTTAGAGGATTCTGGATGTCATTTCCGACACCCCTTTTATATATGATAGGATTAGGTTTTGCATGGTGGTTGGCTGTGAAATTTATTTATTTATTTATTTATTTATTTTATTTGTTTCCATTTCTATACCGCCCTTCTCCAAATAGGACTCAGGGCGGTGAACAGCCAAAGTAAAAAACATAACATACAAAATTTAAAAACAATTTAAAATAATTAAATATTTTGGCCATAAATTAAAACAACCCAATTTAAAATCAATTTAAAATTTAACTCAAGCCAGCCCATCTAGTTGAAATAAATAGGTTTTCAGGGCCTGATGAAAAATCCGGAGGTCTGTTATTGTACATATCTCTGGGGGGAGGTTGTTCCAGAGGGTGGGCGCTGCCACAGAGAAGGCTCTCCCCCTGGGGGTCACCAGCCGACATTGTCTGGCGGACGGCACCCTGAGGAGGCCCACTCTGTGCGAGCGTACTGGCCGGTGGGAGGCTATTGGTGGCAGAAGGCAGTCTCGTAAGTACCCCGGCCCTAAGCCATGGAGCACTTTAAAGGTGGTCACCAACACCTTGAAGCGCACCCAGAAGATAACCGGGAGCCAGTGCAGCTCGC
Organism: Arizona elegans; assembly: GCA_022577455.1. Classification (NCBI taxonomy): domain Eukaryota; kingdom Metazoa; phylum Chordata; class Lepidosauria; order Squamata; family Colubridae; genus Arizona; species Arizona elegans. The sequence goes on from JAKOOJ010000012.1 coordinate 21,414,558, forward strand.
GCAGGAGAGGTGTCACATGGGAGCGCCTCATCGCCCCCATAATCCCCCGTGCGGCCGCGTTCTGGACCAGCTGGAGCCTCCGGGTGCACCCCAGGGGAAGCCCCATTAGAGAGCGTTGCAGTAGTCCAGGCGGGAAGTGACGAGTGCCTGAGTGACTGTGCACAGGGAGTCCCGATCTAGAAAGGGGCACAACTGGCGTATCAGGCGAACATGATGAAAAGCCTCCCTGGCCACGGCCGTCAAATGATCTTCTAAAGACAGGCGTGCGTCCAGGAGGACGCCCAAGTTACGAGCCCTCTCCGTGGAGGCGAGTGATTCGTCCCCAATAGCCAGTGATGGTGTCAGCTGGCTATATCAGGACGCTGGAAGCCACAGCCACTCAGTCTTGGAGGGGTTGAGTCGGAGTCTGTTTCTCCCCATCCAGGCCCGCACGGCCTCCAGGCACTGGGACATCACTTCAAGGGCATCGTTGGGGTGGCCTGGGATGGAGATGTACAGCTGAGTGTCATCAGCGTACTGATGGAACTCCACCCCAACGGATGATATCACCCTGCGGCTTTACATAAATGTTGAACAGAAGGGGCGAGAGGACCGACCCTTGTGGCACCCCACAAGCAAGGTGCCTCGGGGTCGACCGCTGCCCCCCTGTCAACTCAGATTGCAACCGATCAGAGAGGTAGGAGGAGAACCACTGCAGAACGGTGCCTCCCACCCCCAACCCCGCCAACCGGTGCAACATGATACCATGGTCGATGGTATCAAAAGCTGCTGAGAGGTCTAACAGGACCAGGATAGAGGAGCAACCCCTATCCTGAGCCCTCCAGAGATCATCCACCAACGCGACCAATGCCATTTCCGTGCTGTGCCCAGACCGGAAGCCGGACTGGAGCGGGTCTAGATAGACAGCTTCATCCAGGTACTGGGGAAGCTGTTGCACTACCACACTCTCAACAACCTTTGCAACGAAGCGAAGGTTGGAGACTGGACGATAGTTAGCCAAAACAGCCGGATCCAGAGAGGGCTTCTTGAGGAGGGGCCTCACAACCGCTTCTTTCAAAGCGGCCGGCAGGACCCCCTCACTTAAAGAAGCGTTAACAATCTTCTGGAGCCAGCCTCGTGTCACCTCCTGGGAAGCCAGTACCAACCAGGAGGGACACGGGTCCAATAAACATGCGGTCGCATTCAGCCGTCCCAGAACCCTGCCCATGTCCTCAGGAGCCACAGGATCGAACTCCCCCCAGATAACACTCTCAAGACCTGCCTCAGTCATCCCATCCAGACATACCCAGTCAGAGGCCAGCCCTTCCCGAATCTGAGCGATTTTGTCATACAGATACTGCACAAAGTCCTCAGCTCGGCCCTGCAAAATGTGTTGTAGTTTGCATTCTTTGTCGGAATAGGAAGTTTTTTGGATACCCATTATAGAGAAAGACGTTGAGCAACCATTTCTCTTCCACCTTTCTTAGTGTTGTGGTGCTGCAGTGTGTCCTGGCCTTTTGAACAGGATCTAGATACAGCTTCTTTTATGTGCAGTGGGGTGGGGTTGCTTGCAAAACTTAGGATCTGGTCCATGTACATGGATTTGTGGTAGACACAGGTTTCTAGTTCTTAATTTAAAGTCTAAAGGCATTGGTTGCCAATATACAATTTCAAAGGCAGACATATATGTTTAGTTCCCTTAAAGATGGGTTTTTCACAATAGGAGTGCCAGGAGAAGTCAGCAAAATCAACCTGAATCCTCTGCACAGATATCAATCATTTCCTATGTCTCTCTTTGACTTCTTTCTCCTACCCAATGTTGGTTGAACCTTTGACCTGCTGCTTTTGCTCCTTCATGAGTCCGGTAACATGGTGACTCATGAGGTTAAAATGCTGGGCTGCTGATAGTCAAACATGTGTTCAAGACCCATTGCTACCACAAGCCAAGGGTGAGCTCCTGTCATATGCTCCAGCTCCTGCGACCCAGCAGTTCAAAAGCAGGTGACTGAGAGTAGATTAATGGGTATCACTTCAGTGGGCAACTTCATGGGACATGAAAGGAGCCCCAAAATCGGAGCCCCCAGGGTGATGATGATATCACTGGCAAATCCTTCAAACACAGAAACACTTTGGTGTTTCTGACATAGAAAAAAATGATGGGTCTGGTTATGGAACATAAACTTTGTTTTACAGCCATTCTTGAAATAATCCCTTTCTCTTTCAATTTCTATTTCCAAACTCCTAGTTCACAAGTTATTGTTTAGTGCTTTTTCTGTGTCTTTTTCTTCCTCAGTTGCTGCTCCATACATTTGTCTGGCTCAAAATAGGGACTACTTAAAAGGTAACAGTAAAGGTTCCCCTGGACATGCGTGCTAGTCATTCCCAACTCTAGGGGGCAGTGCTCATCTCAGTTTCTAAGCCAAAAAGCCAGCGCTGTCCAAAGACATCTCTGTGGTCATGTGGCCGGCATAACTCAACACCAACGCTGTTACTTCCCACCAAAGTGGTCCCTATTTTTCTATTTCCATTTTTTACATGATTTCGAACTGTTAGGTTGGCAGAAGCTGGAACAAGTAATGGGAGCTCACCCTGTTACACGGCACTAGGGATTCAAACTGCTGAACTGCCGACCTTCCAATCGATAAGCTCAGCATCTTAGCTACTGAGCCACTGCATCCCTAAGGGACTAGTTAGTCATCTCTAAATAAAATTCACAGGTGGCTACAGATCTATCTATAAATTTTCCTTGATAAAAAGTCCAAGTAAATACATATTAAGTCTCACTTTTTGTGACCATGCTAAAAATCTCTCTTTATTCTAGGTTTTCTAAAAGCGTTTTATTTAAAAGATCTGGGCCAGATTCTCCAATCTTCCTCACTGGCCCATTTTCAAAGCTTGAAGTCACTAGTTCTCCCTCCTTCAGGGTTCAGAGATCTGAAAGTTCTCTTCCATACAATTATCCAAATCATAGTGGTTTATTTGTTGTCTTAATTGCCCTAGAGAAGTTTCTGCAAACTTAAAAAAAATGTCACACAAACATGTCAGGAAATATTTTGGTGTCAATATCAGACTTCCAAAGCCATGTTGGGTGGAGTCTGTGTCAGAAATGCTGGGTATATACAGAAAGCAAATTTCATGGTAGTTTTAGATCAAAGCAGATTCTGTGTTTATGTCCCGTTGCTGACTCTGACTTGATCCAAAGCATCTTACAGAAATAACAGAACAACAGATTTGGAAGGGACCTTGGAGATCTTCTAGTCCTACCCTCTTCTCAAGCAGGAGACACTAGGTTTGGTTTCTTCCACCTCTTATTTTTCTCTCTTTAAAAGCAGGTGACACAGGAAAGACTCGGTCAGGGACATAATACATGTTGCTTCTGCTTCTCTTTCTGCTGATTCTGTGGCCATGGGGATCTGGTGTGATGCACAAAGCCAAATGCCTCCTGACTCTGCACCAGAGTGAAGTGGATCCAGAGCATCATTACAAGCCAGGAGATTATATGATTAGTGGCATAGTCTCGGCAATGCAGGCTCGGTTTCAATTATTAAGCTTTGATAGAAGTCCTTCAACCAAATTCTCACGGTAAGTCAATCCGTGCACACTGCATTAGAGGCACTTCAATAAATGCATACAGGTCCCGGTCATCAAAAACACAAGAAGCTCTCTCGCTGATCTGCTTTCTTTGCTAACTTACTTTCTGAATCTATTGTGAGTCCCTACTGCACATTGCAGATCACGAAAATCATTTTAAGCTTTAAAGTATAAAACCTCAGTCAAAATATTTTCCCCCATCCATTTTCCATTCTGTCCTATGAGTAGAGCTAGAGGTAAACTCAAGGTAAACCGCTTCAAACTCAATTGCAGAAAATACGACTTCAGCAACAGAGTGGTCAACGCCTGGAATGCTCTACTCAAGTCCATTGTTACATCCTCAAACCCTCACAGCTTCAACCTTAAACTGTCTACTGTGGACCTCACACACCATTCCTAAGACGTCTGTAAGGGGTTGTGCATAAGTGTACCAGCATCCCTTCCATCCTTATCCTACTGTCCCCATTTATTTGTATTCTTTCCTTCGTTCATGTCCATGTTCATACTTCTACCTGCTATCTTGTACATGTTTGACAAAGAAAGAAAGAAAGGAAAGAAAGGAAAGAAAGAAAGAAAGAAAGGAAGGAAGGAAGGAAGGAAGGAAGGAAGGAAGGAAGGAAGGAAAGAAAGAAAGAAAGGAAGGAAGGAAGGAAGGAAGGAAGGAAGGAAAGAAAGAAAGAAAGAAAGAAAGAAAGAAAGAAAGAAAGAAAGAAAGAGTGGATACAGAGAAACAAAAGAAAATCTCTCTTCCATCTCACCCCTGAGGCTGCCACGAAGAAGAGGGCAGCACCAGAGGGCAGGACAAGAAATAAGGGTTGGAAACTATTCAAGGAGCCTTGGTAACACAGTGGTTTAAAGCACCCTGTTATTAACACAGCTGCCTGCAATTACTGCTGGTTCGAATCTTACCAGGCTCAAGGTTGACTCAGCCTTCCATCCTTTCTAAGGTAGGTTAAATGAGGACCCAGTTTGTGGGGGCAAGAAGCTGACTTTGTATAAATATACAAAAGTATGAAGGCTATTGCTTAACACATTGTAAGCTACCCTGAGTCTCCAAAGAACGGCGGCATATACATCAAATTTTTTAAAAAAGGAGAGAAGCAACCTGGAATTAAGGAGAAACTTTCCAACAGTGAGGACAATTAACCAGTGGAACAGAAGTTGTCTCCAGACATTGTGGGTGCTCCATCACTGGAGGTTTCTAAGAAGAGACTGGACAGTCACTTGTCTGAGATGGTATAGGTTCTCCTGCTTGAGCAGGTGGCTGGACCAGAAGACCTCCAGGTTCCCTTCCAACTCTATTCTATTCTATATTCTGTGGGACACCTGATCCAAGCACAGCAAAATGTTGTTTTTTTCTGTCTGCATCAGAGATGACTCCATCATTGTTTCTCCAGGCTAAAATTTACTGCTGGGATGAAAGCCTCCCAGTAAAGAACATAGGAATAGATATCTCAACGGTGCTATTATTCAACCATGACCTGGATGACTGAGAATCTCCATAGACATATAGGAATTGATAGACAGGGAAAATGTATCTCATTCTTGTTCACAAATTCATGCCAGGAACCAAGCAAAATCTTTAAATGAAATAATAATCTATTGGTTGGTTGATTGCTTTAGTTAGTCATTTGTTTATAGAATTCATAGAATTCGCTATGAATTCTATAAACAAATGAGACCCATTTTGTCTCTGGGTGGCTTACAATTAAAAGAAACAATCGAAAACAGGAAAAGAATCAAAGAAAGGCCCCAGAACAAGAAAAAGTAAGCAACAACATTGTTTCAACTTTGACTCGGCCCAAGACTCTGAATATCATCAAAAGGTAACCAACTAAAATCCATCAAAAAGAAACTCAACCTTCTCTCTGTCCAAGATACGGAGAAAATAACCTGGTCTTGAACAGTTTCTGAATATTATCCATGCAGGAGCTATTTTGAATCAGTTTAAACTCTTGGGGCCAATGCCAAATATATTGATAATATCTAGAACATAAAAGAGCTAATAGTTCCCTTTATCTCTCTGGGCATATCAATCAGTTTTACTAAGAGAGAGGAAGCAACCCATCACATATATAAAATATTAAATGCTAGAAGACAAGTGCGTGAAATTGAAGAGGTGCTAGTTTCAAAAATTAGGAGAGTGACTTTTAACTAATATCGTATGATCCAAAAATATTCTATTGATACCGTGTTTTTCCCAAAATAAGCCCTTCTGCGAAAATAAGCCCTGCCCTGAAAATAAGGCCTCCCCCAAAAATAATCTCTCCCTGAAAATATTTAAATGCATGCACAGCCGGTCCCCGCCATTTCCTCTAGTTAGGGTTAGAGAGAGAGAGATGGAAATCAGGTAAAATGGCAAGAGGAGCCCCGTCTTGCTCCACGTGCCCCAAAGTAATAAGACCTCCCTGAAAATAAGGCCAAGTGCTTATTTCGGGGTTCAAAAACATGTAAGACAGGGTCTTATTTTCAGGGAAACACAGTATTATTCTTTTTCTATTAATATTTTTGTTAATATTTTGGAATATTCCAAACTGTTTGGGGGTAAAATTGTGATTGAGTGTACTAAAACTATTCTCATGGAATGAAAGTTAAATGTTATTTTCATTCATATCTTCATATCTGCAGAACATCAACCAAGTATTATTGGAAAATTGTACCTTTCCTTTTCACCATTGAGGACATCAACCGGAATGACCAACTCTTACCCAACATCACCCTGGGTTATAATATCTATGAAAATTTCTTCAAGGTAGAGATGACTACAGATCCTTTGCTGGACCTGCTTTCAGACGGGGAGGCCAATCTGCCCAACTACAGGTGTGGAAGGCAGAGAAACACAGTGGCTGTTCTGGAAGAGGCCGAGGCTGGCATCTCCATTCAGATTTCCACCATGTTGGGCACCTACAAAGTCCCTCAGGTGTGTCTTTCTTGGGAAACAATGTTCAATTGTGTGATTTTCAATCAGAATTGCATTTTCTTGTTGTATTTAAATAACATCTGCCATTTCTTCCAGATCAGTTATAGTTTTGCTTCCAAGATTCTGGGGGATAAAACTCAGCATCCTTTCTTCTACACGATGCTCCCTGCTGAAGGAGTCCAGTACCCAGGGATGGTCCAGCTTCTCCTCTATTTCAGGTGGACCTTGGTTGGTCTTGTTGCTCCAGAAACTGACCAGGGGGAGAGATTCATGAGGACAATGTCTGCTTTGATGTTGAAGAATGGCATTTGTGTGGTTATATATCAAAGCTTTAGATTGAATGTCGCTGGAATGTCTTTCAAATTAAAAGAATATTACAAATGGAGAAAAGTCAATGTCTTTGTTTATGGTTCAGAGACTAATTCATTCTCACTAGGAATGGCAGTTATCAACAAAATACTTACACATCTTCCAGAACATGTCATAGATAAAGTCTGGATCACCACAGCTCAGTGGGATCTCAGTCTTGATTTTATGTTTAGTGGGTATTCCTTGAAATACATTGGTGGCATTTTTTCTTTCTTGATAAAGAAAAAAAAATGGGCAAACTATGAAGATTTTGAAACCTTGGTTAAACTCCTAATTAACTTTTTGGAGAAAACCTTTATATGTTCATCCACCAAGGATGCCCCTTCAGTGAAAGTCTGGAGACGGTGTAGACAAACAGAAGAATTGGAGGCTGTGAGGAAAGAGGAGATTGATCGGATCCTAACCCTGGACGGCTACCTCATTTACAACACCATTTGGTCTGTGGGAAAGGCCTTAAATTCAGCTTACATATCCGCATTTAAGAGATCAATGAGAAACAGGGGCATGAAGGTAGAAGATCCCAGGCTAAAGGCTTGGCAGGTACTTCTTTTCCATTAGACATATTTCCTCAAAATATGGGAAATAGTTTTATCACTGGATGACTTGGTTATTTATTCTGAAAAATGAAATTACTCAGAAACTCAATTCCAATCTAATCATAACCTTCTGTTTCCTTCTGCTCTTATCCTCCTCCCCACCAGAGGTGGGATTCGCATAATTTACCTACCAGTTTGCCCAGCACCAAGAATGTGAGCACACGCGGGCTTGCTTCACTCACAATGTGCCACCTCCACTCATGCGCATGGTTTGAAAATGTGGCTAAATAGGAGGGCATAGCGCCAGGGCAGGTCGCTACTACCAGTTCGCCCAAACTGGTCCAAACCGGCTGAATACCACCTCTGCCCTCCCCCCTGCCAATATTCTCTTGTTTTAATTTTATGTTTTTTCAAAGCGAATGCATTGGTTTCTTTTTCTTCCCAAACTGATGAAGTTGGCACAAACAACAAGCCATCAAATGGTAGCAAGAAGAATAATATCAACCAATATCTTTCAGTGAGGATGCTTGCAGTGCAACGTCACTGATCTTCACCACCGAAGACCCTGAAGAAGGCACAGGAAAGTAAGAATAGCGAAGCTCCAGCTGGTCCAGAATGCGGCCATGGGGGTTGTTACAGGAGCTTCCTGTTACTCCCGTGTAACACCTCTCCTGCGCGAGCTGAACTGGCTACCGGTGGCCCTTCGTATCTGCTTCAAGGTGCTGGTACTTACCTATAAAGCCCTTCATGGCATGGGCCCAGGGTACTTGCAAAACCAACTCCCACCGGCCTCCCACCACCCAGTGCGCTCACATAGGACTGTTGGCCAGACAATGTCGGCTGTCGGCCCCCAGGATGAGGGCATTCTCTGCGGCCGCACCGACCCTCTGGAATGGATTACCCACCAGGCTCCGGACAGCCCCTGACCTCCGCACTTTCTGCGCCGACCTGAAGACATGGCTTTTTCAGCAAATTCCCTGATCTGCCGCGAGGTTTTAATTGTCTGGGGATTTTAAATTGGCTTGTTTTAGCACTATTTTATTGTTATATTGTTTCTATTGTGTGAGCTGTCCTGAGTCCTACGGGAGAAGGGCGGCATATAAATTTGATTAAATAAATAAATAATACTTTACTTGGGCAACTAAGGATACAACACAAGAGAAAAATCTAACAACAACCCCCAAGTTAAAGGAAAACCTGACTGGATGAAATTTCAGGCATCTGTTTGTAGATTAATTAAACATGATTTTTTTTTAAAAAAAAATACTTGTTTGTCTTTAGAGGAGTTGTATATTTCTATTGCTCTAATAAAGCAGTGGGACCATGAATGACCACATTACTAACTTCTGTCCTTTACCATTATTATTTTATTTATTTTATTTTATTTTGTCAAGCATGTATTTTATGACAAATACAAGTGTAGCCATAATTATAAATACATGAAAAGGATACAAATAAAATAAAACATTAGGAAAGGGTTGGTAGGCATGCTGGTGCTCTTATGCATGCCCCTTACAGACCTCGTAGGAATGGGGTGAGATCAACAGTAGACAGTCTAACGTTAAAGTTTTGGGGGTTTGGGGATGAAGCCACAGAGTCAGGTAGTGCATTCCAGGCATTGACCACTCTGTTGCTGAAGTCGTATTTCCTGCAATCGAGTTTCGAGCAGTTTACCTTCAGTTTGTATCTATTGTGTGCTCAAAGTTAGCTACGTAGCCAGTTTTGTTTTTTCACCAAAAATTATTCTAATCAAGATATTTAAATATTAAGTTAGCAGCTGTTATTATTCCCCTGCTTATTAATATTTTCCACCCAAGTTTGACTTTGACAATACAATGTGTTTTTTTGAGCAGAGAAACAGAAATATTCAGAACTCTCCCAGCATAGACAAAGGGGTCTTTAAAAAAGAAACACAAACCTCTGATGTCCCTTTTAAATTTTTATTTACTTTATGTTCTTTCCAGCTTCACCCCTTCCTTCAAAGCTCTCAGTTTTACAATAATTCCATAGAAGGGGTATATTTGGATGAGAAAGGAGATCTTACACCTGACCTGGACATTGTGAGCTGGATTGTTTTCCCAAATAAATCTGTCAAGAGAGTGAAATCTGGGAGCCTAGAAAAACGGGAATCCCAGGATTTTAAATTTTCCATTGACCGGAAGAATATCGCACAGGTGGAACTGCTGAACAAGGTGCGAGTAATCCTGTATTTATTTTATTCCACTGAAGGTGGCTATAACAGGAATACACTTGAATTCTCCATCGGTGGAGAATTGCTTTCAATGCCTTTGAGTTATCACATCAGCTGATAAGACTCTCAAGAGTGAAAAACGCCTTTATTGGACATGAAAAATAATTTTCAATTTTCATACAAACCATTCACTGAGTCTATGGAAAGAAAGGTAGAATGAGGAGTCATTCAAACAACGTGGTTTACCTAGCCAAAGCAAAGTATGCAGGCAATATATCCTTGAGCAATTAAATATCTACGTTTAAAATGAATGTCTAAATTTTTAATGCGTGTGAAACACTAAAAGGAATGAGAAACAGAGGAGGAGTGTGCAATTCAATCTTTTAGATCTAATTAGTCAAAGCTACGTCTCAGAATAAACCCTCTGCCATTTTTCTGAAAATAAGTTAATTTTCTGGGTATGTTATATATGCCACCCATCTCACTATCCAGAGTTTTATTTTGTTTTCTCTCCTCAGCCCTTTCCTCCTTCTACATGTGTGGAAAGCTGTCGTCCTGGATTTATGAAAGTGGCTCAGGAAGGGAGGCCCATCTGCTGCTATGACTGCCATCCTTGTGCAGAAGGAACCATCTCCACCATGGAAGGTGGGTGACTCCAGAGGAAAGGGGAAGACTTTCAGGATGACCATAGACATTCAGGCATTTTTAACTAAAGAGGGAAAATATTTTCTCCTTCTAACTGGAGTCACTTCAAAAACTATAAAAATGAGCCTTGTCTTTTCATCCCTATTCAGAAGAGAGAAGCCATTAGTTCTTGCTTTCTTGACATGGGTGGGAGGAAAAAGAAATAATGGAACAGACCAACCAGATATTTTCTCTCCAGAAATAAAACCTGACTATTTCCTTGGTCCAGATGAAGGGGGGCTCCAAGTAATGCATCCATCACCAATCAAACTCCAAGGCATTACTTCTCCTCAAAGAACAAATTTATTTAGATACATCGTCTTGACACTACTGGTGAAAAGTCAGTACTAAAGTTTTTGGGCTTTTCACCCCAATATAACTTTCAGTTTCTCAAGTTTCCAAAACCACTGTCCCATTGTCCAACCAAGGTGGAAACTGATTGGTCGGCTATATGTCTCCTCCCACTTCTCCGATCAGCCAGACGTTAGAATGTGGTTACTCATCAGTTAGGAATGCTGTTTTGAATGAAGACTCCACCCCCCCCTTCAGCTGCCAACTTTTCAAGCTGAATACATGTCAGAATGCCCAAAGATACAAACAATCCCACACCCCAATCAATTATAGGCTTGACAATTCCTTCCTGTGATTCACCTAATCCAGTACCAGCAGACGCAGTCTCTACATGGGTCATTGATGAGAGGACTGTGGGGTGCTTTGGATTGCATGTCTAACACATGCTTCATGGAATCTCACTGAGATTCCATTAAAGGCAGCCAGATCTCGTCCTGGGAATGTGTGGCAGAGAATCTCAGTTGCTTTTTGAACTTGTCCTTTTGCTTAATATTACTCAAATTTCTGAACATATTCATGCACCCCATCACCAGTTTCACTCCCACTATACAGATGATGGCAGAACCTAGTTTATGAGAGATATTGATCTTGCTCTTTTCAGATGCTGAAAAATGCACCAAATGTCTAGCAGATCAGTATCCAAATATCAACCCAGATGACTGTATACCTAAGACTGAAACGTTCCTATCCTATCAAGAAAATTTGGGGATCATCCTAGCTTCACTTGCCTTGTTCCTCTCTTTAGTAACAGGTTTTGTCTTGAGAATCTTCATTAAATTCCGAGAAACTCCCATAGTCAAAGCCAACAATCGGGACCTTTCCTACATCCTCCTCATCTCCCTCCAGCTTTCGTTCTTGACCTCTTTTCTATTCATTGGCCAGCCAAGGAGAGCCATGTGCCTTCTCCAACAAACAGCCTTCAGCAACATCTTCACAGTTGCCATTTCTACCGTCTTGGCCAAAACAGTCACTGTGGTATTAGCATTCTTTGCCACAAAACCAGGGAATAATTTACAGAGATGGTTAGGGAAGACCTTGGCCAATTCTATCATCCTTTTGTGTTCTGGTGTCCAAGTTGTCCTCTGCAGCATCTGGTTGGCCACTTCTCCCTCATTCCCGGAGTCAGACATGTACTCACAACCTGCAGAGATTATCCTCCAATGTAATCAAGGCTCCGTTGCCATGTTCTACCTTGCCCTTGGCTACATGGGTTTCCTGGCTATCATCTGCTTCACAGTGGCTTTTCTGGCCAGGAATCTGCCTGGGGCCTTCAACGAAGCCAAGCTGATCACCTTCAGCATGCTGGTCTTCTGCAGTGTCTGGGTGTCTTTTGTGCCCACTTACTTGAGCACCAAAGGAAAATACATGGTGGCTGTGCAGGTCTTCTCCATCTTGGCCTCCAGTGCTGGTCTGTTGGGTTGCATCTTCATCCCCAAGTGCTACATTATCCTTCTGAGGCCAGACTTGAATACAAAAGAGCATCTTACAACCAGAAGAAATGTATAAATGTGAAATAGAGGAATTTGTGCTCTCAATATATTCCAATGGGTCAATCATAGAAAATGATCCAAGTGTTTCAAATTTTGAATCAGCCTGATGAATTAATTGCTTCCTGCAAAAGCTCACGTCCCATTCACTTCTCCTTTCTGTGTTATGGGAGAGGCCAATCTTCTCCAAGCCTTACTCCCAAGTCGATCCTGTTTCCTTAATTGTTCCTGTCTCCTGGCAGCTCTGCGCATGCACACACTGGGAACAGGCTCATGCTGTTCTTCTGCCTCACTGATGTCAGACTCCAGAGACTCCGGAGGCAGCAAAGAACTACCAGATGGCCTTGGCCCCCTCTCTGCCTCTGACTCAGAGCCATTTCCAAGCCTTCCCCAGACTCCAGGACTGGCCCACATTCCTCCCCAACCTCCTCACTGTCTGAGTCTGCTGCCAGCTTTGCTGGCCGCTGGTGGGCCACAACACCAAGTTGTCCTCCATATATGATTTGGGAAAATGATTTTGCTTGAAATAATAAAAGGGCACTTGGAAAATAGTGTCCCACATCCTTGTCCAGGAGAATTGCAATATGGCTGCTTAGTTCTTTGAACAGCCACTGCAACCTATCTGTCTTCAGCCTACCTGAAATGCCACACCACAAAACATTTGAAACATGATGCTTGCGCAATGGGAATGTTGCTGATATGCCAGAAATATCAGAGAGCCAAGGTGGTGCAGTGGTTAGGGTGCAGTACTGCAGCTACTTCAGCTGACTGCTAGTTCAGCAGATCAGCGGATCAAATCTCACTGGCTCAAGGTTGACTCAGCCTTCCATCCTTCCAAGGTGGATAAAATGAGGACCCAGATTGTTGGGGGCAATATGCTATTTAGTATACTGTCTTTGGTGTAAGCAGCCCAGAGTCCTCGGAGACTGGGTGGCATAGAAATATGAATAATAAAATAATAAATAATAAAATAAACATTTTGGGAGGTTGGGGTTCTCTAAAAGTTCAATTATTTTAATTTAAATTATCAGAAAATGAAATTCCTGGCAATATATTAGTCAAGATCTCAGCTGTCAGTCTTCAAAGTAATGCACCCATAGAAAACAGAATTCCGAGGAAGGCAGGTTCCTCAAAGAACAGTTTATTGGATACTTCATATTGGCACAACTGGTGAAAGCCGGCTCTGAATTTTCCCATGGCTTTCATCTGGTTAAAAGTAAAAGTTTCCTTCCCCCCCTTCCCCCCGAAATCACTGGTCATGCTGTCCAATTCAGGTACTGACTGGTTGCCTGGTTACTTGCTCCTCCTTTGACCAGCCACCTGTGAGAATGCCCTTGTTTCCGAGAGGAAAACTTTATTGTTTGGGCTATAAAACCCCATCTAACGATTCCCCCCCCCCCCCATTGGTGTGGCAACTCTGAAACCTCCAAGTTGGCTTCAGCCAGGTTTACTTCAGGGTTGGCATCAGCAACAGCAGCAAAAGAATGAAGAGACACTTCCCGGTCAAATTAGGAGGATACTCTGGATTATCTGGATTGCCTGGACTGAGTTCCACAGTTTCCTCCAAGGCCAACGGAGCTGCCCTCTCAATCGCTGTCAGCTCTTCTTCCAGTTCATCTTACCCTGCAGAGTCAGACTCCGACGGGAGCAAGACACCTGGTCTACTACATTGTTATATGAAGGGGAAGATTCATTCTCTGAGCTTGTGGGTTGGTTTCTGAACCTTTCATTACCTGGCTAGGTAACATCTCTATCAGAGTTCAAGGTATGTCAGTGTTTATTAGGGCTTCAGCTGTGGGTGTATAAAGTGAAGGTCTTGTAATGGTCTGGTTATCTGTGAGTCTTCTGATGGGGAGGTTATGAGCTGCATGGGGCTTGCGTGGGTTGGTTGAGGGTCAGAGCTGTCTCTGGTTGACTATGTGCTTGATTTGGATTCTGAGAGGTTTGTAAGCTGCTCATCCATCAGTTTGCCTATTGATGGAATTGCTTGTGGAATGCCAGGCTTCAATGAACTCACAAGCGTGGTGGGTGGTAGCGTGGCTGGTGATTTTTGTGTTGCTCCAATCAAACGGGTGCTGTTTGGTGTCAGTGTGGATAGAGGTTAAGGATTTGGGAGAATGGAATATAATAGAATGGAATGGAATACAATAGAATAGAATAGAATGGAATAGAATAGAATAGAATAGAATAGAATAGAATAGAATAGAATAGAATAGAATAGAATAGAATAGAATAGAATAGAATAGAATTCTATTTTTAGAATAGAATTTTTTATTGGCCAAGTGTGATTGGACACACAAGGAATTTGTGTTGGAGCATATGCTCTCAGTGTACATAAAAGAAAAGATACGTTCATCAAGAATCATAAGGTACAACACTTAATGATAGTCATAGGATACAAATTAGCAATCAGGATACAATATCAATATAAATTGTATGGATATAAGCAATAAAGTTACAGTCATACAGTCATAAGTGGAAGGAGATGGGTGGTGGGAATGATGAGAAGATTAATAGTAGTGCAGATGTAGTAAATAGTTTGACAGTGTTGAGGGAATTATTTGTTTAGCAGAGTGATGGCGTTCGGGAAAAAACTGTTGTTTTGTCTAGTTGTTCTGGTTGTGCAGTGCCCTATAGCATCTTTTTGATGGTAGAAGTTGGAACAATTTATGTCCAGGATGTGAGGGGTCTGTAGATATTTTCACAGCCCTCTTTTTGACTCCTGCAGTATCCAGGTCCTCCATGGAAGGCAGGTTGGTAGCCATTGTTTTTTCTGCAGTTCTAATTATCCTCTGAAGTCTGTGTCTGTCTTGTTGGGTTGCAGAGAAGGTTATCAACACCCACCTATCTCGTATGGAACGCTGCCAAAGATCTAATTTCCAGACGCAGGGCAAGGCCAAACCTGGCACAGAGTCACAAATAGAAGTTTCAAATCTTGAATCAGCCAGAGGAACTAATTGCTTCCTGCAAAAGCTCACGTCCCATTCACTTCTCCTTTCTGTGTTATGGAAGAGGCCTATCGTCTCCAAGCCTTACTCCCAAGTCGATCCTGTTTCCTTTATTGTTCCTGTCTCCTGGCAGCTCTGCACATTCACACTGGGAATAGGCTCATGCTGTTCTTCTGCCTCACTGATGTCAGACTCCGGAGACTCCGGAGGTAGCAAAGATCTACCAGATGGCCTTGGCCCCCTCTCTGCCTCCGACTCAGCCATTTCCAAGCCTTCCCCAGACTCCAGGACTGGCCCACATTCCTCCCCAACCTCCTCACTGTCTGAGTCTGCTGCCAGCTTTGCTGGCCGCTGGTGGGCCACAACACCAAGTTGTCCTCCATATATGATTTGGGAAAATGATTTTGCTTGAAATAATAAAAGGGCACTTGGGAAATAGTGTCCCACATCCTTGTCCAGGAGAATTGCAATATGGCTGTTTAGTTCTTTCAATAGTCACTGCATCCTATCTGTCTTCAGCCTACCTGAAATGCCACACCACAAAATATTTGAAACATGATGCTTGCGCAATGGGAATGTTGCTGATATGCCAGAAATATCAGAGAGCTGAGGTGGTGCAGTGGTTAGGGTGCAGTACTGCAGCTACTTCAGCTGACTGCTAGTTCAGCAGATCAGCGGATCAAATCTCACCGGGTCAAGGTTTACTCAGCCTCGCATCCTTCCAAGATGGATAAAATGAGGACCCAGATTGTTGGGGGCAATATGCTATTTAGTATACTGTCTTTGGTGTAAGCAGCCCAGAGTCCTTGGAGAGTGAGTGGCATAGAAATATGAATAATAAAAAAATAATAATAATAAATAATAAAATAATATTTTGGGAGGTTGGGGTTCTCTAAAAGTTCAATTATTTTTATTTAAATTATCAGCAAATGAAATTACTGGCAATATTGTAGTCAAGATCTCAGCTGTCAATGTCCCAAGTAATGCACCCATAGAAAACAGAACTCCGAGGAAGGCAGGTTCCTCAAAGAACAGTTTATTGGATACTTCATATTGGCACAACTGGTGAAACCCGGCTCTGAATTTTCCCATGGCTTTCACCTGGTTAAAAGTAAAAGTTTCCTTCCCCCCCTCCCCCTGAAATCACTGGTCCAATTCAGGTATGACTGGTTGCATAGTTACTTGCTCCTCCTTTGGCCAGCCACATTGTGAGAATATCCTTGGTTCCGATAGGAAAACTTTATTGTTTGGGCTATAAAACCCCATTTAACTATTCCCCCCCCCCCCCGCCATCACCATTGGTGTGGCAACTCTGAAGCCTCCAAGTTGGCTTCAGCCAGGTTTACTTCAGGGTTAGCATCAGCAACAGCAGCAAAAGAATGAAGAGACACTTCCCGCTCAAATTAGGAGGATACTCTGGATTATCTCCCTTGTGTGATTACCGAGGGCTCGGCACAGAGATAACACAAACAGCTGGCAGTTCAAACTGCCCCTTTATTGCTCCAAATCTCCCCGAACTCTCCCACATTTCTGGCAAGTCCCAGTGCAGAGTGATAACAAAACCCACACAAACCTCAAGAAGCCTCTGGCTGCAATTAGTCCAGGCCTGTGCTGTTTGCACCAAGACTGCATGGCAATAAATCCAAATATATTTGGCAAATCAAGGGCAAATCAAGGAGTTCAGGGAGCAAAAGATCCAGGTAATTAGTCCAGAACGCCAAAAGGTCTCTTGGCAAGTTCAAACATTGGCACGCAATACTTCAGGAACTCAGCGTTTGTTCCCGACAAATGCCCCTCCGCACAGCATCTCCTTAAGTCTCATTCCCCAGGTGTGCCTGCTGAAGATGGACACTCTCCTCACAAGTAGCCTACTCAGTCTGCAATGATCACACCTTCTCTGCACTCTCCGAGCCTTGGATCAGGAGGGGGTGGTTCTTGCTCCTCGTCTGAGCTCTGTCTCTCATATTCATCCTGCCTCTGTTCCTCCCTGCCTGCAGGCCTTATTAATTCTGAAAACCCTTGCCTGGACTGACTCTGCCCTTCCCCAGCTTCCTCCAAGGCCAACAGAGCTGCCATCTCAATCGCTGTCAGCTCTTGTTCCAGTTCATCTTCCCCCGCAGAGTCAGACTCCGACGGGAGCAAGGCACCTGGTCTACTACATTGTTATATGAAGGGGAAGATTCATTCTCTGAGCTTGTGGGTTGGTTTCTTGATGTTTCATTACCTGGCTAGGTAACATCTCTATCAGAGTTTTAAGGCATGTCTGTTAATGAGGTCCAAGGATATGGCCCAATAACTCCATCACACAGGTATTTCTTAAATCAATAGCTTTTATTGACATGGCATCTTATCATTGCAGGTACACATCTGGAACTGAGCCAGGACCGCATGGTTGGACCTTAAGTACCCCCGGGGCATGGCTAAGGTAAGGAATGGTCAATGGGTTAGGGTGGTCCTTGGGGGTTGGCCTGCCCGGCTCCCCTGCCTCCAGTCCCAGGTCTGAGGCTAGGCATTTATCACTGACAAAAACCCCTCTAAATGCCTGTCCGGGGTGTCCTTGGATTATGTGTACCTGGGATGTTGTTTTTGGGATGACACCCAATTTGGATGTTAGATATGTATGCTGTTTGTTTTGCAATGGTTTCATTAGGATGTCTGCTGTCTGTTCTTCTGTGTCACAGTGTATGACCTTTATGAACCCGATGTTTGAAAACTGTCTAACATGTTTATGTTTTATGTCGATGTGCCTCGACCTCTGACCAACTGCCTCGGCCTTTGATATTTCCACTGCAGCTTTATTGTCCTCGTGTATGGTTATTGGGTAGCTGGGTTCTGCCCATACGTTTGTGAGCAGGTCATCAAACCAGACCAGGTTGTTGGCGGCTTTGGACAGGCATATGTATTCGGCCTCTGTTGTGGATGTGGCTACCAGATTCTGTTTGCCTGTGTACCAATGTACTGGGCTGTTATTGAGGAAGAATATGTAGCCTGAGGTGCTCTTCCTACTTTTCACGTCCCCAGCCCAGTCAGCATTGGCGTAGCATGTGAGTGTGGGTCTTGTGGTAGTCTCGGGTTCTAGTGATAGGCAGGCATCAGCGCTATGTTTTAGGTACCTCAGCACCCTTTTGATGGCTTCCCAGTGGTAGACAGTGGGGTTGCCTACATGTCGAGATAACAAGTTAACTGGCAGGGCGATGTCGGGCCTCGTCCAGTTCGCAATGTATAATAGTGAGCCGATGGTGGATCTGTACAGTGTATTGTCCTTGAATGCCTCAGCCTCATTGTAGATATCTTTTATGAAGTCTGGCCGCATTGGTGTCTCACACGTTTTGGCGTTTACCATGTTGCATTTTTGCAATAGTTCTAATATTTTGTCCTTTTGTGAGAGTTGAAAGCCTTTGTCAGTCTTTGTAATTTGTACCCCCAGGTATTTATCCACCTTGCCTAGTATCTTTAGTGAGAAGTGTCTCCCTAGCTCGTTGGCAAAGTCATTACATTTGCTAGGCTGATCGCTGATGTATAGTATGTCGTCCACATATATTAAGACGTATTCGACGGAGTTGCCTACCTTCTTAATGAAGAAGCAGTTGTCAGCTGAGGTGGCTGAGAATCCCATAGTTTCCAGAGTCTTGGACAAGCACTCGTACCAGCGTTTCCCTGATTGTTTGAGTCCATACAGACTTCTGTTTAGGACCCAGGTTTCCCCCTTCTTGGTGCTTTGGCTGGGTGGTGCTCGCACGTATATTTTCTTGTCTAGTTCAGCGTGCAGGTAGGCTGTTTGTACATCGAACTGATGTACTTCTAGGCCGAGTAGCGATGCAATCACCAGTGCACATTTCACACTTTCGGCCCTGACTGTGGGGGAATATGTCTCTGTATAGTCCTCAGGGTATTTTTGGGTGAACCCTTGTGCCACTAATCTGGCTTTGTAGAGGACTTTGTCTCCTAAAGTTTTGATCTTATAGACCCACCTGGTGCCTATGGGTTTCTTATCCTCTGGGACCTCGGAGGGAGTATATACATTTAGCTCCCTTAGGCTGCTCATTTCCCTCTCCATGGCCTGTTCCCATTTTTCTTTTTCTCCCTCTGGTAACTTTAGTACATCCTCGTATGTATTGGGGATTAGTTGGTTAGTGTGTAGTGACAAAACATAGTCCTCTAGCCTTTTTGGTGTCTTACCCCTGCTTGCCCTGACTGGCCTGGCTGGTGGCGTCTCAGTGTTGTGTAGGTACTTGGCTTCTTTCTCTGTGAGTGAGTCTACTTTGATGCAGGGGTGGTTCTCCTTCCATTCCCTAACTTGTACCCCCTGTCTCTTAGGTTTGCCTCTCTCCTGCTCTGTGGTCTTTCCTGTGTTGTGTCCTGCTCCCCCTTGGTTGCCTTCTGGATCATCCTTGTTAAGGGACACCTCGTTGAGGTGTATCTTGGACCCGTTGGCATTCTCGTGAAAGACAGCAGTTCATGATATTACAAATTGTTGCTGTCTATGAATCTATATCCTTTTGTCCCTGGTTCGTATCCCATGAACCTCAACCTTCTGGATATTTTGTCTCCCTTGTGCCTCAATTGCCTGGGGATGTGCACATCTGCTGTGACCCCAAATATATGTAAGTGTGACACCTGTGGTTTCTTTTGGTACATCAACTCATATGGGGTTTTATTCAGTACACTGGACCACAGTCTGTTTAACGTATAGTTAGAATATATGAGTGCCTCTGACCAGAAATGTTGCCCTAGACCGGCATCCTCTAGTGCGCATCTCATCATGGTCTGTAGAGTGCCATTTTTTCGTTCTACAACGCCATTTTGGAAGGCGGAGAATGGAGAAGATGTGTAGTGGACTACCCCACATGTCTTCAGCCATCGTGAGAAGTCGCTTGACAGAAATTCAGACCCCCAGTCTGTCATTATCTGTCTGATCTTGGTATTATGTTGTGTCTCTACTCTTGCATAGAATTCTTTAAATTTTTGGAATACCTCACCTTTGTGCTTCAGGGTGTATACGAAGCCATAGCAGCTGAAATCATCCACTATGGTCAAGAAGAATTTTTTCCTGTATTTAATGGAGGGCTTTAGTGGCCCCACTAGGTTCCTATGTATGAGTTGGAAAATTGAGTTGGTGGTGCGTACCGATTTTTTGGGCCTGGGTTTTGTTTTTAGTTTGGAGCTTTTGCAAACAGAACACTCGAGGTAGTTCTCACAATTCTTTATTTTTACACCTTCGGAGCATTCCATCATTTTTTGTACCACGGGGAAACCTATGTGCCCTAATTTCCTATGTAATAGGTGCACACAGTTGTCATGCATTAGTTTCCCTATTGTCAACTTTCTTTCCCCGGGTAGCCCCTGCTCTCTTGTGTAACTGGTTGCGTGTGCGTGGCTAACCCCCTCTATTTCCTCATTGTTGTTTTCCTTATTTGTGTTGCGTGTGTTGTCGGGTTTTGCCCTTAGGTGGTTGTTTACCTTGGGCGGTGTGTCTCTGGCTGGGTGAAAAAATGGTAAGTCCCCACTGACCACTGTTTTCCCTATGCTCTTGCCCCCTCTAGTTACATGTACCTTCCCTTCTTTGAATGTCACCTCGACGTTGTTGTCCTTGCTCAGCTTTAGTGTGGCAAGTATGTTGTATGGTATATTTGGTACTAATAACACTCCCTGTACTGTTCCTATCCCTGGTACATATGCGTTACCTTTTCCTGTCACTTGTACGTTGTTTTGGTTGGCCACCTTTATTATAAAATCCTCTTTAGTGAATGAGATCAGTGCGTTCTGATCGTATGTGGTGTGGTTGGTGGCTCCCGAGTTTAGTTGCCACGTGCCCTCTTTCCTGTCCTGATCGGTGTGCTGTTCTTTGTCCCCTAGTCAGTACAGTGACCTAGCTTGGCTCTCTCTAGAGCTGTCTCTGTAGTTTCTTCTGTCCCTAGGGCTAGGGGAGTCTCTTCGTCTGTGCCGGTCATCTGGCGAGTGCCTATCACTGTATCTTACCCTTTGATCTGGCCTGTCCCTCCGGTGTGGCCTGTCCCTGTCCCTAGTGTTCCTAGGGCAGTCCCTCTTGTAGTGGTTCTTTGAACCACATATGTAGCATTCTGTGTTGCTATGGCTTCTACCCTGTGGTTCCTGAAGTTCATTTCAGCCCAGCCGCCGTGGAGTGAGGAGCTTGTTTCTGCAGCTCCCGGGTGAAGGCCCCAATCTTCCGGATGGGCCTTCGGTTCCTCCTTGTCTGGCCTCGCTTGGCTGAAGTCTCTTCGGGTCGCTGCCTGGACCTCTGGAAAGTGGTACGGATCTTCGGTGAAGGTCAAGATCCCGCTGGGGCCACGAATGGCCCCGGATGGCCCGGCCTCGCGTGGATGCCGCCTCCTGGTGTCGGTCCGAGTCCCCTGCCCGCTGATGGTCGCCCCCTGCCTGATGACGGTCCCACAGATCCTGGATCTGGTAATGGTCGCCGGTCGGGTGAGTAGTCCCATCGTCTTCGGTGCTCTGTCCCCGGCTCCGTCGTTCCCATGGGTGGGCCTCCTGGGAGTCGTGGGTAGTGTTGGGTCTGCGTGGTGGCAGTCGGTCCCCTTGGGTGGGCATTGGCGTAGGACCCTCTTGTGTCAGTGTCCCCTCTGTGTTTTCACTTGGCGCTGGAGTGTGTGTCCGGCAGCCTCATCATGTCCCCTAGGGCCGCAGTAATTAATTCTATCGCCCCATCGACCTCGAGCTCGGTAGGCGAGCTTGTAGTTTTTAGCTTAGGGCTTTTTTGTTCGCCACGGTGGTCTTGAGTGGTTACTTCCGAATAGGCCCCGATTCCCGCCATGAGATTTGAATCTCGGGTGTCTATTGGTGGTTGGTCGGCCATCTTTGGTGACATAACCACCCAAGATGGCCACCGCAAAAGGGCACAAATTCTTTTTCGGCCTTTTCGGTGGGCTTTTGGTGGGGGCAGTCTTCTCTTACCGCGTCTTAGTCGTTGTAGTCGGACTCGTCTTCATCTTCCTCACTCGCTGCTTTGCAGCTTTTGACCAGGCTTCAGAGTTCCGTGATGAGGTCGGTGTTGTTTTGTGCCGAGTCTATTAGTTTGAGGAGTCTTTCCTTCAGGTCGTATTTCTCTTTTGTTGGGCTCCCTGGTTCCTTCCACCCCTCATCGCGTCTGGTTGGGGTGCATGGGTGGTGGAGTAGGCCGCTCTTCTCGGGTACCTCTCCTTGTGTGTCTTCGGGCTGGGCAGGTCGTTCTGCCATCTTCTTGGTGAATGCCCTGGTATTCACCCTGTTCATCGTCGTTCTTTGCATGGAGTCCTCTGGCATGTCCTGGAGTATTAGGATTGGGCTATTAAACCATCCACTGCTACCATATTGTTAATGATGTCCAAGGATCGGGCCCAATAACTCCATCACACAGGTATTTCTTAAATCAATAGCTTTTATTGACATGGCATCTTATCATTGCAGGTACACATCTGGAACTGAGCCAGGACCGCATGGTTGGACCTTAAGTACCCCCTGGCATGGCTAAGGTAAGGAGAGGTCAATGGGTTAGGGTGGTCCTTGGGGGTTGGCCTGCCTGGCTCCCCTGCCTCCAGTCCCAGGTCTGAGGCTAGGCATTTATCACTGACAATGTCAGTGTTTATAAGGGCTTCAGCTGTGGGTGTATAAAGTGAAGGTCTTGTAATGATCTGGTTATTTGTGAGTCTTCTGATGGGGAGGTTATGAACTGCATGGGGCTTGCTTGGGTTGGTTGAGGGTCAGAGCTGTCTCTGGTTGACTATGTGCTTGATTTGGATTCTGAGAGGTTTGTAAGCTGCTCATCGATCAGTGTGTCTATTGATGGAATTGCTAGTGGAAAGCCAGGCTTCAATGAACTCATGAGCATGGTGGGTGTTAGCGTGGCTGGTGATTTTTGTGTTGCTCCAATAAAATGGGTGCTGTTTGGTATCAGTGTGGGTAGAGGTTAAGGATTTGGGAGAATAGAATAGAATAGAATAGAATAGAATAGAATAGAATAGAATAGAATAGAATATTTATTTATTTATTTATTTGTTTGTTTGTTTGTTTATTTGTTTATTTATTTATTGGTTCGATTTATATGCTGCCCTTCTCCAGAGACTCAGGGCGGCTTACAATGCGTTAAGCAATAGCCTTCATACTTTTGTATATACCTGCTTAGTAAGGCTTTTGGCCCCAGCCAAGTGGTTCTTTTTTATACAAAGTCAGTTTATTGGCCCCACAATCTGGGTCCTCATTTTACCTACCTCAAAAGGATGGAAGGCTGAGTCAACCTTGAGCCTGGTGAGATTTGAACTTCACTTTAGTGGTTCATGTCAGCGCTTGGGAAATCATAGTTTGGAACACTGAGAGTTATTCCTAAGGGTTGGAGGATTCTGGCTGTCATTTCCGACATCCCTTTTGTATACGATAGGGTTAGGTTTTGCATGGTGGTTGGCTGTGTAATGTGTTGTGGTTTGCATGCTGTGTCGGAATAGGATGTTTTTTGGATAGCCATTATGGAGAAAGACGTCGAGCAACCATTTCTCTTCCACCTTTTTTAGTGTTGTGGTGCTTCAGTGTGTCCTGGCCCTATTGAACAGGATCTGGATACAGCTTCTTTTGTGTGCAGTGGGGTGGGGTTGCTTGCAAAGCTGAGGATCTGGTCCATGTGCATGGATTTGTGGTAGACACAGGTTTCTAGTTGTCTGTTGTCTAGTGTCCTTATGTCAATGACGAGGATTGGGAGTCTGTTGTCTGTTTCCTCTTTGCATGTGAATTTGATGTTATTGAGTAGTTGGTGTGTTTCTTCAGTTTAGGAGCATTTGCTAATGGTGTCATCAAAGGTGTCATCGATGTAGCGTGTCCAGAACCACAACTTTCACTTTATATTGAAAATTCAATTTTGAATTGAGGAAGCTTCCTTCATGAGAAGCAAAACATTTTCAAGGAAAAAACCAAGGAAGTCCAGTTGCCTTTTGGACAAGCACCCTTGGGACAGAGAAATTGAGATATACCGTATTTTTTGGAGTATAAGATGAACCGGAGTATAAGATGCACTTTAGTTTTTGGGGAAGAAAATAAGAAAAAAGTTGATTGGTGGGTGGATCAGCCTCCCGGAATACCCCCAATCAGTTGTTCCCAATGGTGAATTTTAGCAACAGGTTAATTGGTTGTGAGCTCTATGCCTTGCTTTTTTTTTCAGCCTTTGAAATTTCTGAAACTCTGTTTCAGAAAAAAACTTTTTTTTTCTCCCTCTGAAAGCCTCTGAAACAGAGTTTCAGAAAAAAAAGGCTTTTTTTTCTGAAGCTCTGTTTGGAGGCATTTTTTCTGAAGCTTCTTTCAGAGGTTTTTATTCTGAAGGACTATCTGAACTCTGTTCAATCTCCTTTCTTTGGTATTGGTATATAGATTAACCTGTTCCGATCTGTTGGTTATTGTGTCATTCTCCAGATTTGTTGGCATAGTTTGGTTAGAGCCTTTACTGATTCTACTTATGAGGCCCTTTCACCTCCCATTTTTAAGTTTGTAAATTACATTTTTATGTTTGTTTATTAGTCATATGCGTAGAATTTCTCCTTATTTTCGGTTCAGTGTTTTAGTGTTCACTGTTTTTAGAATAGTGTAATTTTAATTTTGCTAACAATTTGAATGTAGGCCCCTCTTGATCTTGAGGCCCTAGGCTGAAGCCTAGTTAGCCTATAGGAAAATCCAGCCCTCTCTGTGACCCTCCTACTAGTATTTTGGAGGTGAATCCTTCAGTACCTACTGTCTAATAAACACTGCAGTGAACCTTGACTCTTTCCTTTGTATTCTGAATTTTGATTCCACACATTCTAAGTCAGGATGAATATCTTCTGGGACGGAATCTTAATTTAAAGTCTAAAGGCATTGGTTGCCCATATACAATTTCAAAGGCAGACATATATGTTTAGTTCCCTTAAAGATGGGTTTTTCACAAGTAGGAGTGCCAGGGGAAGTCAGCAAAATCAACTTGAATCCTCCGGAAAGGGTACCGGTCTCTAGAAAGTCAGGAGGGACCTGGCCTTAGCCCCCTTCCTTTGGAATAGGCTAAAGAAACTGCACAGATACCAATCATTTCCTATGTCTCTCTTTGAATTCTTTCTCCTACCCAATGTTGGTTGAACCTTTGAGCTGCTGCTTTTGCTCCTTCATGGGTCTGGTAAGAGGAACATGGTGACTCATGAGGTTAAAATGCTGGGCTGCTGATAGTTAGGCCCGTGTTCAAGACCCATTGCTGCCACAAGCCAAGGGTGAGCTCCTGTCATATGCTCCAGCTCCTGCCGACCCAACGGTTCAAAAGCAGGTGACTGAGAGTAGATTAATGGGTATTACTTCAGCGGGCAACTTCATGGGACATGAAAGGAACCCCCAAATCGGTGCTTCCAGGGTGATGATGATATCACTGGCAAATCCTTTAACCACAGAAACACATTGGTGTTTCTGACATAGAAAAAAATGATGGGTCTGGTTATGGAACATAAACTTTGTTTTACAGCCATTCTTGAAATAATCCCTTTCTCTTTCAATTTCTATTTCCAAACTCCTAGTTCACAAGTTATTGTTTGGTGCTTTTTCTATGTCTTTTTCTTCCTCAGGTGCTGCTCCATACATTTGTCTGTCTCAAAATAGGGACTAGTTAAAAGGTAACGGTAAAGGTTCCCCCGCACATACGTGCTAATCATTCCCGACTCTAGGGGGCAGTGCTCATCTCAGTTTCTAAGCCAAAAAGCTAGCGCTGTCCAAAGACATCTCTGTGGTCATGTGGCCAGCATAACTCAACACCAAAGGAGCACAGAACGCTGTTACTTCCCACCAAAGTGGTCCCTATTTTTCTACTTGCATTTTTTACATGATTTAGAACTGTTAAGTTGGCAGAAGCTGGGACAAGTAACGGGAGCTCACCGTGTTACGCGGCACTAGGGATTCGAACCGCTGAACTGCCGACCTTTCGATTGATAAACTCAGCATCTTAGCCACTGAGCCACCACATCCCTAAGGGACTAGTTAGTCATCTCTAAATAAGATTCTACAGATCTATCTATAAATTTTCCTAGATAAAAAGTCCAAGTAAATACATATTAAGTGTCACTTTTTGTGACCATATAAAAATCTCTCTTTATTCTGCATTTTCTAAAAGCATTTTATTAAAAAGATCTGGGCCAGATTCTCCAATCTTCCTCACTGGCCCATTTTCAAAGCTTGAAGTCTCTAGTTCTCCCTCCTTCAGGGTTCAGAGATCTGAAAGTTCTCTTCCATACAATTATCCAAATCATAGTGGTTTATTTGTTGTCTTAATTGCCCTAGAGAGGTTTCTGCAAACTTAAAAAAAATGTCACACAAACATGTCAGGAAATGTTTTGGTGTCAATATCAGACTTCCAAAGCAATGTTGGGTGGAGTCTGTGTCAGAAATGCTGGGTATATACAGAAAGCAAATTTCATGGTAGTTTTAGATCACAGCAGATTCTGTGTTTATGTCCCGTAGCTGACTCTGACTTGATCCGAAGCATCTTACAAAAAAAACAGAACAACAGATTTGGAAGGGACCTTGGAGATCTTCTAGTCCTTCCCCCCTTCTCAAGCAGGAGAAACTAGGTTTGGTTTCTTCCACCTCTTATTTCTCTCTCTTTAAAAGCAGGTGACACAGGAAAGACTCGGTCAGGGACATAATACATGTTGCTTCTGCTTCTCTTTGTGCTGATTCTGTGGCCATGGGGATCTGGTGTGATGCACAAAGCCAAATGCCTCCTGACTCTGCAGCAGAGTGAAGTGGATCCAGAGCATCGTTACAAGCCAGGAGATTATATGATTAGTGGCATAGTCTCGGCAATGCTTGCTCGGTTTCAATTATTAAGCTTTGATAGAAGTCCTTCAACAAAATTTTCACAGTAAGTCAATCCCTGCACACTGCATTAGAGGCACTTCAATAAATGCATACAGGTCCCGGCCATCAAAAAGAGAAGATGGTCTCTCGCTGATCTGCTTTCTTTGCTAACTTACTTTCTGAATCTATTGTGAGTCCCTACTGCACATTGCAGATCACGAAACTCATTTTAAGCTTTAAAGTATAAAACCTCAGTCAAAATATTTTCCCCCATCCATTTTCCATTCTGTCCTACGAGTAGAGCTAGAGGTAAACTCAAGGTAAACCGCTTCAAACTCAATTGCAGAAAATACGACTTCAGCAACAGAGTGGTCAGCGCCTGGAATGCTCTACTCAAGTCCATTGTTCCATCCTCAAACCCTCACAGCTTCAACCTTAAACTGTCCACTATGGACCTCACACACCATTCCTAAGAGGTCTGTACTGGGTTGTGCATAAGCTCACCGGCATGCTTTCCATCCTTATCCTACTGTCCCCATTTATTTGTATTCTTTCCTTCGTTCATGTCCATGTTCATATTTCTACCTGCTATCTTGTACATGTTTGAGAAAGAAAGAAAGAAAGAAAGAAAGAAAGAAAGAAAGAAAGAAAGAAAGAAAGGAAGGAAAGAAAGAAAGAAAGAAAGAAAGAAAGAAAGAAAGAAAGAAAGAGTGGATACAGAGAAACAAAAGAAAATCTCTCTTCCACCTCACCCCTGAGGCTGCCATAAAGAAGAGGGCAGCACCAGAAGGCAGGACAAGGAATAATTGTTGGAAACTATTCAAGGAGCCTTGGTAGTACAGTGGTTTAAATCACCCTGTTATTATCACAGCTGCCTGCAATAACTGCAGGTTCGAATCTTACCAGGCTCAAGGTTGACTCAGCCATCCATCCTTTCTAAGGTAGGTTAAATGAGGACCAAGTTTGTGGGGGCAATAAGCTGACTTTGAATAAATATACAAAAGTATGAAGGCTATTGCTTAACGCATTGTAAGCCGCCCTGAGTGTCCGAAGAATGGCGGCATATAAATCAAATTAAAAAAAAAAAGGAGAGAAGCAACCTGGAATTAAGAAGAAACTTTCCAACAGTGAGGACAATTAACCAGTGGAACAGAAGTTGCCTCCAGATGTTGTGGGTGCTCCATCACTGGAGGTTTCTAAGAAGAGACTGGACAGTCACTTGTCTGAGATGGTATAGGTTCTCCTGCTTGAGCAGATGGCTGGACCAGAAGACCTCCAGGTTCTCTTCCAACTCTATTCTATTCTATATTCTGTGGGACACCTGATCCAAGCACAGCAGAATATTGTTTTTTTCTGTCTGCATCAGAGATGACTCCATCATTGTTTCTCCATGCTAAAATTTACTGCTGGGATGAAAGCGTCCCAATTAAGGACAAAGGAATTGATCTCTCAAAAGTGCTTTTTTTCAACCATGACCTGGATGACTGAGAATCTCCATAGACATATAGGAATTGATAGACAGGGAAAATATATCTCATTCTTGTTCACAAATTCATGCCAGGAACCAAGCAAAATCTTTAAATGAAATAATAATCTATTGGTTGGCTGATTGTTTTAGTTAGTCATTTGTTTATAGAATTCCCTATGAATTCTATAAACAAATGAGACCCGTTTTGTCTCTGGGTGGCTTACAATTAAAAGAAACAATTGAAAACAGGAAAAGAATCAAAGAAAGGCTCCAGAACAAGAAAAAGTAAGCAACAAAATTGTTTCAACTTTGATTCGGCCCAAGACCTGATGGTTAACAGACTCTGAATAGCATCAAAAGGTAACCAACTAAAATCCATCTAAATAATAATAATAATAATAATAATAATAATTTTATTTCTATACCGCCCTTCTCCCGAAGGACTCAGGGCGGTGTACAGCCTATTTAAAAACACAGACAAAACAACAGTATAAAATTTAAAATAATTAAATAAGTGGCTCAAATTTAAAACCCCAATAAATTTAAATACCCAATTTAAAACTATTGTGTTGATAGTCCGGCTTGGCGGAACAACAGGGTCTTCAATGCGCAGCGAAACGCCCGGAGGTCGGAGATCTTACGAATTTCCAGGATAAAAGAGACTCAATTTTCTCTCTGTCCAAGATACGGAGAAAATAACCTGGTCTTGAACAGTTTCTGAATATTATCCATGCAGGAGTTATTTTGAATCAGTTTAAACTCTTGGGGCCAATGCCAAATATATTGATAATATCTAGACCATAAAAGAGATAATAGTTCCTTTTATCTCTCTGGGTATATCTATCAGTTTTACTAAGACAAAGGAAGCAAGACATCACATATATAAAATATTAAATGCTAGAAGACAAGCGCATGAAATTGAAGAGGTGCTGGTTTCACCAATTAGGAGAGTGACTTTTAACTAATATCATATGATCCAAAAATATTGTATTGATACTGTGTTTTCCCCAAAATAAGTCATCTCCCGAAAATAAGCCCTGCCCTTAAAATAAGCCCTCCCCCAAAAATAATCTCTCCCTGAAAATATTTAAATGCATGCACAGCCGGTCCCCACCATTTCCCCTAGTTGGGGTTAGAGAGAGAGAGCTGGAAATCAGGTAAAACGGCAAGAGGAGCCCCGTCTTGCTCCACTTGTCCCAAAGTAATAAGACCTCCCTGAATATCAGGCCAAGTGCTTATTTTAGGGTTCAAAAACATATAAGACAGGGCCTTATTTTCAGGGAAACACGGTATTATTCTTTTTCTATTAATGTTTTTCTTAATATTTTGGAATATTCCAAACTGTTTGGGGGTAAAATTGTGATTGTGTGTACTAAAACTATTCTCATGGAATGAAAGTTAAATTTATTTTCATTCATATCTTCATATCTGCAGAGCATCAAGCAAGGGTTATTGGAAATTTGTACCTTTCCTTTTCACCATTGAGGACATCAACCGAAATGACCAACTCTTACCCAACATCACTTTGGGTTATAGTATCTATGAAAATTTCTTCAAGGTAGAGATGACTACAGATCCTTTGCTGGACCTGCTTTCCGATGGGGAGGCCAACCTGCCCAACTACAGGTGTGGAAGGCAGAGAAACACAGTGGCTGTTCTGGAAGAGGCCGAGGCTGGCATCTCCATTCAGATTTCCAGCATGTTGGGCACCTACAAAGTCCCTCAGGTGTGTCTTTCTTGGGAAACAATGTTCAATTGTGTGATTTTCAATCAGAATTGCATTTTCTTGTTATATTTAAATAATATCTTCCATTTCTTCCAGATCAGTTATAGTTTTGCTTCCAAGATTCTGGGGGATAAAACTCAGCATCCTTTCTTCTACACGATGCTCCCTGCTGAAGGAGTCCAGTACCCAGGGATGGTCCAGCTTCTCCTCTATTTCAAGTGGACCTTGGTTGGTCTTGTTGCTCCAGAAACTGACCAGGGGGAGAGATTCATGAGGACAATGTCTGCTTTGATGTTGAAGAATGGCATTTGTGTGGTTATATGTCAAAGCTTTACATTGAATGTTGCTAAAATTGTTTTCAAATTAGAAGAATATTACAAAATAAGAAAAGTCAATGTCTTTGTTTATGGTTCAGAGACTAGTTCATTCTCACTAGGAATGGTAGTTATCAACAAAATACTTACCCATCTTCCAAAACCTGTCATAGATAAAGTCTGGATCATGACAGCTCAGTGGGATCTCAGTATTGATTTTATGTTTAATAGGTATTCCTTGAAATACATTGGTGGCATTTTTTCTTTCTTGATAAAGAAAAGAAAATGGGCAAACTATGAAGATTTTAAAACCTTGTTTAAACTCCTAAATAACTTTTTGGAGAAAACCTTTATATGTTCATCCACCAAGGATGCCCCTTCAGTGAAAGTCTGGAGACGGTGTAGACAAACAGAAGAATTGGAGGCTTTGAGGAAAGAGGAGATTGATCGGATCCTAACCCTGGACGGCTACCTCATTTACAACACCATTTGGTCTGTGGGAAAGGCCTTAAATTCAGTTTACATAGCCGCATTCAAGAGATCAATGAGAAACAGGAGCATGAAGGTAGAAGATCCAAGGCTAAAGGCTTGGCAGGTACTTCTTTTCCATTAGACATCTTTCCGCAAAATATGGGAAATAGTTTTATCACTGGATGACTTGGTTATTTATTCTGAAAAATGAAATTACTCAGAAACTCAATTCCAATCTAATCATAACCTTCTGTTTCCTTCTCCTCTTATCCTCCCCCCAGCAGGGGTGGGATTTGCACAATTTCCCTACCAGTTTGCCCAGCACCAAAAATGTGAGCACACACGGGCTTGCTTCACTCATGATGTGCCACCTCCACACATGTGCATGGCTTGAAAATGTGGCTAAATAGGAGGGCATAGCGCCAGGGCAGGTCGCTACTACCAGTTCGCCCGAACTGGGCTGAATACCACCTCTGCCCTCCCCCCTGTCAATATTCTCTTGTTTTAATTTTATTTTTTTTTCAAAGCGAATGCATTGGTTTCTTTTTTTCCCCAAACTGATAAAGTTGGCACAAACAACAAGCCATCAAATGGTAGCAAGAGGAATAATATCAACCAATATCTTTCACTGAGCATGCTTGCAGTGTGATGTCACTGATCTTCACCACTGAAGACCCTGAAGAAAGCACAGGAAAGTAAGAATAGCGAAGCTCCAGCTGATCCAGAATGCGGCAGCGCGGGTTGTTACAGGAGCTTCCCATTACTCCCGTGTAACACCTCTCTGCGCGAGCTGTACTGGCTGCCGGGGGCCCTTTGGATCCGCTTCAAGGTGCTGGTACTTACCTATAAAGCCCTTCATGGCATGGGGCCAGGGTACTTGCAAGACCACCTCCTACCGGCCTCCCACCACCCAGTGTGCTCACATAGGACTGCCCTTCTCCGGGTGCTGTCGGCCAGACAATGTCTGCCGGTGGCCCCCAGGATGAGGGTGTTCTCTGCGGTCACACCCACCCTCTGGAATGGATTACCCACCGGGCTCCGGACAGCCCCTGACCTCCGCACTTTCTGCGCCGACCTGAAGACATGGCTTTTTCAGCAAATTCCCTGATCTGCCGCGAGGTTTTAATTGTCTGGGGATTTTAAATTGGCTTGTTTTAGCACTATTTTATTGTTATATTGTTTCTATTCTGTGAGCTGTCCTGAGTCCTATGGGAGAAGGGCGGCATATAAATTTGATAAAATAAATAAATAATACTTTACTTGGGCAACTAAGGATACAACACAAGAGAAAAATTTACATTAATTAAACATGATTTTTTTTTTAAAAAAAAATACTTGTTTGTCTTTAGAGGAGTTGTATATTTCTATTGCTCTAATACAGCAGTGGGACCCTGAATGACCACATTCCTAACTTCTGCCCTTTACCATCATTATTTTATTTTTATTTATTTTTTATTTATTTGTTTTATTTTTGTTAAGCATGCATTTTATGACACATACAAGTGTAACCATAATTATAAATACATGAAAAGGATATGAATAAAAGAAAATATTAGGACAGAGATGGTAGGCACGCTGGTGCTCTTATGCACGCCCCTTACAGACCTCCTAGGAATGGGGTGAGGTCAGGGGAGAAATGCTCCCGGTTCAGACCGGATCATCCGGTAGTGATGGAGGTGGGAGGTTCGGAGAACCGGTAGCAAAAATCCCTGCGCCCCCCCCCCCCCATTCCCAGCTGAGCCACACAATCATTAGAGGCTTTTTTTTTACTTTTAAAAGCATTTTTTCTACCACCTCTTCTGCCGAAAAAATGCTTTTAAAAGTAAAAAAAAGCCTCTGATAATCGCGCAGCTCAGCTGGGATCATCAGAGCCTTTTGAAAGCATTTTTTTACAACCACTTCGCTGAAGAGGTTGTAGAAAAATGGTTTTAAAAGTAAAAAAAAAAAAATGGCCACGCCCACCCAGTCACATTACCCATACCATCACCAAGCCACACCCACAGAACCGGTTTTAACAAATTTTAGATTTCACCATTGGGTGAGGTCAACAGTAGACAGTCTAAGGTTAAAATTTTGGGGGGTTTGGGATGAAACCAGAGTCAGGTAGTGCATTCCAGGAATTGACCACTCTGTTGCTGAAGTCGTATTTTCTGCAATCGAGTTTGGAGTGGTTTACCTTAAGTTTGTGTCTATTGTGTGCTCAAAGTTAGCTACGTAGGCAGTTTTGTTTTTTCACCAAAAATTATTCTGATCAAGATATTTAAATATTAAGTTAGCAGCTGTTATTATTCCCCTGCTTATTAATATTCTTCCACCCAAGTTTGACTCTGACAATAAAACGTCGGAGCGTAAAACGTTTTTTTGAGCAGAGAGACAGAAATGTTCAGAGCTCTCCCAGCATAGACAAAGGGGTCTTTATAAAAGAAACACAAACCTCTGATGTCTCTTTTAAATTTTTATTTACCTTATGTTCTTTCCAGCTTCACCCCTTCCTTCAAAGCTCTCAGTTTTACAATAATTCCATAGAAGGGGTATATTTGGATGAGAAAGGAGATCTTACACCTGACCTGGACATTGTGAGCTGGATTCTTTTCCCAAATAAATCTGTCAAGAGAGTGAAATCTGGGAGCCTAGAAAAACGGGAATCCCAGGATTTTAAATTTTCCATTGACCGGAAGAATATCGCACAGGTGGAACTGCTGAACAAGGTACGAGTAATGCTGGTATTTATTTTATTCCACTGAAGGTGGCTATAACAGGAATACACTTGAATTCTCCATCGGTGGAGAATTGCTTTCAATGCCTTTGAGTTATCACATCAGCTGATAAGACTCTCAAGAGTGAAAAACGCCTTTATTGGCCATGGATAATAATTTTCAATTTTCATACAAACCATTCACTGAGTCTATGGAAAGAAAGGTAGAATGAGGAGTCATTCAAACAACGTGGTTTACCTAGCCAAAGCGAAGTATGCAGGCAATAGATCCTTGAGCAATTAAATATCTACGTTTAAAATGAAAGCCTAAATTTTTAATGTGTGTGAAACACTAAAAGGAATGAGAAACAGAGGAGGAGTGTGCAATCCAATCTTTTAGATCTAATTAGTCAAAGCTATGTCTTGGAATAAACCTTCTGCCATTTTTCTGAAAATAAGTTAATTTTCTGGGTATGTTATATATACCACCCATCTCACAATCCAGAGTTTTATTTCCTTTTCTCTCCTCAGCCCTTTCCTCCTTCTACATGTGTGGAAAGCTGTCGTCCTGGATTCATGAAAGTAGCTCAGGAAGGGAGGCCCATTTGCTGCTATGACTGCCGTCCTTGTGCAGAAGGAACCATCTCCACCATTGAAGGTGGGTGACTCCAGAGGAAAGGGGAAGACTTTCAGGATGACCATAGACATTCAGGCATTTTTAACTAAAGAGTGACAAAGATTTTCTCTTTATAACTGGAGTCAGTTCAAAAACTATAAAAATGAGCCTCGTCTTTTCATCCCTATTCAGAAGAGAGAAGCCATTAGTTCTTGCTTTCTTGGCATGGGTGGGAGGAAAAAGAGACAATGGAACAGACCAACCAGATAAGTGCTCTCCAGAAATAAAAACTGACCATTTCCTTGGTCCAGATGGAGGGGGGCATTCATATTTGCAGGGGCCATTGCGACCTTGATTTCAACATCTGATTCATATCAGGCTCCATGTAATGCATCCATCACCAATCAAACTCCAAGGCATTACTTCTCCTCAAAGAACAAATTTATTTAGATACATCGTCTTGACACTAATGGTGAAATGCCAGTACTAAAGTTCCTGGGCTTTTCACCCCAATATAAGTTTCAGTTTCTCAAGTTTCCAAAACCACTGTCCCATTGTCCAACCAAGGTGGGAGCTGGTTGGTCGGCTTTATCTCTCCTCGCCCTTCTACATAATCCAGTACCAGCAGACCCAGTCTCTACATGGGTCATTGATGGGAGGACTGTGGGATATTTTGGATTGCATGTCTAACAAATGCTTCATGGAATCTCACTGAGATTCCATTAAAGGCAGCCAGATCTCGTCCTGGGGATGTGTGGCAGAGAATCTCAGTTGCTTTTTGAACTTGTCCTTTTTGCTTAATACTACTCAAATTCCTGAACATATTCATGCACCCCATCACCAGTTTCACTCCACCTATGCAGATGACAGAAGAACCTAGTTTATGAGAGATATTGATCTTGCTCTTTTCAGATGCTGAAAAATGCACCAAATGTCCAGCAGATCAGTATCCAAATATCAATCGAGATGACTGTATACCTAAGACTGAAACGTTCCTATCCTATCAAGAAAATTTGGGGATCATCCTAGCTTCACTTGCCTTGTTCCTCTCTTTAGTAACAGGTTTTGTCTTGAGAATTTTCATTAAATTCCGAGAAACTCCCATAGTCAAAGCCAACAATCGGGACCTTTCCTACATCCTCCTCATCTCCCTACAGCTTTCCTTCTTGACCTCTTTTCTATTCATTGGCCAGCCAAGGAGAGCCATGTGCCTTCTCCAACAAACAGCCTTCAGCAACATCTTCACGGTTGCCATTTCTACAGTCTTGGCCAAAACAGTCACTGTGGTATTAGCATTCTTTGCCACAAAACCAGGGAATAATTTACAGAGATGGTTAGGGAAGACCTTGGCCAATTCTATCATCCTTTCATGTTCTGGTGTCCAAGTTGTCCTCTGCAGCATCTGGTTGGGCACTTCTCCCTCATTCCCTGAGTCAGACATGTATTCACAATCTGAGGAGATCATCCTTCAATGTAATCAAGGCTCCGTTGCCATGTTCTACCTTGCCCTTGGCTACATGGGCTTCCTGGCTATCATCTGCTTCACGGTGGCTTTTCTGGCCAGGAATCTCCCTGGGGCCTTCAATGAAGCCAAGCTGATCACCTTCAGCATGCTGGTTTTCTGCAGTGTCTGGGTGTCTTTTGTGCCCACCTACTTGAGCACCAAAGGAAAATACATGGTGGCTGTGCAGGTCTTCTCCATCTTAGCCTCCAGTGCTGGTTTGTTGGGTTGCATCTTCATCCCCAAGTGCTACATTATCCTTCTGAGACCAGACTTGAATACAAAAGAGCATCTTACAACCAGAAGAAATGTATAAATGTGAAATAGAGGAATTTGTGCTCTCAATATATTCCAATGGGCCAATCATAGAAAATGATCCAAGTGTTCTGACCTAGGCTTCCTTAGAAAGTAAACAGCACAAACAAAGTCCCAGCAAACCTATTTAATTCATACAGCTGTAAATTACTTTCGTTTACAGTCCACAAGTCTTGATAAACAGTCTTTCAGAGGAAGGTTATCAACACACACCTATCTCATATGGAACGCTGCCAAAGAGCTAATTTCCAGATGCAGGGCAAGGCCAAACCTGGCACAGAGTCACAAATAGAAGTTTCAAATCTTCAAATCAGCCAGATGAACTAATTGCTTCCTGCAAAAGCTCACGTCCCATTCACTTCTCCTTTCTGTGTTATGGGAGAGGCCTATCGTCTCCAAGCCTTACTCCCAAGTCGATCCTGCTTCCTTAATGGTTCCTGTCTCCTGGCAGCTCTGCGCATGCACACACTGGGAACAGGCTTATGCTGTTCTTCTGCCTCACTGATGTCAGACTCCAGAGACTCCGGAGGCAGCAAAGAACTATCAGATGGCCTTGGCCCCCTCTCTGCCTCTGACTCAGAGCCATTTCCAAGCCTTCCCCAGACTCAAGGACTGGCCCACATTCCTCCCCAACCTCCTCACTGTCTGAATCTGCTGCCAGATTTGCTGGCCGCTGGTGGGCCACAACACCAAGTTGTCCTCCATACATGATTTGGGAAAATGATTTTGCTTGAAATAATTAAAGGGCAGTTGGAAAATAGTGTCCCACATCCTTGTCCAGGAGAATTGCAATCTATCTGTCTTCAGCCTACCTGAAATGCCACACCACAAATATTTGAAACATGATGCTTGTGCAATGGGAATCATGCTGATATGCCAGAAATATCAGTGAGCCGAGGTGGCGCAGTGGTTAGGGTGCAATACTGCAACTACTTCAGCTGACTGCTAGTTGAGCAGGTCAGCGGATCAAATCTCACCAGCTCAAGGTTGACTCAGCCTTCCATCCTTCCAAGGTGGGTAAAATGAGGACCCAGATTGTTGGGGGCAATATGCTATTTAGTATACTGTCTTTGGTGTAAGCAGCCCAGAGTCCTCGGAGAGTGGGTGGCATAGAAATATGAATAATAAAATAATAAATAATAAAATAAACATTTTGGGAGGTTGGGGTTCTCTAAAAGTTCAATTATTTTAATTTAAATTATCAGCAAATGAAATTCCTGGCAATATTGTAGTCAGGATCTCATCTGTCAGTGTTCCAAGTAATGCACCCATAGAAAACAGAACTCCGAGGAAGGCAGGTTCCTCAAAGAACAGTTTATTGGATACTTCATATATGGCACAACTGGTGAAAGCCGGCTCTGAATTTTCCCATGGCTTTCATCTGGTTAAAAGTAAAAGTTTCCTTCCCGCACTTCCCCCCGAAATCACTGGTCATGCTGTCCAATTCAGGTACTGACTGGTTGCCTGGTTACTTGCTCCTCCTTTGGCCAGCCACCTGTGAGAATGCCCTTGGTTCCGACAGGAAAACTTTATGGTTTGGGCTATAAAACCCCATCTAACTATTCCCCACCACCACTACCATTGGTGTGGCAACTCTGAAGCCTCCAAGTTGGCTTCAGCCAGGTTTACTTCAGGGTTGGCATCAGCAACAGCAGCAAAAGAATGAAGAGACACTTCCCAGTCAAATTAGGAGGATACTCTGGATTATCTGGATTGCCTGGACTGAGTTCCCCAGTTTCCTCCAAGGCCAACGGAGCTGCCCTCTCAATCGCTGTCAACTCTTCTTCCAGTTCATCTTCCCCCGCAGATTCAGACTCCGACGGGAGCAAGACACCTGGTCTACTACATTGTTATATGAAGGGGAAGATTCATTCTCTGAGCTTGTGGGTTGGTTTCTGAACCTTTCATTACCTGGCTAGGTAACATCTCTATCAGAATTCAAGGTATGTCAGTGTTTATAAGGGCTTCAGCTGTGGGTGTATAAAGTGAAGGTCTTGTAATGGTCTGGTTATCTGTGAGTCTTCTGATGGGGAGGTTATGAACTGCATGGGGCTTGCGTGGGTTGGTTGAGGGTCAGAGCTGTCTCTGGTTGACTATGTGCTTGATTTGGATTCTGAGAGGTTTGTAAACTGCTCATAGATCAGTGTGTCTATTGATGGAATTGCTAGTGGAATGCCAGGCTTCAATGAACTCACGAGCGTGCTGGGTGGTAGCGTGGCTGGTGATTTTTGTGTTGCTCCAATCAAATGGGTGCTGTTTGGTGGCAGTGTAGGTAGAGGTTAAGGATTTGGGAGAATAGAATAGAATAGAATAGAATAGAATAGAATAGAATAGAATAGAATAGAACAGAACAGAACAGAACAGAACAGAACAGAATAGAATTTTTTATTGGCCAAATGTGATTGGACACACAAGGAATTTGTCTTGGTGCATACGCTCTCAGTGTACATAAAAGAAAAGATACATTGATCAAGAATCATAAGGTACAACACTTAATGATAGTCATAGGGTACAAATTAGCAATCAGGAAACAACGTCAATATAAATTGTAAGGATACAAGCAACAAAGTTATAGTCATACCGTCATAAGTGGAAGGAGATGGGTGGTGGGAACGATGAGAAGATTAATAGTAGTGCAGATGTAGTAAATAGTTTGACAGTGTTGAGGGAATTATTTGTTTAGCAGAGTGATGGCGTTCAGGGAAAAAACTGTTGTTTTGTCTAGTTGTTCTGGTTGTGCAGCGCTCTATAGCGTCGTTTTGAGGGTAGGAGTTGAAACTGTTTATGTCCAGGATGCGAGGGGTCTGTAAATATTTCCACAGTCCTCTTTTTGACTCATGCAGTATCCAGGTCCTCAATGGAAGGCATGTTGGTAGCCATTGTTTTTTCTGCAGTTCTAATTATCCTCTGAAATCTGTGTCTGTCTTGTTGGGTTGCAGAGCCAAACCAGACAGTAATAGAGGTGCAGATGACAGACTCAATAATTCCTCTGTAGAAGGGGAACATCATGGTGTTTGACTGCCAGCCGGTGTTCGTGGATCCTGGTTTTTAATTGATGTGATGTTTGTCCCACGTAGAATTGCTTGCAATGATTACAGTTGATTTTGTTGATTACATTGTTTCTTTCATCCTTCTGTATTTTGTCTTTGGTTCTGGATCATTCCTGGCGGAATGTGGT
Organism: Arizona elegans; assembly: GCA_022577455.1. Classification (NCBI taxonomy): domain Eukaryota; kingdom Metazoa; phylum Chordata; class Lepidosauria; order Squamata; family Colubridae; genus Arizona; species Arizona elegans. The sequence continues at coordinate 21,453,700 of JAKOOJ010000012.1, forward strand.
TGTGGGTTTGTGGGCTATTGTTATTGTCAGGTTCCAATGTTATCTCAAATAAATTTCATTCTCAAACACAAAGTCTTTCATGAAATCTCTTATTTATTGAACAATAACTATCCAGTCCTGAACTGATTTGCCGCCGAAACTGATCCTCCGATCCCAAACCCCCCCCTTTCCATTCTTCAAATCTCAGTGTCTCATTGGCCACCTTCCAAGTCCATCTTTCATTCCAGTTACTACAAGTCACAGGAATTCCCCCCTCGTCTCATCACCTAGGTGACGTTATCTGCTGGGGGGGGAAAGAACTGGGTGAAAAGTCAAGCTACTATTTCTGACAGGCTTTTTCGCACTCATTCATATCAGCGCTTGGGAAATCATAGTTTGGAATGCTAACGGTTATTCCTAGGGGTTGGAGGATTCTGGCTGTTATTTCCGACACCCCTATTGTATATAATAGGGTTAGGTTTTGCATGGTGGTTGGCTGTGTAATGTGTTGTGGTTTGCATGCTGTGTCGGAATAGGATGTTTTTTGGATAGCCATTATAGAGAAAGACATTGAGCAATAATTTCTCTTCCACCTTTCTTAGTGTTGTGGTGCTGCAGTGTGTCTTGGCCCTTTTGAACAGGATCTGGATACAGCTTCTTTTGTGTGCAGTGGGATGGGGTTGCTTGCAAAGCTGAGGATCTGGTCCATGTGCATGGATTTGTGGTAGACACAGGTTTCTAGTTCTCTGTTGTCTAGTGTCCTTATGTCAATGATGAGGAATGGGAGTCTGTTGTCTGTTTCCTCTTTGCATGTGAATTTGATCCCAGGGTATATGTTATTGAGTAGTTGGTGTGTTTCTTCAGTTTAGGAGCATTTGATAATGGTGTCATCAAAGGTGTCATCGACGTAGCGTGTCCAGAATTCTGATTGGATGATGGTGGATAGAGCAATGGATTTGAGTCGTTGCATGACTGCTTCTGCTATTAGGCCTGATATAAGTGATCCCATCAGGATACCTGGCATTGGCTTCTAGTTTTTCCCATTGAACTTGAAGTATGAATCGAGGCAGAGATCCAGGAGTTTCATGAAGGTTTCTGTGGACATAGAGTGTTCTGTAGTGGCATCATCTTTGTGGGTATGGTGTTTACTGAGTAGGTGGTATATGGTTTGATGGCAATTGCGGTGAAGAGAGCAGTGACATTGAAGGAGACCATAATTTCTTCTTGGATGTTTTTGGTGTGTTTGATACATTGGAGAATCGTTATTGATTGGATTGAGTTGTTGACCAGGTGCCTGAGCAGTGGTGGGTTTCAATTTTTTTACTACCGGTTCTGTGGGTGTGGCATGGCCTGGTGGGAATGGCTTGGTGGGAATGGCAGGGGAAGGATACTGCAAAATCCCCATTTCCTCCCGATCAGCTGGGACTTGGGAGGCAGAGAATAGATGGGGAGGGGCCAGTCATAGGTGGTATTTACCGGTTCTCCGAACTACTCAAAATTTCCACTACCAGTTCTCCACAACTGGTCAGAAACTGCTGAAACCCACCTCTGTGCCTGAGTTTCCTCTGGAGGGTTGTAACAGCCCAAATGAAATCAAAACTCCAAGGCCAGAGGCTTCCTCAAAATAAAGACTTATTAGGAATGTCACATTGGCACAGCTAGTGAAAACCCAACTCTGAATCTCCCTGGGTTTCCCCCACCCAATTCAAAATGCAAAGTTCTTCCTCCCATTGCACACAACCATCACATGCCCCAATCAGGTCACCCTTCAAAATCTGGATGGCTCTCGTCCACATCCCTCCAGGTGCTGGTGAGAATGTCCTTGGTTCCCAGAAAAAAGAATGTTGTTTTGGCTACAAGTTCCTCCCACCCCAGCTATCTCTACTCCCCCCTCCCTTTCCCACAGCTCTATCCAGCCTCTCTGTGGCAACCTGAAGGTGTTCCAAGATGGCTCCAGGGTTGACACAGGGTTTTTGCTAGTTTGTATGTCAGTTTTCACACAATTGGGCATAAGGGGATACCGTTCTTGTGTACTTTGGGGTATCAATAGAACCTGGGTGTGGAGAAGTCTTGTGGTTGCATGAGCTTTCTCTCCAGTGGTGTGTAAATTGTTTTTCTTTTTCCATTTTTCTTAGGATTTTTGTTGGATCATTGTGGGTTATTTGGTAGGTGTTGATGCAATTGAGATGGTTTCCAGTTTTGCTGATGTAGTCAGTTTTGTCCATTACTACCCTCAACCAACCCACACAACCCCCCCGCCAGCGGTTCACCTCCCAATAACCCTGATCTGATGTAACCTCCCCATCACAGGTGCCATCACAAGACTCACGGATGTCTCACAGCTGACCCATCATAAGACCGTCACTCGACACATCCACACCTGAAGCCCTTAAGAACAGAAGAACTCTGACAGCCCATAAACTCCACTGAATATATTACCTAGCTTGGTAACAAAACATTTGGAAACCAGCACAAAAGCTCGGAGAATGAACCTTCACTCTCATCCTACACCATTCGCCACGATTACAAGGAAAACTATTAGCAAACTTGCTTTTAGGTTGAGATATTCTCTTAATGGGACAATTATTCCAATTCATCTTTATTTTTCTCACTTTATATTGAAAATTCAATTTTGAATTGAGGAAGCTTCTTTCATGAGAAGCAAAACATTTTCAAGGAAAAAACCAAGGAAGTCCAGTTGCCTTTTGGAAAAGCACCCTTGGGACAGAGAAATTGAGACATACTGTATTTTTTTGGAGTTAAAGATGCACCGGAGTATAAGATGCAGCTTAGTTTTTGGGGAGGAAAATAAGTAAAAAATTAATTGGTGGGTGGATCAGCCTCCCGAAATATCCCCAATCAGCTGTTCTCAGAGGTGAATTTTAGCAACAGGTTAATTGGTTGTGAGCTCTATGCCTTGCTTTTTTTTCAGCCTCTGAAATTTCTGAAACTCTGTTTCAGAAAAAACTTTTTTTTTCCTGCCTCTGAATGCCTCTGAAACAGAGTTTCAGGGAAAAAAAGGCTTTTTTTTCTGAAGCTCTTTTTGGAGGCTTTTTTTCTGAAGTTCTTTTTGGAGGCTTTTTTTCTGAAGTTTCTTTCAGAGGTTTTTATTCTGAAGGACTATCTGTACTCTGTTCAATCTCCTTTCTTCGGTATTGGTATATAGATTTACCTCTTCCGATCTCTTGGTTATTGTGTCATTCCTCAGATTTGTTAGCATAGTTTGGTTAGAGACTTTACTGATTCTTATTTTGTTGCTTGCCATATTATTTTAGATAAAAGCCTTTCAGAAGCTTTTTTTCTGAAGCTTCTCTCAGAGGCTTCTTTCAGCCTCTGAAATCTCCATTTGGGAGGCTGGGCTGGGCTACATTTGGAGTATAAGACGCACCCAGATTTTCACCCTTTTTTTGGGGGGAAAAGGTGTGTCTTATACTCCAAAAAATACGGTAAGTTATGTGGTCTTGCAGCTCACAGGTAGGATTTATCAGAACATTCCCATAGCAACCCCAAGATGCAAATATTTCTTCTAAGACCATCCTTCCCATAGATAAGAGAAGAAAGACAGGAAGTAACCTGAGATCTCTTGTATAATTTCTTATGAATATATATGTATACATTACTTTCCCCTCCTTTCTGAAATGTATAAATATAGGTGAATCCCTTTGTCTCCATCAGTGACTCTCCTACTAGTATTTTGGAGGCAAATCCTTCAGTACCTTCTGTCTAATAAACACTGCAGTGAACCTTGACTCTTTCCTTTGTATTCTGAATTTTGATTCCACACATTCTAAGTCAGGATGAATATCTTCTGGGACGGAATCTTAATTTAAAGTCTAAAGGCATTGGTTGCCAATATACAATTTCAAAGGCAGACATATATGTTTAGTTCCGTTAAAGATGGGTTTTTCACAAGTAGGAGTGCCAGGGGAAGTCAGCAAAATCAACTTGAATCCTCCGGGAAGGGTACCGGTCTCTAGAAAGTCAGGAGGGACCTGGCCTTAGACCCCTTCCTTTGGAATAGGCTAAAGAAACTGCACAGATACCAATCATTTCCTATATCTTCCACTTCCGGCGTCCATTGCTGACTATTGGGGGTGAATCTTTGCCCCCCCACAGAGAGGGCTTGCAATCTGGGTGTCCTCCTGGACGCACGGCTGTCTTTAGAAGAGCATATGACGGCCGTGGCCATGGGGGGCCTTTTATCAGGTTCGCCTGATTCGCCAGTTGCAGCCCTTTCTGGACCGGGATGTCCTGCGCACAGTCAGTCACGCCCTTGTTACCTGCCGGTTGGACTATTGTAATGCTCTCTACATGGGTCTCCCCTTTAAGAGCACTCGGAGGCTCCAACTGGTCCAGAATGCAGCCGCGCGGGTGGTTATGGGTGCAACACGTTGTGCCCACGTGACACCCCTCCTGCTCGAGCTGCACTGGCTCCCAGTGGTCTTCCTGGTGCGATTCAAGGTGTTGGTCACCCCCTTTAAAGCGCTCCATGGCATGGGACCCGGGTACCTTCGAAACCGACTTCTGCCACCAGTAGCCTCCCACCGACCAGTCCGCTCCCACAGAGAGGGTCTCCTCAGGGTGCCATCGGCCAAGTCATGTCAGCTGGCGACACCCAGGGGGAGGGCCTTCTCTGTGGGAGCCCCAGCCCTGTGGAATGAACTGCCCCCGGAAATTCGTAAGATTTCTGACCTCCAGGTATTCCGCTGCGCACTCAAGACCCTGTTGTTCGCCAGGCTGGGTTAGCAACATAATTTTAAATTGGATGTTTTAAATTTTTGGGGTTTTAAATTAAACCAAATTTATTTAATATTTTTAACTTATTTTAAATTGATGTTGATTCTTTTTTTAAATAGGCTGTACACCGCCCTGAGTCCTTCGGGAGAAGGGCGGTATAGAAATAAAATTATTATTATTATTATTATTATTATTATTATTATTATTATTATTATTATTATTATCTCTCTTTGAATTCTTTCTCCTACCTAATGTTGGTTGAACCTTTGAGCTGCTGCTTTTGCTCCTTCATGGGTCTGGTAAGAGGAACATGGTGACTCATGAGCTTAAAATGCTGGGTTGCTGATAGGGAAGCCCGTGTTCAAGACCCATTGCTGCCACAAGCCAAGGGTGAGCTCCTGTCATATGCTCCAGCTCCTGCCGACCCAGCGGTTCAAAAGCAGGTGACTGAGAGTAGATTAATGGGTATCACTTCAGCGGGCAACTTCATGGGACATGAAAGGAGCCCCCAAATCGGTGCCCCCAAGGTGATGATGATATCACTGGCAAATCCTTTAACCACAGAAACACTTTGGTATTTCTGAAATAGAAAAAAATAATGGGTCTGGTTATGGAACATAATCTTTGTTTTACAGCCATTCTTGAAATAATCCCTTTCTCTTTCAGTTTCTATTTCCAAACTCCTAGTTCGCAAGTTATTGTTTAGTGCTTTTTCTATGTCTTTTTCTTCCTCAGGTGCGGCTCCATACATTTGTCTGTCTCAAAATAGGGACTAGTTAAAACTAGATAAAAATAGGTACTAGGGATGGGAAAGCTTCCCCCGCACATATGTGCTAATCGTTCCCGACTCTAGGGGGCAGTGCTCATCTCAGTTTCTAAGCCAAAAAGACAGCGCTGTCCAAAGACATCTCTGTGGTCATGTGGCCGGCATAACTCAAAACCAACGCTGTTACTTCCCACCAAAGTGGTCCCTATTTTCTACTTGAATTTTTTACATGATTTCGAACTGTTAGGTTGGCAGAAGCTGGGACAAGTAATGGGAGCTCACCCTGTTACACGGCACTAGGGATTCGAACTGCTGAACTTCCGACCTTTCTTAGCCACTGAGCCACCACATCCCTAAGGGACTAGTTAGTCATCTCTAAATAAGATTCACAGATGGCTACAGATCTATCTATAAATTTTCCTAGGTAAAGAGTCCAAATAAATACATATTAAGTGTCACTTTTTGTGGCCATGCTAAAAATCTCTCTTTATTCTGGGTTTTCTAAAAGCGTTTTATTAAAAAGATCTGGGCCAGATTCTCCAATCTTCCTCACTGGCCCATTTTCAAAGCTTGAAGTCACTAGTTCTCCCTCCTTCAGGGTTCAGAGATCTGAAAGTTCTCTTCCATACAATTATCCAAATCATAGTGGTTTATTTGTTGTCTTAATTGCCCTAGAGAGGTTTCTGCAAACTTAAAAAAAATGTCACACAAACATGTCAGGAAATATTTTGGTGTCAATATCAGACTTCCAAAGCAATGTTGGGTGGAGTCTGTGTCAGAAATGCTGGGTATATACAGAAAGCGAATTTGATGGTAGTTTTAGATCAAAGCAGATTCTGCGTTTATGTCCCGTTGCTGACTCTGACTTGATCCGAAGCATCTTTCAGAAATAACAGAACAACAGATTTGGAAAGGGACCTTGGAGATCTTCGAGTCCTACCTCCCTTCTCAAGCATGAGACACTAGGTTTGGTTTCTCCCACCTCTTCTTTTTCTCTCTTTAAAAGCAGGTGACACAGGAAAGACTCGGTCAGGGACATAATACATGTTGCTTCTGCTTCTCTTTCTGCTGCTTCTGTGGCCATGGGGATCTGGTGTGATGCACAAAGCCAAATGCCTCCTGACTCTGCAGCAGAGTGAAGTGGATCCAGAGCATCGTTACAAGCCAGGAGATTACATGATTAGTGGCATAGTCTCGGCAATGCTTGTTCGGTTTCAATTATTAAGCTTTGATAGAAGTCCTTCAACAAAATTCTCACGGTAAGTCAATCCGTGCACACTGCATTAGAGGCACTTCAATAAATGCATACAGGTCCCGGCCATCAAAAACACAAGATGCTCTCTCGCTGATCTGCTTTCTTTGCTAACTTACTTTTTGAATCTTTTGTGAGTCCCTACTGCACATTGCAGATCACGAAACTCATTTTAAGCTTTAAAGTATAAAACCTCAGGCCAAATATTTTTCCTCATCCATTTTCCATTCTGTCCTATGAGTAGAGCTAGAGGTAAACTCAAGGTAAACCGCTTCAAACTCAATTGCAGAAAATACGACTTCAGCAACAGAGTGGTCAACGCCTGGAATGCTCTACTCAAATCCATTGTTACATCCTCAAACCCTCACAGCTTCAACCTTAAACTGTCTACTGTGGACCTCACACACCATTCCTAAGAGGTCTGTAAGGAGTTGTGCATAAGCGCACCGGCATACCTTCCATCCTTATCCTACTGTCCCCATTTATTTGTATTCTTTCCTTCGTTCATGTCCATGTTCATACTTCTACCTGCTATATTGTACATGTTTGACAAAGAAAGAAAGAAAGAAAGGAAAGAAAGAAAGAAAGAAAGAAAGAAAGAAAGAAAGAAAGAAAGAAAGAAAGAAAGAGTGGATACAGAGAAGCAAAAGAAAATCTCTCTTCCACCTCACCCCTGAGGCTGCCACAAAGAAGAGGGCAGCACCAGAGGGCAGGACAAGAAATAAGGGTTGGATACTATTCAAGGAGCCTTGGTAGTACAGTGGTTTAAAGCACCCTGTTATTAACACAGCTGCCTGCAATTACTGCAGGTTCGAATCTTACCAGGCTCAAGTTTGACTCAGCCTTCCATCCTTTCTAAGGTAGGTTAAATGAGGACCCAGTTTGTGGGGGCAATAAGCTGACTTTGTATAAATATACAAAAGTATGAAGGCTGTTGCTTAACGCATGGTAAGCCTCCCTGAGTCTCCGAAGAACGGCGGCATATAAATCAAATTAAAAAAAAAAAGGAGAGAAGGAACCTGGAATTAAGGAGAAACTTTCCAACAGTGAGGACAATTAACCAGTGGAACAGAAGTTGTCTCCAGACATTGTGGGTGCTCCATCACTCGAGGTTTCTAAGAAGAGACTGGACTTGTCTGAGATGGTATAGGTTCTCCTGCTTGAGCAGGTGGCTGGACCAGAAGACCTCCAGGTTCCCTTCCAACTCTATTCTATTCTATATTCTGTGGAACACCTGATCCAAGCACAGCAGAATGTTGTTTTTTTCTGTCTGCATCAGAGATGACTCCATCATTTTTTCTCCACACTAAAATTTACTGCTGGGATGAAAGCCTCCCAGTTAAGAACATAGGAATTGATATCTCAACGGTGCTTTTTTTCAACCATGACCTGGTTGACTGAGAATCTCCATAGACATATAGGAATTGATAGACAGGGAAAATATATCTCATTCTTGTTCACAAATTCAGGCCAGGAACCAAGCAAAATCTTTAAATGAAATAATAATCTATTGGTTGGTTGATTGCTTTAGTTAGTCATTTGTTTATAGAATTCATAGGATTCCCTACGAATTCTATAAACAAATGAGACCGATTTTGTCTTTGGGTGGCTTACAATTAAAAGAAACAATTGAAAACAGGAAAAGAATCAAAGAAAGGCCCCAGAACAAGAAAAAGTAAGCAACAACATTGTTTCAACTTTGACTCAGCCCAAGACCTGATGGTTAACAGACTCTGAATATCATCAAAATGTAACCAAGTAAAATCCATCTAAAAGAGACTCAACCTTCTCTCTGTCCAAGATATGGAGAAAATAACCTGGTCTTGAACAGTTTCTGAATATTATCCATGCAGGAGCTATTTTGAATCAGTTTAAACTCTTGGGACCAATGCCAAATATATTGATAATATCTAGAACATACAAGAGATAATAGTTCCTTTTATCTCTCTGGGTATATCAATCAGTTTTAAGAAGACAGAGGAAGCAAGCCATCACATATATAAAATATTAAATGCTAGAAGACAAGCGTGTGAAATTGAAGAGGTGCTAGTTTCACCAATTAGGAGAGTGACTTTTAACTAATATCGTATGATCCAAAAATATTCTATTGATACTGTGTTTCCCCAAAAATAAGCCCTCTCCTGAAAATAAGCCCTGCCCTGAAAATAAGCCCTCCCTCAAAAATAATCTCTCCCTGAAAATATTTAAATGTATGCACAGCCAGTCCCCGCCATTTCCTCTAGTTGGGGTTAGAGAGAGAGAGAGAGCTGGAAATCAGGTAAAATGGCAAGAGGAGACCCATCTTGCTCCACGTACCCCAAAGTAATAAGACCTCCCTGAAAAAAAGGCCAAGTGCTTATTTTGGGGTTCAAAAACATATAAGACAGGGTCTTATTTTCAGGGGAACACGGTATTATTCTTTTTCTATTAATGTTTTTCTTAATATTTTGGAATATTCCAAACTGTTTGGGGGTAAAATTGTGATTGAGTGTACTAAAACTATTCTCATGGAATGAAAATTAAATGTTATTTTCATTCATATCTTCATATCTGCAGAACATCAACCAAGTATTATTGGAAAATTGTACCTTTCCTTTTCACCATTGAGGACTTCAACCGAAATGACCAACTCTTACCCAACATCACTTTGGGTTATAATATCTATGAAAATTTCTTCAAGGTAGAGATGACTACAGATCCTTTGCTGGACCTGCTTTCGGATGGGGAGGCCAATCTGCCCAACTACAGGTGTGGGAGGGAGAGAAACACAGTGGCTGTTCTGGAAGAGGCCGAGGCTGGCATCTCCATTCAGATTTCCACCATGTTGGGCACTTACAAAGTCCCTCAGGTGTGTCTTTATTGGGAAACAATGTTCAATTGTGTGATTTTCAATCACAATTCCTCTGCTGTAAATTATAAGCAGTGTTTCATTATGGTAATGAGAAGAATTGCATTTTCTTGTTATATTTAAATAACATCTTCCATTTCTTCCAGATCAGTTATAGTTTTGCTTCCAAGATTCTGGGGGATAAAACTCAGCATCCTTTCTTCTACACGATGCTTCCTGCTGAAGGAGTCCAGTACCCAGGGATGGTCCAGCTACTTCTTTATTTCAGGTGGACCCTGGTTGGTCTTGTTGCTCCAGAAACTGACCAGGGGGAGAGATTCATGAGGACAATGTCTGCTTTGATGTTGAAGAATGGCATTTGTGTGGTTATATACCAAAGCTTTACATTGAATGTCTCTGAAATGGATTTCAAATTAACAGAATATTACAAATGGAGAAAAGTCAATGTCTTTGTTTATGGTTCAGAGACTAGTTCATTCACACTAGGAATGGTAGTTATCAACACAATACTTGCACATCTTCCAAAACGTGTCATAGATAAAGTCTGGATCACCACAGCTCAGTGGGATCTCAGTTTTGATTTTATGTTTAGTAGGTATTCCTTGAAATACATTGGTGGCATTTTTTCTTTCTTGATAAAGAAAAGAAAATGGGCAAACTATGAAGATTTTAAAACCTTGGTTAAACTCCTAATTAACTTTTTGGAGAAAACCTTTATATGTTCATCCACCAAGGATGCCCCTTCAGTGAAAGTCTGGAGACGGTGTAGACAAACAGAAGAATTGGAGGCTTTGAGGAAAGAGGAGATTGATCGGATCCTAACCCTGGACAGCTACCTCATTTACAACACCATTTGGTCTGTGGGAAAGGCCTTAAATTCAGCTTACATAGCCGCATTCAAGAGATCAATGAGAAACAGGGGCCTGAAGGTAGAAGATCCAAGGCTAAAGGCTTGGCAGGTACTTCTTTTCCATTAGACATCTTTCCTCAAAATATGGGAAATAGTTTTATCACTGGATGACTTGGCTATTTATTCTGAAAAATGAAATTACTCAGAAACTCAATTCCAGTCTAATCACAACCTTCTGTTTCTTTCTGCTCTTATCCTCAACCCACCAGGGGTGGGATTCGCACAATTTACCTACCAGTTCGCCCAGCACCAAAAATGTGAGCACACGCGGGCTTGCTTCACTCGCGACGTGTCACCTCCACACATGTGCACGGCCTTCCGTCCATGCACTTTGCTTCCACGCGAGGCTTCCACGCATGCACATGGCTTGAAAATGTGGCTAAATAGAATGGCATAGCGCCGGGGCAGGTCGCTACTACCAGTTCGCCTGAACTGGTCCGAACCGGCTGAATACCACCTCTGCCACCCCACCCCCAATATTCTCTTGTTTTAATTTTATGTTTTTCAACGCGAATTCATTGGTTTCTTGGTTGTTCAGCCATTCTTTTTTTTTTCCAAACGGATGAAGTTGTTACAAACAACAAGCCATCAAATGGTAGCAAGAAGAATAATATCAACCAATATCTTTCAGTGATGATCGGGGGTGGGTTCTAAATTTTTTTACTACCAGTACTGTGGGCGTGGTTTATTTTGTGGGTGTGGCTTGGAGGTCATGTGACTAGGTGGGCGTGGCTAGCTGGTCAGAGTCATTTGTGGAAGGTCCTCGCACTTACAACCAGTCCTCACATTTACGACCCGACTCATTTGTTTGCTTTTAACACTGATCAGCTGTAGGACAGCCCTTTGAAGCCCCGCGGCAAGAGTTTAAACAGTTTTTTTCCCTCTAGTCATCAGCTGGGACTCAGGAGGAAGCAATAGATTGGGGGTGGGACCAAATAATAGGTAAGAATAACGTTGGGGGGTGGCGGGGTAAGGGGGGTGGGAGGGCGGGGTGGGGTGGGGAGAACCGGTTTGGTGACATCATATCATCACCGCTACGGGCTCAGCCAAACCGGACCGAACCGGGAGGAACCCACCACTGGTGATGATGCTTGCAGTGTGACGTCACTGATCTTCACCACTGGAGGCCTTGAAGAAAGCACAGGAAAGTACTAATAGCGAAGTTACCTACTTTACTTGGGCATCTAAGGATACAACACATATTTCTATTGCTCTAATAAAGCAGTGGGACCATCAATGACCAACTTCTGTCCTTTACCATCATTATTTTATTTTTATTTATTTTATTTTATTTATTTTCTTTTGTCAAGCATGTATTTTATGACAGATACAAGTGTAACCATAATTGTAAATACATGAAAAGGATACAAATAGAAGAAAACATTAGGACAGGGACGGTAGGCACGCTGGTGCTCTTATGCATGCCCCTTACAGACCTCCTAGGAATGGGGTGAGATCAACCGTAGACAGTCTAAGGTTAAAGTTTTGGGGGTTTGGGGATGAAACCACAGAGTCAGGTAGGGCATTCCATGCATTGACCACTCTGTTGCTGAAGTGATATTTCCTGCAATTGAGTTTGGAGCAGTTTACCTTCAGTTTGTGTGTATTTTGTGCTCAAAGTTAGCTACGTAGCCAGTTTTGTTTTTTCACCAAAATTGTTCTGATCAAGATATTTAAATATTAAGTTAGCAGCTGTTATTATTCCCCTGCTTATTAATATTCTTCCACCCAAGTTTGACTCTGACAATAAAACCTGTTTTTTTTTGAGCAGAGGGACAGAAATGTTCAGAACTCTCCCAGCATAGACAAAGGGGTCTTTGAAAAAGAAACACAAAGCTCTGATGTCCCTTTTAAATTTTTATTTACTTTATGTTCTTTCCAGCTTCACCCCTTCCTTCAAAGCTCTCAGTTTCACAATAATTCCATAGAAGGGGTATATTTGGATGAGAAAGGGGATCTTACACCTGACCTGGACATAATGAGCTGGATTGTTTTCCCAAATAAATCTGTCAAGAGAGTGAAATCTGGGAGCCTAGAAAAACGGGAATCCCAGGATTTTAAATTTTCCATTGACCGGAAGAATATCGCACAGGTGGAACTGCTGAACAAGGTGCGAGTAATGCTGGTATTTATTTTATTCCACTGAAGGTGGCTATAACAGGAATACACTTGAATTCTCCATCGGTGGAGAATTGCTTTCAATGCCTTTGAGTTATCACATCAGCTGATAAGACTCTCAAGGGTGAAAAACGCCTTTATCGGCCATGAAAAATAATTTTCAATTTTCATACAAACCATTCACTGAGTCTATGGAAAGAAAGGTAGAATGAGGAGTCATTCAAACAATGTGGTTTACCTAGCCAAAGCAAAGTATGCAGGCAATATATCCTTGAGCAATTAAATATCTACGTTTAAAATGAATGTCTAAATTTTTAATGCGTGTGAAACACTACAAGGAATGAGAAACAGAGGAGGAGTGTGCAATTCAATCTTTTAGATCTAATTAGTCAAAGTTACGTGTCAGAATAAACCCTCTGCCATTTTTCTGAAAATAAGTTAATTTTCTGGGTATGTTATGTATGCCACCCATCTCACAATCCAGAGTTTTATTTCCTTTTCTCTCCTCAGCCCTTTCCTCCTTCTACATGTGTGGAAAGCTGTCGTCCTGGATTTAGGAAGGTGGCTCAGGAAGGGAGGCCCATTTGCTGCTATGACTGCCATCCTTGTGCAGAAGGAACCATCTCCACCATTGAAGGTGGGTGACTCCAGAGGAAAGGGGAGACTTTCAGGATGACCATAGACATTCAGGCATTTTTAACTAAAGAGGGACAAAGATTTTCTCTCTCTAACTGGAGTCACTTCAAAAACTATAAAAATGAGCCTTGTCTTTTCATCCCCATTCAGAAGAGAGAAGCCATTAGTTCTTGCTTCCTTGGCATGGGTGGGAGGAAAAAGAAACAATGGAACAGACCAACCAGATAAGTGCTCTCCAGAAATAAAAACTGACCATTTCCTTGGTCCAGATGAAGTGGGGCATTCATATTTGCAAGGGCCATTGCGACCTTGATTTCAACATCTTATTCATGTCAGGCTCAAGTAATGCATCCATCACCAATCAAACTCCAAGGCATTACTTCTCCTCAAAGAACAAATTTATTTAGATACATCGTCTTGACACTACTCACTGTTCACCCCAATATAAGTTTCAGTTTCTCAAGTTTCCAAAACCACTGTCCCATTGTCTAACCAAGGTGGGAACTGGTTGGTCGGCTACATCTCTCCTCCTCCTTCTCCGATCAGCCAGACGTTAGAATGTGGTTTCTCATCAGTTAGGCATGCTGTTTTGAATGAAGACTCCACCCCCTCCTTCAGCTGCCAACTTTGTCAACCTGATACATGTCAGAATGCCCAAAGATACAGACAATCCCACACCCCAGTCAATTATAGGCTTGACAATTCCTTCCTGTGATTCTCCTAATCCAGTACCAGCAGACCCAGTCCTACATGGTCATTGATGAGAGGACTGTGGGGTGCTTTGGATTGCTTGTCTAACACATGCTTCATGGAATCTCACTGCGATTCCATTAAAGGCAGCCAGATCTCGTCCTGGGAATGTGTGGCAGAGAATCTCAGTTGCTTTTTGAACTTGTCCTTTTGCTTAATACTACTTAAATTTCTGAACGCATTCATGCACACCATCACCAGTTTCACTCCAACTATGCAGATGATGGAAGAACCTAGTTTATGAGAGATATTGATCTTGCTCTTTTCAGATGCTGAAAAATGCACCAAATGTCCAGCAGATCAGTATCCAAATATCAACCGAGATGACTGTATATCTAAGACTGAAACGTTCCTATCCTATCAAGAAAATTTGGGGATCATCCTAGCTTCACTTGCCTTGTTCCTCTCTTTAGTAACAGGTTTTGTCTTGAGAATCTTCATTAAATTCCGAGAAACTCCCATAGTCAAAGCCAACAATCGGGACCTTTCCTACATCCTTCTCATCTCCCTCCTGCTTTCCTTCTTGACCTCTTTTCTATTCATTGGCCAGCCAAGGAGAGCCATGTGCCTTCTCCAACAAACAGCCTTCAGCAACATCTTCACAGTTGCCATTTCTACCGTCTTGGCCAAAACAGTCACTGTGGTATTAGCATTCTTTGCCACAAAACCAGGGAATAATTTACAGAGATGGTTAGGGAAGACCTTGGCCAATTCTATCATCCTTTTGTGTTCTGGTGTCCAAGTTGTCCTCTGCAGCATCTGGTTGGCCACCTATCCCTCATTCCCTGATTCAGACACGCACTCTCAATCTGCAGAGATCGTCCTCCAATGTAATCAAGGCTCCTTTGCCATGTTCTACCTTGCCCTTGGCTACATGGGTTTGCTGGCTATCATCTGCTTCACGGTGGCTTTTCTGGCCAGGAATTTACCTGGAGCTTTCAACGAAGCCAAGCTGATCACCTTCAGCATGCTGGTCTTCTGCAGCGTCTGGATATCTTTTGTACCCACCTATTTGAGCACCAAGGGGAAGTACATGGTTGCAGTGCAGATCTTCTCCATCTTGGCCTCCAGTGCCAGCCTGTTGGGCTTCATTTTTGTTCCGAAATGTTATATTATTTTCTTAAGACCTGATCTGAATATAAAGGAAAATTTGTTGTCAAAATAACAGAAATTAAAATGTAAATCATTCCCCAAAATGTGGGATAATTATTTTAAAAATAGTATTTGTTACCTTAATGTTCCTTAAAAAGAGCACATATACCAAGAAACTTGTTTTTGTTCTGTTTTGTTGTACATCATAATAAAAACACCACACTTAATAAATATATATTTTCCTTCATTCCCTTTTTAAAGTATTTAGAAAACCACTAGGAATCTGTCTCTCTCCAAACCAGGGAGGGTTATTCATTCTTTCATTCATTCATTCATTCATTCATTCATGCATGCATGCACACATGCATGTACGGCCAGCATGAACTGCCACTGCAAACTTTCCTCATCCAAAAAGAAGATTCTTCTTCTTCTTCTTCTTCTTCTTCTTCTTCTTCTTCTTCTTCTTCTTCTTCTTCTTCTTCTTCTTCTTCTTCTTCTTCTTCTTCTTCTTCTTCTTCGTCTTCTTCTTCTTCTTCTCCTCCTTCTCCTTCTCCTCCTCCTCCTCCTCCTCCTCCTCCTCCTCCATCATTAATTTTATTCATGACATTTCTCAATGCTTCTAACTATTCTTCTGTGAAGTCTTTTTAATATTGAGTTATCAGTGCAGAGGTGGGTTTCAGCAGGTTCTGACCAGTTCTGGAAAAACAATAGCGGAAATTTGGAGTACTTCGGAGAAATGGTAGTAAAAATTCTGATTTGCCCCGCCCCCATCTATTCTCTGCCTCCCAAGTCCCAGCTGATCGGGAGGAAATGGATATTTTACAGAAACCTTCCCCTGGAGTGGGGTGGGAATGGAGATTTTACAGTATCCTTACCCTCTCACGCCCACCAAGCCACACCCACAGAACCAGTAGTAAAAAATTTTGAAACCCACCACTGGTCCAGTGCATATCTTAATTTAATTTATTGTATTCCTTTTTTCACTTCTTGAATATTTAAAGGTATACTTAAACTACGTTGATCATTAAACCCCATTACATTAGCTTTTTAATTAGATGAATGTATTCTCAAAAAAATTAAGTGGTCCTGATATGGGAGGAAGAAAGTTCTTTATTTAAGTGAATTTCAAACTCTTTCCAGCATAAAGAGAATTGCAACCCAAATAAAACAGGCTCCATTGTAGGTAGCTGCCAACCCAAACTAATGCTAATTCCATTGGAGAGCTTGGACTGATTATCATCAAGTCCTTATCTGAGAATACCCAGGAAAGAGTTTGGGAAGTTAAAATGAAAGCTCATGAAGAGGGACAAAGGTGCTGGGTTTTTTTCTTTTTCTTTTTGCCGAACAAACTGAAAAATTAACTCTGTACATCGTCTTGGCACTACTGGTGAAAAGCCAGTACTAAAGTTCCCGGGCTTTTCACCCCAATGTAAGTTTCAGTTTCTCAAGTTTCCAAAACCACTGTCCCATTGTCCAACCAAGGTGGGAGCTGGATGGTTGGCTACATCTCTCCTCCTCCTTCTCCGATCATCCAGACGTTAGAATGTGGTTACTCATCAGTTAGGAATGCTGTTTTGAATGAAGACTCCACCCCCCCTTCAGCTCCCAACTTTGTCAAGTCCCTCTGGTTTCTGGGGCAATCTCTCCTATAGTGATTCCTAGACCCACAGTTAAAACATTCTGATTTATCTTGGTCCCTGGTCTGGAAGTCTACCCTTTTTATTGGTCTGGTCTCCCTGTGGCTTGATGATCGTTCCCTTCTCAGGCTGTCCTCAGCTATCAGCCTGTTGGATAATGTCTCTAAAGAGAGGTGCTCTATGTTGAGACTATCCAGTTGCATGATAAAGTTCTCCCAAATGGGGTCTAGAGAGTTTATGATGATGCTTTTCATGCTATTATCAGAAATGTTTCCCCCCTTTGTATGAGTTCTTCCCTGGTGACGTTTATCTTGAGTATGTGCTCCCCCATGGGTGTCCCTGCATTATGCCTGGCTGAGTAAAATTCCCTGGATATTTTGGTTATAGTGGCTACACTCTTACTGTAAAACAAATTAAATATTTTTTGCAATATCTCTGCCACGGTTAAGTGGCGGCCAAGACTGGGGTAAATGCTGGGTGACAAGCTAGACATTAACAGATAGTAAGCCCTGTGGTGCAAACAGTCAATCTCAAAAGTCCGTGGCTTCTTGGGTGGGTCATCAAATAAGTACAACATATTTTCTTTCAGAAAAGCAATTTGTAGTTGGTGGTTCCACTCCAAAAGATTGGACCCATCTAATTTCAATTTGTGTGTCAGTGTTCCAAATTGTGATCTCTTTCAGCGCTGACATAAAAGACACAGGAAGACTTGCTTAATGCTGGAATGAACTTTCTCCTAGTTCCTGGCTCTTCAGCAGATAGAGTTACCTGGGCAACAGAGGGAGGGGGGAATTCTTGTGAAGAGAAAGTGCATGGGACGAAGAGATGGATTTGCATAGTGGCCAATGAGACATTGGGGTTGAAGAACGGAAAGGGAGGGGTGTGGAAGGAGGTGCCAATCTTGGCTGCAACAGAGTTCAGGAATGTCGTTCTCTATTCTTACATAAAGATAAAAGATTCATTAGAAACTGCGTTTGAAAATGAAGTTTATTTAAGATAGCAACGAAACCTGACAGACAGCCAAGATTCCTCCAAAGCCAAGCTGGCTGATTCAAAATCGCCCCATTCCCTCCCAGACATCTGGTTGGACTAGAGATTGTCCCCTGATATTATGGCTGAAGCCAAGCTCTCGGAGGAAAGCTTGCTTCGAGCAACGGGAGGAGGAGAATCGGCCGTGATCCCAGCCAGTTTGGAAAGTACGAAGGCTCAACTCTCCCCGCCTTCCCCATTGGCAGTACTTCAAACAAAGAAGCGTGAGCCAGATAATTACCCGGGGACTGTGCCAAAAGCCTCTGAGGCTGAATTTCCCTTTCCAAATGTGAAAGATAAAGGGAAACCCCTAAGTGAATTGGGCAGGGCTTCCTGGCTGTGGGAATGGGAACAAGCCAGAAAACAAACTAAGCACCAAGAAATTCTAAGGAAGCCATTGGAAAGCCCCATAGATGAGTTGAAAGAGAAATTTGACCGTGCCACCTTTCAGGGGGAGGGGCCATCCTGCAGACCCAAAGAAAAGAGAGAATCAGTCTGGGCTGTTGATCCAAGAGGCCGTAGGCCAAGGTGAAGCCCCACCCCCTCCACAGCAGGAGGAGGAGGAGCCCAACGATGCATCCATGGGACCCCCCTCCCAGCAAGCAGCGAAGCCTAGATGAGGCAGCACCTCCCTACCCCAGGATGAGAGATGAGGCAGAGGACTATCAACACCAAGGCCGGCCCTACAGAGCTCAGCACAGAGAGGAGAGGGTAGAGAGAGACGAACTACCCCAGTTCAGAGGGAAGTTCGATGGTGACCCAGATAACCTTGCCCAATTCCTCGATTCAGCTGAGATATACATAGAGTGTTTTGGACACCTCTATCCTTTCCCCAGAGCCCTAGTGAATGTTATCTCGGAAGGGCTGGAGGGAGAAGCAAAGAGGTGGTCAGCATCCCTCTACAAAAACAGGCCCCCCCAGCTGCAAGATGCGGATGGGTTCTTGCAACTATTGAGAGCCCATTATGAGGAGGAAGAGGAGGACCCCTATGTGGAAGACGAGCTAAGAAACCTAATGCAGAAAGGGAAGCCTATCAGAGAGCATATCCGTGAATTCAGGAGTTATTGGGACACTGCCTCCCCTACCAGAGCCATTGCTGGTATACTTTTTTAGAACAAGCCTAGATAAGAGAATTTTCCAAGTGACTGCTTATCGAGACATCCCAAACTGACTCTCTGAATGGTTCCGGGTAGCAATAAAAGTTGACAGAGGGCTGCGGGCGAGCGACATGTCGAAACCACCAGATGGAAAGGAGAGGGGGCGGCCAAGCCAGGGGCATGAGAAACCCCAACATCACAGCCCACCCAGAGGCCATCTGCCCCACGGAGCCCACTAAAATGCTACAGATGTGGGGGAAGCAGCCACATAGCAGCAAGATGTGGAACCCCTAGGCCGGGACCAGCTCCACCACCCAAAACATGACCGGAACGAGGGCCCAGGTGCACCACTCATGTACCATGGAAAGCTCCCCAAATCCCGGAGTTTTTCGCTCACCTGACCGAAACCAGAGGAATCCCAGATGAGGGAGATCAGTCCCCCAAACCCTATGACATGGAGGATGAAGGCGAGGATGACCCGATGGTGACTGCACCCGTCCATCTTTTTCTTTTCCCCATACGCCTAACAGCCCCCAAAACAGGGGCCCAAGGGACTTTCCAAGCCCTAATAGACTCTGGTAGCACAAGGTGCCTGATCAACCTATCCACAGTTCTAAAATTGGGAATCCGAGCTAAAAAGCTTAAACAACCAATTCGCTTTGAGCAACTTGATGGGTCCCTAGTGGGGGGAGCGTACACCACACACTTGACTGAACCCGTGAGACTGGAACTGGTAGATCACTGGGAAACAATCCATTTCATAATAGCCCCCAAGATGACAGACCCAGTCATATTGGGACTCTTGTGGCTGGACAAATGGGGCCCAATCATTTGGTGGCAAGAGGGGACCCGCAGACTGAGAATAGCAAAGGGCCCCCAACCCCTGCCGTCCCGACCAGAAGAATTCCCTACCACACTGAGACCCCAAAGCAGCCCGCCACTGCAGAAGAAAACACCACCAACACAAGGGTCCCTCTCAGAAGGTACAGTGAAGCAATTGGCAGCTGCACCCACCAGCGCTGGTAATGCAGATCAGATCCCAGGGGAGTACCAAGACCTTGCAGAGGTATTCAGCAAGGCCGAGTGTGACATTCTGCCCCCCCACCGCGAGACCGATTGTGCCATCGAGATTATCCTGGGAGCAAAACTACCCAAACCTAAAATGTATGCCATGACGCCCCGTGAAATGCAGGAAATGAGGGACTACATAGACAAGAACTTACGAAGGGGATTTATTGAGCCAGTAAAACCAAGGGTAGCAGTGCTGGTCCTGTTTAAAGAGAAAAAGGATGGCTCTATGAGACTGGTAGTCGATTTTTGAAGTTTCAATGCCGTTTGTGTACAAAACTTATACCCCCTCCCCCTCATGAAGGACATGATAGCCCACCTAGCTAAAGGAAAAGTTTTCACTAAACTAGACCTTCGAGAAGCTTATTACTGAGTACGCATCAAAGCAGGGAATGAATGGAAAACAGCATTCACCTGCCCCCTGGGTAGTTTCCAGTTCAAGGTAATGCCCTTTGGATTGCAAGGAGCCCCGGCAGTGTTCATGCAGTTGATAAATGAAGTCCTACATGAGCACCTATACAAAGGGGTCCTCGTCTACCTGGACGATATCCTCATCTACATGGAGACCATAGATGAACACATACCCCTCGTCTGCCAAGTACTGAAAAAACTGCTGAGGGCAAACCTGTATGTCAAACTGTCAAAATGTGATTTCCATCAATCATGGCTAGACTACCTAGGCTACCGAGTATCAAATGAGGGGATAGAAATGGACCCAGCCAAGGTCCAATCAGTTCTACAATGGCAACCCCCTCGTACCCGCAGACAACTGCAAAGCTTCCTCAGCTTCGCGAACTTTTACAGACAGTTCATCCCCTCGTTTGCAAAAATTGCCAAACCTTTGACGGACCTCCTAAAGACAGGAAGCCAAGCGACGAAACCCCGTCCGGGACAACCCCTGCAATGGGATCTGACCTGCCAAAAGGCATTCGAGACATTAAAGGGAATGTTTGCAAAAGAACCTGTCTTAAAACACCCTGATCCGGAACAACCTTTCGTCATCCAAGCAGATGCAAGTGATGTGGCAGTGGGAGCCGTGTTACTCCAAAAGAACAGTCAAGGTGATCTACAACCCTGCGCCTACACCTCCCGCAGGCTCACCGACACAGAGAGGCGATGGGCGGCATGGGAGAAGGAAGCATTCGCAGTAAGGTGGGCATTGTTGACCTGGCAGCACCTGCTAGAGGGAGGCCAGAAACCGTTTGAAGTCTGGACTGATCATAAAAACCTGGAGGCCCTAAAAACCCCACGGAAACTGTCGCCCAGGCAAGTCCGATGGGCTCAATACTTCAATTGTTTCAATTTTGAGCTTAAGCACATCCCAGGAGGGAGGAATTTCCTGGCTGACGCCCTCTCCCAAATGCCCCAATACAACAGTGAGCGGGAGCAAGTAGTGAATGCCATCATCCCCTCCACCCAGGCAGCGGCTCAAGTGATCACCAGACGGCAACAACGTGACCAGCAGGGCCAACTTGCAAGTGACTTAACTGCAAAATTAAAGAATGAGACACTGACAGACCCCTGGTTCCGAGACAATCAACATCTCTTGACAAAAAGGGACAAACTAGCATGGAAAGGGACAAAGCTCTATGTCCCACAGACTTTACGCACCCTGATCCTCAAGAGGAGCCACGATGTTAAACCAGCAGGACACTTCGGTTTCCAAAAGATGCTGCACTTAGTACGAAGGCAGTTCTGGTGGCCCCACATGAAAAAGGACGTGGACAGTTACGTAAAAAGCTGCACCATTTGTGCCACGATGAAAACAAGACCAAGTTGCCCACCTGGACTGTTGCAACCAGTAGCTGAGCCAACAAGACCATGGGAGGAGATTGCAATGGACTTCATAGTAGACCTACCGAGGAGCAGTGGAAATACAGAGATCTGGACTGTAACAGACTTATTCTCTAAACAGGCACACTTCATTCCTTGTAGCGGACTGCCCTCAGCCCGCCAGTTATCCAAACTGTTCCTGAAACACATCTACCGCCTGCATGGAGTCCCCAGGAGAATCATCTCCGACCGAGGGGTCCAGTTCACAGCAAAGTTTTGCTGTGAAGGAGGGAGTTTCTACGATCCATAGGGTCATTGCAAGGACTCAGCTCAGCATTTCACCTGAGCACCAATGGGGGGGCAGAAAGACTGAACGCTATGATAGAACAGTATTTGAGATGCTACGTCGACTACCAGCAGTCCAATTGGGCAGACCTCCTATCTTTTGCGGAGGTCGCATATAATACTGCTGTCCACAGCAGCACGGGGCTAACCCCGTTCAAAGTAGTGAGTGGCATGGATTTTGTCCCCATGCCAGAGTACCCGAGGGAGCCCCCTTCCTCAGTCAGCTTGACCGACTGGATGGCAATGTTGAGAGAAACTTGGGAGAATGTCAAGAGGGCGTTGGCCAAGGCGGCTCAATGTTATAAGAGACAAGCAGACAAGCACCGAACTCCCCAAAGACCATTTCAATTGGGAGAAAAAGTCTACCTTTCCACCAAGTACTTGAGACTTAGACTCCCGAGCAAGAAATTAGGCCCGAAATTTATAGGACCGTTCCCTATAGTAAAAATAATCAACCCTGTTACAGTACAACTGCAGTTGCCACGGCTCTTGGGGAAGATTCACCCCGTTTTTCACAGTAGCCTTCTGAAACCTGTAATGGGGTCTACCTTAAGGCCGATGCCACGTGAGCCCCCTGGGCCCCTGGTTGTTGGGGGCCAAACTCACTACAAAGTGCAACGAATTCTTGACTCAAGATGGCACAGGGGGCGCCTCCAATACTTAATTAAATGGAAGGGCTACCCGTTATCAGAGGCTTCCTGGGTGAAGAGTTCAAACATCCAAGCTGACCGGCTTATAGCAAAATTCCATGCAGACCACCCGGGAAAGCCGGGGGGGGGGGTTTCACAGCAAAGAAGGGGACAATGATACTTATCTTGTTGTGTTTTTCCTATGGGACTGGTTACATCGGAGAAGTGAAGGGAGAGGGGCCGGATGTCAGCGTTCCAAATTGTGATCTCTTTCAGCGCTGACATAAAAGGCACAGGAAGACTTGCTTAGTGCTGGAATGAACTTTCACCTAGTTCCTGGCTCTTCAGCAGATAGAGTTACCTGGGCAACAGAGGGAGGGGGGAATTCTTGTGAAGAGAAAGTGCATAGTGGCCAATGAGACATTGGGGTTGAAGAATGGAAAGGGAGGGGTGTGGAAGGAGGTGCCAATCTTGGCTGCAACAGAGTTCAGGAATGTTGTTCTCTATTCTTACATAAATATAAAAGATTCATTAGAAACTTTGCGTTTGAAAATGACGTTTATTTAAGATAGCAACGAAACCTGACATTGTGATTGTCAGCAGTAAAAGTTATGTTACTTACAGTCTGGTGCTGTCCATGGTTCTTTATGTGAGTGAACTCGCAATATGCTGGGGGAATGCTTGTTGCCAGTCTGACCTGACTTATCTCTATGTTCCTTGTACTTATCTCTATGTTCCTTTCTCTTCCTGTAGGTGGCAACTGGGCATGCGCGAGGCTCATTTCGCGCCGGAGGTCGTCTGGTGAGGAGCTCCTTGTTGTTGCTCTCAGGCCTAGGCCTAGGCCTGCCGGTGGGGGCTGGGCTCGCTCCTGATGGGCCTGTAGCCCTCCCTGGACGTTGGATGCCATGGCTGGACCTCTGCATCTTGGGCGAACACTGGAAGAAGACGAGGAGACAAGACGGTCGCAGGTCGAGGATCCCTGGAGACGGCGGCGGTGGTCCTAAGTCGAGGATCTCCCGGATTCGGTGGTGCGGCAGCGGCGTCGGCGGCAGCGGCGGTGGCAGTGGATCCTGGGTGACGCTGAAGAACCTCCGGATGGGCCAGGAAGCCAGGTGGAGGTCGCATGGTTGGTGAGTCGTTGTTTCTTCTCCTCATTCCGCAGCCTAGGGAAGTTGGTGCGACGGGTGGTGAGTGCGAATCCTGCGGGTATTCAGTCTTGCAAGTGGCCGGGTCTTGGGTGTAGTTTTTGGGGTGTGTTGTCCCGCATGGTGTTTGCAGGTGTGCTGCAAGGGTTCCGGTGGCTACCCTGCTGCTCTTTTGGGGGTGCTGAGCATCGGTTTGTTTCCTCCTGGCTCCTGTGGGCTTGAGTGTTGAGCTGAGTGCCACAGCCAGGTTTCCGATCATTTCGTCTGCTTCGGGCTCGATGGGTGAGCCCCCGCAGGCTTGCGATCTTGCTTGGGTGTTGTTTTGGGGGCCTTCCCCATAGACGTTGGGGTTCTCGCTGTTTCCCGCCATTCGATTTGAATCTCGGCTTCCCATTGTCTGTTGGCCATTCCAAGATGGCCGCCGAGAGCATGACGCGGAAATGAAATCCTCTACGTCCGGAGCTTCAGCTTGGGGATACCTTCCTCTTGCCAGGCTGAGGATTTCTTCTCTCTGTTGCTGGATGCTCATTGCTGCTCCATTGCTTTCGAGTAGGCTTTGGAGTTTCGCGATGAGCTCCTCTTTGCTGGCAGTCGCTTCCATCATCCCCAGGATGGTGGATTAGAATTCTTCGTTGCTTGGTGGCTCTGCCCTTTCGCAGTAGTAGCTTTCTTCTCTTGGTCCTTCGTCACTGGGTTGTGGGCTCGGGTTGTAGTCTCCATCACCATCAGTTGTGGTGGTCCTTGCTGTGGCACCTTTGAGAGCGTGCAGTTCTTTCATCTGCTCGATGTAGGTTCTGGTGGCCATTCTTTTCTCTGCCTCTGTCTGGGTTCTTGATTCTGCCATCTCTGTGGGTTGTGGGTAAACCATCCTCTGCTACTAATCTGTTGCTGATTTCTAGGATCTTACCCAATAACTCCAGACACAGGATGTGGTGAACCAATGCTCTTTATTGATCAATGTTTCTATTACAGGTATTTGGCTGGAAGTGACCTCTGGACTCCTGGACCATGACTTAAGTACCTGGGAGGTGGAGCTGAGGTAAGGAGGGGTCAAGGGAGGATCTAGGTGGATGTAGAGTTAACCCTTATCATACCTGGGATGGTTAATGGTGGGCATTTATACATAACAAAAACAACATTCTTATTTCTGGGAACCAAGGATGTTCTCACCAGCACCTGGAGGGATGTGGACAAGAGCCATCCAGATTTTGAAGGGTGACCTGATTGGGGCATGTGATGGTTGTGTGCAATGGGAGGAAGAACTTTGCATTTTGAATTGGGTGGGGGAAACCCAGGGAGATTCAGAGTCGGGTTTTCACCAGCTGTGCCAAAATGACATGCCTAATAAGTCTTTATTTTGAGGAAGCCTCTGGCCTTGGAGTTTTGATTTCATTGGGGCTGTTACCACCCTGCAGAGGAAACTCAGGCACAGAGGTGGGTTTCAGCAGTTTCTGACCAGTTCTGGAGAACCGGTAGCGGAAATTTTGAGTAGTTTGTTGAACCGGTAAATACCACCTCTGA
The DNA here is from genome assembly GCA_022577455.1 of Arizona elegans. NCBI lineage: Eukaryota > Metazoa > Chordata > Lepidosauria > Squamata > Colubridae > Arizona > Arizona elegans. The sequence goes on from JAKOOJ010000012.1 coordinate 21,479,032, forward strand.
CTGGCCCCGCCCATCTATTCTCTGCCTCCCAAGTCCCAGCTGATCGGGAGGAAATGGGGATTTTGCACTATCCTTCCCCTGGAGCGGGGAAGGAATGGTGATTTTACAGTATCCTTCCCCTGCGATGCCCACCAAGCCATGCCCATCAAGCCATGCCACGCCCACCAAGCCACACCCAAACAACCGGTAGTAAAAAATTTTGAAACCCACAACCTTTTCTGGCCGAAAAAATGCTTTTAAAAGTATTTTAAGTATTAAAAGTATTTTAAGTATTAAAAGTATTTTTGAAGACCATCCTTCCCATAGATAAGAGAAGAAAGACAGGAAGTAACCTGAGATCTCTTGTATTATTTCTTATGAATATATATGTATACATTACTTTCCCCTCCTTTCTGAAATGTATAAATATGGGTGCATCCTTTTGTCTCCATCAGTGACCCTCCTACTAGTATTTAGGAGATGAGTCCTTCAGTACCTACTTTCTAATAAAAACTTTTGATTCCACGTATTCTAAGTCAGGATGAAGATCTTCTGCGACGGGATCTTAATTTAAAGTCTAAAGGCAGTGGTTGCCCATATACAATTTCAAAGGCAGACATATATGTTTAGTTCCCTTAAAGATAGGTTTTTCACAAGTAGGAGTGCCAGGGAAAGTCAGCAAAATCAACTTGAATCCTCCGGAAAGGGTACCGGTCTCTGGAAAGTCAGCAGGGACCTGGCCTTAGCCCCCTTCCTTTGGAATAGGCTAAAGAAACTGCACAGATACCAATCATTTCCTATATCTCTCTTTGAATTCTTTCTCCTACCCAATGTTGGTTGAACCTTTGAGCTGCTGCTTTTGCTCCTTCATGGGTCTGGTAAGAGGAACATGGTGACTCATGAGGTTAAAATGCTGGGTTGCTGATAGGGAAGCCCTTGTTCAAGACTCATTGCTGCCAGAAGCCAAGGGTGAGCTCCTGTCATATGCTCCAGCTCCTGCCGACCCAGCAGTTCAAAAGCAGGTGACTGAGAGTAGATTAATGGGTATCACTTCAGCGGGCAACTTCATGGGACATGAAAGGAGCCCCCAAATAGGTGCCCCCAGGGTGATGATGATATCACTGGCCAATCGTTTAACCACAGAAACACTTTGGTGCTTCTGACATAGAAAAAAATGATGGGTCTGGTTATGGAACATAAACTATTTTTTACAGCCATTCTTGAAATAATCCCTTTCTCTTTCAATTTCTATTTCCAAACTCCTAGTTCACAAGTTATTGTTTAGGGCTTTTTCTATGTCTCTTTCTTCCTCAGGTGCGGCTCCATACATTTGTCTGTCTCAAAATAGGGACTAGTTAAAAGGTAACAGTAAAGGTTCCCCTGGACATGCGTGCTAGTCGTTTCCAACTCTAGGGGGCAGTGCTCATCTCAGTTTCTAAGCCAAAAAGTCCAAAGTCATCTCCATGGTCATGTGGCTGGCATGACTAAATACCAAAGGTGCATAGAATGCTGTTACTTCCCACCAAAGTGGTCCCTATTTTTCTACTTGCATTTTTTACATGCTTTTGAACTTTTAGGTTGGCAGAAACTGGGACAAGTAACGGCAGCTCACCCTGTTACGCAGCACTAGGGATTCAAACCGCTGAACTGCTGACCTTTCGATTGATAAGCTCAGTGTCTTAGCCACTGATCCACCACATCCCTAAGGGACTAGTTAGTCATCTCTAAATAAGATTCACAGGTGGCTAAGGATCTATCTATAAATTTTCCTAGGTAAAAAGTCGAAATAAATACATATTAAGTGTCACTTTTTGTGGCCATGCTAAAAATCTCTCTTTATTCTGGGTTTTCTAAAACCGTTTTATTAAAAAGATCTGGGCCAGATTCTCCAATCTTCCTCACTGGGCCATTTTCAAAGCTTGAAGTCACTATTTATTTATTTTTATTTATTTAATCTTATTTTTATATCACCCTTCTCCCGAAGGACTCAGGGTGGTGCACCGCCAAAGATAAAACAAACAGATATATAAAATTTAAAAGCAATTTTAAAACATATTAAATAATTTGGCCCCGACATCATTAAAAACAAAGGTCAGAGATCATCCGTATCTCCAGGGGCAATTCATTCCAGAGGGCAGGTGCCCCCACAGAGAAGGCTCTCCCCCTGGGGGTCACCAGTTGACATTGTTTGACTGACGGCGCCCTGAGGAGTCCCTCTCTGTGGGAGTGTACTGGCTTTTGGGAGGCTATCGGTAGCAGCAGGCGATCTCCTAAGTACCCAGGTCTTAAGCCATGGAGTGCTCGAAATATGGTAACCAGCACCTTGAATCGCACCCAGAAGACCACTGGGAGCCATTGCAGCTCATGCAGGAGAGGTGTTACATGGGAGCACCGTGTCGCTCCCATAATCACCCGTGCAGCCGCATTCTGGACCAGTTGGAGCCTCCGGGTGCTCTTCAGGGGTACAGCACAGAAATGGCATTGGTTGCGTTGCTGGATGATCTCTGGAGGGCTCAGGACAGGGGTTGCTCCTCTGTCCTAGCCCTATTAGACCTCTCAGTGGCTTTTGATACCATCGACCATGGTATCATGCTGCAGCGGTTGAGGGGGTTAGGAATAGGGGGCACAGTTCTGCGGTGGTTCTCTTCCTTCCTCTCTGACCGCTCGCAGTTTGTGTTGGCAGGGGGACAGAGATCGACCTCGAGGCATCTCGCATGGGGAGTGCCGCAAGGGTCAGTCCTTTCGCCCCTCCTGTTCAACATTTATGTGAAGCCGCTGGATGAGATCATCCGTGGTTTTGGGGTGAAGTGTCATCTGTACGCTGATGACACTCAGCTGTACATCTCCACCCCAGACCACCCCATGATGCCCTTGATGTGATGTCCCGCTGCCTGGAGGCCATGTGGGTCTGGATGGTTAGGAACAGGCTCAGACTCAACCCCTCCAAGACCGAGTGGCTGTGGCTTCCGGCGCCCCGATATAGTCAGCACGTGCCATCGCTGACTATTGGGGGTGAATCTTTGCCCCCCACAGAGAGGGCTCGCAATCTGTGTGTCCTCCTGGATGCACGGCTGTCTTTAGAAGAGCATATGACGGCCATGGCCAGGGGGGCCTTTTATCAGGTTTGCCTGATTCGCCAATTGCAGCCCTTTCTGGACCGGGACGCCCTGCACACGGTCACTCATGCCCTTGTTACCTCCTGGTTGGACTATTGTAATGCTCTCTACATGGGTCTCCCCTTGAAGAGCACTCGGAGGCTCCAACTGGTCCAGAATTTGGCCGCACGGGTGGTTATGGGTGCAACTTGTTGCGCCCACGTGACACCCCTCCTGCGCGAGCTGCACTGGCTCCCAGTGGTCTTCTGGGTGCGATTTAAGGTGTTGGTTACCACCTTTAAAGCGCTCCATGGCATAGGACCTGGGTACCTTCGAGACCGACTTCTGCCACCAATAGCCTCCCACCGACCAGTCCGCTCCCACAGAGAGGGTCTCCTCAGGGTGCCATCGGCCAAGTTATGTCGGCTGGTGACACCCAGGGGGAGGGCCTTCTCTGTGGGAGCCCCAGCCCTGTGGAATGAACTGCCCCCGAAATACGCAAGATCACCGACCTCCGGGTGTTTCGCTGCGCACTGAAGACCCTGTTGTTCCGCCAGGCAGGGCTATTAACATAATAATTTTAAATTGGGGTATTTTTAATTTCTGGGATTTTAATTGGAGCCTAATTATTTAATGATTTTAAATTTTAATCGTTGTTTTGTTTTGTGTTTTAAATAGGCTGTACACCGCCCTGTGTCCTTCGGGAGAAGGGCGGTATAGAAATAAAATTATTATTATTATTATTATTATTATTATTATTATTATTATTATTGTTGTTGTTGTTGTTGTTGTTGTTGTTGTTGTTGTTGTTGTTGTTATTATTATTATTCAAGGGAAGCCCCATGTAGAGAGCATTACAGTAGTCCAGACGGGACGTGATGAGGGCATGAGTGATCGTCCACAAGGAGTCACTAGTTCTCCCATCTTCAGGGTTCAGAGATCTGAAAGTTCTCTTCCATACAATTATCCAAATCATAGTGATTTATTTGTTGTCTTAATGCCCTAGAGAGGTTTCTGCAAACTTAAAAAAAAAATGTAACACAAACATGTCAGAAAATATTTTGGCGTCGATATCAGACTTCCAAAGCAATGTTGGGTGGAGTCTGTGTCAGAAATGCTGGGTATATACAGAAAGCAAATTTGTTGTAGTTTTAGATCAAAGCAGATTCTGTGTTTATGTCCCGTTGTTCAATCAGACTTGATCCAAAGCATCTTACAGAAATAACAGAACAACAGATTTGGAAGGGACCTTGGAGATCTTCTAGTCCTACCCTCTTCTCAAGCAGGAGACCCTAGTTTGGTTTCTTCCACCTCTTATTTTTCTCTCTTTAAAAGCAGGTGACACAGGAAAGACTCGATCAGGGACATAATACATGTTGCTTCTGCTTCTCTTTCTGCTGATTCTGTGGCCATGGGGATCTGGTGTGATGCACAAAGCCAAATGCCTCCTGACTCTGCAGCAGAGTGAAGTGGATCCAGAGCATCATTACAAGCCAGGAGATTATATGATTAGTGGCATAGTCTCAGCAATGCAGGCTAAATTTCAACCATTAAGCTTTGATAGAAGTCCTTCAACAAAATTCTCACGGTAAGTCATTCCCTGCACACTGCATTAGAGGCACTTCAATAAATGCATACAGGTCCTGGCCATCAAAAACACAAGACGTTCTCTCGCTGGTCTGCTTTCTTTGCCAACTTACTTTCTGAATCTATTGTGAGTCCGTACTGCACACTGCAGATCACGAAACTCATTTTAAGCTTTAAAGTATAAAACTTCAGTCAAAATATTTTTCCCCATCCATTTTCCATTCTATCCTATGAGTAGAGCTAGAGGTAAACTCAAGGTAAGCTGCTTCAAACTCAATTGCAGAAAATACGACTTCAGCAACAGAGTGGTCAACGCCTGGAATGCTCTACTCAAGTCCATTGTTACATCCTCAAACCCTCACAGCTTCAACCTTAAACTGTCTACTGTGGACCTCACACACCATTCCTTCCATCCTTATCCTACTGTCCCCATTTATTTGTATTCCTTCATTCATGTCCATGTTCATACTTATACCTGCTATCTTGTACATGTTTGACAAAGAAAGAAAGGAAGGATGGAAGGAAGGAAGGAAGGAAGGAAGGAAGGAAGGAAGGAAGGAAGGAAGGAAGGAAAGAAAGAAAGAAAGAAAGAAAGAAAGAAAGAAAGAAAGAAAGAAAGAAAGAAAGAGTGGAGACAGAGAAACAAAAGAAAATCTCTCTTCCACCTCACCCCTGAGGCTGCCACAAAGAAGAGGGCAGCACCAGAGGGCAGGACAAGAAATAAGGCTTGGAAACTATTCAAGGAGAGAAGCAACCTGGGATTAAGGAGAAACTTTCCAACAGTGAGGACAATTAACCAGTGGAACAGAAGTTGTCTCCAGACATTGTGGGTGCTCCATTACTGGAGGTTTCTAAGAAGAGACTGGACAGTCACTTGTCTGAGATGGTATAGGTTCTCCTGCTTGAGCAGGTGGCTGGACTAGAAGACCTCCAGGTTCCCTTCCAACTCTATTCTATTCTATATTCTGTGGGACACCTGATCCAAGCACAGCAGAATGTTGTTTTTTTCTGTCTGCATCAGAGATGACTCCATCATTGTTTCTCCACGCTAAAATTTACTCCTGGGATGAAAGCGTCCCAGTTAAGAACATAGGAATTGATATCTCAACGGTGCTTTTATTCAACCATGACCTGGATGACTGAGAATCTCCATAGACATATAGGAATTGATAGACAGGGAAAATATATCTCATTCTTGTTCACAAATTCAGGCCAGGAACCAAGCAAAATCTTTAAATGAAATAATAATCTATTGGTGGTTGATTGCTTTACAATTAAAAGAAACAATCGAAAACAGGAAAAGAATCAAAGAAAAAGTAAGCAACTACATTGTTTCAACTTTGACTTGGCCCAAGACCTGATGGTTAACAGACTCTGAATAGCATCAAAAGGTAACCAACTAAAATCCATCTAAAAGAGACTCAACCTTCTCTCTGTCCAAGATATGGAGAAAATAACCTGGTCTTGAACAGTTTCTGAATGTTATCCATGCAGGAGCTATTTTGAATCAGTTTAAACTCTTGGGCCCAATGCCAAATATATTGATAATATCTAGAACATTAAAGAGATAATAGTTCCTTTTATCTCTCTGGGTATATCAATCAGTTTTACGAAGACAGAGAAAACAAGCCATCACATATATAAAATATTAAATGCTAGAAGACAAGCATGTGAAATTGAAGAGGTGCTAGTTTCACCAATTAGGAGAGTGACTTTTAACTAATATCGTGTGATCCAAAAATATTCTATTGATACTGTGTTTCCCCAAAAATAAGCCCTCCCCTGAAAATAAGCCCTGCCCTGAAAATATTTAAACGCATGCGCAGCTGGTCCCGCCATTTCCTCTAGTTTCCTCTAGTTAGGGTTAGGGAGACAGAAATGGAAATCAGGTAAGATTGCTCCACATGCCCCAAAGTAATAAGACCTTCCCGAAAATAAGGCCAAGCACTTATTTTGGGGTTCAAAAACATATAAGACAGGGCCTTATTTTCAGGGAAACACAGTATTATTCTTTTTCTATTAATGTTTTTGTTAATATTTTGGAATATTCCAAACTGTTTGGGGGTAAAATTGTGATTGAGTGTACTAAAACTATTATCATGGAATGAAAGTTAAATGTTATTTTCATTCATATGTTCATATCTGCAGAGTATCAACGAAGTATTATTGGAAAATTATACCTTTTCTTTTCACCATTGAGGACATCAACCGGAATGACCATCTCTTACCCAACATCACTTTGGGTTATAATATCTATGAAAATTTCTTCAAGTTAGAGATGACTACAGATCCTTTGCTGGACCTGCTTTCCGATGGGGAGGCAAATCTGCCCAACTACAGGTGTGGAAGGCATAGAAACACAGTGGCTGTTCTGGAAGAGGCTGAGGCTGGCATCTCCATTCAGATTTCCACCATGTTGGGCACCTACAAAGTCCCTCAGGTGTGTCTTTCTTGGGAAACTGTTAGGATATGGTTTGAACCTAACAAGTTGTCCAGGCAATATATGTGTTCTGTGACTTTAATATGAATATGTATTGTGTGACTTTTAAGTTTTACTGCAACAAGTTAATATAATTCTTTCTTCTTTGGACGATAGTTATGATGACTATGTTTCTTCGTTAGAGGTTTTGTCCAGAGATGAACTGACATTGGCTGGCATAATCGGTAGGTTATTGGAAGAATCCAAAAGAAGACAAGAAAGTGATCAGTTGAGACTGCAACAACCAAAAGAAGAAAAAATGTACTCAACTGCATATTTTGTAAAATGTTGGTTTGATTGTGGGGCTAAAGGGCATATAGCTAAGTATTGTAAGAATAAGAAAATGTCTGTTAGGGACAATACTAGACCCAAGAAGGGTTGTAATTTAGCTATATCCAGTTCAACCAGGAACTGATGTTAACCAGGATTGTTGGGTTGTTGACAGTGGTGCTTCTCAATCAATTTCAAGAGATAGAAATTTTTTTGTTAAAATGGAGAAGAGTAACCAACATGTTAAACTAGCAAATGGCTGGAAGGTTAAGGTAGCTGGAGAGGGTGTTGCTCGTTGGTCATTTAGTAATGAACCATTGCCTATGTTATATATTCCTGGGTTAAAATTCAATTTATTATCTGTTAAATCATTATTGCAATTTGGGTTTACAGTAACATTTAAAAATGATAAGTGTTTTATTGAGAAAGATGGCAAGGTTGTTACTGCAAGTTTAGAAAATGATTTATTTATTTTAAGGGATAACCCAGTATTGGTGGCTAAGTCTAAGTCTGTTTATAAGAATGTTAAACCACATAATGAATGTATTCATGTGTTACACCGGAGACTTGGGCATTTAAATTTCAGAATGTTAAGGAAAACAGTTTTATTTATTTATTTTATTTTATTTTAATTTGATTTATATGCTGCCCTTCTTCACAGACTCAGGTTGTCTTACAATGCGCTAAGCAATAGCCTTCATCCTTTTTGTATATTTATACAAAGTCAGCTTATTGCCCCCACAACTGGGTCCTCAATTTACCTACCTTAGAAAGGATGGAAGGCTGAGTCAACCTTGAGCCTGGCGAGATTCGAACCTGGAGTAATTGCAGGCAGCCGTTCTTAATAACAGGGTGCTTTAGACCACTGTACTACCAAGGCTCCTACCAAGTTCAGTTATCTGAAGGGATAAAACTACAAGCATGTAGTAAATATCTGAATTGCAATGCCTGCAGTCAGCAAAAAAGTAGGGTAACACCAGCAAACCGTGTTAATGGTTTTAAAACCAAAAAGCCATTAGAGGTAGTGTTTGTAGACCTAATTGGACCCAAAAAACCCAGCATAGGAGGTGCCTGTTATATTCTGAGCATAGTAGACCATTGTTCAAGATACAGATTCTGTTATCTAATGAAAACAAAAAGTGAAACATTCCAGCATATTAACAACTGGCTGTGTTTTGTGGAAAGGAAACAGAAATTTAAGGTTAAATGCTTAGTGACTGATAATGGTACAGAATTTACCAACCAAAAGATGGAAAAGTTTTTGCAGGATGCAGGGATCCAGCATAAACGGTCTGCGCCATACAGATCACAGCACAATTCGTATATCGAGAGAAGAGGTCAAACATTACAAGCCATGACTAGAAGTATGTTGGCAGATTCTGATTTGCCTGAAAATTTATGGGGTGAGGCTGTTATGTGTGCTAACCATGTGTTAAACAACGTGGTTCATTCCTCTACAGGTGAAATACCATTCACCTTATGGCATGGGAGGAAATCAAATCTTAGTTACTTACACACATTTGGAGCCCCAGCTTGGGTACATATTCCATCTAGTTTAAGGAGAAAGGATCAACAGAGAGCCATAAAAATGTTTTTCGTTGGCTATGAATCAAATCATAGGTCTTTTAGATTTTGGGCACAGGGAACTACTAGTGTTTACTGTAGTGCAAGTTCTAAATTTCTAGAGCACGAAGGATGGGATAAACTAAAGCGTGCAGATTACAGACATGATAATAATACTGTTAGTGTAGAGCATCATATTCCTGATGATATTCCTGAGGATTTAGATGATGTAAAATCCTCTATCAAGGATAAAAAACAGGAAGTAGGTTTAGAGGAGGTAGTTTTAGGGGAGGAGTCAGATGAACCATCTGCAGTAAGTCCTGTATTACCTAGGAGATCTACTAGGGAAAGGCATCCACCTGATCGATATAAAGCAACCGTAGTTTGCCAGGTTAACATAGAACCTTCAAGTTATGAGGATATCAAGCTTTATCCTGAAAAGCAGCAGAATGCTTGGAAGGAGGCAATGAGTAAGGAAATTAATTCTTTAACTAAGTTAGGTGTTTATGAAAGTGTGAAATTGCCACCTGGTGAAAAATTAATAGGTTGTAGATGGGTTTACAAAATTAAGAAAAGCATAGATGGGACAGTAACCCATAAAGCTCGCCTTGTAGCTCAAGGTTTTTCTCAGACCGAACAAGATTTTGATGAGGTTTTTGCTCCTAGTTTACGTGCTAGTACTTTAAGAACAATGCTAGTGTGGGCGGCTAAGTATAAATATAATATTAACCATATAGATGTAGAGACAGCATACTTGCATGCTCCATTTAGACACACCATCTATATGAGGAAGCCTTTAGGAGTTGAAACACAAAACCACGCTGATTGTTGGAAGTTAAATAAAAGCCTTTATGGTTTGAGACAATCAGGGTTTGAGTGGAACCAATGTATAGTGAAAGAGCTAAATAAGATCGGTTTTCATGAAGGTGTAGCCATTATTTTCTCTCTTTAAAAGAGAAAATAATGGGTTAGTATCATTTTTGTTATTGTTTACAGATGATATAGCCATAATAACTAAAACTGACAATGAAGCCATAGATATTGTTAAACAGTTACAAACCAAATTTAAGATCAGAAATTTAGGAAATATTAGGCATTATTTGGGTCTAGATATCAATCAAACAGCTAGAGGTTATAAAATATCTCAATCTAGCACAACAAGCCAAATGTTAAAACTTTATGGCATGGAGCTATGTAAGCTAGCTAAAACGCCTATGGCACAGGATTTTCAACAAGGAGAAATCCAAAGTCCTAAATTTAGTAAGGAGATCTACCAGTCTCTTATAGGTAGTCTATCTTATATAAGCAATTGGTCGAGACCTGATTTGGAGTAAACCAATTAGCGAGATATAATGCAGAGCCAACTGATAGGCATTGGCAGGCCGCAAAGCGTATATTAAGATATCTGAAAATGAGGATGCATTATGCATTGTATCTAGAACCTAACAATGATTTAGTATTGAGTGCATATGCTGATGCCAGTTTTGCTAATGATTTGACCACCAGAAAGTCCACATCGGGTATAGCTATCATGTTAGACAATTGTTTGATTGGCTGGAAATCAATTCATCAAAAACATATTAGTCTATCTACTATGGAGGCAGAATTCTCATGTTTGTCACTAGTTTGTACCAATTTGATTTATTACAAACAATTAACGATGGATATTGGTTTAAAGATGGATTATCCAATTGTAATACATGAGGACAACCAAGCTGCTATTAAAATGGCAACAAATTTAGCAGTTAAAACTAGATCTAAGTATACTGACATTAGGTATCTGAATGTTCGGCAGTGTATTCAAAGCAACATGGTTAAGTTGGAATATTGTATGTCGGAAGACAATATTACTGATAATTTCACCAAAGCGCAAGGTGCTATCAAACATAAAACATGTTGTGAAATCTATGGATTGAGGATCTAAACTGTAGGTTTAATATGTTAGGATATGTTTAATGTTAGGATATGGTTTGAGCCTAACAAGTTGTCCAGGCAATATATGTATTCTGTGACTTTAATATAAATATGTATTGTGTGACTTTAAAGTTTTACTGCTGATTCATTGTAATGCTGAGTCATGCTGTAATTAGATAATCACTGGTTGTGAGCGTATTTAAGGAAGGTACTGTAAAGTATTCAGTTGATGATAAGCTACCATTGTGTGTGGAGTTGCAACCATTGTGCTATCATCGGTTGGATGGATCTGTTACCATCGTGGTTTGTGAACCAGAGTGAGTTTGTTATTCTAACTAACTACTGTTTGTGTGGTAAGAAGATTTGTATCACTGGACTGATTTAACTGGAAAAGACTTGGATTTGTTTAAAGACTATGGGATTGTTTTTTCACTATAAAGTAAACTTTTGATAAACCAGTTTGCACATCTCTTATTCATTGCTCTCAGCAACGTTTCTCTGTGCTCTACACTCTGCTGGTTGGTAACACAACAACAATATCCTTAACAGAAACAATGTTCAATTGTGTGATTTTCAATCAGAATTCATCTGCTGTAAATTATAAACAGGGTTTGATTATGGTAATGAGAAGAATTGCATTTTCTTTATTTATTTATTTATTTATTTATTTATTTATTTTTAAAAATTTTATACCGCCCCCTCTCCTGAAGGACTAAGGGCAGTGAACAGCCAAAATTAAAAACATTTAATTTAATATTTAAATAACATCTTCCATTTCTTCCAGATCAGTTATAGTTTTGCTTCCAAGATTCTGGGGGATAAAACTCAGCATCCTTTCTTCTACACGATGCTCCCTGCTGAAGGAGTCCAGTACCCAGGGATGGTCCAGCTTCTCCTCTATTTCAAGTGGACCTTGGTTGGTCTTGTTGCTCCAGAAACTGACCAGGGGGAGAGATTCATGAGGACAATGTCTGCTTTGATGTTGAAGAATGGCATTTGTGTGGTTATATATCAAAGCTTTACATTGAATGTCGCTGAAATGGCTTTCAAATTAAAAGAATATTACAAATGGAGAAAAGTCAATGTCTTTGTTTATGGTTCAGAGACTAGTTCATTCTCACTAGGAATGGTAGTTATCAACACACTACTTACACATCTTCCAAAACGTGTCATAGATAAAGTTTGGATCACCACAGCTCAGTGGGATCTCAGTCTTGATTTTATGTTTAGTATGTATTCCTTGAAACACATTGGTGGCATTTTTTCTTTCTTGATAAAGAAAAGAAAATGGGCAAACTATGAAGATTTTAAAACTTTGGTTAAGCTCCTAATTAACTTTTTGGAGAAAAGCTTTATATGTTCATCCACCAAGGAAGCCCCTTCAGTGAAAGTCTGGAGACGGTGTAGACAAACAGAAGAATTGGAGGCTGTGAGGAAAGAGGAGATTGATCAGATCCTAACCCTGGACAGCTACCTCATTTACAACACCATTTGGTCTGTGGGAAAGGCCTTAAATTCAGCTTACATATCTACATTCAAGAGATCAATGAGAAACAGGGGCATGAAGGTAGAAGATCCAAGGCTAAAGGCTTGGCAGGTACTTCTTTTCCATTAGACAGGTGCTGGTACTTACCTATAAAGCCCTTCATGGCATGGGCCCAGGGTACTTGCAAGACCACCTCCTACCAGCCTCCCACCACCCAGTGTGCTCACATAGGACTGCCCTTCTCTGGGTGCCATCAGCCAGACAATGTCTGCCGGCGGCCCCCAGGATGAGGGTGTTCTCTGCGGTCGCACCCACCCTCTGGAATGGATTACCCACCGGGCTCCGGACAGCCCCCGACCTCCGAAATTTCTGCGCCGACCTGAAGACATGGCTTTTTCAGCAAATTCCCTGATCTGCCGCGAGGTTTTAATTGTCTGGGGATTTTAAATTGGCTTGTTTTAGCACTATTTTATTGTTATGTTGTTTCTATGCTGTGAGCCGCCCCGAGTCCTATGGGAGAAGGGCGGCATATAAATTTGATAAAATAAATAAATAATACTTTACTTGGGCAACTAAGGATACAACACAAGAGAAAAATTTAACAACCACCCCCAAGTTAAAGGAAACTCTGACTGGATGAAATTTCAGGCATCTGTTTTTACATTAATTAAACATAAATAATAAATAAATAAATAAATAATTTTATTTCTATACCGCCCTTCTCCCGAAGGACCCAGGGCGGTGTACAGCCTACTTAAAAACACAGAAACAAAACAACAATTTAAAATTTAAAATCATTAAATAATTAGGCTCCAATTAAAATCCCAGAAATTTAAAATACCCCAATTTAAAACGTTATATTAATAGCCCTGCCTGGTGGAACAGCAGGGTCTTCAGAGCGCAGCGAAACACCCGGAGGTCGGTGATCTTGCGTATTTCGGGGGGCAGTTCATTCCACAGGGTTGGGGCTCCCACAGAGAAGGCCCTCCCCCTGGGTGTCGCCAGCCGACATAGCTTGGCCGATGGCAACCTGAGGAGACCCACTCTGTGGGAGCGGACTGGTCGGTGGGAGGCTATTGGTGGCAGAAGTCGGTCTCGAATACTTGTTTGTCTTTAGAGGAGTTGTATATTTCTATTGCTCTAATACAGCAGTGGGACCATGAATGACCACATTCCTAACTTCTGTCCTTTACCATCATTATTTTATTTTTATTTATTTTATTTATTTATTTTATTTTGTGAAGCATGTATTTTATGACAGATACAAGCGTAACCATAATTATAAATGCATGAAAAGGATATGAATAAAAGAAAATATTAGGACAGGGATGGTAGGCACGCTGGTGCTCTTATGCACGCCCCTTACAGACCTCCTAGGAATGGGGTGAGGTCAGGGGAGAAATGCTCCCAGTTCGGACCGGATCATCTGATCCGGTAGTGATGGAGGTGGATGATTCGGAGAACATCCTCCCGCCCCCCATGCCCAGCTGAGCCGCACAATCATCAGAGGCTTTTTTTTTTTACTTTTAAAAGCATTTTTTCTACAACCTCCTCTGCTGAAAAAATGCTTTTAAAAGTAAAAAAAAGCCTCTGATAATCACGTGGCTCAGCTGGGATCGTCAAAGGCTTTGAAAAGAAAAAAAGCCTCTGCTGATCAGGCAACTCAGCTGGGATCGTCAGAGCCTTTTGAAAGTATTTTTTTACAACCACTTCGCTGAAGAGATTGTAGAAAAAATGGTTTTAAATAAGGTGACCAGATTTTAACATTGGTAAAGAGGGACATTGTGGGCGTGGCTTATTTTGTGGGCGTGGCTAGCTGGTCATGTGACTGGGTGGGTGTGGCTAGCTGGTCATGTGACTGGGTGGGCGTGGTTAGCTGGTCATGTGACCGGGTGGCCATGGCTATGCGTATAGGGTAAGGTGAACAGATTTTAACATTGGTAAGAAGGACACCATTGTGGGCGTGACTTATTGTGTGGGCGTGGCTTGGAGGCCATGTGACTGGGTGGGCGTGGCTAGCTGGTCATGTGACCGGGTGGCCATGGCTATGTGTATAGGGACTACTCAGAGGGCTGAAAAGTCATTTCTGACAGGTCCTTGCACTTTTGACTGGTCCTCACACTTATGACCATCCTCACATTTATGCCCGTGCAGTATTCTTAACAACCATGTCACTCATTTCACAACTGCTTTTCTTCACCATGGTGACAAGATAGGGCAAAAACGTAAAATGTGAGGACAGTCGTAAGTTCGAGGACTGGTCAAAAGTGTAAGGACCAGTCAAAAATAACTTTTTCAGCCCTCTGAGTAGTCCATATGCACAAAAGGACTAACCAGAGGGCTGAAAAAAGTCATTTCTGACAGGTCCTTGCACTTTTGACTGGTCCTCACACTTATGACCATCCTCATATTTATGCCCATGCAGCATTCTTAACAACCATGTCACTCATTTCACAACTGCTTCTCTTCACCATGATGACAAGATAGGGCAAAAATGTAAAATGTGAGGACAGTCGTAAGTTCGAGGACTGGTCAAAAGTGTGAGGACCAGTCAAAAATAACTTTTTCAGCCCTCTGAGTAGTCCATATGCACAAAAGGACTAACCAGAGGGCTGAAAAAAGTCATTTCTGACAGGTCCTCGCACTTTTGACTGGTCCTCACACTTATGACCATCCTCACATTTATGCCCGTGCAGCATTCTTAACAACCATGTCACTCATTTCACAACTGCTTCTCTTTACCATGATGACAAGATAGGGCAAAAATGTAAAATGTGAGGACAGTCATAAATTCGAGGACTGGTCAAAAGTGTGAGGACCAGTCAAAAATAACTTTTTCAGCCCTCTGAGTAGTCCATATGCATTAAAGGATACAGCAATAGAGAGGGATGAAGGAATGGAAATTAGAGTAGGAGTGAGGGTAAGAGAGGGAGGAAGAGAGGAGGAGAAGGAGAAAGGAAGAGGAAGTAGGGAGGAGAAAAAGAGGGTGGGGGAAGAGAAAGTAAGAAGGAAAGAAAAGAGAGTGGTGGTAGGTTTGAGGAGAAAGATTGCTGTACAATAAAAAAGATGAAAGGGAAGAAAGCCAACCCCAAGCAAATATAAAGATATTAAGATTAAGAATGAATTGTTAAACTTTAAAGAATAAAAGAGAACAAATATGAATAAATAGCAATAATTAGAAACACACATACAAACATGCAATGTATTTTCTTTGAACAGAATATTTGGCTGGTTCACAAATTTAAACAGCGTTTAGTCATTTCAATTAAATTTACAATTTCTATATTTCCTTTTTGCCATATTTATTCTTCATCTATTTTTTTAAAAAAACAATATTACCCTTCATCCTCATCTCTAATCTTAATCAAATTCAATTTTTCCCTTCTATTCTATATTATACCCCTTCCCATTGTCATCTATTTTTATATCCATCCTCACATTGCTTAATTATGTAATTATGTAATACAGTTGTTTAATACAAATTCAACATTTTAATATAAATCAATTAGTTATATAACTATCTTTTTTGTATATTAATCAATATGAACATGAATATTCCAATTATTTCCATGCAATCCAATTTCTTACAAATCAATTAATTATACTTACCAATAATAATAAACCAAATAATTTCCCCCATGTATTCCTCTGAACCACAACTTAACCATTTCTGCTTTCAACATAATATACAATTAATAGTATCTCAATTATTACAATTCCCTAGTTAAATACAGCTTTTTTTTCTTTTGTGTTTTAAAATCTTGAACTCTCCTCCTAAATTTCCCATTGTTTGCAGTTTTTCACCTACCTTTTTTGGGGAGGAAAAATAAAAATAAAAATAAATCTCTCTCTGCCTCATTTTGTCACGTTGCACCAAAGATCCTGGTTTCGGTTTCGTTTCTGCAGCTTAGCTAGGGGGAAAAAAAACTGCTTCAGGAACTCTTTACACTGAGTGCCTGTAGGGTGGCCCTTTGAAGCCCCGGGCAAGAGTTTAAACAGTTTTTTTTTCTTCTAGCCATCAGCTGGGGCTCAAGAGGCAGAATGAAAAATCGGGACTTTTTTGAAACGCTGCGGGACGCGGGACAAATTGCTAAAAATCGGGACTGTCCCGCCAAAAGCGGGACGTCTGGTCACCTTAGTTTTAAAAGTAAAAAAAAATGGCCAGGCCCACCCAGTCACATTACCCACACCACCACCAAGCCACACCCACAAAACCAGTTTTAACTAATTTTAGATTTCACCACTGGGTGAGGTCAATGTTAGACCGTCTAAGGTTAAAGTTTTGGGGTTTGGGGATGAAACCACAGAGTCAGGTAGTACATTCCAGGCATTGACCACTCTGTTGCTGAAGTCGTATTTCCTGCAACTGAGTTTGGAGCGATTTACCTACAGTTTGTGTCTATTGTGTGCTTAAAGTTAGCTACGTAGCCAGTTTTGTTTTTTCGCCAAAAATATTCTGATCAAGATATTTAAATATTAAGTTAGCCGCTGTTATTATTCCCCTGCTTATTAATATTCTTCCACCCAAGTTTGACTCTGACAATAAAACCTGTTTTTTTGAGCAGAGGGACAGAAAAGTTCAGAACTCTCCCAGCATAGATAAAGGGGTCTTAAAAAAAAAAAACACAAACCTCTGATGTCCCTTTTAAATTTTTATTTACTTTATGTTCTTTCCAGCTTCACGCCTTCCTTCAAAGCTCTCAGTTTTACAATAATTCCATAGAAGGGGTATATTTGGATGAGAAAGGAGATCTTACACCTGACCTGGACATTGTGAGCTGGATTGTTTTCCCAAATAAATCTGTCAAGAGAGTGAAATCTGGGAGCCTAGAAAAACGGGAATCCCAGGATTTTAAATTTTCCATTGACCAGAAGAATATCGCACAGGTGGAACTGCTGAACAAGGTGCGAGTAATGCTGGTATTTATTTTATTCCACTGAAGGTGGCTATAACAGGAATACACTTGAATTCTCCATCGGTGGAGAATTGCTTTCAATGCCTTTGAGTTATCACATCAGCTGATAAGACTCTCAAGAGTGAAAAATGCCTTTATTGGCCATGAAAAATAATTTTCAATTTTCATACAAACCATTCACTGAGTCTATGGAAAGAAAGGTAGAATGAGGAGTCATTCAAACAACGTGGTTTACCTAGCCAAAGCAAAGTATGCAGGCAATAGATCCTTGAGCAAATAAATATCTACGTTTAAAATAAAACTCTAAATTTGTAATGTGTGTGAAACACTAAAAGGAATGAGAAACAAAGGAGGAGTGTGCAATTCAATCTTTTAGATCTAATTAGTCAAAGCTACGTCTCGGAATAAACCTTCTGCCATTTTTCTGAAAATAAGTTAATTTTCTGGGTATGTTATATTTGCCACCCATCTCACTATCCAGAGTTTTATTTCCTTTTCTCTCCTCAGCCCTTTCCTCCTTCTACATGTGTGGAAAGCTGTCATCCTGGATTCATGAAAGTGGCTCAGGAAGGGAGGCCCATCTGCTGCTATGACTGCCGTCCTTGTGCAGAAGGAACCATCTCCACCATTGAAGGTGGGTGACTCCAGAGGAAAGGGGAGGACTTTCAGGATGACCATAGACCTTAGGATGACCGTTCCAAGACCGAGTGGCTGTGGATGCCGGCATCCCGATATAGCCAGCTGGTGCCATCGCTGGCTATTGGGGGCGAGTCGTTGACCCCCACAGAGGGGGCTCACAACTTGGGCGTCCTCCTGGACACACGGCTGTCTTTAGAAGAGCATATGACGGCAGTGGCCAGGGGGGATTTTTATCAGGTTCGCCTCATACGCCAGTTGCGCCCCTTTCTGAGTCAGGATTCCTTATGCACAGTCACTCATGCTCTCATCACTTCTCGCCTGAACTACGGTAACGCTCTCTACATGGGGCTCCCCTTGAGGAGCACCCGGAGGCTCCAACTGGTCCAGAATGCGGCCACGTGGGTGATCACGGGAGCGACATGGCACTCTCATATAACACCTCTCCTGTGCGAGCTGCACTGGCTTTTGGTGGTCTTCCGGGTGCGCTTCAAGGTGTTGGTTCTCACCTTTAAAGCACTCCATGGCTTAGGGCCAGGGTATTTATGAGGCTGCCTGCTGCTACCGATAACCTCCCACCGGCCAATACGCTCTCACAGAGAGCGTCGGTCAAGCAATGTCGGCTGACGGCCCCCAGGGGGAGAGCCTTTCTGTGGGAGCACCCGCCCTTTGGAATGAGCTACCTCAAGGGAATACGGCTGATTCCGGATCTCTGCACTTTCCGTAAGGCCCTGAAGAAGTTTTTAGTTCAACAAGCCGGCCTGGCCTGAATAGGTTTTAGGGGTTAGTTTTTTAATTGTATTGCTAGGGGTTTTAAATTGGGGCGGACGTTTAATTTAATTTATTTTTAATTATTTTAACTTTTATATTGTATGTTATTTTAATTCTCATCTGTTCACCGCCCTGAGTCCCTTCGGGGAGAAGGGCGGGATATACATTTAATAAATAATAATAATAATAATAATAATAATAATAATAATAATAATAATAGACATTCATGCATTTTTAACTAAAGAGAGACAAAGATTTTCTCCTTCTAACTGGAGTCACTTCCAAAACTATAAAATTGAGCCTTGTCTTTTCATCCATATTCAAAAGAGAGAAGCCATTATTTCTTGCTTCCTTGGCATGGGTGGGAGGAAAAAGAAACAATGGAACAGACCAACCAGATAAGTGCTCTCCAGAAATAAAACCTGACCATTTCCTTGGTCCAGATGAAGGGGGGCATTCATATTTGCAGGGGCCATTGCGACCTTGATTTGAACATCTTATTCATGTCAGGCTCCAAGTAATGCATCCATCAGCAATCAAACTCCAAGGCATTACTTCTCCTCAAAGAACAAATTTATTTAGATACATCGTCTTGACACTACTGGTGAAAAGCCAGTACTAAAGTTCCTGGGCTTTTCACCCCAATATAAGTTTCAGTTTCTCAAGTTTCCAAAACCACTGTCCTATTGTCCAACCAAGGTGGGAACAGGTTGGTCGGCTACATCTCTCCTCCTCCTTCTCCGGTCAGCCAGACGTTAGAATGTGGTTACTCACCAGTTAGGAATGGTGTTTTGAATGAAGACTCCACCCCCCCCTTCAGCTCCCAACTTTGTCAAGCTGAATGCATGTCAGAATGCCCAAAGATACAAATAATCCCACACCCCAATAAATTATAGACTTGACAATTCCTTCCTGTGATTCACCTAATCCAGTACCCAGTTTCTACGTGGGTCATTGATGAGAGGACTGTGAGGTGCTTTGGATTGCATGTCTAACACATGCTTCATGGAATCTCACTGAGATTCCATTAAAGGCAGCCAGATCTCGTCCTGGGAATGTGTGGCAGAGAATCTCAGTTGCTTTTTGAACTTGTCTTTTTGCTTAATACTACTCAAATTTCTGAACATATTCATGCACCCCATCACCAGTTTCACTCCAACTATACAGATGATGGAAGGACCTAGTTTATGAGAGATATTGATCTTGCTCTTTTTAGATGCTGAAAAATGCACCAAATGTCCAGCAGTTCAGTATCCAAATATCAACCGAGATGACTGCATACCTAAGACTGAAACGTTCCTATCCTATCAAGAAAATTTGGGGATCATCCTAGCTTCACTTGCCTTGTTCCTCTCTTTAGTAACAGGTTTTGTCTTGAGAATCTTCATTAAATTCCGAGAAACTCCCATAGTCAAAGCCAACAATCGGGACCTTTCCTACATCCTCCTCATCTCCCTCCAGCTTTCCTTCTTGACCTCTTTTCTATTCATTGGCCAGCCAAGGAGAGCCATGTGCCTTCTCCAACAAATAGCCTTCAGCAACATCTTCACGGTTGCCATTTCTACTGTCTTGGCCAAAACAGTCACTGTGGTATTAGCATTCTTTGCCACAAAACCAGGGAATAATTTACAGAGATGGTTAGGAAAGACCTTGGCCAATTCTATCATCCTTTTGTGTTCTGGTGTCCAAGTTGTCCTCTGCACCATCTGGTTGGCCACTTCTCCCTCATTGCCAGAGTCAGACATGTATTCACAATCTGAGGAGATCATCCTCCAATGTAATCAAGGCTCCGTTGCCATGTTCTACCTTGCCCTTGGCTACATGGGTTTCCTGGCTATCATCTGCTTCACGGTGGCTTTTCTGGCCAGGAATCTCCCTGGGGCCTTCAACGAAGCCAAGCTGATCACCTTCAGCATGCTGGTCTTCTGCAGTGTCTGGGTGTCTTTTGTGCCCACTTACTTGAGCACCAAAGGAAAATACATGGTGGCTGTGCAGGTCTTCTCCATCTTGGCCTCCAGCGCTGGTTTGTTGGGTTGCATCTTCATCCCCAAGTGCTACATTATCCTTCTGAGGCCAGACTTGAATACAAAAGAGCATCTTACAAGCAGAAGAAATGTATAAATGTGAGATAGAGGAATTTGTGCTCTCAATATATTCCAATGGGCCAATCATAGAAAATGATCCAAGTGTTCTGACCTAGGCTTCGTTAGAAAGTAAACAGCACAAACAAAGTCCCAGCAAACTTCTTTAATTCATATGGCTGTAAATTACTTTCATTTACAGTCTGCAAGGCTTGATAAACAGTCTTTCAGAGGAAGGTTATCAACACCCACCTATCTCGTATGGAACGCTGCCAAAGAGCTAATTTCCAGATGCAGGGCAAGGCCAAACCTGGCACAGAGTCACAAATAGAAGTTTCAAATCTTGAATCACCCAGATGAACTAATTGCTTCCTGCAAAAGCTCACGTCCCATTCACTTCTCCTTTCTGTGTTATGGGAGAGGCCAATCTTCTCCAAGCCTTACTCCGAAGTCGACCCTGTTTCCTTAATTGTTCCTGTCTCCTGGCAGCTCTGCGCATGCACATACTGGGAACATTCTCATGCTGTTCTTCTGCCTCACTGATGTCAGACTCCGGAGCAGCAAAGAACTACCAGATGGCCTTGGCTCCCTCTCTGCCTCCAACTCAGAGCCATTTCCAAGCCTTCCCCAGACTCCAGGACTGGCCCACATTCCTCCCCAAACTCCACACTGTCTGAATCTGCTGCATATATGATTTGGGAAAATGATTTTGCTTGAAATAATAAAAGGGCAGTTGGAAAATAGTGTCCCACATCCTTGTCCAGGAGAATTACAATATGGCTGCTTAGTTCTTTGAACAGCCACTGCATCCTATCTGTCTTCAGCCTACCTGAAAAGCCACACCACAAAATATTTGAAACATGATGCTTGTGCAATGGGAAACTTGCTACTATGCCAGAAATATTTTGGGAGGTTGGGGTTCTCTAAAAGTTCAATTATTTTAATTTAAATTATCAGCAAATGAAATTCCTGGCAATATTGGAGTCAAGATCTCATCTGTCAGTGTTCCAAGTAATGCACCCATAGAAAACAGGAAGGCAGGTTCCTCAAAGAACAGTTTATTGGATACTTCATATTGGCACAACTGGTGAAAGCCGGCTCTGAATTTTCCCGTGGCTTTCACCTGGTTAAAAGTAAAAGTTTCCTCCTTCCCCCCAAAATCACTGGTCATGCTGTCCAATTCAGGTACTGACTGGTTGCCTGGTTACTTGCTCCTCCTTTGGCCAGCCACCTGTGAGAATGCCCTTGGTTCCGACAGGAAAACTTTATTCTTTGGGCTATAAAACCTCATCTAACAATCTCCCCCCCCCCCAATGATGTGGCAACTTTGAAGCCTCCAATTTGGCTTCAGCCAGGTTTACTTCAGGGTTGGCATCAGCAACAGCAGCAAAAGAATGAAGAGACACTTCCCAGTCAAATTAGGAGGATACTCTGGATTATCTGGATTGCCTGGACTGAGTTCCCCAGTTTCCTCCAAGGCCAACGGAGCTGCCCTCTCAATCACTGTCAGCTCTTCTTCTAGTTCATCATCTCCTGCAGAGTCAGACTTAGACGGGAGCAAGACACCTGGTCTACTACATTGTTAAATGAAGGGGAAGATTCATTCTCTGAGCTTGTGGGTTGGTTTCTGAACCTTTAATTACCTGGCTAGGTAACATCTCTATCAGAGTTCAAGGTATGTCAGTGTTTATAAGGTCTTCAGCTGTGGGTGTGTAAAGTGAAGGTCTTGTAATGGTCTGGTTATCTGTGAGTCTTCTGATGGGGAGGTTATGAAGTGCATGGGGCTTGCGTGGGTTGGTTGAGGGTCAGAGCTGTCTCTGGTTGACTATGTGCTTGATTTGGATTCTGAGAGGTTTGTAAGCTGCTCTTCGATCAGTTTGTCTATTGATGGAATTGCTAGTGGAATTCCAGGCTTCAATGAACTCACGAGCGTGCTGGGTGGTAGCGTGGCTGGTGATTTTTGTGTTGCGCCAATAAAATGGGTGCTGCTTGGTGTCAGTGTAGGTAGAGGTTTAGGATTTGGGAGAATAGAATAGAATAGAATAGAATAGAATAGAATAGAATAGAATAGAATAGAATAGAATAGAACAGAACAGAATAGAATAATTTTTTTTATTGGCCAAGTGTGATTGGACACACAAGGAATTTGTCTTGGTGCTTACGCTCTCAGTGTACATAAAAGAAAGGATACATTCATCAAGAATCATAAGGTACAACACTTAATGATAGTCATAGGGTTCAAATTAGCAATCAGGAAACCATATCAATATAAATCGTAAGGATACAAGCAACAAAGTTACAGTCATACGGTCATAAGTGGGAGGAGATGGGTGGTGGGAACGATAAAAAGATTAATAATAGTGCAGACGTAGTAAATAGTTTGACAGTGTTGAGGGAATTATTTGTTTAGCAGAGTGATGGATTTCGGGGAAAAAACTGTTGTTTTGTCTAGTTGTTCTGGTTGTGCAGTGCTCTATAGCGTCGTTTTGAGGGTAGGAGTTGAAACAGTTTATGTCCAGGATGCGAGGTGTCTGTAAATATTTCCACAGTCCTCTTTTTGACTCATGCAGTATACAGGTCCTCAATGGAAGGCAGGTTGGTAGCCATTGTTTTTTCTGCAGTTCTAATTATCCTCTGAAGTCTGTGTCTGTCTTGTTCGGTTGCAGAGCCAAACCAGACAGTTATAGATTTGTGGTAGACACAGGTTTCTAGTTCACTGTTGTCTAGTGTCCTTATGTCAAAGATGAGGATGGGAGTCTGTTGTCTGTTTCCTCTTTGCATGTGAATTTTATCCCAGGGTATATGTTATTGAGTAGTTGGTGTGTTTCTTCAGTTTAGGAGCATTTGATAATGGTGTCATCAAAGGTGTCATTGACGTAGCGTGTCCTGAATTCTGATTGGATGATGGTGGATAGAGCCATGGATTTGAGACGTTGCATGACTGCTTCTGCTATTAGGCCTGATATAAGTGATCCCATCAGGATACCTGCCATTTGCTTCTAGTTTTTTCCATTGAACTTGAAGTATGAATCGAGGCAGAGATCCAGGAGTTTCATGAAGGTTTCTGTGGACATAGAGTGTTCTGTAGTGGCATCATCTTTGTGGGTATGGTGTTTACTGAGTAGGTGGTATATGGTTTGATAGCAATTGTGGTGAAGAGAGCAGTGACATTGAAGGAGACCATAATTTCTTCTTGGATGTTTTTGGTGTGTTTGATACATTGGAGAATCATTATTGATTGGATTGAGTTGTTGACCAGGTGCCTGAGCAGTGGTGGGTTTCAAATTTTTTACTACCGGTTCTGTGGGTCTGGTTTGGTGGGGGTGGCATGGCTTGGTGGGCGTGGCATGGCTTGGTGGTCATGGCTTGGTGGGAATGGCAGGGGAAGGATCCTGCAAAATCCCCATTTCCTCCTGATCAGCTGGGACTTGGGAGGCAGAGAATAGATGGGGCGGGGCCAGTCAGAGGTAGTATTTACCGGTTCTCCGAACTGCTCAAAATTTCTGCTATCGGTTCTCCAGAACTGGTCAGAAACTGCTGAAACCCACCTCTGTGCCTGAGTTTCCTCTGGAGGGTTGTAACAGCCCCATGAAATCAAAACTCCAAGGCCAGAGACTTCCTCAAAATAAAGAATTATTAGGCATGTCACATTGGCACAGCTGGTGAAAACCCAACTCTGAATCTCCCTGGGTTTCCCCCACCCAATTCAAAATGAAAAGTTCTTC
This sequence comes from Arizona elegans, assembly GCA_022577455.1. NCBI lineage: Eukaryota > Metazoa > Chordata > Lepidosauria > Squamata > Colubridae > Arizona > Arizona elegans. The sequence goes on from JAKOOJ010000012.1 coordinate 21,503,534, forward strand.
CTCCCATTGCACACAACCATCACATGCCCCAATCAGGTCACCCTTCAAAATCTGGATGGCTCTCGTCCACATCCCTCCAGGTGCTGGTGAGACGGTCCTTGGTTCCCAGAAAAAAAAAATGTTGTTTTGGCTACAAGTTCCTCACCACCAACTATCTCTTCTCCCCCTCCCTTTCCCACAGCTCTATCCAGCCTCTCTGTGGCAACCTGAAGGTGTTCCAAGATGGCTCCAGGGTTGACACAGGGTTTTTGCTAGTTTGTATGTCAGTGTTCCACACAATTGGGCATAAGGGGATACCATTCTTGTGTACTTTGGGGTGTGAATAGAACCTGGGTGTGGAGAAGTCTTGTGGTTGCATGAGCTTTCTCTCCAGTGGTGTGTAAATTGCTTTTCTTTTTCCATTTTTCTTAGGATTTTTGCTGGATCATTGTGGGTTATTTGATAGGTGTTGATGCAGTTGAGATGGTTTCCAGTTTTGCTGATGTAGTCGGTTTTGTCCATTACTACCCTCAACCAACCCACACAACCCTCCCACCAGCGGTTCACCTCCCAATAACCCTGATCTGATGTGACCTCCCCATCACAAGTGCCATCACAAGACTCACAGCTGACCCATCATAAGACCCTCACTCGACACACCCACACCTGAAGCCCTTAAGAACAGAAGAACTCTGACAGCCCACAAACTCCACTGAATATATTACCTAGCTTGGTAACAAAATATTTGGAAACCAGCACAGAAGCTCGGAGAATGAACCTTCACTCTCATCCTACACCTGAGCTACAGATATTCGCCACGATTACAAGGAAAACTATTAGCAAACTTGCTTTTAGGTTGAGATATTCTCTTAATGGGACAATTGTTCCAATTCATCTTTATTTTTTTCACTTTATATTGAAAATTCAATTTTGAATTGAGGAAGCTTCTTTCATGAGAAGCAAAACATTTTCAAAGAAAAAACCAAGGAAGTCCAGTTGCCTTTTGGAAAAGCACCCTTGGGACAGAGAAATTGAGACATACTGTATTTTTTTGGAGTTAAAGATGCACTGGAGTATAAGATGCAGCTTAGTTTTTGGGGAGGAAAATAAGTAAAAAATTAATTGGTGGGTGGATCAGCCTCCTGAAATATCCCCAATCAGCTGTTCTCAATGGTGAATTTTAGCAACAGGTTAATTGGTTGTGAGCTCTATGCCTTGCTTTTTTTTCAGCCTCTGAAATTTCTGAAACTCTGTTTCAGAAAAAACTTTTTTTTTTCCTGCCTCTGAATGCCTCTGAAACAGAGTTTCAGGAAAAAAAAGGCTTTTTTTTCTGAAGCTCTTTTTGGAGGCTTTTTTTCTGAAGTTTCTTTCAGAGGTTTTTATTCTGAAGGACTATCTGTACTCTGTTCAATCTCCTTTCTTCGGTATTGGTATATAGATTAACCTCTTCCGATCTCTTGGTTATTGTGTCATTCTCCAGATTTGTTAGCATAGTTTGGTTAGAGACTTTACTGATTCTTCTTTTGTTGCTTGCCATATTATTTTAGATAAAAGCCTTTCAGAAGCTTTTTTTCTGAAGCTTCTCTCAGAGGCTTCTTTCAGCCTCTGAAATCTTGCAGTTCACAGGTAGGATTTATCAGAACATTCCCATAGCAACCCCAAGATGCAAATATTTCTTCTAAGACCATCCTTCCCATAGATAAGAGAAGAAAGACAGGAAGTAACCTGAGATCTCTTGTATTATTTCTTATGAATATATATGTATACATTACTTTCCCCTCCTTTCTGAAATGTATAAATATGGGTGCATCCTTTTGTCTCTATCAGTGACTCTCCTACTAGTATTTTGGAGGCAAATCCTTCAGTACCTTCTGTCTAATAAACACTGCAGTGAACCTTGATAATTTCCTTTGTATTCTGAATTTTGATTTCACACATTCTAAGTCAGGATGAATATCTTCTGGGACGGAATCTTAATTTAAAGTCTAAAAGCCTTGGTTGCCAATATACAATTTCAAAGGCAGACATATATGTTTAGTTCCCTTAAAGATGGGTTTTTCACAAGTAGGAGTGCCAGGGGAAATCAGCAAAATCAACTTGAACCCTCCGGGAAGGGTACCAGTCTCTAGAAAGTCAGGAGGGACCTGGCCTTAGCCCCCTTCCTTTGGAATAGGCTAAAGAAACTGCACAGATACCAATCATTTCCTATGTCTCTCTTTGAATTCTTTCTCCTACCCAATGTTGGTTGAACCTTTGAGCTGCTGCTTTTGCTCCTTCATGGGTCTGGTAAGAGGAACATGGTGACTCATGAGGTTAAAATGCTGGGCTGCTGATAGGGAAGCCCGTGTTCAAGACCCATTGCTGCCACAAGCCAAGGGTGAGCTCCTGTCATATGCTCCAGCTCCTGCTGACCCAGTGGTTCAAAAGCAGGTGACTGAGAGTAGATTAATGGGTATCACTTCAGCGGGCAACTTCATGGGACATGAAAGGAGCCCCCAAATAGGTGCCCCCAGGGTGATGATGATATCACTTGCAAAGCCTTTAACCACAGAAACACTTTGGTGTTTCTGACATAGAAAAAAATGATGGGTCTGGTTATGGAACATAAACTTTGTTTTACAGCCATTCTTGAAATAATCCCTTTCTCTTTCAATTTCTATTTCCAAACTCCTAGTTCACAAGTTATTGTTTAGTGCTTTTTCTATGTCTTTTTCTTCCTCAGGTGCTGCTCCATACATTTTTCTGTCTCAAAATAGGGACTAGTTAAAAGGTAACAGTAAAGCTTCCCCCGCACATACGTGCTAGTCGTTCCCGACTCTAGGGGGCAGTGCTCATCTCAGTTTCTAAGCCAAAAAGCCAGCGCTGTCCAAAGACATCTCTGTGGTCATGTGGCCGGCATAACTCAACACCAAAGGAGCACAGAACGCTATTATTTCCCACCAAAGTGGACCCTTTTTTTCTACTTGCATTTTTTACATGATTTCAAATTGTTAGGTTGGCAGAAGCTGGGACAAGTAACGGGATCTCACCCTGTTACGTGGCACTAGGGATTTGAACCGCTGAACTGCCGACCTTTTGATTGATAAGCTAAACATCTTAGCCACTGAGTCACCACATCCCTAAGGGACTAGTTAGTCATCTCTAAATAAGATTCACAGATGGCTACAGATCTATCTATAAATTTTACTAGGTAAAAAGTCCAAGTAAATACATATTAGGTGTCCCTTTTTCTGACCATGCTAAAAAATCTCTCTTTATTCTGGGTTTTCTAAAAGCATTTTATTAAAAAGATCTGGGCCAGATTCTCCAATCTTCCTCACTGGCCCATTTTCAAAGCTTGAAGTCACTAGTTCTCCCTCCTTCAGGGTTCAGAGATCTGAAAGTTCTCTTCCATACAATTATCCAAATCATAGTGGTTTATTTGTTGTCTTAATTGCCCTAGAGAGGTTTCTGCAAACTTAAAAAAAATGTCACACAAACATGTCAGGAAATATTTTGGTGTCAATATCAGACTTCCAAAGCAATGTTGGGTGGAGTGTGTGTCAGAAATGCTGGGTATATACAGAAAGTGAATTTGATGGTAGTTTTAGATCAAAGCAAATTCTATGTTTATGTCCTGTTGCTGACTCTGATTTGATCCGAAGCATCTTACAGAAATAACAGAACGACAGATTTGGAAGGGACCTTGGAGATCTTCTAGTCCTACCCCCCTTCTCAAGCAGGAGACACTAGGTTTAGTTTCTTCCACCTCTTCTTTTTCTCTCTTTAAAAGCAGGTGACACAGGAAAGACTCGGTCAGGGACATAATACATGTTGCTTCTGCTTCTCTTTCTGCTGATTCTGTGGCCATGGGGATCTGGTGTGATGCACAAAGCCAAATGCCTCCTGACTCTGCAGCAGAGTGAAGTGGATCCAGAGCATCGTTACAAGCCAGGAGATTACATGATTAGTGCCATAGTCTCGGCAATGCATGCTAAATTTCAACCATTAAGCTTTGATAGAAGTCCTTCAACAAAATTTTCAAAGTAAGTCTATCCCTAGACACTGAATTAGAGGTACTTCAATCATTGTGTAAAAATTTATTCAAAAAGACAAGATGCTCTCTCACTGATGTGCTCTCTTTGCTAACTTACTTTCTGATTCTATTTTGGGTCTTGCTCTACTCAAGTCCAATGTTACATCCTCAAACCCTCACAGCTTCAACCTTAAACGTCTATTGTGGACCTCACACACTATTCCTAAGAGGTCTGTAAGGGGTTGTGCATAAGCCCACCGGAATGCCTTCCATCCTTATCCTACTGTCCCCATTTATTTGTATTCTTTCCTTCGTTCATGTCCATGTTCATACTTATATCTGTTATCTTGTACATGTTTGAGAAAGAAAGGAAGGAAGGAAGGAAGGAAGGAAGGAAGGAAGGAAGGAAGGAAAGAAAGAAAGAAAGAAAGAAAGAAAGAAAGAAAGAAAGAAAGAAAGAAAGAGTGGATACAGAGAAACAAAAGAAACTCTCTCTTACACCACACCCCTGAGGCTACCACAAAGAAGAGGGCAGCACCAGAGGGCAGGCCAAGAAATAAAGGTTGGAAACTATTCAAGGAGAGAAGCAACCTGGAATTAAGGAGAAACTTTCCAACAGTGAGGACAATTAACCAGACAATTAACGGAAGTTGCCTCCAGATGTTGTGGGTGCTCCTTCACTGGAGGTTTCTAAGAAGAGACTGGACAGTCACTTGTCTGAGATGGTAGAGGTTCTCCTGCTTGAGCAGGTGGCTGGACCAAGAGACCTCCAGGTTCCCTTCCTACTCTATTCTATTCTATATTCTGTGGGACACCTGATCCAAGCACAGCAGAATGTGCCAGGAACCAAGAAAAATCTTTAAATGAAATAATAATCTATTGGTTGATTGATTGCTTTAGTTAGTCATTTGTTTATAGAATTCAGAGAATTCCCTATGAATTCTATAAACAAATGAGACCGATTTGTCTCTGGGTGGCTTACAATTAAAAGAAACAATTGAAAACAGGAAAAGAATCAAAGAAAGGCCCCAGAACAAGAAAAAGTAAGCAACAACATTGTTTCAACTTTGACTCAGCCCAAGACCTGATGGTTAACAGACTCTGAATATCATCAAAAGGTAACCAACTAAAATCCATCTAAAAGAGACTCAACCTTCTCTCTGTCCAAGATATGGAGAAAATAACCTGGTCTTGAACAGTTTCTGAATATTATCCATGCAGGAGCTATTTTGAATCAGTTTAAACTCTTGGGGCCAATGCCAAATATATTGATAATATCTAGAACATAAAAGAGATAATAGTTCCTTTTATCTCTCCTGGTATATCAATCAGTTTTACTAAGACAGAGGAAGCAAGCCATCACATATATAAAATATTAAATGCTAGAAGACAAGCACCTGAAATTGAAGAGGTGCTAGTTTCACCAATTAGGAGACTGACTTTTAACTAATATCGTATGATCCAAAAATATTTTATTGATACCATGTTTCACCAAAAATAAGCCCTCTCCCGAAAATAACCCTTGCCCTGAAAATAAGCCCTCACTGAAAATAATCTCAACCTGAAAATATTTAAATGCATGCACAGCCGGTCCCCGCCATTTCCTCTAGTTGGGGTTAGAGAGAGAGAGCTGGAAATCAGGTAAAACTGCAAGAGGAGCCCCGTCTTGCTCCACATGCCCCAAAGTAATAAGACCTCCCTGAAAATAAGGCCAATTGCTTATTTCAGGGTTCAAAAACATATAAGACAGGGCCTTATTTTCAGGGAAACACAGTATTATTCTTTTTCTATTAATGTTTTTGTTAATATTTTGGAATATTCCAAACTGTTTGGGGGTAAAATTGTGATTGAGTGTACTAAAACTATTCTCATGGAATGAAAGTTAAATTTATTTTCATTCATATCTTCATATCTGCAGAGCATCAAGCAAGTATTATTGGAAATTTGTACCTTTCCTTTTCACCATTGAGGACATCAACCAAAATTACCAGCTCTTACCCAACATCACTTTGGGTTATAGTATCTATGAAAATTTCTTCAAGGTAGAGATGACTACAGATCCTTTGCTGGACCTGCTTTCCGATGGGGAGGCCAATCTGCCCAACTACAGGTGTGGGAGGCAGAGAAACACAGTGGCTGTTCTGGAAGAGGCCGAGGCTGGCATCTCCATTCAGATTTCCACCATGTTGGGCACCTACAAAGTCCCTCAGGTGTGTCTTTCTTGGGAAACAATGTTCAATTGTGTGATTTTCAATCAGAATTGCATTTTCTTGTTGTATTTAAATAACATCTGCCATTTCTTCCAGATCAGTTATAGTTTTGCTTCCAAGATTCTGGGGGATAAAACTCAGCATCCTTTCTTCTACACGATGCTCCCTGCTGAAGGAGTCCAGTACCCAGGGATGGTCCAGCTTCTCCTCTATTTCAAGTGGACCTTGGTTGGTCTTGTTGCTCCAGAAACTGACCAGGGACAGAGGTTCATGAGGACAATGTCTGCTTTGATGTTGAAGAATGGCATTTGTGTGGTTATATGTCAAAGCTTTACATTGAATGTTGCTAAAATGTTTTTCAAAGTAAAAGAATATTACAAATGGAGAAAAGTCAATGTCTTTGTTTATGGTTCAGAGACTAATTCATTCTCACTAGGAATGGCAGTTTTCAACAAAATACTTACCCATCTTCCAAAACCTGTCATAGATAAAGTCTGGATCACCACAGCTCAGTGGGATCTCAGTATTGATTTTATGTTTAGTGCGAATTCCTTGAAATACATTGGTGGCATTTTTTCTTTCTTGATAAAGAAAAGAAAATGGGCAAACTATGAAGATTTTAAAACCTTCTTTAAACTCCTAAATAACTTTTTGGAGAAAACCTTTATATGTTCATCCACCAAGGATGCCCCTTCAGTGAAAGTCTGGAGACGGTGTAGACAAACAGAAGAATTGGAGGCTTTGAGGAAAGAGGAGATTGATCGGATCCTAACCCTGGACGGCTACCTCATTTACAACACCATTTGGTCTGTGGGAAAGGCCTTAAATTCAGCTTACATAGCCGCATTCAAGAGATCAATGAGAAACAGGGGCATGAAGGTAGAAGATCCAAGGCTAAAGGCTTGGCAGGTACTTCTTTTCTATTAGACATGTTTCCTCAAAATATGGGAAATAGTTTTATCACTGGATGACTTGGTTATTTATTCGGAAAAATGAAATTACTCAGAAACTAAATTACAATCTAATCACAACCTTCTGTTTCCTTCTGCTCTAATCCTCCCCCCACCAGGGGTGGGATTCGCACAATTTACCTACCAGTTTGCCCAGCACCAAAAATGTGAGCAGACGCGGGCTTGCTTCACACACGATGTGCCACCTCCACACATGTGCAAGGCTTTAAAATGTGGCTAAATAGGAGGGCATAGTGCCGGGGCAGGTCGCTACTACCAGTTCGCACAAACTGGGCTGAATACCACCTCTGCCCTCCCCCCTGCCAATATTCTCTTGTTTTAATTTTATGTTTTTCAAAGCAAATGCATTGGTTTCTTTTTTTTCCCCAAACTGATGAAGTTGGCACAAACAACAAGCCATCAAATGATAGCAAGAAGAATAATATCAACCAATATCTTTCAGTGAGGATGCTTGCAGTGTGACGTTACTGATCTTCACCACTGAAGACCCTGAAGAAAGCACAGGAAAGTAAGAATAGCGAAGCTACCTAGTGCACCCTTGAGGTGCACCCGGAGGCTCCAGCTGGTCCAGAATGCGGCTGTGCAGGTTGTTACGGGAGCTTCCCATTACTCCTGTGTAACACCTCTCCTGCACGAGCTGCACTGGCTGCCGGCGGCCCTTTGGATCCGCTTCAAGGTGCTGGTACTTACCTAGAAAGCCCTTCATGGTATGGGCCCAGGGTACTTGCAAGACCACCTCCTACCGGCCTCCCACCGCCCAGTGCGCTCACATAGGATTGCCCTTCTCCGGGTGCTGTTGGCCAGACAATGTCAGCTGTTGGCCCCCAGGATGAGGACATTCTCTGCGGTCGCACCCACCCTCTGGAATGGATTACCCACCGGGCTCCTGACAGCCCCTGATCTCCGCACTTTCTGCGCTGACATGAAGACATGGCTTTTTCAGCAAATTCCCTGATCTGCCGCGAGGTTTTAATTGTCTGGGGATTTTAAATTGGCTTGTTTTAGCACTATTTTATTGTTATGTTGTTTCTATTCTGTGAGCCGCCCTGAGTCCTACGGGAGAAGGGCGGCATATAAATTTGATAAAATAAATAAATAATACTTTAATTGGGCAACTAAGGATACAACACAAGAGAAAAATCTAACAACAACCCCCAAGTTAAAGGAAAATCTGACTGGATGAAATTTCAGGCATCTGTTTTTAGATTAATTAAAAATGATTTTTTTAAAAAAAAAAATACTTGTTTGTCTTTAGAGGAGTTGTATATTTCTATTGCTCTAATAAAGCAGTAGGACCATGAATGACCACATTCCTAACTTCTGTCCTTTATCATCATTATTTTATTTATTTTGTTTTATTTTGTCAAGCATGTATTTTATGACAAATACAAGTGTAACCATAATTGTACATACATGAAAAGGATACGAATAAAAGAAAATATTAGGACAGGGACGGTAGGCACGCTGGTGCTCTTATGCACGCCCCTTACAGACCTCCTAGGAATGGGGTGAGATCAGCAGTAGACAGTCTAAGGTTAAAGTTTTGGGGTTTGGGGATGAAACCACAGAGTCAGGTAGTGCATTCCAGGCATTGACCACTCTTTTGCTGAAGTGGTATTTCCTGCAATCGAGTTTGGAGCAGTTTACCTTCAGTTTGTATCTATTGTGTGCTCAAAGTGAGCTACGTAGCCAGTTTTGTTTTTTCACCAAAAATTATTCTGATCAAAATATTTAAATATTAAGTTAGCAGCTGTTATTATTCCCCTGCTTATAAATATTCTTCCACCCAAGTTTGATTCTGACAATAAAACCTGTCTTTTTTTTGAGCAGAGAGACAGAAATGTTCAGAGCTCTCCCAGAATAGACAAAGGGGTCTTTAAAAAAGAAACAAAAACCTCTAATGTCCCCTTTTAATCTTTATTTACTTTATGTTCTTTCCAGCTTCACCCCTTCCTTCAAAGCTCTCAGTTTTACAATAGTTCCATAGAAGGGGTATATTTGGATGGGAGAGGAGATCTTACAACTGACCTGGACATTGTGAGCTGGATTCTTTTCCCAAATAAATCTGTCAAGAGAGTGAAATCTGGGAGCCTAGAAAAACGGGAATCCCAGGATTTTAAATTTTCCATTGACCGGAAGAATATCGCACAGGTGGAACTGCTGAACAAGGTGCGAGTAATACTGATATTTATTTTATTCCACTGAAGGTGGCTATAATAGGAATATGCTTGAATTCTCCATCGGTGGAGAATTGCTTTCAATGCCTTTGAGTTATCACATCAGCTGATAAGACTCTCAAGAATGAAAAACGCCTTTATTGGACATGAAAAATAATTTTCAATTTTCATACAAACCATTCACTGAGTCTATGGAAAGAAAGGTAGAATGAGGAGTCATTCAAACAATGTGGTTTACCTAGCCAAAGCAAAGTATGCAGGCAATATATCCTTGAGCAAATAAATATCTACGTTTAAAATAAAACTCTAAATTTTTAATGTGTGTGAAACACTAAAAGGAATGAGAAACAGAGGAGGAGTGTGCAATTCAATCTTTTAGATCTAATTAGTCAAAGTTACATCTCGGAATAAACCCTCTGCCATTTTTCTGAAAATAAGTTAATTTTCTGGGTATGTTATATATGCCACCCATCTCACTATCCAGAGTTTTATTTCCTTTTCTCTCCTCAGCCCTTTCCTCCTTCTAAATGTGTGGAAAGCTGTCGTCCTGGATTCATGAAAGTGGCTCAGGAAGGGAGGCCCATCTGCTGCTATGACTGCCGTCCTTGTGCAGAAGGAACCATCTCCACCATTGAAGGTGGGTGACTAGAGGAAAGGGGAAAACTTTCAGGATGACCATAGACGTTCAGGCATTTTTAACTAAAGAGTGACAAAGATTTTCTCCTTCTAACTGGTATCACTTCAAAAACTATAAAAATGAGCCTTGTCTTTTCATCCCTATTCAGAAGAGAGAAGCCATTAGTTCTTGCTTCCTTGGCATGGGTGGGAGGAAAAAGAAACAATGGAACAGACCAACCAGATAAGTGCTCTCCAGAAATAAAAACTGACCATTTCCTTGGTCCAGATGAAGGGGGGCATTCATATTTGCAGGGGCCATTGCGACCTTGATTTGAACATCTTATTCATGTCAGGCTCCAAGTAATGCATCCATCAGCAATCAAACTTCAAGGCATTACTTCTCGTCAAAGAACAAAGTTATTTAGATACATCGTCTTGACACTGCTGGTGAAAAGTCAGTACTAAAGTTCCTGGGCTTTTCACCCCAATGTAAGTTTCAGTTTCTCAAGTTTCCAAAACCACTGTCCCATTATCCAAACAAGGTGGGAACTGGTTGGTTGGCTACATCTCTCCTCCTCCTTCTCCGGTCAGCCAGACGTTAGAATGTGGTTACTCATCAGTTAGGAATGCTGTTTTGAATGAAGACTCCACTCCCCGCTTCAGCTCCCAACTTTGTCAAGCTGAATGCATGTCAGAATGCCCAAAGATACAAACAATCCCACACCCCAATCAATTATAGGCTTGACAATTCCTTCCTGTGATTCACCTAATCCAGTACCAGCAGACCCAGTCTCTACATGGGTCATTGATGAGAGGACTGTGGGGTGCTTTGGATTGCATGTCTAACACATGCTTCATGGAATCTCACTGAGATTCTACTAAAGGCAGCCAGATCTCATCCTGGGAATGTGTGGCAGAGAATCTCAGTTGCTTTTTGAACTTGTCCTTTTGCTTAATACTACTTAAATTTCTGAACGCATTCATGCACCCCATCACTAGTTTCACTCCAACTATGCAGATGATGGAAGAACCTAGTTTATGAGAGATATTGATCTTGCTCTTTTCAGATGCTGAAAAATGCACCAAATGTCCAGCAGATCAGTATCCAAATATCAACCGAGATGACTGTATACCTAAGACTGAAACGTTCCTATCCTATCAAGAAAATTTGGGGATCATCCTGGCTTCACTTGCCATGTTCCTCATTTTAGTAACAGGTTTTGTCTTGAGAATCTTCATGAAGTTCCGAGAAACTCCCATAGTCAAAGCCAACAATCGGGACCTTTCCTACATCCTCCTCATCTCCCTCCAGCTTTCCTTCTTGACCTCTTTTCTGTTCATTGGCCAGCCAAGGAGAGCCATGTGCCTTCTCCAACAAACAGCCTTCAGCAACATCTTCACGGTTGCCATTTCTACCGTCTTGGCCAAAACAGTCACTGTGGTATTAGCATTCTTTGCCACAAAACCAGGGAATAATTTACAGAGATGGTTAGGGAAGACCTTGGCCAATTCTATCATCCTTTTCTGTTCTGGTGTCCAAGTTGTCCTTTGCAGCATCTGGTTGGCCACCTCTCCCTCATTCCCGGAGTCAGAAATGTACTCACAACCTGCAGAGATCATCCTCCAATGTAATCAAGGCTCCGTTGCCATGTTCTACCTTGCCCTTGGCTACATGGGTTTCCTGGCTATCACCTGCTTCATGGTGGCTTTTCTGGCCAGGAATCTCCCTGGGGCCTTCAACGAAGCCAAGCTGATCACCTTCAGCATGCTGGTCTTCTGCAGTGTCTGGGTGTCTTTTGTGCCCACTTACTTGAGCACCAAAGGAAAATACATGGTGGCTGTGCAGGTCTTCTCCATCTTGGCCTCCAGTATTGGTCTGTTGGGTTGCATCTTCATCCCCAAGTGCTACATTATCCTTCTGAGGCCAGACTTGAATACAAAAGAGCATCTTACAAGCAGAAGAAATGTATAAATGTGAGATAGAGGAATTTGTGCTCTCAATATATTCCAATGGGCCAATCATAGAAAATGATCCAAGTGTTCTGACCTAGACTTCCTTAGAAAGTAAACAGCACAAACAAAGTCCCAGAAAACCTCTTTAATTCATATGGATGTAAATTACTTTCATTTACAGTCCACAAGGCTTGATAAACAGTCTTTCAGAGGAAGGTTATCAACACCCATCTATCTCGTGTGGAACGCTGCCAAAGAGCTAATTTCCAGACGCAGGGCAAGGCCAAACCTGGCACAGAGTCACAAATAGAAGTTTCAAATCTTTTTTTTTTTCCATAAATTTTTTTATTTATTTAAAACGGTACATCAAACAAAAAAAAGAAATAGTCAAACAAATGATCGCGACAGAAACTTTACATGATATTTACACTTTCTACGGTATGTAGGCTTCAGTCAAATTTAACAAATATTAAACATAGTCCTGGTTATACTTGACTTTTTGGGTGTCTATTGTTCAACCAAACATACCATTTGTCCCAACATTGGAAATATACAGAGTCCTTTTGATCTCGCAATGCTTTAGTCAGTCTGTCGGCTTCCGCATAATCCAAAATTTTCTCCAGAATCAAATCTTCAGCCGGCAGATCTTTCCCCTTCCAATGTTGGGCGAAACATATTCTTGCTGAAGTGGTGATAAATACACACAGACACCATATATTTGTGCCTATATTATCTGGCCTAATGTTCAGTAGATAGTACTCTGGTTTCAGGATTAGGTTATAACCTGTGATTTCCATAATCCATGCCTGTATGGTTTTCCAGAATTCCCTCGTCCTGGGACAGGTCCACCACATGTGGAAATAGGTGCCGATCTCCCCGCACTTCCAACAGTTTGGTGAGAGATTTGAATACATTTTAGAAAGACGGGCAGGTGGAAGGTGCCATCTATACAGCATCTTGTACACATTTTCTTTATATGATGTTGCCCACAGGAGTTTCATATGTTTGAGCCAGATTTCTTCCCATTTGGTCAAATCAATTGGATAACCAATATTTCTCCCCCAGGCAATCATAGAGTCTTTAACTATTTCATCCCCTATCCAATAGTCTATTAAAAGTTTATATATCCTTGATAACATTTTATCCTCTTTTCCTAGAATGATATTGTCCAGTTCATGCTGATTCAAATTAATACCAACTTGTTCCCTATCTTTTTTAAATTTCGAGCAAATTTGGGCATAAGCCCACCAATCCAGTTGTCTTCCCTGCAACTCCAACTCATTTCTTGTTTTCAGACTGCCATGGGGGTCCAAAAGTTCCCGGTAAGAGAGGTGATTTTCTTTGTTATATAGAGGCCTATACGTTATAGCTTCGAGTGGGACCAGCCAGGAGGGGACTGAAAAGTAAAATTTACCCTTAATTTTCCTCCACGACTCAATTAGAATATTCCTCACATAATGTCCTGCAAGACACCTGTGCTTTGGGATTTTATTTTGCCAGAGAAAATAATGCCATCCTTGATGTAACCCCTCACCTTCCAAAATCAGCAACCTCCTTCTTCTCAACAATATCCAATCCCTGATCCAGACTAAGTTTGCGGCCTGATAGTAGTATTCCCATTTTGGAACACCAAATCCCCCTCTTTCTTTAAGTTCTTGAAGCATTTTAAGTTTAATTCTGGGTTTTTTATTTTGCCAAATGAATTTAAGGACAAAAGAATTTAATTTTTTAAAAAAATTGTTATCCAATCTAACTGGTGCTGTGTAGAATAGGTATATCCATTTCGGAAGTATATAAGTTTTTATAATTGCTATTCTACCTAGTAGGGATATCTGCATACTCTTCCATTTCTCTAGATCCTGACCTGTTCTCTTGAGAAGGTTCAAATAGTTGTCCTCTTTGATCGTGGAGCATTTGGCTGATATAATAATGCCTAAGTATTTTAGTTTGTTTACAATTTGGAACCCCAAATTCACTTCTAATTCTTTCCCTTGCTTTGCTGTTAAGTTTTTGGCAATAATTTTAGTTTTTTCCCTATTGACTTTTAATCCCGCCACCTTACCATATTTTTCTATTTCCTGGGTCAGACACGGTCCCGATATCAACGGATCTTCTAATATAAATACTAAATCATCAGCGTAAGCCTGCACCTTATATTGTTGATTTTGGATATAAAGACCTTTTATCCCCATATTACGTCTAATTTCCCTCAATAAGGGTTCTAATGACAGAATAAATAACAACGGGGAAAGCGGACACCCTTGTCTAGTTCCTTTCTCAATATCAATTTGATTGGATACATCACCATTAATTGAGATTTTAGCAGTCTGCTTCGAATAAATTGCACGGATTGCCCGAATAAATCTTTCTCCAAATTGCATATGTTGCAGTAAACCTATTAAAAAACTCCAATTCACACGATCAAAGGCCTTATGTGCATCCATGAATACCAGGGCCAATTGTTTATCAGTATGAGTTTCATAATATTCCAAAACATTCATAACTATTCTTACGTTATCTCTAATCTGTCTGCCTGGTAAAAAACCATTTTGGTCTTCATGTATAAATTGGTTAAGAAACCCTTTAAGTCTCTCTGCTAAAACCGCTGCAAATAATTTATAATCCGCGTTAAGAAGTGAAATGGGCCTATAATTCTGAATCTGAGATAGGTCACTATTGTCCTTTGGCAAAAGAGTTATTAGTGCTTCTGTCCATGATTTCGGGATCTGTCCCTCCCGAATTACCCCATTAAATAGTTCAGTCATATGCATACCTAATGTTTCCCAAAATGCTTTGTAATATTCAATCGGTAGGCCATCTGTACCGGGAGTTTTCCCTGTCTTTTGTTTTCCCATGACCCTTTCAATTTCCCCCTCCGTAATTTCTTCATCCAATACTTCCCTAGATAAGTCTGGTATTTTGGGTATGTCTGATTCCTCTAAGTATTTCTTTATTTCCTGCTCAGACTTATCTTCCTTACAATATAAATTAGTATAAAATTCCTGTACAATTACTTTCTTCCCTTCTTCCCCTGTAATCCAATTGCCTTTCCCATCTCTCAAATTATGAATTCTGTTCTTTTCTTTTTCTTTATTTAGATGGTAAGTGAGCCACCTCCCTTGTTTATTTGCCCTTTCGAAGTATCTTTGCTTCATCCATCTTATTTTTTTCTCCAAATCCTGTTGATCTAATAAATTAATTTGGTGTCGTGCTACTTTCAGGTTCATTTTAAATCCTATATTGCTTGGGTCCCGCTGTAACATAGCCTCACTTCTTACCAGGTCATCCAATAATTTATTACGCTCAGCCCTTTCCTTCTTTCGTTTCCCTGCCATATAGTTAATCACCAAACCACGAAACACAGCCTTCGCTGTGTCCCATACGTTGAAAGGGCATGCATCCTCCCTGTTATTTTCCTGGAAAAAAAAACCCCATCTCTTTCTTTAGGTGTTTTAAGAATGGCTCATCTTTAAAAACTCCTATGTCCAATCTCCACTTAGGCCTTATTTTCCGGCTTCCCCATGTTATCCAAAGAGGGTTGTGATCTGCCCACTCATTGACGCCTATTTCTGCTTTCTGTATCCCCTGACTCAATTCCCCTGACAGCCACGCTGCATCTATCCGCGACCAAGATGAGTGCCTGGCGGAGAAGTATGTATATTGTTTATCATCTGGGTGCTTTTCCCTCCAGATGTCTCTAAGTCCAAATTCTTCTTGTATTTGCTGCCAGATAAAAGGCAGCCTTTTCTTTACCGTATTCTTTTCTCCTTCCTGCTTCCTCTTTCCAGATATATAATCTTTGCTTTTATCCTCTATAGCATTAAAGTCTCCCACTACACAGATATGTGGGTAATCATATTCAACAAGTTTAGAGTGTAAGATCTGAAAAAAACTTTCTGATTTCCATTAGGTGCGTATATACAAACCAATAAACATTTTTTATCACATATTTCTACCTCAACCATCAACAGTCTCCCATCTTCGTCTGCAAAAATCAGCCTCGACTTTATATGTTTTTGTACATAAATAGCTACTCCTCTTTTTTTTGTTTCTGCTAGGGATGTATATAGTTGACCCAATTTGCTATAATTCAATAGGTAGAGGTGATCTCTTTTTATATGTACCTCTTGGAGGCATACTATATTCAAACGTGCTTTCATTAATTTAGTAAAAACCTTTTTCCTTTTATTTGGACTATTCAATCCATTGATATTCACAGACATTAGACGCATCTCTTCCCCCATCCCGTCTTCCTTATTACCCTTACTTGCCTTCTGCTTGAGGTTTCTTTTTTGATTGTCTTGTTTCAACACCCCTCTCTACCTGAGTCTGAGTTTGTCCTTTCCCTTTCTTCCTTTCACCTACTTGTTCTATTTCCCCTCTCTCTTCCTCCTCTAGTACTTCTTCCCCGCTCTTGCTCTCTAACTCTTCTCCCACGTCTGCTTCTGAGGGGTTCAAATGTCTAATAAAGAAATCTCTAGCGTCTCTAAGATTATCGATTCTCACCCTTTTTTCTGCCCAAGTAAATAATAAACCTTCTGGGAGTAGCCACCTATATAATATTTTATGCTTTCTCAGTTGGGCCGTTAAGAAGTGATAATTACGCCGTATTTCCCGAACCCGCCTAGGGAGCTGCCTCAAAAATATCAATTGTTTATCCTTATAGGTTACTGTTTTATCTCTAGCCTTCGCAATTACCTCTTCCCTAAGGGCTTTCTTAGATAGTCTGATATGAACCTCCGTTGGAAGTTTCTGTCTCCTGGCATAACTCGTGTGAACCCGAAACACGTCGTCTATATCCCTCAAAACCTCTTCCTTTGTGATCTCCAAAGTCCCAGCCAGTATTTCTGCTACTATATCTCTTAATGGCTCCCCCCTTTCTTCCACCACATTTTGAATCCTCAAGTAGAAAGATGATCTGTCCATTTCCAAAAAAATAATTTCCTCTTCAAAGACCCTGCTCACCGCTATTTGCTCCCTTTCCTCTCCATCTTGTCTTTCCTCACATCGTCCCATCCTCCTTTCAATGTCTTGTATTTTACTCTCCTGTTGCGTCAAAACCCCCTGAACACCTTCCAAACTCTCATTCAACATTTTGATATCATTTCTAACGGCTCCCAACTCCCCTTTAATATCTAGTGTTAGGTCCTCTAAGTTTTTAGAAATAGCTTCTTGATTTTTGGTCATCACTTCGTACATAGCCTGCAGCATGTTCTGTAAGCTTGCTAGTGATGGTGGTTTCCCTGCAGCAACCATATCATCCAGTGACCTGGCAGACGAAGGCGATAAGGTGGGTGTGGCCGTAGCAGCGACCATAGGGAGTGTCAGGACTTTTTTCCCAGTTTTTGCGGTTACCACTGATGTTGCTGTTGATATTTTGATTGGAGGAGTTTTTATCCGATCAGTTCCAAAGAAAAGGGGTAGTCAGGGGTAAGCGAGATTTAAATTAATCAGGTGAGCAGTCTAATCGGTAGTAGGGGTAGTATTCAATACATAATTCAGAGAGGAAAGAAAGGTAAGAAAAAAAAATCCCAAAAATATTACTCGGCAGAGTTCTTCTCTTCCTCAAGTTGCTATACACACGTTATAATAAAGATCTCCACTAGATGGGGGTATAGCGCTATTCTGCACACACACTCTTTAGTAAGCACGTTGAGGGGAAAAGGGGGTGGGGAAAGGGTAATAGATTTCTAGCAAAAAGTATAGCTGTTTGTTCAGTCACAGGTCCTTCCAAATTCTCTGTAGAAAATATAAGAAAGGAGCAGGAGATCAGCCCAAAATCAATCACACCCTCCACCAGGTACAACTCACAACTCGATCCTTTTCAAATGTTCCATTCAGCCAGCACAGTTCAAAATCAGCTCCACAAATAAGGAGTGGGACACACGTAGCCGCTATCCCGTCTTTGCTCCAACCACACACAGGGCACTTTTCATAGATCTCACCACCTCAGCATATCCAGTGGGGCTCTCAGAAGAGTCAAAACACCGTCTCCATTAGCTCTTATTTAATTGAAGGTGTAGGGCGTCTTGTCCGTCGCGATCAGGTTTCCCTTCCTAAATGGGCAGTCATCGCTATGGAGCCGCCATTACTGGCGCTGCCTTCTCAGCCTGAGACAGGAGAGATTCGCTTACACGTGCCGGATTGCCACTCCTAACACGCTCCTAGCTCCTCTCCGCTTGCGGCTGCCTCTCCGGGGCTGCCGCCGGCAAAACAAAGCCGCCCAGGCTAAGAGGTTGGCAAGATCGTGACAGGAGCTAACTCCAAATCCATCTTGCTGTCACGATGACCGGAACCGGGAACCTAAGTTTCAAATCTTGAATCAGCCAGATGAACTAATTGCTTCTTGCAAAAGCTCACGTCCCATTCACTTCTCCTTTCTGTGTTATGGGAGAGGCCAATCTTCTCCAAGCCTTACTCCCAAGTCGATCCTGTTTCCTTAATTGTTCCTGTCTCCTGGCAGCTCTGCGCATTCACACTGGGAACATTCTCATGCTGTTCTTCTGCCTCACTGATGTAAGACTCTGGAGGCAGCAAAGAACTACCAGATGGCCTTGGCCCTCTCTGTGCCTCTGACTCAGAGCCATTTCCAAGCCTTCCCCAGACTCTAGGACTGGCCCACATTCCTCCCCAACCTCCACACTGTCTGAATCTGCTTTGCTGAATCTGCTTTGCCTCTGATGGGCCACAACACCAAGTTGTCCTCCAGATATGATTTGGGAAAATGATTTTGCTTGAAATAATTAAAGGGCAGTTGGAAGATTGTGCCCCACATCCTTGTCTAGGAGAATTGCAATATGGCTGCTTAGTTCTTTCAACAGCCACTGCATCCTATCTGTCTTCAGCCTACCTGAAATGCCACACCACAAAATATTTGAAACATGATGCTTGCGCAATGGGAATGTTGCTGATATGACAGAAATATCAGAGAGCCAAGATGGCTCAGTGGTTAGAGTGCAGTACTGCAGCTACTTCAGCTGACTGCTAGTTCAGCAGATCAGCGGATCAAATCTCACCGGCTCAAGGTTGACTCAGCCTTCCCTCCTTCCAAGGTAGATAAAATGAGGACCCAGATTGTTGGGGGCAATATGCTATTTAGTATACTGTCTTTGGTGTAAGCAGCCCAGAGTCCTCGGAGAGTGGGTGGCATAGAAATATGAATAATAAAATAAATAAATAATAAATAATAAAATAAACATTTTGGGAGGTTGGGGTTCTCTAAAAGTTCAATTATTTTAATTTAAATTATCAGCAAATGAAATTCCTGGCAATATTGGAGTCAAGATCTCATCTGTCAGTGTTCCAAGTAATGCACCCATAGAAAACAGAACTCCGAGGAAGGCAGGTTCCTCAAAGAACAGTTTATTGGATACTTCATATTGGCACAACTGGTGAAAGCCGGCTCTGAATTTTCCCGTGGCTTTCACCTGCTTAAAAGTAAAAGTTTCCTCCTTTCCCCCAAAATCACTGGTCATGCTGTCCAATTCAGGTACTGACTGGTTGCCTGGTTACTTTCTCCTCCTTTGGCCAGCCACCTGTGAGAATGCCCTTGGTTCCGACAGGAAAACTTTATTCTTTGGGCTATAAAACTCCATCTAACTATTCCCCACCACCACCAACATTGGTGTGGCAACTCTGAAGCCTTCAAGTTGGCTTCAGCCAGGTTTACTTCAGGGTTGGCATCAGCAACAGCAGCAAAAGAATGAAGAGACACTTCCCAGTCAAATTAGGAGGATACTATGGATTATCTGGATTGCCTGGACTGAGTTCCCCAGCTTCCTCCAAGGCCAACGGAGCTGCCCTCTCAATCGCTGTCAGCTCTTCTTCTAGTTCATCATCCCCCGCAGAGTCAGACTCCGACGGGAGCAAGACACCTGGTCTACTACATTGTTATATGAAGGGGAAGATTCATTCCCTGAGGTTGTGGGTTGGTTTCTGAACCTTTCATTACCTGGCTAGATAATATCTCTATCAGAGTTCAAGGTATGTCAGTGTTTATAAGGGCTTCAGCTGTGGGTGTATAAAGTGAAGGTCTTGTAATGGTCTGGTTATCTGTGAGTCTTCTGCTGGGGAGGTTATGAACTGCATGGGGCTTGCGTGGGTTGGTTGAAGGTCAGAGCTGTCTCTGGTTGACTATGTCCTTGATTTGGATTCTGAGAGGTTTGTAAGCTGCTCATAGATCAGTGTGTCTATTGATGGAATTACTTGTGGAATGCCAGGCTTCAATGAAGTCACGAGCGTGCTGGGTGGTAGCGTGGCTGGTGATTTTTGTGTTGCTCCAATAAAACGGGTGCTGTTTGGTGTCAGTATGGGTAGAGGTTCAGGATTTGGGAGAATGGAATGGAATGGAATAGAATAGAATTTTTTATTGACCAAGTGTGATTGGACACACAAGGAATTTGTGATGGAGCATATGCTCTCAGTGTACATAAAGGAAAAGATACTTTCATCAAGAATCATAAAGTACAACACTTAATGATAGTCATAGGGTACAAATTAGCAATCAGGAAACAATATCAATATAAATCGTAAGGATACAAGCAAGAAAGTTACAGTCATACCTTCATAAGTGGAAGGAGATGGGTGGTGGGAACTATGAAAAGATTAATAATAGTGCAGACATAGTAAATAGTTTGACAGTGTTGAGGGAATTATTTGTTTAGCAGAGTGATGGCGTTTGGGGAAAAAACTGTTGTTTTGTCTAGTTGTTCTGGTTGTGCAGTGCTCTATAGCATCATTTTGAGGGTAGGAGTTGAAACAGTTTATGTCCAGGATGTGAGGGGTCTGTAAATATTTCCACAGTCCTCTTTTTCACTCGTGCAGTAACCAGGTCCTCAATGGAAGGCAGGTTGGTAGCCATTGTTTTTTCTGCACTTCTAATTATCCTCTGAAGTCTGTGTCTCTCTTGTTGGGCTGCAGAGCCAAACCAGACAGTTATAGAGGTGCAGATGACAGACTCAAAAATTCCTCTGTAGAAGGGGAACATCATGGTGTTTGACTGCCAGCCGGTGTTCGTGGATCCTGGTTTTTAATTGATGGGATGTTTGTCCCGCGTAGAATTGCTTGCAATGATTACAGTTGATTTTGTAGATTACGTTGTTTCTTTCATCCTTCTGTATTTTGTCTTTGGTTCTGGATAATTCCTGGCAGAATGTGGTTGTGGGTTTGTGGGCTATTGTTTATGTTTTATGTTTTATTAGATTTCTATACCGCCCTTCTCCCGAAGGACACAGGGCGGTGAACAGCCAAAAGATAAAAACACAGAAAATACAAAATTTAAAATAGGTTAAAACAGATTAAACAGTTTGGCTAAATTTTAAAAATATCCCATAATATCAAATTCATGTTTAAAATTTAAATTTAAAATTTAAAAGTTTTAAAAAGGAGAAGATTTAGGCCAGGCCACCTTGATGGAATAAAAACGTTTTAAGCGCACGGCGGAAGGTGTGCAGATCCGGGATCCTCCGTATCCCCGGGGGGAGCTCGTTCCAGATCGTAGGTGCCCCCACAGAGAAGGCTCTCCCCCTAGGGGCCGCCAGTCGACATTGTTTGGCCGACGGCACCCGGAGGAGCCCCTCTCTATGGGAGCGTACTGGCCGGTGGGAGGCTATTGGTGGTAGTAGGCGGTCCCGTAGATAACCAGGTCCTAAGCCATGGAGCGCTTTAAAGGTGGTAACCAAAACCTTGAAGCGCACTCGGAAGACCACCGGGAGCCAGTGCAGCTCGCGCAGGAGAGGTGTTATATGGGAGCTCCACGTTGCTCCCATAACCACCCGCGCAGCCACACTCTGCGCCAGTTGGAGCCTCCGAGTGTACCTCAAGGGGAGCCCCATGTAGAGAGCATTTGGAGCATTACAATAGTAGAGAGCATTAGAGAGCATTACAATAGTCCAGACGAGAGGTGACGAGGGCATGAGTGACCGTGTGTAGAGAGTCCCGATCTAGAAAGGGACGCAACTGGCGAATCAGGCGAACCTGATGAAAAATCCTCCCGGCCACGGCCGTCAGGTGCTCTTCTAGAGACAGCCGTGAATCCAGGAGGACGCCCAAGTTGCGAGCCCTTTCCGTGGGGGCCAATGATTCGCCCCCAATAGTCAGCGATGGCACCAGCTGACTATATCGGGATGTCGGAAACCACAGCCACTCAGTCTTGGATAGGTTGAGCCTGAGCCTGTTCCTCCCCATCCAGATCCATACGGCCTCCAGGCACCGGGACATCACTTCAAGGGCATCGTTGGGGTGGTCCGGGGTGGAGATGTACAGCTGGGTGTCGTCAGCGTACTGGTGGTACTTCACCCCGAAACCACGGATGATCTCGCCCAGCGGCTTTACATAAATGTTGAACAAAAGGGGCGAGAGGACCGATCCCTGCGGCACCCCACATATGAGGGGCCTCGGGGTCGATCTCTGCCCCCCTGTCAACACAGACTGCGACCGGTCGGAGAGAAAGGAGGAGAACCACCGTAATACGGTGCCTCCCACCCCCAATTCTTTCAACCGGTGCAGCATGATACCATGGTCGATGGTATCAAAAGCCGCTGAGAGATCTAACAGGACCAAGACAGAGGAGCAACCCCTGTCCCGAGCCCTCCAGAGATCATCAACTAACGCGACCAATGCCGTTTCCGTGCTGTACCCAGGCCTGAAACCCGACTGGAATGGATCTAGATACGACAATTCATCCAGGTACTGGGGAAGCTGTCGTGCAACCACACTCTCAACAACCTTCGCAACGAAGCGGAGGTTGGAGACTGGACGATAATTAGCCAATACTGCCGGGTCCAGGGAAGGCTTCTTGAGGAGAGGCCTCACCACCGCCTCCTTCAAGGTGGCGGGGAAGGCACCCTCACCCAATGAAGCATTTATAATCCCCTGGAGCCAGCCTCGCGTCACCTCCCGGGAAGCCAGTACTAACCAGGAGGGACACGGGACCAACAAACATGTGGTTGCATTCAGCCTACCCAGAATCCTGTCCACGTCATCTGGGGTCACAGGATCAAACTCGTCCCAGATAATATTCTCAAGACCTGCCCCCGTCACCCTCGCTGGACCTACCCAGTCGGAGTCCAGTCCTTCCCGAATCTGAGTGATTTTGTCATGCAGATATTGTACGAAGTCCTCGGCTCTTCTCTCCAAGGGGTCCTCCCGCGCTTCCTGGTGGAGCAGGGAGCAGGTCACCCTAAACAGGGCGGCCGGGCGATTATCTGATGACGCAATAAGAGCAGCACAATGAGTACATTTTGCTGCTTTTATCACCACTAGGTAATTCTTAATATGAGATCTTACCAGTGTTCGGTCCGATTCAGAAAGACTAGCCCTCCAACTGCTCTCTAGGCGTCTTTTCCGGCGCTTCATCTCCCTCAGCTCCTCAGTGAACCAAGGAGCCAGGTGAGAACGGCGCTGGGTCAGAGGCCGCAAAGGCACGACTCGATCCAGAGCTCCAGCGGCCGCTCTATCCCAAGCGGCCACTAGGTCTCCAGTCGAGGCGTGTGCAAGATCCTCGGGGATTGGCCCAAGCTCCCTCTTATTCCTAGGGGTTGGAGGATTCTGGCTGTCATTTCCGACATCCCTTTTGTATACGATAGGGTTAGGTTTTGCATGGTGGTTGGCTGTGAAATGTGTTGTGGTTTGCATGCTGTGTCGGAATAGGATGTTTTTTGGATAGCCATTATAGAGAAAGACATTGAGTAACCATTTCTCTTCCACCTTTCTTAGTGTTGTGGTGCTGCAGTGTGTCCTGGCCCTTTTGAACAGGATCTGGCTACAGCTTCCTTTGTGTGCAGTGGGGTGGGGTTGCTTGCAAAGCTGAGGATCTGGTCCATGTGCATGGATTTTTGGTAGACACAGGTTTCTAGTTCTCTGTTGTCTAGTGTCCTTATGTCAATGACGAGGAATGGGAGTCTGTTTCCTCTTTGCATGTGAATTTGATCCCAGGGTATATGTTATTGAGTAGTTGGTGTGTTTCTTCAGTTTAGGAGCATTTGATAATGGTGTCATCAAAGGTGTCATCGACGTAGTGTGTCCAGAATTCTGATTGGATGATGGTGGATAGAGCCATGGATTTGAGTCGTTGCATGACTGCTTCTGCTATTAGGCCTGATATAAGTGATCCCATCAGGATACCTGGCATTGGCTTCTAGTTTTTCCCATTGAACTTGAAGTATGAATCGAGGCATAGATCCAGGAGTTTCATGAAGGTTTCTGTGGACATAGAGTGTTCTGTAGTGGCATCATATTTGTGGGTATGGTGTTTACTGAGTAGGTGGTATATGGTTTGATAGCAATTGCGGTGAAGAGATCAGTGACATTGAAGGAGACCATAATTTCTTCTGGATGTTTTTGGTGTGTTTGATACATTGGAGAATCGTTATTGATTGGATTGGGTTGTTGACCAGGTGCCTGAGCAGTGGTGGGTTTCAAATTTTTTTACTACCGGATCTGTGGGTGTGGTTTGGTGTGTGTGGCATGTCTTGGTAGGTGTGGCATGTCTTGGTGGGCATGGCTTGGTGGGAATGGCAGGGGAAGGATACTGTAAAATCCCCATTTCCTCCCAATCAGCTGGGACTTGGGAGGCAGAGAATAGATTGGGCGGGGCCAGTCAGAGGTGGTATTTACCGGTTCTCCAAACTACTCAAAATTTCCGCTACCGGTTCTCCAGAACTGGTCAGAAACTGCTGAAACCCACCTCTGTGCCTGAGTTTCCTTTGCAGGGTTGTAACAGCCCCAATGAAATCAAAACTCCAAGGCCAGAGGCTTCCTCAAAATAAAGACTTATTAGGCATGTCATATCGGCACAGCTGGTGAAAACCCGACTCTGAATCTCCCTGGGTTTCCCCCACCCAATTCAAAATGCAAAGTTCTTCCTCCCATTGCACACAACCATCACATGCCCCAATCAGGTCACCCTTCAAAATCTGGATGGCTCTCGTCCACATCCCTCCAGGTGCTGGTGAGAATGTCCTTTGTTCCCAGAAAATAGAATGTTGTTTTGGCTACAAGTTCCTCCCCCCCCCAGCTATCTCTACTCCCCCCTCCCTTTCCCACAGCTCTATCCAGCCTCTCTGTGGCAACCTGAAGGTGTTCCAAGATGGCTCCAGGGTTGACACAGGGTTTTTGCTAGTTTGTATGTCAGTTTCCACACAATTGGGCATAAGGGGATACCGTTCTTGTGTACTTTGGGGTGTCAATAGAACCTGGGTGTGGAGAAGTCTTGTGGTTGCATGAGCTTTCTCTCCAGTGGTGTGTAAATTGTTTTTCTTTTTCCATTTTTCTTAGGATTTTTGTTGGATCATTGTGGGTTATTTGGTAGGTGTTGATGCAATTGAGATGGTTTCCAGTTTTGCTGATGTAGTCAGTTTTGTCCATTACTACCCTCAACCAACCCACACAACCCCCCCGCCAGCGGTTCACCTCCCAATAACCCTGATCTGATGTAACCTCCCCATCACAGGTGCCATCACAAGACTCACGGATGTCTCACAGCTGACCCATCATAAGACCGTCACTCGACACATCCACACCTGAAGCCCTTAAGAACAGAAGAACTCTGACAGCCCATAAACTCCACTGAATATATTACCTAGCTTGGTAACAAAACATTTGGAAACCAGCACAGAAGCTCGGAGAATGAACCTTCACTCTCATCCTACACCATTCGCCACGATTACAAGGAAAACTATTAGGAAAGGAAAACTTGCTTTTAGGTTGAGATATTCTCTTAATGGGACAATTGTTCCAATTCATCTTTATTTTTCTCACTTTATATTGAAAATTCAATTTTGAATTGAGGAAGCTTCTTTCATGAGAAGCAAAACATTTTCAAGGAAAAAACCAAGGAAGTCCAGTTGCCTTTTGGAAAAGCACCCTTGGGACAGAGAAATTGAGACATACTGTATTTTTTTGGAGTTAAAGATGCACCGGAGTATAAGATGCAGCTTAGTTTTTGGGGAGGAAAATAAGTAAAAAATTAATTGGTGGGTGGATCAACCTCCCGAAATATCCCCAATCAGCTGTTCTCAGAGGTGAATTTTAGCAACAGGTTAATTGGTTGTGAGCTCTATGCCTTGCTTTTTTTTCAGCCTCTGAAATTTCTGAAACTCTGTTTCAGAAAAAACTTTTTTTTTCCTGCCTCTGAATGCCTCTGAAACAGAGTTTCAGGGAAAAAAAGGCTTTTTTTTCTGAAGCTCTTTTTGGAGGCTTTTTTTCTGAAGCTCTTTTTGGAGGCTTTTTTTCTGAAGTTTCTTTCAGAGGTTTTTATTCTGAAGGACTATCTGTACTCTGTTCAATCTCCTTTCTTCGGTATTGGTATATAGATTAACCTCTTCCGATCTCTTGGTTATTGTGTCATTCCTCAGATTTGTTAGCATAGTTTGGTTAGAGACTTTACTGATTCTTATTTTGTTGCTTGCCATATTATTTTAGATAAAAGCCTTTCAGAAGCTTTTTTTCTGAAGCTTCTCTCAGAGGCTTCTTTCAGCCTCTGAAATCTCCATTTGGGAGGCTGGGCTGGGCTACATTTGGAGTATAAGACGCACCCAGATTTTCACCCTTTTTTTGGGGGGGAAAGGTGTGTCTTATACTCCAAAAAATACGGTAAGTTATGTGGTCTTGCAGCTCACAGGTAGGATTTATCAGAACATTCCCATAGCAACCCCAAGATGCAAATATTTCTTCTAAGACCATCCTTCCCATAGATAAGAGAAGAAAGACAGGAAGTAACCTGAGATCTCTTGTATAATTTCTTATGAATATATATGTATACATTACTTTCCCCTCCTTTCTGAAATGTATAAATATAGGTGCATCCTTTTGTCTCTATCAGTGACCCTCCTACTAGTATTTTGGAGGCGAATCATTCAGTACCTTCTGTCTAATAAACACTGCAGTGAACCTTGACTATTTCCTTTGTATTCTGAATTTTGATTCCACACATTCTAAGTCAGGATGAATATCTTCTGGGACGGAATCTTAATTTAAAGTCTAAAGGCATTGGTTGCCCATATACAATTTCAAAGGCAGACATATATGTTTAGTTCCCTTAAAGATGGGTTTTTCACAAGTAGGAGTGCCAGGGAAAGTCAGCAAAATCAACTTGAATCCTCCGGAAAGGGTACCGGTCTCTAGAAAGTCAGGAGGGACCTGGCCTTAGCCCCCTTCCTTTGGAATAGGCTAAAGAAACTGCACAGATACCAATCATTTCCTATGTCTCTCTTTGAATTCTTTCTCCTACCCAATGTTGGTTGAACCTTTGAGCTGCTGCTTTTGCTCCTTCATGGGTCTGGTAAGAGGAACATGGTGACTCATGAGGTTAAAATACGGGGCTCCTGATAGGGAAGCCCGTGTTCAAGACCCATTGCTGCCACAAGCCAAGGGTTAGCTCCTGTCATATGCTCCAGCTCCTGCCGACCCAGTGGTTCAAAAGCAGGTGACTGAGAGTAGATTAATGGGTATCACTTCAGCGGGCAACTTCATGGGACATGAAAGGAGCCTCCAAATAGGTTCGCAAGTTATTGTTTAGTGCTTTTTCTATGTCTTTTTCTTCCTCAGGTGCGGCTCCATACATTTGTCTGTCTCAAAATAGGGACTAGTTAAAACTAGATAAAAATAGGTACTAGGGATGGGAAAGCTTCCCCCGCACATATGTGCTAATCGTTCCCGACTCTAGGGGGCAGTGCTCATCTCAGTTTCTAAGCCAAAAAGACAGCGCTGTCCAAAGACATCTCTGTGGTCATGTGGCCGGCATAACTCAACACCAACGCTGTTACTTCCCACCAAACTGGTCCCTATTTTCTACTTGAATTTTTTACATGATTTCGAACTGTTAGGTTGGCAGAAGCTGGGACAAGTAACGGGAGCTCACCCTGTTACACGGCACTAGGGATTCGAACTGCTGAACTTCCGACCTTTCTTAGCCACTGAGCCACCACATCCCTAAGGGACTAGTTAGTCATCACTAAATAAGATTCACAGATGGCTACAGATCTATCTATAAATCTCCCTCCTTCAGGGTTCAGAGATCTGAAAGTTCTCTTCCATACAATTATCCAAATCATAGTGGTTTATTTGTTGTCTTAATTGCCCTAGAGAGGTTTCTGCAAACTTTAAAAAAAATGTAACACAAACATGTCAGGAAATATTTTGGTGTCAATATCAGACTTCCAAAGCAATGTTGGGTGGAGTCTGTGTCAGAAATGCTGGGTATATACAGAAAGCAAATTTGATGGTACTTTTAGATCAAAGCAGATTCTGCGTTTATGTCCCGTAGCTGACTCTGACTTGATCCAAAGCATCTTACAGAAATAACAGAACAACAGATTTGGGAGGGACCTTGGAGATCTTCGAGTCCTTCCCCCCTTCTCAAGCAGGAGACACTAGGTTTAGTTTCTTCAACCTCTTATTTTTCTCTCTTTAAAAGCAGGTGACACAGGAAAGACTCAGTCAGGGACATAATACATGTTGCTTCTGCTTCTCTTTCTGCTGCTTCTGTGGCCATGGGGATCTGGTGTGATGCACAAAGCCAAATGCCTCCTGACTCTGCAGCAGAGTGAAGTGGATCCGGAGCATCATTACAAGCCAGGAGATTATATGATTAGTGGCATAGTCTCGGCAATGCTTGTTCGGTTTCAATTATTAAGCTTTGATAGAAGTCCTTCAACAAAATTCTCACGGTAAGTCAATCCGTGCACACTGCATTAGAGGCACTTCAATAAATGCATACAGGTCCCGGCCATCAAAAACACAAGATGCTCTCTCGCTGATCTGCTTTCTTTGCTAACTTACTTTCTGAATCTATTGTGAGTCCCTACTGCACATTGCAGATCACGAAACTCATTTTAAGCTTTAAAGTATAAAACCTCAGGCCAAATATTTTTCCTCATCCATTTTCCATTCTGTCCTATGAGTAGAGCTAGAGGTAAACTCAAGGTAAACCGCTTCAAACTCAATTGCAGAAAATACGACTTCAGCAACAGAGTGGTCAACGCCTGGAATGCTCTACTCAAATCCATTGTTACATCCTCAAACCCTCACAGCTTCAATCTTAAACTGTCTACTGTGGACCTCACACACCATTCCTAAGAGGTCTGTAAGGAGTTGTGCATAAGCGCACCGGCATACCTTCCATCCTTATCCTACTGTCCCCATTTATTTGTATTCTTTCCTTCGTTCATGTCCATGTTCATACTTCTACCTGCTATCTTGTACATGTTTGACAAAGAAAGAAAGAAAGAAAGAAAGAAAGAAAGAAAGAAAGAAAGAAAGAAAGAAAGAAAGAAAGAAAGAAAGAAAGAAAGAGTGGATACAGAGAAGCAAAAGAAAACCTCTCTTCCACCTCACCCCTGAGGCTGCCACAAAGAAGAGGGCAGCACCAGAGGGCAGGACAAGAAATAAGGGTTGGATACTATTCCAGGAGCCTTGGTAGTACAGTGGTTTAAAGCACCCTGTTATTAACACAGCTGCCTGCAATTACTGCAGGTTCGAGTCTTACCAGGCTCAAGGTTGACTCAGCCTTCCATCTTTCTAAGGTAGGTTAAATGAGGACCCAGTTTGTGGGGGCAATAAGATGACTTTGTATAAATATACAAAAGTATGAAGGCTATTGCTTAACGCATGGTAAGCCTCCCTGAGTCTCCGAAGAACGGCGGCATATAAATCAAATTAAAAAAAAAAAAAAGGAGAGAAGGAACCTGGAATTAAGGAGAAACTTTCCAACAGTGAGGACAATTAACCAGTGGAACAGAAGTTGTCTCCAGACATTGTGGGTGCTCCATCACTGGAGGTTTCTAAGAAGAGACTGGACTTGTCTGAGATGGTATAGGTTCTCCTGCTTGAGCAGGTGGCTGGACTAACAGCCCTCTAAGTTCCCTTCCAACTCTATTCTATTCTATATTCTGTGGGACACCTGATCCAAGCACAGCAGAATGTTGTTTTTTTCTGTCTGCATCAGAGATGACTCCATCATTGTTTCTCCACGCTAAAATTTACTGCTGGGATGAAAGCCTCCCAGTTAAGAACATAGGAATTGATATCTCAACGGTGCTTTTATTCAACCATGACCTGGATGACTGAGAATCTCCATAGACATATAGTAATTGATAGACAGGGAAAATATATCTCATTCTTGTTCACAAATTCATGCCAGGAACCAAGCAAAATCTTTAAATGAAATAATAATCTATTGGTTGGTTGATTGCTTTAGTTAGTCATTTGTTTATAGAATTCATAGAATTCCCTACGAATTCTATAAACAAATGAGACCGATTTTGTCTTTGGGTGGCTTACAATTAAAAGAAACAATTGAAAACAGGAAAAGAATCAAAGAAAGGCCCCAGAACAAGAAAATGTAAGCAACTACATTGTTTCAACTTTGACTCAGCCCAAGACCTGATGGTTAACAGACTCTGAATATCATCAAAATGTAACCAAGTAAAATCCATCTAAAAGAGACTCAACCTTCTCTCTGTCCAAGATATGGAGAAAATAACCTGGTCTTGAACAGTTTCTGAATATTATCCATGCAGGAGCTATTTTGAATCAGTTTAAACTCTTGGGGCCAATGCCAAATATATTGATAATATCTAGAACATTAAAGAGATAATAGTTCCTTTTATCTCTATGGGTATATCAATCAGTTTTACTAAGACAGAGGAAGCAAGACATCACATCTATAAAATATTAAATGCTAGAAGACAAGCGTGTGAAATTGAAGAGGTGCTAGTTTCACCAATTAGGAGAGTGACTTTTAACTTATATCGTATGATCCAAAAATATTCTATTGATACTGTGTTTCCCCAAAAATAAGCCCTCTCCTGAAAATAAGCCCTGCCCTGAAAATAAGCCCTCCCTCAAAAATAATCTCTCCCTGAAAATATTTAAATGTATGCACAGCCGGTCCCCGCCATTTCCTCTAGTTGGGGTTAGAGAGAGAGAGAGCTGGAAATCAGGTAAAATGGCAAGAGGAGCCCCATCTTGCTCCACGTGCCCCAAAGTAATAAGACCTCCCTGAAAAAAAGGCCAAGTGCTTATTTTGGGGTTCAAAAACATATAAGACAGGGTCTTATTTTCAGGGGAACATGGTATTATTCTTTTTCTATTAATGCTTTTCTTAATATTTTGGAATATTCCAAACTGTTTGGGGGTAAAATTGTGATTGAGTGTACTAAAACTATTCTCATGGAATGAAAATTAAATGTTATTTTCATTCATATCTTCATATCTGCAGAACATCAACCAAGTATTATTGGAAAATTGTACCTTTCCTTTTCACCATTGAGGACTTCAACCGAAATGACCAACTCTTACCCAACATCACTTTGGGTTATAATATCTATGAAAATTTCTTCAAGGTAGAGATGACTACAGATCCTTTGCTGGACCTGCTTTCGGATGGGGAGGCCAATCTGCCCAACTACAGGTGTGGGAGGCAGAGAAACACAGTGGCTGTTCTGGAAGAGGCCGAGGCTGGCATCTCCATTCAGATTTCCACCATGTTGGGCACTTACAAAGTCCCTCAGGTGTGTCTTTCTTGGGAAACAATGTTCAATTGTGTGATTTTCAATCAGAATTCCTCTGCTGTAAATTATAAGCAGTGTTTCATTATGGTAATGAGAAGAAATGCATTTTCTTGTTATATTTAAATAACATCTTCCATTTCTTCCAGATCAGTTATAGTTTTGCTTCCAAGATTCTGGGGGATAAAACTCAGCATCCTTTCTTCTACACGATGCTTCCTGCTGAAGGAGTCCAGTACCCAGGGATGGTCCAGCTACTTCTTTATTTCAGGTGGACCCTGGTTGGTCTTGTTGCTCCAGAAACTGACCAGGGGGAGAGATTCATGAGGACAATGTCTGCTTTGATGTTGAAGAATGGCATTTGTGTGGTTATATACCAAAGCTTTACATTGAATGTCTCTGAAATGGATTTCAAATTAACAGAATATTACAAATGGAGAAAAGTCAATGTCTTTGTTTATGGTTCAGAGACTAGTTCATTCACACTAGGAATGGTAGTTATCAACACAATACTTGCACATCTTCCAAAACGTGTTATAGATAAAGTCTGGATCACCACAGCTCAGTGGGATCTCAGTTTTGATTTTATGTTTAGTAGGTATTCCATGAAATACATTGGTGGCATTTTTTCTTTCTTGATAAAGAAAAGAAAATGGGCAAACTATGAAGATTTTAAAACCTTGGTTAAACTCCTAATTAACTTTTTGGAGAAAACCTTTATATGTTCATCCACCAAGGATGCCCCTTCAGTGAAAGTCTGGAGACGGTGTAGACAAACAGAAGAATTGGAGGCTTTGAGGAAAGAGGAGATTGATCGGATCCTAACCCTGGACGGCTACCTCATTTACAACACCATTTGGTCTGTGGGAAAGGCCTTAAATTCAGCTTACATATCCGCATTCAAGAGATCAATGAGAAACAGGGGCATGAAGGTAGAAGATCCAAGGCTAAAGGCTTGGCAGGTACTTCTTTTCCATTAGACATATTTCCTCAAAATATGGGAAATATTTTATCACTGGATGACTTGGTTATTTAGTCTGAAAAATGAAATTACTCAGAAACTCAATTCCAATCTAATCACAACCTTCTGTTTCTTTCTGCTCTTATCCTCAACCCACCAGGGGTGGGATTCGCACAATTTACCTACCAGTTCGCCCAGCACCAAAAATGTGAGCACACGCGGGCTTGCTTCACTCGCGACGTGTCACCTCCACACATGTGCACGGCCTTCCGTCCATGCACTTTGCTTCCACGCGAGGCTTCCACGCATGCACATGGCTTGAAAATGTGGCTAAATAGAATGGCATAGCGCCGGGGCAGGTCGCTACTACCAGTTCGCCTGAACTGGTCCGAACCGGCTGAATACCACCTCTGCCACCCCACCCCCAATATTCTCTTGTTTTAATTTTATGTTTTTCAACGCGAATTCATTGGTTTCTTGGTTGTTCAGCCATTCTTTTTTTTTTTCCAAACTGATGAAGTTGTTACAAACAACAAGCCATCAAATGGTAGCAAGAAGAATAATATCAACCAATATCTTTCAGTGATGATCGGGGGTGGGTTCTAAATTTTTTTACTACCAGTACTGTGGGCGTGGTTTATTTTGTGGGTGTGGCTTGGAGGTCATGTGACTAGGTGGGCGTGGCTAGCTGGTCAGAGTCATTTGTGGAAGGTCCTCGCACTTACAACCAGTCCTCACATTTACGACCCGACTCATTTGTTTGCTTTTAACACTGATCAGCTGTAGGACAGCCCTTTGAAGCCCCGCGGCAAGAGTTTAAACAGTTTTTTTCCCTCTAGTCATCAGCTGGGACTCAGGAGGAAGCAATAGATTGGGGGTGGGACCAAATAATAGGTAAGAATAACGTTGGGGTGTGGCGGGGTAAGGGGGGTGGGAGGGCGGGGTGGGGTGGGGAGAACCAGTTTGGTGACATCATATCATCACCGCTACGGGCTCAGCCAAACCGGACCGAACCGGGAGGAACCCACCACTGGTGATGATGTTTGCAGTATGACGTCACTGATCTTCACCACTGGAGGCCTTGAAGAAAGCACAGGAAAGTACTAATAGCGAAGTTACCTACTTTACTTGGGCATCTAAGGATACAACACAAGAGAAAAATCTAACAACAACTCTCAAGTTAAAGGAAAATCTGACTGGATGAAATTTCAGGCATCTGTTTTTAGATTAATTAAACATGATTTTGTTTTAAAAAATACTTTTGTCTTTAGAGGAGTTGTATATTTCTATTGCTCTAATAAAGCAGTGGGACCATGAATGACCAACTTCTGTCTTTAACCATCATTATTTTATTTTTATTTATTTTATTTTATTTATTTTATTTTGTCAAGCATGTATTTTATGACAGATACAAGTGTAACCATAATTGTAAATACATGAAAAGGATACAAATAGAAGAAAACATTAGGACAGGGACGGTAGGCACGCCGGTGCTCTTATGCATGCCCCTTACAGACCTCCTAGGAATGGGGTGAGATCAACCGTAGACAGTCTAAGGTTAAAGTTTTGGGGGTTTGGGGATGAAACCACAGAGTCAGGTAGTGCATTCCATGCATTGACCACTCTGTTGCTGAAGTGATATTTCCTGCAATTGAGTTTCGAGCAGTTTACCTTCAGTTTGTGTGTATTTTGTGCTCAAAGTTAGCTACGTAGCCAGTTTTGTTTTTTCACCAAAATTGTTCTGATCAAGATATTTAAATATTAAGTTAGCAGCTGTTATTATTCCCCTGCTTATTAATATTCTTCCACCCAAGTTTGACTCTGACAATAAAACCTGTTTTTTTTTTGAGCAGAGGGACAGAAATGTTCAGAACTCTCCCAGCATAGACAAAGGGGTCTTTGAAAAAGAAACACAAACCTCTGATGTCCCTTTTAAATTTTTATTTACTTTATGTTCTTTCCAGCTTCACCCCTTCCTTCAAAGCTCTCAGTTTCACAATAATTCCATAGAAGGGGTATATTTGGATGAGAAAGGGGATCTTACACCTGACCTGGACATAATGAGCTGGATTGTTTTCCCAAATAAATCTGTCAAGAGAGTGAAATCTGGGATCCTAGAAAAACGGGAATCCCAGGATTTTAAATTTTCCATTGACCGGAAGAATATCGCACAGGTGGAACTGCTGAACAAGGTGCGAGTAATGCTGGTATTTATTTTATTCCACTGAAGGTGGCTATAACAGGAATACACTTGAATTCTCCATCGGTGGAGAATTGCTTTCAATGCCTTTGAGTTATCACATCAGCTGATAAGACTCTCAAGGGTGAAAAACGCCTTTATCGGCCATGAAAAATAATTTTCAATTTTCATACAAACCATTCACTGAGTCTATGGAAAGAAAGGTAAAATGAGGAGTCATTCAAACAATGTGGTTTACCTAGCCAAAGCAAAGTATGCAGGCAATATATCCTTGAGCAATTAAATATCTACGTTTAAAATGAATGTCTAAATTTTTAATGCGTGTGAAACACTACAAGGAATGAGAAACAGAGGAGGAGTGTGCAATTCAATCTTTTAGATCTAATTAGTCAAAGTTACGTGTCAGAATAAACCCTCTGCCATTTTTCTGAAAATAAGTTAATTTTCTGAGTATGTTATGTATGCCACCCATCTCACAATCCAGAGTTTTATTTCCTTTTCTCTCCTCAGCCCTTTCCTCCTTCTACATGTGTGGAAAGCTGTCGTCCTGGATTTAGGAAGGTGGCTCAGGAAGGGAGGCCCATTTGCTGCTATGACTGCCATCCTTGTGCAGAAGGAACCATCTCCACCATTGAAGGTGGGTGACTCCAGAGGAAAGGGGAGACTTTCAGGATGACCATAGACATTCAGGCATTTTTAACTAAAGAGGGACAAAGATTTTCTCTTTCTAACTGGAGTCACTTCAAAAACTATAAAAATGAGCCTTGTCTTTTCATCCCCATTCAGAAGAGAGAAGCCATTAGTTCTTGCTTCCTTGGCATGGGTGGGAGGAAAAAGAAACAATGGAACAGACCAACCAGATAAGTGCTCTCCAGAAATAAAAACTGACCATTTCCTTGGTCCAGATGAAGTGGGGCATTCATATTTGCAAGGGCCATTGCGACCTTGATTTCAACATCTTATTCATGTCAGGCTCCAAGTAATGCATCCATCACCAATCAAACTCCAAGGCATTACTTCTCCTCAAAGAACAAATTTATTTAGATACATCGTCTTGACACTACTCACTGTTCACCCCAATATAAGTTTCAGTTTCTCAAGTTTCCAAAACCACTGTCCCATTGTCCAACCAAGGTGGGAACTGGTTGGTCGGCTACATCTCTCCTCCTCCTTCTCCGATCAGCCAGACGTTAGAATGTGGTTACTCATCAGTTAGGAATGCTGTTTTGAATGAAGACTCCACCCCCTCCTTCAGCTGCCAACTTTGTCAACCTGATACATGTCAGAATGCCCAAAGATACAGACAATCCCACACCCCAGTCAATTATAGGCTTGACAATTCCTTCCTGTGATTCTCCTAATCCAGTACCAGCAGACCCAGTCTCTACATGGGTCATTGATGAGAGGACTGTGGGGTGCTTTGGATTGCATGTCTTACACATGCTTCATGGAATCTCACTGCGATTCCATTAAAGGCAGCCAGATCTCATCCTGGGAATGTGTGGCAGAGAATCTCAGTTGCTTTTTGAACTTGTCCTTTTGCTTAATACTACTTAAATTTCTGAACGCATTCATGCACACCATCACCAGTTTCACTCCAACTATGCAGATGATGGAAGAACCTAGTTTATGAGAGATATTGATCTTGCTCTTTTCAGATGCTGAAAAATGCACCAAATGTCCAGCAGATCAGTATCCAAATATCAACCGAGATGACTGTATATCTAAGACTGAAACATTCCTATCCTATCAAGAAAATTTGGGGATCATCCTAGCTTCACTTGCCTTGTTCCTCTCTTTAGTAACAGGTTTTGTCTTGAGAATCTTCATTAAATTCCGAGAAACTCCCATAGTCAAAGCCAACAATCGGGACCTTTCCTACATCCTCCTCATCTCCCTCCAGCTTTCCTTCTTGACCTCTTTTCTATTCATTGGCCAGCCAAGGAGAGCCATGTGCCTTCTCCAACAAACAGCCTTCAGCAACATCTTCTCAGTTGCCATTTCTACCGTCTTGGCCAAAACAGTCACTGTGGTATTAGCATTCTTTGCCACAAAACCAGGGAATAATTTACAGAGATGGTTAGGGAAGACCTTGGCCAATTCTATCATCCTTTTGTGTTCTGGTGTCCAAGTTGTCCTCTGCAGCATCTGGTTGGCCACCTCTCCCTCATTCCCTGAGTCAGACATGTATTCACAATCTGAGGAGATCATCCTCCAATGTAATCAAGGCTCCTTTGCCATGTTCTACCTTGCCCTTGGCTACATGGGTTTCCTGGCTATCATCTGCTTCACGGTGGCTTTTCTGGCCAGGAATTTACCTGGAGCTTTCAACGAAGCCAAGCTGATCACCTTCAGCATGCTGGTCTTCTGCAGCGTCTGGATATCTTTTGTACCCACCTATTTGAGCATCAAGGGGAAGTACAT
Source organism: Arizona elegans (assembly GCA_022577455.1). Classification (NCBI taxonomy): domain Eukaryota; kingdom Metazoa; phylum Chordata; class Lepidosauria; order Squamata; family Colubridae; genus Arizona; species Arizona elegans. The sequence goes on from JAKOOJ010000012.1 coordinate 21,540,550, forward strand.
GGTTGCAGTGCAGATCTTCTCCATCTTGGCCTCCAGTGCCAGCCTGTTGGGCTTCATTTTTGTTCCGAAATGTTATATTATTTTCTTAAGACCTGATCTGAATATAAAGGAAAATTTGTTGTCAAAATAACAGAAATTAAAATGTAAATCATTCCCCAAAATGTGGGATAATTATTTTAAAAATAGTATTTGTTACCTTAATGTTCCTTAAAAAGAGCACATATACCAAGAAACTTGTTTTTGTTCTGTTTTGTTGTACATCATAATAAAAACACCACACTTAATAAATATATATTTTCCTTCATTCCCTTTTTAAAGTATTTAGAAAACCACTAGGAATCTGTCTCTCTCCAAACCAGGGAGGGTTATTCATTCTTTCATTCATTCATTCATTCATTCATTCATTCATTCATGCATGCATGCATGCACACATGCATGTACGGCCAGCATGAACTGCCACTGCAAACTTTCCTCATCCAAAAAGAAGATTCTTCTTCTTCTTCTTCTTCTTCTTCTTCTTCTTCTTCTTCTTCTTCTTCTTCTTCTTCTTCTTCTTCTTCTTCTTCTTCTTCTTCTTCTTCTTCTCCTTCTCCTCCTCCTCCTCCTCCTCCTCCTCCTCCTCCTCCTCCTCCTCCTCCATTAATTTTATTCATCACATTTCTCAATGCTTCTAACTATTCTTCTGTGAAGTCTTTTTAATATTGAGTTATCAGTGCAGAGGTGGGTTTCAGCAGGTTCTGACCAGTTCTGGAAAAACAATAGCGGAAATTTGGAGTACTTCGGAGAAATGGTAGTAAAAATTCTGATTTGCCCCGCCCCCATCTATTCTCTGCCTCCCAAGTCCCAGCTGATCGGGAGGAAATGGATATTTTACAGAAACCTTCCCCTGGAGTGGGGTGGGAATGGAGATTTTACAGTATCCTTACCCTCTCACGCCCACCAAGCCACACCCACAGAACCAGTAGTAAAAAATTTTGAAACCCACCACTGGTCCAGTGCATATCTTAATTTAATTTATTGTATTCCTTTTTTCACTTCTTGAATATTTAAAGGTATACTTAAACTATGTTGATAATTAAACCCCATTACATTAGCTTTTTAATTAGATGAATGTATTCTCGAAAAAATTAAGTGGTCCTGATATGGGAGGAAGAAAGTTCTTTATTTAAGTGAATTTCAAACTCTTTCCAGCATAAAGAGAATTGCAACCCAAATAAAACAGGCTCCATTGTAGGTAGCTGCCAACCCAAACTAATGCTAATTCCATTGGAGAGCTTGGACTGATTATCATCAAGTCCTTATCTGAGAATACCCAGGAAAGAGTTTGGGAAGTTAAAATGAAAGCTCATGAAGAGGGACAAAGGTGCTGGGTTTTTTTCTTTTTCTTTTTGCTGAACAAACTGAAAAATTAACTCTGTACGTCGTCTTGGCACTACTGGTGAAAAGCCAGTACTAAAGTTCCTGGGCTTTTCACCCTAATGTAAGTTTCAGTTTCTCAAGTTTCCAAAACCACTGTCCCATTGTCCAACCAAGGTGGGAGCTGGATGGTTGGCTACATCTCTCCTCCTCCTTCTCCGATCATCCAGACGTTAGAATGTGGTTACTCATCAGTTAGGAATGCTGTTTTGAATGAAGACTCCACCCCCCCTTCAGCTCCCAACTTTGTCAAGTCCCTCTGGTTTCTGGGGCAATCTCTCCTATAGTGATTCCTAGACCCACAGTTAAAACATTCTGATTTATCTTGGTCCCTGGTCTGGAAGTCTACCCTTTTTATTGGTCTGGTCTCCCTGTGGCTTGATGATCGTTCCCTTCTCAGGCTGTCCTCAGCTATCAGCCTGTTGGATAAAGTCTCTAAAGAGAGGTGCTCTATGTTGAGACTATCCAGTTGCATGATAAAGTTCTCCCAAATGGGGTCTAGAGAGTTTATGATGATGCTTTTCATGCTATCATCAGAAATGTTTCCCCCCTTTGTATGAGTTCTTCCCTGGTGACGTTTATCTTGAGTATGTGCTCCCCCATGGGTGTCCCTGCCTTATGCCTGGCTGAGTAAAATTCCCTGGATATTTTGGTTATAGTGGCTATACTCTTACTGTAAAACAAATTAAATATTTTTTGCAATATCTCTGCCACGGTTAAGTGGCGGCCAAGACTGGGGTAAATGCTGGGTGACAAGCTAGACATTAACAGATAGTAAGCCCTGTGGTGCAAACAGTCAATCTCAAAAGTCCGTGGCTTCTTGGGTGGGTCATCAAATAAGTACAACATATTTTCTTTCAGAAAAGCAATTTGTAGTTGGTGGTTCCACTCCAAAAGATTGGACCCATCTAATTTCAATTTGTGTGTCAGTGTTCCAAGTTGTGATCTCTTTCAGTGCTGACATAAAAGACACAGGAAGACTTGCTTAATGCTGGAATGAACTTTCTCCTAGTTCCTGGCTCTTCAGCAGATAGAGTTACCTGGGCAACAGAGGGAGGGGGGAATTCTTGTGAAGAGAAAGTGCATGGGACGAAGAGATGGATTTGCATAGTGGCCAATGAGACATTGGGGTTGAAGAACGGAAAGGGAGGGGTGTGGAAGGAGGTGCCAATCTTGGCTGCAACAGAGTTCAGGAATGTCGTTCTCTATTCTTACATAAAGATAAAAGATTCATTAGAAACTGCATTTGAAAATGAAGTTTATTTAAGATAGCAACGAAACCTGACAGACAGCCAAGATTCCTCCAAAGCCAAGCTGGCTGATTCAAAATCGCCCCGTTCCCTCCCAGACGTCTGGTTGGACTAGAGATTGTCCCCTGATATTATGGCTGAAGGCAAGCTCTCGGAGGAAAGCCTGCTTCGAGCAACGGGAGGAGGAGAATCGGCCGTGATCCCAGCCAGTTTGGAAAGTACGAAGGCTCAACTCTCCCCGCCTTCCCCATTGGCAGAACTTCAAACAAAGAAGCGTGAGCCAGATAAGTACCCGGGGACTGTGCCAAAAGCCTCTGAGGCTGAATTTCCCTTTCCAAATGTGAAAGATAAAGGGAAACCCCTAAGTGAATTGGGCAGGGCTTCCTGGCTGTGGGAATGGGAACAAGCCAGAAAACAAACTAAGCACCAAGAAATTCTAAGGAAGCCATTGGAAAGCCCCATAGATGAGTTGAAAGAGAAATTTGACCGTGCCACCCTTCAGGGGGAGGGGCCATCCTGCAGACCCAAAGAAAAGAGAGAATCAGTCTGGGCTGTTGATCCAAGAGGCCGTAGGCCAAGGTGAAGCCCCACCCCCTCCACAGCAGGAGGAGGAGGAGCCCAACTATGCATCCATGGGTCCCCCCCTCCCAGCAAGCAGCGAAGCCTAGATGAGGCAGCACCTCCCTACCCCAGGATGAGAGATGAGGCAGAGGACTATCAACACCAAGGCCGGCCCTACAGAGCTCAGCACAGAGAGGAGAGGGTAGAGAGAGACGAACCACCCCAGTTCAGAGGGAAGTTCGATGGTGACCCAGATAACCTCGCCCAATTCCTCGATTCAGCTGAGATATACATAGAGTGTTTTGGACACCTCTATCCTTTCCCCAGAGCCCTAGTGAATGTTATCTCGGAAGGGCTGGAGGGAGAAGCAAAGAGGTGGTCAGCATCCCTCTACAAAAACAGGCCCCCCCAGCTGCAAGATGCGGATGGGTTCTTGCAACTATTGAGAGCCCATTATGAGGAGGAAGAGGAGGACCCCTATGTGGAAGACGAGCTAAGAAACCTAATGCAGAAAGGGAAGCCTATCAGAGAGCATATCCGTGAATTCAGGAGTTATTGGGACACTGCCTCCCCTACCAGAGCCATTGCTGGTATACTTTTTTAGAACAAGCCTAGATAAGAGAATTTCCCAAGTGACTGCTTATCGAGACATCCCAAACTGACTCTCTGAATGGTTCCGGGTAGCAATAAAAGTTGACAGAGGGCTGCGGGCGAGCGACATGTCGAAACCACCAGATGGAAAGGAGAGGGGGCGGCCAAGCCAGGGGCATGAAAAACCCCAACATCACAGCCCACCCAGAGGCCATCTGCCCCACGGAGCCCACTAAAATGCTACAGATGTGGGGGAAGCAGCCACATAGCAGCAAGATGTGGAACCCCTAGGCCGGGACCAGCTCCACCACCCAAAACATGACCGGAACGAGGGCCCAGGTGCACCACCCACGTACCATGGAAAGCTCCCCAAATCCCGGAGTTTTTCGCTCACCTGACCGAAACCAGAGGAATCCCAGATGAGGGAGATCAGTCCCCCAAACCCTATGACATGGAGGATGATGGCGAGGACGACCCGATGGTGACTGCACCCGTCCATCTTTTTCTTTTCCCCATACGCCTAACAGCCCCCAAAACAGGGGCCCAAGGGACTTTCCAAGCCCTAATAGACTCTGGTAGCACAAGGTGCCTGATCAACCTATCCACAGTTCTAAAATTGGGAATCCGAGCTAAAAAGCTTAAACAACCAATTCGCTTTGAGCAACTTGATGGGTCCCTAGTGGGGGGAGCGTACACCACACACTTGACTGAACCTGTGAGACTGGAACTGGTAGATCACTGGGAAACAATCCATTTCATAATAGCCCCCAAGATGACAGACCCAGTCATATTGGGACTCTTGTGGCTGGACAAATGGGGCCCAATCATTTGGTGGCAAGAGGGGACCCGCAGACTGAGAATAGCAAAGGGCCCCCAACCCCTGCTGTCCCGACCAGAAGAATTCCCTACCACACTGAGACCCCAAAGCAGCCCGCCACTGCAGAAGAAAACACCACCAACACAAGGGTCCCTCTCAGAAGGTACAGCGAAGCAATTGGCAGCTGCACCCACCAGCGCTGGTAATGCAGATCAGATCCCAGGGGAGTACCAAGACCTTGCAGAGGTATTCAGCAAGGCCGAGTGTGACATTCTGCCGCCCCACCGCGAGACCGATTGTGCCATCGAGATTATCCTGGGAGCGAAACTACCCAAACCTAAAATGTATGCCATGACGCCCCGTGAAATGCAGGAAATGAGGGACTACATAGACAAGAACTTACGAAGGGGATTTATTGAGCCAGTAAAACCAAGGGTAGCAGCGCTGGTCCTGTTTAAAGAGAAAAAGGATGGCTCTATGAGACTGGTAGTCGATTTTTGAAGTTTCAATGCCGTTTGTGTACAAAACTTATACCCCCTCCCCCTCATGAAGGACATGATAGCCCACCTAGCTAAAGGAAAAGTTTTCACTAAACTAGACCTTCGAGAAGCTTATTACTGAGTACGCATCAAAGCAGGGAATGAATGGAAAACAGCATTCACCTGCCCCCTGGGTAGTTTCCAGTTCAAGGTAATGCCCTTTGGATTGCAAGGAGCCCCGGCAGTGTTCATGAAGTTGATAAATGAAGTCCTACATGAGCACCTATACAAAGGGGTCCTTGTCTACCTGGACGATATCCTCATCTACATGGAGACCATAGATGAACACAGACCCCTCGTCCGCCAAGTACTGAAAAAACTGCTGAGGGCAAACCTATATGTCAAACTGTCAAAATGTGATTTCCATCAATCATGGCTAGACTACCTAGGCTACCGAGTATCAAATGAGGGGATAGAAATGGACCCAGCCAAGGTCCAATCAGTTCTACAATGGCAACCCCCTCGCACCCGCAGACAACTGCAAAGCTTCCTCGGCTTCGCGAACTTTTACAGACAGTTCATCCCCTCGTTTGCGAAAATTGCCAAACCTTTGACGGACCTCCTAAAGACAGGAAGCCCAGCGACGAAACCCCGTCCGGGACAACCCCTGCAATGGGATCTGACCTGCCAAAAGGCATTCGAGACATTAAAGGGAATGTTTGCAAAAGAACCTGTCTTAAAACACCCTGATCCGGAACAACCTTTCGTCATCCAAGCAGATGCAAGTGATGTGGCAGTGGGAGCCGTGTTACTCCAAAAGAACAGTCAAGGTGATCTACAACCCTGCGCCTACACCTCCCGCAGGCTCACCGACACAGAGAGGTGATGGGCGGCGTGGGAGAAGGAAGCGTTCGCAGTAAGGTGGGCATTGTTGATCTGGCAGCACCTGCTAGAGGGAGGCCAGAAACCGTTTGAAGTCTGGACTGATGATAAAAACCTGGAGGCCCTAAAAACCCCACGGAAACTGTCGCCCAGGCAAGTCCGATGGGCTCAATACTTCAATTGTTTCAATTTTGAGCTTAAGCACATCCCAGGAGGGAGGAATTTCCTGGCTGACGCCCTCTCCCAAATGCCCCAATACAACAGTGAGCGGGAGCAAGTAGTGAATGCCATCATCCCCTCCACCCATGCAGCGGCTCAAGTGATCACCAGGCGGCAACAACGTGACCAGCAGGGCCAACTTGCAAGTGACTTAACTGCAAAATTAAAGAATGAGACACTGACAGACCCCTGGTTCCGAGACAATCAACATCTCTTGACAAAAAGGGACAAACTAGCATGGAAAGGGACAAAGCTCTATGTCCCACAGACTTTACGCACCCTGATCCTCAAGAGGAGCCACGATGTTAAACCAGCAGGACACTTCGGTTTCCAAAAGATGCTGCACTTAGTACGAAGGCAGTTCTGGTGGCCCCACATGAAAAAGGACGTGGACAGTTACGTAAAAAGCTGCACCATTTGTGCCACGATGAAAACAAGACCAAGTTGCCCACCTGGACTGTTGTAACCAGTAGCTGAGCCAACAAGACCATGGGAGGAGATTGCAATGGACTTCATAGTAGACCTACCAAGGAGCAGTGGAAATACAGAGATCTGGACTGTAATAGACTTATTCTCTAAACAGGCACACTTCATTCCTTGTAGCGGACTGCCCTCAGCCCGCCAGTTATCCAAACTGTTCCTGAAACACATCTACCGCCTGCATGGAGTCCCCAGGAGAATCATCTCCGACCGAGGGGTCCAGTTCACAGCAAAGTTTTGCTGTGAAGGAGGGAGTTTCTACGATCCATAGGGTCATCGCAAGGACTCAGCTCAGCATTTCACCCAAGCACCAATGGGGGGGCAGAAAGACTGAACGCTATGATAGAACAGTATTTGAGATGCTACGTCGACTACCAGCAGTCCAATTGGGCAGACCTCCTATCTTTTGCGGAGGTCGCATATAATACTGCTGTCCACAGCAGCATGGGGCTAACCCCGTTCAAAGTAGTGAGTGGCATGGATTTTGTCCCCATGCCAGAGTACCCAAGCGAGCCCCCTTCCTCAGTCAGCTTGACCGACTGGATGGCAATGTTGAGAGAAACTTGGGAGAATGTCAAGAGGGTGTTGGCCAAGGCGGCTCAATGTTATAAGAGACAAGCAGACAAGCACCGAACTCCCCAAAGACCATTTCAATTGGGAGAAAAAGTCTACCTTTCCACCAAGTACTTGAGACTTAGACTCCCGAGCAAGAAATTAGGCCCGAAATTTATAGGACTGTTCCCTATAGTAAAAATAATCAACCCTGTTACAGTACAACTGCAGTTGCCACGGCTCTTGGGGAAGATTCACCCCGTTTTTCACAGTAGCCTTCTGAAACCTGTAGTGGGGTCTACCTTAAGGCCGACGCCACGTGAGCCCCCTGGGCCCCTGGTTGTTGGGGGCCAAACTCACTACAAAGTGCAACGAATTCTTGACTCAAGATGGCACAGGGGGCGCCTCCAATACTTAATTAAATGGAAGGGCTACCCGTTATCAGAGGCTTCCTGGGTGAAGAGTTCAAACATCCAAGCTGACCGGCTTATAGCAAAATTCCATGCAGACCACCCGGGAAAGCCGGGTGGGGGGGTTTCACAGCAAAGAAGGGGACAATGATACTTATCTTGTTGTGTTTTTCCTATGGGACTGGTTACATCGGAGAAGTGAAGGGAGAGGGGCCGGATGTCAGCGTTCCAAATTGTGATCTCTTTCAGCGCTGACATAAAAGACACAGGAAGACTTGCTTAATGCTGGAATGAACTTTCACCTAGTTCCTGGCTCTTCAGCAGATAGAGTTACCTGGGCAACAGAGGGAGGGGGGAATTCTTGTGAAGAGAAAGTGCATAGTGGCCAATGAGACATTGGGGTTGAAGAATGGAAAGGGAGGGGTGTGGAAGGAGGTGCCAATCTTGGCTGCAACAGAGTTCAGGAATGTTGTTCTCTATTCTTACATAAATATAAAAGATTCATTAGAAACTTTGCGTTTGAAAATGACGTTTATTTAAGATAGCAACGAAACCTGACATTGTGATTGTCAGCAGTAAAAGTTATGTTACTTACAGTCTGGTGCTGTCCATGGTTCTTTATGTGAGTGAACTCGCAATATGCTGGGGGAATGCTTGTTGCCAGTCTGACCTGACTTATCTCTATGTTCCTTGTACTTATCTCTATGTTCCTTTCTCTTCCTGTAGGTGGCAACTGGGCATGCGCGAGGCTCATTTCCCGCCGGAGGTCGTCTGGTGAGGAGCTCCTTGTTGTTGCTCTCAGGCCTAGGCCTAGGCCTGCCGGTGGGGGGCTGGGCTCGCTCCTGATGGGCCTGTAGCCCTCCCTGGATGTTGGATGCCATGGCTGGACCTCTGCATCTTGGGCGAAGACTGGAAGAAGACGAGGAGACAAGACGGTCGCAGGTCGAGGATCCCTGGAGACGGCGGCGGTGGTCCTAAGTCGAGGATCTCCCAGATTCGGTGGTGCGGCAGCGGCGTCGGTGGCAACGTCGGTGGCAGTGGATCCTGGGTGATGCTGGAGAACCTCCGGATGGGCCAGGAAGCCAGGTGGAGGTCGCATGGTTGGTGCGTCGTTGTTTCTTCTCCTCATTCCGCAGCCTAGGGAAGTTGGTGCGACGGGTGGTGAGTGAGAATCCTGCGGGTATTCAGCCCTGCAAGTGGCCGGGTCTTGGGTGTAGTTTTTGGGGTGTGTTGTCCCGCATGGTGTTTGCAGGTGTGCTGCAAGGGTTCCGGTGGCTACCCTGCTGCTCTTTTGGGGGTGCTGAGCATCGGTTTGTTTCCTCCTGGCTCCTGCGGGCTTGAGTGTTGAGCTGAGTGCCGCAGCCAGGTTTCCGATCATTTCGTCTGCTTCGGGCTCGATGGGTGAGCCCCCGCAGGCTTGCGATCTTGCTTGGGTGTTGTTTTGGGGGCCTTCCCCATAGACGTTGGGGTTCTCGCTGTTTCCCGCCATTCGATTTGAATCTCGGCTTCCCATTGTCTGTTGGCCATTCCAAGATGGCCGCCGAGAGCATGACGTGGAAATGAAATCCTCTAGGTCCGGAGCTTCAGCTTGGGGATACCTTCCTCTTGCCAGGCTGAGGATTTCTTCTCTCTGTTGCTGGATGCTCATCGCTGCTCCATTGCTTTCGAGTAGGCTTTGGAGTTTCGCGATGAGCTCCTCTTTGCTGGCAGTCGCTTCCATCATCCCCAGGATGGTGGATTGGAATTCTTCGTTGCTTGGTGGCTCTGCCCTTTTGCAGTAGTAGCTTTCTTCTCTTGGTCCTTCGTCACTGGGTTGTGGGCTCGGGTTGTAGTCTCCATCACCATCAGTTGTGGTGGTCCTTGCTGTGGCACCTTTGAGAGCCTGCAGTTCTTTCATCTGCTCGATGTAGGCTCTGGTGGCCATTCTTTTCTCTGCCTCTGTCTGGGTTCTTGATTCTGCCATCTCTGTGGGTTGTGGGTAAACCATCCTCTGCTACTAATCTGTTGCTGATTTCTAGGATCTTACCCAATAACTCCAGACACAGGATGTGGTGAACCAATGCTCTTTATTGATCAATGTTTCTATTACAGGTATTTGGCTGGAAGTGACCTCTGGACTCCTGGACCATGACTTAAGTACCTGGGAGGTGGAGCTGAGGTAAGGAGGGGTCAGGGGAGGATCTAGGTGGATGTAGAGTTAACCCTTATCATACCTGGGATGGTTAATGGTGGGCATTTATACATAACAAAAACAACATTCTTATTTCTGGGAACCAAGGATGTTCTCACCAGCACCTGGAGGGATGTGGACAAGAGCCATCCAGATTTTGAAGGGTGACCTGATTGGGGCATATGATGGTTGTGTGCAATGGGAGGAAGAACTTTGCATTTTGAATTGGGTGGGGGAAACCCAGGGAGATTCAGAGTCGGGTTTTCACCAGCTGTGCCAAAATGACATGCCTAATAAGTCTTTATTTTGAGGAAGCCTCTGGCCTTGGAGTTTTGATTTCATTTGGGCTGTTACCACCCTGCAGAGGAAACTCAGGCACAGAGGTGGGTTTCAGCAGTTTCTGACCAGTTCTGGAGAACTGGTAGCGGAAATTTTGAGTAGTTTGTTGAACCGGTAAATACCACCTCTGACTGGCCCTGCCCCATCTATTCTCTGCCTCCCAAGTCCCAGCTGATTGGGAGGAAATGGGGATTTTGCACTATCCTTCCCCTGGAGTGGGGAAGGAATGGTGATTTTACAGTATCCTTCCCCTGCGATGCCCACCAAGCCATGCCCATCAAGCCATGCCACGCCCACCAAGCCACACCCAAACAACCGGTAGTAAAAAATTTTGAAACCCACAACCTTTTCTGGCCGAAAAAATGCTTTTAAAAGTATTTTAAGTATTAAAAGTATTTTAAGTATTAAAAGTATTTTTGAAGACCATCCTTCCCATAGATAAGAGAAGAAAGACAGGAAGTAACCTGAGATCTCTTGTATTATTTCTTATGAATATATATGTATACATTACTTTCCCCTCCTTTCTGAAATGTATAAATATGGGTGCATCCTTTTGTCTCCATCAGTGACCCTCCTACTAGTATTTTGGAGATGAGTCCTTCAGTACCTACTTTCTAATAAAAACTTTTGATTCCACGTATTCTAAGTCAGGATGAATATCTTCTGGGATGGGATCTTAATTTAAAGTCTAAAGGCAGTGGTTGCCCATATACAATTTCAAAGGCAGACATATATGTTTAGTTCCGTTAAAGATGGGTTTTTCACAAGTAGGAGTGCCAGGGGAAGTCAGCAAAATCAACTTGAATCCTCCGGAAATGGTACCAGTCTCTAGAAAGTCAGGAGGGACCTGGCCTTAGCCCCCTTCCTTTAGAATAGGCTAAAGAAACTGCACAGATACCAATCATTTCCTATATCTCTCTTTGACTTCTTTCTCCTACCCAATGTTGGTTGAACCTTTGAGCTGCTGCTTTTGCTCCTTCATGGGTCTGGTAAGAGGAACATGGTGACTCATGAGTTTAAAATGCTGGGTTGCTGATAGGGAAGCCCTTGTTCAAGACTCATTGCTGCCAGAAGCCAAGGGTGAGCTCCTGTCATATGCTCCAGCTCCTGCCGACCAAGCAGTTCAAAAGCAGGTGACTGAGAGTAGATTAATGGGTATCACTTCAGCGGGCAACTTCATGGGACATGAAAGGAGCCCCCAAATAGGTGCCCCCAGGATGATGATGATATCACTGGCCAATCGTTTAACCACAGAAACACTTTGGTGCTTCTGACATAGAAAAAAATGATGGGTCTGGTTATGGAACATAAACTATTTTTTACAGCCATTCTTGAAATAATCCCTTTCTCTTTCAATTTCTATTTCCAAACTCCTAGTTCACAAGTTATTGTTTAGGGCTTTTTCTATGTCTCTTTCTTCCTCAGGTGCGGCTCCATACATTTGTCTGTCTCAAAATAGGGACTAGTTAAAAGGTAACAGTAAAGGTTCCCCTGGACATGCGTGCTAGTCGTTTCCAACTCTAGAGGGCAGTGCTCATCTCAGTTTCTAAGCCAAAAAGTCCAAAGTCATCTCCATGGTCATGTGGCTGGCATGACTAAATACCAAAGGTGCATAGAATGCTGTTACTTCCCACCAAAGTGGTCCCTATTTTTCTACTTGCATTTTTTACATGCTTTTGAACTTTTAGGTTGGCAGAAACTGGGACAAGTAACGGCAGCTCACCCTGTTACGCAGCACTAGGGATTCAAACCGCTGAACTGCTGACCTTTCGATTGATAAGCTCAGTGTCTTAGCCACTGATCCACTACATCCCTAAGGGACTAGTTAGTCATCTCTAAATAAGATTCACAGATGGCTACAGATCTATCTATAAATTTTCCTAGGTAAAATTTATCTGTCATTTGAAACATCAAAGGGTATAATGTTGACTTTAACTAGCAGAAGGAGGTTGACCAAGCCTGTTGACCTTTACTAGCAGAAGGAGGTTGAGAAGGTTACCTCTCTTCTCCTTTGGATTTATTCTGAAAAGAAAACAAAACTATGTTTTATGGATCCTTTTGGTGACCCCATACCTGCCACGGCTTCAGCCTTAGAGCCCCCATATCTTCAGTCTTCTTCCTTGTCTTCCTGGATATGGAGGAATATGCAGCACTCAAGACATGGGCCAGAGTCAGAACAATATCGTAGACATGCTGAGTATTTAGTATCGGTTCCCTGTTCTCTCCCTCTTGGGTCTCCAGAGGTGCTTTCTGGATGCATCTTCTCCGGCCTTTGACAGACAAGACATGATTTGAAAAAGAACAGCGAAAATATTGATCTTGAAACTGGGGATCTACGTAGATATAGGATGGGATGTCATCAGAAGTTGTCCTTTGTTTCAACTGATAAACAAAGGACCACAAACTATGGACATATTTGTAAAGTCTGTGCCTGAATATTATCATATGCCCCAATTGTGTGGTGATCCAGATTTTCCCTTCAATGGGTCCTGGAAAACGCATAAATATTAAATGGAAAGGAAGAATTCTATCAAAAATGGAAACAAATTCTTTGAAGTGAACGAAGACTTTGGCTTTTCTCCATTTAGAGATGGCATCCCTGAGAGATGCCATGTACCCAGTCCTTGAGAATTGTTGTGATATAACAACACAAATTCCATTCCTGAAAAGCATGGGAGCAAAAGTCCTCATGAAATTGTCTCCTTCCTCTGTGTCTGAAGCAAAGAGCCCAATCAAGGTCCATCTGAAATGGAGGAGCAGTTGGATAATTATTGGGTAGTAAATGTCTTTTGGAGGTAACATCCGGTGGAAAAAAGGGAATTGGCTTTTATCCATCAGAGCCTCTGAAGCAACTCTGTCACTGACCTGAGAATGGAAGAAAGAATCCTATGTTATACTTTTTGGTCAGATTACATCTAAAGTATGAGCTTTTAAGAAATCCAACTTTTCTATGAAGAACACAGTGCAATAGTTTGTTATTGACTAGCCATTAGGGCCTATCAGAATATGTAATAGAGAAAACATTATAGAAGACTGTATAGAAAGAAAAAAACAAAAGAAAGAAATTACATAAGAAAGAATAAGAATAAGGTATACGTACTTCTGTTTCACCCGTACAATTTACCTCCCACAATCTCACATATCAACTGAACTGTTTCATTCAAATTAGTTGCAGCATTACATGCATATTTTTTAAAAATTCTAACCACATAGGAAATATGTTGTTTTAATATCCTAATAGGTCATTGGTCTTATTTGCAGTCAGATACTGATCTGTCTTTCTTTAAAAAAATTGACATTCAAATGATAGATGTGTTATCAAATAATAGATGTGTCATCACTGGAGGTTTTCAGAAAAGACTGGACAGCTACTTGTCTGAAATGGTATAGAATCTGCTGCTTATGTAGGGAGTTGGATAGATGAGGAGGAGGAAAAAAGAAGGAAGGAAGGAAGGAAGGAAGGAAGGAAGGAAGGAAGGAAGGAAGGAAGGAAGGAAGGAAGGAAAGGAAGGAAGGAAGTGAAGGAGGGAGAGAGGGAGAAACGTAAAGAAGGAGGAGGAGGAGGAGAACAGGAAGAGGAGGAGGAAGAGGAACAGGAGGAGGAGGAAGAGGAACAGGAGGAGGAGGAGAAGAAGAAGAAGAGGAACAGGAGGAGGAGGAAGAGGAACAGGAGGAGGAGGAGGAGGGGAGGGGAAGGCAATAATCCTACTCATTTAGCATTAATACAAATAAGAGAAGTCAACCTCTACATTATATGATCATCTCAGCAAGCTGGACTTGATGAACATTTGGGATCCTATCAACCCTACAAGGCTGCCCAGATCTCGAGAAAGAATATAAGAATATTAAAGCTATATTTGCTATAGTGAGAAAATCTTGCTCTCTTCCCTTCTTACTCTCTTCCCTTATCCTCATACTCCAGTCTGAAGTTTCTTTTAATTCTTTGCTATTTCTCTGAATTTCATTCATACTTTAGCACTTGAATCTCCAAGATCCCTTCCAACTCTATTATTCGATGTTCTATGTCTTCTACCTGTGGAAATCCATGTACGTCTATTATATGGCACTTGCTTAAATCTTCCCTATTTAATCATTGGCTCCAGCTGCTCAAATCTTGCTCAAGTAAATTTGTTCTATTGGTGATATATTTTAAATTCCCAAACTTCAGCTCGATATTAAGACCATGGGGGTAACCTTGACACTATATATCTACGGAGATTCTCAGTCATCCAGGTCATGGTTGTTCCAAAGGTCCTTTTTCAAAAGGCAACTGGACTTTGCTTTTCCTTGAAGATGTTCTGTTCTGAACTGAAGGAGCTTCTTGGATGAGAAGCAGAACATTTTCAAGGAAAACAAAGTCCAGTTCAGGAGTGGAATTCAGCCTATTCGGACTGGTTCGGGTGAACCGGTAGCTCTGACGATCAGCTGAGAGCGAACCAGTTCACTCCAACAATCAGGTGAGCCCATCCGCCCCTGCGCTATAGTGACCTATATTCCCTTTGTTTGTAGCCCAGCTGATCGGCACGGTAGAGCAGATTGCCGTGTCTCAGCTGTTCTACTCAGTTTCAGAGCTATTTTCAAATGCACCATGTGTGCGCTCAGCGAACCGGTTGTTACACTGGTTGAATCCCACCACTGGTTCAGTTGTCTTTTGAAAAAGCACCTTTGGTATGATGGACATCCTATGAGTTAATAAATGGAGCTGAAGAACCTTCTTGAATGAGAAGAAAAATGTCTTCAAAGAAAAAAATCTAGAAGATCCAGTTGCTTCTTGACCTGGACCTGAATGACTGAAAAGCTCCATAAACAAATGGAGCTAGTAAAGTTTAATAACTTGTTTTTTTTTTTAAAAGAAAGAAATTAAGCTATTTTAAAATTCTAATAGTACGTTCACTAGTTCCTTTGCTCTAAGTAAGGTACTTTGTTAGTGAGAGAGGCAAGATTCAGTCTAAGAGAAAACTATGCCCAGATAAAGAAAGGAGATAATTTGCTGTATCCGCTCATCATTAAACAGCCATCTATGCCTATGATGTGATTTTCCAAAGATTTTAACATTTGACTTTATTAATTAATAATAGTAATATTAATAACAATAAGAACAACAATAACAACAATAGAATTACATTATAAATATACAATGCAATATAATATAAATAATATAATTATTTATAAAATAATATAAAATACCCTATGCCACCAGACTTGAAATTCTGGGTTTAGAAAATGTAGAACTACGCCACCTTCGGTATGACCTAAGCATAGCTCATAAAATCATCTGCTACAATGTCCTACCTGTCAATGACTACTTCAGCTTCAACCACAACAATACGCGAGCACACAATAGATACAAACTTAAAGTGAACCACTCCAAACTCGATTGCAAAAAATATGACTTCAGTAACAGAGTTGTTAACACCAGGAACACACTAACAGACTCTGTGGTCTCATCCCCAAACCCCCAAAACTTTAACCTAAAACTGTCTACTGTTGACCTCACCCCATTCCTAAGAAGTCTTTAAGGGGCGTGCATAAGAGCACCAGCGTGCCTACCATCCCTGTCCTAATGTTCCCTTTAATTGTATTCATTTTATGTATTCAATTAATTCTTATATATATTATCTAATATGTACTCAACAAGATAAAATAAATAAAATAAAAAATTATTATGAGAGTAGGAGTCAAGTCTTAATAACCTACACAACCCAACTTGCAAGTGTGTTAATATCATATTCTGAGTATATAACAAGGTGTTTTAATGGGTATTTAGTGTGGTAATACGCCTTCCAGGCATGACATCGGAGTTGCAGGAGGGAGAGGCCTCTTTTCAGATGGCATGTCTGAAAGGTAGGAAGAGGGCAAAGATGGACCTCCACCCCAGCAGTTCACAGAATATATCTGTAGCTTTGTAGGTAATTGTTTTAATCTGTCAAGATTCTGTCTGTAGGTGAAGAACAATAAAGGGAAATGATTCATAAGGTACTCCTGCGTTGATCGTGGTTCTTGGGATTTTACATCAATCTTACACCATTGTCTTACCTTTTGGTAACTAGTGAGCTTTCTTCTCATGCCTCCATTGAGTCGAAATTACTCTCTCAGAAGTGTTTATACAAAGGATTTTGATCAGGGTTAGTATTCTGGAAAACTTGTTAAGGGCAATCAATTTCTTCCATAATATTTCTTTGTTTACTATGTCAAATGCTATGCTAAGGTATTATTGTCAATAGTAGATCAATTCTGCCTACAGCCTGCTTGTTCTTCTGCAAGTAATGTGTTTTTCATCTGCCCACTATCCACTCTACTCAAGAGGAAACTAGCATATATATTTATTCATAATATATGTTGCGGGAAAGTAATCGGAGCTTCTTTCAGATTTTATTCTGCCCCATCCTTATGTTTGAGCCCCTTCCACAATAGAAGACAAAAAGAGGGGGACCATGGAAATCTAAATTGGTCAGGAAATTAGATAGGTCCTGCAATGTAGGAGTATATGAAATAAGAATAAAATGCACCAGTAATTGAAAGGGTCCTTTTTATTCCCATTTTTATATGAAGGAACCACCATTGACACCTTCCACCCAAATGGATATGTCAGGTATTATTTAATGTGGAAATGAGGCTGCCAATATAGAGAGCACTACATTTTATCAATAATTCAGATGATAGAAAATTCTCTCCAGGATCTTATTTCTCTTTAAGTCTTTTTTCATAAATTTGACCATGAAGAGATTAAGGTAAAAAATAGTAACATTTTGGCTAAGATTCCTTTATTTTAAAAAAACTGGTTTGTTGATGATATGGATCCTACATGTTCATAAGACATGTATGTTTTATTAGCTGTAGTAAGATAAGTCATTGGAATTCTTTTCATGAATCTGGGATTTGTTCACCACTGGCTAAGATCATATACAAAATATGAGCTTCCCATCACTGTTGCCTACTTCTTTTGTACACATGATTCTATGAATGAACACAGAGCCACTCCTCACTTTAAAACACCAAAAGCAATGAGGATGGTGTCATGAGAGGATATAGCTTCTCTGATCCTTGCCCTCTCCCTACTGCAGTTCCCAACCCATTGCCATGACACCAGTAGTGGATTCCACTTACCTACGCTACCGGTTCAGAACTGTGAGCGTGCCTGCGCACTTGTTTTGCTCGCATGTGGCACTTCTGCATATGCGCAGAACCTTCTGCGCATGCGCAGAGTGTCTGTGATGACGTCTGGGTGGGTGGGCCGCAACTACCAGTTCGCCTGAACCAGGGCAAACCGGTAGAAATCCACCACTGCATGACACCTACAATGGCCATAATAAAAAGCAACTCTTGATTTCTATGGAGGAAGTATGGTTGGATCTATTGCTCCACCACCTCCACTACACTCACTTTACCAGATAGAGAAAGACCCACACATAACCTGTGGAATTTTGTAGGTGCCTAGTATTGTTGACATCTGCATGGAAATCTCCCTTTTAGCTCCATCAACAAGAGTCAAAATGTTGTCCTTCCTTCCACAGCTGTAGTTGGGAACATTGGCTTCTCCAGTAGAGAGCATGTCCAGCAAGGCATCTGAAGTCCCAAATGTGTTCAAATAGTTGTCATGGATGTTGTAGCCCAATGTGAGATTGTGCAGAATCTGGGGACTTTTGTTGATTTGTTGAATGGCAAAAATGTACCACAGGAGATTTGATAATCTTTTTAAAGATAAACCACTGTAAAAAATGTTTGTTATCATCATCATCAACAACAACAAAACCAAATTCATGTTTTCAATTTTATACTCTTTGTCACCAGAAGCCCAGTGAGTCTTAAGTTTAGATTGCAGAAAATTAATTGAAAAGCAGAGGCAAATGGTATTTACTCATCACTATTTAATTTTTTTTTACCTTCAAGAAGATGGGGGATGTTCCGGGTTGGCGTCGCGGCGATATAGTCGGGGAAATAGCGGGGCTCTCATGAGCCCCGCGAAAACCCCGACTGACGAACCGCCACTCACAGGTCTGCGGACCGAACCTGTCCTGTAGGGACAGGGGAAAGAGAGGGACACCTTGGATGGCCGAGAGGAATAGGCAAGTTCCTCAGAGGCTGGAGGAAACCCTCTGAGTTGGTGGCGGGGGGATGGCAGCCATGGCGGCTGCCACGAAGCCGGGACAAACTGGGAAAAGAAATGCGCAGGAGGAAGGAAAGAAGAATGACGTGCTTTGAAGCTGGGTGAGTGTCATTGACCCAGGCGAGAAACAGCGTTTTGAGCATAAATATCTACTAATAAGGCCCCAAGCCTGAAACAGCAGCTGGAGATCTTTGGGGCTTGAAGATTTTCTAAAGAAATAACAAGTGTTAAAGGTGGGAAACACTCTGGAAGAGTATACTTGGAAATTGTTGATTAATAGATAAATATACTGAAAAGAAAATACTACCTGTTGGGAGTAGGGAGTTAAAATGCTGGAAATTAGCCAAAATGCTGGAAATCATCCAAAAAATAGAGTTATGGAGGAGAATATGCTGAAATTCAGCCAAAATAAGACATGCTGGAAATCAGTCAAATAACAGGTGGAGCTATGGAGGATAAAATGCTGAAAATCAGCCAAATAATAGTTGTGGAGTTAGGGAGAAGAATATGCTGAAATTCAGCCAATACAAGATACATTGGAGATTAACCAAAAAACAGGTGGAGTTAGGGAGAATAATATGCTGGAAACCAGCCAAACTGAATTACGTTGGAAATTAGTTAAATAATAGTTGGAGATATATATATAGGGTGAAAAAGAAAATGTTAGAAAACAACTAAAATGAAATGGAAATTTTGAGATCTTTGTGTAAAAATTTAAGATTTGAAGACTGGATGGGTCTAGATACTAAAAAGCACAGTAAGAATTTTGATCAATAAATGGAAATAGAAGTTAATGTTGTATATATTTGGAACTTAAAATAGGAGGTGATAAAATAGTAAGATAAACATTTAGATTAAGAGGTTAGATTATTATTACTATTTTTTTAGGGGGAAAAAACTTTTGTATTTTGATTTTTTTGTTAAAAGAAGTAATGGAGAAGAATTTGGAAATAACTGAATTGATTTTTGATATAATAGAATGATTTAATTAAGATGCTAGAATCTATGTTATAAATATTTGTTTTTATTTGGAACTAAAAGATGTAATGGTAAAAAAAAATTATGAAAATGTAAGCAAGATTACCTACCTATGACCAGATCAAGACTTCATTCTTGAAAGTTATATTTTATGTTTATGTTTGGAAAAAATAAAAAATATTTTGCAAAAAAAGAAGAAGAGGAAGAAGAAGAGGAGGAGGAGGAGGAGGAGGAGGAGGAGGAGGAGGAGGAGGAGGAGGAAGGAGGGGGAGGAGGAGGAGGAGGAGGAGGAGGAGGAGGAGGAGGAGGAGGGATGGAAATAGTCCTTTACCATGTATAAGAATCACAAATATACCATAATTCTTAGAATTAATTTTCCTCTGCCCATTACCAGATTCAAAATCATTCAATTATTGAAGTAGAACGACCAAAAATAAAAAGGATGTTTTGTAATTGCCACAGAAAATCAACTCTAAAAAAGTAAGCTTTTATTTCTCTAAAGATCAGATATTCAATATCAATGAATGATTATTAAAATATGGAAATGAGCCAAGCAGAGGCAACTATATCCCTTTTAATCACTACTTTAAACAAAATTCAGTATTCAAGTGAGGAATTCAGGACTGGATTGGGAGGGGAAAATAATCTGGACTTCTTTCAGATTTTTTTCTGCCCAATCCTTGGATTTGAGTCTCTTCCACAGTAGAAGAGAAAAGAAGGAAGCCATGGAAATCAACATTATTCAGGAAATTAGATAGGTCTTGCAATTTAGGAGTACGTGAAATAAGAAGAAAAGAAGAAAAACGTTATAACTGCAACTGGAAGGAACGCAAGTCAATGCCTGACTTACAAGTGAGACTGACTAGGAGGAACCATATTGAAAGACAATGTTCTCCGTGGTATTTTTGTTTCAGTGAGAACTATACTAATGAGATGGTCTCCTGGTCCGTAATAGCTCCATGGTTTATTTATTATTTATTTTATTAATTTAATTTGTATACCGCCCTTCTCCCAGAAGGGACTCAGGGCGGTGAACAGCCAAAATTAAAAAACATACAAACACAAAAGTTAAGATAATTAAAAAAATTAAATAATTGGCTACCCAATTTAAAACCCCAAATCCATAAAATTTAAAATCCCAGTTAAAAACCATTTAGGCTAGGCCGGCTTGATGAAATAAAAACGTCTTCAGGGCTTTACGGAAGGTCCGGAGGTCCGGGATCAATCGTATTCCGGGAGGCAGCTCATTCCACAGGGCGGGTGCCCCCACAGAGAAGGCTCGCCCCCTGGGGGCCGCCAGCCGACATTGCCTGACCGACGGCACCCCGAGGAGGCCCTCTCTGTGAGAGCGTATTGGCCGGTGGGAGGTTATCGGTAGCAGCAGGCGGTCTCGCAAATACCCTGGCCCTAAGCCATGGAGCGCTTTAAAGATGAGAACCAACACATTAAAGCGCACCCGGAAGACCACCGGGAGCCAATGCAGCTCGCGCAGGAGAGGTGCTACGTGGGAGCGCCACGTCGCTCCCATAATCACCGCGCGCGGCCGCATTCTGCACCAGCTGGAGCCTCCGGGTGCTCCTCAGGGGGAGCCCCATGTAGAGAGCGTTACAGTAGTCCAGGCGTGACGTAACCAAGGCATGAGTGACTGTGCACAAGGAGTCCCGATCCAGAAAGGGGCGCAACTGGCGTATCAGGCGAACCTGATAAAAAGCCCCCCTGGCCACGGCCGTCATATGCTCTTCTAAAGACAGCCGTGTGTCCAGGAGGACGCCCAAGTTGCGAGCCCCCTCTGTGGGGGTCAGTGACTCGCCCCCAATAGCCAGCGATGGCACCAGCTGGCTATACCGGGACGCCGGCATCCACAGCCACTCGGTCTTGGAAGGGTTGAGCCGAAGCCTGTTCCTCCCCATCCAGACCCGCACGGCCTCCAGACACTGGGACATCACTTCGAGGGCATCATTGGGGTGGTCTGGGGTGGAAATGTACAGCTGAGTGTCATCAGCGTACAGATGGCATCGCACCCCAAAACCACGGATGATCTCACCCAGCGGCTTCACATAAATGTTGAACAGGAGTGGCGAGAGGACCGACCCTTGCGGCACCCCGCAAGCAAGGTGCCTCGAGGTCGACCTCTGCCCCCCTGCCAACACAGACTGCGACCGGTCAGAGAGATAGGAGGAGAACCACCGCAGCATGGTGCCTCCCACCCCAGTCCCTCCAGCCGGCGCAGCATGATACCATGGTCGATGGTATCAAAAGCCGCTGAGAGGTCTAATAGGACCAGAACAGAGGAGCAACCCCTGTCCCGAGCCCTCCAGAGATCATCCACCAATGCGACCAATGCCGTCTCCGTGCTGTACCCAGGTCTGAAGCCGGACTGGCATGGATCTAGATAGACGGTTTCATCCAGGAACTGTGGGAGCTGTCGCGCAACCACACTCTCCACAACCTTCGCAACAAAGCGAAGGTTGGAAACCGGACGATAGTTTGCCAAAACGGCCGGGTCCAGAGAAGGCTTCTTGAGGAGGGTCCTCACCACCGCCTCTTTCAAGGCGGGAGGCAAGAAACCCTCTCTCAAAGAAGCATTTATGATCCTCTGGAGCCAGCCTCGTGTTACCTCCCGGGTGGCCAGTACCAGCCAGGAGGGGCACGGGTCCAATAAACATGTGGTTGCGTTTAGCCTCCCCAGGATCCTGTCCACGTCCTCAGGAGTCACAGGGTCGAACTCATCCCAGATAACATTCTCAAGACCAGCCTCAGTCACCCCGCCGGGATCTACCCAGTCAGAGTCCAAGCCTTCCCGAATCTGAGCGATTTTATCGTGCAGATACTGTGCAAAATCCTCAGCCTGCCCTTGCAAGGGGTCTCCCCGCACTCCCTGATGTAGGAGGGAGCGAGTCACCCTAAACAAGGCGGCTGGGCGGTTATCTGCCGATGCAATAAGAGCGGAAAAGTGGTTACGCTTTGCCGCTTTTATCGCCACTAGATAGGTCTTAATATGAGACCTAACTAGTGTTCGGTCGGATTCGGAGCGACTGGGCCTCCAACCACTCTCTAGGCATCTTTTCCGGCGCTTCATCCCCCTCAGCTCCTCGGAAAACCAAGGGGCCGGGCAGGTTCGGCGTCGGGTCAGAGGCCGCAAAGGCACGACTCGGTCCAGAGCACCGGCGGCTGTCCTATCCCAGGCAGCCACCAGATCTTCAGCCGAGTCGTGAGCCAGAGTTTCAGGAACTGGCCCAAGCTCCCTCTGGAACCTATCAGGATCCATCAGGCGCCTGGGGCGGAACCACCTGGTCGGTTCCGCCTCCCTGCAGTGGGGTGCAGCGGGCGAAAGGTCCAGTCTCAGGAGAGAATGGTCCGACCATGACAGGGGTTTGTTTTTATCCTGCTGCTCCAAGCTCAGAGGGCACTTCATCCTAAGCTTCCCAGAGACTGGCTGGGACATCAGCAGCATCAGAAGCAGAAGCAGGAGGTCCATAATTCATGGAAATGAATCAATCCTAGTTTCTAAACAAGAGTGACAAGAATAGTTAGAAGAATTCAAAGCACTCTCACAAGATGGAAATGCCAGTGACTTTGCTGATGCTGACAGAGACAAACCAGCTTCACCTGAAAAGGATAGAAAGATTCATTCAAAAACACAGCCCCTTCCTGTCCTGAACTCACTCAGCATAGCTAGAGGCATTTATCCTTTTCTGATGTAAGATCCCTTTCATGTTGTTTCAGTCTGATGTTTACTTCAAAGGGACTAACTGGAGAAGTAGCGAAGAGGTCCCAAAGATCAGGATTGTGATCATTACAATAAGAAGCATCTTCTCCTCTGGGGATTCTGAACTTTTTCAGGGATCCGTATTTTCCGATTTTTCAGCCAAATTTATTTAATTAGTTTTATCTCCATTTTAAATTTTGTATCTATATGTTTTATTTTATGGCTGTTCACCGCCCTGAGTCCTTCGGGAGTAGGGCGGTATACAAATTTAATAAAATGAAAATGAAATGAAATGTATGCAGAGGGGTAGCTGGAGAAAAGTATATAAGTGAGGGGGGGGGGTGAAATCAGATGCTATAGGTTCTGTTCTGTTGTAGTTTTGGTCCTTCCTGTCAGGACATTTCGAGAAAGTGATGCTGGAGGAAGATAGTTCAACAACCAGGGAATTGACTTCTGCTGTCCTTCAATGTGGTTTCTTGTCAAAATGCATAGTGGTTTCAATCTCATTGCAGATACCAAGGGAATTTTATTTGCGCATGGTCACTCATGCCCTAGTTACCTCCCGTATGGACTACTGTACATGGGGCTCCCCTTGAAAAGCACCCAGAGGCTCCAACTGGTCCAGAATGTAGCCGCGTGGGTGATTATGAGCGCAGCTCGTTGCAACCATGTAACACCTCTCCTACATGAGCTGCACTGGCTCCTGGTGGTCTTCCGGGTGTGATTCAAGGTGTTAGTTATCACCTTTAAAGCGCTCCATGGCTTAGGACCTGGGTACCTACGAGACCGTCTTTTGCCACCAATAGCCTCCCACTGACCAGTTCGTTCTCACAGGGAGGGACTACTCAGGGTACCGTCAGTCAAATTATGCCGACTGGCGACTCCCAGGGGGAGGGCCTTCTCTGTGAGGGCTCCAACCCTTTGGAATGAACTGCCCCCTGAGATACGAAATATCCCTGATCTCCGTGCTTTCCGCCATGCCCTCAAAACCCTGATGTTCCAACAAGCGGGGCTAAATATATGAACATGTGAATGTTTTTAAAATGTTATCTAATTTTAGGTTCTATTTATTTGGGCCAAACTGTGTTATAATAATAATTTTAATTAGCAATTTTATGATGTTTGTGTATCTATATTTTTCTTGACTGTACACCGCCTTGAGTCCTATGGGAGAAAGGCGGTATAGAAATATAATAAACAAACAAACAAACAAACAAACAAATAAATAAATAAATAAATAAATAAATAAATAAATAAATTTGGAAACCAGGCCAAGCTTAATTATGGAGCTACAGCAAACTTCATGGACCTCCCTTTTGCAGAAGGCCATGGTGTTCCTAAATAAACCCTCTAATCACCCCCAATGGTCAAAATAATCCATGGTCTTCCATTATAATCTAGTCCCAGGGCTTGGACCACAGCATCATTAAAAAAAAAATTCCCATTGCCACTCCTTTCAAAACACCCAAATGCCTCCAAATTGCTTGGCTATTTCTCAAGCGGGATCTGTCCATTATATCAAATATCCAGTGGTGAAATCTAAAATTTGTTACTACCAGTTCTGTGGGCGTGGCTTGGTGGTGGTG
This sequence comes from Arizona elegans, assembly GCA_022577455.1. Lineage (NCBI taxonomy): Eukaryota > Metazoa > Chordata > Lepidosauria > Squamata > Colubridae > Arizona > Arizona elegans. Next base: position 21,565,096 of record JAKOOJ010000012.1, read on the forward strand.
GGTAATGTGACTGGGTGGGCATGGCCAACTTTTTTTTTTTTTACTTTTAAAACCATTTTTTCTACAACCTGTTCTGATGAAGAGGTTGTAAAAAAAATGCTTTTAAAAACCTCTGACGATCCCAGCTGAGTTGCCTGATCGTCAGAGGCTTTTTTTCTTTTAAAAACATTTTTTGTACAACCTCTTCGAGAGGTTGTTTAAAAAAAATGTTTTTAAAAGCCTCTGACGATCCCAGCTGAGCCGCGTGATCATCAGAGGCTTTTTCTTTTACTTTTAAAAGCATTTTTTCGGCCGAAGAGTTGTAGAAAAAATGCTTTTAAAAATTAAAAAAAAGCCTCTAATGATCACACGGCTCAGCTGGGCATTGGGAGAGGGCAAGGATTTTTGCTACCAGTTCTCCGAACCACCCGCCTCCATCGCTACCGGATCGGGTGATCCGGTCTGAACCGGGAGCATTTCACCCCTGCAAATATCCCTTGACTCTAGAGTGGAATGGAAGAATGCCTTGGAAACATTGGTCCAATAATTAGGATGGGGAGTAAACAACAGATGCAATTTTATAGATTTGACAGCTTTTGGGTTTCTGAAGACAAAAGATCTCCTTCCAACTTTGACCATCTATCCAAAAGATGGAGAGAAATTTTGGAATGGGGCTCTCAGGGAACAATTTACTGAAAGTCAACAATATTTTTAAGAGAGAGTTCAAATCAACCCTGATGCAGCAGTCAAGGTATTGGATGAGGAGGAGGAAGACCCAGTTCACGTCCCCCATGGAAGATCCATGGGTGATGTCACGACACAGTTATTCTCACACACTTCTCAAACAGTGATTGGTTGGAGGGAGCTTTGTAGAGTTGAAGAAGTGAACAACATGGCTATGCTATCACGCTTAGCGGACATGTAAAAACAATTAAAGAGAATTCAAAGATTATTTCAATATATGATTATTGTGGGGAGATTTCTCTATGGAAAGATTAGGCGTTACTCACCACAGTTGGTGAAATTGACAGAACTTTCTGAGATGTACAAATTGACTTACACATTAGTGGTTTATTGGTTTATTTCTATTGTGATGCAAAACAAAAAACAGGTATGTTTGTGTGGATATATGCTTTTTTAGAAAATTTAAAGGAGAATTTAATATCTTTGACTTATTAACTGGCATTTGGGAGAAAGTCATATAAAAAGTTCATTTCTATTTTATTTTTTGCACCATTGCCCAAAGGGTCAGGCTGGTCCCAATCTGGCTGGCCTCCCAGAAGGATCTGAAGTCATGTCTTTGCCAATTGGCCTGGGGATTAAAGAGAGATGTACACCATAAAATGTCTGTATTCTTCTTGAATGGTTTTACTGAATGTCTTCTCATTCTGAAGTGTTTTTAATGTTTGTATGGCTGTTTTATGTGTGTGTTTATGTGTGTGTGTGTTTGTGTGTATTTGCGGTACCATTTCTTTTTTAACTGTAAGCCACCCAAAGTCACAATTTGAAATGAATTGCTATATAAATTGGAAAAAAAAAATGAAATGCAACAATAGTTCATTAAGAGAATATCCCACCTAAAAAGAAGTCTACTAATAGTTTTCCATGTAGCATGGACCTCTGGAAATGTGATGATTTGGAGTTAATGTTTCCCAGAGTTAGAGAAAGCCCAAGAGAGTTTTGTTAGAAGGTAGCTCAAGTTCATAACTTTGCTAAGTGTATGGGAAAATGACCATCTCAGGATGGGTAACTTCTGAATAGAACCTTCCTTCCTTCCTTCCTTCCTTCCTTCCTTCCTTCCTTCCTTCCTTCCTTCCTTCCTTCCTCTTTCTTTCTTTCTTTCTTTCTTTCTTTCTTTCTTTCTTTCTTTCTTTCTTTCTTTCTTTCTTTCTTTCTTTCTTTCTTTCTTTCTTTCTCACTTCATCCAAAAACCTGGGCTGACAATTACTGGGATCCTTGGCCACCTCAAGATCTTGGACAAGATAAACCAGCATTATGAGATAAACTCAAAGTACATTTTAGAATCCATTACTCCATGACTTCTGTCCAACATGATTGATCAAAGAGAAAAAGTTTGTAAGGAAAACAAGGAACACCCAGATTACCTGCCAGTTTCTCTATTACTCTCTATTATATATTCTATTTGGATATGTCCAAGGGGCACCAGCCACTGGATCCCTGCTAGTAGGCATATATGTGAGTGGATTGCTATAGTAGTGTGTACTGAGATGATTGATGAAGTTTTAGTCAGTTGAATGAGGCTCTAGAATATATTAATGGAATTATATTCTTGTCTATGAGAGCAGATGGTGTCAGAGAGAAAATCAGAGGTTAAAATTTTTGAACTGTTTTTAACAAATTCAGCAACATAAACCAAAAACAATATTTTTGGAAAAGGGGAGTTTTCTACATACTTAAACACAAAGAAAAAAGGTGAAATATATTTATTGTAAACTAGTGTATTGTCCATTGGGATGCAAACCAAAAGCAGGTGTGTTTGTGTGAATGCATGCTTTTTTTAGGAACTTTAAAGGAGAAAATAATATATTTGATTTCTAACTAGCATCTTCCAGAAACTCCTATGAAAATTTCCTTTTGGTTTTATTTTGACATCAAATGTTCTTTTGTATTCAGCTCTGGTCTTAAAAAAATAATGTAGCACTTGGGGATGAAGATGCAGCCTAGCAGGCCAGTGCTCGAAGCCAAGATAGAGAAGATCTGTACAGCCACCATATACTTCCCCTTGGTGCTCAGGTAGGTGGGAACGAAGGATATCCAGACACTGCAGAAGACCAGCATGCTGAAGGTGATCAGCTTGGCTTCATTGAAAGCTCCAGGGAGATTCCTGGCCAGAAAAGCCACCGTGAAGCAGATAATAGCCAGGAAACCCATGTAACCAAGGGCAAGGTAGAACATGGCAACAGAGCCTTGATTACATTGGAGGATGATTTCTGCAGGTTGTGAGTACATATCTGACTCAGGGAATGGGGGAGACATGCCCAACCAGATACTGCAGAGGACAACTTGGACACCAGAACAAGAAAGGATGATAGAATTGGCCAAGGTCTTCCCTAGCCATCTCTGTATATTATTCCCTGGTTTTGTGGCAAAGAATGCTAAAACCACAGTGACTGTTTTGGCCAAGACTGTGGAAATGGCAACTGAGAAGATGTTGCTGAAGGCTATTTGTTGGAGAAGGCAAGTCCCTCTCCTCGGCTGGCCAATGAATAGGAACGATGTCAAGAAGGAAAGCAGGAGGGAGACGAGAAGAATGTAGGAAAGGTCGCGATTGTTGGCTTTGACTATGGGAGTATCTCGGAACTTAATGAAGATTCCCAAGACAGAACCTGTTACTAAAGAGAGGAACAAGGCAAGTGAAGCTAGGATGATCCCCAAATTTTCTTGATAGGATAAGAAAGTCTCAGTCTTAGGTATACAATCATTTCTATTGATGTTTGGATGCTGATCTGCTGGACATTTGGTGCATTTTTCAGCATCTGAAAAGAGAAAGATTAACATCTACTATAAAGCAGGTTTTTCCGTCAGAAACATACTTAGAGTGAGACGAGTGATGGTATGTTTTGTATTCATTTGTATGTATTTTGCATTGTTTGCATCCCAGACATTATTAACCACCCTTCAGAAAAGAAAATCAAAGCATTCCGCCAGCCTCCCTCAATAGAATAGAATAGAATAGAATAGAATAGAATAGAATAGAATAGAATAGAATAGAATAGAATAGAATAGAATAGAATTCTTTATAGATGAAGTGTGATTGGACACATAAGGAATTTGTCTTTGTTGCATATACTCTCAGTGCATATAAAAAGACAAAATACATTCATCAAAAATCATAAGGTACAAGACTTAATGATAGTCATAGGGAACAAATAAGGAAATAGGAAACAATATCAATATAAATCATAAGGATACAAGCAACAAAGTTACAGTCATGCAGTCATAACTGGGAGGAAATGGGTGATAGGAACAATGAGAAAACTAGTAGTAATAGTAATGCAGCCTTAGTGAATAGTTTGATAGTGTTGAGGGAATCATTTGTTTAGCAGAGTGATGGCGGTCGGGGAAAAACTATCCTTGCGTCTAGTTGTTCTGGTGTGCATTGCTCTATGACGTTTCGAGGGAAGGAGTTGAAACAATTTATGTCCTGGATGCAAGGGGTCTGTAAATATTTTCAGAGCCCTTTTTTTGACTTGTGGAGTATACAGGTCCTCAATGGAAGGCAGGTTGCTAGTAATTGTTTTTTCTGAAATTCTCTATGGATCAATATTCATTGGGACTTCCAAAATTGGACAATTTTAAGCCCAGGAATGAGGAAAATGTATGACTCAAGGTCTCAATAACCCCTTCCAGATCTGATTCATCAGCACATCTGTATGAATAAACTGGAGGAAAACTTTTTTATCGGCTCCCACTTTGCAAATGTCAATTTTCCCCCACTGCTTTGACCAAGGAAAGTGGACAGCAGTAACTCTGGCTGGTGTATTCCACTGTTTCAGGATCCAATCTGAGTCCATCCTTCCTCATGAGCTCCACTAACAATCAAAAGCTTGTAAGACTAAACTGTGGTCCAGGGACTGACTCAGATTGCATCTTGCAACATTATTTTCCTTCGTTCCTCTGTCCCAACTGGAGATGCCTCCCAGTTCCAGCCTCCCAGGTGCAGGACAAGATGGCCTTGACTCCTTGAGAAAGGAATGTTATTATGACTATATATCAGCCCAGCTCCACACAATTCCCCCTCCCAGTTTCCCACAGTAGTAAATGTGGCAGGCCTGAAGATCCAACAAAAAAGATGGTTTCCAGGCCTGACAGGGCTATTCAGGGCTGGACATGTTCCTGTGACTGTTAAACAATGAGCCTGGTGGCACAGCAGACTAATAGCCTGTTATTAACATTCAGCTGCCTGCAATTACTGCAAGTTCGAATCTCCCCAGGCTCAAGGTTGACTCAGCCTTCCATCCTTTCTAAGGTAGGTAAATTGAGAACACAGTTTGTGGGGGCAATAAGCTGACTTTGTATAAATATACAAAAGTATGAAGGCTATTGCTTAACGCATTGTAAACCACCCTGAGTCTCTGGAAAAGGGCGGCATATAAATCAAATTTAAAAAAACCAAGCAACTTCATCCTCAGTATTATTAGATTCAGGAAGAGAGGTGGGAGGATAGAGGAGAAGAAAGGATTTCTCCATTTTTTCAGAGATACCAAGAAAACAGTGATAGAGATTGACATGTAAAGAAGATGAAGACCAAGAAATGTCATCCCTCTTCTAATTCCAAGGCGTGTTTGATACCCTGACTTTGAACATCAGGCTCCTCGTTTAACTTCCAAGACAATTTCTTTTCATTTATTATGCAAAAAATGGATCATTTTTAAAACAGCCATGTCTACTTTAAAAAAAAAACCCTTTATAGACCTCACGAAACCTTGCCCCATTTTCTGGTCTCTCTCACCTTCTATGGTGGAGATGGTTCCTTCTGCACAAGGACGACAATCATAGCAGCAGATGGGCTTCCCTTCTTGAGCTACCTTCATGAATCCAGTGCGACAGCTTTCCACGCATGTAGAAGAAGGGAAGGGCTGAGGAGAGAAAAGGAGATAAAACTCTGGATAGTGAGATGGGTGGCATATATAACATACAATAATTGTTTGGTGATATATTGTATTGCATGGACATTTCGTTTTGGCTTGGTAGAACACATCATTTGAATGAGTAGCTCAGTCTACCACCTTTTCCATAAACTGAGTGAATAGTTTGCATGAAAATGGAAGATTATTGTTCATGACCATCTGAATAGCCAATAAAGAAATTCTCACTCTTGAGGGTCTGGTCAGCTGATGTGAAAACTCAAAGGCAATGAAAACAACCCCCCACCTATCCCAAAACTTTTTCTCCCCTGTTATTGCCATCTTCAGTGGAATAAAATAAATAATACTCCCACCTTGCTCAGCATTTCCACCTGTGAGATCCTCTCCTGGTCAATGGATAATATAAAATCCTGGGATTTCCGTTTTTCTAGACTCCCAGATTTCACTCTCCTGACAGATTTGTTGGGGAAAGCAATAGAGTTCACAATGTCCAGGTCAGCTGTAAGGTCTCCTTTCTCATCCAAATATACTCCTTGTATGGAATTATTGTAAAAGGTGGAGCTTTGAAGGAAGGGATGAAGCTGAAAAGAAAATGAGATAAATGGAAAATTTATGTCATTAATGGTCCTTTGGAAAGACCTCCTTGCTGTGTGTTGGGGAGGGGGATATCTGAACATTTCTGTCTCTCAACTGAAAAAGCAGGTTTTAAAGTCAGATTCAATCTTGGGTAGAAAAATATCCATAAGTAGAGGAATAATAACAGCTGTTAGCTTAATGTCATTGTCTTTTAATTACGGGGCCAAATTTATATATATCCTTTTAATAGTATTTTAATGTTTGTAGTCTATGTTTTTATTTGGCTGTACATTGCCCTGAGTCTTCAGGGAGAAGGGCGGTATATAAATTTGATATAAAATAAAATAAAAATAAAATAAAAAATGTTTAAATACGTAGAGCAGAATCATGACTGTATATTTGTATATTTGAGTTTCATCTTCAGGTTCTGGCCTTCTAAAGAGCAGTCAGGGTTGATCTCCTCTAGGACTGACCGGTTTGATCGCCCTGCAGTCCAAGGGACTTGCAGGAATCTTCTCCATCATTAGAGTTCAAAGGCCTCCATTCTATTACTCTATTCTAAAAATTGTTAAGCTGTAAAGATTCACCATTCGGGTTTTCCTTTAACTTTCTAGTTTTTAGATTTCTCTCTTGTCTTTTATCATTAACGGCATAAATAAAATAGGTATCTTCATTATTCTTATTTTCCTGTGTTGTTCTTCAGAGTTGATATTGGTTCACTATATATTTCTTCTGGCTGCTAGTCATACCTTTCTCAGATTTGAGAGAATTCCCTGATTGACTCTAACAGTCTAATATTTGACCCAAAGTTGTCTTCTCATTTATACCACCCCATCAGTTTGAGGAAAAATGAATGGCTGAAGAATCAAGCTATTAATGTACCTTAAAATTAAAATAAGAACATATTGCCTAAAGAAAAAAAGAAAGAGGAAATGAAAAGAAACTAAAGGGAATAGAATTATATAAGATTTGAATTTCATGATAATTTAGTTTTTTTCCCCCAGAATAAATAACCAAGGCATCCACTTATAAAACTATTTCCCAAATTGGGAGGAAAAATGTCTAATGGGGAAAAAAAATACCTGCCAAGCCTTCAGCCTTGTAGCTTCCACCTTCACACTCCTGTTCCTCGCTGATCTCTTGCGTGTGGCTACGTGAGCTGAATTTAAGGCCCTTCCAACAGCCCAGGTGGTGTTGTAGATGAGATAGTTCTCCAAGGACAGGATCCGATCAATGTCCTCTTTCCTCAGAGACACCAGTTCTTCTGTCTGTCTACACCGTCTCCAGACTTTTACTGAAAAGGCATTCTTGGTGGATGAACATCTAAAGGTTTTCTCCATAAAGTCAGCTAGGATGTTACTAAAGATTTTAAAAGCATCATAGTTTGCCCATTTCCTTTTCTTTATCCCAAAAGAGAAAATGCCAACTATGTGTTTCAAGTAATCCCCCCTACCCTTCAAATCAAGACTCAAATCCCAGTGTGCTGTGGTTATCCAGACTTTACCTACAATATGTTTCGAAAGATATGTAAGTATCGAACCTATAATTCTCATTCCTGTCAAAAATGAACTGGTCTCTGAACCATAAACAAAGACATTGACTTTTACCCATGTGAAATATTGATCTGAATTAACATTCAAATCCGCAATATTCAGGGGAAATCTTTGATATATAACTGCACAAATGCCATTCCTCAACATCAAAGGAGCCATTGTCTTCATGAACCTCTGTCCTTGGTCACTTTCTGGAGCCACGAGACCAACCAAGGTCCACTTGAAATAGAGGAGAAGCTGGACCATGCCTGGATACTGGACTCCTTCAGCAGGGAGCATCGGGTAGAAGAAAGGAAACTGAGTTTTATCCCCCATAATCCTAGAAGCAAAGCTATAGTAGATCTGAAAGAAATGGAGGATGGTGTTTTATATGTTACAAGCAAAATTCAAGTTCTACCTTTTCCATAAAAAAACTCTGCTTTTCATTTGCAGAGGACCTCTTATTCAAAGTTGCATAACTGTCAGATCCATGTATTTGCCATTCTTTGTGGAAGAAGGGGGGGGAGGGGATTTGGAGTTATCACATTTAGTTCTTTTCTTATGTGCCCTAAGTATCCAATTTCTTGCTTGGTCCTCTTTGTATAAACTTTAACCAAATTTATAACCGTTGCCTGGCGCCAGAAATACCTAGAGAATTCTCACATCTTGGGAAATGAAAGGGGATGGGGGGAACGGGTGGATTGTAAAATGACCCTGAGAAGCTCTTCGTATCTGTTTCTCAGAGAGGCTGGTACAGTCATCTTCACACCAGCGGATTGGTTGGAATCCATATTGGAAGGTGGGGAGGGGGTCCCTAATTTCCTTTATCCTGAACTGAATTCCTTGAGGGACCCCAGAGCATCTTTGAGTTTTTACTTGCTTTCATCCCTTACAATAAAAGGTTCCTTCTGAAATACAAAGTTCTCAAGAGTTCGTACTTTCTTTGAAGGGGGGAGAAGCTGGTCCTTACGATAACTCAAAAATGGTCTCTGCAAGAGAGACCCACCTGAGGGATTTTGTAGGTGCCCAACATGGTGGAAATCTGGATGGAGCTGCCAGTCTCAGAGTCTTCCAGAACAGCTACTGTGTTTCTCTGTCTTCCACATCTGTAGTTGGGCACATTGGCCTCCCCATCTGAAAGCAGGTCCAGCAAAGGATCTGTAGTCATTTCCACCTTGTAGAAATTGTCATAGATATTATAACCCAGGGTGATGTTGGGTAAGAGGTGGCCCTTCTGGTTAATGTCCTCGACAGCAAAAAGGTAGGGCATAAATTTCAAATGAAGCTTCAGTGTTTTTCTGCAGGTACAAATGGATCAATGAAAATAACATTTAGCTTTCATTCCATGGTAATACATCATTTAACACACTCAATCACCAGTTTGCTTCCAAACTGTTTATAATAATCCAATATATTTATTTTTTAAAAAAGAATAAAAACATTTTTTATTATAATTTTTATTTTTTTATTATAAACATAGTAATATTGAAAAGTCACAACTTCAGTTTCATGTGCTGGTCTTCTAGCATTTTGATCCATATTTGATGAACCGCTTCCTATATTTTAGTAAGCATGGTTGATATACCCAAATTGTTAAAGACCAGATGATTTTAAACTTGATGTTCATATACTTTAAGCTGTTAAAGACCAGATTATTTTTAGTGTCTTGGGTAGAGTTCAGGTTGAGCCCCTGTACTATGGAGCTTTGTTGGTTATTTTTTGTTGTTCTGGGGGTTTTCTATCATTCTTTTCCTGTTTTCCATTACTTTGTTTAATTGTAAATCATCCACGGACACCTGGATTATGAACTGTATGAACAAGTAAATAACTAGAGCAATCAATGAACCAACCAACTTATTTCTTCCTTAAAAAAATAAATAAAAGAAAATCTTTTTGGTCTCTGGCATGAATTCATGAATCAAAATGAGATATACTTTCCCTTTCCATAAATTCCTATGTTCTTAATTCAGACACATTCATCCCAGAAGCAAAGTTTACTGGAGAAAAACAATGGTGGAGTGATCTCTGATGCATATCAGAAAATACAGCATTCTATTGTACTTGGACCAGGTCTCCTACAAATACCAACTCAACTTTGGAGTGGGGTGGAAGAGAGATTCCATTATTTCTTCTGTGTCTGCACTTTAGCTTTGTTCATAGCAAAGAATGGATAGTGGATGGGGGGAAATATCATGATTCAGTTTTTATACTTTAAAGTTTGAAATGTGTCTCATGATCTGCAGTGTGTAACAGGGAGCCCAAGATGGGATCAGAAGGAAGCTAGCAAAGAGGTGAGATCAGGAGAGATCACTTTGTGTTTTTAAAGGGCAAGACCTGTAGACATTTATTGAAGTGACTGTAACGAATGGGGAAAAATTCACTTACCTGTAAAATTTTGTTGAAGGACTCCTATCAAAGTTTAATAAAAGAAACCTAGCATCCATTGCAGAGACTATGCCACTAATCATATAATCTCCTGGCTTGTAATGATGCTGTGGGTCCACCTCACTCTGGTGCAGAGTCAGGAGGCATTTGGCTTTGTGCATCACACCAGATCCTAATGTCCACAGAATCAGCACGAAGAGAAGCAGCAGCAACATGTATTGTGTTCCTGACTGAGCCTTCTCTGTGTCACCTGCTTTTCAAGAGAGAAAAAGAAGAGGTGGAAGAAACCAAAATCTCTTTCCTAGCAGAAGTTTCAGATCTGATCACAGTCAGCCAAAGACATAAACAGAATCAGCCCTTTCGCTCAATGTTTATAAGGCAGTATTGCAGGCCACTTCTGCTGACTGCTGGCTTCCAGCAATCCGGCAATTCAAATCTCCCTAGGCTGAAGGTTGACTCAGCCTTCCGTCCTTCCCAGGTTGGTAAAATGAGGATAATTGAGGATAATTTTGATAATTGAATGGAAAAGAACTTTCAGCTCTCTGAATCCTGGATGAGGGAAAGGGCTAAAGGGAGAACTCCCAGATGTGGCTCCAAACTTTGAGGATGGGCCATGAGGGAGACTAAAGAGGTTGGCTCAAACCTTTAGAATAAAATACTTTCAGAAAAACTGGGATAAAGAGAGATTTTTCTCTGAAATATTATAGGGTCTCCTGCCTAAGCAGGGGGTTGGACTAGAAGACCTCCAAGGTCCCCTTTGTTATTCTATTTTAGTGTCTTATTATCAAATAAATCAGAATTGAGTTGGAAGGGACTTTGGAGATCTTTTAGTCCAACCTCCTGCTCAACCTCCTGCGTTTTCCTCTAGTTCCCCCCCAGTGGTGGATTTCAATTTTTTTTACTACTGGTTCTGTGGGCGTGGCTTGGTGGGCATGGCTTGGTGGGTGTGGCAGGGTAAGGATAATGCAAAATACCCATTTTCTCCCGATCAGCTGGGACTCAGGAGGCAGACAGTAGATGGGGGTGGGGGCAGTCAGTGGTATTTGCCGGTTCTCTGAACTACTCAAAATTTCCGCTACTGGTTCTCCAGAACTGGTCAGAACCTGCTGAAACCCAACTCTATTCCCATCCTCTACATTTTGGATGAAAAAGTTGTCAGTTAGGGATCTTTTTGCTCTCCCACATGATGCACAGGTTTCCTCCCAGTTGATATCAGGGTAGTTCAACTCTCCGATTACTACTGTGGTACTGTATGTTTCCTACATACAATGGTTGATTGATTAGCAAAAGGTTCATCCATTTCTTCTGCTTTGTTGGGTGGCCTGTAGCATTTTCCGATAACAATGTCATTCTTTTTTTCCTTTTATATCGACTCCTCTGGATTCTAGCAGGTTTTCATCATTGGATTTGTTTATTTCTGTACAGATATAGTGATCTTTTATATATAATGCAACTCCACCTTCTCTTTGTTTGGTCTATTTCTATTGAATAGTTTGTATCCTTCCATCAGTACATTCCAGTCCTGAGTTTCATCCCACCAATAGAGGTAGGCTTTTTACCTAGGAGAATTTATGTACCTGCGAATCCCACTTAGTGATGAGTTATTACTCCCTATTTTGCGACCGACAAATATGGAGATCAGCAAATGATTTCCTCTTGATTTTACTACTTTACTCGCCACTTATCCTTCCCATTAAATGTAACAAATTCTTGAAGAGAACTTTTGCTCAGTATGAGCTGCCTCAATCTTTTGACTTCAGGTTCTTCAAGTGCCACTCAATTAAGACTTCTTTTTTGCGAAATACTGTGGGTTGAAATCATCACTTCATCTTTTGGGGAAACTTCTCCCCAAAAATTCATTTGACTTTATTACTTTGACATTAAATATTCTTTCCAACTGAGATTTGGGCTTTGGAAAATTAGGTGGCATTTAGGAATAATGATTTATCCCGGAAGACTAGCAGCAGAGGCCAAGATGGAGAAGATCTGGGAAGCCCATTTTTAGCCCATTCCCAGGAAGGGGACTCAGGGCAGGTCCCTCCAGACTGTCAAGAGAGGGGTACCCTTTCCATGGGCTCAAGTTGACTTTTCTGCCTTCCCATGGAAATCCTGCCTATGAAAATCCCACGGTAAAAATTGAACTGCTTTGCTTCATACAAATATCGCTATTCAACTTGCCAATGAGGTGGGGGGAGAAAAGGGTGAAATGGAGACCCAAGAATGTGTGCATGGACCGTGAGACCCTGGAAACCATCAAGGTAATGACTGCAGGTGCTTGAGGAGGAGGTGGACTGTTTCCATAACAAACAGGTGTCCCATACTTAGATAATGTGTTCCCCCAGGGGTGGAGAGAAAGGGAAGCTATTGTTTTAATGAGGCAAACATTTCAATGGGAAAACCAGAACGGGTTTTGATCCTTCAGTACCAAAATGGTGCATCCAATAAAGTTTTACTTTTCAGCATTCAAGCTCCTGAGAGTGTTTACTAGTTTTGGGTGCGCTGGTCAGACAGTTGACACCAGGGGTGAAATGCTCCTGGTTATGACAGGCTTGGGCAAGTAGGTAGCGATGATGGCCGGTGGTTCAGAGAACCGGTAGCAATGGCAGCTGGAGGCTCTGCCCACCCGCCCCATTCCCCGGACTTGGGGGAATGCACCATTCCTGGACTCCTACTGCTCACCTTTCTCCCATGGCTGGCTGTCAGGGAGGCAAGTGCCCGAAAGGTACCAGAGTCGCTCACTCTCCTTCTGGAATGAGCCCCTCTGGTTCATGCGTTGGCTGCGCAAGCGCACATCGTTTATTTAATTCAGCGGCAGATTGGGTGTGCGCTTGCACAGCCGGCGCATGGACCAGAGCAGCTCATTCAAGAAGGAGAGTGAGTGGGCTTCCGGTTGGCACCGCCGGCGTCGCGGATGGTCTTTTTGGACCGCCAGCCCGCGATTACGTTGGAGCCGTTCTGACAGCGTTAATCAGCTGTCAGATGGCTTGAAAACTTCTCCTTTGGGAGAAGAAGGAGAGGAGAGCCGGTGGGTAATTCCAGGGACTTGGAGGGTGAGAGCTCCCCACTCAGCCCACTGAAGGTCCGGATCCGTGGCGACTCCGTTTAAACAGAGCCAGACGCCGGTGACCAACTCTGCTGTCAAAAAGAAGATTAATTGATTTCAAAAGCAGACAGAACGGAAGCAGGAGAACAAGCTTTTGCAAGTATGATGCTTAACTCCTGGGATACTTTGTTTCTACTTGATTTTGCTGAGCTGGAGGTGGAAATGGTGTCTTCGTTGTGGGTGTAAAAGTGAAAGTTAGAAATGAAAGTGCTTGTTAACAGATTTGTGCTCAGAGACTGGATTTAAGCTGCTGGGATTTGAGAGCTGGGTGTAGAAAAGACTATGTTGCTTGATAAATTACAAATAAGTCTGAGAAAGCTGTTCAAGAGATTTTTTGGCTGTGAAAAGAAAAATTCTTTTAAAATAATATGGCTTCCAAGCAAGGAGTTGGTGGAGGCTCTCTAATGGCATCAGAAATGACACAGAGAACTGATTCACAGAGCCAGGAGGATTTTTTCAGAGACCTTACAGAATTTATAAAGGAAGCCATGAATAACCAAATTGTAATTATTAATAACCTAACAGCAATCATAGAACAAAAATTTATAGAACCGGTGGAGGATATAAAAGCAATTGAGGATGTTTTTGAAGGAAAGCACAATGACAATATAGGAGACATTTTGACCAAAACAGAGAAGCTGGAACTGGCTGGCCCTCAAGAGTCTTCCAACTTTCCTCCTGCCCTTTTGGAATTAACTGACAGAACTTTTCAAAAATATAATTTGGAGCAGAAAGAAGAAGAAACTGACCAGCCCTACGAGGTTTAGGAGGATAAAGAAGATTTGGCAGAGGCTTTCACACAATTAATTGAAATGCAACAACTGGACTTTTCTTTGCAAACTGATCAAGTTAATTCTTCGTTCTATGAACTGACTGATTATATATGCAAGAAGAGTCAATATGGGGGCTCTAAATCAGAGGAAATGGTCCAAGAAATGGACAAGTTTTAAAGATACATCAACCCCCAGTTAAAATTCTAAACCTCCTCAAAATAAAAGTAGGAGGGAAGAAGAAAGACTGGAAAAAATACAGAAAGAAAGGAAGAATGGAAGATTAACTTTCTCTGGTCTAACTATTGATGTACTAATGATTAATTATAATGATTAAATAAATGAATGAAGAGTTCAATTAATGATTAATTAAGGTTTAATTATTGTTGTATTAAAATTTTTAAAAAATATTTTGAGAACAAAAGTAGGAGGAAGAGTAAAATGATTAAGTAAATGAACTAAGAATATCTTACAGATGTATTACGAGATTTTTAGGCTTTGAATGCTCTATTAGTGTTTGTTAACACTTTAAAAACTCTTAGGGCTAAAGGATTTCATGTTATTTTGAGTTTAAAGGGAGGTTGATGAATAATCTGTAGAAGGGGAGTTTTTTTTTTTTAATTTAATTTATATGCTGCCCTTCTCCGGAGACTCAGGGCGGCTTACAATGCGTTAAGCAATAGCCTTCATTCTTTTGTATATTTTATACAAAGTCAGCTTATTGCCCCCACAAACTGGGTCCTCATTTCACCTACCTTAGAAAGGATGGAAGGCTGAGTCAACCTTGAGCCTTGGAGAGATTCGAACCAGCAGAAATTGCAGGCAGCTGTGTTAATAACAGGGTGCATTAAACCACTGTACTATCAAAGCTCTTGTTAAGGGGTCTAGGGAGTTTTAAGTTTTGCATTAACTTAGCATATTTTAGCATATGTTTGATAAAATTTATACCCTGTTTTTCTTCTGGGAAGTCGGGGGAGGGGGGGTGGGAAGGGTGGGTTGAAGGTTGGGTTTACAAATGTTTAAATAGATAAGTGAAAATGTTATTTGTTTGAATTAAAAAAAAAATAAAAACGTTTTGTTCAAAAAAAAAAAAAGAAGAAGAAGAAGAACGAGAGTGAGCGACTCCGCTACCTTTTGGGCACTTGCCTTCCCTGACAGCCAGCCGTGGGAGAAAGGTGAGCAGTAGGAGTCTGGGGAATGGGGCGGGTGGGCAGAGCCGTGGGAGAAAGAAATTTAAAAAGTTTTCCGGGACTTCCGGCGGTGACGTCACCGTGTTAGGGACGAAAGGAACGGTCTCCGTTCTCCAAGTCCCTAATATCGCCGATTTAGGAGCCGATTTAGGCACTATTGACCTCGGAGAGGTCAATAGAAAAAAGGGGAAACTCCGAGGACCTCGGGGAGGACAGCAATCCCCCCGAAGGTTCAGGAAACCCCCCTTAATCCTGATCGGGGAAAAACCAGCCGCTCTGGCTGGCCAGAAACGTTGACAGCTGACTAAGAGGGAAGCGAAAATCAAACAAAGAAGACTTCGGTGGAAAGATCGGGAAGGAAAAAAGCTCAAAAGGTATATGTACAACCCATAACGTGAGATCGAAGGCGGAAGAAATTAAAACTCCAACTAAGAAACTAGATAAGCGGCGACTGTGAAATAAGCGGAGACGGCTTCCATCTTGACAGTGACAGCGCACAAATTAGCAGCCGGTGAAAGCGGAGGAAATCCAGGGGAAACCCGGGAGGAGAAAGGGATCCCAGAGAAGCTTGGATTTTGAATATTTCGCTACAGAGGAGAGATGGAACTTAAGGAGAGAAAGGGATTAATTTGATAGACTTTGTGGAGATGACAACGAGACAATTAACAAACAGTTGATACCGGAAGAGAGAGCGGCAGGAAAACTCCATTTAAAGTGGAAGCCAGTGACTTTTGGAGCTAAATTAAATCAACCTAAGCGGAATATTTCTCTTTGGACTTTTTGGACTTTTGGACTTTGGAGATCTGGAGGTTTGGACTTAGACATCAGGATTTGGATTATTCTACCCCCTACTTTGGTGGACATTGGACACTCAATCTAAAAGTATTGGGACATTAGACATTAGACTCTGAACAATAAATAAGAAAGATACAAACCTGGGAAGAAGAGAAGGAAAAAAAAAAAGAGAGAGAAAAGAGTGATCCAGAAGAAGAAGAATTAACTGTAAAGTATAATTAATTGTATTAAAAGCTGATAACAAATTAGTGATTAAGAACCATAAAAAGCATTAATATTAATATTAAATGTACTGTTTGTGAAATCTCATATATAATCCTATATACTATATATACGACTGTTAATTTAATTTCATATTTACTCTGAATATATATCTATATTTATCTTAGTGCTATATTTTATTTCGGTAGTTAAATATTATATTGTTTTGTATGTTTAGCTTTGAAAAACTATAGTAGACAGATTAATTGATTGATTGATTAATTGATTTTAAGATTGAAATTAAGGGTAATTGATTTGACAAATACTAATTAATAGTACTTAACAATAAATTTAAATAAGATAGTAAGTAATTAAATATAAGGATAGCTAACTGATGAATTGCTGAAATATTAGACTTTTCCCTCATTCCCTCCCCTTATATTCTACCCCCATGTTTAGAGAGTAATATAGACCAGATAGCCATTTTGAATTGAAGATCTCTGTAAAATATTGAAAAGGGGAAAACAGAACTTATAGATAAATTTACATATAGACAGTGATAGTGTGACAAGGAAATTCAGTCTAGTTGCTTATCTCCCTGGGATTACTGGGACGATTGAAAGCCACCAATCATACATAAATTTCAAAAGAAATAGAACAGCCCAAATAGTAATCAGTATATGAAATTCTGGGAGAAGCTAATAAAAGAAATACAAATGGCAACTACAAGTTCAACAACAATTTCTAAGTTAAGTAAGAAAATACCATCAAGCCAGATGATACTCACGGCCTCCCCAGTACAACAAAAAACAGTTGAAACCACGGAAAAGGATAAAGCAGCTCCCACCCTTAGTATGCAAAACATTCATTCCGTATTAACGACGATCCAGGAAGGAATGAATAAAATGCAAGAGACCATGGCCTATAACCACGAGGAGACAAGGAAAAACCATGAGGAACTTAGGATGGATGTGGGAGAGATAAAGGATAATATTAGGAATATGGACGAGAAGATAGGAAAGATACAACATAAAATAGAGGAAAATGAACAGAGGATTTATAAGGTGGAGGAGAGAATAGAACATACGAATAAGAAAATGGAGAAGATGGAATATAACCAAGCAGCCACTAACAAGGACCTAGAGGACACAGTATCATATCTTGAGATGGAGAAGGCATCCTTCTACTTAAGGTTTCAGAACGTAGAAGAGCAAAAGGAGGAGGACTTAGGAGAACGCATGACCGAGATACTTTCAGAAGTGACCCAGAGAAACAAGGAAGAGATACGAAGTGGAATAGACGAAATCTATAGAGTTCACACGAACTACGCCCGGAGAAATAAATTACCAAAAGAAATACACATCAGATTTACAAAAAAAATCGTTAAAAGAAGAGATCTATAGGAAGATGAGAGAGGATACAGCTATGTATAAGGGAAAAGAAATTTTAACCCTCAAACAGATACCAAAAAGGACGAGGGACCAAAGAAGGAACTACAACTTCCTAACAGTACAGTTAAATAAATTTAAAATAAAGTTCCGCTGGCTAATACCGGAGGGTCTACTAATCTCCTGGGAAGACAAAAAATATAGAATTGATAACGTAGGAAAAGCACAGGACTTCTTTGACCAACACTTCGCGCTGGAGGAGGAGCAGGAGAGTAGAAAAGAAGAGGGTCCTAAGAGGCAAGAGAAACAGCGGACAGAGAAAGAAGAAAGAGACCGAGAAGAGGGGAGAAGATTGGAAAGAGAAAGAATGGAGAGAGAGGGAGCGAGGGAAAAGACGCAAATGATACTTAGAAACACAAAAAGACTGCAATCAACGGATAAATAAATAAAGAGAGATGGAAGGAGAGCTAAAACTTATTTCAATCAATATAAACGGACTTAATTCACCAGCTAAAAGAAAACACACATTTACAAAACTTCAAAAGCTATATATGGATATTATAACACTCCAAGAGGTACATATTAAAAGACAGCATCAAAAATTACTGGACAATCAAAGATTAGGAAGACTATACGCAGCTCTTGGAGACCAAAAAAAGAGAGGAGTTGTAATATATGTGAAGAAATACCTAAAAACAAAACAAATATATGCAGACACAGAAGGACGTTTCTTAATAATAGAAATACAAACAGAATCCAAAACAATATTATTAATATCCATATATGCACCCAACGGAAACCAAAATGATTTTTTTAAAAAGCTATACAATATAATTAAAGACCTGGAATACGAAACTATCTGTATAGTAGGAGATTTCAACGCAATCACGGACATAGAAAAAGACTATCGGAGTAATAAACAAAGTAAAACCAGAAAGAAAACTTTACCGGAACCTTTCAAAGATATGATCAACGAACTACACCTACATGACGTATGGAGAGAGGCAAACATGCAAACGAAACAGTACACATATTATTCGAACCCACATCAGTCATGGTCTAGGATCGACATGGCCTGGATGACTTCAGACCTCAGAGAGGAGGTAAAAGATATCGAGATAGCAGTGAACACCTGGGCAGATCACAACCCCATTAAAATAATATGGAAAGGACATCGAAAGCAAAGGAGGTGGATGATGGATACGGGAATAATAAAAGATAAGGAATATATACAGATGATTGAGAAAGAGGTTAAAATGTTCCTACAAATAAACACTAAAGAACAGACATCGCTTCAAAATCTTTGGGACACAATTAAAGCATACATAAGAGGTCTTACAATCGCGTATATGGCAAAAAAAAAAATAAAGAGAAACAACGGTCAAGGAATAAGTTGTTAGAAGAACTCAGAACATATGAATTAGAATTGCAGAAGGACCCCCAAAACAAAACAATAAAAGGAAAATTAAACCTTACTAAACACAGAATCAATCTGATTACCCAGACAGAAATCGCACAGAAAATCAAATTAGCAAAACAGAAACAGTTTGAGCATGCAAACAAAACGGGGCGCTGGTTAGCGTATAAATTGAAAAAAGAGAAAGAAAGGAGAACAATATTTCAATTGCAGGACGAGACAGGACAAACATACCATACCAACCTAGATAAAAAACGTATAGTCAAAGATTTTTTTCAAAGTCTCTACAAGAAAGAAGAGATTCGGGATGAAGACATTAAGGAATACCTATGTAAAACAAACATTACAAAACTAGAGGAGTCCCACAGAGAAGCATTAAATAGACCAATCACGATGTTTGAGCTGGTGGAAGCAAGGAAAAAGCAAAAAAACAACAAGGTCCCAGGCCCGGATGGAATACCAACGGAGTTTTATAAAAACTGTCAAAATGCAATGGATGAACTGTTACTCCAGGTCCTCAATGATGCATTATTAGAAGCAGAAATTCCCAAATCCTGGACTGAAACCATTATTACACTTATCCCTAAAGAAGATACAGACCCTACACAAGTTAAAAATTATAGGCCGATTTCATTGCTTAATGTAGATTATAAACTCTTCATGTTGGTTATAACGCAAAGACTGAAAACAATTATTCATAAATACATACATACAGATCAGAACGGTTTTGTTCCAAGAAGACAGATCAGAAATAATATAAGAACAATTATCAATGTCCTGGAATACTACGAGAAAAGAAGTGATAAACAAGCAGCCTTAATCTTCCTAGACGCACAAAAGGCCTTTGATAATTTAAATTGGAACTTCCTCATATTGCAACTAGAAACCATGGACTTTGGTGCTAAATTTTTACAAATGATTAGAAAAGTATATTCCCTCCAAACGGCCAAAATTATGATTAATGGAGATATGACCGAAAAGCTAGATATACAAAAAGGTGTGAGACAAGGCTGCCCTTTATCCCCACTATTGTTCATAATCTCATTGGAAATATTATTAAATGAAGTCAGGAAAGATGCCGAAATAAAAGGTTTGAGAACACGGAAAGAAGAGTACAAATTGCAAGCCTTTGCTGATGACGTGGTATTTATAATGGAGCAACCAGAAATAACAGGAACCAAACTTCTAGCGAAGATAGAGGAATATGGAAGAGTCGCAGGGCTTAAAATTAACAAACAAAAAACTAAAGTATTAACAAAGAACTTGACAAAGGTACAAGAGACAAAACTAGAAGACAAATTAGGAATACAAATTGTAAAGAGAATAAAGTATCTAGGAATCTGGCTTACTGCTAAAGCAATAACAATTAGAGAAGACAATTACAATAAATTAATGAAACAAATCAGAAAAGACCTGGAAACGTGGAACAAATTACAACTGTCATTCCTAGGGAAAATTGCATCCATAAAAATGAATATACTGCCTAGATTACTCTACCTTTTCCAAGTAACCCCAATCTGGCCAGGAAAGAACTTTTTTAAGGACCTTAATAAAATAATAACAAAATTTATTTGGAATGGGAAAAGGGCCAGAATCAAAATAAAATGTATGCAAGATACTCGGGAAAAAGGAGGTTTAGGCCTACCGGACTGGGAGCTATACTACAAAGCAGCGTCGCTAAACTGGATAAGGGACTGGATAGACCTTAAGAATAAAAGAATGCTATCACTAGAGGACTTTGAATTACAACGCGGATGGCACGCCTTTCTGTGGGAGGGAAAGGACAAGCACCATGGATACTTTCAGCAACATATTATCAGAGAATCATTGTACAAATCATGGCAAGAGGTTAGGAAACATTATACCAAGATCCCACGATGGCTATCGACAATGGAAGCACAAATATATCCCAATGCCATGGATATAGAGAAAATGAGGACTTATAAAGAATTACTGAACAGTGAAGGAGAATTACAAACAAGACAAGAACTACAAAATCAGGGTATAGACATTGATTGGTGACCATACATGCAAATAGAATCAAGATATAAAACTGATCGGGCACAATTCGGATTCCAAAATGAACCAAATGAATTGGATAAAATATTACAAAGTACAGATGAGAAAATGATTACCAAAATTTATAAGTACTTATTAAAATACAAATTGGAAGAGGAGGTTGTCAAAGAGAATATGATAACATGGGCCAAAAACATAGGATATACTATTGAATTGGATAAGTGGGAGAATCTGTGGAAGATAAATTATAAGATGACATTGTCCATACCCTACAAGGAAAACCTTTACAAAATGTTCTACCGATGGCACCTCCCGCCGGCGCGCCTAGCCAAGATGTTCCCAAATACATCTCCGATGTGCTGGAAATGTAAATCACAGAAAGGGACATATTATCATCTCTGGTAGCTATGCCGAAGGGCAAAACAATACTGGCAACAAATTAAAACAATGATTGAAGAAATCACGAAACAAAAACTTGAAATGAGACCGGAAACCTTCTTATTGGGAATAATCACAGCAAACTATACCAAAGAAATAAAATACCTGATCATTCATATCCTCACAGCAGCACGTATACTATTTGCCCAACATTGGAAATCTGAACAGTTACCCACAGAAGACAAAATAATAGCTAAAATTACAGAATGTGCAGAATTGGATAAGCTTACAAAAGAAATACAAGAGAAAGACGATACTGATTACTATTTAGTATGGCAAGGATGGTACAGCTGGCTGGAGGGAAAAATAGGAATACAAAGATAATTTTTGACTATTTAATAGAAATGCATAGAAGTAAATAAGGAATCAATTATATATATACATATATAACCATGTAAACAGGTGATTGTAGATATTGATACAAATAGAAACATGAAAAATAACCCACCGTTGTAGTAACTTCTAAGAGTCAGTCATTGGACTGAATTGATGTTTGTTTGTCTTGTATGCTGTTTAATGTATTTATGTTGGTTTTGTTTTTTCTTTTTATTATTAATAAAAATTTATATAAAAAAAAAAAGTTTTCCTACCGGGTTCTGTGGGTGTGGCTTGGTGGAAGGGGGTCTTGTGACTGAGTGGGCCCGGCTGTGAGTGACATCGAGTTGGCCACACCCACTCAGTCACAGGACACTCTCCCCCACAAAGCCACACACACAGAACTGGTAGGGAAAAATTTTAGATTTCACCGCTGGTTGACACCCACCTTTAAAGGAACTCAATACATACAGTATGTCTGCCTATGAAATTGTATATAAGCAACCAATGACTTTTAGGCTTTGAACTAACGTCCTTCCTTGAAGTTGTTCATCCTGACTTTGGATGTAAATCAAAACTCAGAATACAAAGCAAAGAGTCAAGGCTCACTTCAGTGTTTAATAGACAGAATGTACTGACGGGAGTCTCCTCCAACAGAGTAGTAAGATGGTCTCTGCTGAAGACAAAAGGATGAGCTTGTACTTATACATTTCAGAAAGGAGGGGAAAAGGTGTGTCCATAAAAATTCATAGGAAATTATGTAATAGATCTCACTTTTCTCCCTGCCCTTTCCTTTTTGATGAGAACAATGGTTTTAGAAGAAATATCTGCATGTTGAGATTCAGGGGTTGCTCTGGGAATGTTCTGGTAAAACTTTTCATGGGCCCTGTGACCTGAAAGGCCACATACCTCATATCTCAATTACCTATTAAACAGGTGTATTTGTGTAAACACTTTTTAAAATGAATTTTAAAACACATTAATTCTTTTGAGTCATTTATTGCCATTTGGGAAAAGATCCTATGAAAATTTCATTTCTATATTACTTTGACATCAAATGTTCTTTTGTATTCAGCTCTGGTCTTAAAAAAATAATGTAGCACTTGGGAATAAAGATGCAACATAGCAAGCCACTACTGGAAGCCAAGATGGAGAAGACCTGCACGGCCACCATATACTTCCCCTTGGTACTCAGGTAGGTGGGAACGAAGGATATCCAGACACTGCAGAAAACCAGCATGCTGAAGGTGATCAGCTTGGCTTCATTGAAGGCCCCAGGGAGATTCCTGGCCAGAAAAGCCACCGTGAAGCAGATGATAGCCAGGAAACCCATGTAGCCAAGGGCAAGGTAGAACATGGCAACAGAGCCTTGATTACATTGGAGAATGATCTCTGCAGATTGAGAGTGCATGTCTGAGTCAGGGAATGGGGGAGACATGCCCAACCAGATACTGCAGAGGACAACTTGGACACCAGAACAAGAAAGGATGATAGAATTGGCCAAGGTCTTCCCTAGCCATCTCTGTATATTATTCCCTGGTTTTGTGGCAAAGAATGCTAATACCACAGTGACTGTTTTGGCCAAGACTGTGGAAATGGCAACTGAGAAGATGTTGCTGAAGGCTGTTTGTTGGAGAAGGCAAGTCCCTCTCCTCGGCTGGCCAATGAATAGGAACGATGTCAAAAAGGAAAGCAGGAGGGAGACGAGGAGAATGTAGGAAAGGTCACGATTGTTGGCTTTGACTATGGGAGTATCTCGGAACTTAATGAAGATTCCCAAGACAAAACCTGTTATTGAAGAGAGAAACAAGGCAAGTGAAGCTAGGATGATCCCCCAATTTTCTTGATAGGATAAGAAAGTTTCAGTCTTAGGTATACAATCATTTCTGTTGATGTTTGGATGCTGATCTGCTGGACATCTGGTACATTTTTCAGCATCTGAAAAGAGAAAGGTTAACATCTACCATAATGCAGGTTCTTCCCACAGAAGCATACTTAGAGTGAGACGAGTGATGGTATGTTTTGCCTTCATTTGGCTGTGTTTTGCATTGTTTGCATCCCAGACATTATTAACCACCCTTCAGAGAAGAAAAACAAAGCATTCCGCAGGCCTCCCTCCATAGAATAGAATAGAATAGAATAGAATAGAATAGAATAGAATAGAATAGAATAGAATAGAATAGAATTCTTTATTGACAAAGTGTCATTGGACACGTAAGGAACTTGTCTTTGTTGCATATGATCTCAGTGCATATAAAAAGACAAGATACATTCATCAAAATCATAAGGTACAACACTTAATGATAGTCATGGGGTACAAATAAGCAATTAGGAAACAATATCAATATAAATCGTAAGGATACAAGCAACAAAGTTACAGTCATGCAGTCATAAGTGGGAGGAGATGGGTGATAGGAATGATGAGAAGACTAATAGTAATTGTAATGCAGCCTTAGTGAATAGTTTGATAGTGTTGAGGGAATCATTTGTTTAGCAGACTGATGGCGGTCGGGAAAAAACTGTCCTTGTGTCTAGTTGTTCTGGTGTGCAGTACTCTATAGCATCGTTTTGAGGGAAGGAGTTGAAATAATTTATGTCCTGGATGCGAGAGGGCTGTAATTATTTTCACAGCCCTCTTTTTGACTCGTGCAGTATACAGGTCCTCAATGGAAGGCAGGTTGTTAGTAATTGTTTTTTCTGCAATTCTCTATGGATCAATATTCATTGGGATTTCCAAAATTGGACAATTTTAAGCCCAGGAATGAGGAAAATGTATGACTCAAGGTCTCAATAACCCCTTCCAGATCTGATTCATCAGCACATCTGTATTAATAAACTGGAGGAAAACTTTTTTATTGGCTCCCACTTTGCAAATGTCAATTTTCCCCCACTGCTTTGACCAAGGAAAGTGGACAGCAGTAACTCTAGCTGGTATATTCCACTGTTTCAGGATCCAATCTGAGTCCATCCTTCCTCATGAGCTCCACTAACACTCAAAAGCTTGTAAGACTAAACTGTGGTCCAGGGACTGGCTCAGATTGCATCCTGCAACATTATTTGACTTCGTTCCTCTGTCCCAACTGGAGATGCCTCCCAGTTCCAGCCTTCCAGGTGCAAGGCAAGATGGCCTTGACTCCTTGAGAAAGGAATGTTATTATGACTAAATATCAGCCCAGCAACACACAATTCCCCCTCCCGGTTTCTCACAGTAGTAAATGTGGCAGGCCTGGAGATCCAGTGAAAAAGATGGCTTTCAGGCCTGACAGGGCTATTCAGGGCTGGACATGTTCCTGTGACTGTTAAACAATGAGCCTGGTGGCACAGCAGACTAATAGCCTGTTATTAACATTCAGCTGCCTGCAATTACTGCAAGTTCGAATCTCCCCAGGCTCAAGGTTGACTCAGCCTTCCATCCTTTCTAAGGTAGATAAATTGAGGACCCAGTTTGTGAGGGCAATAAGCTGACTTTGTATAAATATACAAAAGTATGAAGGCTATTGTTTAATGCATTGTAAGCCACCCTGAGTCCCCGGAGAAGGGTGGCATATAAATCAAATTTTAAAAAAAACAAAAAACAAGCAACTTCATCCTCAGTATTATTAGATTCAGGAAGAGAGGTGGGAGGATAGAGGAGAAGATAGGATTTCTCCATTTTTTCAGAGATACCAAGAAAACAGTGATAGAGATTGACATGTAAAGAAGATGAAGACCAAGAAATGTCATCCCTCTTCTAATTCCAAGGCTTGTTTGATACCCTGACTTTGAACATCTGGCTCCTCGTTTAACTTCCAAGATAATTTCTTTTCATTTATCATGCAAAAAATAGATCATTTTTAAAACAGCCATGTCTACTTCAAAAAAAACCTTTATAGACCTCACGAAACCTTGCCCCATTTTCTGGTGACAACCACCTTCTATGGTGGAGATGGTTCCTTCTGCACAAGGACGACAATCATAGCAGCAGATGGGCTTCCCTTCTTGAGCTACCTTCATGAATCCAGTGCGACAGCTTTCCCCACATGTAGAAGGAGGGAAGGGCTGAGGAGAGACAAGGAGATAAAACTCTGGATAGTGAGATGAGTGGCATACATAAAATACAATAATTGTTTGGTGATATACTGTATTGCATGGACATTTCGTTTTGGCTTGGTAAACCACATCATTTGAATGAGTAGCTCAGTCTACCACCTTTTCCATAAACTGAGTGAATAGTTTGCATGAAAATGGAAGATTATTGTTCATGACCATCTGAATAGCCAATAAAGAAATTCTCACTCTTGAGGGTCTGGTCAGCTGATGTGAAAACTCAAAGGCGATGAAAACAACCCCCCACCTATCCCAAAACTTTTTCTCCCCTGTTATTGCCACCTTCAGTGGAATAAAATAAATAATACTCCCACCTTGCTCAGCATTTCCACCTGTGAGATCCTCTCCTGGTCAATGGATAATATAAAATCCTGGGATTTCCATTTTTCTAGACTCCCAGATTTCACTCTCCTGACAGATTTGTTGGGGAAAGCAATAGAGTTCACAATGTCCAGGTCAGCTGTAAGGTCTCCTTTCTCATCCAAATATACTCCTTGTATGGAATTATTGTTAAAGGTGGAGCTTTGAAGGAAGGGATGAAGCTGAAAAGAAAATGAGATAAATGAAAAAATTATGTCATTAATGGTCCTTTGGAAAGACCTCCTTGCTCTGTGTTGGGAGGGAGATATCTGAACATTTCTGTCTCTTGGCTGAAAAAGCAGGTTTTAAAGTCAGATTCAATCTTGGGTAGAAAAATATCCATAAACAGAGGAAGAATAACAGCTGTTAGCTTAATGTTTAAATAGGTAGATCAGAATCATGACTGTAAAGGACACAAGTTATGCATCTGATCATGTTCCTGTTCCCACTGCTTTATCACAGCAAAACTAAAGTTTTTGTTAGTTGCAAAGTCGTATCCGACCCATCACCACCCCATGGGCATCGTTCCTGCAGGCCTTCCTATCCTCTTCCATCCTCTGGAGTCCATTTAAGCTCACATGGACTGCTTCAGTGACTCCATCCAGCCACCTCATTCTCTGTTTTGAGCCACCTCTTTCTTCTTTTGCCATCAATCTTTCCCAGCATTAGGCTCTTCTCCAGTGAATTCTTCCTTCTCATTAGGCATCCAAAATATTTGAGTTTCATCTTCAGGATCTGGCCTTGTAAAGAGCAGTCAGGGTTGATCTCCTCTAGGACTGACCGGTTTGATCGCCTTGCAGTCCAAGAAACCTGCAGGAGTCTTCTCCATCATTAGAGTTCAAAGGCCTCAGTTCTATTACTCCATTATAAAAATAGTTAAAATATAAAGATTCACCATTCAGTTTTTCCTTTAACTTTTTAGTTTTCAGATTTTTCTCTTGTCCTTTATCATTAACTGCATGAATAAAATAGGTACCTTCATTATTCTTATTTCCTGTGTTGTTCTTCAGAGTTGATATTGCTTCACCATATCTTTCTTCTGCCTACTAGTCATACCTTTTAGGGATTGGGGGGAATTACTTGAATGACTCTAACAGTCTAATATTTGACCCAAAGTTGTCTTCTCGTTTATACCACCTCATTAGTTTGAGGAAAGACGAATGACTGAAGAATCAAGCTATTAATGTACTTGCTTTAAAATTAAAATAAGAACATACTGCCAAAAATTAAAAAAAGGATCATAGGAAATGGAAAAGAAACTAAAGAGAGTAGAATGATATAAGATTTGAGTTTCATGATAATTAAGGTTTTTTCAGAATAAATAACCAAGGCATCCACTTATCAAACTATTCCCATATTTGGAGGGAAAATGTCTAATGGAAAAAAAAAATACCTGCTAAGCCTTCAGCCTTGTAGCTTCCACCTTCACACTCCTGTTCCTCGCTGATCTCTTGCGTGTGGCTACGTGAGCTGAATTTAAGGCCCTTCCAACAGCCCAGGTGGTGTTGTAGATGAGATAGTTGTCCAAGGACAGGATCCGATCAATGTCCTCTTTCCTCACAGACACCAGTTCTTCTGTCTGTCTACACCATCTCCAGACTTTTACTGAAAAGGCATTCTTGGTGGATGAACATCTAAAGGTTTTCTCCATAAAGTCAGCTAGGATGTTACTAAAGATTTTAAAAGCATCATAGTTTGCCCATTTCCTTTTCTTTATCACAAAAGAGAAAATGCCAACTATGTGTTTCAAGGAATCCCCCCTACCCTTCAAATCAAGACTCAAATCCCAGTGTGCTGTGGTGATCCACACTTTACCTACAACATGTTTCAAAAGATTTGTAAGTATCACATCTATAAGTCTTATTCCTGTCAAAAATGAACTGGTCTCTGAACCATAAACAAAGACATTGACTTTTACCCATTTGTAATATGGATCTGAATTACCCTTCACTTTCACAACATTCAGGGTAAATCTTTGATATATAACTGCACAAATGCCATTCCTCAACATCAAAGGAGCCATTGTCTTCATGAACCTCTGTCCTTGGTCACTTTCTGGAGCCACGAGACCAACCAAGGTCCACTTGAAATAGAGGAGAAGTTGGACCATCCCTGGGTACTGGACTCCTTCAGCAGGGAGCATCGGATAGAAGAAAGGAAACTGAGTTTTATCCCCCATAATCCTAGAAGCAAAGCTATAGTTGATCTGAAAGAAATGGAGGATGGTGTTTTATATGTTACAAGCAAAATTCAAGTTCTACCTTTTCCATAAAAAAGCTCTGCTTTTCATTTGCAGAGGACCTCTTATTCAAAGTTGCATAACTGTCAGGTCCGTGTATTTGCCATTCTTTGTGGAAGAAGGGGGGAAAGGGGATTTGGAGTTATCACATTTAGTTCTTTTCTGATGTTTCCTAAGTATCCAATTTCTTGCTTGGTCCTCTTTGTATAAACTTTAACCAAATTTATAACTGTTGCCTGGTGCCAGGAATGCCTGGAGAATTCTCACATCTTGGGAAATGAAAGGGGAGGGGGGAATGGGTGGATTGTAAGATGACCCGGAGAAGCTCTTCGTATCTGTTTCTCAGAGAGGCTGGTACAGTCATATTCACACCAGCGGATTAGTTGGAATCCATATTGGAAAGTGGGGAGGTGGTCCCTAATCTCCTTTATCCTGAACTGAATTCCCCGAGGGACCCCAGAGCATGCTTTGAGTTTTCACTTGCTTTCATCCCTTACGATAAAAGATTCCTTTTGAAATACAAAGTTCTCAAGAGTTCATACTTTCTTTGAAGGGGAGAGAAGCTGGTCCTTACGATAACTCAAAAGCTGTCTCTGCAAGAGAGACACACCTGAGGGATTTTGTAGGTGCCCAACATGGTGGAAATCTGGATGGAGCTGCCAGTCTCAGAGTCTTCCAGAATAGCTACTGTGTTTCTCTGTCTTCCACATCTGTAGTTGGGCACATTGGCCTCCCCATCTGAAAGCAGGTCCAGCAAAGGATCTGTAGTCATTTCCACCCTGTAGAAATTGTCATAGATATTATAACCCAGGGTGATGTTGGGTAAGAGGTGGCCCTTCTGGTTAATGTCCTCGACAGCAAAAAGGTAGGGCATAAATTTCAAATGAAGCTTCAGTGTTTTTCTGCAGGTACAAATGGATCAATGAAAATAACATTTAGCTTTCATTCCATGGTAATACATCATTTAACACACTCAATCACCAGTTTGCTTCCAAACTGTTTATAATAATCCAATATATTTATTTTTTAAAAAAGAATAAAAACATTTTTTATTATAATTTTTATTTTTTTATTATAAACATAGTAATATTGAAAAGTCACAACTTCAGTTTCATGTGCTGGTCTTCTAGCATTTTGATCCATATTTGATGAACCACTTCCTATATTTTAGTAAGCATGGTTGATATACCCAAATTGTTAAAGACCAGATGATTTTAAACTTGATGTTCATATACTTTAAGCTGTTAAAGACCAGATTATTTTTAGTGTCTTGGGTAGAGTTCAGGTTGAGCCCCTGTACTATGGAGCTTTGTTGGTTATTTTTTGTTGTTCTGGGGGTTTTCTATCATTCTTTTCCTGTTTTCCATTACTTTGTTTAATTGTAAATCATCCACGGACACCTGGATTATGAACCATATAAACAAATAAATAACTAGAGCAATCAATGAACCAACCAACTTATTTCTTCCTTTTTTAAAAAAAATAAAAGAAAATCTTTTTGATCCCTGGCATGAATTCATGAATCAAAATGAGATATATTTTCCCTTTCCATAAAATCCTATGTTCTTAATTCAGACACATTCATCCCAGAAGCAAAGTTAACTGGAGAAAAACAACGGTGGATGAACTCTGATGCATATCAGAAAATATAGCATTCTATTGTACTTGGACCAGGTCTCCTACAACTACCAACTCAACTTTGGAGTGGGGTGGAAGAGAGATTCCATGATTTCTTCTGTGTCTGCACTTTAGCTTTGCTCCTAGCAACGAATGGATTGTGGATGGGGGGAAATATCATTATTCGGTTTTTATACTTTAAAGTTTGAAATGTGTTTCATGATCTGCAGTGTGCAAGAGGGAGCCCAAGATGGGATCGGAAGGAAGCTAGCAAAGAGGCGAGATCAGGAGAGATCACTTTGTGTTTTTAAAGGGCAAGACCTGTAGACATTTATTGAAGTGACTGTAACGATTGCAGGACAATTCACTTACCTGTCGAATTTTGTTGAAGGACTTCTATCAAACTTTAATAATTGAAACCTTGCATTCATTGCAGAGACTATGCCACTAATCATATAATCTCCTGCCTTGTAATGATGCTGTGGGTCCACCTCACTCTGCTGCAGAGTCAGGAGGCATTTGGCTTTGTGCATCACACCAGATCCTAATGGCCACAGAATCAGCACGAAGAGAAGCAGCAGCAACATGTATTGTGTTCCTGACTGAGCCTTCTCTGTGTCACCTGCTTTTTAAGAGAGAAAAAGAAGAGCTGGAAGAAACCAAAATCTCTTTCCTGGCAGAAGTTTCAGATCTGATCACAGTCAGCCAAGAGACATCAACAGAATCAGCCCTGATGGCTCAATGTTTATAAGGCAGTACTGCAGGCCACTTCTGCTGACTGCTGGCTTCCAGCAATCCGGCAATTCAAATCTCCCTAGGCTGAAGGTTGACTCAGCCTTCCGTCCTTCCCAGGTGGGTAAAATGAGGATCCAGATTGTTGGGGGCAATATGCTGACTCTGTAAACCACTTAGAGTGGTCTGTAAAGCACTGTGACCCAGTAAATCAGTCTAACTGCTATTGCTATTGCTCTAATACTACCCTGAGATTTGCTTTCTGTCTCCAGAGACATTGACCTACTGAGAATTTCAGAGACAGACTTCATCCAACATCGCTTGTGAGTCTGATAATTGACATCAAAATGATTTCTGACACATTTGTGCTAATTTTGGGGGGAATTTTGCAGAAAGGTCTCTAGAGTCCTCACATAAAGACAAAGAATAAATCACTATGATTTTGATAATTGAATGGAAAAGAACTTTCAGCTCTCTGAACCCTGGATGAGGGAAAGGGCTAAAGGGAGAACTCCCAGATGTGGCTCCAAACTTTGAAGATGGGCCATGAGGGAGACTAAAGAGGTTGGCTCAAATCTTTAGAATAAAATACTTTCAGAAAAACTGAAAGTGATAAAGAGATATTTTTCTCTGAAATGTTATAGGGTTTCCTGCCTAAGCATGGGGTTGGATTATAATTTATTTATTTACTTACTTACTTACTTACTTATTTATTTATTTATTTATTTATTTGTTTATTTATTTATTTATTTATTTATTATTTAAATTTATACACCACCCTTCTCCCGAAGGACTCGGGACGGTGAACAGCCAAAATTAAAATACATACAATATAAAATTTAAAATAATTTAACTTCAGAATTAAATCGAATTGGCTACCCAAAAATTAAAACCCGTTACCCTTAAAATAACCCATTAAAATTTTAAGCCAGCCCAGCTTGCTGAAATAGGAAGGTCTTCAAAGCTCGATGGAAGGTCCGGAAGTCCGGGATTAGTCGTATTCCTGGGGGTAGCTCGTTCCAGAGGGTGGGTGCCCCCACAGAGAAGTCTCTCCCCCTGGGGGTCGTCAGTCGACATTGCTTGACCGATGGCACCCTAAGGAGGCCCTCTCTGTGGGACCAAGTTGGCCGGTGGGAGGTTATCAGTGGCAGAAGATGGTCTCGTAAGTAACCGAGCCCTAAGCCATGGAGCGCTTTAAAGATGAGAATCAATACCTTGAAGCGCACCTGGAGGACCACCAGAAGCCAGTGCAGCTCACGCAGGCAAGGTGTCACATGGGAGCGCCATGTCTCCCCCATAATTACCCGTGCGGCCGCATTCTGGACCAGCTGGAGCTTCCGAGTGCTCCTCAAGGGGAGCCCCATGTAGAGAGCATTGCAGTAGAAGGCGAGAGGTGACGAGGGCATGAGTGACCGTGCATAGGGAGTCCCGATCCAGAAAGGGACGCAACTGCCATATCTGGCGAACCTGATAGAAAGCCCCCCTGTCCACGGCCGTCATATGCTCTTCCAAAGACAGCCGAGCATCCAGGAGGATGCCCAAGTTGCGAGCCCTCTCCGTGGGGGCCAATGACTCACCCCCAATAGCCAGAGATGGCACTAGCTGGCTATATCAGGATGCCGGAGTAGTTCTGTAGTTCTGGTAAAACTTTTCATGGGCCCTGTGATCTGAAAGGCCACATACCTCATATCTCAATTACCTATTAAACAGGTGTATGTGTGTGAGCACTTTTTAAAATGAATTTTAAAACACATTAATTTCTTTGAGTTATTTATTGGCATTTGGGAAAAGATCCTATGAAAAGTTCATTTCTATATTACTTTGACATCAAATGTTCTTTTGTATTCAGCTCTGGTCTTAAAAAAATAATGTAGCACTTGGGAATAAAGATGCAACATAGCAAGCCACTACTGGAAGCCAAGATGGAGAAGACCTGCACGGCCACCATATACTTCCCCTTGGTGCTCAGGTAGGTGGGAACGAAGGATATCCAGACACTGCAGAAGACCAGCATGCTGAAGGTGATCAGCTTGGCTTCATTGAAGGCCCCAGGGAGATTCCTGGCCAGAAAAGCCACCGTGAAGCAGATGATAGCCAGGAAACCCATGTAGCCAAGGGCAAGGTAGAACATGGCAACGGAGCCTTGATTACATTGGAGGATGATCTCTGCAGATTGAGAGTGCATGTCTGACTCAGGGAATGGGGGAGAAGTGGCCAACCAGATGCTGCAGAGGACAACTTGGACACCAGAACAAGAAAGGATGATAGAATTGGCCAAGGTCTTCCCTAGCCATCTCTGTATATTATTCCCTGGTTTTGTGGCAAAGAATGCTAAAACCACAGTGACTGTTTTAGCCAAGACTGTGGAAATGGCAACTGAGAAGATGTTGCTGAAGGCTATTTGTTGGAGAAGGCAAGTCCCTCTCCTCAGTTGGCCAATGAATAGGAACGATGTCAAGAAGCAAAGCAGGAGGGAGACGAGGAGAATGTAGGAAAG
Source organism: Arizona elegans (assembly GCA_022577455.1). Lineage (NCBI taxonomy): Eukaryota > Metazoa > Chordata > Lepidosauria > Squamata > Colubridae > Arizona > Arizona elegans. Next base: position 21,598,344 of record JAKOOJ010000012.1, read on the forward strand.
GTCGCGATTGTTGGCTTTGACTATGGGAGTATCTTGGAACTTAATGAAGATTCCCAAGACAAAACCTGTTACTGAAGGGAGGAACAAGGCAAGTGAAGCTAGGATGATCCCCAAATTTTCTTGATAGGATAAGAAAGTTTCAGTCTTAGGTATACAATTATTTCGGTGGATGTTTGGATGCTGATCTGCTGGACATTTGGTGCATTTTTCAGCATCTGAAAAGAGAAAGATTAACATCTACTATAAAGCAGGTTGTTCTGTCAAAAGCATACTTAGAGTGAAACTAGTGATGGTATGTTTTGCATTCATTTGTATGTATTTTGCATTGTTTGCATCCCAGACGTTATTAACCACCCTTCAGGGAAGAAAACCAAAGCATTCCACAGGCCTCCCTCGCTAGCAATTCTCTATAGATAAATATTCTTTGGGACTTCTTAGCAGTTCGGAGAATTGGTAGTGGAAATTTTGAGTAGTTCAGAGAACCAGAAAATACCACCTCTGGCTGGCCCCAGAGTGGGGTGGGAATGGAGATTTTGCAATATCCTTCTCCCTGGAGAGGGGAGGGAATGGAGATTTTGCAATATCCTTCTCCCTGGAGAGGGGAGGGAATGGAGATTTTGCAATATCCTTCCCCTGCCACACCCACCAAGCTACACCCACGAATCCACACCACGCCCACAAAGCCATGCCCACAGAACTAGTAGTAAAAAAAATGGATTTTACCGCTGGTAAAGAACAGTTGCAGGAACTGGATATGTCTAGTTCAGAGGTCTGCAACCTGCGGCTTTGGAGCCGCATCTGGCTCTTTCATCCCTCTGCTGCGGCTCCCTGTCACTCAAAATATGCATCACAATCGCCAATGTGTGACATCTGCCGGCATGTGATTTATTGAGCTTTTTGGCCCATCTTTTATTTTGGAGTTCAAAATGTTTTTGTTGCATGAAGAAATAAAAATTTGTTTTCTCTGTAGCAATTCATTAATTTCATAAATGCAACACGTTATAGTTTTTTTATACATAGCATAAAGGTATCTTCATTTTAGATGTCAAAATGATTTTGTGGCTCTCGGTGTTTTCTTTTCTGTGGGAAACAGGTCCAAATGGCTCTTTGAGTGTTTAAGGTTACCAACCCCTGGTCTAGTTCAATGAAAAGAAGGACTAGGGGAGACATGAGAGCCGTGTTCCAGTATCTCAGGGGCTGCCACAAAGAAGAGGGAGTCAAGCTATTCTCCAAAGCACCTGAGGGTAGGACAAGAGGCAAAGGGTGGAAACTAATCAAGGAGAGAAGCAACCTAGAACTAAGGAGAAATTTCCTGACAGAACAATTAATCAGTGGAACAACTTGCCTCCAGAAGTTGTGAATGTCCAACACTGGAAATTTTTAAGAAGATGTTGCATAACCATATGTCTGAAGTGGTGTAGGGTTTCCTGCCTGGGCAGGGGGTTGGACAAGAAGACCCCCAAGGCCCCTTCCAACTCTGTTATTCTATTCTATTCTATTCTATTCTATTCTATTCTATTCTATTCTATTCTATTCCATTCCATTCCATTCCATTCTATTCGAAGGGAGGGAGGGAGGGAGGGAGGGAGGGAGGGAGGGAGGAAGGAAGGAAGGAAGGAAGGAAGAATTCAGGGCTGGACATGTTTCTGTGACTGTTAAACAAGCAAGTTCATCCTTCAGTATTATTTCTCCACTTTTTCAGAGATACCAAGAAAACAATGATAGAGGGTGACGTGTAAACAAGATGAAGACCAAGAAATGTCATCTCTCTTCTAATTCCAAGGCTTCTTTGATTCCTTGTCTTTGAACAACAGGCTCCTTGTTTGACCTCCAAGATTATTTCTTTGCATTTATTATGGAAAAAAGAGATTATTTTCAAAACAGCCATGCCTGCTTTAAAAAACAAACGTTATAGACCTCGCAAAAGCCTGCCCCATTTTCTGGTCTCTCTCACCTTCTATGGTGGAGATGGTTCCTTCTGCACAAGGACGACAATCATAGCAGCAGATGGGCTTCCCTTCTTGAGCTACCTTCATGAATCCAGTGCGACAGCTTTCCACACATGTAGAAGAAGGGAAGGGCTGAGGAGAGAAAAGGAGATAAAACTCTGGATAGTGAGATGGGTGGCATACATAAAATGCAATAATTGTTTGGTGATATATTGTATTGCATGGACATTTTGTTTTGGCTTGGTAAACCACATCATTTGAATGAGTAGCTCAGTCTACCACCTTTTCCATAAACTGAGTGAATAGTTTGCATGAAAATGGAAGATTATTGTTCATGACCATCTGAATAGCCAATAAAGAAATTCTCACTCTTGAGGGTCTGTTCAGCTGATGTGAAAACTCAAAGGCAATGAAAACAACCCCCTACTTATCCCAAAACTTTTTCTTCCCTGTTATTGCCACCTTCAGTGGAATAAAATAAATAATACTCCCACCTTGCTCAGCATTTCCACCTGTGAGATCCTCTCCTGGTCAATGGATAATATAAAATCCTGGGATTTCCGTTTTTCTAGACTCCCAGATTTCACTCTCCTGACAGATTTGTTGGGGAAAGCAATAGAGTTCACAATGTCCAGGTCAGCTGTAAGGTCTCCTTTCTCATCCAAATATACTCCTTGTATGGAATTATTGTAAAAGGTGGAGCTTTGAAGGAAGGGATGAAGCTGAAAAGAAAATGAGATAAATGAAAAAATTATGTCATTAATGGTCCTTTGGAAAGACCTCCTTGCTCTGTGTTGGGAGGGGGATATCTGAACATTTCTGTCTCTTGGCTGAAAAAGCAGGTTTTAAAGTCAGATTCAATCTTGGGTAGAAAAATATCCATAAGCAGAGGAAGAATAACAGCTGTTAGCTTAATGTTTAAATAGGTAGATCAGAATCATGACTATAAAGGACACAAGTTACACATCTGGTCATGTTCCTGTTCCCACTGCTTTATCACAGCAAAACTAATATTGTTGTTAGTTGCGAAGTTGTATCTGACCCATCGTGACCCCATGGGCATCTTTCCTGCAGGCCTTCCTATCCTCTTCCATCCTCTGGAGTCCATTTAAGCTCACATGGACTGTTTCAGTGACTCCATCCAGCCACCTCGTTCTCTGTTGTGAGCCACCTCTTTCTTCTTTTGCCATCAATCTTTCCCAGCATTAGGCTCTTCTCCAGTGAATTCTTCCTTCTCATTAGGCATCCAAAATATTTGAGTTTCATCTTCAGGTTCTGGCCTTCTAAAGAGCAGTCAGGGTTGATCTCCTCTAGGACTGACCGGTTTGATCACCTTGCAGTCCAAGAAACCTGCAGGAGTCTTCTCCATCATTAGAGTTCAAAGGCCTCCATTCTATTACTCCATTCTAAAAATAGAGATTCACCATTCAGTTTTTCCTTTAACTTTTTAGTTTTTAGATTTCATTAATTCATTCATTAATTCATTAATTTCATAAATGCAACACATTATAGTTTTTTTATACATAGCATAAAGATAAAAAATGATATATGCTGTCTTATCTTCATTTTAGATGTCAAAATGGTTTTGTGGCTCTCGGTGTTTTCTTTTCTGTGGGAAACAGGTCCAAATGGCTCTTTGAGTGTTTAAGGTTACCGACCCCTGGTCTAGTTCAATGAAAAGAAGGACTAGGGGAGACATGAGAGCCGTGTTCCAGTATCTCAGGGGCTGCCACAAAGAAGAGGGAGTCAAGCTATTCTCCAAAGCACCTGAGGGTAGGACAAGAGGCAAAGGGTGGAAACTAATCAAGGAGAGAAGCAACTTAGAACTAAGGAGAAATTTCTTGACAGTTAGAACAATTAATCAATGGACCAACTTGCCTGCAGAAGTTGTGAATGCTCCAACACTGGAAATTTTTAAGAATATGTTGGATTTGTCTGAAGTGGTGTAGGGTTTCCTGCCTAAGCAGGGGATTGGACTAGAAGACCCCCAAGGCCCCTTCCAACTCTGTTATTCTATTCTATTCTATTCTATTCTATTCTATTCTATTCTATTCTATTCTATTCTATTGGAAGGAAGGGTGGGAGAGTGGGAGGAAGGAAGGAAGGAAGAAAGGAAGGAAGGAAGAAAGGAAGGAAGGAAGGAAGGAAGGAAGGAAGGAAGGAAGGAAGGAAGGAAGGAAGAATTCAGGGCTGGACATGTTTCTGTGACTGTTAAACAAGCAAGTTCATCCTTCAGTATTTTTTCTCCACTTTTTCAGAGATACCAAGAAAACAATGATAGAGGGTGACGTGTAAACAAGATGAAGACCAAGTGGACTGTTTCAGTGACTCCATCCAGCCACCTCATTCTCTGTTTTGAGCCACCTCTTTCTTCTTTTGCCCTCAGTCTTTCCCAGCATTAGGCTCTTCTTCAGTGAGTCCTTCCTTCTCATTAGGCGGCCAAAATATTTGAGTTTCATCTTCAGGATCTGGCCTTGTAAAGAGCAGTCAGGGTTGATCTCCTCCAGGGCTGACCAGTTTGATCGCCTTGCAGTCCAAGGGACTTGCAGGAGTCATTCCAGCACCAGAGTTCAAAGGCCTCAGTTCTATTACTCTATTCCAAAAATAGTTAAACTATCAAGATTCACCATTCAGGTTTTCCTTTAACTTTTTAGTTTTCAGATTTTTCTCTTGTCCTTTATCATTAACTGCATGAATAAAATAGGTACCTTCATTATTCTTATTTCCTGTGTTGTTCTTCAGAGTTGATATTGCTTCACCATATCTTTCTTCTGCCTACTAGTCATACCTTTTAGGGATTGGGGGGAATTACTTGAATGACTCTAACAGTCTAATATTTGACCCAAAGTTGTCTTCTCGTTTATACCACCTCATCAGTTTGAGGAAAGACGAATGACTGAAGAATCAAGCTATTAATGTACTTGCTTTAAAATTAAAATAAGAACATACTGCCAAAAATTTTAAAAAAAGGGATCATAGGAAATGGAAAAGAAACTAAAGAGAGTAGAATGATATAAGATTTGAGTTTCATGATAATTAAGGTTTTTTCAGAATAAATAACCAAGGCAACCACTTATCAAACTATTCCCATATTTGGAGGTAAAATGTCTAATGGGGAAAAAAAATACCTGCCAAGCCTTCAGCCTTGTAGCTTCCACCTTCACACTCCTGTTCCTCGCTGATCTCTTGCGTGTGGCTACGTGAGCTGAATTTAAGGCCCTTCCAACAGCCCAGGTGGTGTTGTAGATGAGATAGCTGTCCAAGGACAGGATCCGATCAATGTCCTCTTTCCTCAGAGACACCAGTTCTTCTGTCTGTCTACACCGTCTCCAGACTTTTAGTGAAAAGGCATTCTTGGTGGATGAACATCTAAAGGTTTTCTTCATAAAGTCAGCTAGGATGTTACTAAAGATTTTAAAAGCATCATAGTTTGCCCATTTCCTTTTCTTTATCACAAAAGAGAAAATGCCAACTATGTGTTTCAAGGAATTCCCCCTACCCTTCAAATCAAGACTCAAATCCCAGTGTGCTGTGGTGATCCACACTTTACCTACAACATGTTTCAAAAGATTTGTAAGTATCGCATCTATAAGTCTTATTCCTGTCAAAAATGAACTGGTCTCTGAACCATAAACAAAGACATTGACTTTTACCCATTTGTAATATGGATCTGAATTACCCTTCACTTTCACAACATTCAGGGGAAATCTTTGATATATAACTGCACAAATGCCATTCCTTAACATCAAAGGAGCCATTGTCTTCATGAACCTCTGTCCCTGGTCAGTTTCTGGAGCCACGAGACCAACCAAGGTCCACTTGAAATAGAGGAGAAGTTGGACCATCCCTGGGTACTGGACTCCTTCAGCAGGGAGCATCGGGTAGAAGAAAGGAAACTGAGTTTTATCCCCCATAATCCTAGAAGCAAAGCTATAGTTGATCTGAAAGAAATGGAGGATGGTGTTTTATACGTTACAAGCAAAATTCAAGTTCTACCTTTTCCATAAAAAAGCTCTGCTTTTCATTTGCAGAGGACCTCTTATTCAAAGTTGCATAACTGTCAGATCCATGAATTTGCCATTCTTTGTGGAAGAAGTGGGGGAGGGGATTTCGTATCTGTTTCTCAGAGAGGCGGGTACAGTCATCTTCACACCAGCGGATTGGTTGGAATCCATATTGGAATGTGGGGAGGGGATCCCTAATTTCCTTTATCCTGAACTGAATGCCCTGAGGGACCCCAGAGCATGCTTTGAGTTTTCACTTGCTTTCATCCCTTACGATAAAAGATTCCTTTTGAAATACAAAGTTCTCAAGAGTTCATACTTTCTTTGAAGGGGGGAGAAGCTGGTCCTTACGATAAGTCAAAAACTGTCTGTACAAGAAAGACACACCTGAGGGATTTTGTAGGTGCCCAACATGGTGGAAATCTGGATGGAGCTGCCAGTCTCAGAGTCTTCCAGAACAGCTACTGTGTTTCTTTGCCTTCCACATCTGTAGTTGGGCACATTGGCCTCCCCATCTGAAAGCAGGTCCAGCAAAGGATCTGTAGTCATTTCCACCCTGTAGAAATTGTCATAGATATTATAACCCAGGGTGATGTTGGGTAAGAGGTGGCCCTTCTGGTTAATGTCCTCGACAGCAAAAAGGTAGGGCATAACTTTCCAATGAAACTTCAGTGTTTTTCTGCAGGTACAAATGGATCAATGAAAATAACATTTAGCTATCATTCCATGGTAATACATCATTTAACACGCTCAATTACCATTTTGCTTCCAAACTGTTTATAATAATCCAATATATTTATTTTTAAAAAAAGAATAAAAACATTTTTTTTATTATAATTTTTATTTTTTTATTATAAACATAGTAATATTGAAAAGTCACAACTTCAGTTTCATGTGCTGGACTTCTAGCATTTTGATCCATATTTGATGAACTGCTTCCAAATTTTAGTAAACATGGTTGATATACCCAAGTTGTTAAAGACCAGATGATTATAAATTTGATGTTCATATACTTTAAGATGTTAAAGACCAGATTATTTTTAGTGTCTTGGGTAGAGTTCAGGTTGAGCCCCTTTACTATGGAGCTTTGTTGGTTATTTTTTGTTGTTCTGGGGGTTTTCTATCATTCTTTTCCTGTTTTCCATTACTTTAATTGTAAATCATCCACGGACACCTGGATTATGAACTGTATAAACAAGTCAATAACAAAAGCAATCAATGAACCAACCAACTAATAAATTATTTGTTCCTTATTTTTTTAAAGAATAGATCTTTTTGGTCCCTGGCATGAATTCATGAATCAAAATGAGATATATTTTCCCTTTCCATAAATTCCTATGTTCTTAATTCAAAGTCATTCATCCCAGAAGCAAAGTTTACTGGAGAAAAACAATGGTGGATGATCTCTGATGCATATCAGAAAATATAGCATTCTATTGTACTTGGACCAGGTCTCCTACAAATACCAACTCAACTTTGGAGTGGGGTGGAAGAGAGATTCCATGATTTCTTCTGTGTCTGCACTTTAGCTTTGCTCCTAGCAAAGAATGTATAGTGGATGGGGGGAAATATCATGATTCAGTTTTTATACTTTAAAGTTTGAAATGTGTCTCATGATCTGCAGTGTGCAAGAGGGAGCCCAAGATGGGATCAGAAGGAAGCTAGCAAAGAGGTGAGATCAGGAGAGATCACTTTGTGTTTTTAAAGGGCAAGACCTGTAGACATTTATTGAAGTGACTGTAACGATTGCAGGACAATTCACTTACCTGTCGAATTTTGTTGAAGGACTCCTATCAAAGTTTAATAATGGAAACCTAGCATCCATTGCAGAGACTATGCCACTAATCATATAATCTCCTGGCTTGTAATGATGCTGTGGGTCCACCTCACTCTGCTGCAGAGTCAGGAGGCATTTGGCTTTGTGCATTACACCAGATCCCCATGGCCACAGAATCAGCACGAAGAGAAGCAGCAGCAACATGTATTGTGTTCCTGACTGAGCCTTCTCTGTGTCACCTGCTTTTTAAGAGAGAAAAAGAAGAGCTGGAAGAAACCAAAATCTCTTTCCTGGCAGAAGTTTCAGATCTGATCACAGTCAGCCAAGAGACATAAACAGAATCAGCCCTGATGGCACAATGTTTATAAGGCAGTACTACAGGCCACTTCTGCTGACTCCTGACTTCCAGCAATTCGGCAATTCAAATCTCCCTAGGCTGAAGGTTGACTCAGCCTTCCGTCCTTCCCAGGTGGGTAAAATGAGGATCCAGATTGTTGGGGGCAATATGCTGACTCTGTAAAACCACTTAGAGTGGTCTGTAAAGCACTGTGACCCAGTAAATCAGTCTAACTGCTATTGCTATTGCTCTAATACTACCCTGAGATTTGCTTTCTGTCTCCAGAGACATTGACCTACTGAGAATTTCAGAGACAGACTTCATCCAACATCACTTGTGAGTCTTATAATTGACATCAAAATGATTTCTGACACATTTGTGCTAATTTTTGGGGGAATTTTGCAGAAAGGTCTCTAGAGTCCTAACATAAAGACAACGAATAAATCACTATGATTTTGATAATTGAATGGAAAAGAACTTTCAGCTCTCTGAATCCTGGATGAGGGAAAGGGCTAAAGGGAGAACTCCCAGATGTTGCTCCAAACTTTGAAGATGGGACATGAGGGAGACTAAAGAGGTTGGCTCAAATCTTTAGAATAAAATACTTTCAGAAAAATTGGGATAAAGAGAGTTTTTTCTCTGAAATGCTATAGGGTTTCCTGGCTAAGCATGGGGTTGGACTAGAAGACCTCCAAGGTCCCCTTTGTTATTCTATTTTAGTGTCTTATTATCAAATAAATCAGAATTGAGTTGGAAGGGACTTTGGAGATCTTTTAGTCCAACCTCCTGCTCAACCTCCTGACTTTTCCCCTAGTTATCTAGATCCGTTCCAGTCGGGTTTCAGGCCTGAGCACAGCACGGAAACAACATTGGTTTTGTTGATGGATGATCTCTGGAGGGCTCAGGATAGGGGTTGTTCCTCAGTCCTGGTCCTATTAGATCTCTCGACGGCTTTTCATACCATCGACCATGGTATCATGCTGCACTGACTGGAGGGGTTGGGGATAGGGGGCATCATGTTGCGGTGGTTCTCCTCCTTCCTCTCCAACCGGTCACAGTTTGTGTTGACAGGGGGGCACAGATCGACCTCGAGGCGGCTTGTTTGTGCGGTGCCACAAGGGTTGGTTCTCTCGCCCCTTCTGTTCAACATTTTTGTGAAGCCGCTGGGTGAGATCATCCGTTGTTTCGGGGTGAAGTGTCATCTGTACACTGATGATACTCAGCTGTACATCTCCACCCCGGACCACCCCAACGATGCCATTGATGTGATGTCCCAGTGCCTGGAGGCCGTGCGGATCTGGATGGGGAAAAACAGGCTCAGGCTCAACCCGTCCAAGACCGAGTGGCTGTGGCTTCCGGCATCCCGATATAGTCAGTTGGTACTATCGCTGACTTTTGGGGGTGAGTCGTTGGCCCCCACAGAGAGGGCTCGCAACTTGGGTGTCCTCCTGGATACACGGCTGTCTTTGGAAGAGCATATGATGGCTGTGGCCAGGGGGGCTTTTTACCAGGTTCGCCTGATCCACCAATTGCGTCCCTTTCTGGATCGGGAGGCTTTACGCATGGTCACTCATGCCCTCGTCACGTCCGACTTGGACTACTGTAATGCTCTCTACATGGGGCTCCCCTTGAGGAACACCCGGAGGCTCCAACTGGTCCAGAATGTGCTGCGCAGGTGGTGATGGGGGCGACTCGGCGCTCCCATGTAACACCTCTCCTGCACAAGCTGCACTGGCTCCCAGTGGTCTTCCGGATGTGCTTCAAGGTATTGGTTACCACCTTTAGAGCGCTCCATGGCTTAGGGCCCGGGTATTTACGAGATCGCCTTCTGCCACCAATAGCTCCCACAGAGAGGGCCTCCTCAGGGTTCCGTCGGCCAAACAATGTCGGCTGGCGGCCCTCAGGGGAAGAGCCTTCTCTGTGGGGGCACCAACCCTCTGGAACGAGTTGCCCCCGGAGATATGGTGGATCCGGGATCTGTGCACTTTCCACCGTGCCTTAAAGACATTTTTGTTTCATCAAGCTGGGCTGACCTGACCATATTTTTTAAGTTGCTTTAATTTTAAATTGCTAAATTATGGGTTTATTAATATGGGGGTGTTTTAACTGTTTTAACTGTGGGCCAAATTAATTTAATTGGTTTTTAATATTGTTTTAATTTTTGTATTTTCTGTATTTTATCTGCTGGCTGTTCACCACCCCGAGTTGTTCGGGAAAAGGGTGATATAATAAATAAATAAATAAATAAATAAATAAATAAATAAATAAATAAATAATAATTCCCTCCGAGTGGTGGGTTTCAAATTTTTTTACTACGTGTTCTGTGGGCATGGCTTGGTGGGTGTGGCAGGGGAAGGTTAATGCAAATACCCATTTTCTCCCGATCAGGTGGGACTCGGGAGGCAGACAATAGATAGGGGTGTAGGCAGTCAGAGGTGGTATTTCCCAGTTCTCTGAACTCAAAATTTCCGCTACCGGTTCGCCAGAACTGGTCAGAACCTGCTGAAACCCAACTCTATCTCCCCCCCACACCTTTTGGATGAAAAAGTTGTCAGTTAGGAATCTTTTTGCTCTCCCACATGATGCACAGGTTTCCTCCCAGTTGATATCAGGGTAGTTAAACTCTCCCATTACTACTGTGGTACTGTATGTTTCCTACATACAATGGTTGATTGATTAGCAAAAGGTTCATCCATTTCTTCTTCTTGGTTGGGTGGCCTGTAGCATTTGCCGATAGCAATGTCATTCTTTTTTTCCTTTTATATTGACCCATATGGATTCTAGCAGGTTTTCATCATTGGGTTTGATTATTTCTGTACAGATATAATGATCTTTTATATATAATGCAACTCCACCTTCTTTTTGTTTGGTCTATTTCTTTTGAATAGTTTGTATCCTTCCATCAGTACATTCCAGTCCTGAGTTTCATCCCACCAATGGAGGTAGGCTTTTTACCTAGGAGAATTTATGTACCTGTGAATCCCACTTAGTGATGAGTTATTACTCCCTATTTTGCAACAGACAAATATGGAGATCAGCAAATTATTTCCTCTGGATTTTACTACTTTACTCGCCACTTATCCTTCCCATTAAATTTAACAAATTCTTTTTTTTTATTTCTTTTATTGAAAAGTTTTATGAAAAATACAAACATTTTCAACCCCCTTCCCCCCTCAACCCCCCCTCCCCTTCCCCCCCTCCCTTCCCCTCCCTCCCCCCACCCCCTCCCTAGACTTCCCAGAACGAGCACAGAGTATAGCATTCACAAACCAAGAACTAAAATGTGCTAACAAATTATTACATTTCATGTTCTCCCTAGGTTCTTAACTCCTTATAACTCAGAAAAAACAAACATAAACTACTTAATATTATTTCATTCATAAGCTATATGGATCTTCTTATTTGGATATTTCTTCTGTATGTAATCAATCCATTTTCTCCATTCCAATATATATCTCTCATTTGAATGGTCTTTAAGGTATGATGAAATTTTTGCCATTTCCGCCAAATGCACAACTTTTAATGTCCATTCCTCAATAGTAGGTGGATCTTCCTTCTTCCAGTATTGTGCCACCAGTAACCTGGCAGCCGTTATTAAGTTCAAAACCAGCTTAGTCTCTATTACAGTACAATCCGTAACTATTCCCAACAGAAAAAACTGTGGTGTAAATTTAATTTTTTTCTTCAAAATATTTTGAATAATCCACCATATTTTTATCCAAAAAGCCTTAATCTTTTTACATGTCCACCATATATGGAAATATGTAGCATCTTCACACTCACATCACCAACACTTGGGTTGTAAATTTGGATACATACCAGCCAGTTTTTTTGGATCTAAATGCCATCTATAAAACATTTTGTAAAACTTCTCCCTTAAATTTTGTGCTTGTGTAAATCTTACATTTCTAACCTATATCTTTTCCCATGTTTCCATCATTATTGGTTCACCTACATTTTGTGCCCATTTTATCATACAATCCTTGACTAACTCTGTTTCTGAATCTATTTCCAGTAATGCATTGTACAACCTTTTTATGTGCATTTGACCTTCATCTCTTATTTGCTTTATCAAATTCTCATCCTGCTGCAAAATACCAATTTTTTGATCTTCTCTCCATCTGGCCAGCAGCTGTCCATATTGAAACCAAGTCTTAATAATCCCTTCTTCTTTTAGTTGTTCCATGGATTTTAACTGTAGTCTGACTCCTTCCTTATAAAGGAGTTCCTTATATGTAATCTTATCTTGCTTTTGCTCTAAATTTATGTTCTCTATCGCGTGTCTGGGTACCGTCCATATTGGTAACCTATCATTTAGTTTATATTTATACTTTTTTCCAGACACGCAATAGAGCATTTCTTAATATATGACTTTTAAAAGTCTTATCTACTTTCTTATCATACACTAAGTAAGCATGCCAGCCATAAACCAAACCATATCCTTCAATATTCAATATTTTTTTCCTCCGTTAAGTTTATCCAATCTGTGATTGCTGTGAGGGCAGCAGCTTCATAGTACAATCTTAAATTGGGCATCTTAAGACCACCTCTTTCTCTAGTATCTTGCAATATCTTTTGTTTAACTCGTGGTTTCTTCCCTGCCCACACAAATTTGTTTATGTTCTTCTGCCATTCCTTCAAGTTCTCATCTTTTTTAAGTATAGGTATCATTTGAAAAAGAAATAGAAATTTTGGTAAAATATTCATTTTTACAGCAGCTATCCTTCCCAGCAAAGACAGTTGTAGTTTTTTCCAGTTGTCCAACTCTTTCTGTATTTTGTGCCATAATGGTTCATAGTTGTACTGATATAATTTCGTATTTGCAGTCATAATATAAACCCCCAAATATTTAACCTTCTTAACTACTTCAAATCCTGTTAACCTTTCTATCTCTTCTTTTTGGCTCCTAACCATATTTTTAGTTATTATTTTTTTTTTAGCTGCATTTATTTTAAAGCCAGATACTTGTCCATATAAGCAGGTTATATCCATCAAGGCTGTAATCGATTGTACCGGTTGGGTTAAGGTAACAACCAGGTCATCCGCAAATGCTCATACCTTGTATTCATGCTGTCTAATTTTAATTCCCTTAATTGTATTCATCTCGTGTATCTTGTTTAATAAAATTTCCAGCGTCAAAATAAACAATAACGGGGACAAAGGACAGCCTTGCCTTGTTCCTTTTTCTATGTTAAAAGCATCTGTTAAACCACCATTAACTATTATTTGCGCTGTTTGTTTTTGATATATTGCCTTAATAGATTGTACAAATTGTTCTCCAAATTGCATCCTTTCTATTAGTTTTAGTAAAAATTGCCAATTCAATCTATCAAAGGCTTTCTCAGCATCCAAGAACACAAGCACTGCGGGGACCTGGTTGTTCCTTCCCAAATACTCTAATAAGTTAACAATTTGCCTTACATTACTCTTCATTTGTCTACCATTTATAAAACCAGTTTGATCATGGTGAATCATTTGCTGCATGACTGTAATTAATCTATTTGCCAAAATTTTAGCAAATATCTTGTAGTCTGTATTTAATAATGAAATTGGCCTATAATTTTTAGGATCTGTATCGTCATGCCCTTCTTTTGGGATCAACGAGATAAATGCTGTCTTCCAAGTTGGAGGTACCTTTCCTCCCTGTTGTATATTGTTAAATAATTCTTTCAACGGTTCTATCATTTCCTCCTGTAGGGTTTTATAGTAAATAGCCATCAAACCGTCTGTCCCAGGAGCTTTACCCACTTTCAACTGCTTAATTGCTAACGCAATTTCCTCGGAAGTTATCGATTGATTTAAACTATCCCTCTGCTCATTTGAAATTGTATAAATATTCTCTTTCTGCAAAAATCTATCTATATCTATATCTTTAATTTTATCACCAGTATACAGCCTCGAATAAAACTCTAAAAAAGATTTTTTAATCAATTGTTGCTCATAAACCTCTTTACCCTTATATTTTATTCTCTCTATTGTCCTTGATTTTTGCTTTTTCCTTAACAAATATGCTAACCACCTGCCTGGTTTATTGGCATTGTAAAAAGTATTATGTTTTGCATATCTTAAATTAGTTGCCACTTGATCTGCTATTAACATATTAAATTGACCTTTCAATAAATTGATTGCCTGTTTAATTTTCTTATCCGTTGGATTAGCTACTAAAGCCCGTTCCTGTTTACTAATCTCATCTTCTAATTCTTTTCTTTTTGTCCCCTGTTTCTTTCTATATTTATTATTCAAATATATCAAAATTCCTCGCATATATGCCTTACTTGCATCCCATACCATTTCCATCGATGTGCCCTTTTGCATATTCATAACAAAAAATTCTTTCATAAATTTTTTTACACTCTTTTACATTTTCTTCATACCTAAACAAATTATCATTTAACCTCCAGGACCTCCTAGGCCCTTTCTCATACTCCAATTCCAGCCAAACTGGACTATGGTCTGTCAATGTTCTTGAGCAAATCTTCGTATTTTTCACCCTAGATAAAAGATCGTTAGTAATTAGTATAAAATCAATCCTTGAAAAGGATTGATGTCTATCTGAAAAAAAAGTAAAATCTTTTTCTTCCAGGTTTCTTTCATGCCAGATATCTCTCAGCTCCCAGTCGTCCATCATTTCCCAAAACGCTTTGGGCAATTTTGCTCTTGATAACACATTTTGTTTAGGTCCCTTCTTGTCTTTTTTAACGTCCAAAACACCGTTCCAGTCGCCTAACAGGATACAAGTTTTATATGCCCATTGTGTCAATTTTGAGTGTAGTAAATTATAAAAGTTTTCTTGTTGTTGATTTGGGGCACAAACTCCGATTACAAGTATTTTTTCTCCTTTTACTAAAAGTTCTATTGCTAAAAATCTTCCTTGATCGTCTGCTTCAATTAATTTAGCAACTAAGTCTCTTTTCAAATATATAACTATACCATTTTTCTTTTCTGATGCTGCTGCTACGTAAGATGTACCAAGTCTTGCATTAATCAAATATTTTTGATCTTGTATTCTTATATGAGTCTCTTGTAAGCAAATTACTTCATTCTTAAATTGCTTAAGATAGTGAAATATTTTTCTTCTTTTCTGTGGAGAATTCAAGCCATTAACGTTCCAAGTCAAAAATCTAGTTCCCATCTCTGGGCCTTTGGAGCCTCTGAAGCAAGTCCTGATGCTCTGATCTCATTTGAGTTTTAGGTCTTGCTCCCCCCACTGCTCCTGTTTTAGTAGTATCTTGAATCATTTCTTGAGTTGCCATCTGGGATTGTTGCTGTCTTAATTCTTCCTTGAGTCTAGCTGTCACCGATCTGGTCTGTCTTTGGTCCTTTGGTAACTGCGAAAAATCAATCAGCGCCAACTCTTGAGTAGCCATTTGGATTTGTAATATTTCTTCTTGATCAGCCAAAGCTCCCCGCTGTCAAGAGCTCTTTTTTTTTTTTTTTTTTGAATACAATTTTTATTGGTTTTTTTTTTACACAAATAAAATATAGTCACGATTCTATTTAACATCGGATTCTCAGTGTTTTTACATATATACATAAGTAAGTATCTGGTGTCATTTATACTGCACATTTCAAATTAATCTCTGCACCGTTTATTCCTTTCTTAATTCTATCATTTATCCATTCGTACCATCTTCCCCACACAGTATCATAATCAGAGTTTTCGTCATCATTTATCTCGTGTGTTAATTTACTTATCTCTGCACACTCTAATATTTTATTGATTATAAGGTCATCTGGTGGTAGGTCTTTCTTTTTCCAATATTGAGCGTATGCTAGTCTGGCAGCTGTAGATATGTGTATTAGGAGATGGACCTTTTCCTTTCCATGCCCTTTCTTTACCATTCCCAGGAGAAATATTTCTGGATTCAAATCAATTTCTTCTTTAAGTATATCTTTCAACCATCTTCGGATTTTGCTCCAATACCTTTTTGCTTCGGGGCATGTCCACCACATATGAAAGAAGGTGCCATGACCATGGCCACATTTCCAACAATTTGGCTGTGCATTGGGGAACATCTTTGCTAATCTTGCAGGTGCTAAATACCACCTGTGAAGCATTTTGTAATGGTTTTCCTTATACGTGGCTGCTCTAGTTAATTTATAATTTTTGTTCCAGGCTTCTTCCCATTCATTAAGGTCCAAACTGTGTCCAATATTTCTCTCCCATGCTCTCAATTGGTTTCTAATTATATCCTCATCTCTATCTTCATCCAATAGATAGTTATACAGCTTGGCCAACGCTTTATTCCCTTGTCCCATCAAAATTTTGTCTAATCCATTATATCCTAATTCTAAGCCATACTCATCTTTATCTTTCTGGTATCTTGATTTTATTTGTAGGTAGGTCCACCAGTCTAAGGTTATACCTTGATCTCTCAGAACTTCATTTGATTTAATGTTTCCCCCTCCATCGACAATGTCTTTGTATCTGTACAGTTTCTCCATTCCCCACCTATTGGGGTAAATCATTGCCTCTACCGTGGAAAGCCAAATTGGGACCTTGGTATAATATCTCTGCCTAATCCCCACCCACGTTTGTATTAGGGAGTCCCTGATTTTATGCCTATGGAAATAAGTTTTCTTTTTATTGTCTTTGTCCCATAGATATGCATGCCACCCTTTCTGTAGGTCATGACCTTCTAACACTAAAATTCTCTTATTCTCCAAGGTGATCCAATCCTTTATCCATATCAACTTTGCCGCTCTATAATACGTTTCCCAATTTGGGAGTCCAAATCCTCCCACGTTCCTTTTTTCCTGTAGAATTTTAAGTGAGATCCTTGATTTTTTCCCTTCCCAAACAAATTCCCTAATGGTCTTATTTAATTCTAAAAAAAATTTTTTCTCTAAATTTACTGGTAGGTTTTGGTATAAAAATAAGATCTTGGGGAGAATGTTCATCTTGATTGCCGCAATTTTGCCTATAAGTGATAATTTAATCTTTTTCCATCTATCCAAATCTTGTTTTAATTTATTAATTAGTGGGGAATAATTATCTTCTTTTAGGGAAGAACACCTTTTGGTTAACCAAATTCCTAGGTATTTTATTTTTGGGACTACTTGTAGGCCCAAAGTTTCTTCTATCTCTTTCTTCTGTGACTCAGTTACATTTTTAGTAAGTATTTTGGTTTTAGATTTATTCAATTTAAGGCCTGCCACCTCTCCATATTTACCCAGTTCCTCTAGTACTTTTTGTCCAGATATCAATGGATCTTCTAATATTAGCGCCACGTCGTCCGCGAAGGCTTGTGTTTTATAAGTCTCTTTTCTAATTCTCAGGCCTTTGATTTCCTCGTTGTTTCTAATGTTTCGTAGCAAAACTTCCAGGGCCAAAATGAATAGTAGCGGTGACAAGGGACAGCCTTGCCTTACTCCTTTCTTAATTTGGAAGGTTCTTGTCCTGTCTCCATTTACTAAAATGCTCGCCCTCTGATTGTCATAGATAGTTTTTATCATTTTTTCAAAGTTTTGCCCAAATCCTATTATTTTAATTTGTTTGGTCATAAAATTCCAATTTAGGTTGTCGAATGCCTTTTGGGCATCCAAAAAGACTAAGGCCAACTGCTTTTCTGGGTGTTCTTCATAGTATTCTAGAGTGTCTAGTACAATTCTCAAATTATCCCTAATTTGTCGTCCCGGGAGAAAGCCATTTTGATCTTTGTGAATCCAATTATTTAATATTTTTTTAGTTCTTTCTGCCATTATACACATAAATAATTTATAGTCGGTGTTTAGAAGTGAGATTGGTCTGTAGTTTTGAATTTTTTTGGGGTCGGCACCTTCTTTCGGCAGCAGTGTAACATGGGCTTCCCTCCATGAATCAGGAATTTTGGAGCCTGTCAAAACCTCGTTAAAAATTTCCATTAATTTTGGTTGTAGAATTTCTTCCAGTTTTTTGTATATTTCTCCTGGGAATCCGTCTGGGCCAGGTGATTTGTTGTTTTTAAGTTTGGACAGGGCTTTTTTGAACTCTTCGGTTGTTATCTTAGCATTGAGCATCTCCTTCTCTTCCTCTGTTATTTGCGGGAGCTCCGCCTCTGCCAAATATTGATCTATTTTTCCCTCCGAGGTCTCCTCTTCTTTATATAGGGATTCATAGTACTCTCTCGCTCTTTCTAATTTATCTTCTTCTTTATTTAAGAGATTTCCCTCCGCATCTTCTAATGTCTGGATTGTCCCTTTTTCATTTTCCTTTTTTAATTTATAGGCCAGCCACCTGCCCGATTTATTAGCGTTCTCAAAATAGTGCTGTTTTGTTCTTTTTATTTTTTGGGCTAGCTCTTCTTGGTCTAGAATATTTAATTTATGTCTCCACACCATCCAATTTTCCTTTGCTACAGTGTCACCAGGCATTTTTTGGAGTTTCCTTTCTGCTTCATCTAGCTGCTTGATGAGATCTTCCCTGGATTTTCTTTTTAGTTTGTTTTTGTATGCGGAGTAGGATATTGTTACCCCTCTCAGGTATGCCTTCAATGTATCCCATACTATTTCGCTGGGTGTCCCTTGGTTCTCATTTTCTCCAAAAAAGGTCTTGATTTCTCCTTTTAATTTTTCTACGAACTCTTTGTCGCATAATAGTTTTGTATTTAGCCTCCATCTTTGTTGTTTCTTTCTCTTTATACTTCTCCATTTTATTTCCAGAGGATTATGATCTGCCCAGATGTTTGGGCTAATTTCCACCGTCTCAATTTCTAAACCTAGCGTCCTAGTGACCCAAACCATATCTAACCTCGACCATGACTGTTGTGAGTTGGAATAGAATGTAAATTTTCTTTCAGTTGGGTGCAAAGTTCGCCATATATCAATTAAATTCACTTCCTCTACCAAATCAAAAAAGGCTTTTGGCAAGGTCGTCCTTTTATTTTTGTTCATTTTATTGCTTTTATAATCATTAACTGGGTCTATAATTCCACCTATCATGCAATCACCTATCATGCAAATTTCATTGTGCTCCATATTCCCTAATTGTTCACGTAGCTTTTGAAAGAATTCTCCTTGTTTTTTATTTGGAGCATAAATGCCCACTAGTAACATTTTAGAGTTTTCTATCGTGATTTCAACCATAAGTATTCTACCTTTTGTATCATTATATTTCAATTCTGCTTCAATACCTTTTTTAACATAAATTGCTACCCCTCTCTTTCTTTTTTCTGCTAATGAGGTGAATAGTTTACCAAATTTTCTGTACTCCAGACATTTGCCCTCATCCTTTTTTATATGGACCTCCTGTAGACAGATTATATCCATATTTTGTTTTGCTAGCTTTGTGAGTGTTAATTTCCTTTTTTTGCTGTCATTTAAACCATTAACATTTACTGAAATTAATTTTAGATCCTTCATTCCTGATTTCCTTGCTCGGTTTTAGTTCTTGTTTAGTCTTACGGCTCTTACTGGTCTTGTTTTTTTCTCCTTGGCTTCTCCTTCGGTCTTCTTCTCCTCCGCGGTTTCTTCCTCGTCTAGATTTGTCGCCTCTATTTCCTCCTTACTACTTTGTTCTTCTTCTGCACCCCTTAACTGGTCGAGAAAATCTTGTGCTGTGCTCAAGCTGTCTATTTTTATTTTTCTCCCCTGCCAGGTGATTAGCATCCCCTCTGGCAGGAGCCATCTAAATAATATATTTCTTTTGTTCAATTGCGCCGCCAAAAATCTATAGCCTTTTCTCACCTCCCTCACTCTTCTCGGAATCTGTTTCAGTATTATCACTTCCTTTCCTCTGTATGTTATTTGACCATCCCTCGCCATATTGTATAAGATGTCCTTTACTTTCTTTCTTGCGAATCTAATATGAACTTCTCTGGGGAGCCTATTTCTCCTCGCATAGTTTGTTTGCACTCTATAGACATCGTCCAGTTCTCTGATAATCTCACGTTTGTCTTGTTGGAGTATTTCTTCAATTAATTCCGCCATCTTCTCTCCTAAATCCTCATCTTTATCTTCTTCCACATTTTGAAAGCGCAAGTAGAACGACGCCCTGTCCATCTCTAATTGTATTAATGAGTCTTCTAATTCCTTATTTTGCATCGTCAACGTCTGGTCTACCATATCCAGCTTCTTCTCATTTTGTTCTATTTTTTGTTCTGCCTTCTGGATCCTTTCTTCATTGTTCGAGATTAAGACTTGAATCTCATTCATCTTCTGGTCCAGTTGGTGGATATCTGTTTTTAATTCGGTGTGATTGTTAGACATTTTCTCCTGCATGGCCACCATCGTTTCTTGAATTAATGTCAATGTTGACTGTACTGTTAGTAATGTTGGTGTTGCTATGGCCTTGTCCGTTTTTTGTGCTCCTTCCATTGATTTTTGGGTAGCCGGGGAGGTCATAGATATGGTGGGATTTGAGGGGGTCTTCTTCCCTGTTTTCAGGATCGTCGATGATATGCTCGTCATTTCTTCCAGGATTTTTTTTTGTTCTCTAATTATTTTCTCGATATTTCTCCAAATTTTCATACACTAACTATCACCTCTTTTTATGTTTCTTCAGCGTATAAGAGGCAGTTTTTTTTTTTTATCGAACAATGTCTATCTATTTATCAATCTATATCACTTCCAGTCTCTATCTTGAATAGAATTAACAATCAATATCAATTTATCAATCTGCCTCACTTCCAGTCAATATCTTACGTGGATAACAAAAGTTAATTTATGACTTATAATTATGTAATTGTAATAATAATTAATTTGTGTAATAAATAGTAATTAATTGATAGAGGCTTATTTCTACTTATTGCTACTTATTTCTACTTCTACTTATTAGTGATTAATTCAAGACCTAATAGTTCAAGACACAATAATCCAATTGCTCCTAGGTAAATCTATAATCAGTAGCTAAAATTCATATCTAAATTACTGCTTAAAAAAAATTATTAATTCAAGTTTCTATACTTCTAGTTACCAATAAGTTAATATATGTAAGTATTATAATTCTAGTATAGCAATATATCAGTATATAAAATATATGAAAATAGTATTTATACAGGTAAATATAAATAAATGTAATTAAGTGCACTTAAATAGTTAAATAAGCATGTAAAAATCTAATAGACTCTATAAAGATATATCTTATATATAAACAATTAATTACTATAAAGATTTATGCTTCTTGTTAATCACAGTGTTAATATGCAGAAGATCAAAGTAACAAAAAAGTTTTTTTTTTTTTTCAGAAAAAAGAGGAAAAAGGGGGGGAAATTTTCCAAGTTTTGGTTGGGAACAAACAAGTATTTCCACCAGTAAGGGGGTGGTATCCTTTCTCACACTGCCGCCGGTTTCCTCTAGTCCTTTCTTCTTTCCCCGTTTACTCTGCCACAGTCAAAACTCTATGGTAGGCCTCGGAGCTAGATCGTCTCTGTGCCTGTCCTTTTCAATTTGCACTGTCAGATTTCTTCAATAGATGCACTTCCTGTTCTCTGGAACAATTAGAAAGAGTCCAATCTCCGATTTAGTTCGTCTCTCTGCTTTGACCAGCAAATAAAAACGAAATTTCTTCTGGATTCTTTTGGCTTCCTTACTCCTTGTGCCCACCGATCCTCTTCTTGTGCAGGCAAATTAGCGTCCTCGGTTTCTTATCTTCGTGCCGGCTTGTCGAGCTCCGTAATCTTTCAGGCTATTTTCCACTCTCCGTCGCCGCTCTTTCCCGTTTAAAACCTTTCCGCCCGACTCCGCCGGCCCCTTACTGATGTTCACTTTCACTTGGGCAGGGAGGACACGGTTCAATCTCGACACTGCAGTCTCCGATCTTCCTTGCTTCCCGTCTGATTGTCAGCTACCACAGCTTCGAGTCAGCCATTGAAAGGCTGGCTTCACACGCGTCGGTTTGACAGAGCCGCCAGGTTCTGCGAGAAGTGTTTGCACTTCACTTTCTCGCTCGCCTGACTCTCTCTATTGTCCGCGGGACTCTCCAGGACCCGCGCCCCCGAAGGGATCCCCAAGACGTGGTGACAAGCAGTGTTGAGGAGTGGAGATCACTCACTCAGCACCATGTTGCTGCAGCTCGCCGACCGGAAGTCCTGTCAAGAGCTCTTCTGTCTCAGCTTCCATTACTTCTTTCTTTCTTTTTCTTTTTTTTTCTCTCTTTCTTTTGCCTTCTGGTGATTTAGTTGGTTTGGATGTGCCAGCCTTTAATACATTAGTATAAAAATCTCTTGCTTTCCAAATTGTATTAAGCCGATATCTCTCTCCTGAGTAAGTCACCACTAGTCCAGTTGGCACCTCCCATCTGTACTGTATCTGACGTTTTCTCAGCTCATCCACCAGAAAGGCATACTCCCTTCTAGCTCTCAAGATCTTGGGGGGGATTTCTTTCATTGTCATTACTTCCTGGCCTCCCACCCGAAGCTTGTTTTTAAAAGTAGCCTGTAAAATTTCGTTACGTACTCTCCTTGTAGTAAAATATATCACAATGACTCTTGGTAGATGTTTCTGTCTAGCAATCCAGGAATTAACGCGGTACAGCTTGTCCATCTGCCAGCCCAGATCATTTTTTGACTCCCCCACCAGCGGTGCCAATGCCTCAGACATCATTTCTCTCAAATTCTCTTGTTTATTCTCCTTCACCCCTCTGAATCTTAAAGCAAATTCCATGTCTCTGTATTGTATCATTATTACGTCGTCTTCAGCCCTTTGAATTCTGTTTTGAGCTTCTCCTATTTTACTATCCAAAATTTCAGAAGATTGTTTAATTTCCTCAACTCTATCATCCACCATCTCAATATTGCCTGCCAGACACTTAAATGCCATTAATATATCATCCCTAATCCCCTGATTGCGAATTGCAATCTCATCTGACACAGCCTGTATCTTTTCATTAGTTTCCTTAATTTTTTCATTAGTTTCCTTAATTTTTTCATCAATCACATCAACAATTTTATTTTGGGTGATTTGTAGAGCTTGTTGCAACATTTCCAACGTTAGGGTCTGTGGATCCGCTGGAGGAGCAGAAATTTGTAATCTAGGAATATGAGCTGGGGAGCTACCAGCACTCCCAGTTCCTTTAGTAGGAACAGTTTTTACAGACTTTGAGGCCATTTCCAGTTTGAAATTAGTCTTTATATTTAATCAGAGTCAAAAAGAAGAGTTCCTCAAAAGATTTCCCAATATTAATTAACGTTTAAAATCCTCCTTCTGTCAGCACAAAAGCTTTTTTTTTTCCCAGGCGAAGGGCTGCCAGCAAAATGAAACTTTTCCTGTAACTTTCCATTTCCCCCACCCTTTCAAGCTTCAATCGCCATATTGTTGCAAAGTACTAAGTGATTACTTCTGAAGGAGGCTCTAGGCATTGGAGTTAGGTAAAAAATACTTGCAGTCTGATTTCTCCTTGCTCGTTCCGCCTGCTGTTAGTTCAAGATGTAAATTCCCTCATTTCCATTCAGCAAGATTGGTCACGGCTTCTAATTCTGCTAATTAGCGGAGACGTCCCTGGTCTGGAGCGGCTTGACAGGCTTTTAGGGAGCGCGTGCCCTTCGCGCCCCAGGAGTTTTCCTAGGGCGTTCGGGGGGGGTTCTACCTCCACCTGCCTGCTCTTCTCTCTCCCCTTTTCCCGGGGAGAGAATTTCAAGCCTCCAGACAGCGTTTGTCAGCTGCTCTGGGGCTTTAACGGAGCCAGGGAGCGGACGCTCTCAAAAGAACGTCTTTCGAGGCTCACGGAGCCAAGCGGAAGTCAAAATTTAACAAATTCTTGAAGAGAACTTTTGCTCAGTATGACCTGCATCAACCTTTTGACTTCAGGTTCTTCAAGTGTCACTCAATTAAGACTTCTGTTTTGCAAAATAGTATGCGTTGAAATCACTTCATCTTTTGGGGAACCTTCTCCTCAAAAATTCATTTGACTTTATTACTTTGACATTAAATATTCTTTCCAATTGAGATTTGGGCTTTGGAAAATTAGGTGGCATTTAGGAATAATGATTTATCCCAGAAGACTAGCACCAGAGGCCAAGATGGAGAAGATCTGGAAAGTCCATTTTTAGCCCATTCCCAGGAAGGGGACTCAGGGCAGGTCCCACCAGACTGGCTAGAGAGAGGTACCCTTTCCATGGGTTCAAGTTGACTTTTCTGCCTTCCCATGGAAATCCTGCCTATGAAAATCCCACAGTAAAGAATGAACTGTTTTGCTTCATACAAATATCGCTATTCAACTTGCCAATGAGCTGGGGGGGAGAAAAGGGTGAAATGGAGAGCCGAGAATGTGTGCACGGACCATGAGACCCTGGAAACCATCAAGGTCATGACTGCAGGTGCTTGAGGAGGAGGTGGACTGTTCCCATAACAAACAGGTATCTCATAATTACATAATGTATTCCCCCAGGGGTGGAGAAAGGGAATCTATTGTTTTAATGAGGCAAACATTTGCATGGGAAAAGCAGAGCTGGTTTTGATTCTTTACTAACAAAATGGTGCATCCAATCAACTCTTAGTTTTGCGAATTCAAGCTCCTCAGTGTTTCCCTTGTTTTGGGTGTGCTAGTCAGACAGTTGACACCCACCTTTAAAGGCACTCAATACATACATTATGTCTGCCTATGAAATTGTATATAAGCAACCAATGACTTTTAGGCTTTGAACTAACGTCCTTCCTTGAAGTTGTTCATCCTGACTTTGGATATATGGAATCAAAACTCAGAATACATGGCAAAGAGTCAAGGCTCATTTCAGTGTTTAATAGACAGAATGTACTGAAGGGAGTCTCCTCCAAAAGAGTAGTAAGATGCTCTCTGCTGAAGACAAAAGGATTTGCTTGTACTTATACATTTCAGAAAGGAGGGGAAAAGGTGTATCCATAAATATTCATAGGAAATTATGTATCTCACTTTTCTCCCTGCCCTTTCCTTATTGATGAGAACAATGGTTTTAGAAGACATATCTGCATATTGAGATTCAGGGGTTGCTCTGGGAATGTTCTGGTAAAACCTATCATGGGCCCTGTGACCTGAAAGGCCACATACCTCATGTCTCAATTACCTATTAAACAGGTGTATATGTGTGAACACTTTTTAAAATGAATTTTAAAACACATTAATTTCTTTGAGTTATTTACTGGCATTTGGGAAAAGGTCATATGAAAAGTTCATTTCTATTTTATTTTGACATCAAATGTTCTTTTGTATTCAGCTCTGGTCTTAAAAAAATAATGTAGCACTTGGGAATAAAGATGCAACATAGCAAGCCAGTACTGGAAGCCAAGATGGAGAAGACCTGCACGGCCACCATATACTTCCCCTTGGTGCTCAGGTAGGTGGGAACGAAGGATATCCAGACACTGCAGAAGACCAGCATGCTGAAGGTGATCAGCTTGGCTTCATTGAAGGCCCCAGGGAGATTCCTGGCCAGAAAAGCCACCGTGAAGCAGATGATAGCCAGGAAACCCATGTAGCCAAGGGCAAGGTAGAACATGGCAACAGAGCCTTGATTACATTGGAGGACGATCTCTGCAGACTGAGAGTGCATGTCTGACTCAGGGAATGGGGGAGAAGTGGCCAACCAGATGCTGCAGAGGACAACTTGGACACCAGAACAAGAAAGGATGATAGAATTGGCCAAGGTCTTCCCTAGCCATCTCTGTATATTATTCCCTGGTTTTGTGGCAAAGAATGCTAAAACCACAGTGACTGTTTTGGCCAAGACTGTGGAAATGGCAACTGAGAAGATGTTGCTGAAGGCTATTTGTTGGAGAAGGCAAGTCCCTCTCCTCGGCTGGCCAATGAATAGGAACGAGGTCAAGAAGGAAAGCAGGAGGGAGACGAGGAGAATGTAGGAAAGGTCGCGATTGTTGGCTTTGACTATGGGAGTATCTTGGAACTTAATGAAGATTCCCAAGACAAAACCTGTTACTAAAGAGAGGAACACGGCAAGTGAAGCTAGGATGATCCCCAAATTTTCTTGATAGGATAAGAAAGTCTCAGTCTTAGGTATACAGTCATTTCTGTTGATGTTTGGATGCTGATCTGCTGGACATTTGGTGCATTTTTCAGCATCTGAAAAGAGAAAGATTAACATCTACTATAAAGCAGGTTCTTCCCACAGAAGCATACTTAGAGTGAGACCAGTGATGGTATGTTTTGCATTCATTCGGCTGTGTTTTGCATTGTTTACATCCCAGACATTATTAACCACCCTTCCGAGAAGAAAAACAAAGCATTCCGCCAGCCTCCCTCAATAGAATAGAATAGAATAGAATAGAATAGAATAGAATAGAATAGAATAGAATAGAATAGAATAGAATAGAATTCTTTATAGATTAAGTGTGATTGGACACATAAAGAATTTGTCTTTGGTGCATATGCTCTCAGTGTATATAAAAAGACAAGATACATTCACCAAGAATCAAAAGGTAGAACACTTAATGATAGTCATGGGGTACAAATAAGCAATTAGGAAACAATATCAATATCAATATAAATCGTAAGGATACAAGCAACAAAGTTACAGTCATGCAGTCATATGTGGGAGGAGATGGGTGATAGGAAAGATGAGAAAACTAGTAGAGAAGAGAAGAGAAGAGAAGAGAAGAGAAGAGAAGAGAAGAGAAGAGAAGAGAAGAGAAGAGAAGAGAAGAGAAGAGAATTCTTTATTGACGAAGTGTGACAAAGACAAAGGAATTTGTCTTTGGTGCATATGTTCTCAGTGTATATAAAAAGACAAGATACATTCATCAGGAAGCATAAAGTAGAACACTTAATGATAGTCATGGGGTACAAATAAGCAATTAGGAAACAATATCAATATCAATATAAATCGTAAGGATACAAGCAACAAAGTTACAGTCATGCAGTCATAAGTGGGAGGAGATGGGTGATAGGAAAGATGAGAAAACTAGTAGTAATAGTAATGCAGCCTTAGTGAATAGTTTGATAGTGTTGAGGGAATCATTTGTTTAGCAGAGTGATGGCGGTCGGGAAAAAACTATCCTTGCGTCTAGTTGTTCTGGTGTGCATTGTTCTATGACGTTTCGAGGAAAGGAGTTGAAACAATTTATGTCCTGGATGCAAGGGGTCTGTAAATATTTTCAGAGCCCTCTTTTTGACTCGTGGAGTATACAGGTCCTCAAGGGAAGGCAGGTTGCTAGTAATTGTTTTTTCTGCAATTCTCTATGGATCAATATTCATTGGGACTTCCAAAATTGGACAATTTTAAGCCCAGGAATGAGGAAAATGTATGACTCAAGGTCTCAATAACCCCTTCCAGATCTGATTCATCAGCACATCTGTATGAATAAACTGGAGGAAAACTTTTTTATCGGCTCCCACTTTGCAAATGTCAATTTTCCCCCACTGCTTTGACCAAGGAAAGTGGACAGCAGTAACTCTGGCTGGTGTATTCCACTGTTTCAGGATCCAATCTGAGTCCATCCTTCCTCATGAGCTCCACTAACAATCAAAAGCTTGTAAGACTAAACTGTGGTCCAGGGACTGACTCAGATTGGATCTTGCAACATTATTTGCCTTCGTTCCTCTGTCCCAACTGGAGATGCCTCCCAGTTCCAGCCTCCCAGGTGCAGGGCAAGATGGCCTTGACTCCTTGAGAAAGGAATGTTATTATGACTATATATCAGCCCAGCTCCACACAATTCCCCCTCCCAGTTTCCCACAGTAGTAAATGTGGCAGGCCTGAAGATCCAACAAAAAAGATGGTTTCCAGGCCTAACAGGGCTATTCAGGGCTGGACATGTTCCTGTGACTGTTAAACAAGCAACTTCATCCTCAGTATTATTAGATTCAGGAAGAGAGGTGGGAGGATAGAGGAGAAGAAAGGATTTCTCCATTTTTTCAGAGATACCCAGGAAACAATGATAGAGATTGATATATAAAGAAGATGAAGACCAAGAAATGTCATCCATCTTATAATTCCAAGGCTTGTTTGATACCCTGACTTTGAACATCTGTCTCCTCGTTTAACTTCCAAGATAATTTCTTTTCATTTATTATGCAAAAAAGAGATCATTTTTAAAACAGCCATGTCTACTTAAAAAAAACCCTTTATAGACCTCACGAAACCTTGCCCCATTTTCTGGTGTCACCCACCTTCTATGGTGGAGATGGTTCCTTCTGCACAAGGACGACAATCATAGCAGCAGATGGGCTTCCCTTCTTGAGCCACCTTCATGAATCCAGTGCGACAGTTTTCCACACATGTAGAAGGAGGGAAGGGCTGAGGAGAGAAAAAGAAATAAAACTCTGGATAGTGAGATGGGTGGCATACATAAAATACAATAATTGTTTGGTGATATACTGTATTGCATGGACATTTCGTTTTGGCTTGGTAAAACACATTATTTGAATAAGTAGCTCAGTCTACCACCTTTTCCATAAACTGAGTGAATAGTTTGCATGAAAATGGAAGATTATTGTTCATGACCATCTGAATAGCCAATAAAGAAATTCTCACTTTGAGAGTCTGGTCAGCTGATGTGAAAACTCAAAGGCAATGAAAACAACCCCCCACCTATCCCAAAACTTTTTCTCCCCTGTTATTGCCACCTTCAGTGGAATAAAATAAATAATACTCCCACCTTGCTCAGCATTTCCACCTGTGAGATCCTCTCCTGGTCAATGGATAATATAAAATCCTGGGATTTCCATTTTTCTAGACTCCCAGATTTCACTCTCCTGACAGATTTGTTGGGGAAAACAATAGAGTTCACAATGTCCAGGTCAGCTGTAAGGTCTCCTTTCTCATCCAAATATACTCCTTGTATGGAATTATTGTTAAAGGTGGAGCTTTGAAGGAAGGGATGAAGCTGAAAAGAAAATGAGATAAATGGAAAATTTATGTCATTAATGGTCCTTTGGAAAGACCTCCTTGCTGTGTGTTGGGGAGGGGGATATCTGAAC
This sequence comes from Arizona elegans, assembly GCA_022577455.1. Lineage (NCBI taxonomy): Eukaryota > Metazoa > Chordata > Lepidosauria > Squamata > Colubridae > Arizona > Arizona elegans. Next base: position 21,627,235 of record JAKOOJ010000012.1, read on the forward strand.
ATTTCTGTCTCTCGGCTGAAAAAGCAGGTTTCAAAGTCAGATTCAATCTTGGGTAGAAAAATATCCATAAGCAGAGGAATAATAACAGCTGTTAGCTTAATGTCATTGTCTTTTAATTACGGGGCCAAATTTATATATATCTTTTTAATAGTATTTTAATGTTTGTAGTCTATGTTTTTATTTGGCTGTACATTGCCCTGAGTCTTCAGGGAGAAGGGCGGTATATAAATTTGATATAAAATAAAATAAAAATAAAATAAAAAATGTTTAAATATGTAGAGCAGAATCATGACTGTATATTTGTATATTTGAGTTTCATCTTCAGGTTCCGGCATTCTTAAGAGCAGTCAGGGTTGATCTCCTCTAGGACTGACCGGTTTGATCGCCCTGCAGTCCAAGGGACTTGCAGGAATCTTCTCCATCATTAGAGTTCAAAGGCCTCAATTCTATTACTCTATTCTAAAAATAGTTAAGCTGTAAAGATTCACCATTCGGGTTTTCCTTTAACTTTCTAGTTTTTAGATTTCTCTCTTGTCTTTTATCATTAACGGCATAAATAAAATAGGTATCTTCATTATTCTTATTTTCCTGTGTTCTTCTTCAGAGTTGATATTGGTTCACCATATTTTTCTTCTGGCAGCTAGTCATACCTTTCTCAGATTTGAGAGAATTAGCTGATTGACTCTAACAGTCTAATATTTGACCCAAAGTTGTCTTCTCATTTATACCACCTCATCAGTTTGAGGAAAAATGAATGGCTGAAGAATCAAGCTATTAATGTACCTTAAAATTAAAATAAGAACATATTGCCTAAAGAAAAAAAGAAAGAGGAAATGGAAAAGAAACTAAAGGGAATAGAATTATATAAGATTTGAATTTCATGATAATTTAGTTTTTTTTCCCCCAGAATAAATAACCAAGGCATCCACTTATAAAACTATTTCCCAAATTGGGAGGAAAAATGTCTAATGGGGAAAAACAATACCTGCCAAGCCTTCAGCCTTGTAGCTTCCACCTTCACACTCCTGTTCCTCGCTGATCTCTTGCGTGTGGCTACATGAGCTGAATTTAAGGCCCTTCCCACAGCCCAGGTGGTGTTGTAGATGAGATAGCTGTCCAAGGACAGGATCCGATCAATGTCCTCTTTCCTCAGAGACACCAGTTCTTCTGTCTGTCTACACCGTCTCCAGACTTTTACTGAAAAGGCATTCTTGGTGGATGAACATCTAAAGGTTTTCTCCATAAAGTCAGCTAGGATGTTACTAAAGATTTTAAAAGCATCATAGTTTGCCCATTTCCTTTTCTTTATCACAAAAGAGAAAACGCCACCTATGTGTTTCAAGAAATATGCCCTACCCTTCAAGTGAAGACTCAAATCCCAGTGTGCTGTGGTGATCCAGACTTTACCTACAACATGTTTCGAAAGATTTCTAAGTATCACATCTATAATTTTCATTCCTTTCAAAAATGAACTGGTCTCTGAACCATAAACAAAGACATTGACTTTTACCCATTTGTAATATGGATCTGGATTAACATTCACATCCGCAACATTCAGGGGAAATATTTGAGATATAACTGCACAAATGCCATTCCTTAACATCAAAGGAGCCATTGTCTTCATGAACCTCTGTCCCTGGTCAGTTTCTGGAGCCACGAGACCAACCAAGGTCCACTTGAAATAGAGGAGAAGCTGGACCATCCCTGGGTACTGGACTCCTTCAGCAGGGAGCATCGGGTAGAAGAAAGGAAACTGAGTTTTATCCGGCATAACCCTAGAAGCAAAGCTATAGTAGATCTGAAAGAAATGGAGGATGGTGTTTTATATGTTACAAGCAAAATTCAAGTTCTACCTTTTCCATAAAAAAGCTCTGCTTTTCATTTGCAGAGGACCTCTTATTCAAAGTTGCATAACTGTCAGATCTGTGTATTTGCCATTCTTTGTGGAAGAAGTGGGGTAGGGGATTTGGAGTTATCACATTTAGTTCTTTTCTGATGTGTCCTAAGTATCCAATTTCTTGCTTGGTCCTCTTTGTATAAACTTTAACCAAATTTATAACCGTTGCCTGGCGCCAGGAATGCCTGGAGAATTCTCACATCTTGGGAAATGAAGGGGGAGGGGGAGAATGGGTGGATTGTAAGATGACCCTGAGAAGCTCTTCGTATCTGTTTCTCAGAGAGGCGGGTACAGTCATCTTCATACCAGCGGATTAGTTGGAATCTATATTGGAAAGTGAGGAGGGGGTCCCTAATTTTCTTTATCCTGAACTGAATGCCCTGAGGGACCCCAGAGCATGCTTTGAGGTTTGACTTGCTTTCATCCCTTACGATAAAAGGTTCCTTTTGAAATACAAAGTTCTCAAGAGTTCATACTTTCTTCGTTGGGGGGAGAAGCTGGTCCTTACGATAACTCAAAAACTGTCTCTGCAAGAAAGACACACCTGAGGGATTTTGTAGGTGCCCAACATGGTGGAAATCTGGATGGAGCTGCCAGTCTCAGAGTCTTCCAGAACAGCTACTGTGTTTCTCTGCCTTCCACATCTGTAGTTGGGCACATTGGCCTCCCCATCTGAAAGCAGGTCCAGCAAAGGATCTGTAGTCATTTCCACCTTGTAGAAATTGTCATAGATATTATAACCCAGGGTGATGTTTGGTAAGAGGTGGCCCTTCTGGTTGATGTCCTCAATAGCAAAAAGGTAGGGCATAAATTTCCAATGAAGCTTCAGTGTTTTTCTGCAGGTACAAATGGATCAATGAAAATAACATTTAGCTTTCATTCCATGGTAATACATCATTTAACATACTCAATTACAATTTTGCTTCCAAACTGTTTATAATAATCCAATATATTTATTTTTTTAAAAAGAATAAAAACATTTTTTATTATAATTTTTATTTTTTTATTATAAACATAGTAATATTGAAAAGTCACAACTTCAGTTTCATGTGCTGGACTTCTAGCATTTTGATCCATATTTGATGAACTGCTTCCTATATTTTAGTAAACATGGTTGATATACCCAAATTGTTAAAGACCAGATGATTATAAATTTGATGTTCATATGCTTTAAACTGTTAAAGACCAGATTATTTTTAGTGTCTTGGGTAGAGTTCAGGTTGAGCCCCTGTACTATGGAGCTTTGTTGGTTATTTTTTGTTGTTCTGGGGGTTTTCTATCATTCTTTTCCTGTTTTCCATTATTTTGTTTAATTGTAAATCATCCACGGACACCTGGATTATGAACTGTATAAACAAGTAAATAACTAGAGCAATCAATGAACCAACCAACTTATTTCTTCCTTTTAAAAATAAAATAAAATAAAATAAAATCTTTTTGGTCCCTTGATTCATGAATCAAAATGAGATATATTTTCCCTTTCCATAAATTCCTATGTTCTTAATTCAAAGTCATTCATCCCAGAAGCAAAGTTTACTGGAGAAAAACAATGGTGGGGTGATCTCTGATGCATATCAGAAAATATAGCATTCTATTGTACTTGGACCAGGTCTCCTACAAATACCAACTCAACTTTGGAGTGGGGTGGAAGAGAGATTCCATGATTTCTTCTGTGTCTGCACTTTACCTTTGCTCGTAGCAAAGAATGGATAGTGGATGGGGGGAAATATCATGATTCAGCTTTTATACTTTTAAGTTTGAAATGTGTTTCATGATCTGCAGTGTGCAAGAGGGAACCCAAGATGGGATCAGAAGGAAGCTAGCAAAGAGCCAAGATCAGGAGAGATCACTTTGTGTTTTTAAAGGGCAAGACATTTATTGAAGTGACTGTAACGATTGCAGGACAATTCACTTACCTGTCGAATTTTGTTGAAGGACTCCTATCAAAGTTTAATAATGGAAACCTAGCATCCATTGCAGAGACTATGCCACTAATCATATAATCTCCTGCCTTGTAATGATGCTGTGGGTCCACCTCACTCTGCTGCAGAGTCAGGAGGCATTTGGCTTTGTGCATTACACCAGATCCCCATGGCCACAGAATCAGCACGAAGAGAAGCAGCAGCAACATGTATTGTGTTCCTGACTGAGCCTTCTCTGTGTCACCTGCTTTTTAAGAGAGAAAAAGAAGAGCTGGAAGAAACCAAAATCTCTTTCCTGGCAGAAGTTTCAGATCTGATCACAGTCAGCCAAGAGACATCAACAGAATCAGCCCTGATGGCTCAATGTTTATAAGGCAGTACTGCAGGCCACTTCTGCTGACTCCTGACTTCCAGCAATTCGGCAATTCAAATCTCCCTAGGCTGAAGGTTGACTCAGCCTTCCGTCCTTCCCAGGTGGGTAAAATGAGGATCCAGATTGTTGGGGGCAATATGCTGACTCTGTAAAACCACTTAGAGTGGTCTGTAAAGCACTGTGACCCAGTAAATCAGTCTAACTGCTATTGCTATTGCTCTAATACTACCCTGAGATTTGCTTTCTGTCTCCAGAGACATTGACCTACTGAGAATTTCAGAGACAGACTTCATCCAACATCGCTTGTGAGTCTTATAATTGACATCAAAATGATTTCTGACACATTTGTGCTAATTTTGGGGGGAATTTTGCAGAAAGGTCTCTAGAGTCCTAACATAAAGACAACAAATAAATCACTATGATTTTGATAATTGAATGGAAAAGAACTTTCAGCTCTCTGAATCCTGGATGAGGGAAAGGGCTAAAGGGAGAACTCCCAGATGTTGCTCCAAACTTTGAAGATGGGCCATGAGGGAGACTAAAGAGGTTGGCTCAAATCTTTAGAATAAAATACTTTCAGAAAAATTGGGATAAAGAGAGTTTTTTCTCTGAAATGCTATAGGGTTTCCTGCCTAAGCATGGGGTTGGACTAGAAGACCTCCAAGGTCCCCTTTGTTATTCTATTTTAGTGTCTTATTATCAAATAAATCAGAATTGAGTTGGAAGGGACTTTGGAGATCTTTTAGTCCAACCTCCTGCTCAACCTCCTGACTTTTCCTCTAGTTATCTAGATCCGTTCCAGTCGGGTTTCAGGCCTGAGCACAGCACGAAAACAGCATTGGTCTTGTTGATGGATGATCTCTGGAGGGCTCAGGATAGGGGTTGTTCCTCAGTCCTGGTCCTATTAGATCTCTCGACGGCTTTTCATACCATCGACCATGGTATCATGCTGCACTGACTGGAGGGGTTGGGGATAGGGGGCATCATGTTGCGGTGGTTCTCCTCCTTCCTCTCCAACCGGTCACAGTTTGTGTTGACAGGGGGGCACAGATCGACCTCGAGGCGGCTTGTTTGTGCGGTGCCACAAGGGTTGGTTCTCTCGCCCCTTCTGTTCAACATTTTTGTGAAGCCGCTGGGTGAGATCATCCGTTGTTTCGGGGTGAAGTGTCATCTGTACACTGATGATACTCAGCTGTACATCTCCACCCCGGACCACCCCAACGATGCCATTGATGTGATGTCCCAGTGCCTGGAGGCCGTGCGGATCTGGATGGGGAAAAACAGGCTCAGGCTCAACCCGTCCAAGACCGAGTGGCTGTGGCTTCCGGCATCCCGATATAGTCAGTTGGTACTATCGCTGACTTTTGGGGGTGAGTCGTTGGCCCCCACAGAGAGGGCTCGCAACTTGGGTGTCCTCCTGGATACACGGCTGTCTTTGGAAGAGCATATGATGGCTGTGGCCAGGGGGGCTTTTTACCAGGTTCGCCTGATCCACCAATTGCGTCCCTTTCTGGATCGGGAGGCTTTACGCATGGTCACTCATGCCCTCGTCACGTCCGACTTGGACTACTGTAATGCTCTCTACATGGGGCTCCCCTTGAGGAACACCTGGAGGCTCCAACTGGTCCAGAATGCACTGGCTCCCAGTGGTCTTCCGGATGTGCTTCAAGGTATTGGTTACCACCTTTAGAGCGCTCCATGGCTTAGGGCCCGGGTATTTACGAGATCGCCTTCTGCCACCAATAGCTCCCACAGAGAGGGCCTCCTCAGGGTTCCGTCGGCCAAACAATGTCGGCTGGCGGCCCTCAGGGGAAGAGCCTTCTCTGTGGGGGCACCAACCCTCTGGAACGAGTTGCCCCCGGAGATATGGTGGATCCGGGATCTGTGCACTTTCCGCCGTGCCTTAAAGACGTTTTTGTTTCATCAAGCTGGGCTGACCTGACCATATTTTTTAAGTTGTTTTAATTTTAAATTGCTAAATTATGGGTTTATTAATATGGGGGTGTTTTAACTGTTTTAACTGTGGGCCAAATTAATTTAATTGGTTTTTAATATTGTTTTAATTTTTGTATTTTCTGTATTTTATCTGCTGGCTGTTCACCACCCCGAGTCCTTCGGGAGAAGGGTGATATACAAAATAAATAAACAAACAAATAAATAAATAAATAAATAAATAAATAAAATAATTCCCTCCGAGTGGTGGGTTTCAAATTTTTTTACTACGTGTTCTGTGGGCATGGCTTGGTGGGTGTGGCAGGGGAAGGTTAATGCAAATACCCATTTTCTCCCGATCAGGTGGGACTCGGGAGGCAGACAATAGATAGGGGTGTAGGCAGTCAGAGGTGGTATTTCCCAGTTCTCTGAACTCAAAATTTCCGCTACCGGTTCGCCAGAACTGGTCAGAACCTGCTGAAACCCAACTCTATCTCCCCCCCACACCTTTTGGATGAAAAAGTTGTCAGTTAGGAATCTTTTTGCTCTCCCACATGATGCACAGGTTTCCTCCCAGTTGATATCAGGGTAGTTAAACTCTCCCATTACTACTGTGGTACTGTATGTTTCCTACATACAATGGTTGATTGATTAGCAAAAGGTTCATCCATTTCTTCTTCTTGGTTGGGTAGCCTGTAGCAATTGCCGATAGCAATGTCATTCTTTTTTTCCTTTTATATTGACCCATATGGATTCTAGCAGGTTTTCATCATTGGGTTTGATTATTTCTGTACAGATATAATGATCTTTTATATATAATGCAACTCCACCTTCTTTTTGTTTGGTCTATTTCTTTTGAATAGTTTGTATCCTTCCATCAGTACATTCCAGTCCTGAGTTTCATCCCACCAATGGAGGTAGGCTTTTTACCTAGGAGAATTTATGTACCTGTGAATCCCACTTAGTGATGAGTTATTACTCCCTATTTTGCAACAGACAAATATGGAGATCAGCAAATTATTTCCTCTGGATTTTACTACTTTACTCGCCACTTATCCTTCCCATTAAATTTAACAAATTCTTTTTTTTTTATTGAAAAGTTTTATGAAAAATACAAACATTTTCACCCCCCTTCCCCCCTCAACCCCCCTCCCCTTCCCCCCTCCCTTCCCCTCCCTCCCCCCACCCCCCTCCCTAGACTTCCCAGAACGAGCACAGGGTATAGCATTCACAAACCAAGAACTAAAATGTGCTAACAAATTATTACATTTCATGTTCTCCTTAGGTTCTTAACTCCTTATAACTCAGAAAAAACAAACATAAACTACTTAATATTATTTCATTCATAAGCTATATGGATCTTCTTATTTGGATATTTCTTCTGTATGTAATCAATCCATTTTCTCCATTCCAATATATATCTCTCATTTGAATGGTCTTTAAGGTATGATGAAATTTTTGCCATTTCCGCCAAATGCACAACTTTTAATGTCCATTCCTCACATCGCCAACACTTGGGTTGTAAATTTGGATACATACAAGCCAGTTTTTTTTGGATCTAAATGCCATCTATAAAACATTTTGTAAAACTTCTCCCTTAAATTTTGTGCTTGTGTAAATCTTACATTTCTAACCTATATCTTTTCCCATGTTTCCATCATTATTGGTTCACCTACATTTTGTGCCCATTTTATCATACTTGACTAACTCTGTTTCTGAATCTATTTCCAGTAATGCATTGTACAACCTTTTTATGTGCATTTGACCTTCATCTCTTATTTGCTTTATCAAATTCTCATCCTGCTGCAAAATACCAATTTTTTGATCTTCTCTCCATCTGGCCAGCAGCTGTCCATATTGAAACCAAGTCTTAATAATCCCTTCTTCTTTTAGTTGTTCCATGGATTTTAACTGTAGTCTGACTCCTTCCTTATAAAGGAGTTCCTTATATGTAATCTTATCTTGCTTTTGCTCTAAATTTATGTTCTCTATCGCGTGTCTGGGTACTGTCCATATTGGTAACCTATCATTTAGTTTATATTTATACTTTTTTCCAGACACGCAATAGAGCATTTCTTAATATATGACTTTTAAAAGTCTTATCTACTTTCTTATCATACACTAAGTAAGCATGCCAGCCATAAACCAAACCATATCCTTCAATATTCAATATCTTTTCCTCTGTTAAGTTTATCCAATCTGTGATTGCTGAGAGGGCAGCAGCTTCATAGTACAATCTTAAATTGGGCATCTTAAGACCACCTCTTTCTCTAGTATCTTGCAATATCTTTTGTTTAACTCGTGGTTTCTTCCCTGCCCACACAAATTTGTTTATGCCCTTCTGCCATTCCTTCAAGTTCTCATCTTTTTTAAGTATAGGTATCATTTGAAAAAGAAATAGAAATTTTGGTAAAATATTCATTTTTACAGCGGCTATCCTTCCCAGCAAAGACAGTTGTAGTTTTTTCCAGTTGTCCAACTCTTTCTGTATTTTGTGCCATAATGGTTCATAGTTGTACTGATATAATTTCGTATTTGCAGTCATAATATAAACCCCCAAATATTTAACCTTCTTAACTACTTCAAATCCTGTTAACCTTTCTATCTCTTCTTTTTGGCTCCTAACCATATTTTTAGTTATTATTTTTGTTTTAGCTGCATTTATTTTAAAGCCAGATACTTGTCCATATAAGCAGGTTATATCCATCAAGGCTGTAATCGATTGTACCGGTTGGGTTAATGTAACAACCAGGTCATCCGCAAATGCTCGTATCTTGTATTCATGCTGTCTAATTTTAATTCCCTTAATTGTATTCATCTCGCGTATCTTGTTTAATAAAATTTCCAGCGTCAAAATAAACAATAACGGGGACAAAGGACAGCCTTGCCTTGTTCCTTTTTCTATGTTAAAAGCATCTGTTAAACCACCATTAACTATTATTTGCGCTGTTTGTTTTTGATATATTGCCTTAATAGATTGAACAAATTGTTCTCCAAATTGCATCCTTTCTATTAGTTTTAGTAAAAATTGCCAATTCAATCTATCAAAGGCTTTCTCAGCATCCAAGAACACAAGCACTGCGGGGACCTGGTTGTTCCTTCCCAAATACTCTAATAAGTTAACAATTTGCCTTACATTACTCTTCATTTGTCTACCATTTATAAAACCAGTTTGATCATGGTGAATCATTTGCTGCATGACTGTCATTAATCTATTTGCCAAAATTTTAGCAAATATCTTATAGTCTGTATTTAATAATGAAATTGGCCTATAATTTTTAGGATCGTCATGCCCTTCTTTTGGGATCAATGAGATAAATGCTGTCTTCCAAGTTGGAGGTACCTTTCCTCCCTGTTGTATATTGTTAAATAATTCTTTCAACGGTTCTATCATTTCCTCCTGTAGGGTTTTATAGTAAATAGCCGTCAAACCGTCCGTCCCAGGAGCTTTACCCACTTTCAACTGCTTAATTGCTAACGCAATTTCCTCGGAAGTTATCGAATGATTTAAACTATCCCTCTGCTCATTTGAAATTGTATAAATATTCTCTTTCTGCAAAAATCTATCTATATCTATATCTTTAATTTTATCACCAGTATACAGCCTCGAATAAAACTCTAAAAAAGATTTTTTAATCAATTGTTGCTCATAAACCTCTTTACCCTTATATTTTATTCTCTCTATTGTCCTTGATTTTTGCTTTTTCCTTAACAAATATGCTAACCACCTGCCTGGTTTATTGGCATTGTAAAAAGTATTATGTTTTGCATATCTTAAATTAGTTGCCACTTGATCTGCTATTAACATATTAAATTGACCTTTCAATAAATTGATTGCCTGTTTAATTTTCTTATCCGTTGGATTAGCTACTAAAGCCCGTTCCTGTTTACTAATCTCATCTTCTAATTCTTTTCTTTTTGTCCCGTTTCTTTCTATATTTATTATTCAAATATATCAAAATTCCTCGCATATATGCCTTACTTGCATCCCATACCATTTCCATCGATGTGCCCTTTTGCATATTCATAACAAAAAATTCTTTCATAAATTTTTTTACACTCTTTTACATTTTCTTCATACCTAAACAAATTATCATTTAACCTCCAGGACCTCCTAGGCCCTTTCTCATACTCTAATTCCAGCCAAACTGGACTATGGTCTGTCAATGTTCTTGAGCAAATCTTCGTATTTTTCACCCTAGATAAAAGATCGTTAGTAATTAGTATAAAATCAATCCTTGAAAAGGGTTGATGTCTATCTGAAAAAAAAGTAAAATCTTTTTCTTCCGGGTTTCTTTCATGCCAGATATCTCTCAGCTCCCAGTCGTCCATCATTTCCCAAAACGCTTTGGGCAATTTTGCTCTTGTTAACACATTTTGTTTAGGTCCCTTCTTGTCTTTTTTAACGTCCAAAACACCGTTCCAGTCGCCTAACAGGATACAAGTTTTATATGCCCATTGTGTCAATTTTGAGTGTAGTAAATTATAAAAGTTTTCTTGTTGTTGATTTGGGGCATAAACTCCGATTACAAGTATTTTTTCTCCTTTTACTAAAAGTTCTATTGCTAAAAATCTTCCTTGATCGTCTGCTTCAATTAATTTAGCAACTAAGTCTCTTTTCAAATATATAACTATACCATTTTTCTTTTCTGATGCTGCTGCTACGTAAGATGTGCCAAGTCTTGCATTAATCAAATATTTTTGATCTTGTATTCTTATATGAGTCTCTTGTAAGCAAATTACTTCATTCTTAAATTGCTTAAGATAGTGAAATATTTTTCTTCTTTTCTGTGGAGAATTCAAGCCATTAACGTTCCAAGTCAAAAATCTAGTTCCCATCTCTGGGCCTTTGGAGCCTCTGAAGCAAGTCCTGATGCTCTGATCTCATTTGAGTTTTAGGTCTTGCTCCCCCCACTGCTCCTGTTTTAGTAGTATCTTGAATCATTTCTTGAGTTGCCATCTGGGATTGTTGCTGTCTTAATTCTTCCTTGAGTCTAGCTGTCACCGATCTGGTCTGTCTTTGGTCCTTTGGTAACTGTGAGAAATCAATCAGCGCCAACTCTTGAGTAGCCATTTGGATTTGTAATATTTCTTCTTGATCAGCCAAAGCTCCCCCCTGAACTACTGTCAAGAGCTCTTCTGTCTCAGCTTCCATTACTTCTTTCTTTCTTTTGCCTTCTGGTGATTTAGTTGGTTTGGGTGTGCCAGCCTTTAATACGTTAGTATAAAAATCTCTTGCTTTCCAAATTGTATTAAGCCGATATCTCTCTCCTGAGTAAGTCACCACTAGTCCAGTTGGCACCTCCCATCTGTACTGTATCTGACGTTTTCTCAGCTCATCCACCAGAAAGGCATACTCCCTTCTAGCTCTCAAGATCTTAGGGGGGATTTCTTTCATTGTCATTACTTCCTGGCCTCCCACCCGAAGCTTGTTTTTAAAAGTAGCCTGTAAAATTTCGTTACGTACTCTCCTTGTAGTAAAATATATCACAATGACTCTTGGTAGATGTTTCTGTCTAGCAATCCAGGAATTAACGCGGTACAGCTTGTCCATCTGCCAGCCCAGATCATTTTTTGACTCCCCCACCAGCGGTGCCAATGCCTCAGACATCATTTCTCTCAAATTCTCTTGTTTATTCTCCTTCACCCCTCTGAATCTTAAAGCAAATTCCATGTCTCTGTATTGTATCATTATTACGTCGTCCTCAGCCCTTTGAATTCTGTTTTGAGCTTCTCCTATTTTACTATCCAAAATTTCAGAAGATTGTTTAATTTCCTCAACTCTATCATCCACCATCTCAATATTGCCTGCCAGACACTTAAATGCCATTAATATATCATCCCTAACCCCTGATTGCGAATTGCAATCTCATCTGACACAGCCTGTATCTTTTCATTAGTTTCCTTAATTTTTTCATTAGTGTCCTTAATTTTTTCATCAATCACATCAACAATTTTATCTTGGGTGATTTGTAGAGCTTGTTGCAACATTTCCAACGTTAGGGTCTGTGGATCCGCTGGAGGAGCAGAAACTTGTAATCTAGGAATATGAGCTGGGGAGCTACCAGCACTCCCAGTTCCTTTAGTAGGAACAGTTTTTACAGACTTTGAGGCCATTTCCAGTTTGAAATTAGTCTTTATATTTAATCAGAGTCAAAAAGAAGAGTTCCTCAAAAAAATTCCCAATATTAATTAACGTTTAAAATCCTCCTTCTGTCAGCACAAAAGCTTTTTTTTTTCCCAGGCGAAGGGCTGGCAGCAAAACGAAACTTTTCCTGTAACTTTCCATTTCCCCCGCCCTTTCAAGCTTCAATCGCCATATTGTTGCAAAGTACTAAGTGATTACTTCCGAAGGAGGCTCTAGGCATTGGAGTTAGGTAAAAAATATTTGCAGTCTGATTTCTCCTTGCTCGTTCCGTCTGCTGTTAATTCAAGATGTTAATTCCCTCATTTCCATTCAGCAAGATTGATCGCGGCTTCTAATTCCGCTAATTAGTGGAGACGTCCCTGGTCTGGAGCGGCTTGACAGGCTTTTAGGGAGCGCGTGCCCTTCGCGCCCCAGGGGTTTTCCTAGGGCGTTCGGGGGGGGTTCTACCTCCACCTGCCTGCTCTTCTCTCTCCCCTTTGCCCGGGGAGAGAATTTCAAGCCTCCAGAAAGCGTTTGTCAGCTGCTCTGGGGCTTTAACGGAGCCAGGGAGCGGACGCTCTCAAAAGAACATCTTTCGAGGCTCGCGGAGCCAAGCGGAAGTCAAAATTTAACAAATTCTTGAAGAGAACTTTTGCTCAGTATGAGCTGCATCAACCTTTTGACTTCAGGTTCTTCAAGTGTCACTCAATTAAGACTTCTTTTTTGCAAAATAGTATGCGTTGGAATCACTTCATCTTTTGGGGAACCTTCTCCTCAAAAATTCATTTGACTTTATTACTTTGACATTAAATATTCTTTCCAATTGAGATTTGGGCTTTGGAAGATTAGGTGGCATTTAGGAATAATGATTTATCCCAGAAGACTAGCACCAGAGGCCAAGATGGAGAAGATCTGGAAAGTCCATTTTTAGCCCATTCCCAGGAAGGGGACTCAGGGCAGGTCCCACCAGACTGGCTAGAGAGAGGTACCCTTTCCATGGGTTCAAGTTGACTTTTCTGCCTTCCCATGGAAATCCTGCCTATGAAAATCCCACAGTAAAGAATGAACTGTTTTGCTTCATACAAATATCGCTATTCAACTTGCCAATGAGCTGGGGGGAGAAAAGGGTGAAATGGAGAGCCGAGAATGTGTGCACGGACCATGAGACCCTGGAAACCATCAAGGTCATGACTGCAGGTGCTTGAGGAGGACGTGGACTGTTCCCATAACAAACAGGTATCTCATAATTACATAATGTATTCCCCCAGGGGTGGAGAAAGGGAATCTATTGTTTTAATGAGGCAAACATTTGCATGGGAAAACCAGAGCTGGTTTTGATTCTTTACTAACAAAATGGTGTATCCAATCAACTCTTAGTTTTGAGAATTCAAGCTCCTCAGAGTGTTTCCCTTGTTTTGGGTGTGCTAGTCAGACAGTTGACACCCACCTTTAAAGGCACTCAATACATACATTATGTCTGCCTATGAAATTGTATATAAGCAACCAATGACTTTTAGGCTTTGAACTAACGTCCTTCCTTGAAGTTGTTCATCCTGACTTTGGATATATGGAATCAAAACTCAGAATACGTGGCAAAGAGTCAAGGCTCATTTCAGTGTTTAATAGACAGAATGTACTGAAGGGAGTCTCCTCCAAAAGAGTAGTAAGATGCTCTCTGCTGAAGACAAAAGGATTTGCTTGTACTTATACATTTCAGAAAGGAGGGGAAAAGGTGTATCCATAAATATTCATAGGAAATTATGTATCTCACTTTTCTCCCTGCCCTTTCCTTATTGATGAGAACAATGGTTTTAGAAGACATATCTGCATATTGAGATTCAGGGGTTGCTCTGGGAATGTTCTGGTAAAACCTATCATGGGCCCTGTGACCTGAAAGGCCACATACCTCATGTCTCAATTACCTATTAAACAGGTGTATATGTGTGAACACTTTTTAAAATGAATTTTAAAACACATTAATTTCTTTGAGTTATTTACTGGCATTTGGGAAAAGGTCATATGAAAAGTTCATTTCTATTTTATTTTGACATCAAATGTTCTTTTGTATTCAGCTCTGGTCTTAAAAAAATAATGTAGCACTTGGGAATAAAGATGCAACATAGCAAGCCAGTACTGGAAGCCAAGATGGAGAAGACCTGCATGGCCACCATATACTTCCCCTTGGTGCTCAGGTAGGTGGGAACGAAGGATATCCAGACACTGCAGAAAACCAGCAAACTGAAGGTGATCAGCTTGGCTTCATTGAAGGCCCCAGGGAGATTCCTGGCCAGAAAAGCCACCGTGAAGCAGATGATAGCCAGGAAGCCCATGTAGCCAAGGGCAAGGTAGAACATGGCAACAGAGCCTTGATTACATTGGAGGATGATCTCTGCAGATTGAGAGTGCATGTCTGACTCAGGGAATGGGGGAGAAGTGCCCAACCAGATACTGCAGAGGACAACTTGGACACCAGAACAAGAAAGGATGATAGAATTGGCCAAGGTCTTCCCTAGCCATTTCTGTATATTATTCCCTGGTTTTGTGGCAAAGAATGCTAAAACCACAGTGACTGTTTTGGCCAAGACGGTAGAAATGGCAACTGAGAAGATGTTGCTGAAGGCTATTTGTTGGAGAAAGCAAGTCCCTCTCCTCGGCTGGCCAATGAATAGGAACGAGGTCAAGAAGGAAAGCAGGAGGGAGACGAGGAGAATGTAGGAAAGGTCGCGATTGTTGGCTTTGACTATGGGAGTATCTTGGAACTTAATGAAGATTCCCAAGACAAAACCTGTTACTAAAGAGAGGAACACGGCAAGTGAAGCTAGGATGATCCCCAAATTTTCTTGATAGGATAAGAAAGTCTCAGTCTTAGGTATACAATCATTTCTGTTGATATTTGGATGCTGATCTGCTGGACATTTGGTGCATTTTTCAGCATCTGAAAAGAGAAAGATTAACATCTACTATAAAGCACAGTATGCTTCTTCCCGCAGAAGCATACTTAGAGTGAGACCAGTGATGGTATGTTTTGCATTCATTCGGCTGTGTTTTGCATTGTTTGCATCCCAGAAATGTTACAGTTGAAAATACCTAACCTACTATCTGTAAATAGGTGTGCTTGTGCATATGTCATTGTGTGATGTCATTGTGTTCCTTACCATTGGTTACTACTTACCATTAGCCCCGCCTCCTCTGTATATAAGCTTTCGCTCTTCTCAGATTGATAGCTGTCTAAATGTGTTCCTGAGGAAGAAAATAAATATTATTATTACAAGAAAGTCTACAGTCTCTTATATTGGGCCTAACCAGGATAACCAACTAGCAACAAATTGGTAGCAGAGGATGGTTTGGTAGGCCCAACCGAACATAAAGATGCAAGACTCACATAACGACAAAAGAAGACCTGCCACCAGATACATAACGAAAAGAATGGCAGCTCAACTAACTCCTGACAAATATACACCACTTGAAAATATTAAGAAACAAACGCAATTACAAGAAAATGAACTGCTAACACAAAACAAACAACCACTAGCTGGAGCAGAACAAACTTTCTCAACACCAAACAAAGAAGATGAGGTAAAAAGAAAAATACTAGAATTAATAGAAACAACTACAGTTGAATCAAATCTGCTTGTGAAAATCCGCAGCATGATAAACGAAAATAACAAACAAGAAAACTGCAAGGTAAGAAACTCAACCCCTGACTTCAAAAATGACACCGAAGATGGCGACAGCTTCCCGCCTTTTTCATGGCAGCCATCTTACCCACCTAATACCTCTAAAATGCCTGACCAATTACTAAAAGAATTCCAAACCTCAAACTACGAAATAAAAAACAAAACCTACCAAGAAGATGTCTACCCGAGTCCAAAAACAAATAAAAAACAATTATTTAAACAAAACAAAGCTCAACCTACTGAAGTAGAAATAGACAATGCTATACAGGTGCTGACTGCAGCACTCGGGACTAAACTAACAATACCAAACAAACAACCAGAAAATGAAATAGAAAATTCTAAACTACCATCTACCAAAAGCCAAAAAGAAATAGACTGTCTAAAGAAAGGCCTAGCCACCCGAAGAAAGACAAGCTGGCAATCATACTTACCTACCGAAGAGCAACTCCCTGAACAACCCGGCTCCATTGGCAATGGCGGCCTGCCTCAAGCTCCACTTACTGACGACCTCAGAGAAGACTCCCCGACGAGCAGAGCAGCACCCCAGGCATTCTTCAGTCACCAGAGGCCCTCCGGAAACAAAGCAGAGCAACAGAAGGCCGTCTGGGACTTCACCCCAGGAGCTGCAGACACAGGAACCTCCCTCGCCGGCTGCTGGAGAGAAATGAGGACTGAGCATGCCCAGAACGAGCCTGCAAAGAAAGAAGAAGAAAACATAAATACAAGTCAGCGCAACATAGAGATAAGTAAATACAGACATGCATCTACCATACCCAGGCCTTATTGTGAGTATGCTAAGGTCTTAAATCATGGACAGCTACTAAACATGAATAACACTTCACAACACTCAGGGACAATACCTTCAGACTTTATAAAGTTAAGATTAGATGGAAGCAATTTAATGGAATGGAACCAGTGTTTACAGATTACATATTTGAAAGAGAATGTTTTATTTTTTATTGATAACCCACCAGATAAGCCTTGGACCTATGAAATAGACTGCCTCCATCACAAAGCATATTATATATTAATTGCCTCTATTTCCCCAAGTATACTTCCCAGTATAGAGCATAATTTAACTGTATTTGAAACATACCAAAAATTATTCAATTTGTTCTATAGTAAAAGTGTAGCCACCACCACAAAAATTTCTAGGGAATTCTATTCTGCCAAACTAAAACATGATACCTCCATGAGTGAACATATCTTGAATCTAAACGCTGTAAGAGCAGACCTTATTCAAAGGGGGGAAACCATTTCTGACAACACCATGAAAAGCATTATAATTAACTCATTAGATCACAGCTGGGATAACTATATTACCTTAATAGATAACCTAAGTATAGAACAAATTACTTTAGAAAACCTCACCAATAAGCTTATTACTGAAGATAGACTTAGAAGAGAGCGATATACACAACAAAGGGAAGGTAGAAATCAAAGAAGAACTGATTTTAGGGTCAGAGATAGGTACCCACATGAATGTCTCATATGTGGATCTGAAAGACATCAGAGTAGAGATTGCCCCAAGAATGCAGGATACAGTGACTCATATCAACACAAGGATAGGAGAATACACTTCTTAGACAGAACTTCCCCAGATTACAGGTATAAGCGAAGAGAATCACCACACCCTAGAGAAAGACAAATGTACAGAAATAACCCTAGAGAAAATAAGAAAGGATCACTATATGGAATAAGAAACAATAACATTTTGATGTCTGATTCACTCAACACTTGGCTCATAGATTCTGGAGCCACATGTCATACAACTCATAATAGAGAAATATTAAGTAACTTCACTGAAAAGAAATATTACATTAAAGTAGCAAACCAAAATAAGGTCCTAGTGAGAGGAATAGGAGACACGCATATAAAGGGTATAGGGAAATTAGAGGGGGTACTATTTGTGCCCGAAATTCCAAATAACATATTGGCAACCCTAAAATTAAGTATAGAGAATGAAATAGAAACCACTTTCAGAGGTGGAAAGGTATTTATGACTAAGAACAACAGAAACATAGGTAAACTATTTACAAATGATGGACTAACATACCTACTGCCACAAGATAACGAACTAGTCTATGCAAACTATCAATTAAGAAACAAAAAGCCAAATTCAGATAGCCATGATGAAAGTAATAATGATAATGCATCAAACACTGATACTAATATGTCTGAAAATTTAAACAATGGAAGACCTATTCATGATAATTGTAGTCACTTACTCCACAGAAAGCTAGGACACGCAAGCTTTCCCGTCATACGAAAAATGTTAGAATGTTCTGAAGATTTAAAAATAAAGAACTGTAAAAATTACTTAGAATGCTCTGTGTGCAATTCATCCAAAATTAAAAACAAACCAAAACCCAAAAAAGCCACTCACACCACACAATCAATTTTTCAACTAATTCACATGGATGTAGTAGGCCCATTAAAACCCTCAATTAAATATAAAAAAAGATACTTTCTAACCATAGTCGATGACTACAGTAGATTCGGTTTTGTATACACCCTTAATCACAAAAATGAGGTTTTCAAAAAATTTAAGGAGTTCTTTAAAATGGTAGAGACGCAACACAATACTAAAATTAAACAAATAATGACTGACAGAGGGTCGGAATTCCTATCCAATGAATTTTCAAATTGGCTAAAATCACAAGGAATATTGCACTTTAAATCTTGTCCATTTTCCCCATTTCAAAATGGAGTCTCTGAAAGAAAAAATGGTTTGCTACAAACCATGGTTAAATGTGTGTTAGATGATGCTGGCTTAAACCAATCATTCTGGGCTGAAGCCCTTACTTATTCCAATTACACTATAAATCGCTTATGGTCCAGTACAATCGACAAGACCCCATACGAACTCATGTATGGAAGGAAACCAAAAATTGGGCATTTACACGTATTTGGTGTATCTGCTGATGTATATGTCCCCTCACAATTAAGGCGCAAAGGAGAGAAAGTATCCAAAAGACTGATATTTATGGGGTACGAATCAGGAACCAAGGGATATCGCTTCATTGATAAAAATAACCATTTCATTGTATCCAGATCTGCTGTGTTTCATGAACACATGAACTGGTCAAAATTACATCTCAACGAAATATATCCAGAATCAAAAAAATATTACACACACGCACACAGTACATCATACATCAGATACCAATCCCAAAATCACAACCACGAACAGAATTAAATGCCCAAAAACAATTAATGATGAATGGAAGAAAGGACACCCCACTTTGAAGGTAGACCAATTAACTGAAAAAGAAGCTAAATATATGCATAGCGATGAACATCCCCAGAATAGGCCCATTAGATCCAATAGGGGCACAATTCCTAAAAGATTAGATGATTATGTACTGTCTATTCAAGCTAAACACCTGACTCCCAACACGTATGATGACATACTTAAGTTACCTCCAGAAGAAAAAAGTAAGTGGGAGGAAGCAATGAAAAAAGAGATGGACAGTTTAAAAGAACTAAATGTATATACACCAACAGATCTACCCACTGAGAAGTCCCCCATTGGCACTAGATGGATCTATAAAATTAAAGAGCTAGAGGATGGTAAATTCTTATACAAAGCCAGGTTAGTGGCTCAAGGTTTTGCTCAAAGGTTTCCGGATGACTATGAAGACACATACTCCCCAACCATTAGATCAGAAAGTGTGAAAACAGCATTAGTATTAGCTTCCGTTTTAAATCTGGAAGTATATCAATTTGATGTACAGACAGCCTATCTGCATGCTGATCTCGATAAAGAAATTTATGTAAAAGCACCCCCAGGAAAAGATACAAAAAAAGGGAGAAATTTGGCTATTGAATAAGAGCCTTTATGGACTAAAACAGTCCGGCAAACGGTGGTATGAGTGTTTATCAAAGATACTTAACGATATAGGCTTTGTGGCTACTTCATCTGATTTTTGTTTTTTCACAAAAAGAAATAATGATTCTATTGAATATGTTTTGATTTATGTTGATGATATATTATATTTTGGACGTGACAAAGTTAAATGTGATAATTTCGCTGAACAATTAGGCAAAAATTTCAACTTAAAAATATTAGGAAAGGTAAATAAGTATTTAGGAGTCCAAATTGACAAAACAGATAAGGGTTTCAAATTATCCCAGAAAGACAAAATTATAGAACTCATAGAAAAATGTAATATGGTTAACTCAAAAATTTGTGAAACTCCCATGTCAACTGATTTTTATAGGAATGTGTACAATGAATACGAGCCATTTAAGGATAACACTTTCTATCGATCAATTATTGGGTCCTTATTATACATATCTAATTGGACTAGACCTGATATCACTCTTGCCGTAAATTTGTTGTCGAGACATGTAAGCAATCCTAACTTATACCATTGGGAAGGAATCAAGAGAATTTTGAGATATCTGAAATCTAGCATTAATGTATGTCTATACCTAGAACCATTCATTTCTGAAAAACCAACTTTGACCTGCTACGCCGATGCAGATTGGGCTACTGATTCAAAAAGCAGAAAAAGCACTTCTGGATATGTTTTTCTTATAAATGGTTGTGCGGTGCACTGGTACACTGGCAAACAGAACTTAATTGCCACCTCTACGGCAGAAGCCGAATATGTTTGCTTATCCAAAGCAGTCAATAATCTAATTTGGTTCGATGATTTATTATGTAATGTGTGGGATGAACCTATTTATCCAATTATCATCAATGAGGATAATAAGGCAGCGATAGATATATCAGCTTCCGAAGCGATAGGTCAACGATCTCGACATATCGATATCAAATATAAACATGTGAGGCAACTGTCATGTATAGGATTCATTAAGGCTGTTCATTGCGATACTAATGAACAAATTGCTGATATCCTCACTAAGCCATTAGCAACCAAACAACATGTATATTTGACTTCCAAACTTAATGTACATATATAAACTTAATAACCCACCATTAGTTAGGTATTTTAGAGGGGGATTTGTTACAGTTGAAAATACCTAACCTACTATCTGTAAATATGTGTGCTTGTGCATATGTCATTGTGTGATGTCATTGTGTTCCTTACCATTGGTTACTACTTACCATTAGCCCCGCCTCCTCTGTATATAAGCTTTCGCTCTTCTCAGATTGATAGCTGTCTAAATGTGTTCCTGAGGAAGAAAATAAATATTATTATTACAAGAAAGTCTACAGTCTCTTATATTGGGCCTAACCAGGATAACCAACTAGCAACAAGGAAACCCTACACCACTTCAGACAAATGGTTATCCAACATCTTCTTAAAAATTTCCAGTGTTGGAGCATTCACAACTTCTGCACGCATGTTTTACACTGATTAATTGTTCTAACTGTCAAGAAATTTCTCCTTAGTTCTAAGTTGCTTCTCTCCTTGATTAGTTTCCACCCATTGCCTCTTGTCCTACCCTCAGGTGCTTTGGAGAATAGCTTGACTCCCTCTTCTTTGTGGCAGCCCCTGAGATACTGGAACACTGCTATCATGTCTCCCCTAATCCTTCTTTTCATTAAACTAGACCAGGGGTCGGTAACCTTAAACACTCAAAGAGCCATTTGGACCTGTTTCCCACAGAAAAGAAAACACTGAGAGCCACAAAACCATTTTGACATCTAAAATGAAGATAAGATGGCATATATCGTTTTTTACCTTTATGCTATGTATAAAAAAAATTTTTATTTCTGCATGCAACAAAAACATTTTGAACTCCAAAGAAAAAGATGGGCCAAAAAGCTCAATAAATCACATGCCGGCAGGTGTCACACATTGGTGGTTGTGACGCATATTTTGAGTCACAGGGAGCCGCAGCAGAGGGATGAAAGAGCCACATGCGGCTCCAAAGCCGCAGGTTGCAGATCCCTGAACTAGACATACCCAGTTCCTGCAACCGTTCTTTATATGTTTTAGCCTCCAGTCCCCTAATCATCTTTGTTGCTCTTCTCTGCACTCTTTCTAGAGTCTCAACACCTTTTTTACATTGTGGTGACCAAAACTGAATGCAATATTCCAAGTGTGGCCTTACCAAGGCATTATAAAACGGTATTAACACTTCACATGATCTTGATTCTATCCCTCTGTTTATGCAGCCCAGAACTGTGTTGGCTTTTTTGGAAGCTGCTGCACACGGCTGGCTCATATCCAAATGGTTGTCCACTAGAACTCCAAGATCCCTCCCACAGTTACTACTATAGAGCAAGGTCCACATATACTGTACCTGTTCATTTAGTTTTTCTTGCCTAAATGTAGAATCTTACATTTTTTCACTGTTGAATTTCATTTTGTTAGATAGTGACCAATGTTCAAGTCTGTCAAGATCCTTCTGTATCTTGAGCCTACCTTCTGGAGTGTTGGCCATTCCTGCCAGCTTAGTGTCATGTGCAAATTTGATGAGTTCCCCATCTATCCCCTTGTCCAAGTCATTGATGAAGATGTTGAAGAGTACTGGGCCTAAAAAAGAGCCTTGGGGTACTCCACTGCATAGTTTCCTCCCTGTAGATGCAATTCCATTGAGGACTACACGTTGCGTGCGATTGGTCAGCCAGTTACAAATCCATCTGGTGGTGATGCTGTCTAACATACATTTTCCTGCTTTTTCTACCATATATACTGCACCTGTCCATTTTGTTTTTCTTGCCTAAATGTAGGACCTTACTTTTTTCACCATTGAATTTCATTTTGTTAGAAAGCACCAGTGGTAAAATCCATTTTTTTTTACTACTGGTTCTGTGGGCATGGCTTTGTGGGCATGGTGTGGCTTCGTGGATGAAGCTTGGTGGGTGTGGCAGGGGAAGGATATTGCAAAATCTCCATTCCCACCCCACTCCAGGGGAAGGATACTGCAAAATCCCCATTCCCTCCCCTCTCCTGGGAGAAGGATATTGCAATATCTCCATTCCCACCCCACTCTGGGGCCAGCCAGAGGTGGTATTTGCTGGTTCTCTGAACTACTCAAAATTTCCACTACCAATTCTCTGAACTGCTAAGAAGTCCCAATGAATATTTATCCATAGAGAATTGCTAGCGAGGGAGGCCTGTGCAATGCTTTGGTTTTCTTCCCTGAAGGGTGGTTAATAACGTCTGGGATGCAAACAATGCAAAATACATCCAAATGAATGCAAAACATACCATCACTAGTTTCACTCTAAGTATGCTTCTGACGGAAGAACCTGCTTTATAGTAGATGTTAATCTTTCTCTTTTCAGATGCTGAAAAATGCACCAAATGTCCAGCAGATCAGCATCCAAACATCAACAGAAATGATTGTATACCTAAGACTGAAATTTTTGTATCCTATCAAGAAAATTTGGGGATCAAGATCAAAAGGCACAGATTATTATTAATGGAAGTTTGACAACAGAGTTTAAAATCGAAAAAGGAACAAGACAGGGATGTCCGTTGTCCCCATTGTTGTTTATTTTAACACTAGAAGTCTTGTTAAACACAATAAGGGACTCTAATACCTTGAAAGGCATAATGATAAGGCAAGAGGATTACAGAATAAAGGCATTTGCAGATGATCTGGTTGTTACCCTAACACAGCCAATGGAATCAATAATCCAGATGAAGGACATTATACAAGACTATGGTAAAGTTTCAGGTTTTAGATTGAACCAGAAAAAAACTAAGATGGTAGTCAAAAATATGACACAAGATCGTAAACATGAGCTTGAAAGGAGGGCAGGTTTTGAGATTGTACCAAAGGTAAAATATCTAGGAGTTCAGGTTGCAGAATCAAATATGAAATTGTTTCAAAATAACTATGAGGTGTTGTGGCGAGAGGTGCAAAAAGATATGGAGACTTGGAAAAAACTGCAGCTGTCTTTACTTGGAAGAATAGCAGCAGTTAAGATGAATATTTTGCCAAGATTTCTTTTTTTGTTTCAAATGATTCCGGTGCTCAAAAATGATAAACAACTAAAAGTATGGCAAACTGGAGTGAACAAGTTTGTCTGGAACGAGAAAAAACCAAGAGTAAAATTGAAAATTATGCAAGACGTTCCAAAAAGGGGAGGTCTCAAACTTCCAAACCTACAGTTATATTATGATGCAGCAGCTTTGACTTTAGCAAGTGATTGGTTTGGAGGAAAAAAGACTGGAATATTAAATGCAGAAAGTTTTGATTTGGAACTTGGATGGCACGCCTACTTATTTTATGATAGTAAAGTGGACAAAGTATTTAAAAGCCATATACTTAGAGATTCTTTGTTGAGAGTTTGGAAGAAGCACCGAATCAATTGGGATTATAAAATACCGCTATGGCTGGATCTTGGTCATACTTTGTGGAATACAAATATAATGTCACTCGGGGGGGTTTTATATAAAGAGGTTCTTTTTACAGATGCGGGCAGAAGGCAGCTGAAGACATTACAGACATTGTTGGCTGAAGGGATTAATCTAACTTGGTTACAATATAATCAATTGCAATTGAGATGGAAAGAGGACCAAAAAACTGGTATTATGGAGTATGAGGAAGAATTGGTCAGACATATAAAAGAGAAAGGTCCAATGCATATTAAAAGACTTTATAATGTTCTGTTAGAAAGGGATTCAGAAACTGAACTAGTTAAAGATTGTATGATTAAGTGGGCACAAAATTTTGAGGAACCAGTGATGTTGGAAACATGGGAAAAAATTTGGGTTCAGAATGTTAAATTTACACAGTCGCAGAATTTGAGGGAAAATTTTTATAAAATGTTTTACAGATGGCATTTAGACCCCAAAAAATTGTCGTGTATGTACGCTAATGTGCAGCCTAAACGTTGGAGATGTGATTGTTTAGATGCTACATATTATCACGTTTGGTGGACCTGTAAGAAAGTTAAGGCCTTTTGGATAAAAATTTGGTGGGTCATGCAAAATGTTTTGAAGAAAAAAATTCAATTTTCTCCACAATTGTTTTTATTGGGTATAGCTAAGGGTTTTACATTGGGTGAAACAAAACTGATATTGCATATGATAACAGCAGCAAGATTGTTGATAGGTAAATACTGGAAAAATGAAGCGCTGCCTATGATTGAGGAATGGACTTTGAAGATGGCCAGTTTCGCAGAGATGGCGAAGATTTCAGCATATCTAAAAGATTGTTCACAAGAGACTTATGAATGGGAATGGAAGAGGTGGATAGATTATGTTCAGAACAAATATCAAACTAGGAAGTATCAAATAGCTTTTATTTGAGAATGTTATATTAAGATAGAAATGTTTTAAGGTAAAGAGGATGAAAAATTTATTTCAAAATGTTATATTAAGATAGAAATATTTTAAGGTAATGAAGATGAAAATTTTTAAGGGGGAGGGAGGGGTTCAAGTTTTATATACAAATGAGGGTTTTTCCTTCTACTTGATATGAGTATACTGTGTGGAAGTCTGGGGGGGAGGGGAGGGATAGGGTGGGTTAGGGAGGTTGGGAAGTTTGGGGTGGGATGAGGGGGGAAAAAGGGGGTGAAAATGTAATTGTAAAACTTTTGTAATAAAAAAAAAAAGAAAATTTGGGGATCATCCTAGCTTCACTTGCCTTGTTCCTCCCTTCAGTAACAGGTTTTGTCTTGGGAATCTTCATTAAGTTCCGAGATACTCCCATAGTCAAAGCCAACAATTGCGACCTTTCCTACATTCTCCTCGTCTCCCTCCTGCTTTCCTTCTTGACATCGTTCCTATTCATTGGCCAGCCGAGGAGAGGGACTTGCCTTCTCCAACAAATAGCCTTCAGCAACATCTTCTCAGTTGCCATTTCCACAGTCTTGGCCAAAACAGTCACTGTGGTTTTAGCATTCTTTGCCACAAAACCAGGGAATAATATACAGAGATGGCTAGGGAAGACCTTGGCCAATTCTATCATCCTTTCTTGTTCTGGTGTCCAAGTTATCCTCTGCAGTATCTGGTTGGGCATGTCTCCCCCATTCCCTGAGTCAGACATGCACTCTCAATCTGCAGAGATCGTCCTCCAATGTAATCAAGGCTCTGTTGCCATGTTCTACCTTGCCCTTGGCTACATGGGTTTCCTGGCTATCATCTGCTTCACGGTGGCTTTTCTGGCCAGGAATCTCCCTGGGGCCTTCAATGAAGCCAAGCTGATCACCTTCAGCATGCTGGTCTTCTGCAGTGTCTGGATATCCTTCGTTCCCACCTACCTGAGCACCAAGGGGAAGTATATGGTGGCCGTGCAGGTCTTCTCCATCTTGGCTTCCAGTAGTGGCTTGCTATGTTGCATCTTTATTCCCAAGTGCTACATTATTTTTTTAAGACCAGAGCTGAATACAAAAGAACATTTGATGTTAAAGTAATATAGAAATGAACTTTTCATAGGATCTTTTCCCAAATGCCAATAAATAACTCAAAGAAATTAATGTGTTTTAAAATTCATTTTAAAAAGTGTTCACACACATACACCTGTTTAATAGGTAATTGAGATATGAGGTATGTGTCCTTTCAGATCACAGGGCCCATGAAAAGTTTTACCAGAACTACAGAACTACTCCAGCGTCCTGATATAGCCAGCTAGTGCCATCTCTGGCTATTGGGGGCGAGTCATTGGCACCCACGGAGAGGGCTCGCAACTTGGGCATCCTCCTGGATGCACGGCTGTCTTTGGAAGAGCATATGACAGCCGTGGACAGGGGGGCTTTCTATCAGGTTCGCCAGATATGCCAGTTGCGTCCCTTTCTGGATCGGGATTCCCTATGCACGGTCACACATGCCATCGTCACCTCTCGCCTTCTACTGCAATGCTCTCTACATGGGGCTTCACTTGAGGAGCACTCAGAAGCTCCAGCTGGTCCAGAATGCGGCCGCACGGGTAATTATGGGGGCGACATGGCGCTCCCATGTGACACCTTGCCTGCGTGAGCTGCACTGGCTTCTGGTGGTCCTCCGGGTGCGCTTCAAGGTACTGATTCTCACCTTTAAAGCCCTCCATGGCTTAGGGCTCGGTTACTTACGAGACCATCTTCTGCCACTGATAACCTCCCACCAGCCAACTCGGTCCCACAGAGAGGGCCTCCTTAGGGTGCCGTCGGTCAAGCAATGTCGACTGACGACCCCCAGGGGGAGAGACTTCTCTGTGGGGGCACCCACCCTCTCGAACGAGCTACCCCCAGGAATACGACTAATCCCGGACTTCCGGACCTTCCATCGAGCTTTGAAGACCTTCCTATTTCAGCAAGCTGGGCTGGCTTAAAATTTTAATGGGTTATTTTAAGGGTAACGGGTTTTAATTTTTGGGTAGCCAATTCGATTTAATTCTGAAGTTAAATTATTTTAAATTTTATATTGTATGTATTTTAATTTTGGCTGTTCACCGCCCCGAGTCCTTCGGGAGAAGGGTGGTGTACAAATTTAAATAATAAATAAATAAATAAATAAATAAATAAATAAATAAATAAATAAATAAATAAATAAATAAATAAATTATAATCCAACCCCCTGCTTAGGCAGGAACCCCTATAACATTTCAGAGAAAAATCTCTCTTTATCCCAGTTTTTCCGAAAGTATTTTATTCTAAAGATTTGAGCCAACCTCTTTAGTCTCCCTCATGGCCCATCTTCAAAGTTTGGAGCACATCTGGGAGTTCTCCCTTTAGCCCTTTCCCTCATCCAGGGTTCAGAGAGCTGAAAGTTCTTTTCCATTCAATTATCAAAATCATAGTGATTTATTCGTTGTCTTTATGTTAGGACTCTAGAGACCTTTCTGCAAAATTCCCCCAAAAATTAGCACAAATGTGTCAGAAATAATTTTGATGTCAATTATCAGACTCACAAGCAATGTTGGATGAAGTCTGTCTCTGAAATTCTCAGTAGGTCAATGTCTCTGGAGACAGAAAGCAAATCTCAGGGTAGTATTAGAGCAATAGCAATAGCAGTTGGACTGATTTACTGGGTCACAGTGCTTTACAGACCACTCTAAGTGGTTTTACAGAGTCAGCATATTGCCCCCAACAATCTGGATCCTCATTTTACCCACCTGGGAAGGACGGAAGGCTGAGTCAACCTTCAGCCTAGGGAGATTTGAATTGCCGGATTGCTGGAAGCCAGCAGTCAGCAGAAGTGGCCTGCAGTACTGCCTTATAAACATTGTGCCATCAGGGCTGATTCTGTTGATGTCTCTTGGCTGACTGTGATCAGATCTGAAACTTCTGCCAGGAAAGAGATTTTGGTTTCTTCCAGCTCTTCTTTTTCTCTCTTAAAAAGCAGGTGACACAGAGAAGGCTCAGTCAGGAACACAATACATGTTGCTGCTGCTTCTCTTTGTGCTGATTCTGTGGCCATGGGGATCTGGTGTGATGCACAAAGCCAAATGCCTCCTGACTCTGCAGCAGAGTGAGGTGGACCCACAGCATCATTACAAGCCAGGAGATTATATGATTAGTGGCATAGTCTCTGCAATGGATGCTAGGTTTCCATTATTAAACTTTGATAGGAGCCCTTCAACAAAATTCTACAGGTAAGTGAATTGTCCTGCAATCGTTACAGTCACTTCAATAAATGTCTTGCCCTTTAAAAACACAAAGTGATCTCTCCTGATCTCGACTCTTTGCTAGCTTCCTTCTGATCCCATCTTGGGCTCCCTGTTGCACACTGCAGATCATGAAACCTATTTCAAACTTTAAAGTATAAAAACTGAATCATGATATTTCCCCCCATCCACTATCCATTCTTTGCTACGAGCAAAGGTAAAGTGCAGACACAGAAGAAAT
Source organism: Arizona elegans (assembly GCA_022577455.1). Taxonomy (NCBI): domain Eukaryota; kingdom Metazoa; phylum Chordata; class Lepidosauria; order Squamata; family Colubridae; genus Arizona; species Arizona elegans. Next base: position 21,655,863 of record JAKOOJ010000012.1, read on the forward strand.
AATGGAATCTCTCTTCCACCCCACTCCAGAGCTGAGCTGGTATTTGTAGGAGACCTGGTCCAAGTACAATAGAATGCTATATTTTCTGATATGCATCAGAGATCACCCCACCATTGTTTTTCTCCAGTAAAATTTGCTTCTGGGATGAATGTGTTTGAATTAAGAACATAGGAATTTATGGAAAGGGAAAATATATCTCATTTTGATTCATGAATTCATGCCAGGGACCAAAAAGATTTTATTTTATTTTTTTTAAAAAAAGGAAGAAATAAGTTGGTTGGTTCATTGATTGCTCTAGTTATTTACTTGTTTATACAGTTCATAATCCAGGTGTCCGTGGATGATTTACAATTAAAGAAAGTAATGGAAAACAGGAAAAGAATGATAGAAAACCCCCAGAACAACAAAAAATAACCAACAAAGCTCCATAGTACAGGGGCTCAACCTGAACTCTACCCAAGACACTAAAAATAATCTGGTCTTTAACATCTTAAAGTATATGAACATCAAGTTTATAATAATCTGGTCTTTAACAACTTGGGTATATCAACCACGTTTACTAAAATATAGGAAGCAGTTCAACAAATATGGATCAAAATGCTAGAAGACCAGTACATGAAACTGAAGTTGCGACTTTTCAATATTACTATGTTTATAATAATAATAATAAAAAATAATAAAATGTTTTTTATTCTTTTAAAAAAATAAATATATTGTATTATTATAAACAGTTTGGAAGCAAAATTTTGATTGAGCGTTTTAAATGATGTTACCATGGAAGGAAAGCTAAATGTTATTTTCATTGATCCATTTGTACCTGCAGAAAATCACTGAAGTTTCATTGGATATTTATGCCCTACCTTTTTGCTGTCGAGGACATCAACCAGAAGGGCCACCTCTTACTCAACATCACCCTGGGTTATAATATCTATGACAATTTCCAGAAGGTGGAAATGACTACAGATCCTTTGCTGGACCTGCTTTCAGATGGGGAGGCCAATGTGCCCAACTACAGGTGTGGAAGGCAGAGAAACACAGTAGCTGTTCTGGAAGACTCTGAGACTGGCAGCTCCATCCAGATTTCCACCATGTTGGGCACCTACAAAATCCCTCAGGTGTGTCTCTCTTGCAGAGACAGTTTTTGAGTTATCGTAAGGACCAGCTTCTCCCCCCTTCAAAGAAAGTACGAACTCTTGAGAACTTTGTATTTCAAAAGGAACCTTTTATTGTAAGGGATGAAAGCAAATAAAAACTCAAAGCATGCTCTGGGGTTCCTCAGGGCATTCAGTTCAGGATAAAGGAAATTAGGGACCCCCTCCCCACTTTCCAATATTGATTCCAACAAATCCGCTGGTGTAAAGATGACTGTACCAGCCTCTCTGAGAAACAGATACAAAGAGCTTCTCAGGGTCATTTTACAAGCCACCGTTTCCCCCCTCCCCTTTCATTTCCCAAAATGTGAGAATTCTCCAGGCATTCTTGGCGCCAGGCAACAGTTATAAATTTGGTTAAAGTTTATACAAAGAGGACCAAGCAAGAAATTGGATACTTAGGACACATAGGAAAAGAACTAAATGTGATAACTCCAAAACCCCTCCCCCCCTTCTTCCACAAAAAATAGCAAATACACAGATCTGACAGTTATGCAACTTTGAATAAGAGGTTTTCTGCTAATGAAAAGCAGAGCTTTTTTATGGAAAAGGTAGAACTTGAATTTTGCTTGTAACATATAAAATACCATCCTTCATTTCTTTCAGATCTACTATAGCTTTGCTTCTAGGATTATGGAGGATAAAACTCAGATTCCTTACTTCTACCCGATGCTCCCTGCTGAAGGAGTCCAGTACTCAGGGATGGTCCAGCTTCTCCTCTATTTCAAGTGGACCTTGGTTGGTCTCGTGGCTCCAGAAACTGACCAGGGACAGAGGTTCATGAAGACAATGGCTCCTTTGATGTTAAGGAATGGCATTTGTGCAGTTATATATCAAAGATTTACCCTGAATGTTGCGGATATGAATCTTAATACAGATCCATATTACAAATGGGTAAAAGTCAACGTCTATGTTTATGGTTCAGAGACTAATTCATTCCAGTTAGGAATGATAGTTATAGAAGTGATACTTACACATCTTTCGAAACATGTTGTAGGTAAAGTCTGGATCACCACAGCACACTGGGATTTGAGTCTTGATTTTAAGGGTAGGGGGGATTTCTTGAAACACATAGTTGGCATTTTCTCTTTTGTGATAAAGAAAAGGAAATGGGCAAACTATGATGCTTTTGAAATATTTAGAAACATCCTAGCTGACTTTATGGAGAAAACCTTTAGATGTTCATCCACCAAGGATGCCTTTTCCGTAAAAGTCTGGAGACGGTGTAGACAGACAGAAGAACTGGTGTCTCTGAGGAAAGAGGACATTGATCGGATCCTGACCCTGGACAGCTATCTCGTCTACAACACGATCTGGGCTGTGGGAAGGGCCTTAAATTCAGCTCACATAGCCACACGCAAGAGATCAGCGAGGAACAGGAGTGTGAAGGTGGAAGCTACAAGGCTGAAGGCTTGGCAGGTATTTTTTTTCCCCATTAGACATTTTACCTCCAAATATGGGAATAGTTTGATAAGTGGTTGCCTTGGTTATTTATTCTGAAAAAAACTTAATTATCATGAAACTCAAATCTTATATCATTCTACTCTCTTTAGTTTCTTTTCCATTTCCTATGATACCTTTTTTTAATTTTTGGCAGTATGTTCTTATTTTAATTTTAAAGCAAGTACATTAATAGCTTGATTCTTCAGTCATTCGTCTTTCCTCAAACTGATGAGGTGGTATAAACGAGAAGACAACTTTGGGTCAAATATTAGGCTGTTAGAGTCATTCAAGTAATTCCCCCCAATCCCTAAAAGGTATGACTAGCTGCCAGAAGAAAAATATGGTGAAGCAATATCAACTCTGAAGAACAACACAGGAAATAAGAATAATGAAGGTACCTATTTTATTCATGCAGTTAATGATAAAGGACAAGAGAAAAATCTGAAAACTAAAAAGTTAAAGGAAAAACTGAATGGTGAATCTTGATAGTTTAACTATTTTTAGAATAGAGTAATAGAATGGAGGCCTTTGAACTCTGGTGCTGGAATGACTCCTGCAAGTCCCTTGGACTGCAAGGCGATCAAACCAGTCAGCCCTGGAGGAGATCAACCCTGACTGCTCTTTACAAGGCCAGATCCTGAAGATGAAACTCAAATATTTTGGCCGCCTAATGAGAAGGAAGAATTCACTGGAGAAGAGCCTAATGCTGGGAAAGATTGAGGGCAAAAGAAGAAAGAGGTGGCTCACAACAGAGAATGAGGTGGCTGGATGGAGTCACTGAAGCAGTCCATGTGAGCTTAAATGGACTCCAGAGGATGGAAGAGGACAGGAAGGCCTGCAGGAAAGATGCCCATGGGGTGGTGATGGGTCGGATACGACTTTGCAACTAACAACAATATTAGTTTTGCTGTGATAAAGCAGTGGGAACAGGAACATGATCAGATGCATAACTTCTGTCCTTTACAGTCATGATTCTGATCTGCCTATTTAAACATTAAGCTAACAGCTGTTATTCTTCCTCTGCTTATGGATATTTTTCTACACAAGATTGAATCTGACTTTAAAACCTGCTTTTTCAGCCGAGAGACAGAAATGTTCAGATATCCCCCTCCCCAACACAGAGCAAGGAGGTCTTTCCAAAGGACCATTAATGACATAAATTTTTCATTTATCTCATTTTCTTTTCAGCTTCATCCCTTCCTTCAAAGCTCCACCTTTAACAATAATTCCATACAAGGAGTATATTTGGATGAGAAAGGAGACCTTACAGCTGACCTGGACATTGTGAACTCTATTGTTTTCCCCAACAAATCTGTCAGGAGAGTGAAATCTGGGAGTCTAGAAAAATGGAAATCCCAGGATTTTATATTATCCATTGACCAGGAGAGTATCTCACAGGTGGAAATGCTGAGCAAGGTGGGAGTATTATTTATTTTATTCCACTGAAAGTGGCAATAACAGGGGAGAAAAAGTTTTGGGATAGGTGGGGGATTGTTTTCATTGCCTTTGAGTTTTCACATCAGCTGACCAGACTCTCAAGAGTGAGAATTTCTTTATTGGCTATTCAGATGTTCATGAAAAATAATCTTCCATTTTCATGCAAACTATTCACTCAGTTTATGGAAAAGGTGGTAGACTGAGCTATTCATTCAAATGATGTGGTTTACCAAGCCAAAACAAAATGTCCATGCAATACAGTATATCACCAAACAATTATTGTATTTTATGTATGCTACCCATCTCATTATCCAGAGTTTTATCTCCTTTTCTCTCCTCAGCCCTTCCCTCCTTCTACATGTGTGGAAAGCTGTCGCACTGGATTCATGAAGGTGGCTCAAGAAGGGAAGCCCATCTGCTGCTATGATTGTCGTCCTTGTGCAGAAGGAACCATCTCCACCATAGAAGGTGAGAGAGACCAGAAAATGGGGCAGGCTTTTGCGAGGTCTATAACATTTGTTTTTTAAAGCAGGCATGGCTGTTTTGAAAATAATCTCTTTTTTCCATAATAAATGCAAAGAAATAATCTTGGAGGTCAAACGAGGAGCCAGTTGTTCAAAGACAAGGAATCAAAGAAGCCTTGGAATTAGAAGAGAGATGACATTTCTTGGTCTTCATCTTGTTTACACGTCAACCTCTATCATGGTTTTCTTGGTATCTCTGAAAAAGTGGAGAAATAATACTGAAGGATGAACTTGCTTGTTTAAAAGTCACAGCAACATGTCCAGCCCTGAATTCTTCCTTCCTTCCTTGATTCCTTCCTTCCTTCCTTCCTTCCTCCCTCCCTCCCTCCCTCCCTCCCTCCCAACAGAACAGAACAGAACAGAACAGAACAGAACAGAATAAACAGAGTTGGAAGGGACCTTGGAGGTCTAATCCAATCCCCTGCTTAGGCAGGAAACCCTACACCACTTCAGACAAATGGTTATCCAACATCATCTTAAAAATTTCCAGTGTTGGAGCATTCACAACTTCTGCAGGCAAGTTGTGCCATTGATTAATTGTTCTAACTGTCAAGAAATTTCTCCTTAGTTCTAGGTTGCTTCTCTCCTTGATTAGTTTCCACCCATTGCCTCTTGTCCTGCCCTCAGGTGCTTTGGAAAATAGCTTGACTCCCTCTTCTTTGTGGCAGCCCCTGAGATACTGGGACACTGCTCTCATGTCTCCCCTAGTCCTTCTTTTCATTGAACTAGACCAGGGGTCGATAACCTTAAACACTCAAAGAGCCATTTGGACCTGTTTCCCACAAAAAAGAAAACACTGAGAGCCACAAAACCATTTTGACATCTAAAATGAAGATACCTTTATGCTATGTATAAAAAAGCTATAATGTGTTGCATTTATGAAATTAATGAATTGCTACAGAGAAAACTAATTTTTATTTCTTCATGCAACAAAAACATTTTGAACTCCAAAATAAAAGATGGGCCAAAAAGCTCAATAAATCACATGCCGGCAGGTGTCACACATTGGTGATTGTGATGCATATTTTGAGTCACAGGGAGCCACAGCAGAGGGATGAAAGAGCCACATACGGCTCCAAAGCCGCAGGTTGCAGACCCCTGAACTAGACATACCCAGTTCCTGCAACTGTTCTTTACCAGTGGTAAAATCCATAGAGAATTGCTAGCGAGGGAGGCCTGTGGAATGCTTTGGTTTTCTTCTCTGAAGGGTGGTTAATAACGTCTGGGATGCAAACAATGCAAAATACATCCAAATGAATGCAAAACATACCATCACTAGTTTCACTCTAAGTATGCTTCTGACGGAAGAACCTGCTTTATAGTAGATGTTAATCTTTCTCTTTTCAGATGCTGAAAAATGCACCAAATGTCCAGCAGATCAGCATCCAAACATCAACAGAAATAATTGTATACCTAAGACTGAAACTTCCTTATCCTATAAAGAAAATTTGGGGATCATCCTAGCTTCACTTGCCTTGTTCCTCCCTTCAGTAACAGGTTTTGTCTTGGGAATCTTCATTAAGTTCCGAGATACTCCCATAGTCAAAGCCAACAATCGCGACCTTTCCTATATTCTCCTCGTCTCCCTCTTGCTTTCCTTCTTGACATCGTTCCTATTCATTGGCCAGCCGAGGAGAGGGACTTGCCTTCTCCAACAAATAGCCTTCAGCAACATCTTCTCAGTTGCCATTTCCACAGTCTTGGCCAAAACAGTCACTGTGGTTTTAGCATTCTTTGCCACAAAACCAGGGAATAATATACAGAGATGGCTAGGGAAGACCTTGGCCAATTCTATCATCCTTTCTTGTTCTGGTGTCCAAGTTGTCCTCTGCAGTATCTGGTTGGGCATGTCTCCCCCATTCCCTGAGTCAGACTCGCACTCTCAATCTGCAGAGATCATCCTCCAATGTAATCAAGGCTCTGTTGCCATGTTCTACCTTGCCCTTGGCTACATGGGTTTCCTGGCTATCATCTGCTTCACGGTGGCTTTTCTGGCCAGGAATCTCCCTGGGGCCTTCAATGAAGCCAAGCTGATCACCTTCAGTATGCTGGTTTTCTGCAGTGTCTGGATATCCTTCGTTCCCACCTACCTGAGCACCAAGGGGAAGTATATGGTGGCCGTGCAGGTCTTCTCCATCTTGTCTTCCAGTAGTGGCTTGCTATGTTGCATCTTTATTCCCAAGTGCTACATTATTTTTTTAAGACCAGAGCTGAATACAAAAGAACATTTGATGTCAAAGTAATATAGAAATGAACTTTTCATAGGATCTTTTCCCAAATGCCAGTAAATAACTCAAAGAAATTAATGTGTTTTAAAATTCATTTTAAAAAGTGTTCACACACATATACCTGTTTAATAGGTAATTGAGACATGAGGTATGTGGCCTTTCAGGTCACAGGGCCCATGATAGGTTTTACCAGAACATTCTCAGAGCAATCCCTGAATCTCAATATGCAGATATGTCTTCTAAAACCATTGTTCTCATCAATAAGGAAAGGGCAGGGAGAAAAGTGAAATCTATTACATAATTTCCTATGAATTTTTATGGATACACCTTTTCCCCTCCTTTCTGAAATGTATAAGTACAAGCTCATCCTTTTGTCTTCAGCAGAGACCATCTTACTACTCTGTTGGAGGGGACTCCCATCAGTACATTCTGTCTACTTAACACTGAAGTGAGCCTTGATTCTTTGCTTTGTATTCTGAGTTTTGATTTACATCCAAAGTCAGGATGAACAACTTCAAGGAAGGACATTAATTCAAAGCCTAAAAGTCATTGGTTGCTTATATACAGTTTCATAGGCAGACATACTGTATGTATTGAGTTCCTTTAAAGGTGGGTGTCAACCAGCGGTGAAATCTAAAATTTTTCCCTACCAGTTCTGTGTGTGTGGCTTTGTGGGGGAGGGTGTCCTGTGACTGAGTGGGCGTGGCCAACTCGATGTCACTCACAGCCGTGCCCACTCAATCACAAGACCCCCTTCCACCAAGCCACGCCCACAGAACCCGGTAGGAAAACTTTTTAAATTTCTTATTCCTGCAGCTCCACCCACCTGCCCCATTCCCCAGACTCCTACTACTCACCTTTCTCCCACGGCTGGCTGTCAGGGAAGGCAAGTGCCCAAAAGGTAGTGGAGTCACTCACTCTCCTTCTTGAATGAGCCGCTCTGGTCCACGTGCTGGCTGTGCAAGCGCACACCCACTTGCCGCTGAATTAAATAAACGATGTGCGCTAGCCCAGCCAGCGTGTGGACCAGAGTGGCTAATTCCAGAAGGGGAGTAAGCGACTCTGGTACCTTTCGGGCACTTGCCTCCCTGACAGCCAGCGGGCGGGAGAAATGTGAGCAGTAGAAGTCCAGGAATAGTGCATTTCCCCGAGTCTGGGGAATGGGGTGGGTGGGCAGAGCCTCCAGCTGCCATTGCTACCGGTTCTATGAACCACCAGCCATCATCGCTACCTACTTGCCTGAGCCGGTCCTAACTGGGAGCATTTCACCCCTGGTGTCAACTGTCTGACCAGCGCACCCAAAACAAGTAAACACTCTCAGGAGCTTGAATGCCCCAAAGTAAAACTTTATTGGATTCACCATTTTGGTACTGAAGGATCAAAACCAGTTCTGGTTTTCCCATTCAAATGTTTGCCTCATTAAAACAATTGCTTCCCTTTCTCTCCACCCCTGGGGGAACACATTATCTAAGTATGAGACACCTGTTGTCAGGTTTCAATATCGTCTCAAATAAAATAAATTGCATTTCCAAAAAGATAGTCTTTGAAGAAATCTTTCATTTTATTAAGCACAACAATCTGGCCCCGATCGTGGTGTAGCCAACTCTGACATCCTGCCCCCACACCCTCCCTTTCCGTTCCCCAAATCTCTGTGTCTCATTGGCCTTCTTCCAAATCACTCTCCCCATATCTACTACTTAAGTTCCCAGGAATGTCCCCCTCCCTCTCATCTCCTAGGAGATATTATCTTCAAGGAAAATAAGTAGGTGAAATGGCAAGCATCCTCTTGCCAGCTGCCCCCTCTTCTCCTTCTCCTTATTATGTCAGCACTAGAGTAAATGAAGGTTGAAGTGCTGACACCTGTTTGTTATGGGAACAGTCCACCTTCTCCTCAAGCACCTGCAGTCATGACCTTGATGGTTTCCAGGGTCTCATGGTCTGTGCACACATTCTCTGCTCTTCATTTCACCCTTTTCTCCCCCCAGCTCATTGGCAAGTTGAATAGCGATATTTGTATGAAGCAAAGCAGTTCAATTTTTACCGTGGGATTTTCATAGGCAGGATTTCCATGGGAAGGCAGCAAAGTCAACTTGAACCCATGGAAAGGGTACCCCTCTCTAGACAGTCTGGAGGGACCTGCCCTGAGTCCCCTTCCTGGGAATGGGCTAAAAATGGGCTTTCCAGATCTTCTCCATCTTGGCCTCTGGTGCTAATCTTCCGGGATAAATCATCATCCCTAAATGCCACCTAATTCTCCAAAGCCCAAATCTCAATTGGAAAAAATATTTGATGTCAATGTAATAAAGTCAAATGAATTTTTGTGGAGAAGGTTCCCCAAAAGATGAAGTGATGATTTCAACCCACAGTATTTCGCAAAAAAGAAGTCTTAATTGAGTGGCACTTGAAGAACCTGAAGTCAAAAGATTGAGGCAGCTCATACTGAGCAAAAGTTCTCTTCAAGAATTTGTTACATTTAATGGGAAGGATAAGTGGCGAGTAAAGTAGTAAAATCAAGAGGAAATCATTTGCTGATCTTGATATTTGTCTGTCTCAAAATAGGGAGCAACAACTCATCACTAAGTGGGATTCACAGGTACATAAATTCTTCTAGGTAAAAAGCCTACCTCCATTGGTGGGATGAAACTCAGGACTGGAATGTACTGATGGAAGGATACAAACTATTCAAAAGAAATAGACCAAACAAAGAGAAGGTGGAGTTGCATTATATATAAAAGATCACTATATCTGTACAGAAATAAACAAATCCAATGATGAAAACCTGCTAGAATCCAGAGGAGTCGATATAAAAGGAAAAAAAGAATGACATTGTTATCGGAAAATGCTACAGGCCACCCAACAAAGCAGAAGAAATGGATAAACCTTTTGCTAATCAATCAACCATTGTATGTAGGAAACATACAGTACCACAGTAGTAATCGGAGAGTTTAACTACCCTGATATCAACTGGGAGGAAACCTGGGCATCATGTGGGAGAGCAAAAAGATCCCTAACTGACAAATTTTCATCCAAAAGGTGGTGGGGGGAGATAGAGTTGGGTTTCAGCAGGTTCTGACCAGTTCTGGAGAACCGGTAGCGGAACATTTGAGTAGTTCAGAGAACCGGCAAATACCACTGACTGCCCCCACCCCCATCTATTCTCTGCCTCCTGAGTCCTAGCTGATCGGGAGAAAATGGGTATTTTAATTTAATTTAATTTAATTTAATTTCCAATTTATATACCGCCCTTCTCCCTGAGGTCTCAGGGCGGTGTACAGCCAAGATAAAAAACATAGAATACAAATATTAAAACATTTAAAAATATATATAGATTTGGGCCGAAAGTTAAGAATCACAAACTAATTAAAAAATTTAAAAATTTCTTCTAAGCCAACCCGGCTTGCTGGAAAAGATGGGTTTTCAGGGAACGACGGAAGGCATTGAGGTCATGGATTCTCCTTATCTCCGGGGGCAACTGATTCCAGAGAGTGGGAGCCCCCACAGAGAAGGCCCTCCCCCTGGGGGCCACCAGCCTACATTGTTTGGCTGATGGCACCCTGAGGAGGCCCTCTCTGTGGGAGCGCACGGGTCGATGGGAGGTCGTTGGTAGCAGCAGGCGGTCTCGGAGATAGCTAGGCCCTATGCCATGGAGCGCTTTAAAGGTGATAACCAACACCTTGAAGCGTACCCGGAAGACCACCGGGAGCTAGTGCAGCTCGCGCAGGAGCGGTGTTACATGGGAACGCCATGTTGCTCCCATCACTACCCGCGCTGCTGCATTCTGGACCAGCTGGAGCCTCCGGGTGCTCTTCAAGGGGAGCCCCATGTAGAGAGCGTTGCAGTAGTCAAGGCGAGAGGTGACGAGGGCGTGAGTGACTGTGCAAGGGCGTGAGTGATTGTGCATTAACCTTCCCCTGCCATGCCCACCAAGCCACACCCACCAAGCCACGTCCACAGAACCAGTAGTAAAAACATTTGAAATCCAACACTGGGGGGGAACTAGAGGAAAAGGCAGGAGGTTGAGCAGGCGGTTGGACTAAAAGATCTCCAAAGTCCCTTCCAACTCAATTCTGATTTATTTGATAATAGGACACTAAAATAGAATAACAAAGGGGACCTTGGAGGTCTTCTAGTCCACTCCCCTGCTTAGTCAGGAGACCCTTTAGCATTTCAGAGAAAAATATTTCTTTATCACTTTCAGTTTTTCTGAAAGTATTTTATTCTAAACATTTGAGCCAACCTCTTGAGTCTCCCTCATGGCCCATCTTCAAAGTTTGGAGCCACATCTGGGAGTTCTCCCTTTAGCCGTTTCCCTCATCCAGGGTTCAGACAGTTGAAAGTTCTTTTCCATTCAATTATCAAAATCATAGTGATTTATTTGTTGTCTTTATGTAAGGACTCTAGAGACCTTTCTGCAAAATTCCCCAAAAAATTAGCACAAATGTGTCAGAAATCATTTTGATGTCAATTGTCAGACTCACAATCAATGTTGGATGAAGTCTGTCTCTGAAATTCTCTGTAGGTCAATGTCTCTGGAGACAGAAAGCAAATCTCAGGGTAGTATTAGAGCAATAGCAATAGCAGTTAGACTGATTTACTGGGTCACAGTGCTTTACAGACCACTCTAAGTGGTTTTACAGAGTCAGCATATTGCCCCCAACAATCTGGATCCTCATTTTACCCACCTGGGAAGGACGGAAGCCTGAGTCAACCTTCAGCCTAGGGAGATTTGAATTGCCGAATTGCTGGAAGCCAGCAGTCAGCAGAAGTGGCCTGCAGTACTGCCTTATAAACATTGAGCCATCAGGGCTGATTCTGTTGATGTCTCTTGGCTGACTGTGATCAGATCTGAAACTTCTGCCAAGAAAGAGATTTTGGTTTCTTCCACCTCTTCTTTTTCTCTCTTAAAAAGCAGGTGACACAGAGAAGGCTCAAGTCAGGAACACAATACATGTTGCTGCTGCTTCTCTTCGTGCTGATTCTGTGGACATTGGGATCTGGTGTGATGCACAAAGCCAAATGCCTCCTGACTCTGCACCAGAGTGAGGTGGACCCACAGCATCATTACAAGCCAGGAGATTATATGATTAGTGGCATAGTCTCTGCAATGGATGCTAGGTTTCCATTATTAAACTTTGATAGGAGTCCTTCAACAAAATTCGACAGGTAAGTGAATTGTCCTGCGATCGTTACAGTCACTTCAATAAATGTCTTGCCCTTTAAAAACACAAAGTGATCTCTCCTGATCTTGGCTCTTTGCTAGCTTCCTTCTGATCCCATCTTGGGCTCCCTGTTGCACACTGCAGATCATGAGACACATTTCAAACTTTAAAGTATAAAAACTGAATCATGATATTTCCCCCCATCCACTATACATTCTTTGCTAGGAGCAAAGCTAAAGTGCAGACACAGAAGAAATCATGGAATCTCTCTTCCACCCCACTCCAAAGTTGAGTTGGTATTTGTAGGAGACCTGGTCCAAGTACAATAGAATGCTATATTTTCTGATATGCATCAGAGATCATCCACCATTGTTTTTCTCCAGTAAACTTTGCTTCTGGGATGAATGTCTTTGAATTAAGAACATAGGAATTTATGGAAAGGGAAAATATATCTCATTTTGATTCATAAATCAAGGGACCAAAAAGATTTTATTTTATTTTTTTTTAAAAAGGAAGAAATAAGTTGGTTGGTTCATTGATTGCTCTAGTTATTTACTTGTTTATACAGTTCATAATCCAGGTGTCCGTGGATGATTTACAATTAAAGAAAGTAATGGAAAACAGGAAAAGAATGATAGAAAACCCCCAGAACAAGAAAAAATAACCAACACAGCCCCATAGAACAGGGGCTCAACCTGAACTCTACCCAAGACACTAAAAATAATCTGGTCTTTAACATCTTAAAGTATATGAACATCAAGTTTATAATCATCTGGTCTTTAACAACTTGGGTATATCAACCATGTTTACTAAAATATAGGAAGCAGTTCAACAAATATGGATCAAAATGCTAGAAGACCAGCACATGAAACTGAAGTTGCGACTTTTCAATATTACTATGTTTATAATAATAATAATAAAAAATAATAAAATGTTTTTATTCTTTTAAAAAAAAATATTGGATTATTATAAACAGTTTGGAAGCAAAATTTTGATTGAGCGTTTTAAATGATGTTACCATGGAAGGAAAGCTAAATGTTATTTTCATTGATCCATTTGTACCTGCAGAAAATCACTGAAGTTTCATTGGATATTAATACCCTACCTTTTTGCTGTCGAGGACATTAACCAGAAGGGCCACCTCTACCCAACATCACCCTGGGTTATAATATCTATGACAATTTCCAGAAGGTGGAAATGACTACAGATCCTTTGCTGGACCTGCTTTCAGATGGGGAGGCCAATGTGCCCAACTACAGGTGTGGAAGGCAGAGAAACACAGTAGCTGTTCTGGAAGACTCTGAGACTGGCAGCTCCATCCAGATTTCCACCATGTTGGGCACCTACAAAATCCCTCAGGTGTGTCTCTCTTGCAGAGACAGTTTTTGAGTTATCGTAAGGACCAGCTTCTCCCCCCTTCAAAGAAAGTACAAACTCTTGAGAACTTTGTATTTCAAAAGGAACCTTTTATTGTAAGGGATGAAAGCAAATAAAAACTCAAAGCATGCTCTGGGGTTCCTCAGGGCATTCAGTTCAGGATAAAAGAAATTAGAAACCCTGTCCCCACCTTCCGATATGGATTCCAAGCAATCCACCGGTGTGAAGATGACTTGTACCAACCTCTCTGAGAAACAGCTATGAAGAGATTCTCAGGGTCAATTTACAAGCCACCGTTTCCCCCCCCCCCCCTTCCCCTTTCATTTCCCAAGATGTGAGAATTCTCCAGGCATTCCTGGCGCCAGGCAACGGTTATAAATTTGGTTAAAGTTTATACAAAGAGGACCAAGCAAGAAATTGGATACTTAGGACACATAGGAAAAGAACTAAATGTGATAACTCCAAATCCCGCACCCCTTCTTCCACAAAGAATGGCAAATACATGGATCTGACAGTTATGCAACTTTGAATAAGAGGTCCTCTGCAAATAAAAAGTAGAGCTTTTTTATGGAAAAGGTAGAACTTGAATTTTGCTTGTAACATATAAAACACCATCCCTTATTTCTTTCAGATCTACTATAGCTTTGCTTCTAGGATTATGGGGGATAAAACTCAGTTTCCTTACTTCTACCCGATGCTCCCTGCTGAAGGAGTCCAGTACTCAGGGATGGTCCAGCTTCTCCTCTATTTCAAGTGGACCTTGGTTGGTCTCGTGGCTCCAGAAAGTGACCAGGGACAGAAGTTCATGAACACAATGGCTCCTTTGATGTTAAGGAATGGCATTTGTGCAGTTATATATCAAAGATTTACCCCGAATGTTGTGGATATGAATCTTAATACAGATCCATATTACAAATGGGTAAAAGTCAACGTCTTTGTTTATGGTTCAGAGACCAATTCGTTCCAGTTAGGAATGATGATTATAGATGTGATACTTACACATGTTTCGAAACATGTTGTAGGTAAAGTCTGGATCACCACAGCACACTGGGATTTGAGTCTTGATTTTAAGCGTAGGGGGTATTTCTTGAAACACATAGTTGGCATTTTCTCTTTTGTGATAAAGAAAAGGAAATGGGCAAACTATGATGCTTTTGAAATATTTAGAAACATCCTAGCTGACTTTATGGAGAAAACCTTTAGATGTTCATCCACCAAGGATGCCTTTTCCGTAAAAGTCTGGAGACGGTGTAGACAGAGAGAAGAACTGGTGTCTCTGAGGAAAGAGGACATTGATCGGATCCTGACCCTGGACAGCTATCTCATCTACAACACGATCTGGGCTGTGGGAAGGGCCTTAAATTCAGCTCACGTAGCCACACGCAAGAGATCAGCGAGGAACAGGAGTGTGAAGGTGGAAGCTACAAGGCTGAAGGCTTGGCAGGTATTTTTTTTTCCCCATTAGACATTTTCCCTCCAAATATGGGAATAGTTTGATAAGTGGTTGGCTTGGTTATTTATTCTGAAAAAAACTTTATCATGAAACCCAAAGCTTATATCATTCTACTCTCTTTAGTTTCTTTTCCATTTCCCATGATCCCTTTTTTTAATTTTTGGCAGTATGTTCTTATTTTAATATAGCAAAACAAGAGATATAATAAGAGGACTGGACAACAACAATATCTGTATTATTGGGGATTTTAACGGAGTGGTCGATGCATATAAAGATCACAAAAGACCTAGAGGTCAAAAGAAACTAAGGAAAAACTTACCAAAAACCTTCTTCGACCTAGCTGATGAATTAAACCTCGTGGATATCTGGCGAACATTACACCCCAACAAGAGACAGTATACCTACTATTCTAATCCCAACAAATCATGGTCCAGAATAGACATGACGTGGGTAAGCAGGAACTTGGGCATGGACATTGCGTCAGCGGAAATCTTACCTAATACCTGGGCAGATCATAACCCACTGGAAATCAGATGGAAGAGTACATACAAGAGAAAAAACACAAGATGGAGAATGAACACACAATTTTTGCGAGACAAAAAAAATATCGACAAAGTCAAGAGGGAATTAGAAATCTTTTTTGAAGAAAATGAAAAAGAATCAACGAACCGGGGGATAATCTGGGATACGATGAAGGCCTATTTAAGAGGCCTAATGATATCTTATGGAGCATACAGAAATAAAGAGAGGAGAGAATCTCAAAGAAGATTGCTAGAAGAACTGGCAAAGGCAGAGAAAGAGGCCCAATTAAACCCTGATAATGAAATAACAAAAGTAAATTGGATGAACATTCGTCATAAATTAAATATAATGGATCAAGAAAAACTTGCATATAATATTAAGAGAACAAAACAATATTACTTCGAGAATGCCAACAAGCCAGGAAGGTGGTTATCTTACAGAATTAAAAAAGAGAGAGAGAAAGGAATTATTCTCCAACTTGAAGACCCCGAAGGGCATACCACAACTAAGGAAGAAAAAAAATTGGAGATAGCACACGATTTCTCTGCGTCTTTATATAAGGAAGAGGATATATCCAAAGAGAAAGTAAAACAATATTTAATGGAGGAGGGAATGCCACAGATTGGAGAGGAGGAAAAAGAGATGTTAAACAAAGAGATTACATTAACAGAGCTAAAGACTGCAATTGCCAGACTGAAAAAGAACAAATCTCCGGGCCCGGATGGATTCCCAGGGGAATTATACAAAAATTTAGAATTAGAAGACATTCTACTCCCAAGAATGCTCCAAATTTTCAATGAGGCCCTAATGAAAAACAAAATACCAGAATCCTGGAGAGAGGCCTATATTATACTCTTACCAAAAGAGGGATCGGACACCAAATTGATACAGAACTACAGGCCAATTTCACTCCTTAACATCGATTATAAAATATATATGAACATATTAGCGGAGAGATTAAAAAGAATTCTTAATAAGATAATACATAGCGATCAGAATGGATTCCTCCCAGGGAGGCAAATAAGGAATAACACTAGGACGATTCTGGATGTGATAGAATATTACGAGGAACACCCGGAAAAAGAGGTGGCATTAGTCTTTTTAGATGCACAGAAGGCCTTCGACAATCTGAATTGGGAGTTTATAAAGCAACAACTGAACATAATGGGATTTGGACAAAATTTCACAAATACAATAAATACGATTTATGAGAAGCAAAGGGCCAATATCTTAGTAAATGGTGAACTTACCAAAACATTTCAGATCAGCAAAGGAGTAAGACAGGGATGCCCAATGTCACCACTTTTGTACATACTGGCACTAGAAGTGCTACTGAAAAAGATTAGAGAGAGCGATCAAATCAAAGGGCTTAAAATAAGGAAAGAAACATATAAAGTTCAAGCGTTTGCGGACGACATTGTCCTAATTATGGAAGAACCGGTGGAAACAGGTATACAAATATTGGAAACACTTGATAAATATGGAGAAGTAGCAGGACTCAAATTAAATAAATCTAAAACTAAAATGCTTACTAAAAATATGACGAAAAACCAAAAAGAAGTCCTGGAGGACTCTATGGGAATCCAAATTGTGAAAAAAGTCAAATATTTGGGAGTATGGATCTCAACAAAGTATCTGGCCCTTAAAGAGGACAATTATGTCCCCCTGGTAAAAAGCATAAAACAAGATCTAGAGAAGTGGGGGAAGTTGCAAATTTCCTTCCTCGGGAGGATAGCGACAATCAAAATGAGCATCCTACCCAAATTGCTGTTCTTGTTTCAAACAGCGCCAATTAAATTAGATAAAAAAAATTTCAGTGAACTCAATGTCGTTATTAGGAAGTTTATATGGGGAGGGAAAAAACCAAGAATAGCAATCAGGAGCTTACAAGATAAAAAAAATAAGGGAGGACTAGGATTACCAATATGGGAAACATATCACAAAGCAGCAATCCTTGTTTGGTTAAAAGACTGGGCGATGTTAGCGAACAAAAGAATTCTAACATTAGAAGGGCATGATCTCCAGATGGGCTGGCACGCTTATTTATGGGAAACCGGGAAAAAAACCAAAACATATTTCAACAAACATAAACTGAGGGACATATTGAAATCAACGTGGGAAGAAATAAAACGGAAACACTACACTAAAATTCCCAGTTGGCTCTCAACCATGGAGGCGATAATTTATCCAAACATCCTGGATTATGGCAAAACTGTAAAATACAAAGAAATTCTAGATGAGGCAGGGAACCTCAAAACATTAGAACAATTAAAAGAACAAGGCACCTGTGTTGAATGGTGGACATACGCACAGATAAAATCAAGACACAAAAAAGATAAAGAACAATATGGCATAGAAATGGGAAGTAAAGATTTTGATAAAATTTGGATGGGTACAGATAACAAACTATTAGCTAAAATATATAACTATTTAGTAGAATATGATTTGATGGAAGAAGTAGTTAAAGGCCCAATGCTAGCGTGGGCAAAAAACATTGGGAAAAACATAAATTTGGAAGAATGGGATCAATTATGGAACATCAATATAAAACTCACCAAGGCAACCACTTACAAGGAGAACCAGTATAAGATGATTTATAGGTGGCACCTAGCACCAGCTAGAATTGCTAAGATTTACTCTAACTCAAACCCAAAGTGTTGGAAGTGTGCACACCAGCAAGGTACTTTTTACCATTGCTGGTGGACTTGCCCTCAAGCAAAAAAGTATTGGAAGATGATTGGCAATTGGCTCTCAGAAATAATAGGTGAAACCTTTGAATTAGATCCTAAAATACTTCTCCTGGGAATCCTTAAGACGGAAATGGCAAAAAAGAAGAAATATTTGGCAATGCATATAATAACAGCAGCAAGAATCGCTTTCGCTCAACAATGGAAAGAGAAAAAAATACCAACTAAGGAACAAGTAATCGGCAAAATAATGGATTGTGCCGAGATGAATAAATTAACATTAGAAATTAATGACAGAGAAGATTCAGACTATTATAGCGTATGGGACAAGTGGTACGGGTGGCTAGAGAAGAGGAAATTGAAATAAAAAGGAAAGAGACCAGAACGAGAAATAGTAAAATGAAATAGTAAGAGAAGATGCATTGGGGATGGCAGGAAGCATAAGATGGCAAGGAGAGGATACACGGATAAGTAGGAGACAAAATCTATGTATTTACTAATTTATAGTAAAAGATTATTATATATATATATATACGATGAAAATGATATGAGAACACAATTCTTTCCTCCTTCTTTATTTATTGCTATGTACTACTATGTATCTGGTCTGCAAAAAATATCTACATATGTATAATATGTAATTTGTATTTATTTCTTTTTCCATACTATGTAACCGGATGGATAAAAATTGTATTATTATAATTTCCTACAATAAAACACTTTAAAAAAAAAAAAAGGAAGCTACAAGGCTGAAGGCTTGGCAGGTATTTTTTTCCCCATTAGACATTTTTCCTCCAAATTTGGGAAATAGTTTTATAAGTGGATGCCTTGGTTATTTATTCTGGGGGAAAAAACTAAATTATCATGAAATTCACATCTTGTATAATTCTATTCCCTTTAGTTTCTTTTCCATTTCCTCGTTTTTTCTTTTGGCAATATGTTCTTATTTTAATTTTAAAGCAAGTACATTAATAGCTTGATTCTTCAGCCATTCCTTTTTCCTGAAACTGATGAGGTGGTATAAATGAGAAGACAACTTTGGGTCAAATATTAGACAATCAGGTAATTCTCTCAAATCTGAGAAAGGTGTGACTAGCTGCCAGAAGAAAAATATGGTGAACCAATATCAACTCTGAAGAACAACACAGGAAAATAAGAATAATGAAGATACCTATTTTATTTATGCCATTAATGATAAAAGACAAGAGAGAAATCTAAAAACTAAAAGTTAAAGGAAAACCTGAATGGTGAATCTTTACAGCTTAACTATTTTTAGAATAGAGTAATAGAATTGAGGCCTTTGAACTCTAATGATGGAGAAGATTCCTGCAAGTCCCTTGGACTGCAAAGCGATCAAACCGGTCAGTCCTAGAGGAGATCAACCTTGACTGCTCTTTAGAAGGCCAAAACCTGAAGATGAAACTCAAATATACAAATATACAGTCATGATTCTGCTGTACGTATTTAAACATTTTTTTATTTTATTTTTATTTTATTTTATATCAAATTTATATACCGCCCTTCTCCCTGAAGACTCAGGGCAATGTACAGCCAAATAAAAACATAGACTACAAACATTAATATTAAAAGGATATATATAAATTTGGCCCCATAATTAAAAGACAATGACATTAAGCTAACAGCTGTTATTATTCCTCTACTTATGGATATTTTTCTACCCAAGATTGAATCTGACTTTGAAACCTCCTTTTTCAGCCAAGAGACAGAAATGTTCAGATATCCCCCTCCCCAACACAGAGCAAGGAGGTCTTTCCAAAGGACCATTAATGACATAAATTTTCCATTTATCTCATTTTCTTTTCAGCTTCATCCCTTCCTTCAAAGCTCCACCTTTAACAATAATTCCATACAAGGAGTATATTTGGATGAGAAAGGAGACCTTACAGCTGACCTGGACATTGTGAACTCTATTGTTTTCCCCAACAAATCTGTCAGGAGAGTGAAATCTGGGAGTCTAGAAAAATGGAAATCCCAGGATTTTATATTATCCATTGACCAGGAGAGGATCTCACAGGTGGAAATGCTGAGCAAGGTGGGAGTATTATTTATTTTATTCCACTGAAGGTGGCAATAACAGGGGAGAAAAAGTTTTGGGATAGGTGGGGGGTTGTTTTCATCGCCTTTGAGTTTTCACATCAGTTGACCAGACTCTCAAGAGTGAGAATTTCTTTATTGGTTAGTCAGATGGTCATGAACAATAATCTTCCATTTTCATGCAAACTATTCACTCAGTTTATGGAAAAGGTGGTAGACTGAGCTACTCATTCAAATGATGTGTTCTACCAAGCCAAAACGAAATGTCCATGCAATACAGTATATCACCAAACAATTATTGTATTTTATATATGCCACCGATCTCACTATCCAGAGTTTAATTTCTTTTTCTCTCGTCAGCCCTTCCCTCCTTCTACATGTGTGGAAAGCTGTCGCACTGGATTCATGAAGGTGGCTCAAGAAGGGAAGCCCATCTGCTGCTATGATTGTCGTCCTTGTGCGGAAGGAACCATCTCCACCATAGAAGGTGGGTGACACCAGAAAATGGGGCAAGGTTTCGTGAGGTCTATAAAGGTTTTTTTTTAAGTAGACATGGCTGTTTTAAAAATGATCTCTTTTTTGCATAATAAATGAAAAGAAATTATCTTGGAAGTTTAACGAGGAGCCAGATGTTCAAAGTCAGGGTATCAAACAAGCCTTGGAATTAGAAGAGGGATGACATTTCTTGGTCTTCATCTTCTTTACATGTCAATCTCTATCATTGTTTTCTTGATATCTCTGAAAAAATGCAGAAATCCTTTCTTCTCCTCTATCCTCCCACCTCTCTTCCTGAATCTAATAATACTGAGGATGAAGTTGCTTGTTTAACAGTCACAGGAACATGTCCAGCCCTGAATAGCCCTGTCAGGCCTGGAAGCCATCTTTTTCATTGGATCTTCAGGCCTGCCACATTTACTACTGTGGGAAACTGGGAGGGGGAATTGTGTGGAGCTGGGCTGATATATAGTCATAATAACATTCCTTTCT
The DNA here is from genome assembly GCA_022577455.1 of Arizona elegans. NCBI lineage: Eukaryota > Metazoa > Chordata > Lepidosauria > Squamata > Colubridae > Arizona > Arizona elegans. Next base: position 21,676,886 of record JAKOOJ010000012.1, read on the forward strand.
CAAGGAGTCAAGGCCATCTTGCCCTGCACCTGGGAGGCTGGAACTGGGAGGCATCTCCAGTTGGGACAGAGGAACGAAGGAAAATAATGTTGCAAGATGCAATCTGAGTCAGTCCCTGGACCACAGTTTAGTCTTACAAGCTTTTGAGTGTTAGTGGAGCTCATGAGGAAGGATGGACTCAGGTTGGATCCTGAAACAGTGGAATACACCAGCCAGAGTTACTGCTGTCCACTTTCCTTGGTCAAAGCAGTGGGGGAAAATTGACATTTGCAAAGTGGGAGCCGATAAAAAAGCTTTCCTAACCTCCAGTTAGGAAATCTCCATACAGATGTGCAGATGAATCAGATCTGGAAGGCGTTATTGAGACTTTGAGTCATACATTTTCCTCATTCCTGGGCTTAAAATTGTCCAATTTTGGAAGACCCAATGAATATTTATCCATAGAGAATTGCAGAAAAAACAATTACTATTACTATTACATGACTGTAACTTTGTTGCTTGTATCCTTAAGATTTATATTGATATTGTTTCCTAATTGCTTATTTGTACCCTATGACTATCATTAAGTTTTGTACCTTATGATTTTTGATGAATGTATTTTGTCTTTTTATATGCACTGAGAGCATATGCAACAAAGACAAATTCCTTACGTGTCCAATCACACTTTGTCAATAAAGAATTCTATTCTATTCTATTCTATTCTATTCTGTTCTGTTCTGTTCTGTTCTGTTCTGTTCTGTTCTATTCTATTCTATTCTATTCTATTCTATTCTATTCTATTCTATTCGATGGAGGGAGGCCTGCGGAATGCTTTGATTTTCTTTTCTGAAGGGTGGTTAATAATGTCTGGGATGTAAACAATGCAAAATACATCCAAATGAATGCAAAACATACCATCACTCGTCTCACTCTAAGTATGCTTCTGACGGAAGAACCTGCTTTATAGTAGATGTTAATCTTTCTCTTTTCAGATGCTGAAAAATGCGCCAGATGTCCAGCAGATCAGCATTCAAACATCAACAGAAATGATTGTATACCTAAGACTGAAACTTTCTTATCCTATCAAGAAAATTTGGGGATCATCCTAGCTTCACTTGCCTTGTTCCTCTCTTCAGTAACAGGTTTTGCCTTGGGAATCTTCATTAAGTTCCGAGATACTCCCATAGTCAAAGCCAACAATCGTGACCTTTCCTACATTCTCCTCGTCTCCCTCCTGCTTTCCTTCTTGACATCGTTCCTATTCATTGGCCAGCCGAGGAGAGGGACTTGCCTTCTCCAACAAATAGCCTTCAGCAACATCTTCTCAGTTGCCATTTCCACAGTCTTGGCGAAAACAGTCACTGTGGTTTTAGCATTCTTTGCCACAAAACCAGGGAATAATATACAGAGATGGCTAGGGAAGACCCTGGCCAATTCTATCATCCTTTCTTGTTCTGGTGTCCAAGTTGTCCTCTGCAGTATCTGGTTGGGCACTACTCCCCCATTCCCTGAGTCAGATATGTACTCACAACCTGGAGAGATCATCCTCCAATGTAATCAAGGCTCTGTTGCCATGTTCTACCTTGCCCTTGGTTACATGGGTTTCCTGGCTATTATCTGCTTCACGGTGGCTTTCCTAGCCAGGAATCTCCCTGGGGCCTTCAATGAAGCCAAGCTGATCACCTTCAGCATGCTGGTCTTCTGCAGTGTCTGGATATCCTTCGTTCCCACCTACCTGAGCACCAAGGGGAAGTATATGGTGGCTGTACAGATCTTCTCTATCTTGGCTTCGAGCACTGGCCTGCTAGGCTGCATTTTCATTCCCAAGTGCTACATTATTTTTTTAAGACCAGAGCTGAATACAAAAGAACATTTGATGTCAAAATAAAACCAAAAGGAAATTTTCATAGGAGTTTCTGGAAGATGCTAGTTAGAACTCAAATATATTATTTTCTCCTTTAAAGTTCCTAAAAAAGCATGCATTCACACAAACACACCTGCTTTTGGTTTGCATCCCAATGGACAATACACTAGTTTACAATAAATATATTTCACCTTTTTTCTTTGTGTTTAAGTATGTAGAAAACTCCCGTTTTCCAAAAATATTGTTTTTGGTTTATGTTGCTGAATTTGTTAAAAACAGTTCAAAAATTTTAACCCCTGCTTTTCTCTCTGACACCATCTGCTCCCATAGACAAGAATATAATTCCATTAATATATTCTAGAGCCTCATTCAACTGACTAAAACTTCATCCATCATCTCAGTACACACTACTACAGCAATCCACTCACATATATGCCTACTAGCAGGGATCCAGTGGCTGGTGCCCCTTGGACATATCCAAATAGAATATACAATAGAGAGTAATAGAGAAACTGGCAGGTAATCTGGGTGTTCCTTGTTTTCCTTACAAACTTTTTCTCTTTGATCAATCATGTTGGACAGAAGTCATGGAGTAATGGATTCTAAAATGTACTTTGAGTTTATCTCATAATGCTGGTTTATCTTGTCCAAGATCTTGAGGTGGCCAAGGATCCCAGTAATTGTCAGCCCAGGTTTTTGGATGAAGTGCGAAAGAAAGAAAGAAAGAAAGAAAGGAGGAAGGAAAGAAAGAGGGAGGGAGAAGGCAGGAAGATAGGGAGGGAGGAAGGAAAGAAAGGAGGGAGGGAGAGAAAGAAAGAAGGGAGGGAGAGAGAGAAAGAAAGAAGGGAGGAAGGAAGGAGGGAAGGAGGGAGGAATGGAAAGAAAGGAAGAAAGGAGGGAGGGGGAGGGATGGAGGGAGGAAAGAAGGGGGGAAAGAAAGAAAGAAAGAAAGAAAGAAAGAAAGAAAGAAAGAAAAAGGAAGGAAGTTAGGAAGGAAGGAAGGAAGGAAGGAAGGAAGGAAGGAAGGAAGGAAGGAAGGAAGGAAGGAAGGTTCTATTCAGAAGTTACCCATCCTGAGATGGTCATTTTCCCATACACTTAGCAAAGTTATGAACTTGAACTACCTTCTAACAAAACTCTCTTGGACTTTCTCTAACTCTGGGAAACATTAACTCCAAATCATCACATTTCCAGAGGTCCATGCTACATGGAAAACTATTAGTAGACTTCTTTTTAGGTGGGATATTCTCTTAATGAACTATTGTTGCATTTCATTTTTTTTTCCAATTTATATAGCAATTCATTTCAAATTGTGACTTTGGGTGGCTTACAGTTAAAAAAGAAATGGTACCGCAAATACACACAAACACACACACACACAAACACACACATAAAACAGCCATACAAACATTAAAAACACTTCAGAATGAGAAGACATTCAGTAAAAACCATTCAAGAAGAATACAGACATTTTATGGTGTACATCTCTCTTTAATCCCCAGGCCAATTGGCAAAGACATGACTTCAGATGCTTCTGGGAGGCCAGCCAGATTGGGACCAGCCTGACCCTTTGGGCAATGGTGCAAAAAATAAAATAGAAATGAACTTTTTATATGACTTTCTCCCAAATGCCAGTTAATAAGTCAAAGATATTAAATTCTCCTTTAAATTTTCTAAAAAAGCATATATCCACACAAACATACCTGTTTTTTGTTTTGCATCACAATAGAAATAAACCAATAAACCACTAATGTGTAAGTCAATTTGTACATCTCAGAAAGTTCTGTCAATTTCACCAACTGTGGTGAGTAACGCCTAATCTTTCCATAGAGAAATCTCCCCACAATAATCATATATTGAAATAATCTTTGAATTCTCTTTAATTGTTTTTACATGTCCACTAAGCATGATAACATAGCCATGTTGTTCACTTCTTCAACTCTACAAAGCTCCCTCCAACCAATCACTGTTTGAGAAGTGTGTGAGAATAACTGTGTCGTGACATCACCCATGGATCTTCCATGGGGGACGTGAACTGGGTCTTCCTCCTCCTCATCCAATACCTTGACTGCTGCATCAGGGTTGATTTGAACTCTCTCTTAAAAATATTGTTGACTTTCAGTAAATTGTTCCCTGAGAGCCCCATTCCAAAATTTCTCTCCATCTTTTGGATAGATGGTCAAAGTTGGAAGGAGATCTTTTGTCTTCAGATACTCAAAAGCTGTCAAATCTATAAAATTGCTTCTGTTGTTTACTCCCCATCCTAATTATTGGACCAATGTTTCCAAGGCATTCTTCCATTCCACTCTAGAGTCAAGGGATATTTGCAGGGGTGAAATGCTCCCGGTTCAGACCGGATCACCCGATCCGGTAGCGATGGAGGCGGGTGGTTCGGAGAACTGGTAGCAAAAATCCTTGCCCTCTCCCAATGCCCAGCTGAGCCGTGTGATCATCAGAGGCTTTTTTTTTAATTTTTAAAAGCATTTTTTCTACAACTCTTCGGCTGAAAAAAATGCTTTTAAAAGTAAAAGAAAAAGCCTCTGATGATCACGCGGCTCAGCTGGGATCGTCAGAGGCTTTTAAAAACATTTTTTTTAAACAACCTCTCGAAGAGGTTGTAGAAAAAATGTTTTTAAAAGAAAAAAAGCCTCTGACGATCAGGCAACTCAGCTGGGATCGTCAGAGGTTTTTAAAAGCATTTTTTTTACAACCTCTTCATCAGAAGAGGTTGTAGAAAAAATGGTTTTAAAAGTAAAAAAAAAAAAAGTTGGCCATGCCCACCCAGTCACATTACCCACCACCACCAAGCCACGCCCACAGAACTGGTAGTAACAAATTTTAGATTTCACCACTGGATATTTGATATAATGGACAGATCTAGCTTGATAAACAGCCAAGCAATTTGGAGGCATTTGGGTGTTTTGAAAGGAGTGGCAATGGGAATTATTTTTTTAATGATGCTGTGGTCCAAGCCCTGGGACTAGATTATAATGGAAGACCATGGATTATTTTGACCATTGGGGGTGATTAGAGGGTTTATTTAGGAACACCATGGTCTTCTGCAAAATGGAGGTCCATGAAGTTTGCTGTAGCTCCATAATTAAGCTTGGCCTGGTTTCCAAATTTATTTATTTATTTATTTATTTATTTATTTATTTATTTATTTATTTAATTTATTATATTTATTATATTTCTATACCGCCTTTCTCCCGTAGGACTCAAGGCGGTGTACAGTCAAGAAAAATATAGATAGACATCATAAAATTGCTAATTAAAATTATTATTATAATATAGTTTGGCCCAATTAAATAGAACCTAAAATTAGATAACATTTTAAAAACATTCACATGTTCATCTGTTTAGCCCCGCTTGTTGGAACATCAGGGTTTTGAGGGCACGGTGGAAAGCACGGAGATCAGGGATATTTCGTATCTCAGGGGGCAGTTCATTCCAAAGGGTTGGAGCCCTCACAGAGAAGGCCCTCCCCCTGGGAGTCGCCAGTCAGCATAATTTGACTGACGGTACCCTGAGTAGTCCCTCCCTGTGAGAACGAACTGGTCAGTGGGAGGCTATTGGTGGCAAAAGACGGTCTCGTAGGTACCCAGGTCCTAAGCCATGGAGCGCTTTAAAGGTGATAACTAACACCTTGAATCACACCCGGAAGACCACCGGGAGCCAGTGCAGCTCATGTAGGAGAGGTGTTACATGGGTGCAACGAGCTGCGCCCATAATCACCCGCGCGGCTACATTCTGGACCAGTTGGAGCCTCTGGGTGCTTTTCAAGGGGAGCCCCATGTACAGTAGTCCATACGGGAGGTAACTAGGGCATGAGTGACCGTGCGCAAATAAAATCCCCTTGGTATCTGCAATGAGATTGAAACCACTATGCATTTTGACAAGAAACCACATTGAAGGACAGCAGAAGTCAATTCCCTGGTTGTTGAACTATCTTCCTCCAGCAACACTTTCTCGAAATGTCCTGACAGGGAGGACCAAAACTACAACAGAACAGAACCCATAGCATCTGATTTCCCCCCCCTCACTTACATACTTTTCTCCAGCTACCCCTCTGCACACGGAGCCCTGAAAAAGTTCAGAATCCCCAGAGGAGAAGATGCTTCTTATTGTAATGATCACAATCCTGATCTTTGGGACCTCTTTGCTGCTTCTCCAGTTAGTCCCTTTGAAGTAAACATCAGACTGAAACAACATGAAAGGGATCTTACATCAGAAAAGGATAAATGCCTCTAGCTATGCTGAGTGAGTTCAGGACAGGAAGGGGCTGTGTTTTTGAATGAATCTTTCTATCCTTTTCAGGTGAAGCTGGTTTGTCTCTGTCAGCATCAGCAAAGTCACTGGCATTTCCATCTTGTGAGAGTGCTTTGAATTCTTCTAACTATCCTTGTCACTCTTGTTTAGAAACTAGGATTGATTCATTCCCATGAATTATGGACCTCCTGCTTCTGCTTCTGATGCTGCTGATGTCCCAGCCAGTCTCTGGGAAGCTTAGGATGAAGTGCCCTCTGAGCTTGGAGCAGCAGGATAAAAACAAACTATGGAGCTATTATGGACCAGGAGACCATCTCATTAGTATAGTTCTCACTGAAACAAAAATACCACGGAGAACATTGTCTTTCAATATGGTTCCTCCTAGTCAGTCTCACTCGTAAGTCAGGCATTGACTTGCGTTCCTTCCAATTGCAGTTGTAACGTTTTTCTTCTTTTCTTCTTATTTCATGTACTCCTAAATTGCAAGACCTGTCTAATTTTCTGAATAATGTTGATTTCCATGGCTTCCTTCTTTTCTCTTCTATTGTGAAAGAGACTCAAATTCAAGGATTGGGCAGAAAAAAATCTGAAGGAAGTCCAGATTATTTTCCCCTCCCAATCCAGTCCTGAATCCCTCACTTGAATACTGAATTTTGTTTAAAGTAGTGATTAAAAGGGATATAGTTGCCTCTGCTTGGCTCATTTCCATATTTTAATAATCATTCATTGATATTGAATATCTGATCTTTAGAGAAATAAAAGCTTACTTTTTTAGAGTTGATTTTCTGTGGCAATTACAAAACATCCTTTTTATTTTTGGTCGTTCTACTTCAATAATTGAATGGTTTTGAATCTGGCAATGGGCAGAGGAAAATTAATTCTAAGAATTATGGTATATTTGTGATTCTTATACATGGTAAAGGACTATTTCCATCCCTCCTCCTCCTCCTCCTCCTCCTCCTCCTCCTCCTCCTCCTCCTTCTTCTTTTTTTTTGCAAAATATTTTTTTTTTATTTTTTCCAAACATAAACATAAAATATAACTTTCAAGAACGAAGTCTTGATCCGGTCATAGGTAGGTAATTTCGCTTACATTTTCATAAAATTTTTTTTACCATTACATCTTTTAGTTCCAAATAAAAACTAATATTTATAACATAGATTCTAGCATCTTAATTAAACCATTCTGTTATATCAAAAATCAATTCAGTTATTTCCAAATTCTTCTCCATTACTTCTTTTAACAACAAAATCAAAATACAAAAGTTTTTTCCCCCTAAAAAAATAGTAATAATAATCTAACCTCTTAATCTAAATGTTTACCTTAGTATTTTATCACCTCCTATCTTAAGTTCCAAATATATACAACATTAACTTCTATTTCCATTTATTGATCAAAATTCTTACTGTGCTTTTTAGTATCTAGACCCATCCAGTCTTCAAATCTTAAATTTTTACACAAAGATCTCAAAAGTTCCATTTCATTTTAGTTGTTTTCTAACGTTTTCTTTTTCACCCTATATAACTAATTTCCAACGTAATTCAGTTTGGCTGGTTTCCAGCATATTATTCTCCCTAACTCCACCTGTTTTTTGGTTAATTTCCAACGTATCTTGTATTGGCTGAATTTCAGCATATTCTCCTCCCTAACTCCACAACTATTATTTGGCTGATTTTCAGCATTTTTTTTTTAATTAGATTTATATGCCGCCCTTCTCCGAAGACTCAGGGCGGCTTACAATGTGCTCAGCAATAGCCTTCATCCTTTTGTATATTTATACAAAGTCAGCTTATTGCCCCCACAAACTGGGTCCTCATTTCACCTACCTTAGAAAGGATGGAAGGCTGAGTCAACCTTGAGCCTTGGCGAGATTCGAACCCTGCAGTAATTGCAGGCAGCTGGTCTTAAGCAGCTTAATAACAGGGTGCCTCAAACCCCTGTACTACCAAGGCTCTTTTTTTATCCTCCATAGCTCCACCATAGCTCCACCTGTTATTTGGCTGATTTCCAGCATGTCTTATTTTGGCTGAATTTCAGCATATTCTCCTCCCTAACTCCACAACTATTATTTGGCTGATTTTCAGCATTTTATCCTCCATAACTCCACCTATTTTTGGCTGATTTCCAGCATTTTATCCTCCATAGCTCCATTTTTTGGCTGATTTCCAGCATTTTGGCTGATTTCCAGCATTTTAACTCCCTATTCCCAACAGGTAGTATTTTCTTTTCAGTATATTTATCTAATAATCAACAATTTCCAAGTGTACTCTTCCAGAGTGTTTCCCACCTTTAACCCTTGTTATTTCTTTAGAAAATCTTCAAGCCCCAAAGATCTCCAGCCGCTGTTTCAGGCTTGGGGTCTTATTGGTAGATATTTATGCTAAAAATGCTGTTTCTCACCTGGGTCAGTGACACTCACCCAGCTTCAAAGTACATCATTCTTCTTTCCTTCCTCCTGCGCATTTCTTTTCCCGGTTTGTCCCGGCTTCGTGGCAGCCGCCATGGCTGACATCCCCCCGCCGCCAACTCAGAAGGTTTCCTCCAGCCTCTGAGAAACTTGCCTGTTCCTCTCGGCCACCCAAGGTGTCCCTCTCTTTCCCCTGTCCCTACAGGACAGGTTCGGTCCGCAGACCTGTCAGTGGCGGTTCGTCAGTCGGGGTTTTCGCAGGGCTCATGAGAGCCCCACTATTTCTCCGAGTATATCGCCGTGACGCCAAACTGGAACATCCCCCATCTTCTTGAAGGTAAAAAAATAAATAAATAGTGATGAGTAAATATCATTTGCCTCTGCTTTTCAATTAATTTTCTGCAATCTAAACTTAAGACTCACTGGGCTTCTGGTGACAAAGAGTATAAAATTGAAAACATGAATTTGGTTTTGTTGTTGTTGATGATGATGATAACAAACATTTTTTACAGTGGTTTATCTTTAAAAAGAGAATCAAATCTCCTGTGGTACATTTTTTTTTTAATTTTTTTATTATATTTTTATTATTAAGGAATAACAAAAAGGAAAAAAAATCAATACAAAAAATCAATAGTAAGGAAAAAAAATATTTTTTCCCCCCAATGTGCTATACAAACGGAAAGGAAGTTTTAAGAACTTGAAGTCTTCAATTCTTCCAGAAATCTCTTTGATAAGGTACTGGTGCCGATTCATCCAATCTCCCAAGTGCAAAGTCCACAAATGGTTGCCAAGTGTTCCAAAAAACATTTTCTTTATATATACCATTTCTAATTTTAATATCACAAGTCAATTTATCATTTAATGCAAATTTCCATGTTTCATTGTACCATTCTTCTAATTTTAAATCAACTTTTAATTTCCAATATCTAGCAATTATAATTCTCCCCATTATAACCAAAATCCTCACCAATTCTCTTTCTCCAGTTGTTAATGTTGTTTCATTCAATATTAATAATAATATGGTTTCCAATTTCAATTTGACCCTCTTCTTAATTATTTCAAATATTTCATTTTCTATCCTAGACCAAAAAAGTTCAACCCCATTACATTTATACCACATATGAACATATGTCCCGAGTTCCACTTTACATCTCCAACACATTTTATCCACTTTATTATCCATTTGAAAGAGTCTTATTGGGGTCAAATACCACTTCCAAATAACTTTATAATTATGTTCTTTAATCCTTATTGATAATGTCCTCATTATTCTGCTAACCCAATTCATATTCCAATTTTGATCAGAAATTTCAATACCCAGTTCTTTTACCCAATTCTCTTTCATTACCCTTTGTGGATTATTATCAGAGTTAATAATTTTATAAATTTTACTAACTAATCCCTTTGGCCCAATTTCATCTTTTATTATTCGAGATGTCAAATTTTCAAATTCCGTTTCCTTTCTGCTCTCATCATTCCTTTCTTTGCATTTCCTATTCCATTTATTCATTTGAATTCTTTCAAACCAATTAATGTTTAATTTTCCATAAATTTCCTCTTTCCTCATTTCATTTTCTATAAATTTCAACCATTCACTAATTGTTTCCACTTTCTCTTCTATTATAATCCTCTCTCTATTACTATTTAATTTCATTGGGCAATTCTCTTTCAGTTTACCTAAATACAATGCGTCTGGTATTAATTTTTTTGCTACTCTGTCCCAATTTTTAGTCAAACTATTTAACCAATAATTGCAAATTTTAACCTTACCTTTAAAATTTTCCAAAAACCATTTGTAACCAAACTTCTTTATTTCCCTCATTTCCAAATTACCCCAAAGTTTAACATCTCCTTTTAAAATTTTTACTACTGTTTTTATATTAAATGCTCTATAATAGTTTAATAATTTTGGAATTCCTAAACCACCTTGTTTTTGGTTCTGATACCACATTTTCTTAATCAGTCTTGGTTTTTTATCCCCAGTACAAAATTTATCTAATTTTTTTTGATATACTTCAATGTCCTTCTCGGTTAAAAAAATTGGAAGCATCTCGAATAAAAAGTTAAATTTAGGAAGTAACATCATTTTACATAAAGCTACTCTACCAAACCAAGATAACTTGAGTTTTTTATATTTCCCAATTTTCTCTTCAATTTCTTTTGTTACTATGTCATAATTTAGTTTCTTTAAATTTTTAATTTTAAGTGAAAGTATAATACCTAAATATCTTAAATTATCCTTTATCCTAATTCCAAATTGGTTTTGTAATTTTTCTAATTTATTTTCCCTATCAATTTCCATTAATAATTCTGATTTTGCCCAATTTACTTTCAAACCAGTCATATCTTCAAATTCTTCCAAATGTGTTTGAACTCTTTTTATATCATTTGTAATATTATTTAAAATGACAAGAGTGTCATCTGCATATAAATTAACTTTGACGCCTTTATAACCTATTAATTCTGAATCCTCTTCAATCAAAGTTGTTAAAATTTCCATTGCTAATAAAAATAGGGTTGGAGACAGAGGACAACCCTGTCTTGTCCCTGCTTCCAAATTTATATCTTGTGTAAATATACCATTTACCTTCACTCTTGCCGTACCCCTCTGGTACAATTTGGAAATAATATGAATAAATTTATTACCAAATCCTAATGCAGAAATTATTTCTTTTATAGTATCCCATTGTATAGAATCAAAAGCTTTAAAAATATCCAAGGCAAGAATACCTATCTTATCACCATTATTCTCAGCAATATCAATAACATTTAATACTCTTCTAACTAAATCACACATATAACGCCCTTTAACAAAACCTACTTGATTATGGTTTATATATTTATCTATAAAATTATTCAATCTATTTGCTACAATTGCAGTAAATATCTTAGCATCTTGGTTAATCAAGGAAATGGGCCGATAGGATTCAATTTTTTCTAGATCTTTACCTGGTTTCGGGATTAAGGATATAATTGTTCTATTCCAGGACATGGGAATATCATCTCCATGTAATATCTTATTATACAATATCTGTAATTTTGGGATCAAAATTTCTTTAAACTCTTTATAAAATTCTGCTGGTAACCCATCCTCACCTGGAGATTTTCCAAATTTTAACTTCTGAATCACATCTTTAATTTCCTCAGAGGTAATATCCTTTTCCATTTTTTCTTTATATTTATTATCAATTTTCTTCTGACCATATTTTTCTAAGAAATTTTTTAATTTACAACTATCAATTTCTTTTTTAAGATATAATTCTTGAAAAAACTTTTTAACAATTTCACATTTCTCTAATTTTTTATAACATCTCTTACCTTTTTCATCTATTAGGACACCTATTTCTCTTTTTTCTTTTTTATCTTTCACCATTCTTGCTAATAATTTTGAATTTTTATTACCATATTCAAAAAATTCTCTTTTTAAATAGCTTAGATTTTTTTTAACTATTTCTGTATCTTCCGCTATTTGTTTATTTTTCAATTTTTTAAGTTCCTCCCATAATTTCCTATCCTTAGTCTCTAGAAATCTATTTTCCAGTTCTTTTATCAATTTCTTCTTTTCCTCTATTCTTACTTTATAATTCTTATACTTCCTACTTGATAATTTAATACTTTCTCCTCTAAAAATTGCTTTCATTGTGTCCCAAACTGTTCCATAATTAACTTCCCCATTATCATTCCAATCCCAATTTTCTTCCCATTTCCTAAGAATATGATTCTTATCTTCCTCGTTTTTATATAATTTTTCATCATATCTCCAACAATTTTCTTTTTTCTCCAGAAACATATCTAATTCTAATAACAATTCTGCGTGGTCAGAGTCTTTAAATATTCCAACATCCATATTGTCCACGTTATCCATCAGATTCTTGGATACAAAAATATAGTCAATTCTTGAATATGAATTAAATACCTTTGAGTGAAAAGTATACATTCTTTCGTTACCTTTAATCTCCCTCCAAACATCTACTACACCATTTTGCAACATCCAATTATCAAGTATCCCCATTTTTCTTATTCCACCATATCGGGTAGGATTGGTACTAGCCATCTGGTTTCTAATTAAATTAAAATCACCAGCAATAATTACTTTCCCTACCCTTTCACTTTGCAACAAATCAGTAATCTTATTCAAAAAATCTTTTTGATTCACATTTGGTGCGTATAAATTAACTAACGTTATTTTTTCCTCGTTAATACATCCTGTTATTATCAAATATCGTCCATCAATATCTGCTATTACTTTGTTTATGCCAATGAAGAGACAACCCAGCTGATGGACGGGGTCCCCTCTCCCCCACTCTTGGAAACGAGGCGTGTCTTAATGAAGACGATGGGGGATGAAGATTTTATGTGGTTGTGTGTTATGTTAGTTTTTGTTTTATGTTGTTTGTATGTTTTATATTATTATTATTTTTTTATTATTTTTTCTATGTTATGTGTTGTTTATATATATTTGTTTGGGTTTTGGGTCACGGAAAGGAAAAAGAGGGAATAGTTAAAATTAAAAATATTAATGGGGATAATTAAGGTAATGACTTGGAATGTTAAAGGTACTGGGAATCAGATTAAGAGAAGACGTTTAGAATTTAAGATTAAAAGAGATTCTCCTGACATACTTTTTATGCAAGAAACTCATCAGAAATCTGAAGATATAAACAGGATGTATTTAAAAGGGATGCAGGTTTATGAAAAAGCTTTTGGGTCCTCAAAATCTAGAGGTGTCGCAACATTAATATCAAATAGAGTCCAATTTGAAAAAAACAAAGTAATAGCAGATATTCCTGTGGTACATTTTTGCCATTCAACAAATCAACAAAAGCCCCCAGATTCTGCACAATCTCACATTGGGCTACAACATCCATGACAACTATTTGAACACATTTGGGACTTCAGATGCCTTGCTGGACATGCTCTCTACTGGAGAAGCCAATGTTCCCAACTACAGCTGTGGAAGGAAGGACAACATTTTGACTCTTGTTGATGGAGCTAAAAGGGAGATTTCCATGCAGATGTCAACAATATTAGGCGCCTACAAAGTTCCACAGGTTATGTGTGTGTCTTTCTCTATCTGGTAAAGTGAGTGTAGTGGAGGTGGTGGAGCAATAGATCCAACCATACTTCCTCCATGGAAATCAAGATTTGCTTTTTATTATGGCCATTGTAGGTGTCATGCTGTGGTGGATTTCTACCAGTTTGCCCTGGTTTAGGCGAACCGGTAGTTGCGGCCCACCCACCCAGACATCATCACAGACACTCTGTGCATGTGCAGAAGGTTCTGCGCATATGCAGAAGTGCCACACGCGAGCAAAACGTGTGACCCTTTCAATTACTGGTGCATTTTATTCTTATTTCATATACTCCTACATTGCAGGACCTATCTAATTTCCTGACCAATTTAGATTTCCATGGTCCCCCTCTTTCTGTCTTCTATTATGGAAGGGGCTCAAACATAAGGATGGGGCAGAATAAAATCTGAAAGAAGCTCCAATTATTTTCCCACAACATATATTATGAATAAATATATATGCTAGTTTTCTCTTGAGTAGAGTGGATAGTGGGCAGATGAAAAACACATTCCTTGCAGAAGAACAAGCAGGCTGTAGACAGAATTGATCTACTATTGACAATAATACCTTAGCATAGCATTTGACATAGTAAACAAAGAAATATTATGGAAGAAATTGATTGCCCTTAACAAGTTTCCCAGAATACTAACCCTGATCGAAATCCTTTGTATAAACACTTCTGAGAGAGTGATTTCGACTCAATGGAGGCATGAGAAGAAAGCTCACTAGTTACCAAAAGGTAAGACAATGGTGCAAGGTTGATGTAAAATCCCAAGAACCACGATCAATGCAGGAGTACCTTATGAATCATTTCCCTTTATTGTTCTTCACCTACAGACAGAATCTTGACAGATTAAAACAATTACCTACAAAGCTACAGATATATTCTGTGAACTGCTGGGGTGGAGGTCCATCTTTGCCCTCTTCCTACCTTTCAGACATGCCATCTGAAAAGAGGCCTCTCCCTCCTGCAACTCCTGATGTCATGCCTGGAAGGCATATTACCACACTAAATACCCATTAAAACACCTTGTTATGTACTCAGAATATGATATTAACACACTTGCAAGTTGGGTTGTGTAGGTTATTAAGACTTGACTCCTACTCTCATAATAATTTTTTATTTTATTTATTTTATCTTGTTGAGTACATATTAGATAATATATATAAGAATTAATTGAATACATAAAATGAATACAATTAAAGGGAACATTAGGACAAGGATGGTAGGCACGCTGGTGCTCTTATGCACGCCCCTTACAGACCTCTTAGAAATGGGGTGAGGTCAACAGTAGACAGTTTTAGGTTAAAGTTTTGGGGGTTTTGGGATGAGACCACAGAGTCTGTTAGTGCATTCCAGGTGTTAACAACAATGTTACTGAAGTCATATTTTTTGCAATTGAGTTTGGAGCGGTTCACTTTAAGTTTGTATCTATTGTGTGCTCGTGTATTGTTGTGGTTGAAGCTGAAGTAGTCATTGACAGGTAGGACATTGTAGCAGATGATTTTATGAGCTGTGCTTAGATCATACCGAAGTTGGCATAGTTCTACATTTTCTAAACCCAGAATTTCAAGTTTGGTGGCATAGGGTATTTTATATTATTTTATAAATAATTATATTATTTATATTGTATTGTATTGTATTATTTATAGTAATTCTATTGTTGTTGTTATTATTAATATTATTATTATTAATTAATAAAGTCAAATGTTAAAATCTTTGGAAAATCACATCATAGGCATAGATGGCTGTTTAATGATGAGCGGATACAGCAAATTATCTCCTTTCTTTATCTGGGCATAGTTTTCTCTTAGACTGAATCTTTCCTCCCTCACTAACAAAGTACCTTACTTAGAGCAAAGGAACTAGTGAACGTACTATTAGAATTTTAAAATAGCTTAATTTCTTTCTTTAAAAAAAAACAAAACAAGTTATTAAACTTTATTAGCTCCATTTGTTTATGGAGATTTTCAGTCATTCAGGTCCAGGTCAAGAAGCAACTGGATCGTCTAGATTTTTTTCTTTGAAGACATTTTTCTTCTCATTCAAGAAGGTTCTTCAGCTTCATTTATTAACTCATAGGATGTCCATCATACCAAAGGTGCTTTTTCAAAAGACAACTGGACTAGTGGTGGGATTCAACCAGTGTAACAACCGGTTCGCTGAGCGCACACATGGTGCTTTTGAAAATAGCTCTGAAACTGAGTAGAACAGCTGAGACACGGCAATCTGCTCTACCGTGCCGATCAGCTGGGCTACAAACAAAGGGAATATAGGTCACTATAGCACCGGGGCGGATGGGCTCACCTGATTGTCGGAGTGAACTGGTTCGCTCTCAGCTGATCGTCAGAGCTACCGGTTCACCCGAACCAGTCCGAATAGGCTGAATTCCACTCCTGAACTGGACTTTGTTTTCCTTGAAAATGTTCTGCTTCTCATCCAAGAAGCTCCTTCAGTTCAGAACAGAACATCTTCAAGGAAAAGCAAAGTCCAGTTGCCTTTTGAAAAAGGACCTTTGGAACAACCATGACCTGGATGACTGAGAATCTCCGTAGATATATCGTGTCAAGATTACCCCCATGGTCTTAATACCGAGCTGAAGTTTGGGAATTTAAAATATATCACCAATAGAACAAATTTACTTGAGCAAGATTTGAGCAGCTGGAGCCAATGATTAAATAGGGAAGATTTAAGCAAGTGCCATATAATAGACGTACATGGATTTCCACAGGTAGAAGACATAGAACATAGAATAATAGAGTTGGAAGGGATCTTGGAGATTCAAGTGCTAAAGTATGAATGAAATTCAGGGAAATAGCAAGGAATTAAAAGAAACTTCAGACTGGAGTATGAGGATAAGGGACGAGAGTAAGAAGGGAAGAGAGCAAGATTTTCTCACTATAGCAAATATAGCTTTAATATTCTTATATTCTTTCTCGAGATCTGGGCAGCCTTGTAGGGTTGATAGGATCCCAAATGTTCATCAAGTCCAGCTTGCTGAGATGATCATATAATGTAGAGGTTGACTTCTCTTATTTGTATTAATGCTAAATGAGTAGGATTATTGCCTTCCCCTCCCCTCCTCCTCCTCCTCCTGTTCCTCTTCCTCCTCCTCCTGTTCCTCTTCTTCTTCTTCTCCTCCTCCTCCTGTTCCTCTTCCTCCTCCTATTCCTGTTCTTCTCCTCCTCCTCCTCCTTCTTTACGTTTCTCCCTCTCTCCCTCCTTCACTTCCTTCCCTTCCTTCCTTCCTTCCTTCCTTCCTTCCTTCCTTCCTTCTTTTTTCCTCCTCCTCATCTATTCAATTCCCTACACAAGCAGCAGATTCTATACCATTTCAGATAAGTAGCTGTCCAGTCTCTTCTGAAAACCTCCAGTAATGACACATCTATTATTTGATAACACATCTATTATTTGAATGTCATTTTTTTTAAGAAAGACAGATCAGTATCTGACTGCAAATAAGACCAATGACCTATTAGGATATTAAAACAACATGTTTCCTATGTGGTTAGAATTTTAAAAAAATATGCATGTAATGTTGCAACTAATTTGAATGAAACAGTTCAGTTGATATGTGAGATTGTTGGAGGTAAATTGTACGGGTGAAACAGAAGTACATATACCTTATTCTTATTCTTTCTTATGTAATTTCTTTCTTTTGTTTTTTCTTTCTATACAGTCTTATATAATGTTTTCTCTATTACATATTCTGATAGGCCCTAATGGCTAGTCAATAACAAACTATTGCACTGTACTCTTCAGAAAAAAGTTGGATTTCTTAAAAGCTCATACTTTAGATGTAATCGGACCAAAAAGTATAACATAGGATTCTTTCTTCCATTCTCAGGTCAGTGACAGAGTTGCTTCAGAGGCTCTGATGGATAAAAGCCAATTCCCTTTTTTCCACCGGATGTTACCTCCAAAAGACATTTACTACCCAATAATTGTCCAACTGCTCCTCCATTTCAGATGGACCTTGATTGGGCTCTTTGCTTCAGACACAGAGGAAGGAGACAATTTCATGAGGACTTTTGCTCCCATGCTTCTCAGGAATGGAATTTGTGTTGTTATATCACAACAATTCTCAAGGACTGGGTATATGGCATCTCTCAGGGATGCCATCTCTAAATGGAGAAAAGCCAAAGTCTTCATTCACTTCAAAGAATTTGTTTCCATTTTTGATAGAATTCTTCCTTTCCATTTAATATTTATGCGTTTTCCAGGACCCATTGAAGGGAAAATCTGGATCACCACACAATTGGGGCATATGATAATATTCAGGCACAGACTTTACAAATATGTCCATAGTTTGTGGTCCTTTGTTTATCAGTTGAAACAAAGGACAACTTCTGATGACATCCCATCCTATATCTATGTAGATCCCCAGTTTCAAGATCAATATTTTCGCTGTTCTTTTTCAAATCATGTCTTGTCTGTCAAAGGCCGGAGAAGATGCATCCAGAAAGCACCTCTGGAGACCCAAGAGGGAGAGAACAGGGAACCGATACTAAATACCCAGCATGTCTATGATATTGTTCTGACTCTGGCCCATGTCTTGAGTGCTGCATATTCCTCCATATCCAGGAAGACAAGGAAGAAGACTGAAGAGATGGGGGCTCTAAGGCTGAAGCCGTGGCAGGTATGGGGTCACAAAAACTATGTTTTATGGATCCATAAAACATAGTTTTGTTTTCTTTTCAGAAGAAATCCAAAGGAGAAGAGAGGTAACCTTCTCAACCTCCTTCTGCTAGTAAAGGTCAACATTATACCCTTTGATAATGTTTCAAATGACAGATAAATTTCAATATCAAACTTTGCAAATTTAAAAGGAATTTTTGCACTGTTAAATAAACTCCTGTATGTAAGGAATATTTGATCAGCACCACAGAATTTTATCTTTGTAACATTAAAGGGGACCTTGAGACCATCTAGTTAGCACAACCCCTCCTCTCTGTTAAATCTTTTCTGAATAATGATTACTAGATTAAGACAATCACTGAAGGGGAGACTAAACTTTTCTGCTTTACTGGCTCATTTCTAAAACTGGTCTAAAATCCTTCCTCTTAGGATGTTTTACTCTCATTTCATTAGAATCTCCTCTCTTGTAACCGAGTTCATTTCAGCATGTCCCAGGCTCTGGACTAACAGTGAACAGATCTTAAGTTTCTGCATATTTTAGTTATTGGTAGAATACTGTTTCCTTCCTTCTCCAGCTAAGAAATTTTATTTATTTATTTATTTATTTATTTATTTATTTATTTATTTATTTATTTATTTATTTATTTATCATATTTCTATGCTGCCCTTTCTCCGAGGACTCTGGGTGGCTTACAACAATTGACAGTATACTAAATAGCATATTGCCCCCGACAATCTGGGTTCTCACTTCCACCTTCCACCTTGGAAGGATGAAAGGCTGAGTCAACCTTGAGCCGGTGAGATTTGATCCGCTGATCTGCTGAACTAGCAGTCAGCTGAAGTAGCTGCAGTACTGCACTCTAACCACTGCGTAACCTCGGCTTTTGCTAGGGAATGATCAGGTAAGGGGAGGGGAGCCTCCAACTGCATAACAGGCAGAGAAAGAAGCAAAGAAAGCATCCTCCCAAATATTTTATGCTGAAAAAAGAAATGCTGAAAAAAGAAATTGGGGAGAGAGTCCTACATGCAGACTTGCGAGATTCTCTTAATGTAGCTGTCAAGGTTCCGACTATTGAACCCATATAATGAAGTCTATGTGGCAACTGAGGAACAGGGAAATGGCTGTTGCAGGTTTGCTTCAACCGTAGCTTTCCAATAATGTAGAATTAGCTCATGAGGTCATATTTCCTATTTGGTGTACAAGTTTCTTCTTCAAAAATGATGTTTCTTGAGAAATGATGCACTAAGGACATTATCTAGTTAGGGTAATGAACCGTCTGCAAGAAAACAAGCAGGTTCAGAAAGCACCAAGGGCCCCTTCTTTGAAAAATCCATGCATTCTGAAAATCACCGTGTTGTTTTCAAGGAGTTCATAACAATCTTTTATGGTTTGAATAATCTCTTTGTTATTTGTCACCTGCTCTAAATGTTCCCTATAATTGACCAATTGTGTTAAATATATTTTATGTCAGAGTTTCTTGCAAAAGTCAAATCCAGAAACACACATAGATAAACCAATGCAGCAGGATTCATTAACTTCTTTATATACACAATAATACATGAAGTAAGTTTACAATACCAACAGCAGATTCACAGTTTCATTTCAGCTGAGCAGACAAGTTCACACACACAGCTTCACAGCTCAGAGCTTAACCCACACTGCTTTCAGTTTCAATTTCTCTGCACAGACTCAGAAGCTGCAGACTAAGACACGCCCTGGCTCCAGTCTGTCTCAGTTCCCAATTGGTTGACTTAGTTGCTATGCCTATTCATTGGCTGACCTTGTTACCATGTCTTCCCAGTGAATGTTCTGACATTTTGTAAATATATGTTTGATCGATATACAATTGACAAATTTTGCTGAACATTTTTTCTTCACTTATGAAGAGAGTGGTAACAAGTCTCCTGATTAAGCATATTTGTAGACAACTGTACAAGAAAGATTTGAATGTGAAAAGATGACATGAGATAAGAAACCAACTTTTCTGCTTCTTAAATTCCTGAATGATTCCATTCTAGTTTCATCCATTTCTGGAAAAGAATGAATATTGGAATCTTTCCCGGATAAATCTCTACTTGAACCAAAATGGAGATGTGGCAGCAGCTCTGGGAATCATGGGCTTGGTGGTTCTCCCCAAGAACAATCACAATCTCCACATGGGACTCAGTTTTTTTGAAAGAGAGAGACTCCTTGTTTTCCAAAATGCTCTTTCATGGCTAAATTTTTACAACAAAGTGGGTAAAACATTACTGCATTTTCTCTTTTTTTCTAAAGATTAGGACCCATTTCAAGGTGTATGACGTTCAGTTAGAATTGAACATGGGGTGTGGAAACCTTGTAGTTTTCTTAGACTGCTCGGAGGGCTTCAGTACTATTCACAAAGTATCCTTCCAATGCTACAATACGGAACACTGTTGTAAACTGTTTGGTGTCCAACATTGGATGCTGAGTGGCTATTCTTTAAGATGACAACCACGGTCCTTTCCCATCTTTTCTTTCATTTAGTATCTCCATCAAACTGGTGAATAACTCTCAAGTGCTGGCTGTGAAGTTTCCGAAAGATGCCCTAATTAATTCATGAGCCATGAGCCAAACTTCAAAAGAAATCATTTATTAGGAGCACCATTTCGGCAATATTTGGATGCAGTTAGAACTAATCCCATGTAGATTTATGTTCCCCTATGACCCTGTCTCTCCCCTCCTCCCTGGCCATGTCATAAATCACGTTCTCCAATTAACCACTTTGGCTGGCTGTGAAATCCAATACCCTTCTTCTGATTGCGGAAAGAAAGCATGTATGGAACCCTGAAAAACAGATGGCTTTAATGTTTGTCGATGCCCAAAAGGCATTCGACAATTTGAATTGGACCTTCATGATAAATCAAATAGATTTAATGGGATTTGGGACTAACTTTAGGAGGATGATAGAGAACGTCTACCAAAATCAGAGAGCAAATATACTAGTGAATGGAGATAGAACTCAGACATTCCAGATCCAAAGAGGAGTCAGGCAGGGATGTCCCCTATCCCCCTTACTTTACATTCTAGCACTAGAGGTCTTACTTAGAAGGATTAGAGCTAATGAAGATATCAAAGGTTTAAAGATCAGGAAGGAAACATTTAAAACCCAGGCTTTTGCGGACGACGTTGCCTTCATAATAGAAGACCCATTAGACACCGGCTCAAAATTAATGCAGGAAGTACAGAACTATGGAGAAGTCGCGGGCCTTAAACTTAATAAGAACAAAACTAAAATAATTGTGAAAAACATGACAAACCTACAAATGAAAGAATTAGAAGATTTATTAGGCCTTCAGGTAGTTAAGAAAGTAAAATACTTGGGAATATGGATCACGGCGAGACTCTCCTCATTAAAAGATGATAATTATATTCCCTTATTGCAGAAAATCAATCAAGACCTCGATAGGTGGAGGAGGCTTAAATTGTCTCTGACTGGCAAAATTGCGGCGATCAAAATGAATATCTTACCTAAATTTCTATTTCTATTTCAAAATGTACCGATATCACTAGATAAAAATTTTTTTTTGGATTTGAATAAGCATATCAGGAATTTTTTGTGGGAGGGCAAGAAATCAAGGATCTCTCTTAAGACACTTCAAGGGAAAAGAAATTTGGGAGGGTTCGGGCTTCCCGACTGGGAATTATATCAAAAGGCGGCAAAAATAATTTGGATAAAGGAGTGGATCAAATTACAAGAAGGGAGAATTTTGACACTAGAAGGACACGATCTCCTTGAAGGATGGCACACGCACCTCTGGGATACAAAGGATAGGAGGAAAACTTATTTTCATAAACATAAAATTAGAGAGACACTGATTCATACGTGGCTGGAAATTAGACAGAAGATATATACCAAGGTTCCTAGCTGGTTGTCGATTATGGAAGCTTTAATGGCCCCAAATAGGAGAGGAAATTATAAATTGGGCACATATAAGGATATCCTGGATGAAGAAGGGAGGCTCAAACCTTTGGAAGTATTGAGGGACCAGGGGTTTAACCTGGATTGGTGGATCTATCTTCAGATCAAGTCTAGATATCAAGAAGATAGAGATAAATGTGGTATTGAAATGAAACATAGATATTTTGACAAAATTATTTGGGGACCGGATAAGAAAATGCTATCGAAAATCTACAACTTTATATTAGATGAGGATAGAGCAGAGATGATAGCTAAAAATCAGTTAAGCATTTGGGAGAAAAACTTAGGATATGGCCTTAACTTCAATGACTGGGAGACAGCTTGGAACAGGAATTTCAAAATAACGAAATCGGCAACATTCAGGGAAAATCACTACAAAATGTTGCATAGGTGGTATCTAGCCCCGGACAGGCTGGCTAAAATATTCCCAAACTCCTCCGCTTTATGTTGGAAATGTGGAAAAACGGTGGGCACCTTTTATCATCTTTGGTGGACTTGTCCTGAGACCAAAAAGTTTTGGTTAAAGATTCGACTCTGGCTTTCTGAAATATTGGGACAGGAGATAGCCCTGTCCCCGGAATCCTTTCTCCTAGGTATGATAGAAGATGGTCTCAACAATAATAAAACCCAACTGGCAATTCAAATTATCACTACGGCTAGGTTAGCCTTTGCGAAACTCTGGAAATCTAACTCTACCCCCTCTGAGGAAACATTAATAAATAAAATTCTAGAGTGCGCAGAGATGGCTAAACTGACAAGCGAGTTAAAAAATGAAGAGAATTCTAACTACTATGAAGTATGGGGAATCTGGTATAACTGGTTAAAAAATAGGATAAAAGTTTGATAATAGGCAATGATTTGTTTGACACCAGAAATGGACTTATTTGTATAGAACTGTATAGAACTGTATAGATTTGTATAGAATTGTATGGTATATCGTATAGCTATGGATGCTAGATACATGAAATATGTAAACACTGTACCTTGGATCAAGACTGAGATTGTATTTGGTCTTTTTAAATATTGGAAAATTCAATAAAGTATTAAAAAAAAAAGAAAGAAAGCATGTATGGAATGTAGCTTCAGTTAGGGAAGTCAATCAGCTCTATCAGTTCTCCCTCCCTCCTGCTTATGGCAACTTGAAAGCTTTGCAAGTTGACATTGGCCTTTGTGTTGCTAATAGCCTCAAGTTCTTTTGATCAGTCCATTAATTGAATTAAGGTTTGGACGGAATCAGATGAAACATAATCATGACTGGTTAGAGGTCCTGTTGGTCCATGTGGGAAATAAGATTCATCCCCTTGTCCATTTGCATTTCCTGCATCGGATGAGGAGAGCACATCTCCTCCTGTCCTGGCCACTTTTAACAGAGGCACTATTGACAACATTTTAACAAACTGCATCACTGTTTGGTTTGGTGGCAGCAGTGCTTCAGATAGAAAGTCCCTACAGAGAGTGGTAAGGACAGCCAAGAAGATTATAGGAAGCTCGCTTCCCATTATTCAGGATACTGCTTATAAGTGTTATGTGCTTAGAACTCAAAACATTGTTAGAGACCCCACACACCCACTTTATGGGTGTTTGGGGAAACCTCTGGGAGGAGGTTTCGAAGTTTTTCTAGCAGAACTACCAGATTCTGTAACAGCTTTGTTCCCATATGCCATCCATCTGGTAAGCTTGCAAGATTCGTTTTTCTCCCATGAACATGTGTACATTTGAACTAGATTGTGTTGTTTCTCTGTGTCATATATGTGGGCATATACATAATTTGGTATTTTTATTTATTTATTTATTTGTGTTCATGTAGTGGTGACCCTCTGAGATGGTCACCATTGAAGGTGGTGACCCTCTGAGAGCTGCATGCAATGAAATTTCATTTTAATGTATGCTGATTAGCGTATATTCAAAGTGACAATAAAGTTATTCTCTTTCTATTTAATATTGTTATTAATATTGTTTTATTAATAACAATAAAGTTATTCTCTTTCATAATGTCCATGACTACTTCCATTTTCAATTTCCATGGATGGTGAGTCTCAACAAATTGTCTTTGGCATTCCTTGTTTTTCTGCCCAGTCTCTGTTTCAGTCCAAATGTGTGGAAAGTTATCATCCTGGGTTTCTCAAGCGGAAGCGAGAAGGAGAGCCAGATTGCTGCTATGACTGCATTCCTTCTCCAGAGGGGACCATCTCCACTCAGGAAGGTGGGTGACACCAGAGAAAAGGACAGGCCTTGTGGAAGGGCATTTATTCAGAATACTGTCATGTTAAGATTTTTTTTTTTAATTTGATTTATATGCTGCCCTTCTCCGGAGACTCAGGGCGGCTTACAATGTGCTAATATACCCAAACGTTTTGGATCATGGTAAAACTGTAAAATATAAAGAAATTCTAGATGAAGCAGGGAATCTCAAAACAATAGAACAATTAAAAGAACAAGGCACTTTTGTTGAATGGTGGACATACGCACAGATAAAATCAAGATACAAAAAAGATAAAGAACAATATGGTATAGAAATGGGTAGCAAAGATTTTGATAAGATTTGGATGAGTACAGATAATAAATTATTAGCTAAATTGTATAACTACTTAGTAGAATATGACCTGATGGAAGAAGTGGTTAAAGACCCAATGCTAGCATGGGCCAAAAATATTGGGAAGAATATAAATCTGGAAGAATGGGATCAAATATGGAACAACAATATAAGATTTACTAAGGCAACCACTTACAAGGAGAACCAGTACAAGATGATTTATAGGTGGCACCTAGCACCAGCTAGGATTGCCAAGATTTACCCTAACTCAAACCCAAAGTGCTGGAAGTGTGGACACCAGCAAGGTACTTTTTACCACTGCTGGTGGACCTGCTCTCAAGCAAAAAAATATTGGAAGATGATTTGCAATTGGCTTTCAGAAATAATAGGTGAAACCTTTGAATTAGATCCTAAAATACTTCTCCTGGGAATTCTTAAGACAGAAATGGCAAAAAAGAAGAAATACTTGGCAGTGCATATAATAACAGCAGCAAGAATCGCTTTCGCTCAACAATGGAAAGAGGAAAAAATACCAACTAAGGAACAAATAATTGGCAAAATAATGGAATGTGCCAAGATGAATAAATTAACATTAGAAATTAATGACAGAGAAGATTCTGATTATTATAGCGTATGGGACAAGTGGTACGGGTGGTTAGAGAAGAGGAAGTTGAAATAAAAAAAAAAGGAAAAAGACCAGAGCAAGTACAACGAATAGTTAAATGAAAAAGAAAGAGAAGATGTACTGCAGATGGTAGGAAATATAATAAGGCAAGGAAAGGTTACATGGGTAAGCAAAAGATGTGATTTATGTATTTACTAATTTCTCGTAAAAGATTATTATATAAATATACACTAAGAATGATACAATTTTTTATACCATGTAACTGGTCTGCAGAGATTATTTATATATGTACAATATGTAATTTGTATTTATTTCTTTTTCCATACTATGTAACCGGATGGATAAAAATTGTATTATGATAATTTCTTAATAAAACATTAAAACAAAAAAAAAAAAATACAATGCGCTAAGCAATAGCCTTCATTCTTTTGTATATTTTTTATACAAAGTCAGCTTATTGCCCCCACAATCCGGGTCCTCAATTTACCTACCTTAGAAAGGATGGAAGGCTAAGTCGAACCTGCAGTAATTGCAGGCAGTTGGTCTTAATAACAGGGTGCTTTAGACCACTTTACTACCAAGGCTACCAAGATAAACTGATAAACTGAAACTCAACTGGTTTTCTTGTTTATCTTCAAACTGCATAATTTCCTGTTTAAAGAATAGTCCCTCCCCTTGAGGGAGATCCTGGGAAAGAATTGGAGATTATGGCGGATTGGGCAAGCTTTTCTACGATCAGAGAAAATATCTTTTCTGCTTGTTTTAGTTTGGATGTATCCTTCCACATTTACCTCTCTGGGAATATCTGAGTTGTTTGAAAGTTTAGGAATCATTTTAGGTCCATTTCCAGGAAGGATTATTGCAATACATTATACATAGACCTTTGAATGAGGATCAGTGAGAAGGTATTGTTAATCCATAATAAGGGATTGTGGATATTTATGGGTGCAACACATACTATCCATATTACCACTGCTCCCACTAGCCATTCCAGATTATTTGCAAGACTAGTTTTTTATTATTATTATTTATTTATTTATTTATTTTTTAATTTGATTTATATGCCGCCCTTCTTCGGAGACTCAGGGCAGCTTACAATGTGCTCAGCAATAGCCTTCATCCTTTTGTATATTTATACAAAGTCAGCTTATTGCCCCCACAACTGGGTCCTCAATTTACCTACCTTAGAAAGGATGGAAGGCTGAGTCAACCTTGAGCCTTGGCGAGATTCAAACCTGCAGTAATTGCAGGCAGCTGGTCTTAATAACCAGCTTAATAACAGGGTGCCTTAGACCACTGTACTACCAAGGCTCTAGTTTTCAAATTTTCTCTTGCATTCCACTAGATTTAAAAAGAGAGGCATCCTTTGAATCCAGTATATTAAGAAATGTTATTTTGTAGGATCAGGAAGTTTGCCTGATTCATTATTTACTTATAATAATGTAGTTTCATGTGTAGGTACTACAAATTGCGCAATAAGTCATTTAGGTCCCAGGACTTCTTCCCATTTTATAGACAATTTTAAATGTAGGGGTTTTTTTTAGAAAATAATAACCTTTTTCTTTCTTTTCTTTCTTTTATTTGATTTGTATACCGCCCTACTCCCAAAGGACTCAGGGCGGTGAACAGCCAACAATAAAATACATAGCTTCTTCCTGTGGGGATGCCTCTTGGAAAATGCAGCTGATAATGGTTGTTGTCCCAAGAAGGTAGATCTTGAAAGGCAAAAGGACAGGGGAATTAAAGAAAAAAATTAAAAGGAGAATTAAAGAAATGCTACTTTTTGGATTTCTTTCAGATATGGAAAAATGCACTGAGTGTCCAGATGAAAAATATCCAAATGA
Source organism: Arizona elegans (assembly GCA_022577455.1). Classification (NCBI taxonomy): domain Eukaryota; kingdom Metazoa; phylum Chordata; class Lepidosauria; order Squamata; family Colubridae; genus Arizona; species Arizona elegans. Next base: position 21,704,059 of record JAKOOJ010000012.1, read on the forward strand.
AGACAGAATCCAATGTATCCCCAAAGTTATAATCTTCCTGTCTTATGAAGAACATTTGGGCATCATTCTGGTCTCCTTTGTCCTATTTGTTTTCCTAATCACAGGCTTTGTGTTAATACTGTTCATTAAATACTTAGAAACTCCCATTGTTAAAGCCAACAATCGGGACATCTTACATCCTTCTCGCCTCTCTCCTGCTTTGCTTCTTTTTTGTCTTCTCTTCATTGGTCAACCAAGGAAAGCCACCTGCCTTCTCCGACAAACGGTGTTCAGCACTGTCTTCTCAGTTGCCGTTTCTTCTCTCTTGGCCAAAACGATCACAGTAGTTCTGGCTTTCCTGACCACAAAACCAGGAAACCGAGTGAAGAGATGGTTGGGGAAGAGTTTGGCCAACTCCATCATCCTTTCTTGTTCTGCTGTCCAAATCATCATATGTGCCACCTGGCTTTTAGTTTCTCCCACATTCTCTGACTCTGACCTTCATTTCCAGCCTGGAAAGATCATCTTGCAATGTAATGAAGGGGCCATTGTCATGTTCTACATCACCCTCAGCTACATGGGCTTCCTGGCTGCCATCTGCTTCACGATGTCTTTTCTGGCCAGGAATCTGCCTGGGGCCTTCAACGAAGCCAAGCTGATCACCTTCAGCATGCTGGTCTTCTGCAGTGTTTGGGTGTCTTTTGTGCCCACTTACTTGAGCACCAAAGGAAAATACATGGTGGCTGTGCAGGTCTTCTCCATCTTGGCCTCCAGTGCTGGTCTGTTGGGTTGCATCTTCATCCCCAAGTGCTACATTATCCTTCTGAGGCCAGACTTGAATACAAAAGAGCATCTTACAACCAGAAGAAATGTATAAATGTGAAATAGAGGAATTTGTGCTCTCAATATATTCCAAAGGGCCAATCATAGAAAATGATCCAAGTGTTCTGATCTAGGCTTCCTTAGAAAGTAAACAGCACAAACAAAATCCCAGCAAACCTCTTTAATTCATACGGCTGAAAATTACTTTCATTTACAGTCCGCAAGGCTTGATAAACGAACCTTCACTCTCATCCTACACCTGAGCTATAGATATTCGCCACAATTACAAGGAAAACTATTAGCAAACTTGCTTTTAGGTTGAGATATTCTCTTAATGGGACAATTGTTGCAATTCATCTTTATTTTTTTCACTTTATATTGAAAATTCAATTTTGAATTAAGGAAGCTTCTTTCATGAGAAGCAAAACATTTTTGAGGAAAAAACCAAGGAAGTCCAGTTGCCTTTTTGAAAAGCACCCTTGGGACAGAGAAATTGAGACATACCGTATTTTTTTGGAGTATAAGATGCACCGGAGTATAAGAGGCACCTTAGTTTTTGGGGAGGAAAATAAGAAAAAAGTTGATTGGTGGGTGGATCAGCCTCCCGGAATACCCTCAATCAGTTGTTCCCAGTGGTGAATTTTAGCAACAGGTTAGTTGGTTGTGAGCTCTATGCCTTGCTTTTTTTTCAGCATCTGAAATTTCTGAAACTCTGTTTCAGAAAAAACTTTTTTTCTGCCTCTGAAAGCCTCTGAAACAGAGTTTCAGAAAAAATGCCTTTTTTTTCTGAAGCTCTGTTTGGAGGCTTTTTTTCTGACGCTTCTTTCAGAGGTTTTTATTCTGAAGGACTATCTGTACTCTGTTCAATCTCCTTTCTTTGGTATTGGTATATAGATTAACCTCTTCCGATCTGTTGGTTATTGTGTCCTTCTCCAGATTTGTTAGCATAGTTTGGTTAGAGCCTTTACTGATTCTTCTTTTGTTGCTTGCCATATTATTTTAGATAAAAGCCTTTCAGAAGCTTTTTTTCTGAAGCTTCTTTCAGAGGCTTCTTTCAGCCTCTGAAATCTCCATTTGGGAGCTGGGCTGGGCTACATTTGGAGTATAAGACGCACCCAGATTTTCACCCTCTTTTTTGGGGGGAAAAAAGGTGTGTCTTATACTCTGAAAAATACGGTAAGTTATGTGGTCTTGCAGCTCACAGTAGGATTTATCAGAACATTCCCATAGCAACCCCAAGATGCAAATATTTCTTCTAAGACCATCCTTCCCATAGATAAGGGAAGAAAGACAGGAAGTAACCAGAGATCTCTTGTATTATTTCTTATGAATATATATGTATACATTACTTTCCCCTCCTTTCTGAAATGTATAAATATGGGTGCATCCTTTTGTCTCCATCAGCGACCCTCCTACTAGTATTTTGGAGGCGAATCCTTCAGTACCTTCTGTCTAATAAACACTGCAGTGAACCTTGACTATTTCCTTTGTATTCTGAATTTTGATTCCACACATTCTAAGTCAGGATGAATATCTTCTGGGACGGAATCTTAATTTAAAGTCTAAAGGCCTTGGTTGCCCACATACAATTTCAAAGGCAGACATATATGTTTAGTTCCCTTAAAGATGGGTTTTTCACAAGTAGGAGTGCCAGGGGAAGTCAGCAAAACCAACTTGAATCCTCCGGAAAGGGAACCGGTCTCTAGAAAGTCAGGAGGGACCTGGCCTTAGCCCCCTTCCTTTGGAATAGGCTAAAGAAACTGCACAGATACCAATCATTTCCTATGTCTCTCTTTGAATTCTTTCTCCTACCCAATGTTGGTTGAACCTTTGAGCTGCTGCTTTTGCTCCTTCATGGGTCTGGTAAGAGGAACATGGTGACTCATGAGGTTAAAATGCTGGGCTGCTGATAGGGAAGCCTGTGTTCAAGACCCATTGCTGCCACAAGCCAAGGGTGAGCTCCTGTCATATGCTCCAGCTTCTGCCGACCCAGCAGTTCAAAAGCAGGTGACTGAGAGTAGATTAATGGGTATCACTTCAGCGGGCAACTTCATGGGACATGAAAGAAGCCCCCAAATAGGTGCCCCCAGGGTGATGATGGTATCACTGGCAAATCCTTTAACCACAGAAACACTTTGGTGCTTCTGACATAGAAAAAAATAATGGGTCTGGTTATGGAACATAAACTTTGTTTTACAGCCATTCTTGAAATAATCCCTTTCTCTTTCAGTTTCTATTTCCAAACTCCTACTTCACAAGTTATTGTTTAGTGCTTTTTCTATGTCTTTTTCTTCCTCAGTTGCTGCTCCATACATTTGTCTGTCTCAAAATAGGGACTAGTTAAAAGGTAACAGTAAAGTTTCCCCCGCACATACGTGCTAGTCGTTCCCGACTGTAGGGGGCAGTGCTCATCTCAGTTTCTAAGCCAAAAAGCCAGCGCTGTCCAAAGACATTTCTGTGGTCATGTGGCCGGCATAACTCAACACCAACTCTGTTACTTCCCACCAAAGTGGTCCCTATTTTTCTACTTGCATTTTTTACATGATTTCGAACTGTTAGGTTGGCAGAAGCTGGGACAAGTAACGGGAACTCACCCTGTTACGCGGCACTAGGGATTCGAACCGCTGAACTGCCGACCTTTCGATTGATAAGCTCAGCATCTTAGCCACTGAACCACCACATCCCTAAGGGACTAGTTAGTCGTCTCTAAATAAGATTCACAGGTGGCTACAGATCTATCTATAAATTTTCCTAGATAAAAAGTCCAAGTAAATACATATTAAGTGTCACTTTTTGTGACCATACTAAAAATCTCTCTTTATTCTGGGTTTTCTAAAAGCATTTTATTAAAAAGATCTGGGCCAGATTCTCCAATCTTACTCACTGGCCCATTTTCAAAGCTTGAAGTCACTAGTTCTCCCTCCTTCAGGGTTGAGAGATCTGAAAGTTCTCTTCCATACAATTATCCAAATCATAGTGGTTTACTTGTTGTCTTAATTGCCCTAGAGAGGTTTCAGCAAACTTAAAAAAAAATGTCACACAAACATGTCAGGAAATATTTTGGTGTCAATATCAGACTTCCAAAGCCATGTTGGGTGGAGTCTGTGTCAGAAATGCTGGGTATATACAAAAAGCGAATTTGATGGTACTTTTAGATCAAAGCAGATTCTGTGTTTATGTCCCGTAGCTGAATCTGACTTGATCCGAAGCATCTTACAGAAATAACAGAACAACAGATTTGGAAGGGACCTTGGAGATCTTCTATTCCTTCCCCCCTTCTCAAGCATGAGACACTAGGTTTGGTTTCTTCCACCTCTTATTTTTCTCTCTTTAAAAGCAGGTGACACAGGAAAGACTCGATCAGGGACATAATACATGTTGCTTCTGCTTCTCTTTCTGCTGATTCTGTGGCCATGGGGATCTGGTGTGATGCACAAAGCCAAATGCCTCCTGACTCTGCAGCAGAGTGAAGTGGATCCAGAGCATCATTACAAGCCAGGAGATTATATGATTAGTGGCATAGTCTCGGCAATGCGAGCTCGGTTTCAATTATTAAGCTTTGCTAGAAGTCCTTCAATCAAATTCTCACGGTAAGTCAATGCGTGCACACTGAATTAGAGGCCCTTCAATAAATGCATACAGGTCCCGGCCATCAAAAACACAAGATGCTCTCTCGCTGATCTGCTTTCTTTGCTAACTTACTTTCTGAATCTATTGTGAGTCCCTACTGCACAATGCAGATCACGAAACTCATTTTAAGCTTTAAAGTATAAAACCTCAGTCAAAATATTTTTCCCCATCCATTTTCCATTCTGTCCTATGAGCAGAGCTAGAGGTAAACTCAAGGTAAACCCCTTCAAACTCAATTGCACAAAATACGACTTTAGCAACAGAGTGGTCAACGCCTGGAATGCTCTACTCAAGTCCATTGTTACATCCTCAAACCCTCACAGCTTCAACCTTAAACTGTCTACTGTGGACCTCACACACCATTCCTAAGAGGTCTGTAAGGGGTTGTGCATAAGCGCACCAGCGTGCCTTCCATCCTTATCCTACTGTCCCAATTTATTTGTATTCTTTCCTTCGTTCATGTCCATGTTCATACTTCTACCTGCTATCTTGTACATGTTTGACAAAGAAAGAAAGAAAGGAAAGAAAGAAAGAAAGAAAGAAAGAAAGAAAGAAAGAAAGAAAGAAAGAGTGGATATAGAGAAACAAAAGAAAATCTCTCTTCCACCTCACCCCTGAGGTTGCCACAAAGAAGAGGGCAGCACCAGAGGGCAGGACAAGAAATAAAGGTTGGAAACTATTCAAGGAGCCATGGTAGTACAGTGGTTTAAAGCACCCTGTTATTAACACAGCTGCCTGCAATTACTGCAGGTTCGAATCTTACCAGTCTCAAGGTTGACTCAGCCTGCCATCCTTTCTAAGGTAGGTTAAATGAGGACCAAGTTTGTGGGGGCAATAAGCTGACTTTGTATAAATATACAAAAGTATGAAGGCTATTGCTTAACGCATTGTAAGCCGCCCTGAGTCTCCGAAGAATGGCAGCATATAAATCAAATAAAAAAAAAAAAAAGGAGAGAAGCAACTTGGAATTTAAGGAGAAACTTTCCAACAGTGAGGACAATTAACCAGTGGAACAGAAGTTTCCTCCAGATGTTGTGGGTGCTCCATTACTGGAGGTTTCTAAGAAGAGACTGGACAGTCACTTGTCTGAGATGGTATAGGTTCTCCTGCTTGAGCAGGTGGTTGGACTAGAAGACCTCCAAGTTCCCTTCCAATTCTATTCTATTCTATATTCTGTGGGACACCTGATCCAAGCACAGCAAAATGTTGTTTTTTTCTGTCTGCATCAGAGATGACTCCATCATTGTTTCTCCATGCTAAAATTTACTGCTGGAATGAAAGCCTCCCAGTTAAGAACATAGGAATTGATATCTCAACAGTGCTTTTATTCAACCATGACCTGGATGACTGAGAATCTCCATAGACACATAGGAATTGATAGACAGGGAAAATATATCTCATTCTTGTTCACAAATTCATGCCAGGAACCAAGCAAAATCTTTAAATGAAATAATAATCTATTGGTTGGTTGATTGCTTTAGTTAGTCATTTGTTTATAGAATTCATAGAATTCGCTATGAATTCTATAAACAAATGAGACCCATTTTGTCTCTGGGTGGCTTACAATTAAAAGAAACAATCGAAAACAGGAAAAGAATCAAAGAAAGGCCCCAGAACAAGAAAAAGTAAGCAACAACATTGTTTCAACTTTGACTCGGCCCAAGACTCTGAATATCATCAAAAGGTAACCAACTAAAATCCATCAAAAAGAAACTCAACCTTCTCTCTGTCCAAGATACGGAGAAAATAACCTGGTCTTGAACAGTTTCTGAATATTATCCATGCAGGAGCTATTTTGAATCAGTTTAAACTCTTGGGGCCAATGCCAAATATATTGATAATATCTACAACATAAAAGAGCTAATAGTTCCCTTTATCTCTCTGGGCATATCAATCAGTTTTACTAAGAGAGAGGAAGCAACCCATCACATATATAAAATATTAAATGCTAGAAGACAAGTGCGTGAAATTGAAGAGGTGCTAGTTTCAAAAATTAGGAGAGTGACTTTTAACTAATATCGTATGATCCAAAAATATTCTATTGATACCGTGTTTTCCCCAAAACAAGGCCTCCCCGGAAATAAGCCCTCCCTGAAAATATTTAAACGCATGAAATGGATTTCAAATTAAAAGAATATTACAAATGGAAAAAAGTCAATGTCTTTGTTTATGGTTCAGAGACTAATTCATTCTCACTAGGAATGGTAGTTATCAACACACTACTTACACATCTTCCAAAACCTGTCATAGATAAAGTCTGGATCACCACAGCTCAGTGGGATCTCAGTCTTGATTTTATGTTTAGTAAGTATTCCATGAAATACATTGGTGGCATTTTTTCTTTCTTGATAAAGAAAAGAAAATGGGCAAACTATGAAGATTTTAAAACCTTGTTTAAACTCCTAATTAACTTTTTGGAGAAAACCTTTATATGTTCATCCACCAAGGATGCCCCTTCAGTGAAAGTCTGGAGACGGTGTAGACAAACAGAAGAATTGGAGGCTTTGAGGAAAGAGGAGATTGATCGGATCCTAACCCTGGACAGCTACCTCATTTACAACACCATTTGGTCTGTGGGAAAGGCCTTAAATTCAGCTTACATAGCCGCATTCAAGAGATCAATGAGAAACAGGAGCATGAAGGTAGAAGATCCAAGGCTAAAGGCTTGGCAGGTACTTCTTTTCCATTAGACATCTTTCCTCAAAATATGGGAAATAGTTTTATCACTGGATGACTTGGTTATTTATTCTGAAAAATGAAATTACTCAGAAACTCAATTCCAATCTACTCACAACCTTCTGTTTCTTTCTGCTCTTATCTTCCCCACACCAGCGGTGGGATTCGCACAATTTACCTACCAGTTTGCCCAGCACCAAAAATGTGAGCACATGCGGACTAGCTTCACTCACGATGTGCTACCTCCACACAGGCGCATGGCTTGAAAATTTGGCTAAATAGGAGGGCATAGCGCTGGGGCAGGTCGCTACTACCAGTTCGCCCAAACTGGGCTGAATACCACCTCTGCCCTCCCCCCTGCCAATATTCTCTTGTTTTAATTTTATGTTTTTTTCAAAGCGAATGCATTGGTTTCTTTTTTTTCCCAAACTGATGAAGTTGGCACAAACAACAAGCCATCAAATGGTAGCAAGAAGAATAATATCAACCAATATCTTTCAGTGAGGATGCTTGCAGTGTGACGTTACTGATCTTCACCACTGAAGACCCTGAAGAAAGCACAGGAAAGTAAGAATAGCAAAGCTACCTAGTGCACCCTTGGGGTGCACCCGGAGGCTCAAGCTGGTCCAGAATGCGGCTGTGCAGGTTGTTATGGGAGCTTCCCATTACTCCTGTGTAACACCTCTCCTTAGTGAGCTGCACTGGCTGCCGGGGGTCCTTTGGATCCGCTTAAAGGTGCTGGTACTTACCTATAAAGCCCTTCATGGCATGGGCCCAGGGTACTTGCAAGACCACCTCCTACCAGCCTCCCACCGCCCAGTGCGCTCCCATAGGACTGCCCTTCTCCGGGTGCTGTTGGCCAGACAATGTAGGCTGGCGGCCCCCAGGATGAGGGCATTCTCTGCGGCTGCACCGACCCTCTGGAATGGATTACCCACCGGGCTCTGGACAGCCCCTGACCTCCGAACTTTCTGCGCCGACCTGAAGACATGGCTTTTTCAGCAAATTCCCTGATCTGCCGCGAGGTTTTAATTGTCTGGGGATTTTAAATTGGCTTGTTTTAGCACTATTTTATTGTTATGTTGTTTCTATTCTGTGAGCCCCCCTGAGTCCTATGGGAGAAGGGTGGTATAGAAATTTGATAAAATAAATAAATAATACTTTACTTGGGCAACTAAGGATACAACACAAGAGAAAAATCTAACAACAACCCCCAAGTTAAAGGAAACTCTGACTGGATGAAATTTCAGGCATCTGTTTTTACATTAATTAAAAATGATTTTTTAAAAAAAAAAATACTTGTTTGTCTTTAGAGGAGTTGTATATTTCTATTGCTCTAATACAGCAGTGGGACCATGAATGACCACATTCCTAACTTCTGTCCTTTACCATCATTATTTTATGTTTATTTATTTTATTTTATTTATTTTATTTTGTGAAGCATGTATTTTATGACAGATACAAGTGTAATCATAATTATAAATGCATGAAAAGGATACGAATAAAAGAAAATATTAGGACAGAGATGGTAGGCACGCTGGTGCTATTTATTCATTCATTCATTCATTCATTCATTCATTCATTTATTTATTTATTTATTTATTTATTTATTATTGAATTTCTATACCGCCCTTCTCCCTGAGCACTCAGGGCGGTGTACAGCCAAAATTAAAAAACATGCAGGACAAATATTAAAAAACAATTAAAAGATATATTAATTTGGCCCAATTAAAACTCATTACCAATTAAAACGTTTAAAACATTTAAAAACAGTTAAAGATTTCATCTTATGCCAGCCCGGCTTGGTTGAAAAAAATAGGTTTTAAGGGCACGACGGAAGGCACTGAGGCCCTGGATTCTCCTTATCTCTGGGGGGAGCTGATTCCAGAGGGTAGGTGCCCCCACAGAGAAGGCCCTCCCCCTGGGGGTCACCAGCCTACACTGTCTGGCTGATGGCACCCTGAGGAGGCCCTCTCTGTGAGAGCGCACGGGTCGATGGGAGGTCGTCGGTAGCAGCAGGCGGTCTCGAAGATAGCTAGGCCCTATGTCATGGAGTGCTTTGAAGGTGATAACCAGCACCTTGAAGCGCACCCGGAAGACCACCAGGAGCCAGTGCAGCTCACGCAGGAGCGGTGTTACATGGGAGCGCCATGCTGCTCCCGTCACTACCCGCGCTGCTGCGTTCTGGACCTCAGGAAATGGCCCAAACTTTGTCTGGAACCTCTCAGGATCCATCAGGCACCTGGGGTGGATCCATCTAATTGGATCCGCCTCCCTGCGGCGGGGGGCAGCGGTTCGAAAATCCAGGCGAAGGAGTGAGTGGTCTGTCCATGACAAGGGTTCCATGTCTATATCCCCAATAACAAGACCACTCAACCACTGGCCAGAGACAAAAATCAAGTCCAGAGTGTGACCTCCCCTGTGAGTAGGGCCATGAACTAACTGGGTCAGGTCCATGGCCATCATGGAAGCCATGAACTCCTGAGCTACCTCAGACGTTTCACCAATGGATGGCAAGTTGAAATCACCCATGACTAAAAGCCTGGGTGTATCTACTGCCACCGTGGCTATCACGTCGAGTAGCTCAGGTAGGGCTGTTGCCACGCGGCAGGGAGCCAGGTACGTAAGCAACAAGCCCATCTGAACCCCACGGCCCCACCTCACAAGGAGGGACTCACATCTGGCTATCTGAGGCACAGTGGTCTCCCTAAGACCCAGATCCTCATTAATAATAACCGCCACCACCCCTCACCTTCCCTGGGCCCTCGGCTGATGGAATGCTATGAAGCCTGGTGGGCACATTTCAGCCAGAGGGACACCGCCCTCTGGGCCCAACCAGGTCTCCGTAATACCTGCCAGGTCCGCTCCTCCCTCTTGTATAAGATCGTGAATGAGGGGGGCCTTATTTACCATGGACCTAGTGTTGCATAACATCAGCCGAAGGCCCAGATCCTGAGTGTCTAAGCCACCTAGTCTCCGAGAGAAGCCATGGGGAATGGGGCAAGCAATTGCTCTCAAACAGCGAGTGCGAGCCCCCAACACATGATATGGTCCCCTGCTCCCGCCATATCTGCCCCTCCCATCTACCGTGCTGATGGTACAGACCTCATAGGTATCGTCCTCCATCCCTTTCCCAGTCCCTCGACCAGCACCTCCCAAATCGTTACCCTGTGCCGGGCTCGGCTCTGACCCTGGTGGATTCCCCCCCCCATCCCCCAGAGTCTTCTTCCCAATTTCTCTAGAAAGATCATTACAAACCCCCCTCCCAGAACCCCTTAAAATCTTAAAAAATTTCCCTAAAAAACCCCAAAAATTCTCTTATGCATGCCCCTTACAGACCTCCTAGGAATGGGGTGAGATCAGGGGAGAAATGTTCCCGGTTCGGACCGGATCACCTAATCCGGTAGTGATGGAGGCGGATGATTCGGAGAACATCCTCCCCACCCCCATGCCCAGCTGAGCTGCACAATCATCAGAGGCTTTTTTTTTTATTTTTAAAAGCATTTTTTCTACGACCTCCTCTGCCAAAAAAATGCTTTTAAAAGTAAAAAAAAAAGCCTCTGATAATCGCGCGGCTCAGCTGGGATTGTCAAAGGCTTTGAAAAGAAAAAAAGCCTCTGCCGATCAGGCAACTCAGCTGGGATCGTCAGAGCCTTTTGAAAGCATTTTTTATAACCACTTCGCTGAAGAGGTTGTAGAAAAAATGGTTTTAAAAGTAAAAAAAAAAAAATGGCCAGGCCCACCCAGTCACATTACCCACACCACCACCAAGCCACACCCACAAAACCAGTTTTAACTAATTTTAGATTTCACCACTGGGTGAGGTCAACATTAGACAGTCTAAGGTTAAAGTTTTGGGGGTTTGGGGATGAAACCACAGAGTCAGGTAGTACATTCCAGGCATTAACCACTCTGTTGCTGAAGTCGTATTTCCTGCAACTGAGTTTGGAGTGATTTACCTTCAGTTTGTATCTATTTTGTGCTTAAAGTGAGCTAAGTAGCCAGTTTTGTCTTTTCACCAAAAATTATTCTGATCAAGATATTTAAATATTAAGTTAGCAGCTATTATTATTCCTCTGCTTATTAATATTCTTCCACCCAAGTTTGACTCTGACAATAAAACCTGTTTTTTTGAGCAGAGGGACAGAAATGTTCAGAACTCTCCCAAGATAGACAAAGGGGTCTTTAAAAAAGAAACACAAACCTCTAATGTCCCTTTTTAATCTTTATTTACTTTATGTTCTTTCCAGCTTCACCCCTTTCTTCAAAGCTCAGTTTTACAATAATTCCATAGAAGGGGTATATTTGGATGAGAAAGGAGATCTTACACCTGACCTGGACATTGTGAGCTGGATTGTTTTCCCAAATAAATCTGTCAAGAGAGTGAAATCTGGGAGCCTAGAAAAACAGGAATCCCAGGATTTTAAATTATCCATTGACCGGAAGAATATCACGCAGGTGGAACTGCTGAACAAGGTGCGAGTAATCCTGTATTTATTTTATTCCACTGAAGGTGACTATAACAGGAATACACTTGAATTCTCCATCAGTGGAGAATTGCTTTAAATGGCTTTGAGTTATCACATCAGCTGATAAGACTCTCAAGAGTGAAAAACGCCTTTATTGGCCATGGATAATAATTTTCAATTTTCATACAAACCATTCACTGAGTCTATGGAAAGAAAGGTAGAATGAGGAGTCATTCAAACAAGGTGGTTTACCTAGCCAAAGCAAAGTATGCAGGCAATAGATCCTTGAGCAAATAAATATCTACATTTAAAATAAAACTTTAAATTTGTAATGTATGTGAAACACTAAAACGAATGAGAAACAAAGGAGGAGTGTGCAATTCAATCTTTTAGATCTAATTAGTCAAAACTACGTCTCGGAATAAACCATTTTACTGAAAATAAGTTAATTTTCTGGGTATGGTATGCCACCCATCTCACAATCCAGAGTTTTATTTCCTTTTCTCTCCTCAGCCCTTTCCTCCTTCTACATGTGTGGAAAGCTGTCATCCTGGATTCATGAAAGTGACTCAGGAAGGGAGGCCCATTTGCTGCTATGACTGCCGTCCTTGTGCAGAAGGAACCATCTCCACCATTGAAGGTGGGTGACTCCCAAGGAAAGCGGAGACTTTCAGGATGACCATAGACATTCAGGCATTTTTAACTAAAGAGTGACAAAGATTTTCTCCTTCTAACTGGAGTCACTTCAAAAACTATAAAAATGAGCCTTGTCTTTTCATCCCTATTCATAAGAGAGAAGTCATTAGTTCTTGCTTCCTTGGCATGGGTGGGAGGAAAAAGAAACAATGGAACAGACCAACCAGATAAGGGCTCTCCAGAAATAAAAACTAACCATTTCCTTTGTCCAGATGAAGGGGGGCATTCATATTTGCAGGGGCCATTGCGACCTTGATTTCAACATCTTATTCATGTCAGGCTCCAAGTAATGCATCCATCAGCAGTCAAACTCCAAGGCATTACTTCTCCTCAAAGAACAAATTTATTTAGATACATCATCTTGACACTAATGGTGAAATGCCAGTACTAAAGTTCCTGGGCTTTTCACCCCAATATAAGTTTCAGTTTCCAAAACCACTGTCCCATTGTCCAACCAAGGGGGGAGCTGGTTGGTCGGCTACATCTCTCCTCCTCCTTCTCCGATCAGCCAGACGTTAGAATGTGGTTACTCATCAGTTAGGAATGCTGTTTTGAATGAAGACTCCACTCCCCGCTTCAGCTCCCAACTTTGTCAAGCTGAATGCATGTCAGGATGCCCAAAGTTACAAACAATCCCACACCCCAATCAATTATAGGCTTGACAATTGCTTCCTGTGATTCACCTAATCCTGTACCAGCACAATCAGTCTCTACATGGGGCATGTAGAGATGGGTCATGGGTCATGTGGACATGCTTCATGGAATCTCACTGAGATTCCATTAAAGGCAGCCAGATCTCATCCTGGGAATGTGTGGCAGTTGCTTTTTGAACTTGTCCTTTTGCTTAATACTACTTAAATTTCTGAAGGTATTCATGCACCCCATCACCAGTTTCACTCCAACTATGCAGATGATGGAAGAACCTAGTTTATAAGAGATATTGACCTTGCTCTTTTCAGATGCTGAAAAATGCACCAAATGTCCAGCAGATCAGTATCCAAATATCAACCGAGATGACTGTATACCTAAGACTGAAACGTTCCTATCCTATCAAGAAAATTTGGGGATCATCCTAGCTTCACTTGCCTTGTTCCTCTTTTTAGTAACAGGTTTTGTCTTGAGAATCTTCATTACGTTCTGAGAAACTCCCATAGTCAAAGCCAACAATCGCGACCTTTCCTACATCCTCCTCATCTCCCTCCAGCTTTCCTTCTTGACCTCTTTTCTATTCATTGGCCAGCCAAGGAGAGCCATGTGCATTCTCCAACAAACAGCCTTTAGCAATATCTTCACAGTTGCCATTTCTACAGACTTGGCGAAAACAGTCACTGTGGTACTAGCATTCTTTGCCACAAAACCAGGGAATAATTTACAGAGATGGTTAGGGAAGACCTTGGCCAATTCTATCATCCTTTCTTGTTCTGGTGTCCAAGTTGTCCTCTGCAGCATCTGGTTGGCCACTTCTCCCTCATTCCCGGAGTCAGACATGTACTCACAACCTGCAGAGATCATCCTCCAATGTAATCAAGGCTCCGTTGCCATGTTCTACCTTGCCCTTGGCTACATGGGTTTCCTGGCTATCATCTGCTTCACGGTGGCTTTTCTGGCCAGGAATCTCCCAGGGGCCTTCAACGAAGCCAAGCTGATCACCTTCAGCATGCTGGTCTTCTGCAGTGTCTGGGTGTCTTTTGTGCCCACTTACTTGAGCACCAAAGGAAAATACATGGTGGCTGTGCAGGTCTTCTCCATCTTGGCCTCCAGTGCTGGTCTCTTGGGTTGCATCTTCATCCCCAAGTGCTACATTATCCTTCTGAGGCCAGACTTGAATACAAAAGAGCATCTTACAACCAGAAGAAATGTATAAATGTGAAATAGAGGAATTTGTGCTCTCAATATATTCCAATGGGCCAATCATAGAAAATGATCCAAGTGTTCTGACCTAGGCTTCCTTAGAAAGTAAACAGCACAAACAAAGTCCCAGCAAACCTCTTTAATTCATATGGCTGTAAATTACTTTCATTGACAGTCCGCAAGCCTTGATAAACAGTCTTTCAGAGGAAGGTTATCAACACCCACCTATCTCGTATGGAACGCTGCCAAAGATCTAATTTCCAGACGCAGAGCAAGGCCAAACCTGGCACAGAGTCACAAATAGAAGTTTCAAATCTTGAATCAGCCAGATGAACTAATTGCTTCTTGCAAAAGCTCACATCCCATTCACTTCTCCTTTCTGTGTTATGGGAGAGGCCAATCTTCTCCAAGCCGATCCTTTTTCCTTAATTGATCCTGTCTCCTGGCAGCTCTGCGCATGCTGTTCTTCTGCCTCACTGATGTCAGACTCCGGAGACTCTGGAGGCAGCAAAGAACTACCAGATGGCCTTGGCCCCCTCTCTGCCTCTGACTCAGAGCCATTTCCGAGCCTTCCCCAGACTCCAGGACTGGCCCACATTCCTCCCCAACCTCCACACTGTCTGAATCTGCTTTGCTGAATCTGCTTTGCCTCTGGTGGGCCACAACACCAAGTTGTCCTCCATATATGATTTGGGAAAATGATTTTGCTTGAAATAATAAAAGGGCAGTTGGAAGATTGTGCCCCACATCCTTGTCCAGGAAAATTGCAATATGGCTGCTTAGTTCTTTGAACAGCCACTGCATCCTATCTGTCTTCAGCCTACCTGAAATGCCACACCACAAATATTTGAAACATGATGCTTGTGCAATGGGAATCTTGCTGATATGCGAGAAATATCAGAGAGCCAAGGTGGTGCAGTGGTTAGGATGCAGTACTGCAGCTACTTCAGCTGACTGCTAGTTCAGCAGATCAGCGGATCAAATCTCACCAGCTCAAGGTTGACTCAGCCTTCCATCCTTCCAAGGTGGGTAAAATGAGGACCCAGATTGTTGGGGGCAATATGCTATTTAGTATACTGACTTTGGTGTAAGCAGCCCAGAGTCCTCGGAGAGTGGGTGGCATAGAAATATGAATAATAAAATAATAAAATAATAAATAATAAAATAAACGTTTTGGGAGGTTGGGGTTCTCTAAAAGTTCAATTATTTTAATTTAAATTATCAGCAAATGAAATTCCTGGCAATATTGGAGTCAAGATCTCATCTGTCAATGTCCCAAGTAATGCACCCATAGAAAACAGAATTCCGAGGAAGGCAGATTCCTCAAAGAACAGTTTATTGGATACTTCATATTGGCACAACTGGTGAAAGCTGGCTCTGAATTTTCCCGTGGCTTTCACCTGGGTAAAAGTAAAAGTTTCCTCCCTCCCCCCGAAATCATTTGTCATGCTGGCCAATTCAGGTACTGACTGGTTGCCTGGTTACTTGCTCCTCCTTTGGCCAGCCACCTGTGAGAATGCCCTTGGTTCCGACAGGAAAACTTTATTCTTTGGGCTATAAAACCTCATCTAACTATTCCCCACCCCCACCACCATTGCTGTGGCAACTCTGAAGCCTCCAAGTTGGCTTCAGCCACGTTTACTTCAGGGTTGGCATCAGCAAAAGCAGCAAAAGAATGAAGAGACACTTCCCAGACAAATTAGGAGGATACTCTGGATTGCCTGGACTGAGTTCCCCAGTTTCCTCCAAGGCCAACGGAGCTGCCCTCTCAATCGCTGTCAGCTCTTCTTCTAGTTCATCATCCCCTGCAGAGTCAGACTCAGACGGGAGCAAGACACCTGGTCTACTGCATTGTTATATGAAGGGGAAGATTCATTCTCTGAGCTTGTGGGTTGGTTTCTGAACCTTTCATTATCTGGCTAGGTAACATCTCTATCAGAGTTCAAGGTATGTCAGTGTTTATAAGGTCTTCAGCTGTGGGTGTGTAAAGTGAAGGTCTTGTAATGGTCTGGTTATCTGTGAGTCTTCTGATGGGGAGGTTATGAACTGCATGGGGCTTGCGTGGGTTGGTTGAGAGTCAGAGTGTCTCTGGTTGACTATGTGCTTGATTTGGATTCCGAGAGGTTTGTAAGCTGCTCATAGATCAGTGTGTCTATTGATGGAATTGCTTGTGGAATGCCAGGCTTCAATGAACTCACGAGCGTGCTGGGTGGTAGCGTGGCTGGTGATTTTTGTGTTGCTCCAATCAAACGGGTGCTGTTTGGTGTCAGTGTGGGTAGAGGTTAAGGATTTGGGAGAATAGAATGGAATGGAATGGAACAGAACGGAACGGAACGGAACGGAACGGAACGGAACGGAACAGAACAGAACAGAACAGAATAGAATAGAATAGATTTTTTCATTGGCCAAGTGTGATTGGACACACAAGGAATTTGTGATGGAGCATATGCTCTCAGTGTACATAAAAAAAAGATACGTTCATCAAGAATCATAAGGTACAACACTTAATGATAGTCATAGGGTACAAATTAGCAATCAGGATACAATATCAATATAAATCGTATGGATATAAGCAATAAAGTTACAGTCATACCTTCATAAGTCGAAGGAGATGGGTGGTGGGAACTATGAGAAGATTAATAGTAGTGCAGACGTAGTAAATAGTTTGACCGTGTTGAGGGAATTATTTGTTTAGCAGAGAGATGGCGTTCGGGAAAAAACTGTTGTTTTGTCTAGTTGTTCAGGTTGTGCAGTGCTCTATAGCGTCATTTTGAGTGTAAGGGTTGAAACAGTTTATGTCCAGGATGCGAGGGGTCTGTAAATATTTCCACAGTCCTCTTTTTGACTCATGCAGTATCCAGGTCCTCAATGAAAGGCAGGTTGGTAGCCATTGTTTTTTCGGCAGTTCTAATTATCCTCTGAAGTCTGTGTCTGTCTTGTTGGGTTGCAGAGCCAAACCAGACAGTTATAGAGGTGCAGATGACAGACTCAATAATTCCTCTGTAGAAGTGGAATATCATGGTGTTTGACTGCCAGCCGGTGTTCGTGGATCCTGGTTTTTAATTGATGGGATGTTTGTTCCGCGTAGAATTGCTTGCAATGATTACAGTTGATTTTGTAGAATACGTTGTTTCTTTCATCCTTCTGTATTTCGTCTTTGGTTCTGGACAATTCCTGGCAGAATGTGGTTGTGGGTTTGTGGGCTATTGTTATTCCTAGGGGTTGGAGGATTCTGGCTGTCATTTCCGACACCCCTTTTATATATGATAGGATTAGGTTTTGCATGGAGGTTGGCTGTGAAATTTATTTATTTATTTATTTATTTATTTATTTATTTATTTATTTATTTTATTTATTTTATTTGTTTCCATTTCTATACCGCCCTTCTCCAAATAGGACTCAGGGTGGTGAACAGCCATAGTAAAAAAAAGAACATACAAAATTTAAAAACAGTTTAAAATAATTAAATATTTTGGCCATAAATTAAAACAACCCAATTTAAAATCAATTTAAAATTTAACTCAAGCCAGCCCAGCTAGTTGAAATAAATAGGTTTTCAGGGCCTAATGAAAAATCCGGAGGTCTGTTATTGTACGTATCTCTGGGGGGAGGTTGTTCCAGAGGGTGGGCGCCCCCACAGAGAAGGCTCTCCCCCTGAGGGTCGCCAGATGACATTGTCTGGCGGACGGCACCCTGAGGAGGCCCACTCTGTGCAAGCGAACTGGCCGGTGGGAGGCTATTGGTGGCTGAAGGCGGTCTCGTAAGTACCCCGGCCCTAAGCCATGGAGCGCTTTAAAGGTGGTCACCAACACCTTGAAGCGCACCGGGAAGACAACCGGGAGCCAGTGCAGCTCGCGCAGGAGAGGTGTCACATGGGAGCGCCTCGTCGTCCTCATAATCCCCCATGCGGCCGCGTTCTGGACCAGCTGGAGCCTCCAGGTGCACCCCAGGGGGAGCCCCATTAGAGAGTGTTGCAGTAGTCCAGGCGGGAAGTGACGAGTGCCTGTGTGACTGTGCGTAGGGAGTCCCGATCTAGAAAGGGGCGCAACTGGCGTATCAGGCGAACCTGATAAAAAGCCCCCCTGGCCACGGCCATCAAATGATCTTCTAAAGACAGCCGTGCATCCAGGAGGACGCCCAAGTTACGAGCCCTCTCCGTGGAGGCGAGTGATTCGTCCCCAATAGCCAGTGATGGTGTCAGCTGGCTATATCGGGACGCTGTAAGCCACAGCCACTCGGTCTTGGAGGGGTTGAGTCGGAGCCTGTTTCTCCCCATCCAGACCCGCACGGCCTCCAGGCACTGGGACATCACTTCAAGGGCATCGTTGGGGTGGCCTGGGGTGGAGATTTACAGCTGGGTGTCATCAGCGTATCGATGGAACTCCACCCCGATGGATGATATCACCCAGCGGCTTTACATAAATGTTGAACAGAAGGGGCGAGAGGACTGACCCTTGTGGCACCCCACAAGCAAGGTGCCTCAGTGTCGACCGCTGCCCCCCTGTCAACTCAGATTGCAACCGGTCAGAGAGGTAGGAGGAGAACCACTGCAGAACGGTGCCTCCCACCCCCAACCCGGCCAACCGGTGCAACATGATACCATGGTCGATGGTATCAAAAGCCGCTGAGAGGTCTAACAGGACCAGGATAGAGGAGCAACCCCTATCCTGAGCCCTCCAGAAATCATCCACCAACGCGACCAATGCCGTTTCCGTGCTGTGCCCAGGCCAGAAGCCGGACTGGAGCGGGTCTAGATAGACAGCTTCATCCAGGTACTGGGGAAGCTGTTGCGCTACCACACTCTCAACAACCTTCGCAACGAAGCGAAGGTTGGAGACTGGACGATAGTTAGCCAAAACAGACGGATCCAGAGAGGGCTTCTTGAGGAGGGGCCTCACAACCGCTTCTTTCAAAGCAGCCGGCAGGACCCCCTCACTCAAAGAAGCGGTAACAATCTTCTGGAGCCGGCCTCGTGTCACCTCCTGGGAAGCCAGTACCAACCAGGAGGGACACGGGTCCAATAAACATGTGGTCGCATTCAGCCGTTCCAGGACCCTGTCCATGTCCTCAGGAGCCACAGGATCGAACTCCCCCCAGATAACACTCTCAAGACCTGCCTCAGTCATCCCGTCCGGACATACCCAGTCAGAGGCCAGCCCTTCCCGAATCTGAGCGATTTTGTCATACAGATACTGCACAAAGTCCTCAGCTCGGCCCTGCAAAATGTGTTGTAGTTTGCATGCTGTGTCAGAATAGGATGTTTTTTGGATACTCATTATAGAGAAAGACGTTGAGCAACCATTTCTTAGTGTTGTGGTGCTGCAGTGTGTCCTGGCCCTTTTGAACAGGATCTGGATACAGCTTCTTTTGTGTGCAGTGGGGTGGGGTTGCTTGCGAAGCTGAGGATCTGGTCCATGTGCATGGATTTGTGGTAGACACAGGTTTCTAGTTCTCTGTTGTCTAGTGTCCTTATGTCAATGACGAGGAATGGGAGTCTGTTTCCTCTTTGCATGTGAATTTGATCCCAGGGTATATGTTATTGAGTAGTTGCTGTGTTTCTTCAGTTTAGGAGCATTTGATAATGGTGTCATCAAAGGTGTCATCGACGTAGCGTGTCCAGAATTCTGATTGGATGATGGTGGATAGAGCCATGGATTTGAGTCGTTGCATGACTGCTTCTGCTATTAGGCCTGATATAAGTGATCCCATCAGGATACCTGGCATTTGCTTCTAGTTTTTCCCATTGAACTTGAAGTATGAATCGAGGCAGAGATCCAGGAGTTTCATGAAGGTTTCTGTGGACATAGAGTGTTCTGTAGTGGCATCATATTTGTGGGTATGGTGTTTACTGAGTAGGTGGTATATGGTTAGATGGCAATTGCGGTGAAGAGAGCAGTGACATTGAAGGAGACCATAATTTCTTCTTGGATGTTTTTGGTGTGTTTGATACATTGGAGAATCGTTATTGATTGGATTGAGTTGTTGTCCAGGTGCCTGAGCAGTGGTGGGTTTCAAATTTTTTACTACCAGTTCTGTGGGTGCGGCTTGGTGGGAATGGCAGGGGAGGGATACTGCAAAATCCCCATTTCCTCCCAATCAGCTGGGACTTGGGAGGCAGAGAATAGATGGGAAGAGGCCAGTCAGAGGTGGAATTTACCGGTTCTCCACACTACTCAAAATTTCCGCTACCGGTTCTCCAGAACTGGTCAGAACCTGCTGAAACCCACCTCTGTGCCTGAGTTTCCTCTGCAGGGTGGTAACAGCCCCATGAAATCAAAACTCCAAGGCCAAAGGCTTCGTCAAAATAAAGACTTATTAGGCATGTCATATTGGCACAGCTGGTGAAAACCTGACTTTGAATCTCCCTGGGTTTCCCCCACCCAATTCAAAATGAAAAGTTCTTCCTCCCATTGCACACAACCATCACATGCACCAATCAGGTCACCTTTCAAAATCTGGATGGCTCTCGTCCACATCCCTCCAGGTGCTGGTGAGACGGTCCTTGGTTCTCAGGAAAAAAAATGTTGTTTTGGCTACAAGTTCCTCACCACCAACTATCCCTACTACCCCCTCCCTTTCCCACAGCTCTATCCAGCATCTCTGTGGCAACCTGAAGGTGTTCCAAGATGGCTCCAGGGTTGACACAGGGTTTTTGCTACTTTGTATGTCAGTGTTCCACACAATTGGGCATAAGGGGATACCGTTCTTGTGTACATTGGGGTGTCAATAGAACCTGGGTGTGGAGAAGTCTTGTGGTTGCATGAGCTTTCTCTCCAGTGATATGTAAATTGTTTTCCTTTTTACATTTTTCTAGGATTTTTGCTGGATCATTGTGGATTATTTGGTAGGTTTTGATGCAGTTGAGATGGTTTTCAGTTTTTCTGATGTAATCAGTTTTGTCCATTACTACCCTCAACCAACCCACACAACCCCCCCGCCAGCGGTTCACCTCCCAATAACCCTGATCTGATGTAACCTCCCCATCACAAGTGCCATCACAAGACTAACGGATGTCTCACAGCTGACCCATCATGAGACCCTCACTTGACACACCCACACCTGAAGCCCTTAAGAACAGAAGAACTCTGACATCCCCTAAACTCCACTGAATATCTTACCTAGCTTGGTAACAAAACATTTGGAAACCAGCACAGAAGCTCGGAGAACGAACCTTCACTCTCATCCTACACCTGAGCTACAGATATTCGCCATGATTACAAGGAAAACTATTAGTAAACTTGCTTTTAGGTTGAGATATTCTCTTAATGGGACAATTGTTGCAATTCATCTTTATTTTTTTCAGTTTATATTGAAAATTCAATTTTGAATTGAGGAAGCTTCTTTCATGAGAAGCAAAACATTTTCAAGGAAAAAACCAAGGAAGTCCAGTTGCCTTTTGGAAAAGCACCCTTGGGACAGAGAAATTGAGACATACTGTATTTTTTTGGAGTTAAAGATGCACCGGAGTATAAGATGCAACTTAGTTTTTGGGGTGAAAATAAGAAAAAAATTGATTGGTGGGTGGATCAGCCTCCCGAAATAGCCCCAATCAGCTGTTCCCAATGGTGAATTTTAGCAACAGGTTAATTGGTTGTGAGCTCTATGCCTTGGTTTTTTTCCAGCCTCTGAAATTTCTGAAACTCTGTTTCAGAAAAAAAGGCTTTTTTTTCTGAAGCTCTTTTTGGAGGCTTTTTTTCTGAAGCTTCTTTCAGGGGTTTTTATTCTGAAGGACTATCTGTACTCTGTTCAATCTCCTTTCTTTGGTATTGGTATATAGATTAACCTCTTCCGATCTGTTGGTTATTGTGTCATTCTCCAGATTTGTTAGCATAGTTTGGTTCGAGCCTTTACTGATTCTTCTTTTGTTGCTTGCCATATTATTTTAGATAAAAGCCTTTCAGAAGCTTTTTTTCTGCTTCTTTCAGAGGCTTCTTTCAGCCTCTGAAATCTCCATTTGGGAGGCTGGGCTGGGCTACATCTGGAGTGTAAGACGCACCCAGATTTTCACCCTCTTTTTTGGGGGAAAAAGGTGTGTCTTATACTCTGAAAAATACGGTAAGTTATGTGGTCTTGCAGCTCACAGGTAGGATTTATCAGAACATTCCCATAGCAACCCCAAGATGCAAATATTTCTTCTAAGACCATCCTTCCCATAGATAAGAGAAGAAAGACAGGAAGTAACCTGAGATCTCTTGTATTATTTCTTATGAATATACATGTATACATTACTTTCCCCTCCTTTCTGAAATGTATAAATATAGGTGCATCCTTTTGTCTCCATCAGTGACTCTCCTACTTGTATTTTGGAGGCGAATCCTTCAGTACCTTCTGTCTAATAAACACTGTAGTGAACCTTGACTATTTCCTTTGTATTCTGAATTTTGATTCCACACATTCTAAGTCAGGATGAATATCTTCTGTGATGGAATCTTAATTTAAAGTCTAAAGGCATTGGTTGCCCATATACAATTTCAAAGGCAGACATATATATTTAGTTCCGTTAAAGATGGGTTTTTCACAAGTAGGAGTGCCAGGGGAAGTCAGCAAAATCAACTTGAATCCTCCGGGAAGGGTACCAGTCTCTAGAAAGTCAGGAGGGACCTGGCCTTAGCCCCCTTCCTTTGGAATAGGCTAAAGAAATTGCAGAGATACCAATCATTTCCTATGTCTCTCTTTGAATTCTTTCTCCTACCCAATGTTGGTCGAACCTTTGAGCTGCTGCTTTTGCTCCTTCATGGGTCTGGTAAGAGGAACATGGTGACTCATGAGGTTAAAATGCTGGGCTGCTGATAGGGAAGCCCGAGTTAAAGACCCATTGCTACCACAAGCCAAGGATGACCTCCTGTCATATGCTCCAGCTCCTGCCGACCCAGCGGTTCAAAAGCAGGTGACTGAGAGTAGATTAATGGGTATCACTTCAGCGGGCAACTTCATGGGACATGAAAGGAGCCCCCAAATAGGTGCCCCCAGGGTGAAGATGATATCACTTGCAAATCCTTTAACCACAGAAACACTTTGGTGTTTCTGACATAGAAAAAAATAATGGGTCTGGTTATGGAACATGAACTTTGTTTACAGCCATTCTTGAAATAATCTTTTCTTTCAATTTCTGTTTCAAACTCCTAGTTCACAAGTTATTGTTTAGTGCTTTTTCAATGTCTTTTTCTTCCTCAGTTTCTGCTCCATACATTTGTCTGTCTCAAAATAGGGACTAGTTAAAACTAGTTAAAACTAGGGACTAGGGACAGTAAAGATTCCCCCTCACATGCGTGCTAGTCGTTCCCGACTCTAGGGGGCAGTGCACATCTCAGTTTCTAAGCCAAAAAGCCAGCGCTGTCCAAAGACGTCTCTGTGGTCATTTGGCCGGCATAACTCAAAACCAAAGGTGCATAGAACGCTGTTACTTCCCACCAAAGTGATCCCTCTTTTTCTACTTGCATTTTTTACATGCTTTCGAAACTGTTAGGCTGGCAGAAGCTGGGACAAGTAACGGGAGCTCACCCTGTTACGCAGCACTAGGGATTCGAACTGCTGAACTGCCAACCTTCCAATCAATAAGCTCAGTGTCTTAGCCACTGAGCCACTGCATCCCTAAGGGACTAGTTAGTCATCTCTAAATAAGATTCACAGGTGGCTACAGATCTATCTGTAAATTTTCCTAGGTAAAAAGTCCAAATAAATACAAATTAAGTGTCACTTTTTGTGGCCGTGCTAAAAATCTCTCTTTATTCTAGGTTTTCTAAAAGCGTTTTATTAAAAAGATCTGGGCCAGATTCTCCAATCTTCCTCACTGGCCCATTTTCAAAGCTTGAAGTCACTAGTTCTCCCTCCTTCAGGGTTCAGAGATCTGAAAGTTCTCTTCCATACAATTATCCAAATCATAGTGGTTTACTTGTTGTCTTAATTGCCCTAGAGAGGTTTCTGCAAACTTAAAAAAAATGTAACACAAACATGTCAGGAAATATTTTGGTGTCAATATCAGACTTCCAAAGCCATGTTGGGCGGAGTCTGTGTCAGAAATGCTGGGTATATACAGAAAGCAAATTTGATGGTAGTTTTAGATCAAAGCAGATTCTGTGTTTATGTCCCGTAGCTGACTCTGACTTGATCCGAAGCATCTTACGGAAATAACAGAACAACAGATTTGGAAGGGACCTTGGAGATCTTCTAGTCCTACTCCCCTTCTCAAGCATGAGACACTAGGTTTGGTTTCTTCCACCTCTTATTTTTCTCTCTTTAAAAGCAGGTGACACAGGAAAGACTCGATCAGGGACATAATACATGTTGCTTCTGCTTCTCTTTCTGCTGATTCTGTGGCCATGGGGATCTGGTGTGATGCACAAAGCCAAATGCCTCCTGACTCTGCAGCAGAGTGAAGTGGATCCAGAGCATCATTACAAGCCAGGAGATTATATGCTTAGTGGCATAGTCTCAGCAATGCATGCTCGGTTTCAACCATTAAGCTTTGCTAGAAGTCCTTCAACAAAATTCTCACGGTAAGTCAATCCGTGCACACTGAATTAGAGGCCCTTCAATAAATGCATACAGGTCCCGGCCATCAAAAACACAAGAAGCTCTCTCGCTGATCTCCTTTCTTTGCTAACTTACTTTCTGAATCTATTGTGAGTCCCTACTGCACAGTGTAGATCACAAAACTCATTTTAAGCTTTAAAGGATAAAAACGCAGTCAAAATATTTTTCCCCATTCATTTTCCATTCTGTCCTATGAGTAGAGCTTGAGGTAAACTCAAGGTAAACCGCTTCAAACTCAATTGCAGAAAATACGACTTCAGCAACAGAATGGTCAACGCCTGGAATGCTCTACTAAAGTCCATTGTTACATCCTCAAACCCTCACAGCTTCAACCTTAAACTGTCTACTGTGGACCTCACACACCATTCCTAAGAGGTCTGTAAGGGGTTGTGCATAAGCTCACCGGCATCCCTTCCATCCTTATCCTACTGTCCCCATTTTTTTGTATTCTTTCCTTCGTTCATGTCCATGTTCATACTTCTAACTGCTATCTTGTACATGTTTGACAAAGAAAGAAAGAAAGGAAAGAAAGAAAAGAAAGAAAGAAAGAAAGAAAGAAAGAAAGAAAGAAAGAAAGAAAGAAAGAAAGAGTGGATAAAGAGAAACAAAAGAAAATCTCTCTTCCACCTCACCTCTGAGACTGCGACAAAGAAGAGGGCAGCACCAGAGGGCAGGACAAGAAACAAGGGTTGAAACTATTCAAAGAGAGAAGCAACCTGGAATTAAGGAGGAACTTTCCAACAGTGAGGACAATTAACCAGTGGAACAGAAATTTCCTCCAGGTGTTGTGGGTGCTCCATCACTGGAGGTTTCTAAGAAGAGACTGGACAGTCACTTGTCTGAGATGGTATAGGTTCTCCTGCTTCACCAGGAGGCTAGACTAGAAGACCTCCAGGTTCCCTTCCTACTCTATTCTATTCTATATTCTGCGGGACACCTGATCCAAGCACCGCAGAATGTTTTTTTTTTTCTGTCTGCATCAGAGATGACTCCATCATTGTTTCTCCACGCTAAAATTTACTGCTGGGATGAAAGCCTCCCAGTTAAGAACATGGGAATTGATATCTTAACGGTGCTTTTTTTCAACCATGACCTGGATGACTGAGAATCTCCATAGACATATAGTAATTGATAGACAGGGAAAATATATCTCATTCTTGTTCACAAATTCATGCCAGGAACCAAGCAAAATCTTTAAATGAAATAATAATCTATTGGTTGGCTGATTGCTTTAGTTACTGATTTGTTTATAGAATTCATAGAATTCCCTATGAATTCAGTAAACAAATGAGAACCATTTTGTCTCTGGGTGGCTTACAATTAAAAGAAACAATCGAAAACAGGAAAAGAATCAAAGAAAGGCCCCAGAACAAGAAAAAGTAAGCAACAACATTGTTTCAACTTTGACTCGGCCCAAGACCTGATGGTTAACAGACTCTGAATAGCATCAAAAGGTAACCAACTAACATCCATCTAAAAGAGACTCAACTTTCTCTCTGTCCAAGATACGGAGAAAATAACCTGGTCTTGAACAGTTTCTGAATATTATCCATGCAGGAGCTATTTTGAATCAGTTTAAACTCTTGGGGCCAATGCCAAATATATTGATAATATCTAGAACATAAAAGAGCTAATAGTTCCTTTTATCTCTCTGGGTATATCAATCAGTTTTACTAAGACAGAGGAAGCAAGCCATCACATATAAAAAATATTAAATGCTAGTGAAGCGGGATTTACTAATCCCAATCAGTACCTGTAAATAAGTCAGGAGGCAAGACCACGGAGATCCAGAGAAAACAGGTTTATTGAGTATTGCTAGCAATAGGCTCAGTGCAGTCACCTGCCAAGGACTGAGCCCCGAACTACGCCCTAAGGCAGACTTTTATAGGTTCTTGAGATTTGACAGTGACATAACATATTCAGTTCCGCTTATGGATAATACATTGTGCATACAGATAGATAATTCTAAGGGAGATTCACTGGAAAAGTACAAAAGCAGAAGTTCATAGTTTTGTGATACATATTCCATATATGGGTATATCTTACATCTTACCCAATATATTCCAGTAAATTCTATAGGGCATACAACTTGGTACATCTTGTGGTTACAACGGTTACTACAGAAGATTACAAATGCCAAGTTCCCTTTTAGGCATACAGATGTAGGAGAAAGGGCCTTATGATTATATCCTTTATATAAGAGTGCAATAAACAGTGTAAATGAAGTTATATACCATTTGGTTGAGGGGGCTCTCCTTCACTAGAAGACAAGCGCGTGTAATTGAAGAGGTTCAAGTTTCACCAATTAGGAGAGTGACTTTTAACTAATATTGTATGATCCAAAAATATTATATTGATACTGTGTTTTCCCAAAAATAAGCCCTCTCCCGAAAATAAGCCCTGCCCTGAAAATAAGCCCTCCCTCAAAAATAATCTCTCCCTGAAAATATTTAAATGCATGGACAGCCGGTCCCCGCCTTTTCCTCTAGTTAGGGTTAGAGAGAGAGAGAGCTGGAAATCAGGTAAAACGGCAAGAGGAGCCCCGTCTTGCTCCACGTGCCCCAAAGTAATAAGACCTCCCTGAAAATAAGGCCAAGCACTTATTTTGGGGTTCAAAAATATATAAGACAGGGTCTTATTTTCAGGGAAACACAGTATTATTCTTTTTCTATTAATGTTTTTCTTAATATTTTGGAATATTCCAAACTGTTTGGGGGTAAAATTGTGATTGAGTGTACTAAAACTATTCTCATGGAATGAAAGTTCAATGTTATTTTCATTCATGTGTTCATATCTGCAGAACATCAACCAAGTATTATTGGAAATTTGTACCTTTCCTTTTCACCATTGAGGACATCAACCGAAATGACCAGCTCTTACCCAACATCACCCTGGGTTATAATATCTATGAAAATTTCTTCAAGGTAGAGATGACTACAGATCCTTTGCTGGACCTGCTTTCCGATGGGGAGGCCAATCTGCCCAACTACAGGTGTGGAAGGCATAGAAACACAGTGGCTGTTCTGGAAGAGGCCGAGGCTGGCATCTCCATTCAGATTTCCACCATGTTGGGCACCTACAAAGTCCCTCAGGTGTGTCTTTCTTGGGAAACAATGTTCAATTGTGTGATTTTCCATCAGAATTGCATTTTCTTGTTATATTTAAATAACATCTTCCATTTCTTCCAGATCAGTTATAGTTTTGCTTCCAAGATTCTGGGGGATAAAACTCAGCATCCTTTCTTCTACACGATGCTCCCTGCTGAAGGAGTCCAGTACCCAGGGATGGTCCAGCTTCTCCTCTATTTCAGGTGGACCTTGGTTGGTCTTGTTGCTCCAGAAACTGACCAGGGACAGAGGTTCATGAGGACAATGTCTCATTTAATGTTGAAGAATGGCATTTGTGTGTTTATATATCAAAGCTTTAGATTGAATGTCGCTAATATGGTTTTTAAAGTACCAGAATATTACAAATGGAGAAGAGTCAATGTCTTTGTTTATGGTTCAGAGACTAGTTCGTTCTCAATAGGAATGGTCGTTATCAACAGACTACTTGCACATCTTCAAGAACGTGTCATAGATAAAGTCTGGATCACCACAGCTCAGTGGGATCTCAGTCTTGATTTTATGTTTAGTAAGTATTCCATGAAATACATTGGTGGTATTTTTTCTTTCTTGATAAAGAAAAAAAAATGGGCAAACTATGAAGATTTTGAAACCTTAGTTAACCAACTAATTAACTTTTTGGGGAAAACCTTTATATGTTCATCCACCAAGGATGCCCCTTCAGTGAAAGTCTGGAGACGGTGTAGACAAACAGAAGAATTGGAGGCTGTGAGGAAAGAGGAGATTGATCGGATCCTAACCCTGGACAGCTACCTCATTTACAACACCATTTGGTCTGTGGGAAAGGCCTTAAATTCAGCTTACATATCTGCATTCAAGAGATCAATGAGAAACAGGAGCATGAAGGTAGAAGATCCAAGGCTAAAGGCTTGGCAGGTACTTCTTTTCCATTAGACATCTTTCCGCAAAATATGGGAAATAGTTTTATCACTGGATGACTTGGTTATTTATTCTGAAAAATGAAATTACTCAGAAACTCAATTCCAATCTAATCACAACCTTCTGTTTCTTTCTGCTCTTATCCTCCCCCCACCAGGGGTGGGATTCGCACAATTTACCTACCAGTTCGCCCACCACCAAAATTGTGAGCACACGCGGGCTTGCTTCCCTCGTGATGTGTCACCTCCACACATATGTATGGCTTTCCGTCCATGCACTTTGCTTCCACGCGAGGCTTCCACGCGTGCACATGGCTTGAAAATGTGGCTAAATAGAATGGCATAGCGCTGGGGCAGGTCGCTACTACAAGTTCGCCTGAACTGGTTGGAAGCAGCTGAATACCACCTCTGCCACCCCACCCCCAATATTCTCTTGTTTTAATTTTATGTTTTTCAAAGAAAATTCACTGGTTTCTTGGTTGTTCAGCCATTCTTTTTTTTTTCCAAACTGATGAAGTTGGTACAAACAACAAGCCATCAAATGGTAGCAAGAAGAATAATATCAACCAATATCTTTCAGTGATGATCAGGGGTGGGTTCTAAATTTTTTTACTACCAGTTCTGTGAGCGTGGCTTATTTTGTGGGTGTGGCTTGGAGGTCATGTGACTAAGTGGGCATGGGTTACTGGTCAGAGTCATTTCTGGAAGGTCCTCCCACTTACGACCAGTCCTCGCACTTACGACCCAACTCATTTGTTTGCTTTTAACACTGATCAGCTGTAGGACGGCCCTTTGAAGCCCCGCGTCAAGAGTTTAAACAGTTTTTTCCCCTCTAGTCATCAACTGGGACTCAGGAGGCAGCAATAGATCGGGGGTGGGACCAAATAAAAGGTAAGAATAACGTGGGGAGGTTGGAGTGCAGGGGGTAGAACTGGTTCGGTGACATCATATCATCACCACTACTTACTCAGCCGAACCGGACTGAACCGGAAGGAACCCACCACCGGTGATGATGCTTGCAGTGTGACGTCACTGATCTTCACCACTGAAGGCCGTGAAGAAAGCATAGGAAAGTAAGAATAGCAAAGCTACCTCCTTTAATTGGGCAACTAAGGATACAACACAAGAGAAAAATCTAACAACAACTCTCAAGTTAAAGGAAAATCTGAATGGATGAAATTTCAGGCATCTGTTTTTAGATTAATTAAACATGATTTTGTTTTAAAAAAATACTTTTGTCTTTAGAGGAGTTGTACATTTCTATTGCTCTAATAAAGCAGTGGGACCATGAATGACCACTGTCAAGTATTTGCAAGCCATTGGCACATATATCATACAGACACTAGTGGAGGCAGAAAGTGCCCCCACCCCTATGTGGAGAGGAGGGGCTTACACTGAGTATAAACCCCCTCTAACCTTTCCACCATGCTCTCTTTTACGTTTGTTCTCCATGAGACATGATCTTTGATAGTGGTAGTCACACACGCTGTGTGCCCCCTATCCTAATGGATATTAAGACAGCCTTTGTATATAGTTAATATGTTTTGTTATATGAATAAATACATTTATCACATTTATTCATGCATCTGCCTTTGGACCCTTCTATGCTCCTGGGTGTTTCTACGATCCCAATTTCCACAGAATGGTAGCAGAGGGAATGGTAGCAGAACTCCACTCCAGGAGCTGTTGAAAAGGCAAGATGCCCTCCAAAATAACCTGTGAGAGAAGCTCCCCTGTTGTGACCAGAGGCCTTCAACGGAGGAGAATTTCACAGCAGCCCCAGACTGAATCAACGATGGAAAACATTGAAGGGGGTTTCCATCCAGCTACACCCTGGCAGCCAGAGGCCACCCAGATGCAACAAGAGATCCCAGGGGCCGAGCCAAGCGATGCTGGAGAAGGCTTCTTCAGCACTGATGACGAGGGGGCAGAAGGACCAGATGAAAGCCTGGACAGGCAAGTGGCTGAGATGTCAGAAGAGGAGTGCCGAGCAGCGCTCGCCTTCCTCCTGAAGACAAGGGCAGCAGCCAGAGAGAGGCCTGAGGAGGCAGCACCAGAGATGCCTGCCATCCCGGTAAGGACTCCCCTGCCTGATCTCTCCAAGATGGCGCCTGCCGCCAGAGAGACTGCCCCCCCACCCAGTTTCCCGCCAAACAAAATGGCTGCCAGGCCACTTCCGGAGGCAACTTCCTCCAAGATGGCTGCTCCCCTGGGCACTTTGCCAGAACCACGAGCCAGGCCATCCCCAGCTCCACAGCCCAGGCCTACAACACCAGCCAGTCAGATCAGCATTCCAGCGGCCCAGAGGACCACTTCGAACCCACAAGCCCCTTGCCAGGCCCCGCCTGCCAGGGCAAACATCAAACAGGCCATAGAGGCCCTGGTCGCTGCCCTGGAACTTATGGAGCAACCACCCACCGGCCGCCCCGAGGCCCCAGACCCAGCTGCCCACTCAAGGAGGGCCCCAAATCCAACCTCCCACCCCCGGAGGAACCCAGATGGACCTGCAGCCTCCCACCCCCCACTGCAGAGGCGCTCACCATTCACTGAATGCTCCACGGAGGCCCAGGCTGAGGCCTCCGCACCTTTCCGGTCCTGCTGGGATGATCCGGAGCTGCAATCCTGCTCCTCTGATGGAGAAGAGGAGATCCAGAGACATTTCCAGGCCTATCCAGCCCATGGACCTCATCTGATGGGCCTCCAGCCTCCAGAAAGATCTCCAGGCCTTCTTCCCACTCCTCCAAGGCTTCCCCACCACATCGCTGATGTCCGGGCCTATTCTGAGGCTCCAGCCAGACCTGACTTCAGAGCTCAGAGAGGGAGATCAGAGCTCCAACAAGAAAAGGCTTTGGAGCATGCTCCATTTCCTGCACATGCCCAGTTGCTCCAAACTACAGAAGGACTACAAAAAGGAGCCAGACCTAAGCAATCGATCCCAGGCTTAGGGATCCCAATGCCATTCACAACAGGCTCTTTTCAGCCATTTGAACAACTCCCCATGCAGTTTAATGGCAATAATTTTGTAACTTTGCCAAATAATTTTGAAAAATTACATTTAAGTGGTCAGAATTTTAAAAAATGGTGTAAAGAGATTCAGATAATTCTCTTAAGAGAAAATACTCTGGACATGATCAAAAGACCACCCTCTTTACCTTGGAGCCCTGAAATTGAGTTCCTGCATAAAAGAGCTTACACAACCCTGTTAAGTTCTATAGACACAGCTCTGTATGCCAGTCTTTCAGACGGCCTCACAGCTCAGGAAGTTTGGACTGCCCTATATAATTTGTTCCATAGTGACAATATGGCTGCAACCAGCAGATTGTCAAGAATTTTCCACAACTATAAACTCAAACCTGGTGTCAAAATGGGGGAACATTTGGCAACGCTTAAAGCCATGAAGGATGAGCTTATACAGAGGGGGGAGCCTGTTTCTGAATCCACTTTAATTAGCGTGATGTTGAACTCCCTAGACAAATCTTGGAGTCCCTTTATTATTTCTCTAGAAGGGGTTTCTAGGGAACAAAGAAATATAGAATACTTTTCTGGCCGCTTTATTGAGGAAGATTTAAGGCGCAGAGATGAGGAACAACAAGAAATGAAGGAGGCATATCACAGACCTAGGCCTCAGAGGAGGTGCCAGGACACAAGTGAAAGGATTAATACCCTTCCCACCTGTTTTGACTGTGGCATACAAGGTCACTTTAAAAGGGAGTGCCCTCGCTCTAGGGCCAACACGGCCGGACTTAAGCACAATAAAAATAAAAGAGGCCGTGGAAGAGGGGGAGGTGGTCATAAAGGATACCAATTCTGTAGTGTCACTAGTGACAATCACACCTCCCAGGTAAAGGATGCTGAGGGGCTGTGGCTGTGTACACGATTTAAGGTTTTAAACCCACTCTAGTCCTCAGTAAAAGTTGCCACTGGGGACAAGGCAGAGGTAACTGGGGAAGGCGTGATCAATGTGCCTGGTATAGGAGATGTCACAGGGGCACCGTATGTTCCCTCAATCAAGAACAACCTTTTAACGACTTCCGGTTTCCTCGTCTTTGGCGGCGACGGTGCTTTCTTTTAGCACCGCCACCCCCGCCGCTTGTAGAGCCTCTTCCTGACTGCGAAGCGGCTTGAAATCTTCGAAATCCTTAGGATTAAAGAAGAAGAGGCAGCAGGGCACAGGTAGAGCCCCTGCAACCCCCCCAGGGAACTGTTTCTGGGGAGGAAACAGGCGCGGCTCCCTTACAACCTGCTGAAACTCCGGGCGGCGTGGGACGTCTTCTGCTTTTGCAGAACAAGCCGACCTCAGGAAACCTTTAAAGAGCGAGGAAATAACTCAAATAAACATCCGCAATCCACCTGAACCCTGAAATTTTGAACTGCAAGTATTAGTTCTTTGCTGAACTTTTTTACTGAAGTGAAAGTCTCGGAATGAGTGAAAGTGATTGGAAAAATATGGCGCTCAGCAAATGAATTAGTGGGTGTGGATTGGTGAAGTTATCTTGTCTTGCTACAAAGTTAAAAAGTTGTTACAGAGTTGCTCCGGCTGCAACAGAAATAAGAGGAAAATCTCTCCCTTTTACTTGTCGTTGCTGCATTATAGCTTTGTCTTGAGTAATTCTGGGGGACTTTTTTAGAAGGTATTGTGGAGGTGGCAGAAGAGGCGGACACTCCCTTTTTAAGAAAGCTAGCTTACGTGGCAGGATGGCTTCAAAAAAGCAGGAAGGCAAAACAGGGGGGGGGATCCCCCCCACGTAAGCAGGATACGCAGTCACAAGCCCAAAAAAAAGATTTGGATATGGGAGAATTAAAAGCATTCATTTCAAATATTTTGGATGAGAAATTTCAAGACATGGATGATAAAATAAATAAAATAGATGAAAAAATTCAAAAGTCACAACAGGAAATTATGCAGAAAATGCAGCAGAGCCAAAAGATGGTGACCAAAAAAATAACGGATGTGGCGTCTGGTCTGGCAGGATTTATTATGAAAGTTGAGACAAAAGTGGATGAATTTAAATTAGAAGTTAATGCTAAGATGAAAAATAATGATCATAAATTTCTTGATGTTGATGACAAGATGCAGAGAGTTGAGAATGATATTGTTATGATGCAATTTCGTGCAATGGAATTTGCTATAAGGCTTCGAGGAATTAGAGAAGAGGAGAGACAAGATTTGAGACAGATCTGTGCCGAAGCCCTAGCTGTGATTTTAAAAGTTGAACCTGAGACGGTTTTTTGTAAAATAGATAAAATCTATAGAGTTAACTCGTGGGTGGCCAGACAAAGACAACTGCCTAGAGATGTGGTCATATATTTTACAGACAGAGCAATAAGAAATGACATTTTGCAAAAATCTTTTCTCACTTCTGTGCAAGTGAGCGGATCCAAGATTACAGTCTACAAGGAGCTCCCACCTAAGATGTTGAAATCTAGAAAAGAGTATGGTTTTCTTGTTAAAGAACTGCAGAGTAATCAAATCCCATTTCGTTGGGACGCCCCAACTGGCATAATTTTGAAATATAAGGGAGAGAAACACCGTCTGAATACTGTGGAGAAGGCGGAGCAATTTTATAATGACATCTTTAAAGAAAGAACCCCATCCCCACGCACATCTACAGTTTTGGAGATTAAAGAGAGGGATAAGAAGCAACCTCAAGAATGGCAACAACAATCTAAGGAGGAATTAGCAGAGTTGAAGGGTGCTGAAGGAGGTTTTCTGGATGAGCCCTTGCTGGAACCTTCCCCAATCTCGGAGCTGGCTTGGGCGGCTGAAGTTAAGGATCAGCGTATAACTCGAGCAAAAGCCAAGGAACTTAAAGAAAAGTTACAGCAGGAGAGACAAGACAAGGCTGGGGCTGTGGGAAATGCAGGACAGAGGGTCTCAGATGAAATCCTAAGGTTCTGCGCTTCGCTCCAGAAGGAGAATAATGATGATTAAATGTTTATCTTGGAATGTGAATGGGTTGAATGTAACACAAAAAAGGAAGAAAGTATTTGCATATTTAAAACAACATAATAATGATATAATTTGTTTACAAGAAACGCATATTACAGTTCAAGATCAAAATTATTTGAAAAATTCCAAATTAGGAACACATTTTATATCTTCAACTAACCAAAAAAAGAATGGTGTGGTCATTTATGTAAACAAAAAATTAACAGCCAAACTTATAGAAGCTGATCAAGATGGTAGGTTTGTAGCAATTGAATTACTTTCTGCTAATAGTCAAATTCTTCTGATAGGAATTTATGCTCCTAATCAACAACAGGACTATTTTTATAAAATGCTGCATACTAAAATACTTCAATGGGATTATAGATCTATTTTAATTATGGGAGACTGGAATGGAGTAATTGACTCTAAATTAGATAAAAAGACTTTGGCAAAATCAAGAATTAGATTACCACAGACTTTTTTTGATATGAAAGAAGACCTGGAATTAAAAGATATTTGGAGAATATATAATCCAAAAGAACTGGACTATACTTTCTTCTCTGACAGACATAGATCCTTTTCCAGGATTGATTTTATTTTGTTGTCTGATGATTTACTTGTTAGGACAAAAAGAACAAAGATTCTGCCAAGAACTTTGACTGATCATAGCCCAGTCTGGATAGAAATCGAGACTTGTAAGAATGAGAGACGCTCTTGGAGATTAAATGAAAACTTGTTTAGATATGAGAAAAATATAATAGAACTTAAAAAGCATCTGAAAGAGTTTTTTGAAATGAACTTGAATAAAGGCACCCCAATGGAAATTGTGTGGGACGCAAGCAAAGCTTATATGAGAGGGGTGCTTATACATATGAACTCTAAACACAAGCGGATTCGACAAAAGAAAAGACTTGAATTGGAAGCAGAAATAAAGGACAAAGAACAGTTACTTATTAAAAATCCAACAGATGAAAGAATACTTAGTGTTATAAAACTTCTGAAAGACCAATTTCAAATGCTTATAGCGGAACAAGTTGCAACAAATTTACAATATGCGAAGCATAATACATTCTGCAATGCTAATAAACCAGGCAGGTGGTTGGCTTACACATTAAGGAAGAAACAAAGCATACGGACTATTGATAGTGTTGATATTGGGGGGAAAGAAGTTTTTCAACAGAATTTAATAAAAGAAGCTTTTCTTCAATATTACACTAAATTATATGCCAGAGAGGAGGTGCAGAACAGACTTATAGAAAAATATTTGGACAATAAAAGAGTTACAAAAATCACTGAGCAACAAAAAGAAAGAATGGATTATCCCATAACAGAGGAGGAGATAATAGCAGCAATAAAACAATTAAAAACAGCCAAAGCTCCTGGAACGGATGGTCTGACAGCAGTGTATTATAAAACTTTACAGGCAGAAATGGTGGAACAACTCAGAGATTTATTTTGCAACATACAACAAGGGGGAAAAGTACCTCCATCATGGACTACAGCTTATATTTCTTTGATACCAAAAGAGCAAGCAGGTCCTAAAAAACCGGAGAATTACAGACCAATATCTCTTTTGAATACGGATTATAAAATTTACGCAAAAGTATTAGCCAACAGACTGATGCCAGTAATTCAAAAGGTGATTCATGATGACCAAGTGGGATTTATTGAGGGTAGGCACATGAAGGACAATGTAAGGCAAGTAATAGATTTATTGGAATATCTTGAGAAGAATAAACAGATCCCTGCAGTGCTGGTCTTTCTGGATGCAGAGAAGGCCTTTGATAGAGTGGATTGGAATTTTCTATTAAAGACATTAAAAAAGATGGACTTTGGGGACCAATATATACAGGCGGTCTCAGCAACTTATCAAGAGCAAAAGGCACAGATCATTATCAATGGAAGTTTGACAACAGAGTTTAAAATTGAAAAAGGAACAAGACAGGGATGTCCACTGTCCCCATTGTTGTTCATTTTAACACTAGAAGTCTTGTTAAATACAATAAGGGATTCTAACACATTGAAAGGTATAATGATAAGGCAAGAGGATTACAGAATAAAGGCATTTGCAGACGATCTGGTTGTTACCCTAACACAGCCAATGGAATCGATAATCCAGATGAAGGACATTATACAAGACTTTGGTAAAGTTTCAGGTTTCAGATTGAATCAGAGAAAAACTAAGATGGTAGTTAAAAATATGACACAAGATCGTAAACTAGAGTTAGAAAGGAGGGCAGGTTTTGAGATTGTACCAAAGGTAAAATATCTAGGAGTTCAGGTTGCAGAATCAAATATGAAATTGTTTCAAAATAACTATGAGGCGTTGTGGCGAGAGGTGCAAAAAGATATGGAGACTTGGAAAAAACTGCAGCTGTCCTTACTTGGAAGAATAGCAGCAGTTAAGATGAACATTTTGCCAAGATTTCTTTTTTTGTTTCAAACGATTCCGGTGCTCAAAAATGATAAACAACTAAAAGCATGGCAAACTGGTGTCAACAAATTTGTCTGGAACGAGAAAAAACCAAGAGTAAAAATGAAAATCATGCAAGACATTCCAGAAAGGGGAGGTCTCAAACTTCCAAACCTACAATTATATTATGATGCAACAGCTTTGACTTTAGTAAGTGATTGGTTTGGAGGAAAAAAGACTGGAATATTGAATGCAGAAAGTTTTGATCTGGAATTTGGATGGCATGCTTACTTATTTTATGACAGCAAAGTGGATAAAGTATTTAAAAGCCATATACTTAGAGATTCTTTGCTGAGAGTTTGGAAGAAGCACCGAAACAACTGGAATTATAAAATACCGTTATGGTTGGATCTTGGTCATACCTTGTGGAATACAAATATAATGTCACTCGGGGGGTTTTTATATAAAGAGGTTCTTTTTACAGATGTGGGCAGATGGCAGCTGAAGACATTACAGACATTGTTGGCTGAAGGGATTAATTTAACTTGGTTACAATATAATCAACTGCAATTGAGATGGAAAGAGGACCAAAAAACTGGTATTATGATGTATGAGGAAGAATTAGTTAGACATATAAAAGAGAAAGGCCCAATGCATATTAAAAGACTTTATAATGTCTTGTTAGAAAGGGATTCAGAAACTGAACTAGTCAAAGATTGTATGGTTAAGTGGGCACAAAATTTTGAGGAACCAGTGATGTTGGAAACATGGGAAAAAATTTGGGTTCAGAATGTTAAATTTACACAGTCGCAGAATCTGCGGGAAAATTTCTATAAAATGTTTTATAGATGGCATTTAGATCCAAAAAAATTGTCGTGTATGTACCCTAGTGTCCAGCCTAAATGTTGGAGATGTGACTGCTTAGACGCTACATATTATCATGTTTGGTGGACCTGTAAGAAAGTTAAGGCTTTTTGGGTAAAAATTTGGTGGGTCATGCAGAATGTTCTAAAGAAAAAAATTCAATTTTCTCCACAACTGTTTTTAT
This sequence comes from Arizona elegans, assembly GCA_022577455.1. Taxonomy (NCBI): domain Eukaryota; kingdom Metazoa; phylum Chordata; class Lepidosauria; order Squamata; family Colubridae; genus Arizona; species Arizona elegans. The sequence continues at coordinate 21,742,108 of JAKOOJ010000012.1, forward strand.
TGGGTATAGTTAAGGGTTTTACATTGGGGGAAACAAAATTGATACTGTACATGATAACTGCAGCAAGATTGTTGATAGGTAAATACTGGAAAAATGAAGCGCTGCCTACGATTGAGGAATGGACTTTGAAGATGGCCAATTTTGCAGAGATGGCGAAGATTTCAGCATATCTAAAAGATTGTTCTCAAGAGACCTATGAATGGGAATGGAAGAAGTGGATAAATTATGTTCAGCACAAATATCAAACTAGGAAGTATCAAATAGCCTTTATTTAAAAGCGTTATATAAGATAGAAACATTTTAGGGTTGAGGATAAAAATTTGCTAGAAAATGTTATATTAAGATAGAAATATTTTAAGGTTAAGGATGAAAATTTGTTAGAAAATGTTATATTAGGATAGAAATATTTTTAAGGTAATCAGGATGAAAATTTATTTGAAAATGTTATACCAAGATAGAAATAGGTTAATGTAATGAAGATGAAAATTTGTAAGGGGGAGGGAGGGGTTCAAGTTTTATATACAAAGGAGGGTTTTTTCCTTTTATCTGACATGAGCATACTAGGAAGTCTGGGGGGAGGGGAGGGTTAGGGTGGGAAGTCTGGGGGGGGTAGTGGGGGGGGGAAAAAAGGGGGTGAAAATGTAATTGTAAAACTTTTGCAATAAAAAAAAAAAGAACAACCTTTTAAGCATCTTAAAATTGACTGAGGATAAAAATGTAAAACTGGTTTTTGAGAAGGGTGGAGGTTATGTTTTCGAAAGTGGGGATGTTGTTGGCGATATTGTAAAAATCAACAATTTGCCTTATTTTTCCCCAAAAGCAAAGGTCAAAAGGCTCAAGAAACCTAACAAGAGGGCTCAGGGAGCTAATGCCCAGATAGAGCAGAAAGCTCCTGTGCCAGCACCCAGGTTGTCCAAACTCATGGACGCTGGACCTAATCCCAATGAAGCTCCTAAACCGGCTCCTAGGACATTCAAAGCCATTAAGGCTGAGCCCATTAAGGTCACAACTCCTCAGCCAACCCTGAGGAACTCTAAGGTGACCATTAATCCAGTGCCTATTCTCATTACTGAACAGACCAAGGCTTGTAATGGTAAGATACATAAGGTTGACAAAGTATGCATGGGTAAACCTTTACATTTGGATTGTGCTCATATATTACACCGCAGGCTCGGCCATGCCAGCTTCCCGGTTATTAAGAAAATGCAAGATTTTTCTGATGGGCTTAAGATAAAGAATCGTAATACCTATTTGGAATGTGCCATCTGTAAGGCAGCAAAATCTAAAACTGCTGCTATACCCAAGGTCTCTTCCCGTTGTGCAAGGTACCCTTATCAGCTGGTACACATGGATTTGGTTGGTCCTTTTAGACCCTCCCTCGGTAGGGGGCGTTATTTTTTAACGGTAGTAGATGATTACTCTCGTTATGGCCATGTATTTATTTTAAAGGACAAAACTGAAGTCTTTACCAACTTCAAATATCTTTACAACCAGATCCAAACGCAACACAAGGTGTGCATCGCTCAGGTGCAGAGTGATAGGGGGACTGAGTTTACATCCAAGATTTTTGAAAAGTGGATGAAGGAGAGAGGTATCCTCCATTTTAAATCATCCCCTCGAACTCCGTCCGAGAATGGTATTGTAGAAAGGAGAAATGGCGTGCTGCAGAATGTCATGAACTGCCTACTTGCAGATGCTGACATGAGCCAAGTTTTTTGGGCAGAAGCGGTCAAAATGGCTAATTATCTAGTCAACAGGACGTGGAGTAGTGCCATTAACCAAACCCCATACTTCCTGGTCCATGGAAGGAAACCTAGCCTCTCACACCTGAGAATTTTTGGTTCCTATGCCTGGGTCCATATTCCCAAGCACCTCAGAAGAAAGGGGGGCAAGGCATCAAGGAGGCTCAGATTTATAGGTTATGCAACCGGCAGCAAGGCCTCTAGGTTTGTAGACAAAAATAACCTTGTCATTGTCTCTAGATCAGCTTCCTTTGAGGAGGGGTCAAATTGGTCAAAAATTCATTCCAATGAACCTGGTTATTCCCCTATTAGAAGCGACACTGAACAAGCAGCACCACCTGAAGAGGATGAACCAACAAACTCCAAACAACTGACCAGCGAAGATCCAGATGGTGATGAATCCCTACCTGACTCTGACGATTCAGACAAGGAATCCCTGGGTGACTTCACACCTCCTGCCTCACCTAAACGACCATATCTTCGCAGCGCCTGGGACAGAGGCCCGCCCCATTTTGATTGGAAAGATACCTCCGGCAGCTCCAATTCTGACACCGATGCTCCGGATGACAATGATGATGGTGAGTGGCAATTTCCCAGACGGTCAAAATGCTCCAATAAAGGGGTGCCACCCAAAAGGTTGGACATTGGCTGTGTTGCCTCGGTCAACAGCGTTACCATGGCCCCTAAAACGTACTCAGATGTCCTCCAGCTTCCCGAGGAAGAACAGCGCAGGTGGAGGGTGGCAATGGAGCGGGAAATGGACAGTCTCAAAAAATTGAAAGTCTTCATCCCCATGGAAGTCCCCAAAAAGAGGAAAGCAATTGGCACCCGTTGGGTCTACAAGGTCAAGCCAATGCCCAACAACAAACTCCTCTATAAGGCCCGACTGGTAGCACAAGGCTACGCACAGCGCTACTTGCAGGACTTTGATGAAACATACTCCCCCACCGTGAGAGCGGAAAGTGTGAGGGCCGCTTTGGTCACCGCAGCAGCACATGGGGAACACATTTTTCAATTTGATGTGCAAACTGCTTATTTACACGCACATCTAAAACAAGAAATTTACATCAGAGGTGCCCCTGGATTTCAACGGCAGGAAGGCCACACCTGGCTTCTGAAGAAAAGTTTGTACGGCCTCAAGCAATCAGGCAGACTGTGGTACAAATGCCTGACCAAAACTCTCAAATCACTGGGTTTCCATCCATCTCCAGCTGATAAATGTACCTTCACAAGGGATACCAAAGGGGGGCTGGAGAAAGTCCTAGTGTATGTCAATGATCTTTTATATATAGGGCCTGACAAGGGGGGAAGTATTATATTTGCCAGGACCCTACAAAAAAAGTTCACTCTAAAGTCTTTAGGATATGTGGACAAGTACCTAGGCGTACAAATCATCACTACACCAAAAGGTTTTGCTCTCTCCCAAAAGGAAAAGATAGAGGAACTCTTGGTGAAATGTAAAATGGAAGATAGCAAGCCAACGGCTATCCCAATGCAGACCGACTATTATGGATTGGCACACAAGGATAGCCCAGAGTTCCAAAATAATACTCTATTTAGGTCAGTGATCGGCTCATTACTATATATAAGTAATTGGAGCCGTCCAGATATTGCCCTGGCCGTAAACCTGCTATCTAGACAAGTGGAACATCCTACCCAGTTCCACTGGTTGGCCATTAAAAAGCTATTAAGGTATCTCAAGACCACAGCAGATTACGTGCTTCGCTTGGAACCTGAGAATAGAGACAAGGCCCAATTAAAATGTTTCGCGGATGCGGACTGGGCCGGAGATACCAAGACACGTAGGAGTACTTCGGGCTTCTTGGTACTATTAAATGAGGCACCCATCCATTGGCATGTGGGGCAACAGAAATTTGTTTCGTGCTCCACCGCTGAGGCCGAATATGCATGCTTTTCAGAGGCAGGAAACGATCTGATATGGTTTGATGCCTTAATTTCTAGCATCTGGACACCACCGACTTTGCCCATCCAAATTATAGAAGACAACACCGGGGCCATAGGCATTGCCAAAGCCTATGCGGTGGGAAAAAGGTCCAGACATATTGATATCCGCTATCAAAATGTTAGGCAACTAGTAGAGATGAGGTTTATATCTTTATCACATTGTCAGACCAAATATCAAACAGCTGATATTTTCACAAAACCTCTACCAGCAGATAGGCACAAAGATCTGTGTAAAAAGTTATGTCTCACAGGGTAAAATTTGTTGTGCATTGCATTTGTATGTTTGCATGCCATCGGCTCGCAAGGAGGGGAACTGTCAAGTATTTGCAAGCCATTGGCACATATATCATACAGACACTAGTGGAGGCAGAAAGTGCCCCCACCCCTATGTGGAGAGGAGGGGCTTACACTGAGTATAAAACCCCCTCTAACCTTTCCACCATGCTCTCTTTTACGTTTGTTCTCCATGAGACATGATCTTTGATAGTGGTAGTAACACAAGCTGTGTGCCCCCTATCCTAATGGATATTAAGACAGCCTTTGTATATAGTTAATATGTTTTGTTATATGAATAAATACATTTATCACATTTATTCATGCATCTGCCTTTGGACTCTTCTATGCTCCTGGGTGTTTCTACGATCCCAATTTCCACAACCACAATCCTATCTTCTGTCCTTTACCATCATTATTTTATTTTTATTTATTTTATTTTATTTATTTTATTTTATTTTGTCAAGCATGTATTTTATGACAGATACAAGTGTAACCATAATTGTACATACATGAAAAGGATACGAATAAAAGAAAACATTAGGACAGGGACGGTAGGCCCGCTGGTGCTCTTATGCACGCCCCTTACAGACCTCCTAGGAATGGGGTGAGATCAACAGTAGACAGTCTAAGGTTAAAGTTTTGGGGGTTTGGGGATGAAACCACAGAGTCAGGTAGTGCATTCCACGCATTGACCACTCTGTTGCTGAAGTGGTATTTCCTGCAATCGAGTTTGGAGCAGTTTACCTTCAGTTTGTATCTATTGTGTGCTCAAAGTTAGCTACGTAGCCAGTTTTGTTTTTTCGCCAAAAATTATTCTGATCAAGATACTTAAATATTAAGTTAGCAGCTGTTATTATTCCCCTGCTTATTAATATTTTCCACCCAAGTTTGACTCTGACAATAAAACCTTTTTTTTTTTTTTTGAGCAGAGAGACAGAAATGTTCAGAGATCTCCAAGAATAGACAAAGGGGTCTTTTAAAAAAAAACAAAAACGAACCTCTGATGTCCCTTTTAATTTTTTATTTACTTTATGTTCTTTCCAGCTTCACCCCTTCCTTCAAAGCTCTCAGTTTTACAATAATTCCATAGAAGGGGTATATTTGGATGAGAAAGGAGATCTTACACCTGATCTGGACATTGTGAGCTGGATTGTTTTCCCAAATAAATCTGTCAAGAGAGTGAAATCTGGGAGCCTAGAAAAACGGGAATCCCAGGATTTTAAATTTTCCATTGACCGGAAGAATATCGCACAGGTGGAACTGCTGAACAAGGTGCGAGTAATCCTGTATTTATTTTATTCCACTGAAGGTGGCTATGACAGGAATACACTTGAATTCTCCATCGGTGGAGAATTGCTTTCAATGCCTTTGAGTTATCACATCATCTGATAAGACTCTCAAGAGTGAAAAACGCCTTTATTGGCCATGGATAATAATTTTCAATTTTCATACAAACCATTCACTGAGTCTATGGAAAGAAAGGTAGAATGAGGAGTCATTCAAACAATGTGGTTTACCTAGCCAAAGCAAAGTATGCAGGCAATATATACTTGAGCAATTAAATATCTACGTTTAAAATGAAAGTCTAAATTTTTAATGTGTGTGAAACACTAAAAGGAATGAGAAACAGAGAGGAGTGTGCAACTCAATCTTTTAGATCTATTTAGTCAAAGCTACGTCTCAGAATAAACCCTCTGCCATTTTTCTGAAAATAAGTTAATTTTCTGGGTATGTTATATATGCCGCCCATCTCACTATCCAGAGTTTTATTTCCTTTTCTCTCCTCAGCCCTTTCCTCCTTCTACATGTGTGGAAAGCTGTCGTCCTGGATTTAGGAAGGTGGCTCAGGAAGGGAGGCCCATTTGCTGCTATGACTGCCGTCCTTGTGCAGAAGGAACCATCTCCACAATGGAAGGTGGGTGACTCCATAGGAAAGGGGAAGACTTTTTTTTAAAAAAGTAGTTTATATTGAATATAAATATTAAAAAAGACATATGTAACATATACACAACAAACATTTATACAACATATACACAAAAAGAGTATAATTCCTTCATTTTTTCAGAGTGACATTCGACAATTCTACTTATGATATATTCCTTCACCTCTCCTTAATCTAATAACATATATATATATATATATATATATATATATATATATATATATATATATATATATATATATATATATATATATATATATATATATATATATATATTTAAATTGGTAATATTCAGGCATTTTTAACTAAAGAGTGACAAAGATTTTCTCCTTCTAACTTGAGTCACTTCCAAAACTATAAAAATGAGCCTTGTCTTTTCATCCCTATTCAGAAGAGAGAAGCCATTAGTTCTTGCTTCCTTGGCATGGGTGGGAGGAAAAAGAAACAATGGAATAGACCAACCAAATAATGGCTCTCCAGAAATAAAAACTGACCATTTCCTTGGTCCAGATGAAGGGGGGCATTCATATTTTTAGGGGACATTGCGACCTTGATTTCAACATCTTATTCATGTCAGGCTCCAAGTAATGCATCTATCAGCAATCAAACTCCAAGGCATTACTTCTCGTCAAAGAACAAAGTTATTTAGATACATCGTCTTGGTACTACTGGTCAAAAGCCAGTACTAAAGTTCCTGGGCTTTTCACCCCAATATAAGTTTCAGTTTCTCAAGTTTCCAAAACCACTGTCCCATTATCCAACCAAGGTGGGAACTGGTTGGTCGGCTACATCTCTCCTCCTCCTTCTCCGATCAGCCAGACGTTAGAATGTGGTTACTCATCAGTTAGGAATGCTGTTTTGAATGAAGACTCCACCCCCACTTCAGTTGCTGACTTTGTCAAGCTGAATGCATGTCAGAATGCCCAAAGATACAAACAATCCCACACCGCAATCAATTATAGGCTTGACAATTCCTTCCTGTGATTCACCTAATCCAGTACCAGCAGACCCAGTCTCTACATGGGTCATTGATGAGAGGACTGTGGGGTGTTTTAGATTGCATGTCTAACACATGCTTCATGGAATCTCACTGAGATTCCATTAAAGGCAGCCAGATCTCGTCCTGGGAATGTGTGGCAGAGAATTTCAGTTGCTTTTTGAACTTGTCTTTTTGCTTAATACTACTTAAATTTCTGAATGTGTCCATGCACGCGATCACCAGTTTCACTCCAACTATACAGATGATGGAAGAACTTAGTTTATGAGAGATATTGATCTTGCTCTTTTCAGATGCTGAAAAATGCACCAAATGTCCAGCAGATCAGTATCCAAATATCAACCGTGATGACTGTATATCTAAGACTGAAACGTTCCTATCCTATCAAGAAAATTTGGGGATCATCCTAGCTTCACTTGCCTTGTTCCTCTCTCTAGTAACAGGTTTTGTCTTGAGAATCTTCATTAAATTCCGAGAAACTCCCATAGTCAAAGCCAACAATCGGGACCTTTCCTACATCCTCCTCATCTCCCTCCAGCTTTCCTTCTTGACCTCTTTTCTATTCATTGGCCAGCCGAGGAGAGCCATGTGCCTTCTACAACAAACAGCCTTTAGCAACATCTTCACGGTTGCCATTTCTACCGTCTTGGCCAAAACAGTCACTGTGGTATTAGCATTCTTTGCCACAAAACCAGGGAATAATTTACAGAGATGGTTAGGGAAGACCTTGGCCAATTCTATCATCCTTTTGTGTTCTAGTGTCCAAGTTGTCCTCTGCACCATCTGGTTGGCCACTTCTCCTCCATTCCCAGAATCAGACATGTACTCACAACCTGCAGAGATCATTCTCCAATGTAATCAAGGCTCCGTTGCCATGTTCTACCTTGCCCTTGGCTACATGGGTTTCCTGGCTATCATCTGCTTCACGGTGGCTTTTCTGGCCAGGAATCTCCCAGGGGCCTTCAACGAAGCCAAGCTGATCACCTTCAGCATGCTGGTCTTCTGCAGTGTCTGGGTGTCTTTTGTGCCCACTTACTTGAGCACCAAAGGAAAATACATGGTGGCTGTGCAGGTCTTCTCCATCTTGGCGTCCAGTGCTGGTCTGTTGGGTTGCATCTTCCTCCCCAAGTGCTACATTATCCTTCTGAGACCAGACTTGAATACAAAAGAGCATCTTACAACCAGAAGAAATGTATAAATGTGAAATAGAGGAATTTGTGCTCTCAATATATTCCAATGGGCCAATCATAGAAAATGATCCACATGTTCTGACCTAGGCTTTCTTAGAAAATAAACAGCACAAACAAATTTCCAGCAAACCTCTTTAATTCATACGGCTGCAAATTACTTTTATTTACAGTCTGCAAGGCTTGATAAACAGTCTTTCAGAGGAAGGTTATCAACACCCACCTATCTCGTATGGAACGCTGCCAAAGAACTAATTTCCAGACGCAGGGCAACGCCAAACCCGGCACAGAGTCACAAATAGAAGTTTCAAATCTTGAATCAGCCAGAGGAACTAATTGCTTCCTGCAAAAGCTCACGTCCCATTCACTTCTCCTTTCTGTGTTATGGGAGAGGCCAATCTTCTCCAAGCCTTACTCCCAAGTCGATCCTGTTTCCTTAATTGTTCCTGTCTCCTGGCAGCTCTGCGCATGCACACACTGGGAACAGGCTCATGCTGTTCTTCTGCCTCACTGATGTCAGACTCCAGAGACTCCGGAGGCAGCAAAGAACTACCAGATGGCCTTGGCCCCCTCTCTGCCTCTGACTCAGAGCCATTTCCAAGCCTTCCCCAGACTCCAGGACTGGCCCACATTCCTCCCCAACCTCCTCACTGTCTGAATCTGCTTTGCTGAATCTGCTTTGCCTCTGATGGGCCACAACACCAAGTTGTCCTCCAGATATGATTTGGGAAAATGATTTTGCTTGAAATAATAAAAGGGCAGTTGGAAAATAGTGTCCCACATCCTTGTCCAGGAGAATTGCAATATGGCTGCTTAGTTCTTTGAACAGTCACTGCATCCTATCTGTCTTCAGCCTACCTGAAATGCCACACCACAAATATTTGAAACATGATGCTTGTGCAATGGGAATGTTGCTGATATGCCAGAAATATCAGAGAGCTGAGGTGGCGCAGTGGTTAGGGTGCAGTACTGCAGCTACTTCAGCTGACTGCTAGTTCAGCAGATCAGCGGATCAAATCTCACCGGGTCAAGATTTACTCAGCCTTCCCTCCTTCCAAGGTGGGTAAAATGAGGACCCAGATTGTTGGGGGCAATATGCTATTTAGTACACTGTCTTTGGTGTAAGCAGCCCAGAGTCCTTGGAGAGTGAGTGGCATAGAAATATGAATAATAAAAAAATAATAATAATAAATAATAAAATAATATTTTGGGAGGTTGGGGTTCTCTAAAAGTTCAATTATTTTTATTTAAATTATCAGCAAATGAAATTACTGGCAATATTGTAGTCAAGATCTCATCTGTCAATGTCCCAAGTAATGCACCCATAGAAAACAGAACTCCGAGGAAGGCAGGTTCCTCAAAGAACAGTTTATTGGATACTTCATATTGGCACAACTGGTGAAAGCCGGCTCTGAATTTTCCCATGGCTTTCACCTGGTTAAAAGTAAAAGTTTCCTTCCCCCCTCCCCCTGAAATCACTGGTCCAATTCAGGTATGACTGGTTGCATGGTTACTTGCTCCTCCTTTGGCCAGCCACATTGTGAGAATATCCTTGGTTCCGATAGGAAAACTTTATTTATTTATTTTTTTTATTGAAAAAGTTTTAAAACAAACACAATTTCCCCACAACCCTCTCTCCCAACCCCCCTCCCCCTCCCCGACTTCCCAGAGCAGAACACAAGGTATTTCTATTGACCTTTAACAATAAACTAACCAATCATCAAACTAACACCCCCTAAAAAAAAATTCTTAACCCCCCATATATAAAATCTTATTTCTTAAACATAATACTTCTAATATCACTTATATAGCGCTTATACAAATAAAAGAAATCATTCATAAACTATTTGATATTTTTTGGTCTGATACTTATTTTGTATATAATCAATCCATTCCCCCTCCCCGCCCATCACCATTGGTGTGGCAACTCTGAAGCCTCCAAGTTGGCTTCAGCCAGGTTTACTTCAGGGTTAGCATCAGCAACAGCAGCAAAAGAATGAAGAGACACTTCCCGCTCAAATTAGGAGGATACTCTGGATTATCTCCCTTGTGTGATGACCGAGGGCACGGCACAGAGATAACACAAACAGCTGGCAGTTCAAACTGCCCCTTTATTGCTCCAAATCTCCCCAAACTCTCCCACATTTCTGGCAAGTCCCAGTGCAGAGTGATAACAAAACCCCACACAAACCTCAAGAAGCCTCTGGCTGCAATTAGTCCAGGCCTGTGCTGTCCGCACCAAGACTGCATGGCAATAAATCCAAATATATTTGGCAAATCAAGGGCAAATCAAGGAGTTCAGGGAGCAAAAGATCCAGGTAATTAGTCCGGAACGCCAAAAGGTCTCTTGGCAAGTTCAAACATTGGCACGCAATACTTCAGGAACTCAGCGTTTGTTCCCGACAAATGCCCCTCCCCACAGCATCTCCTTAAGTCTCATTCCCCAGGTGTGCCTGCTGAAGATGGACACTCTCCTCACAAGTAGCCTACTCAGTCTGCAATGATCACACCTTCTCTGCACTCTCCAAGCCTTTGGATCAGGAGGGGGTGGTTCTTGCTCCTCGTCTGAGCTCTGTCTCTCATGTTCATCCTGCCTCTGTTCCTCCCTGCCTGCAGGCCTTACTAATTCTGAAAAGCCTTGCCTGGACTGACTCTGCCCTTCTCCAGCTTCCTCCAAGGCCAACGGAGCTGCCCTCTCAATCGCTGTCAGCTCTTGTTCCAGTTCATCTTCCCCCGCAGATTCAGACTCCAACGGGAGCAAGACACCTGGTCTACTACATTGTTATATGAAGGGGAAGATTCATTCTCTGAGCTTGTGGGTTGGTTTCTGAACCTTTAATTACCTGGCTAGGTAACATCTCTATCAGAGTTTTAAGGCATGTCTGTTAATGATGTCCAAGGATCGGGCCCAATAACTCCATCACACAGGTATTTCTTAAATCAATAGCTTTTATTGACATGGCATCTTATCATTGCAGGTACACATCTGGAACTGAGCCAGGACCGCATGGTTGGACCTTAAGTACCCCCGGGGCATGGCTAAGGTAAGGAGGGGTCAATGGGTTAGGGTGGTCCTTGGGGCTTGGCCTGCCCGGCTCCCCTGCCTCCAGTCCCAGGTCTGAGGCTAGGCATTTATCACTGACAAAACCCCCTCTAAATGCCTGTCCGGGGTCTCCTTGGATTATGTGTACCTGGGATGTTGTTTTTGGGATGACACCCAATTTGGATGTTAGATATGTATGCTGTTTGTTTTGCAATGGTTTCGTTAGGATGTCTGCTGTCTGTTCTTCTGTGTCACAGTGTATGACCTTTATGAACCCGATGTTTGAAAACTGTCTAACATGTTTATGTTTTATGTCGATGTGCCTCGACCTCTGACCAACTGCCTCGGCCTTTGATATTTCCACTGCAGCTTTATTGTCCTCGTGTATGGTTATTGGGTAGCTGGGTTCTGCCCATACATTTGTGAGCAGGTCATCAAACCAGACCAGGTTGTTGGCGGCTTTGGACAGGCATATGTATTCGGCCTCTGTTGTGGATGTGGCTACCAGATTCTGTTTGCCTGTGTACCAATGTACTGGGCTGTTATTGAGGAAGAATATGTAGCCTGAGGTGCTCTTCCTATTTTCACGTCCCCAGCCCAGTCAGCATCGGCGTAGCATGTGAGTGTGGGTCTTGTGGTAGTCTCGGGTTCTAGTGATAGGCAGGCGTCAGCGCTATGTTTTAGGTACCTCAGCACTCTTTTGATGGCTTCCCAGTGGTAGACAGTGGGGTTGCCTACATGTCGAGATAACAACTTAACTGGCAGGGCGATGTCGGGCCTCGTCCAGTTCGCAATGTATAATAGTGAGCAGATGGTGGATCTGTACAGTGTATTGTCCTTGAATGCCTCAGCCTCATTGTACATATCTTTTATGAAGTCTGGCTGCATTGGTGTCTCACACGTTTTGGTGTTTACCATGTTGCATTTTTGCAATAGTTCTAATATTTTGTCCTTTTGTGAGAGTTGAAAGCCTTTGTCAGTCTTTGTAATTTGTACCCCCAGGTATTTATCCACCTTGCCTAGTATCTTTAGCGAGAAGTGTCTCCCTAGCTTGTTGGCAAAGTCATTATATTTGCTAGGCTGATCGCTGATGTATAGTATGTCATCCACATATATTAAGACGGAGTTGCCTACCTTCTTAATGAAGAAGCAGTTGTCAGCCGAGGTGGCTGAGAATCCCATAGTTTCCAGAGTCTTGGACAAGCACTTGTACCAGCGTTTCCCTGATTGTTTGAGTCCATACAGACTTCTGTTTAGGACCCAGGTTTCCCCTTTCTTGGTGCTTTGGCTGGGTGGTGCTCTCATGTATATTTTCTTGTCTTGTTCGGCGTGCAGGTAGGCTGTTTGTACATCGAACTGATGTACTTCTAGGCCGAGTAGCGATGCAATCACCAGTGCACATTTCACACTTTCGGCCCTGACTGTGGGGGAATATGTCTCTGTATAGTCCTCAGGGTATTTTTGGGTGAACCCTTGTGCCACTAGTCTGGTTTTGTAGAGGACTTTGTCTCCTTCTAACGTTTTGATCTTATAGACCCACCTGGTGCCTATGGGTTTCTTATCCTCTGGGACCTCGGAGGGAGTATATACATTTAGCTCCCTTAGGCTGCTCATTTCCCTCTCCATGGCCTGTTCCCATTTTTCTTTTTCTCCCTCTGGTAACTTTAGTACATCCTCGTATGTGTTGGGGATTAGTTGGTTAGTGTGTAGTGACAAAACATAGTCCTCTAGCCTTTTTGGTGTCTTACCCCTGCTTGCTCTGACTGGCCTGGCTGGTGGTGTCTCAGTGTCGTGTAGGTACTTGGCTTCTTTCTCTGTGAGTGAGTCTACTTTGATGCAGGGGTGGTTCTCCTTCCATTCCCTAACTTGTACCCCCTGTCTCTTAGGTTTGCCTCTCTCCTGCTCTGTGGTCTTTCCTGTGTTGTGTCCTGCTCCCCCTTAGTTGCCTTCTGGATCATCCTTGTTAAGGGACACCTCGTTGAGGTGTATCTTGGACCAGTTGGCATTCTCGTGAAAGACAGCTGTTCATGATATTACAAATCTGTTGTTGCTGTCTATGAATCTATATCCCTTCGTCCCTGGTTCGTATCCCATGAACCTCAACCTTCTGGATATTTTGTCTCCCTTGCGCCTCAATTGCCTGGGGATGTGCACATCTGCTGTGACCCCAAATATATGTAAGTGTGACACCTGTGGTTTCTTTTGGTACATCAACTCATATGGGGTTTTATTCAGTACACTGGACCACAGTCTGTTTAATGTATAATTAGAATATATGAGTGCCTCTGACCAGAAATGTTGCCCTAGACCGGCATCCTCTAGTGCGCACCTCATCATGGTCTGTAGGGATTCCATTTTTTCATTCTACAACGCCATTTTAGAAGGCGGAGAACGGAGAAGATGTGTAATGGACTACCCCACGTGTCTTCAGCCATCATGAGAAGTCGCTTGACAGAAATTCAGACCCCCGGTCTGTCATTATCTGTCTGATCTTGGTATTATGTTGTGTCTCTACCCTTGCATAGAATTCTTTAAATTTTTGGAATACCTCACCTTTGTGCTTCAGGGTGTATACGAAGCCATAGCTTCGTATAGTGGCTGAAATCATCCACTATGGTCAAGAAGAATCTTTTCCTGTATTTAATGGAGGGCTTTAGTGGCCCCACTAGGTCCATATGTATGAGTTGGAAAATTGAGTTGGTGGTGCGTACCGATTTTTTGGGCCTAGGTTTTGTTTTTAGTTTGGAGCTTTTGCAAACAGAACACTCGAGGTAGTTCTCACAATTCTTTATTTTTACACCTTCGGAGCATTCCATCAATTTTTGTAGCACGGGAAAACCTATGTGCCCTAATTTCCTATGTAATAGGTGCGCACAGTTGTCATGCATTAGTTTCCCTATTGTCGACTTTCTTTCCCCGGGTAGCCCCTGCTCTCTTGTGTCACTGGTTGCGTGTGCATGGCTCACCCCCTCTATTTCCTCATTGTTGTTTTCCTTATTTGTGTTGCGTGTGTTGTCGGGTTTTGCCCTTAGGTGGTTGTTTACCTTGGGCGGTGTGTCTCTGGCTGGGTGAAAAAATGGTAAGTCCCCACTGATCACTGTTTTCCCTATGCTCTTGCCCCCTCTAGTTACATGTACCTTCCCTTCTTTGAATGTCACCTCGACATTGTTGTCCTTGCTCAGCTTTAGTGTGGCAAGTATGTTGTATGGTATATTTGGTACTAATAACACTCCCTGTACTGTTCCTATCCCTGGTACGTATGCGTTACCTTTTCCTGTCACTTGTATGTTGTTTTGGTTGGCCACCTTTATTATAAAATCCTCTTTAGTGAATGAGATCAGTCTGTTCTGATCGTATGTGGTGTGGTTGGTGGCTCCCGAGTCTAGCAGCCACGTGCCCTCTTTCCTGTCCTGATCGGTGTGCTGTTCTTTGTCCCCTAGTCCATACAGTGACCCAGCTTGGCTCTCTCTAGAGCTGTCCCTGTAGTTTCTTCTGTCCCTAGGGCTAGGGGAGTCTCTTTGTCTGTGCCGGTCATCTGGCGAGTGCCTATCGCTGTATCTTACCCTTTGATCTGGCCTGTCCCTCTGGTGTGGCCTGTCCCTGTCCCTAGTGTTCCTAGGGCAGTCCCTCTTGTAGTGGTTCTTTGAACCACATATGTAGCATTCTGTGTTGCTATGGCTTCTACCCTGTGGTTCGGCCCTTCTGCTGGGTCTCTGCTCCCTACGGTTTAGTGAGTGGTCTTTCCTGATACTATCCTCAGCTATGAGTTTACTGGTTAGTAGCTCTAGTGTGAGGTTCCTTGAGCCAAGGTTGTTTATTTATGTGATAAATGTGTCCCAGCTGGGGTCCAGGGAGTTCACAATAATGCTGATCATGGTTCTCTCACTTATGACCTCCCCTCTTTGAGTCAGTTGGGCCCTGGTGGCATTTAAAGACAACAAGTGTTCACTCGTTGAGGTCCCTGCCTTGAGTTTGGTTGAATAGAATTCCCTAGAGAGTCTGGTGGTGCTTGCTATATTTTGGCAGTAAAACAGTTTGTGCATTCTTTGTATTATTTCTACAGCCGTGAGGTGGTGGCTAATGCTAGGGTAAATGTTGGGGGTGATGCTGGCAATAACAATACAATAAGCCTTATGGTGTGTACAATCTAAATCAAAAGTCCAGGGTTTTTCTGGAGGGTCAGTAACTAGGGACAACAGGTCTTCCATGAGTAGGGTGACTTGGAGCTGTTGGTTCCAATCCAAAAAATTCTCCCCATCTAGTCTTAGTTTGGGAAAGTCATTTGGTAAAGTCCCTGAATTGTAAGTTAAATTACTTACATTGTGTCGCTGTCCATGGTTTCTCATGTATGGATACTCACAATAAGGCAGAGGGATGACTGTGGCAAGTCTGTACTGACTTGCTTCTATGGGCTTGCATCGGTCTATCTCTATGTTCCGCTCCGTTTCTCTTGCAGGGAGGCACTGCGCATGCCTGAAGTTCATTTCAGCCCAGCCGCCGTGGAGTGAGGAGCTTGTTTCTGCAGCTCCCGGGTGAAGGCCCCAATCTTCCGGATGGGCCTTCGGTTCCTCCTTGGCTGGCCTCGCTTGGCTGAAGTCTCTTCAGGTCACTGCCTGGACCTCTGGAAAGCGGTACGGATCTTCGGTGAAGGTCGGGAGTCCCGCTGGGGCCGCGAATGGCCCTGGATGGCCCGGCCTCGTGTGGATGCCACCTCCTGGTGTCGGGCCGAGTCCCCTGCCCGCCGATGGTTGCCCCCTGCCTGATGATGGTCCCACGGATTCTGGATCTGGTCCCGGTCGCCAGTTGGGTGAGTAGTCCCATCGTCTTCGGTGCTCTGTCCCCGGCTCCATCGTTCCCATGGGTGGGCCTCCTGGGTGTCATGGGTAGTGTTGGGTGTGTGTGGTAGCGGCCGGTCCCCTTGGGTGGGCATCGGCATAGGCCCCTCTTGTGTAGGTGTCCCCTCTGTGTTTTCGCCTGGCGCTGGGGTGTGTGTCCGGCAGCCTCATCTTGTCCCCTAGGGCCACGGTGATTAATTCTATCACCCCATCGACCTCGAGCTCGGTAGGCGAGCTTGTAGTTTTTAACTTAGGGCATTTTTGTTCGCCGCGGTGGTCTTGAGTGGTTACTTCTGAGTAGGCCCCAATTTCCACCATGAGATTTGAATCTCGGGCGTCTATTGGTGGTTGGTCGGCCATCTTTGGTGACTCACCACCCAAGATGGCCACCGCAAAAGGGCACGAATTCTTTTTCAGCCTTTTCGGTGGGCTTTTGGTGGGGGCAGTCTTCTCTTACCACGTCTTAGTCATTGTAGTCGGACTCGTCTTCATCTTCCTCACTCGCTGCTTCGCAGTTTTTGACCAGGCTTTGGAGTTCCGTGATGAGGTCGGTGTTGTTTTGTGCTGAGTCTATTAGTTTGAGGAGTCTTTCCTTCAGGTCGTATTTCTCTTTTGTTGGGCTCCCTGGTTCCTTCCACCCCTCGTCGCGTCCGGTTGGGGTGCATGGGTGGTAGAGTAGGCCGCTCGTCTCGGGTACCTTTCCTTGTGTGTCTTCAGGCTGGGCAGGTCGTTCTGCCATCTTCTTGGTGAATGCCCTGGTATTCACCCTGTTCATCGTGGTTCTTTACATGGAGTCCTCTGGCATGTCCTGGAGTGTTAGGATTGGGCTATTAAACCATCCTCTGCTACCATATTGTTAATGATGTCCAAGGATCAGGCCCAATAACTCCATCACACAGGTATTTCTTAAATCAATAGCTTTTATTGACATGGCATCTTATCATTGCAGGTACACATCTGGAACTGAACCAGGACCGCATGGTTGGACCTTAAGTACCCCCGGGTGTGGCTAAGGTAAGGAGAGGTCAATGGGTTAGGGTGGTCCTTGGGGGTTGGCCTGCCTGGCTCCCCTGCCTCCAGTCCCAGGTCTGAGGCTAGGCATTTATCACTGACAATGTCAGTGTTTATAAGGGCTTCAGCTGTGGGTGTATAAAGTGAAGGTCTTGTAATGATCTGGTTATCTGTGAGTCTTCTGATGGGGAGGTTATGAACGGCATGGGGCTTGCGTGGGTTGGTTGAGGGTCAGAGCTGTCTCTGGTTGACTATGTGCTTGATTTGGATTCTGAGAGGTTTGTAAGCTGCTCATCGATCAGTGTGTCTATTGATGGAATTGCTAGTGGAATGCCAGGCTTCAATGAACTCACGAGCGTGCTGGATGGTTGCGTGGCTGGTGATTTTTGTGTTGCTCCAATCAAACAGGTGCTGTTTGGTGTCAGTGTGGGTAGAGGTTAAGGATTTGGGAGAATAGAATAGAATAGAATAGAATAGAATAGAATAGAATAGAATAGAATAGAATATTTATTTATTTATTTATTTATTTATTTATTTGTTTGTTTGTTTGTTTGTTTCTTTGTTTGATTTATATGCTGCCCTTCACCGGGCAGCTTACAATGCTTATATGCTGCCCTTCTCAGGGCGGCTTACAATGCATTAAGCAATAGCCTTCATACTTTTGTATATACCTGCTTAGTAGGGCTTTCGGCCCCAGCCAAGTGGTTCTTTTTTATACAAAGTCAGTTTATTGGCCCCACAATCTGGGTCCTCATTTTACCTACCTCGAAAGTATGGAAGACTGAGTCAACCTTGAGCCTGGTGAGATTAGAACTTCACTTTAGTGGTTCATGTCAGCGCTTGGGAAATCATAGTTTGGAACGCTGAGAGTTATTCCTAGGGGTTGGAGGATTCTGGCTGTTATTTCCGACATCCCTTTTGTATACAATAGGGTTAGGTTTTGCATGGTGGTTGGCTGTGTAATGTGTTGTGGTTTGCATGCTGTGTCGGAATAGGATGTTTTTTGGATAGCCATTATAGAGAAAGACGTCGAGCAACCATTTCTCTTCCACCTTTCTTAGTGTTGTGGTGCTGCAGTGTGTCCTGGCCCTTTTGAACAGGATCTGGATACAGCTTCTTTTGTGTGCAGTGGGGTGGGGTTGCTTGCGAAGCTGAGGATCTGGTCCATGCGCATGGATTTGTGGTAGACAAAGGTTTCTAGTTCTCTGTTGTCTAGTGTCCTTATGTCAATGACGAGGATTGAGAGTCTGTTGTCTGTTTCCTCTTTGCATGTGAATTTGATGTTATTGAGTAGTTGGTGTCTTTCTTCAGTTTAGGAGCATTTGATAATGGTGTCATCAAAGGTATCATCGATGTAGCGTGTCCAGAACCACAACTTTCACTTTATATTGAAAATTCAATTTTGAATTGAGGAAGCTTCTTTCATGAGAAGCAAAACATTTTCAAGGAAAAAACCAAGGAAGTCCATTTGCCTTTTGGAAAAGCACCATTGGGACAGAGAAATTGAGATATACCGTATTTTTTGGAGTATAAGATGAACCGGAGTATAAGATGCACCTTAGTTTTTGGGGAAGAAAATAAGAAAAAAGTTGATTGGTGGGTGGATCAGCCTCCCAGAATAACCCCAATCAGTTGTTCCCAATGGTGAATTTTAGCAACAGGTTAATTGGTTGTGAGCTCTATGCCTTGCTTTTTTTTTCAGCCTCTGAAATTTCTGAAACACTGTTTCAGAAAAAACTTTTTTTTTCTCCCTCTGAAAGCCTCTGAAACAGAGTTTCAGAAAAAAAAAGCCTTTTTTTTTTCTGAAGCTCTGTTTGGAGGCATTTTTTCTGAAGCTTCTTTCAGAGGTTTTTATTCTGAAGGACTATCTGTACTCTGTTCAATCTCCTTTCTTCGGTATTGGTATATAGATTAACCTCTTCCGATCTGTTGGTTATTGTGTCATTCTCCAGATTTGTTAGCATAGTTTGGTTAGAGCCTTTACTGATTCTACTTATGAGGCCCTTTCACCTCCCATTTTTAAGTTTGCAAATTACATTTTTATGTTTGTTTACTAGTCATATGCGTAGAATTTCTCCTTATTTTCGGTTCAGTGTTTTAGTGTTCACTGTTTTTAGAATAGTGTAATTTTAATTTTGCTAACAATTTGAATGTAGGCCCCTCTTGATCTTGAGGCCCTAGGCTGAAGCCTAGTTAGTCTACAGGAAAATCCGGCCCTGTCTGTGACCCTCCTACTAGTATTTTGGAGGCGAATCCTTCAGTACCTACTGTCTAATAAACACTGCAGTAAACCTTGATTCTTTCCTTTGTATTCTGAATTTTGATTCCACACATTCTAAGTCAGGATGAATATCTTCTGGGACGGAATCTTAATTTAAAGTCTAAAGGCCATGGTTGCCCATATACAATTTCAAAGGCAGACATATATGTTTAGTTCCCTTAAAGATGGGTTTTTCACAAGTAGGAGAGCCAGGGAAAGTCAGCAAAATCAACTTGAATCCTCCGGAAAGGGTACCGGTCTCTAGAAAGTCAGGAAGGACCTGGCCTTAGCCCCCTTCCTTTGGAATAGGCTAAAGAAACTGCACAGATACCAATCATTTCCTATGTCTCTCTTTGAATTCTTTCTCCTACCCAATGTTGGTTGAACTTTTGAACTGCTGTGTTTGCTCCTTCATGGGTCTGGTAAGAGGAACATGGTGACTCATGAGGTTAAAATGCTGGCCTGCTGATAGGTAGGCCCGTGTTCAAGACCCATTGCTGCCACAAGCCAAAGGTGAGCTCCTGTCATATGCTCCAGCTCCTGCTGACCCAGCAGTTCAAAAGCAGGTGACTGAGAGTAGATTAATGGGTATCACTTCAGAGGGCAACTTTATGGGACATGAAAGGAGCCCCCAAATGGGTCCCCCAGGGTGATGATGGTATCACTGGCAAATCCTTTAACCACAGAAACATTTTGGTGCTTCTGACATAGAAAAAAATAATGAGTCTGGTTATGGAACATAATCTTTGTTTTACAGCCATTCTTGAAATAATCCCTTTCTCTTTCTCTTTCAATTTCTATTTCCAAACTCCTAGTTCACAAGTTATTGTTTGGTGCTTTTCCTATGTCTTTTTCTTCCTCAGTTGCTGCTCCATACATTTTTCTGTCTCAAAATAGGGACTAGTTAAAACTAGTTAAAACTAGGGACTAGGGACGGTAAAGATTCTCCCGCACATGCGTGCTAGTCATTCCCGACTCTAGGGGGCAGTGCACATCTCAGTTTCTAAGCCAAAAAGCCAGCGCTGTCCAAAGACATCTCTGTGATCATGTGGCAGGCATAACTCAACACCAAAGGAGCACAGAACGCTGTTACTTCCCACCAAAGTGGTTCCTATTTTTCTACTTGCATTTTTTACATGATTTCGAATTATTAGGTTGGCAGAAACTGGGACAAGTAACGGGATCTCACCCTATTACGTGGCACTAGGGATTCGAACTGCTGAACTGCTGACCTTTCGATTGATAAGCTCAACATCTTAGCCACTGAGTCACCACATCCCTAATGGACTAGTTAGTCATCTCTAAATAAGATTCACAGATGGCTACAGATCTATCTATAAATTTTACTAGGTAAAAAGTCCAAGTAAATACATATTAGGTGTCCCTTTTTCTGACCATGCTAAAAATCTCTCTTTATTCTGGGTTTTCTAAAAGCGTTTTATTAAAAAGATCTGGGCCAGATTCTCCAATCTTCCTCATTGGCCAATTTTCAAAGCTTGAAGTCACTAGTTCTCCCTCCTTCAGGGTTGAGAGATCTGAAAGTTCTCTTCCATACAATTATCCAAATCATAGTGGTTTACTTGTTGTCTTAATTGCCCTAGAGAGGTTTCTGCAAACTTAAAAAAAATGTCACACAAACATGTCAGGAAATATTTTGGTGTCGATATCAGACTTCCAAAGCAATGTTGGGTGGAGTCTGTGTCAGAAATGCTGGGTATATACAGAAAGCCAATTTGATGGTAGCTTTAGATCAAAGCAGATTCTGTGTTTATGTCCCGTAGCTGACTCTGATTTGATCCGAAGCATCTTACAGAAATAACAGAACAACAGATTTGGAAGAGACCTTGGAGATCTTCTAGTCCTTCCCCCCTTCTCAAGCAGGAAACCCTAGGTTTGGTTTCTTCCACCTCTTCTTTTTCTCTCTTTAAAAGCAGGTGACACAGGAAAGACTCAGTCAGGGACATAATACATGTTGCTTCTGCTTCTCTTTCTGCTGATTCTGTGGCCATGGGGATCTGGTGTGATGCACAAAGCCAAATGCCTCCTGACTCTGCAGCAGAGTGAAGTGGATCCAGAGCATCGTTACAAGACAGGAGATTATATGATCAGTGGCATAGTCTCGGCAATGCAGGCTAAATTTCAACCATTAAGCTTTGATAGAAGTCCTTCAACAAAATTGTCAAAGTAAGTCAATCCCTGCACACTACATTAGAGGCACTTCAATAAATGTGTAAACATTTATTCAAAAAACACAAGATGCTCTCTCACTGATCTGCTCTCTTTGATAACTTACTTTCTGAGTCCTTTTTGTGTCCCTACTGCACACTACAGAGCACGAAACTCATTTTAAGCTTTAAAGTATAAAACCTCAGTCAAAATATGTTTCCCCATCCATTTTCCATTCTGTCCTATGAGTAGAGCTAGAGGTAAACTCAAGGTAAACCGCTTCAAACTCAATTGCAGAAAATATGACTTCAGCAACAGAGTGGTCAACGCCTGGAATGCTCTACTCAAGTCCATTGTTACATCCTCAAACCCTCACAGCTTCAACCTTAAACTGTCTACTGTGGACCTCATACACCATTCCTAAGAGGTCTGTAAGGGGTTGTGCATAAGCGCACCGGCGTGCCTTCCATCCTTATCCTACTGTCCCCATTTTTTTGTATTCTTTCCTTCGTTCATGTCCATGTTCATACTTATACCTGCTATCTTGTACATGTTTGACAAAGAAAGAAAGAAAGGAAAGAAAGAAAGAAAGAAAGAGTGGATAAAGAGAAACAAAAGAAAATCTCTCTTCCACCTCACCTCTGAGGCTGCGACAAAGAAGAGGGCAGCATCACAGGGCAGTACAAGAAATAAGGGTTGGAAACTATTCAAGGAGCCTTGGTAGTACAGTGGTTTAAAGCACCCTGTTATTAATACAGCTTCCCTGCAATTACTGCAGGTTCAAAACTTACCAGGCTCAAGTTTGACTCAGCCTTCCATCCTTTCTAAGGTAGATTAAACGAGGACCCAGTTTGTGGGGGCAATAAGCTGACTTTGTATAAATATACAAAAGTATGAAGGCTATTGCTTAACGCATTGTAAGCCTCCCTGAGTCTCCGAAGAACGGCGGCATATAAATCAATTTTTTTTTAAAAAAAGTAGAAAAGCAACCTGGAATTAAGGAGAAACTTTCCAACAGTGAGGACAATTAACCAGTGGAACAGAAGTTTCCTCCAGATGTTGTGGGCACTCCATCACTGGAGGTTTCTAAGAAGAGACTGGACAGTCACTTGTCTGAGATGGTATAGGTTCTCCTGCTTGAGCAGGTGGCTGGACCAGAAAACCTCCAGGTTCCCTTCCAACTCTATTCTATTCTATATTCTGTGGGACACCTGATCCAAGCACAGCAAAATGTTGTTTTTTTCTGTCTGCATCAGAGATGACTCCATCATTGTTTCTCCACGCTAAAATTTACTGCTCGGATGAAAGCCTCCCAGTTAAGAACGTAGGAATAGATATCTCAACGGTGCTATTTTTCAACCATGACCTGGTTGACTGAGAAACTCCATAGACATATAGGAATTGATAGACAGGGAAAATATATCTCATTCTTGTTCACAAATTCATGCCAGGAAACAAGCAAAAGCTTTAAATGAAATAATAATCTATTGGTTGGCTGATTGCTTTTGTTAGTCATTTGTTTATAGAATTCATAGAATTCACTATGAATTCTATAAACAAATGAGACCCGTTTTGTCTCTGGGTGGCTTACAATTAAAAGAAACAATTGAAAACAGGAAAAGAATCAAAGAAAGGCCCCTGAACAAGAAAAAGTAAGCAACAATATTTTTTCAACTTTGACTTGGCCCAAGACCTGATGGTTAACAGACTCTGAATATCATCAAAAGGTAACCAACTAAAATCGATCTAAAAGAGACTCAACCTTCTCTCTGTCCAAGATACGGAGAAAATAACCTGGTCTTGAACGGTTTCTGAATATTATCCATGCAGGAGCTATTTTGAATCAGTTTAAACTCTGGGACCAATGCCAAATATATTGATAATATCTAGAACATACAAGAGATAATAGTTCCTTTTATCTCTCTGGGTATATCAATCAGTTTTAAGAAGACAGAGGAAGCAAGCCATCACATATATTAAATATTAAATGCTAGAAGAAAAGCGCGTGAAATTGAAGCGTTGCAAGTTTCACCAATTAGGAGACTGACTTTTAACTAATATTGTATGATCCAAAAATCTTGTATTGATACTGTGTTTCCCCTGAAATAAGCCCTGCCCTGAAAATATTTAAACGCATGTGCAGCTTGTCCCGCCATTTATTTTAGTTTCCTCTAGTTAGGGTTAGGGAGACACAGCTGGAAATCAGGTAAGATTGCTCCACCTGCCCCAAAGTAATAAGACGTACCCGAAAATAAGGCCAAGCACTTATTTTCGGGTTCAAAAACATGTAAGACAGGGTCTTATTTTCAGGGAAACACAGTATTATTCTTTTTCTATTAATGTTTTTGTTAATATTTTCGAATATTCCAAACTGTTTGGGGGTAAAATTGTGACTAAGTGTACTAAAACTATTCTCATGGAATGAAAGTTCAATGTTATTTTCATTCATATGTTCATATCTGTAGAACATCAACCAAGTATTATTGGAAATTTGTACCTTTCCTTTTCACCATTGAGGACATCAACCAAAATGACCAATTCTTACCCAACATCACTTTGGGTTATAATATCTATGAAAATTTCTTCAAGGTAGAGATGACTACAGATCCTTTGCTGGACCTGCTTTCAGATGGGGAGGCCAATCTGCCCAACTACAGGTGTGGAAGGCAGAGAAACACAGTGGCTGTTCTGGAAGAGGCCGAGGCTGGCATCTCCATTCAGATTTCCACCATGTTGGGCACCTACAAAGTCCCTCAGGTGTGTCTTTCTTGGGAAACAATGTTCAATTGTGTGATTTTCAATCAGAATTGCATTTTCTTGTTATATTTAAATAACATCTTCCATTTCTTCCAGATCAGTTATAGTTTTGCTTCCAAGATTCTGGGGGATAAAACTCAGCATCCTTTCTTCTACACGATGCTCCCTGCTGAAGGAGTCCAGTACCCAGGGATGGTCCAGCTTCTCCTCTATTTCAAGTGGACCTTGGTTGGTCTTGTTGCTCCAGAAACTGACCAGGGGGAGAGATTCATGAGGACAATGTCTGCTTTGATGTTGAAGAATGACATTTGTGTGGTTATATATCAAAGCTTTACATTGAATGTCGCTGAAATGGATTTCAAATTAAAAGAATATTACAAATGGAGAAAAGTCAATGTCTTTGTTTATGGTTCAGAGACTAATTCATTCTCATTAGGAATGGCAGTTATCAACACACTACTTACACATCTTCCAAAACCTGTCATAGATAAAGTCTGGATCACCACAGCTCAGTGGGATCTCAGTCTTGATTTTATGTTTAGTGTGTATTCCTGGAAACACATTGATGGCATTTTTTCTTTCTTGATAAAGAAAAGAAAATGGGCAAACTATGAAGATTTTAAAACTTTGGTTAAGCTCCTAATTAACTTTTTGGAGAAAACCTTTATATGTTCATCCACCAAGGATGCTCCTTCACTGAAAGTCTGGAGACGGTGTAGACAAACAGAAGAATTGGAGGCTTTGAGGAAAGAGGAGATTGATCGGATCCTAACCCTGGACAGCTACCTCATTTACAACACCATTTGGTCTGTGGGAAAGGCCTTAAATTCAGCTTACATAGCCGCATTCAAGAGATCAATGAGAAACAGGGGCATGAAGGTAGAAGATCCAAGGCTAAAGGCTTGGCAGGTACTTCTTTTCCATTAGACATGTTTCCTCAAAATATGGGAAATAGTTTTATCACTGGATGACTTGGTTATTTATTCTGAAAAATGAAATTACTCAGAAACTCAATTCCAATCTAATCACAACCTTCTGTTTCCTTCTGCTCTTATCCTCCCCCCATCAGGGGTGGGATTCGCACAATTTACCTACCAGTTCGCCCAGCACCAAAAATGTGAGCACACGCGGGCTTGCTTCACTCACGATATGCAACCTCCACACATGTGCATGGCTTGAAAATGTGGCTAAATAGGAGGGCATAGCGCTGGGGCAGGTCGCTACTACCAGTTCGCCCAAACTGGGCTGAATACCACCTCTGCCCTCCCCCCTGCCAATATTCTCTTGTTTTAATTTTATGTTTTTTCAAAGCGAATGCATTGGTTTCTTTTTTTCCCCAAACTGATGAAGTTGGCACAAACAACAAGCCATCAAATGATAGCAAGAAGAATAATATCAACCAATATCTTTCAGTGAGGATGCTTGCAGTGTGACGTTACTGATCTTCACCACTGAAGACCCTGAAGAAAGCACAGGAAAGTAAGAATAGCAAAGCTACCTAGTGCACCCTTGGGGTGCACCCGGAGGCTCCAGCTGGTCCAGAATGCGGCTGTGCAGGTTGTTACGGGAGCTTCCCATTACTCCCGTGTAACACCTCTCCTGCGCGAGCTGCACTGGCTGCCGGGGGCCCTTTAGATCCGCTTCAAGGTGCTGGTACTTACCTATAAAGCCCTTCATGGCATGGGCCCAGGGTCCTTGCAAGACCACCTCCTACCGGCCTCCCACCGCCCAGTGTGCTCACATAGGACTGCCCTTCTCCGGGTGCCATCGGCCAGACAATGTTGGCTGTTGGCCCCCAGGATGAGGGTGTTCTCTGCGGTCGCACCCACCCTCTGGAATGGATTACCCACCGGGCTCCGGACAGCCCCTGACCTCCGCACTTTCTGCGCCGACCTGAAGACATAGCTTTTTCAGCAAATTCCCTGATCTGCCGCGAGGTTTTAATTGTCTGGGGATTTTAAATTGGTTTGTTTTATTTATAAAATAGCACTATTTTATTGTTATGTTGTTTCTATTCTGTGAGCCGCCCTGAGTCCTATGGGAGAAGGGCGTCATATAAATTTGATAAAATAAATAAATAATACTTTACTTGGGCAACTAAGGATACAACACAAGAGAAAAATTTAACAACAACCCCCAAGTTAAAGGAAACTCTGACTGGATGAAATTTCAGGCATCTGTTTTTACATTAATTAAAAATGATTTTTAAAAAAAAAAAAAATACTTGTTTGTCTTTAGAGGAGTTGTATATTTCTATTGCTCTAATACAGCAGTGGGACCATGAATGACCACATTCCTAACTTCTGTCCTTTACCATCATTATTTTATGTTTATTTATTTTATTTTATTTATTTTATTTTGTGAAGCATGTATTTTATGACAGATACAAGTGTAATCATAATTATAAATTCATGAAAAGGATATGAATAAAAGAAAATATTAGGACAGGGATGGTAGGCATGCTGGTGATATTTATTTATTTATTTATTTATTTATTATTGAATTTCAATACCGCCCTTCTCCCTGAGGACTCAGGGCGGTGTACAGCCAAAATTAAAAAACATGCAGGACAAATATTAAAAAAACAATTAAAAGATATATAAATTTGGCCCAATTAAACTCATTACCAATTAAAACATTTAAAACATTTAAATACAGTTAAAAATTTCATCTTAAACCAGCCCGGTTTGTTTGAAAAAATGGGTTTTAAGGGCACGACGGAAGGCACTGAGGCCCTGGATTCTCCTTATCTCTGGTGGGAGCTGATTCCAGAGGGTAGGTGCCACCACAGAGAAGGCCCTCCCCCTGGGGGTCACCAGCCTACACTGTCTGGCTGATGGCACCCTGAGGAGGCCCTCTCTGTGGGAGCGCACGGGTCGGTGGGAGGTCGTCGGTAGCAGCAGGCGGTCTCGAAGATAGCTAGGCCCTATGCCATGGAGCGCTTTGAAGGTGATAACCAGCACCTTGAAGCGCACCCGGAAGACCACCGGGAGCCAGTGCAGCTCGTGCGGGAGCGGTGTTACATGGGAGCGCCATGCTACTCCCGTCACTACCCGCGCTGCTGCGTTCTGGACCAGCTGGAGCCTCCGGGTGCTCCTCAAGGGGAGCCCCATGTAGAGAGCGTTGCAGTAGTCAAGGCGAGAAGTGACGAGGGCGTGAGTGACTGTGCACAGGGAATCCCGATCAAGAAAGGGCCGCAACTGGCGAATCAGGCGAACCTGACAAAAGGTTCCCCTGGTTACAGCCGTCAGATGTTCCTCCAAGTACAGCTGCATGTCCAGGAGGACTCCCAGATTGTGAGCCCTCTCTGTGGGGGCCAATGACTCGCCCCCAATAGTCAGTGATGGAGTCAACTGACTATATAGGGATGCTGGAAGCCACAGCCACTCAGTCTTGGAAGGGTTGAGCTTGAGCCTGTTCCTCCCCATCCAGACCCGTACAGCCTCCAGGCACTGGGGCATCACTTCAAGGGCATCGTTGGGGTGGCCTGGGGTGGAGATGTACAGCTGGGTGTCATCAGCGTACTGGTGGTATTTCACCCCAAAGCCACGGATGATCTCACCCAGCGGCTTCACATAAATGTTGAACAGAAGGGGCGAGAGGACCGATCCCTGCAGCACTCCACAAATGAGAGGCCTCGAGGTCGACCTCTGCCCCCTTGCCAACACAAACTGCGACCAGTCGGAGAGAAAGGAGGAGATCCACCGCAACACGGTGCCTCCCACCCCCAACTCTTCCAGCCGGTGCAGCATGATACCATGGTCGATGGTATCAAAAGCCGCTGAGAGGTCTAACAGGACCAATACAGAGGAACAACCCCTGTCCCGAGCCCTCCAGAGATCATCAACCAACGCGACCAATGCCGTTTCCGTGCTGTGCCCATACCTGAAACCCAACTGGAACGGATCTAGATCAGATGTTTCCTCCAGGAATTGCGGAAACTGTCGTGCGACCACACTCTCAACAACTTTCACCATAAAGCGAAGGTTGGAGACAGGACGATAGTTGGCCAATATTGCCGGATCCAGGGACGGCTTCTTGAGGAGACACCTCACCACTGCCTCTTTCAAGGCAGTGGGGAAGTAACCCTCACTCAACGAAGTGTTGATAACACCCTGGAGCCAGCCTTGTGTAACCTCCCGGGAAGCCAGTACCAACCAGGAGGGACACGGGTCCAGTAAACATGTGTCCACACTAAGTCTCACCAAAATCCTGTCCACATCATCAGGAGTCACAGCATCAAACTCCTCCCAGATAACATTCTCAAGACTATTCCTCGTCACCCTGCCCTGATCTACCCAGTCAGAGTCCAAATCCCCCCGGATCTGAGCGATTTTGTCATACAGGTATTGTCCAAAATCCTCCGCCCTGCCTTCCAAGGGATCCTCCCGCACTCCCGGATGGAGCAGGGAGCGGGTAACCCTGAAGAGGGCGGCCGGACGATTCCCTGATGATGCAATAGAGGCGGAAAAGTAATTAAACTGTGCCGTCTTTATCGCCACTAGGTAGGCCTTAATATGCGACCTTACCCGTGTTCGATCAGATTCAGCGAGACTGGCCCTCCAACCGCTCTCCAGGTGTCTTTTCTGGCGCTTCATTTCCCTCAGCTCCTCAGTGAACCAAGGAGCTGCGCGGGATCAGCACCGGGTCAGAGGCCACAAAGGCATGACTTGGTCCAAGGCCCCACCAGCCGCCCGGTCCCAGGCGGCTACCAGCTCCTCGGCCGAGTCATGTGCTAGAACCTCAGGAAATGGCTCAAACTCCATCTGGAACCTCTCAGGATCCATCAGGCGCCTGGGGCGGATCCATCTAATTGGATCCACCTCCCTGCGGCGGGGGGCAGCGGTTCGAAAATCCAGGCGCAGGAGTGAGTGGTCTGTCCATGACAAGGGTTCCACGTCTATAACAAGACCACTCAACCACTGGCCAGAGACAAAAATCAGATCCAGAGTGTGACCTCCCCTGTGAGTAACATGAACTAACTGGGTCAGGTCCATGACCATCATGGAAGCCATGAACTCCCGAGCTACCTCAGACGTTTCACCAACGGATGGCAAGTTGAAATCACCCATGACTAAAAGCCTGGGTGTATCTACTGCCACCGTGGCTATCACGTCGAGTAGCTCAGGTAGGGCTGTTGCCATGCAGCAGGGAGCCAGGTACGTAAGCAACAAGCCCATCTGAACCCCACGACCCCACCTCACAAGGAGGGACTCACATCCGGCTATCTGAGGCACAGTGGTCTCCCTAGGACCCAGATCCTCATTAATAATAACCGCCACCCCCCCCGCCCCTCCCCTGGGCCCTCAGCTGATGGAATGCTATGAAGCCTGGTGGGCACAATTCAGCCAGAGGGACACCGCCCTCTGGGCCCAACCAGGTCTCCGTAATACCTGCCAGGTCCTCTCCTCCCTCTTGTATAAGATCATGAATGAGGGGGGCCTTATTTACCATGGACCTAGTGTTGCATAACATCAGCCGAAGGCCCAGATCCTGAGTGTCTAAGCCACCTAGTCTCCGAGAGGAGCCATGGGGACTGGGGCAAGCAATTGCTCTCAAACAGCGAGTGCGAGCCCCCAACACATGATATGCTCCTGCCATATCTGCCCCTCCCATCTACCGTGCTGATGGTACAGACCTCATAGGTATCGTCCCCCATCCCTTTCCCAGTCCCTCGACCAGCACCTCACAAATCGTTACCCTGTGCCAGGCTCGGCTCTGACCCTGGTGGATTCCCCCCCATCCCCCAGAGTCTTCTTCCCAATTTCTCAAGAAAGATCATTACAACCCCCCCTCCCAGAACCCCTTAAAATCTTAAAAAATTTCCCTAAAAAACCCCAAAAATTCTCTTATGCATGCCCCTTACAGACCTCCTAGGAAAGGGCGGGGGGGATCAGGGGAGAAATGTTCCCGGTTCGGACCGGATCATCTGATCCGGTAGTGATGGAGACGGATGATTCGGAGAACATCCTCCCCCCACCCAAGCCCAGCTGAGCCGCACAATCATCAGAGGCTTTTTTTTTTACTTTTAAAAGCATTTTTTCTACAACCTCCTCTGCCGAAAAAATGCTTTTAATAGTAAAAAAAAAAAGCCTCTGATAATCGCGTGGCTCAGCTGGGATCATCAAAGGCTTTGAAAAGAAAAAAAGCCTCTGCCCATCAGGCAACTCAGCTGGGATCGTCAGAGCCTTTTGAAAGCATTTTTTTACAACCATTTCGCTGAAGAGGTTGTAGAAAAAATTGTTTTAAAAGTAAAAAAAAATGGCCAGGCCCACCCAGTCACATTACCCACACCCACAAGCCACACCCACAAAACCAGTTTTAACAAATTTTAGATTTCACCACTGGGTGAGGTCAACATTAGACAGTCTAAGGTTAAAGTTTTGGGGGATTGGGGATGAAACCACAGAGTCAGGTAGTGCATTCCAGGAATTGACCACTCTGTTGCTGAAGTTGTATTTCCTGCAATCGAGTTTGGAGCAGTTTACCTTCAGTTTGTATCTATTGTGTGCTCAAAGTTAGCTACATAGCCATTTTTGTTTTTTCACCAAAAATTATTCTGATCAAGATACTTAAATATTACATTAGCAGCTGTTGTTATTCCCCTGCTTATTAATATTCTTCCACCCAAGTTTGACTCTGACAATAAAATCTGTTTTTTTGAGCAGAGAGACAGAAATATTTAGAACTCTCCCAAGATAGACAAAGGGGTCTTTAAAAAACAAACACAAACCTCTGATGTCCCTTTTAAATTTTTATTTACTTTATGTTCTTTCCAGCTTCACCCCTTCCTTCAAAGCTCTCAGTTTTACAATAATTCCATAGAAGGGGTATATTTGGATGAGAAAGGAGATCTTACACCTGACCTGGACATTGTGAGCTGGATTGTTTTCCCAAATAAATCTGTCAAGAGAGTGAAATCTGGGAGCCTAGAAAAACGGGAATCCCAGGATTTTAAATTTTCCATTGACCGGAAGAATATCGCACAGGTGGAACTGCTGAACAAGGTGCGAGTAATGCTGGTATTTATTTTATTCCACTGAAGGTGGCTATGACAGGAATACACTTGAATTCTCCATCGGTGGAGAATTGCTTTCAATTCCTTTGAGTTATCACATCAGCTGATAAGACTCTCAAGAGTGAAAAACGCCTTTATTGCCCATGAATAATAATTTTCAATTTTCATACAAACCATTCACTGAGTCTATGGAAAGAAAGGTAGAATGAGGAGTCATTCAAACAATGTGGTTTACCTAACCAAAGCAAACTATGCAGGCAATAGATCCTTGAGCAAATAAATATCTACATTTAAAATAAAACTCTAAATTTGTAATGTGTGTGAAACACTAAAACGAATGAGAAACAGAGGAGGAGTGTGCAATTCAATCTTTTAGATCTAATTAGTCAAAGCTACATCTCGGAATAAACCATTTTTCTGAAAATAAGTTAATTTTCTGGGTATGGTATGTATGCCACCCATCTCACAATCCAGAGTTTTATTTCCTTTTCTCTCCTCAGCCCTTTCCTCCTTCTACATGTGTGGAAAGCTGTCGTCCTGGATTCATGAAAGTGGCTCAGGAAGGGAGGCCCATCTGTTGCTATGACTGCCGTCCTTGTGCAGAAGGAACCATCTCCACCATTGAAGGTGGGTGACTCCAGATGAAAGGGGAGACTTTCAGGATGACCATAGACATTCAGGCATTTTTAACTAAAGAGTGACAAAGATTTTCTCTTTATAACTGGAGTCAGTTCAAAAACTATAAAAATGAGCCTTGTCTTTTCATCCCTATTCAGAAGAGAGAAGCCATTAGTTCTTGCTTCCTTGGCATGGGTGGGAGGAAAAAGAAACAATGGAACAGACCAACCAGATAAGGGCTCTCCAGAAATAAAAATTAACCATTTCCTTTGTCCAGATGAAGGGGGGTATTCATATTTTTAGGGGACATTGCGACCTTGATTTCAACATCTTATTCATGTCAGGCTCCAAGTAATGCATCCATCACAAATCAAACTCCAAGGCATTACTTCTCCTCAAAGAACAAATTTATTTAGATACATCATCTTGACACTACTGGTCAAAAGCCAATACTAAAGTTCCTGGGCTTTTCACCCCAATATAAGTTTCAGTTTCCAAAACCACTGTCACATTGTCCAACCAAGGGGGGAGCTGGATGGTCGGCTACATCTCTCCTCCTCCTTCTCCGATCAGCCAGACGTTAGAATGTGGTTACCCATCAGTTAGGAATGCTGTTTTGAATGAAGACTCCACTCCCCGCTTCAGCTCCCAACTTTGTCAAGCTGAATGCATGTCAGAAAGCCCAAAGATACAAACAATCCCACACCCCAATCAATTATAGGCTTGACAATTGCTTCCTGTGATTCACCTAATCCAGTACCAGCAGACCCAGTCTCTACATGGGTCATGTAGAGATGGGTCAAGGGTCATGTACACATGCTTCATGGAATCTCACTGAGATTCCATTAAAGGCAGGCAGATCTCATCCTGGGAATGTGTAGCAGACAATCTCAGTTGCTTTTTGAACTTGTCCTTTTGCTTAATACTACTTAAATTTCTGAAAGTATTCATGCACCCCATCACCAGTTTCACTCCAATTATAAAGATGATGGAAGAACCTAGTTTATGAGAGATATTGATCTTGCTCTTTTCAGATGCTGAAAAATGCACCAAATGTCCAGCAGATCAGTATCCAAATATCAGCCGAGATGACTGCATACCTAAGACTGAAACGTTCCTATCCTATCAAGAAAATTTGGGGATCATCCTAGCTTCACTTGCCTTGTTCCTCTTTTTAGTAACATGTTTTGTCTTGAGAATCTTCATTAAATTCCGAGAAACTCCCATAGTCAAAGCCAACAATCGGGACCTTTCCTACATCCTCCTCATCTCCCTCCAGCTTTCCTTCTTGACCTCTTTTCTATTCATTGGCCAGCCAAGGAAAGCCATGTGCCTTCTCCAACAAACAGCCTTCAGCAACATCTTCACAGTTGCCATTTCTACCGTCTTGGCCAAAACAGTCACTGTGGTATTAGCATTCTTTGCCACAAAACCAGGGAATAATATACAGAGATGGTTAGGGAAGACCTTGGCCAATTCTATCATCCTTTCTTGTTCTGGTGTCCAAGTTGTCCTCTGCAGCATCTGGTTGGCCACTTCTCCCTCATTCCCGGAGTCAGACATGTACTCACAACCTGCAGATATCATCCTCCAATGTAATCAAGGCTCCGTTGCCATGTTCTACCTTGCCCTTGGCTACATGGGTTTCCTGGCTATCATCTGCTTCACGGTGGCTTTTCTGGCCAGGAATCTCCCTGGGGCCTTCAATGAAGCCAAGCTGATCACCTTCAGCATGCTGGTCTTCTGCAGTGTCTGGGTGTCTTTTGTGCCCACTTACTTGAGCACCAAAGGAAAATACATGGTGGCTGTGCAGGTCTTCTCCATCTTGGCCTCCAGTGCTGGTCTCTTGGGTTGCATCTTCATCCCCAAGTGCTACATTATCCTTCTGAGGCCAGACATGAATACAAAAGAGCATCTTACAACCAGAAGAAATGTATAAATGTGCAATAGAGGAATTTGTGCTCTCAATATATTCCAATGGGCCAATCATAGAAAATGATCCAAGTGTTCTGACCTAGGCTTCCTTAGAAAGTAAACAGCACAAACAAAGTCCCAGCAAACCTCTTTAATTCATACGGCTGTAAATTACTTTCATTGACAGTCCGCAAGGCTTGATAAACAGTCTTTCAGAGGAAGGTTATCAACACCCACCTATCTCGTATGGAACTCTGCCAAAGATCTAATTTCCAGACGCAGGGCAAGGCCAAACCTGGCACAGAGTCACAAGTAGAAGTTTCAAATCTTGAATCAGCCAGATGAATTAATTGCTTCCTGCAAAAGCTCACGTCCCATTCACTTCTCCTTTCTGTGTTATGGGTGAGGCCAATCTTCTCCAAGCCTTACTCCCAAGTCGATCCTGTTTCCTTAATTGTTCCTGTCTCCTGGCAGCTCTGCACATGCACACACTGGGAACAGGCTCATGCTGTTCTTCTGCCTCACTGATGTCAGACTCCAGAGACTCCGGAGGCAGCAAAGATCTACCAGATGGCCTTGGCCCCCTCTCTGCCTCCGACTCAGAGCCCTTTCCAAGCCTTCCCCAGACTCCAGGACTGGCCCACATTCCTCCCCAACCTCCTCACTGTCTGAATCTGCTTTGCTGAATCTGCTTTGCCTCTGGTGGACCACAACACCAAGTTGTCCTCCAGATATGATTTGGGAAAATGATTTTGCTTGAAATAATAAAAGGGCAGTTGGAAAATAGTGTCCCACATCCTTGTCCAGGAGAATTGCAAGATGGCTGCTTAGTTCTTTCAACAGCCACTGCATCCTATCTGTCTTCAGCCTACCTGAAATGCCACACCACAAATATTTGAAACATGATTCTTGTGTAATGGGAATCTTGCTACTATGCCAGAAATATCAGAGAGCCAAGGTGGTGCAGTGGTTAGGGTGCAGTACTGCAGCTTCTTCAGCTGACTGCTAGTTCAGCAGATCAGCGGATCAAATCTCACCGGCTCAAGGTTGACTCAGCCTTCCATCCTTCCAAGATGGATAAAATGAGGACCCAGATTGTTGGGGGCAATATGCTATTTAGTATAGTGACTTTGTTGTAAGCAGCCCAGAGTCCTCGGAGAGTGGGTGGCATAGAAATATGAATAATAAAATAATAAAATAATAAATAATAAAATAAATATTTTGGGAGGTTGGGGTTCTCTAAAAGTTCAATTATTTTAATTTAAATTATCAGCAAATGAAATTCCTAGCAATATTGTAGTCAAGATCTCATCTGTCCGTGTTCCAAATATTGCACCCATAGAAAACAGAACTCCGAGGAAGGCAGGTTCCTCAAAGAACAGTTTATTGGATACTTCATATTGGCGCAACTGGTGAAAGCAGGCTCTGAATTTTCCCGTGGCTTTCACCTGGTTAAAAGTAAAAGTTTCCTCCTTCTCCCCGAAATCACTGGTCATGCTGTCCAATTCAGGTACTGACTGGTTGCCTGGTTACTTGCTCCTCCTTTGGCCAGCCACCTGTGAGAATGTCCTTGGTTCCGACAGGAAAACTTTATTGTTTGGGCTATAAAACCCCATCTAACTATTCCCCACCACCACTACCATTGGTGTGGCAAATCTGAAGCCTCCAAATTGGCTTCAGCCAGGTTTACTTCAGGGTTGGCATCAGCAACAGCAGCAAAAGAATGAAGAGACACTTCCCAGTCAAATTAGGGGGATACTCTGGATTATCTGGATTGCCTGGACTGAGTTCCCCAGTTTCCTCCAAGGCCAACAGAGCTGCCCTCTCAATCGTTGTCAGCTCTTGTTCCAGTTAATCTTCCCCTGCAGATTCAGACTCTGATGGGAGCAAGACACCTGGTCTACTACATTTATTTATTTATTTATTTGTTTGTTTGTTTTAATTTGTATACTGCCCCTCTCCAACAGGACTCAGGGCGGTGAACAGCCATAATAAAATAGAACATACAAAATTTAAAAACAGTTTAAAAATAATTAAATAGTTTTGGCCACAATTTTAAACAAACCCAATTAAAATCAATTAAAATTAACCAAAACTGTGGGATCAAGCCAGCCCGGCTAGGTGAAATAAATAAGTTTTCAGGGCCCGACGAAAAGTCCGGAGGTCTGGTATTATACGTATCTCTGGGGGAAGGTTGTTGCAGAGGGCGGGCGCCACCACAGAGAAGGCTCTCCCCCTGGGGGTCGCCAGCCGACACTATTTGTTGGACGGCACCCTGAGGAGGCCCTCTCTGTGCGAGTGTACTGGCCGGTGGGAGGCCATTGGTGGCAGAAGGCGGTCTTGTAAATACCCCAGCCCTAAGCCATGGAGTGCTTTAAAGGTGGTCACCAACACCTTGAAGCGCACCCAGAAGACCACCGGGAGCCAGTGCAGCTCGCGCAGGAGAGGTGTCACATGGGAGTGCCCCGTCGCTCCCATAATCCCCCATGCAGCCACATTCTGGACCAGCTGGAGCCTCCAGGGGGAGCCCCATGTAGAGAGCATTGCAGTAGTCCAGGCGTGAGGTGCCAAGTGCCTGAGTGACTGTGCATAGGGAGTCCCGATCTAGAAAGGGACGCAACTGGCGTATCAGGCGAACCTGATAAAAAGCCCCCCGGGCCACGGCGTCATATTCTCTTCTAAAGACAGCCGTGCATACAGGAGGATGCCCAAGTTGTGAGCCCTCACCGTGGGGGCCAGTGATTCACCCCCAATAGCCAGCGATGGCACCAGCTGGCTATATCGGGACGCCGGAAGCCACAGCCACTCGTTCTTGGAAGGGTTGAGTCGGAGCCTATTTCTCCCCATCCAGGCCCGCATAGCCTCCAGGCATGGGGACATCACTTCAAGGGCATCGTTGGAGTGGCCTGGGGTGGAGATATACAGCTGGGTGTCTTCAGTGTACTGATGGAACTCCACCCAAAAGCCACGGATGATCTCACCCAGCGGCTTTACATAAATGTTCAACAGAAGGGGCGAGAGGACCGACCCTTGTGGCACCCCACAAGCAAGGCTCCTCGGGGTTGACTGCTGCCCCCTGTCAACGCAGATTGCGACTGGTAAGAGAGGTAGGAGGAGAACCACTGCAGAATGGTGCCCCCCAGCCCCAGCCCCTTCAACCGGTGCAACATGATACTATGGTCGATGATATCAAAAGCCGCTGAGAGATCTAACAGGACCAGGATAGAGGAGCAACCCCTATCCCGAGCCCTCCAGAGATCATCCACCAACGCGACCAATGCCGTTTCCATGCTGTACCCAGGCCAGAAGCCGGACTGGAGCGGGTCTAGATAGACAGCTTCATCCAGGTACTGGGGAAGCTGCCGCGCCATCACACTCTCAACAACCTTCGCAACGAAGCTTGGAGACTGGACGATAGTTAGCCAAAACAGCTGGATCCAGAGAGGCATTCTTGAAGAGGGGCCTCCCCACCACTTCTTTCAAAGCGGCCGGCAGAACCCCTCACTCAGAGAAGCATTAACAATCCTCTGGAGCCAGCCTCGTGTAACCTCGCGGGAAGCCAGTACCAGCTAGGAGGGACACGGGTCCAATAAACATGTGGTCACGTTCAGCCGTCCCAGGATTCTGTCCATGTCCTCGGGAGCCACAGGATTGAACTCCTCCCAGATAATGCTCTCAAGACCTGCCTCAGTCATCCCATCTGGACATAACCAGTCAGAGGACAGCCCTTCCCGAATCTGAGCGATCTCGTCATGCAGATACAGCACAAAATCCTCAGCTCGACCCTGCAAAGGGTCACCCCGCACTCCCAGATGGAGGAGGGAGCGGGTCACCCCAAACAGGGTGGCTGGGCGATTATCTGATGACGCGATCAGAGTGGCAAAATAGCTGGATTTCACCGCTTTTATCACCACTAGGTAGGTCTTAATATGAGACCTCACCAGTGTTCGGTCGGATTCAGAGCGGCTGGTCCTCCAACTGCTATCTAGGCATCTTTTCCGGCGCTTCATCTCCCTCAGCCCCTTGGAGAACCAAGGAGCTAGGTGAGTTCGGTGCCAGGTCAGAGGCGGCAAAGGCACGACGCGGTCGAAGGCCACGGCGGCCGCACTATCCCAGGCAGCCACCAGGTCTTCAGGGCTTCAGCTGTGGGTGTATAAAGTGAAGGTCTTGTAATGGTCTGGTTATCTGTGAGTCTTCTGATGGGAGGGTTATGAACTGCATGGGGCTTGCATGGGTTGGTTGAGGGTCAGAGCTGTCTCTGGTTGACTATGTGCTTGATTTGGATTCTGAGAGGTTTGTAAGCTGCTCATCGATCAGTGTGTATATTGATGGAATTGCTTGTGGAATGCCAGGCTTCAATGAACTCACGAGCGTGCTGGGCGGTAGCGTGGCTGGTGATTTTTGTGTTGCGCCAATAAAACGAGTGCTGTTTGGTGTCAGTGTGGGTAGAGGTTAAGGATTTGGGAGAATAGAATAGAATAGAATAGAATAGAATAGAATAGAATAGAATAGAATAGAATAGAATAGAATAGAATAGATTTCTTTATTGGCCAAGTGTGATTAGACACACAAGGGATTTGTCTTGGTGCATACGCTCTCAGTGTACATAAAAGAAAAGATACGTTCATCAAGAATCATAAGGTACAACACTTAATGATAGTCATAGGGTACAAATAAGCAATCAGGAAACAATATCAATATAAATTGTAAGGATACAAGCAACAAAGTTACAGTCATACCTTCATAAGTGGAAGGAGATGGGTGGGGGGAACGATGAGAAGATTAATAGTAGTGCCGACGTAGTAAATAGTTTGACAGTGTTGAGGGAATTATTTGTTTTGCAGAGTGATGGCATTTGGGAAAAAACTGTTGTTTTGTCTAGTTGTTCTGGTTGTGCAGTGCTCTATAGCGTCGTTTTGAGGGTAGGAGTTGAAACAGGTTATGTCAAGGATGCGAGGGGTCTATAAATATTTCCATACTCCTCTTTTTGATTCGTGCAGTATCCAGGTCCCCAATGGTAGCCATTGTTTTTTCTGCAGTTCTAATTATCCTCAGAAGTCTGTGTCTGTCTTGTTGAGTTGCAGAGCCAAACCAGACAGTTATAGAGGTGCAGATGACAGACTCAATAATTCATCTGTAGAAGTGGAACATCATGGTGTTTGACTGCCAGCCGGTGTTTGTGGATCCTGGTTTTTAATTGATGTGATGTTTGTCCCACGTAGAATTGGTTGCAATGATTACAGTTGATTTTGTAGATTACATTGTTTCTTTCATCCCTCTGTATTTCGTCTTTGGTTCTGAACAATTCCTGGCGGAATGTGGTTGTGGGTTTGTGGGCTACTGTTATTCCTAGGGGTTGGAGGATTCTGGCTGTCATT
This sequence comes from Arizona elegans, assembly GCA_022577455.1. Classification (NCBI taxonomy): domain Eukaryota; kingdom Metazoa; phylum Chordata; class Lepidosauria; order Squamata; family Colubridae; genus Arizona; species Arizona elegans. The sequence continues at coordinate 21,781,217 of JAKOOJ010000012.1, forward strand.
TCCGACACCCCTTTTGTATACGATAGGGTTAGGTTTTGCCTGAGTAGGTTGGCTGTGTAATGTGTTGTGGTTTGCATGCTGTGTCGGAATAGGAAGTTTTTTGGATAGCCATTATAGAGAAAGACGTTGAGCAACCATTTCTCTTCCACCTTTCTTAGTGTTGTGGTGCTGCAGTGCGTCTTGGCCCTTTTCAACAGGATCTGGATACAGCTTCCTTTGTGTGCAGTGGGGTGGGGTTGCTTGCGAAGCTGAGGATCTGGTCCATGTGCATGGATTTGTGGTAGACACAGGTTTCTAGTCCTCTGTTGTCTAGTGTCCTTATGTCAATGACGAGGAATGGGAGTCTGTTTCCTCTTTGCATGTGAATTTGATCCCAGGGTATATGTTATTGAGTAGTTGCTGTGTTTCTTCAGTTTAGGAGCATTTGATAATGGTGTCATCAAAGGTGTCATTGATGTAGCGTGTCCAGAATTCTGATTGGATGATGGTGGATAGAGCCATGGATTTGAGTCGTTGCATGACTGCTTCTGCTATTAGGCCTGATATAAGTGATCCCATCAGGATACCTTGCATTGGCTTCTAGTTTTTCCCATTGAACTTGAAGTATGAATCGAGGCATAGATCCAGGAGTTTCATGAAGGTTTCTGTGGACATAGAGTGTTCTGTAGTGCCATCATCTTTGTGGGTATGGTGTTTACTGAGTAGGTGGTATATGGTTTAATGGCAATTGCGGTGAAGAGGGCAGTGACATTGAAGGAGACCATAATTTCTTCTTGGATGTTTTTGGTGTTTTTGATACATTGGAGAATCGTTATTGATTGGATTGAGTTGTTGACCAGGTACCTGAGCAGTGGTGGGTTTCAATTTTTTTTACTACCGGTTCTGTGGGTGTGGTTTGGTGGGTGTGGCATGGCTTGGTAGGTGTGGCATGTCTTGGTGGGCATGGCTTGGTGGGAATGGCAGGGGAAGGATACTGCAAAATGCCCATTTCCTCCCGATCAGCTGGGACTTGGGAGGCAGAGAATAGATTGGGCGGGGCCAGTCAGAGGTGGTATTTACCGGTTCTCCAAACTACTCAAAATTTCCGCTACCGGTTCTCCAGAACTGGTCAGAACCTGCTGAAACCCACCTCTGTGCCTGAGTTTCCTCTGCAGGGTGGTAACAGCCCCATGAAATCAAAACTCCAAGGCCAAAGGCTTCCTCAAAATAAAGACTTATTAGCCATGTCATATTGGCACAGCTGGTGAAAACCCGACTTTGAATCTCCCTGGGTTTCCCCCACCCAATTCAAAATGAAAAGTTCTTCCTCCCATTGCACACAACCATCATATGCACCAACCAGGTCACCTTTCAAAATCTGGATGGCTCTCGTCCACATCCCTCCAGGTGCTGGTGAGACGGTCCTTGGTTCTCAGAAAAAAAAAATGTTGTTTTGGCTACAAGTTCCTCGCCATCAACTATCCCTACTACCCTGTCCCTTTCCCACAGCTCTATCCAGCATCTCTGTGGCAACCTGAAGGTGTTCCAAGATGGCTCCAGGGTTGACACAGGTTTTTTGCTACTTTGTATGTCAGTGTTCCACACAATTGGGCATAAGGGGATAACGTTCTTGTGTACTTTGGGGTGTCAATAGAACCTGGGTGTGGAGAAGTCTTGTGTTTGCATGAGCTTTCTCTCCAGTGATATGTAAATTGTTTTCCTTTTTACATTTTTCTAGGATTTTTGCTGGATCATTGTGGATTATTTGGTAGGTTTTGATGCAGTTGAGATGGTTTTCAGTTTTTCTGATGTAATCAGTTTTGTCCATTACTACCCTCAACCAACCCACACAACCTCCTCGCCAGCGGTTCACCTCCCAATAACCCTGATCTGATATAACCTCCCCATCACAAGTGCCATCACAAGACTCACGGATGTCTCACAGCTGACCCATCATGAGACCCTCACTCGACACACCCACACCTGAAGCCCTTAAGAACAGAAGAACTCTGACATCCCCTAAACTCCACTCAATATATTACCTAGCTTGGTAACAAAACATCTGGAAACCAGCACAGAAGCTCGGAGAACGAACCTTCACTCTCACCCTACACCTGAGCTACAGATATTCACCACGATTACAAGGAAAACTATTAGTAAACTTGCTTTTAGGTTGAGATATTCTCTTAATGGGACAATTGTTCCAATTCATCTTTATTTTTTTCACTTTATATTGAAAATTCAATTTTGAATTGAGGAAGCTTCTTTCATGAGAAGCAAAACATTTTCAAGGAAAAAACCAAGGAAGTCCAGTTGCCTTTTGGAAAAGCACCCTTGGGACAGAGAAATTGAGACATACTGTATTTTTTTGGAGTTAAAGATGCACCGGAGTATAAATGCAGCTTAGTTTTCGGGGAGGAAAATAAGAAAAAAAATGATTGGTGGGTGGATCAGCCTCCCGAAATATCCCCAATCAGCTGTTCTCAGAGGTGAATTTTAGCAACAGGTTAATTGGTTGTGAGCTCTATGCCTTGGTTTTTTTCCAGCCTCTGAAATTTCTGAAACTCTGTTTCAGAAAAAAAGGCTTTTTTTTTCTGAAGCTCTTTTTGGAGGCTTTTTTTTTTCTGAAGCTTCTTTCAGAGGTTTTTATTCTGAAGGACTATCTGTACTCTGTTCAATCTCCTTTCTTCGGTATTGGTATATAGATTAACCTCTTCTGATCTGTTGGTTATTGTGTCATTCTCCAGATTTGTTAGCATAGTTTGGTTAGAGCCTTTACTGATTCTTCTTTTGTTGCTTGCCATATTATTTTAGATAAAAGCCTTTCAGAAGCTTTTTTTCAGAAGCTTCTCTCAGAGGCTTCTTTCAGCCTCTGAAATCTCTATTTGGGAGGCTGGGCTGGGCTACATTTGGAGTATAAGACGCACCCAGATTTTCACCCTCTTTTTTGGGGGGAAAAAGGTGTGTCTTGTACTCCGAAAAATACGGTAAGTTATGTGGTCTTGCAGCTCACAGGTAGGATTTATCAGAACATTCCCATAGCAACCTCAAGATGCAAGTATTTCTTCTAAGACCATCCTTCCCATAGATAAGAGAAGAAAGACAGGAAGTAACCTGAGATCTCTTGTATTATTTCTTATGAATATATATGTGTACATTACTTTCCCCTCCTTTCTGAAATGTATAAATATGGGTGCATCCTTTTGTCTCCATCAGTGATCCTCCTACTAGTATTTTGGAGGCGAATCCTTCAGTACCTTCTGCCTAATAAACACTGCAGTGAACCTTGACTATTTCCTTTGTATTCTGAATTTTGATTCCACACATTCTAAGTCAGGATGAATATCTTCTGTGATGGAATCTTAATTTAAAGTCTAAAGGCATTGGTTGCCCATATAAAATTTCAAAGGCAGACATATATGTTTAGTTCCCTTAAAGATGGGTTTTTCACAAGTAGGCGTGCCAGGGAAAGTCAGCAAAATCAACTTGAATCCTCCGGAAAGGGTACCGGTCTCTGGAAAGTCAGGAGGGACCTGGCCTTAGCCCCCTTCCTTTGGAATAGGCTAAAGAAACTGCACAGATACCAATCATTTCCTATGTCTCTCTTTGAATTCTTTCTCCTACCCAATGTTGGTTGAACCTTTGAGCTGCTGCTTTTGCTCCTTCATGGATCTGGTAAGAGGAACATGGTGACTCATGAGGTTAAAATGCTGGGCTGCTGATAGGGAATCCCGTGTTCAAGACCCATTGCTGCCACAAGCCAAGGGTGAGCTCCTGTCATATGCTCCAGCTCCTGCCGACCCAGCGGTTCAAAAGCAGGTGACTGAGAGTAGATTAATGGGTATCACTTCAGCGGGCAACTTCATGGGACATGAAAGGAGCCCTCAAATAGGTGCCCCCAGGGTGATGATGATATCACTTGCAAATCCTTTAACCACAGAAACACTTTGGTGTTTCTGACATAGAAATAAATAATGGGTCTGGTTATGGAACATAATCTTTGTTTTACAGCCATTCTTGAAATAATCCCTTTCTCTTTCTATTTCAATTTCTATTTCCAAACTCCTAGTTCACAAGTTATTGTTTAGTGCTTTTTCTATGTCTTTTTCTTCCTCAGTTTCTGCTCCATACATTTGTCTGTTAAAACTACTTAAAACTAGGGACTAGGGACAGTAAAGATTCCCCCTCACATGCGTGCTAGTCGTTCCCGACTCTAGGGGGCAGTGCACATCTCAGTTTCTAAGCCAAAAAGTCAGCGCTGTCCAAAGACATCTCTGTGGTCATGTGGCCGGCATAACTCAACACCAACTCTGTTACTTCCCACCAAAGTGGTCCCTCTTTTTCTACTTGCATTTTTTACATGCTTTCGAAACTGTTAGGTTGGCAGAAGCTGGGACAAGTAACGGGAGCTCACCCTGTTACGCAGCAGTAGGGATTCGAACTGCTGAACTGCCAACCTTCCAATCAATAAGCTCAGTGTCTTAGCCACTGAGCCACTGCATCCCTAAGGGACTAGTTAGTCATCTCTAAATAAGATTTACAGGTGGCTACAGATCTATCTGTAAATTTTCCTAGGTAAAAAGTCCAAGTAAATACATATTAAGTGTCACTTTTTGTGGCCATGCTAAAAATCTCTCTTTATTCTGGGTTTTCTAAAAGCGTTTTATTAAAAAGATATGGGCCAGATTCTCCAATCTTCCTCACTGGCCCATTTTCAAAGCTTGAAGTCACTAGTTCTCCCTCCTTCAGGGTTCAGAGATCTGAAAGTTCTCTTCCATACAATTATCCAAATCATAGTGGTTTATTTGTTGTCTTAATGCCCTAGAGAGGTTTCTGCAAACTTAAAAAAAATGTCACACAAACATGTCAGGAAATATTTTGGTGTCAATATCAGACTTCCAAAGCCATGTTGGGTGGAGTCTGTGTCAGAAATGCTGGGTATATACAGAAAGCGAATTTGATGGTAGTTTTAGATCAAAGCAGATTCTGTGTTTATGTCCCGTAGCTGACTCTGACTTGATCCAAAGCATCTTACAGAAATAACAGAACAAAAGATTTGGAAGGGACCTTGGAGATCTTCTAGTCCTTCCCCCCTTCTCAAGCAGGAGACCCTAATTTGGTTTCTTCCACCTCTTCTTTTTCTCTCTTTAAAAGCAGGTGACACAGGAAAGACTCGGTCAGGGACATAATACATGTTGCTTCTGCTTCTCTTTCTGCTGATTCTGTGGCCATGGGGATCTGGTGTGATGCACAAAGCCAAATGCCTCCTGACTCTGCAGCAGAGTGAAGTGGATCCAGAGCATCGTTACAAGCCAGGAGATTACATGATTAGTGGCATAGTCTCGGCAATGCATGCTAAATTTCAACCATTAAGCTTTGATAGAAGTCCTTCAACAAAATTTTCAAAGTAAGTCTATCCCTAGACACTGAATTAGAGGTACTTCAATCATTGTGTAAAAAATTATTCAAAAAGACAAGATGCTCTCTCACTGATGTGCTCTCTTTGCTAACTTACTTTCTGATTCGATTTTGGGTCTTGCTCTACTCAAGTCCAATGTTACATCCTCAAACCCTCACAGCTTCAACCTTAAACGTCTATTGTGGACCTCACACACCATTCCTAAGAGGTCTGTAACTGGTTGTGCATAAGTGCACCACCGTGCCTTCCATCCTTATCCTACTGTCCCCATTTATTTGTATTCTTTCCTTCGTTCATGTCCATGTTCATACTTATATCTGTTATCTTGTACATGTTTGAGAAAGAAAGAAAGAAAGGAAGGAAGGAAGGAAGGAAGGAAGGAAGGAAGGAAGGAAAGAAAGAAAGAAAGAAAGAAAGAAAGAAAGAAAGAAAGAAAGAAAGAAAGAAAGAAAGAAAGAAAGAGTGGATACAGAGAAACAAAAGAAAATCTCTCTTCCACCGCACCCCTGAGGCTACCACAAAGAAGAGGGCAGCACCAGAGGGCAGGCCAAGAAATAAAGGTTGGAAACTATTCAAGGAGAGAAGCAACCTGGAATTAAGGAGAAACTTTCCAACAGTGAGGACAATTAACCAGACAATTAACGGAAGTTGCCTCCAGATGTTGTGGGTGCTCCTTCACTGGTGGTTTCTAAGAAGAGACTGGACAGTCACTTGTCTGAGATGGTAGAGGTTCTCCTGCTTGAGCAGGTGGCTGGACCAAGAGACCTCCAGGTTCCCTTCCAACTCTATTCTATTCTATATTCTGTGGGACACCTGATCCAAGCACAGCAGAATGTGCCAGGAACCAAGCAAAATCTTTAAATGAAATAATAATCTATTGGTTGGTCGATTGCTTTAGTTAGTCATTTGTTTATAGAATTCAGAGAATTCCCTATGAATTCTATAAACAAATGAGACCGATTTGTCTCTGGATGGTTTACAATTAAAAGAAACAATTGAAAACAGGAAAAGAATCAAAGAAAGGCCCCAGAACAAGAAAAAGTAAGCAACAACATTGTTTCAACTTTGACTCGGCCCAAGACCTGATGGTTAACAGACTCTGAATATCATCAAAAAGTAACCAACTAAAATCGATCTAAAAGAGACTCAACCTTCTCTCTGTCCAAGATACGGAGAAAATAACCTGGTCTTGAACAGTTTCTGAATATTATCCATGCAGGTGCTATTTTGAATCAGTTTAAACTCTTGGGGCCAATGCCAAATATATTGATAATATCTAGAACATACAAGAGATAATAGGTCCTTTTAGCTCTCTGGGTATATCAATCAGTTTTACTAAGACAGAGGAAGCAAGCCATCACATATATAAAATATTAAATGCTAGAAGACAAGCGCGTGAAATTGAAGTAGTGCTAGTTTTACCAATTAGGAGACTGACTTTTATCTAATATTGTATGATCCAAAAATATTTTATTGATACCGTGTTTCCCAAAATATAAGTCCTCCCCGAAAATAAGCCCTGCCCTGAAAATAAGTCCTCCCCAAAAATAAGCCCTCCCTGAAAATATTTAAAAGCACGTGCAGCTGGTCCCGCTATTTCCTCTAGTTTCCTCCAGTTAGGGTTAGGGAGACAGAACTGGAAATCAGGTAAGATTGCTCCACCTGCCCCAAAGTAATAAGACCTCCCTGAAAATAAGGCCAATTGCTTATTTCGGGGTTCAAAAACATATAAGACAGGGTCTTATTTTCAGGGAAACATGGTATTATTCTTTTTCTATTAAGGTTCTTCTTAATATTTTGGAATATTCCAAACTGTTTGGGGGTAAAATTGTGATTGAGTGTACTAAAACTATTCTCATGGAATGAAAGTTAAATTTATTTTCATTCATATCTTCATATCTGCAGAGCATCAAGCAAGTATTATTGGAAATTTGTACCTTTCCTTTTCACCATTGAGGACATCAACCAAAATTACCAGCTCTTACCCAACATCACTTTGGGTTATAGTATCTATGAAAATTTCTTCAAGGTAGAGATGACTACAGATCCTTTGCTGGACCTGCTTTCCGATGGGGAGGCCAATCTGCCCAACTACAGGTGTGGGAGGCAGAGAAACACAGTGGCTGTTCTGGAAGAGGCCGAGGCTGGCATCTCCATTCAGATTTCCACCATGTTGGGCACCTACAAAGTCCCTCAGGTGTGTCTTTCTTGGGAAACAATGTTCAATTGTGTGATTTTCAATCAGAATTGCATTTTCTTGTTGTATTTAAATAACATCTTCCATTTCTTCCAGATCAGTTATAGTTTTGCTTCCAAGATTCTGGGGGATAAAACTCAGCATCCTTTCTTCTACACGATGCTCCCTGCTGAAGGAGTCCAGTTCCCAGGGATGGTCCAGCTTCTCCTCTATTTCAAGTGGACCTTGGTTGGTCTTGTTGCTCCAGAAACTGATCAGGGGGAGAGATTCATGAGGACAATGTCTGCTTTGATGTTGAAGAATGGCATTTGTGTGGTTATATGTCAAAGCTTTACATTGAATGTTGCTAAAATGGCTTTCAAATTAGAAGAATATTACAAAATAAGAAAAGTCAATGTCTTTGTTTATGGTTCAGAGACTAATTCATTCTCACTAGGAATGGCAGTTTTCAACAAAATACTTACCCATCTTCCAAAACCTGTCATAGATAAAGTCTGGATCACCACAACTCAGTGGGATCTCAGTATTGATTTTATGTTTAGTGCGAATTCCTTGAAATACATTGGTGGCATTTTTTCTTTCTTGATAAAGAAAAGAAAATGGGCAAACTATGAAGATTTTAAAACCTTCTTTAAACTCCTAAATAACTTTTTGGAGAAAACCTTTATATGTTCATCCACCAAGGATGCCCCTTCAGTGAAAGTCTGGAGACGGTGTAGACAAACAGAAGAATTGGAGGCTTTGAGGAAAGAGGAGATTGATCGGATCCTAACCCTGGACGGCTACCTCATTTACAACACCATTTGGTCTGTGGGAAAGGCCTTAAATTCAGCTTACATAGCCGCATTCAAGAGATCAATGAGAAACAGGGGCATGAAGGTAGAAGATCCAAGGCTAAAGGCTTGGCAGGTACTTCTTTTCTATTAGACATGTTTCCTCAAAATATGGGAAATAGTTTTATCACTGGATGACTTGGTTATTTATTCGGAAAAATGAAATTACTCAGAAACTAAATTCCAATCTAATCACAACCTTCTGTTTCCTTCTGCTCTAATCCTCCCCCCACCAGGGGTGGGATTCGCACAATTTACCTACCAGTTTGCCCAGCACCAAAAATGTGAGCAGACGCGGGCTTGCTTCACACACGATGTGCCACCTCCACACATGTGCAAGGCTTTAAAATGTGGCTAAATAGGAGGGCATAGTGCCGGGGCAGGTCGCTACTACCAGTTCGCACAAACTGGGCTGAATACCACCTCTGCCCTCCCCCCTGCCAATATTCTCTTGTTAATTTTATGTTTTTCAAAGAAAATGCATTGGTTTCTTTTTTTTCCCCAAACTGATGAAGTTGGCACAAACAACAAGCCATCAAATGATAGCAAGAAGAAGAATATCAACCAATATCTTTCAGTGAGGATGCTTGCAGTGTGACGTTACTGATCTTCACCACTGAAGACCCTGAAGAAAGCACAGGAAAGTAAGAATAGCGAAGCTACCTAGTGCACCCTTGGGGTGCACCCGGAGGCTCCAGCTGGTCCAGAATGCGGCTGGGCAGGTTGTTACGGGAGCTTCCCATTACTCCTGTGTAACACCTCTCCTGCACGAGCTGCACTGGCTGCCGGCGGCCCTTTGGATCCGCTTCAAGGTGCTGGTACTTACCTAGAAAGCCCTTCATGGTATGGGCCCAGGGTACTTGCAAGACCACCTCCTACCGGCCTCCCACCGCCCAGTGCGCTCACATAGGACTGCCCTTCTCCGGGTGCTGTTGGCCAGACAATGTCAGCTGTTGGCCCCCAGGATGAGGACATTCTCTGCGGTCGCACCCACCCTCTGGAATGGATTACCCACCGGGCTCCTGACAGCCCCTGATCTCCGCACTTTCTGCGCTGACATGAAGACATGGCTTTTTCAGCAAATTCCCTGATCTGCCGCGAGGTTTTAATTGTCTGGGGATTTTAAATTGGCTTGTTTTATTTATAAAATAGCACTATTTTATTGTTATGTTGTTTCTATTCTGTGAGCCGCCCTGAGTCCTACGGGAGAAGGGCGGCATATAAATTTGATAAAATAAATAAATAATACTTTAATTGGGCAACTAAGGATACAACACAAGAGAAAAATCTAACAACAACCCCCAAGTTAAAGGAAAATCTGACTGGATGAAATTTCAGGCATCTGTTTTTAGATTAATTAAAAATGATTTTTTTTTAAAAAAAAATACTTGTTTGTCTTTAGAGGAGTTGTATATTTCTATTGCTCTAATAAAGCAGTAGGACCATGAATGACCACATTCCTAACTTCTGTCCTTTATCATCATTATTTTATTTATTTTATTTTATTTTGTCAAGCATGTATTTTATGACAAATACAAGTGTAACCATAATTGTACATACATGAAAAGGATACGAATAAAAGAAAATATTAGGACAGGGACGGTAGGCACGCTGGTGCTCTTATGCACGCCCCTTACAGACCTCCTAGGAATGGGGTGAGATCAGCAGTAGACAGTCTAAGGTTAAAGTTTTGGGGTTTGGGGATGAAACCACAGAGTCAGGTAGTGCATTCCAGGCATTGACCACTCTTTTGCTGAAGTGGTATTTCCTGCAATCGAGTTTGGAGCAGTTTACCTTCAGTTTGTATCTATTGTGTGCTCAAAGTGAGCTACGTAGCCAGTTTTGTTTTTTCACCAAAAATTATTCTGATCAAAATATTTAAATATTAAGTTAGCAGCTGTTATTATTCCCCTGCTTATAAATATTCTTCCACCCAAGTTTGATTCTGACAATAAAACCTGTCTTTTTTTTGAGCAGAGAGACAGAAATGTTCAGAGCTCTCCCAGAATAGACAAAGGGGTCTTTAAAAAAGAAACAAAAACCTCTAATGTCCCCTTTTAATCTTTATTTACTTTATGTTCTTTCCAGCTTCACCCCTTCCTTCAAAGCTCTCAGTTTTACAATAGTTCCATAGAAGGGGTATATTTGGATGGGAGAGGAGATCTTACAACTGACCTGGACATTGTGAGCTGGATTCTTTTCCCAAATAAATCTGTCAAGAGAGTGAAATCTGGGAGCCTAGAAAAACGGGAATCCCAGGATTTTAAATTTTCCATTGACCGGAAGAATATCGCACAGGTGGAACTGCTGAACAAGGTGCGAGTAATACTGATATTTATTTTATTCCACTGAAGGTGGCTATAATAGGAATATGCTTGAATTCTCCATCGGTGGAGAATTGCTTTCAATGCCTTTGAGTTATCACATCAGCTGATAAGACTCTCAAGAATGAAAAACGCCTTTATTGGACATGAAAAATAATTTTCAATTTTCATACAAACCATTCACTGAGTCTATGGAAAGAAAGGTAGAATGAGGAGTCATTCAAACAATGTGGTTTACCTAGCCAAAGCAAAGTATGCAGGCAATATATCCTTGAGCAAATAAATATCTACGTTTAAAATAAAACTCTAAATTTTTAATGTGTGTGAAACACTAAAAGGAATGAGAAACAGAGGAGGAGTGTGCAATTCAATCTTTTAGATCTAATTAGTCAAAGCTACGTCTCAGAATAAACCCTCTGCCATTTTTCTGAAAATAAGTTAATTTTCTGGGTATGTTATATATGCCACCCATCTCACTATCCAGAGTTTTATTTCCTTTTCTCTCCTCAGCCCTTTCCTCCTTCTAAATGTGTGGAAAGCTGTCGTCCTGGATTCATGAAAGTGGCTCAGGAAGGGAGGCCCATCTGCTGCTATGACTGCCGTCCTTGTGCAGAAGGAACCATCTCCACCATTGAAGGTGGGTGACTCTAGAGGAAAGGGGAAAACTTTCAGGATGACCATAGACATTCAGGCATTTTTAACTAAAGAGTGACAAAGATTTTCTCCTTCTAACTGGTATCACTTCAAAAACTATAAAAATGAGCCTTGTCTTTTCATCCCTATTCAGAAGAGAGAAGCCATTAGTTCTTGCTTCCTTGGCATGGGTGGGAGGAAAAAGAAACAATGGAACAGACCAACCAGATAAGTGCTCTCCAGAAATAAAAACTGACCATTTCCTTGGTCCAGATGAAGGGGGGCATTCATATTTGCAGGGGCCATTGCGACCTTGATTTGAACATCTTATTCATGTCAGGCTCCAAGTAATGCATCCATCAGCAATCAAACTTCAAGGCATTACTTCTCGTCAAAGAACAAAGTTATTTAGATACATCGTCTTGACACTGCTGGTGAAAAGTCAGTACTAAAGTTCCTGGGCTTTTCACCCCAATGTAAGTTTCAGTTTCTCAAGTTTCCAAAACCACTGTCCCATTATCCAAACAAGGTGGGAACTGGTTGGTTGGCTACATCTCTCCTCCTCCTTCTCCGGTCAGCCAGACGTTAGAATGTGGTTACTCATCATTTAGGAATGCTGTTTTGAATGAAGACTCCACTCCCCGCTTCAGCTCCCAACTTTGTCAAGCTGAATGCATGTCAGAATGCCCAAAGATACAAACAATCCCACACCCCAATCAATTATAGGCTTGACAATTCCTTCCTGTGATTCACCTAATCCAGTACCAGCAGACCCAGTCTCTACATGGGTCATTGATGAGAGGACTGTGGGGTGCTTTGGATTGCATGTCTAACACATGCTTCATGGAATCTCACTGAGATTCTACTAAAGGCAGCCAGATCTCATCCTGGGAATGTGTGGCAGAGAATCTCAGTTGCTTTTTGAACTTGTCCTTTTGCTTAATACTATTTAAATTTCTGAACATATTCATGCACCCCATCACCAGTTTCACTCCAACTATACAGATGATGGAAGAACCTAGTTTATGAGAGATATTGATCTTGCTCTTTTCAGATGCTGAAAAATGCACCAAATGTCCAGCAGATCAGTATCCAAATATCAACCGAGATGACTGTATACCTAAGACTGAAACGTTCCTATCCTATCAAGAAAATTTGGGGATCATCCTGGCTTCACTTGCCATGTTCCTCATTTTAGTAACAGGTTTTGTCTTGAGAATCTTCATGAAGTTCCGAGAAACTCCCATAGTCAAAGCCAACAATCGGGACCTTTCCTACATCCTCCTCATCTCCCTCCAGCTTTCCTTCTTGACCTCTTTTCTGTTCATTGGCCAGCCAAGGAGAGCCATGTGCCTTCTCCAACAAACAGCCTTCAGCAACATCTTCACGGTTGCCATTTCTACCGTCTTGGCCAAAACAGTCACTGTGGTATTAGCATTCTTTGCCACAAAACCAGGGAATAATTTACAGAGATGGTTAGGGAAGACCTTGGCCAATTCTATCATCCTTTTGTGTTCTGGTGTCCAAGTTGTCCTTTGCAGCATCTGGTTGGCCACCTCTCCCTCATTCCCGGAGTCAGAAATGTACTCACAACCTGCAGAGATCATCCTCCAATGTAATCAAGGCTCCGTTGCCATGTTCTACCTTGCCCTTGGCTACATGGGTTTCCTGGCTATCACCTGCTTCATGGTGGCTTTTCTGGCCAGGAATCTCCCTGGGGCCTTCAACGAAGCCAAGCTGATCACCTTCAGCATGCTGGTCTTCTGCAGTGTCTGGGTGTCTTTTGTGCCCACTTACTTGAGCACCAAAGGAAAATACATGGTGGCTGTGCAGGTCTTCTCCATCTTGGCCTCCAGTATTGGTCTGTTGGGTTGCATCTTCATCCCCAAGTGCTACATTATCCTTCTGAGGCCAGACTTGAATACAAAAGAGCATCTTACAAGCAGAAGAAATGTATAAATGTGAGATAGAGGAATTTGTGCTCTCAATATATTCCAATGGGCCAATCATAGAAAATGATCCAAGTGTTCTGACCTAGACTTCCTTAGAAAGTAAACAGCACAAACAAAGTCCCAGAAAACCTCTTTAATTCATATGGATGTAAATTACTTTCATTTACAGTCCACAAGGCTTGATAAACAGTCTTTCAGAGGAAGGTTATCAACACCCATCTATCTCGTGTGGAACGCTGCCAAAGAGCTAATTTCCAGACGCAGGGCAAGGCCAAACCTGGCACAGAGTCACAAATAGAAGTTTCAAATCTTTTTTTTTTTCCATAAAATTTTTTATTTATTTAAAACGGTACATCAAACAAAAAAAAGAAATAGTCAAACAAATGATCGCGACAGAAACTTTACATGATATTTACACTTTCTACGGTATGTAGGCTTCAGTCAAATTTAACAAATATTAAACATAGTCCTGGTTATACTTGACTTTTTGGGTGTCTATTGTTCAACCAAACATACCATTTGTCCCAACATTGGAAATATACGGAGTCCTTTTGATCTCGCAATGCTTTAGTCAGTCTGTCGGCTTCCGCATAATCCAAAATTTTCTCCAGAATCAAATCTTCAGCCGGCAGATCTTTCCCCTTCCAATGTTGGGCGAAACATATTCTTGCTGAAGTGGTGATAAATACACACAGACACCATATATTTGTGCCTATATTATCTGGCCTAATGTTCAGTAGATAGTACTCTGGTTTCAGGATTAGGTTATAACCTGTGATTTCCATAATCCATGCCTGTATGGTTTTCCAGAATTCCCTCGTCCTGGGACAGGTCCACCACATGTGGAAATAGGTGCCGATCTCCCCGCACTTCCAACAGTTTGGTGAGAGATTTGAATACATTTTAGAAAGACGGGCAGGTGGAAGGTGCCATCTATACAGCATCTTGTACACATTTTCTTTATATGATGTTGCCCACAGGAGTTTCATATGTTTGAGCCAGATTTCTTCCCATTTGGTCAAATCAATTGGATAACCAATATTTCTCCCCCAGGCAATCATAGAGTCTTTAACTATTTCATCCCCTATCCAATAGTCTATTAAAAGTTTATATATCCTTGATAACATTTTATCCTCTTTTCCTAGAATGATATTGTCCAGTTCATGCTGATTCAAATTAATACCAACTTGTTCCCTATCTTTTTTAAATTTCGAGCAAATTTGGGCATAAGCCCACCAATCCAGTTGTCTTCCCTGCAACTCCAACTCATTTCTTGTTTTCAGACTGCCATGGGGGTCCAAAAGTTCCCGGTAAGAGAGGTGATTTTCTTTGTTATATAGAGGCCTATACGTTATAGCTTCGAGTGGGACCAGCCAGGAGGGGACTGAAAAGTAAAATTTACCCTTAATTTTCCTCCACGACTCAATTAGAATATTCCTCACATAATGTCCTGCAAGACACCTGTGCTTTGGGATTTTATTTTGCCAGAGAAAATAATGCCATCCTTGATGTAACCCCTCACCTTCCAAAATCAGCAACCTCCTTCTTCTCAACAATATCCAATCCCTGATCCAGACTAAGTTTGCGGCCTGATAGTAGTATTCCCATTTTGGAACACCAAATCCCCCTCTTTCTTTAAGTTCTTGAAGCATTTTAAGTTTAATTCTGGGTTTTTTATTTTGCCAAATGAATTTAAGGACAAAAGAATTTAATTTTTTAAAAAAATTGTTATCCAATCTAACTGGTGCTGTGTAGAATAGGTATATCCATTTCGGAAGTATATAAGTTTTTATAATTGCTATTCTACCTAGTAGGGATATCTGCATACTCTTCCATTTCTCTAGATCCTGACCTGTTCTCTTGAGAAGGTTCAAATAGTTGTCCTCTTTGATCGTGGAGCATTTGGCTGATATAATAATGCCTAAGTATTTTAGTTTGTTTACAATTTGGAACCCCAAATTCACTTCTAATTCTTTCCCTTGCTTTGCTGTTAAGTTTTTGGCAATAATTTTAGTTTTTTCCCTATTGACTTTTAATCCCGCCACCTTACCATATTTTTCTATTTCCTGGGTCAGACACGGTCCCGATATCAACGGATCTTCTAATATAAATACTAAATCATCAGCGTAAGCCTGCACCTTATATTGTTGATTTTGGATATAAAGACCTTTTATCCCCATATTACGTCTAATTTCCCTCAATAAGGGTTCTAATGACAGAATAAATAACAACGGGGAAAGCGGACACCCTTGTCTAGTTCCTTTCTCAATATCAATTTGATTGGATACATCACCATTAATTGAGATTTTAGCAGTCTGCTTCGAATAAATTGCACGGATTGCCCGAATAAATCTTTCTCCAAATTGCATATGTTGCAGTAAACTTATTAAAAAACTCCAATTCACACGATCAAAGGCCTTATGTGCATCCATGAATACCAGGGCCAATTGTTTATCAGTATGAGTTTCATAATATTCCAAAACATTCATAACTATTCTTACGTTATCTCTAATCTGTCTGCCTGGTAAAAAACCATTTTGGTCTTCATGTATAAATTGGTTAAGAAACCCTTTAAGTCTCTCTGCTAAAACCGCTGCAAATAATTTATAATCCGCGTTAAGAAGTGAAATGGGCCTATAATTCTGAATCTGAGATAGGTCACTATTGTCCTTTGGCAAAAGAGTTATTAGTGCTTCTGTCCATGATTTCGGGATCTGTCCCTCCCGAATTACCCCATTAAATAGTTCAGTCATATGCATACCTAATGTTTCCCAAAATGCTTTGTAATATTCAATCGGTAGGCCATCTGTACCGGGAGTTTTCCCTGTCTTTTGTTTTCCCATGACCCTTTCAATTTCCCCCTCCGTAATTTCTTCATCCAATACTTCCCTAGATAAGTCTGGTATTTTGGGTATGTCTGATTCCTCTAAGTATTTCTTTATTTCCTGCTCAGACTTATCTTCCTTACAATATAAATTAGTATAAAATTCCTGTACAATTACTTTCTTCCCTTCTTCCCCTATAATCCAATTGCCTTTCCCATCTCTCAAATTATGAATTCTGTTCTTTTCTTTTTCTTTATTTAGATGGTAAGTGAGCCACCTCCCTTGTTTATTTGCCCTTTCGAAGTATCTTTGCTTCATCCATCTTATTTTTTTCTCCAAATCCTGTTGATCTAATAAATTAATTTGGTGTCGTGCTACTTTCAGGTTCATTTTAAATCCTATATTGCTTGGGTCCCGCTGTAACATAGCCTCACTTCTTACCAGGTCATCCAATAATTTATTACGCTCAGCCCTTTCCTTCTTTCGTTTCCCTGCCATATAGTTAATCACCAAACCACGAAACACAGCCTTCGCTGTGTCCCATACGTTGAAAGGGCATGCATCCTCCCTGTTATTTTCCTGGAAAAAAAACCCCATCTCTTTCTTTAGGTGTTTTAAGAATGGCTCATCTTTAAAAACTCCTATGTCCAATCTCCACTTAGGCCTTATTTTCCGGCTTCCCCATGTTATCCAAAGAGGGTTGTGATCTGCCCACTCATTGACGCCTATTTCTGCTTTCTGTATCCCCTGACTCAATTCCCCTGACAGCCACGCTGCATCTATCCGCGACCAAGATGAGTGCCTGGCGGAGAAGTATGTATATTGTTTATCATCTGGGTGCTTTTCCCTCCAGATGTCTCTAAGTCCAAATTCTTCTTGTATTTGCTGCCAGATAAAAGGCAGCCTTTTCTTTACCGTATTCTTTTCTCCTTCCTGCTTCCTCTTTCCAGATATATAATCTTTGCTTTTATCCTCTATAGCATTAAAGTCTCCCACTACACAGATATGTGGGTAATCATATTCAACAAGTTTAGAGTGTAAGATCTGAAAAAAACTTTCTGATTTCCATTAGGTGCGTATATACAAACCAATAAACATTTTTTATCACATATTTCTACCTCAACCATCAACAGTCTCCCATCTTCGTCTGCAAAAATCAGCCTCGACTTTATATGTTTTTGTACATAAATAGCTACTCCTCTTTTTTTTGTTTCTGCTAGGGATGTATATAGTTGACCCAATTTGCTATAATTCAATAGGTAGAGGTGATCTCTTTTTATATGTACCTCTTGGAGGCATACTATATTCAAACGTGCTTTCATTAATTTAGTAAAAACCTTTTTCCTTTTATTTGGACTATTCAATCCATTGATATTCACAGACATTAGACGCATCTCTTCCCCCATCCCGTCTTCCTTATTACCCTTACTTGCCTTCTGCTTGAGGTTTCTTTTTTGATTGTCTTGTTTCAACACCCCTCTCTACCTGAGTCTGAGTTTGTCCTTTCCCTTTCTTCCTTTCACCTACTTGTTCTATTTCCCCTCTCTCTTCCTCCTCTAGTACTTCTTCCCCGCTCTTGCTCTCTAACTCTTCTCCCACGTCTGCTTCTGAGGGGTTCAAATGTCTAATAAAGAAATCTCTAGCGTCTCTAAGATTATCGATTCTCACCCTTTTTTCTGCCCAAGTAAATAATAAACCTTCTGGGAGTAGCCACCTATATAATATTTTATGCTTTCTCAGTTGGGCCGTTAAGAAGTGATAATTACGCCGTATTTCCCGAACCCGCCTAGGGAGCTGCCTCAAAAATATCAATTGTTTATCCTTATAGGTTACTGTTTTATCTCTAGCCTTCGCAATTACCTCTTCCCTAAGGGCTTTCTTAGATAGTCTGATATGAACCTCAGTTGGAAGTTTCTGTCTCCTGGCATAACTCGTGTGAACCCGAAACACGTCGTCTATATCCCTCAAAACCTCTTCCTTTGTGATCTCCAAAGTCCCAGCCAGTATTTCTGCTACTATATCTCTTAATGGCTCCCCCCTTTCTTCCACCACATTTTGAATCCTCAAGTAGAAAGATGATCTGTCCATTTCCAAAAAAATAATTTCCTCTTCAAAGACCCTGCTCACCGCTATTTGCTCCCTTTCCTCTCCATCTTGTCTTTCCTCACATCGTCCCATCCTCCTTTCAATGTCTTGTATTTTACTCTCCTGTTGCGTCAAAACCCCCTGAACACCTTCCAAACTCTCATTCAACATTTTGATATCATTTCTAACGGCTCCCAACTCCCCTTTAATATCTAGTGTTAGGTCCTCTAAGTTTTTAGAAATAGCTTCTTGATTTTTGGTCATCACTTCGTACATAGCCTGCAGCATGTTCTGTAAGCTTGCTAGCGATGGTGGTTTCCCTGCAGCAACCATATCATCCAGTGACCTGGCAGACGAAGGCGATAAGGTGGGTGTGGCCGTAGCAGCGACCATAGGGAGTGTCAGGACTTTTTTCCCAGTTTTTGCGGTTACCACTGATGTTGCTGTTGATATTTTGATTGGAGGAGTTTTTATCCGATCAGTTCCAAAGAAAAGGGGTAGTCAGGGGTAAGCGAGATTTAAATTAATCAGGTGAGCAGTCTAATCGGTAGTAGGGGTAGTATTCAATACATAATTCAGAGAGGAAAGAAAGGTAAGAAAAAAAAAATCCCAAAAATATTACTCGGCAGAGTTCTTCTCTTCCTCAAGTTGCTATACACACGTTATAATAAAGATCTCCACTAGATGGGGGTATAGCGCTATTCTGCACACACACTCTTTAGTAAGCACGTTGAGGGGAAAAGGGGGTGGGGAAAGGGTAATAGATTTCTAGCAAAAAGTATAGCTGTTTGTTCAGTCACAGGTCCTTCCAAATTCTCTGTAGAAAATATAAGAAAGGAGCAGGAGATCAGCCCAAAATCAATCACACCCTCCACCAGGTACAACTCACAACTCGATCCTTTTCAAATGTTCCATTCAGCCAGCACAGTTCAAAATCAGCTCCACAAATAAGGAGTGGGACACACGTAGCCGCTATCCCGTCTTTGCTCCAACCACACACAGGGCACTTTTCATAGATCTCACCACCTCAGCATATCCAGTGGGGCTCTCAGAAGAGTCAAAACACCGTCTCCATTAGCTCTTATTTAATTGAAGGTGTAGGGCGTCTTGTCCGTCGCGATCAGGTTTCCCTTCCTAAATGGGCAGTCATCGCTATGGAGCCGCCATTACTGGCGCTGCCTTCTCAGCCTGAGACAGGAGAGATTCGCTTACACGTGCCGGATTGCCACTCCTAACACGCTCCTAGCTCCTCTCCGCTTGCGGCTGCCTCTCCGGGGCTGCCGCCGGCAAAACAAAGCCGCCCAGGCTAAGAGGTTGGCAAGATCGTGACAGGAGCTAACTCCAAATCCATCTTGCTGTCACGATGACCGGAACCGGGAACCTAAGTTTCAAATCTTGAATCAGCCAGATGAACTAATTGCTTCTTGCAAAAGCTCACGTCCCATTCACTTCTCCTTTCTGTGTTATGGGAGAGGCCAATCTTCTCCAAGCCTTACTCCCAAGTCGATCCTGTTTCCTTAATTGTTCCTGTCTCCTGGCAGCTCTGCGCATTCACACTGGGAACATTCTCATGCTGTTCTTCTGCCTCACTGATGTAAGACTCTGGAGGCAGCAAAGAACTACCAGATGGCCTTGGCCCTCTCTGTGCCTCTGACTCAGAGCCATTTCCAAGCCTTCCCCAGACTCTAGGACTGGCCCACATTCCTCCCCAACCTCCACACTGTCTGAATCTGCTTTGCTGAATCTGCTTTGCCTCTGATGGGCCACAACACCAAGTTGTCCTCCAGATATGATTTGGGAAAATGATTTTGCTTGAAATAATTAAAGGGCAGTTGGAAGATTGTGCCCCACATCCTTGTCTAGGAGAATTGCAATATGGCTGCTTAGTTCTTTCAACAGCCACTGCATCCTATCTGTCTTCAGCCTACCTGAAATGCCACACCACAAAATATTTGAAACATGATGCTTGCGCAATGGGAATGTTGCTGATATGACAGAAATATCAGAGAGCCAAGATGGCTCAGTGGTTAGAGTGCAGTACTGCAGCTACTTCAGCTGACTGCTAGTTCAGCAGATCAGCGGATCAAATCTCACCGGCTCAAGGTTGACTCAGCCTTCCCTCCTTCCAAGGTAGATAAAATGAGGACCCAGATTGTTGGGGG
This sequence comes from Arizona elegans, assembly GCA_022577455.1. Taxonomy (NCBI): domain Eukaryota; kingdom Metazoa; phylum Chordata; class Lepidosauria; order Squamata; family Colubridae; genus Arizona; species Arizona elegans. Next base: position 21,801,626 of record JAKOOJ010000012.1, read on the forward strand.
CAATATGCTATTTAGTATACTGTCTTTGGTGTAAGCAGCCCAGAGTCCTCGGAGAGTGGGTGGCATAGAAATATGAATAATAAAATAAATAAATAATAAATAATAAAATAAACATTTTGGGAGGTTGGGGTTCTCTAAAAGTTCAATTATTTTAATTTAAATTATCAGCAAATGAAATTCCTGGCAATATTGGAGTCAAGATCTCATCTGTCAGTGTTCCAAGTAATGCACCCATAGAAAACAGAACTCCGAGGAAGGCAGGTTCCTCAAAGAACAGTTTATTGGATACTTCATATTGGCACAACTGGTGAAAGCCGGCTCTGAATTTTCCCGTGGCTTTCACCTGCTTAAAAGTAAAAGTTTCCTCCTTTCCCCCAAAATCACTGGTCATGCTGTCCAATTCAGGTACTGACTGGTTGCCTGGTTACTTTCTCCTCCTTTGGCCAGCCACCTGTGAGAATGCCCTTGGTTCCGACAGGAAAACTTTATTCTTTGGGCTATAAATCTCCATCTAACTATTCCCACCACCACCAACATTGGTGTGGCAACTCTGAAACCTCCAAGTTGGCTTCAGCCAGGTTTACTTCAGGGTTGGCATCAGCAACAGCAGCAAAAGAATGAAGAGACACTTCCCAGTCAAATTAGGAGGATACTATGGATTATCTGGATTGCCTGGACTGAGTTCCCCAGCTTCCTCCAAGGCCAACGGAGCTGCCCTCTCAATCGCTGTCAGCTCTTCTTCTAGTTCATCTTCCCCCGCAGAGTCAGACTCCGACGGGAGCAAGACACCTGGTCTACTACATTGTTATATGAAGGGGAAGATTCATTCCCTGAGGTTGTGGGTTGGTTTCTGAACCTTTCATTACCTGGCTAGATAATATCTCTATCAGAGTTCAAGGTATGTCAGTGTTTATAAGGGCTTCAGCTGTGGGTGTATAAAGTGAAGGTCTTGTAATGGTCTGGTTATCTGTGAGTCTTCTGATGGGGAGGTTATGAACTGCATGGGGCTTGCGTGGGTTGGTTGAAGGTCAGAGCTGTCTCTGGTTGACTATGTCCTTGATTTGGATTCTGAGAGGTTTGTAAGCTGCTCATAGATCAGTGTGTCTATTGATGGAATTACTTGTGGAATGCCAGGCTTCAATGAAGTCACGAGCGTGCTGGGTGGTAGCGTGGCTGGTGATTTTTGTGTTGCTCCAATAAAACGGGTGCTGTTTGGTGTCAGTATGGGTAGAGGTTCAGGATTTGGGAGAATGGAATGGAATGGAATAGAATAGAATTTTTTATTGACCAAGTGTGATTGGACACACAAGGAATTTGTGATGGAGCATATGCTCTCAGTGTACATAAAGGAAAAGATACTTTCATCAAGAATCATAAAGTACAACACTTAATGATAGTCATAGGGTACAAATTAGCAATCAGGAAACAATATCAATATAAATCGTAAGGATACAAGCAAGAAAGTTACAGTCATACCTTCATAAGTGGAAGGAGATGGGTGGTGGGAACTATGAAAAGATTAATAATAGTGCAGACATAGTAAATAGTTTGACAGTGTTGAGGGAATTATTTGTTTAGCAGAGTGATGGCGTTTGGGGAAAAAACTGTTGTTTTGTCTAGTTGTTCTGGTTGTGCAGTGCTCTATAGCATCATTTTGAGGGTAGGAGTTGAAACAGTTTATGTCCAGGATGTGAGGGGTCTGTAAATATTTCCACAGTCCTCTTTTTCACTCGTGCAGTAACCAGGTCCTCAATGGAAGGCAGGTTGGTAGCCATTGTTTTTTCTGCACTTCTAATTATCCTCTGAAGTCTGTGTCTCTCTTGTTGGGCTGCAGAGCCAAACCAGACAGTTATAGAGGTGCAGATGACAGACTCAAAAATTCCTCTGTAGAAGGGGAACATCATGGTGTTTGACTGCCAGCCGGTGTTCGTGGATCCTGGTTTTTAATTGATGGGATGTTTGTCCCGCGTAGAATTGCTTGCAATGATTACAGTTGATTTTGTAGATTACGTTGTTTCTTTCATCCTTCTGTATTTTGTCTTTGGTTCTGGATAATTCCTGGCAGAATGTGGTTGTGGGTTTGTGGGCTATTGTTTATGTTTTATGTTTTATTAGATTTCTATACCGCCCTTCTCCCGAAGGACACAGGGCGGTGAACAGCCAAAAGATAAAAACACAGAAAATACAAAATTTAAAATAGGTTAAAACAGATTAAACAGTTTGGCTAAATTTTAAAAATATCCCATAATATCAAATTCATGTTTAAAATTTAAATTTAAAATTTAAAAGTTTTAAAAAGGAGAAGATTTAGGCCAGGCCACCTTGATGGAATAAAAACGTTTTAAGCGCACGGCGGAAGGTGTGCAGATCCGGGATCCTCCGTATCCCCGGGGGGAGCTCGTTCCAGATCGTAGGTGCCCCCACAGAGAAGGCTCTCCCCCTAGGGGCCGCCAGTCGACATTGTTTGGCCGACGGCACCCGGAGGAGCCCCTCTCTATGGGAGCGTACTGGCCGGTGGGAGGCTATTGGTGGTAGTAGGCGGTCCCGTAGATAACCAGGTCCTAAGCCATGGAGCGCTTTAAAGGTGGTAACCAAAACCTTGAAGCGCACTCGGAAGACCACCGGGAGCCAGTGCAGCTCGCGCAGGAGAGGTGTTATATGGGAGCTCCACGTTGCTCCCATAACCACCCGCGCAGCCGCACTCTGCGCCAGTTGGAGCCTCCGAGTGTACCTCAAGGGGAGCCCCATGTAGAGAGCATTACAATAGTCCAGACGAGAGGTGACGAGGGCATGAGTGACCGTGTGTAGAGAGTCCCGATCTAGAAAGGGACGCAACTGGCGAATCAGGCGAACCTGATGAAAAATCCTCCCGGCCACGGCCGTCAGGTGCTCTTCTAGAGACAGCCGTGAATCCAGGAGGACGCCCAAGTTGCAAGCCCTTTCCGTGGGGGCCAATGATTCTCCCCCAATAGTCAGCGATGGCACCAGCTGACTATATCGGGATGTCGGAAACCACAGCCACTCAGTCTTGGATAGGTTGAGCCTGAGCCTGTTCCTCCCCATCCAGATCCATACGGCCTCCAGGCACCGGGACATCACTTCAAGGGCATCGTTGGGGTGGTCCGGGGTGGAGATGTACAGCTGGGTGTCGTCAGCGTACTGGTGGTACTTCACCCCGAAACCACGGATGATCTCGCCCAGCGGCTTTACATAAATGTTGAACAAAAGGGGCGAGAGGACCGATCCCTGCGGCACCCCACATATGAGGGGCCTCGGGGTCGATCTCTGCCCCCCTGTCAACACAGACTGCGACCGGTCGGAGAGAAAGGAGGAGAACCACCGTAATACGGTGCCTCCCACCCCCAACTCTTTCAACCGGTGCAGCATGATACCATGGTCGATGGTATCAAAAGCCGCTGAGAGATCTAACAGGACCAAGACAGAGGAGCAACCCCTGTCCCGAGCCCTCCAGAGATCATCAACTAACGCGACCAATGCCGTTTCCGTGCTGTACCCAGGCCTGAAACCCGACTGGAATGGATCTAGATACGACAATTCATCCAGGTACTGGGGAAGCTGTCGTGCAACCACACTCTCAACAACCTTCGCAACGAAGCGGAGGTTGGAGACTGGACGATAATTAGCCAATACTGCCGGGTCCAGGGAAGGCTTCTTGAGGAGAGGCCTCACCACCGCCTCCTTCAAGGTGGCGGGGAAGGCACCCTCACCCAATGAAGCATTTATAATCCCCTGGAGCCAGCCTCGCGTCACCTCCCGGGAAGCCAGTACTAACCAGGAGGGACACGGGACCAACAAACATGTGGTTGCATTCAGCCTACCCAGAATCCTGTCCACGTCATCTGGGGTCACAGGATCAAACTCGTCCCAGATAATATTCTCAAGACCTGCCCCCGTCACCCTCGCTGGACCTACCCAGTCGGAGTCCAGTCCTTCCCGAATCTGAGTGATTTTGTCATGCAGATATTGTACGAAGTCCTCGGCTCTTCTCTCCAAGGGGTCCTCCCGCGCTTCCTGGTGGAGCAGGGAGCAGGTCACCCTAAACAGGGCGGCCGGGCGATTATCTGATGACGCAATAAGAGCAGCACAATGAGTACATTTTGCTGCTTTTATCGCCACTAGGTAATTCTTAATATGAGATCTTACCAGTGTTCGGTCCGATTCAGAAAGACTAGCCCTCCAACTGCTCTCTAGGCGTCTTTTCCGGCGCTTCATCTCCCTCAGCTCCTCAGTGAACCAAGGAGCCAGGTGAGAACGGCGCTGGGTCAGAGGCCGCAAAGGCACGACTCGATCCAGAGCTCCAGCGGCCGCTCTATCCCAAGCGGCCACTAGGTCTCCAGTCGAGGCGTGTGCAAGATCCTCGGGGATTGGCCCAAGCTCCCTCTTATTCCTAGGGGTTGGAGGATTCTGGCTGTCATTTCCGACATCCCTTTTGTATACGATAGGGTTAGGTTTTGCATGGTGGTTGGCTGTGAAATGTGTTGTGGTTTGCATGCTGTGTCGGAATAGGATGTTTTTTGGATAGCCATTATAGAGAAAGACATTGAGTAACCATTTCTCTTCCACCTTTCTTAGTGTTGTGGTGCTGCAGTGTGTCCTGGCCCTTTTGAACAGGATCTGGCTACAGCTTCCTTTGTGTGCAGTGGGGTGGGGTTGCTTGCAAAGCTGAGGATCTGGTCCATGTGCATGGATTTTTGGTAGACACAGGTTTCTAGTTCTCTGTTGTCTAGTGTCCTTATGTCAATGACGAGGAATGGGAGTCTGTTTCCTCTTTGCATGTGAATTTGATCCCAGGGTATATGTTATTGAGTAGTTGGTGTGTTTCTTCAGTTTAGGAGCATTTGATAATGGTGTCATCAAAGGTGTCATCGACGTAGTGTGTCCAGAATTCTGATTGGATGATGGTGGATAGAGCCATGGATTTGAGTCGTTGCATGACTGCTTCTGCTATTAGGCCTGATATAAGTGATCCCATCAGGATACCTGGCATTGGCTTCTAGTTTTTCCCATTGAACTTGAAGTATGAATCGAGGCATAGATCCAGGAGTTTCATGAAGGTTTCTGTGGACATAGAGTGTTCTGTAGTGGCATCATATTTGTGGGTATGGTGTTTACTGAGTAGGTGGTATATGGTTTGATAGCAATTGCGGTGAAGAGATCAGTGACATTGAAGGAGACCATAATTTCTTCTGGATGTTTTTGGTGTGTTTGATACATTGGAGAATCGTTATTGATTGGATTGGGTTGTTGACCAGGTGCCTGAGCAGTGGTGGGTTTCAAATTTTTTTACTACCGGATCTGTGGGTGTGGTTTGGTGTGTGTGGCATGTCTTGGTAGGTGTGGCATGTCTTGGTGGGCATGGCTTGGTGGGAATGGCAGGGGAAGGATACTGTAAAATCCCCATTTCCTCCCAATCAGCTGGGACTTGGGAGGCAGAGAATAGATTGGGCGGGGCCAGTCAGAGGTGGTATTTACCGGTTCTCCAAACTACTCAAAATTTCCGCTACCGGTTCTCCAGAACTGGTCAGAAACTGCTGAAACCCACCTCTGTGCCTGAGTTTCCTTTGCAGGGTTGTAACAGCCCCAATGAAATCAAAACTCCAAGGCCAGAGGCTTCCTCAAAATAAAGACTTATTAGGCATGTCATATCGGCACAGCTGGTGAAAACCCGACTCTGAATCTCCCTGGGTTTCCCCCACCCAATTCAAAATGAAAAGTTCTTCCTCCCATTGCACACAACCATCACATGCCCCAATCAGGTCACCCTTCAAAATCTGGATGGCTCTCGTCCACATCCCTCCAGGTGCTGGTGAGAATGTCCTTTGTTCCCAGAAAATAGAATGTTGTTTTGGCTACAAGTTCCTCCCCCCCCCCAGCTATCTCTACTCCCCCCTCCCTTTCCCACAGCTCTATCCAGCCTCTCTGTGGCAACCTGAAGGTGTTCCAAGATGGCTCCAGGGTTGACACAGGGTTTTTGCTAGTTTGTATGTCAGTTTCCACACAATTGGGCATAAGGGGATACCGTTCTTGTGTACTTTGGGGTGTCAATAGAACCTGGGTGTGGAGAAGTCTTGTGGTTGCATGAGCTTTCTCTCCAGTGGTGTGTAAATTGTTTTTCTTTTTCCATTTTTCTTAGGATTTTTGTTGGATCATTGTGGGTTATTTGGTAGGTGTTGATGCAATTGAGATGGTTTCCAGTTTTGCTGATGTAGTCAGTTTTGTCCATTACTACCCTCAACCAACCCACACAACCCCCCCGCCAGCGGTTCACCTCCCAATAACCCTGATCTGATGTAACCTCCCCATCACAGGTGCCATCACAAGACTCACGGATGTCTCACAGCTGACCCATCATAAGACCGTCACTCGACACATCCACACCTGAAGCCCTTAAGAACAGAAGAACTCTGACAGCCCATAAACTCCACTGAATATATTACCTAGCTTGGTAACAAAACATTTGGAAACCAGCACAGAAGCTCGGAGAATGAACCTTCACTCTCATCCTACACCATTCGCCACGATTACAAGGAAAACTATTAGGAAAGGAAAACTTGCTTTTAGGTTGAGATATTCTCTTAATGGGACAATTGTTCCAATTCATCTTTATTTTTCTCACTTTATATTGAAAATTCAATTTTGAATTGAGGAAGCTTCTTTCATGAGAAGCAAAACATTTTCAAGGAAAAAACCAAGGAAGTCCAGTTGCCTTTTGGAAAAGCACCCTTGGGACAGAGAAATTGAGACATACTGTATTTTTTTGGAGTTAAAGATGCACCGAAGTATAAGATGCAGCTTAGTTTTTGGGGAGGAAAATAAGTAAAAAATTAATTGGTGGGTGGATCAACCTCCCGAAATATCCCCAATCAGCTGTTCTCAGAGGTGAATTTTAGCAACAGGTTAATTGGTTGTGAGCTCTATGCCTTGCTTTTTTTTCAGCCTCTGAAATTTCTGAAACTCTGTTTCAGAAAAAACTTTTTTTTTCCTGCCTCTGAATGCCTCTGAAACAGAGTTTCAGGGAAAAAAAGGCTTTTTTTTCTGAAGCTCTTTTTGGAGGCTTTTTTTCTGAAGCTCTTTTTGGAGGCTTTTTTTCTGAAGTTTCTTTCAGAGGTTTTTATTCTGAAGGACTATCTGTACTCTGTTCAATCTCCTTTCTTCGGTATTGGTATATAGATTAACCTCTTCCGATCTCTTGGTTATTGTGTCATTCCTCAGATTTGTTAGCATAGTTTGGTTAGAGACTTTACTGATTCTTATTTTGTTGCTTGCCATATTATTTTAGATAAAAGCCTTTCAGAAGCTTTTTTTCTGAAGCTTCTCTCAGAGGCTTCTTTCAGCCTCTGAAATCTCCATTTGGGAGGCTGGGCTGGGCTACATTTGGAGTATAAGACGCACCCAGATTTTCACCCTTTTTTTGGGGGGGAAAGGTGTGTCTTATACTCCAAAAAATACGGTAAGTTATGTGGTCTTGCAGCTCACAGGTAGGATTTATCAGAACATTCCCATAGCAACCCCAAGATGCAAATATTTCTTCTAAGACCATCCTTCCCATAGATAAGAGAAGAAAGACAGGAAGTAACCTGAGATCTCTTGTATAATTTCTTATGAATATATATGTATACATTACTTTCCCCTCCTTTCTGAAATGTATAAATATAGGTGCATCCTTTTGTCTCTATCAGTGACCCTCCTACTAGTATTTTGGAGGCGAATCATTCAGTACCTTCTGTCTAATAAACACTGCAGTGAACCTTGACTATTTCCTTTGTATTCTGAATTTTGATTCCACACATTCTAAGTCAGGATGAATATCTTCTGGGACGGAATCTTAATTTAAAGTCTAAAGGCATTGGTTGCCCATATACAATTTCAAAGGCAGACATATATGTTTAGTTCCCTTAAAGATGGGTTTTTCACAAGTAGGAGTGCCAGGGGAAGTCAGCAAAATCAACTTGAATCCTCCGGAAAGGGTACCGGTCTCTAGAAAGTCAGGAGGGACCTGGCCTTAGCCCCCTTCCTTTGGAATAGGCTAAAGAAACTGCACAGATACCAATCATTTCCTATGTCTCTCTTTGAATTCTTTCTCCTACCCAATGTTGGTTGAACCTTTGAGCTGCTGCTTTTGCTCCTTCATGGGTCTGGTAAGAGGAACATGGTGACTCATGAGGTTAAAATACGGGGCTCCTGATAGGGAAGCCCGTGTTCAAGACCCATTGCTGCCACAAGCCAAGGGTTAGCTCCTGTCATATGCTCCAGCTCCTGCCGACCCAGTGGTTCAAAAGCAGGTGACTGAGAGTAGATTAATGGGTATCACTTCAGCGGGCAACTTCATGGGACATGAAAGGAGCCTCCAAATAGGTTCGCAAGTTATTGTTTAGTGCTTTTTCTATGTCTTTTTCTTCCTCAGGTGCGGCTCCATACATTTGTCTGTCTCAAAATAGGGACTAGTTAAAACTAGATAAAAATAGGTACTAGGGATGGGAAAGCTTCCCCCGCACATATGTGCTAATCGTTCCCGACTCTAGGGGGCAGTGCTCATCTCAGTTTCTAAGCCAAAAAGACAGCGCTGTCCAAAGACATCTCTGTGGTCATGTGGCCGGCATAACTCAACACCAACGCTGTTACTTCCCACCAAACTGGTCCCTATTTTCTACTTGAATTTTTTACATGATTTCGAACTGTTAGGTTGGCAGAAGCTGGGACAAGTAACGGGAGCTCACCCTGTTACACGGCACTAGGGATTCGAACTGCTGAACTTCCGACCTTTCTTAGCCACTGAGCCACCACATCCCTAAGGGACTAGTTAGTCATCACTAAATAAGATTCACAGATGGCTACAGATCTATCTATAAATCTCCCTCCTTCAGGGTTCAGAGATCTGAAAGTTCTCTTCCATACAATTATCCAAATCATAGTGGTTTATTTGTTGTCTTAATTGCCCTAGAGAGGTTTCTGCAAACTTTAAAAAAAATGTAACACAAACATGTCAGGAAATATTTTGGTGTCAATATCAGACTTCCAAAGCAATGTTGGGTGGAGTCTGTGTCAGAAATGCTGGGTATATACAGAAAGCAAATTTGATGGTACTTTTAGATCAAAGCAGATTCTGCGTTTATGTCCCGTAGCTGACTCTGACTTGATCCAAAGCATCTTACAGAAATAACAGAACAACAGATTTGGGAGGGACCTTGGAGATCTTCGAGTCCTTCCCCCCTTCTCAAGCAGGAGACACTAGGTTTAGTTTCTTCAACCTCTTATTTTTCTCTCTTTAAAAGCAGGTGACACAGGAAAGACTCAGTCAGGGACATAATACATGTTGCTTCTGCTTCTCTTTCTGCTGATTCTGTGGCCATGGGGATCTGGTGTGATGCACAAAGCCAAATGCCTCCTGACTCTGCAGCAGAGTGAAGTGGATCCGGAGCATCATTACAAGCCAGGAGATTATATGATTAGTGGCATAGTCTCGGCAATGCTTGTTCGGTTTCAATTATTAAGCTTTGATAGAAGTCCTTCAACAAAATTCTCACGGTAAGTCAATCCGTGCACACTGCATTAGAGGCACTTCAATAAATGCATACAGGTCCCGGCCATCAAAAACACAAGATGCTCTCTCGCTGATCTGCTTTCTTTGCTAACTTACTTTCTGAATCTATTGTGAGTCCCTACTGCACATTGCAGATCACGAAACTCATTTTAAGCTTTAAAGTATAAAACCTCAGGCCAAATATTTTTCCTCATCCATTTTCCATTCTGTCCTATGAGTAGAGCTAGAGGTAAACTCAAGGTAAACCGCTTCAAACTCAATTGCAGAAAATACGACTTCAGCAACAGAGTGGTCAACGCCTGGAATGCTCTACTCAAATCCATTGTTACATCCTCAAACCCTCACAGCTTCAATCTTAAACTGTCTACTGTGGACCTCACACACCATTCCTAAGAGGTCTGTAAGGAGTTGTGCATAAGCGCACCGGCATACCTTCCATCCTTATCCTACTGTCCCCATTTATTTGTATTCTTTCCTTCGTTCATGTCCATGTTCATACTTCTACCTGCTATCTTGTACATGTTTGACAAAGAAAGAAAGAAAGAAAAGAAAGAAAGAAAGAAAGAAAGAAAGAAAGAAAGAAAGAAAGAAAGAAAGAAAGAAAGAGTGGATATAGAGAAACAAAAGAAAATCTCTCTTCCACCTCACCCCTGAGGCTGCCACAAAGAAGAGGGCAGCACCAGAGGGCAGGACAAGAAATAAGGGTTGGATACTATTCCAGGAGCCTTGGTAGTACAGTGGTTTAAAGCACCCTGTTATTAACACAGCTGCCTGCAATTACTGCAGGTTCGAGTCTTACCAGGCTCAAGGTTGACTCAGCCTTCCATCTTTCTAAGGTAGGTTAAATGAGGACCCAGTTTGTGGGGGCAATAAGATGACTTTGTATAAATATACAAAAGTATGAAGGCTATTGCTTAACGCATGGTAAGCCTCCCTGAGTCTCCGAAGAACGGCGGCATATAAATCAAATTAAAAAAAAAAAAAGGAGAGAAGGAACCTGGAATTAAGGAGAAACTTTCCAACAGTGAGGACAATTAACCAGTGGAACAGAAGTTGTCTCCAGACATTGTGGGTGCTCCATCACTGGAGGTTTCTAAGAAGAGACTGGACTTGTCTGAGATGGTATAGGTTCTCCTGCTTGAGCAGGTGGCTGGACTAACAGCCCTCTAAGTTCCCTTCCAACTCTATTCTATTCTATATTCTGTGGGACACCTGATCCAAGCACAGCAGAATGTTGTTTTTTTCTGTCTGCATCAGAGATGACTCCATCATTGTTTCTCCACGCTAAAATTTACTGCTGGGATGAAAGCCTCCCAGTTAAGAACATAGGAATTGATATCTCAACGGTGCTTTTATTCAACCATGACCTGGATGACTGAGAATCTCCATAGACATATAGTAATTGATAGACAGGGAAAATATATCTCATTCTTGTTCACAAATTCATGCCAGGAACCAAGCAAAATCTTTAAATGAAATAATAATCTATTGGTTGGTTGATTGCTTTAGTTAGTCATTTGTTTATAGAATTCATAGAATTCCCTACGAATTCTATAAACAAATGAGACCGATTTTGTCTTTGGGTGGCTTACAATTAAAAGAAACAATTGAAAACAGGAAAAGAATCAAAGAAAGGCCCCAGAACAAGAAAATGTAAGCAACTACATTGTTTCAACTTTGACTCAGCCCAAGACCTGATGGTTAACAGACTCTGAATATCATCAAAATGTAACCAAGTAAAATCCATCTAAAAGAGACTCAACCTTCTCTCTGTCCAAGATATGGAGAAAATAACCTGGTCTTGAACAGTTTCTGAATATTATCCATGCAGGAGCTATTTTGAATCAGTTTAAACTCTTGGGGCCAATGCCAAATATATTGATAATATCTAGAACATTAAAGAGATAATAGTTCCTTTTATCTCTATGGGTATATCAATCAGTTTTACTAAGACAGAGGAAGCAAGACATCACATCTATAAAATATTAAATGCTAGAAGACAAGCGTGTGAAATTGAAGAGGTGCTAGTTTCACCAATTAGGAGAGTGACTTTTAACTTATATCGTATGATCCAAAAATATTCTATTGATACTGTGTTTCCCCAAAAATAAGCCCTCTCCTGAAAATAAGCCCTGCCCTGAAAATAAGCCCTCCCTCAAAAATAATCTCTCCCTGAAAATATTTAAATGTATGCACAGCCGGTCCCCGCCATTTCCTCTAGTTGGGGTTAGAGAGAGAGAGAGCTGGAAATCAGGTAAAATGGCAAGAGGAGCCCCATCTTGCTCCACGTGCCCCAAAGTAATAAGACCTCCCTGAAAAAAAGGCCAAGTGCTTATTTTGGGGTTCAAAAACATATAAGACAGGGTCTTATTTTCAGGGGAACATGGTATTATTCTTTTTCTATTAATGCTTTTCTTAATATTTTGGAATATTCCAAACTGTTTGGGGGTAAAATTGTGATTGAGTGTACTAAAACTATTCTCATGGAATGAAAATTAAATGTTATTTTCATTCATATCTTCATATCTGCAGAACATCAACCAAGTATTATTGGAAAATTGTACCTTTCCTTTTCACCATTGAGGACTTCAACCGAAATGACCAACTCTTACCCAACATCACTTTGGGTTATAATATCTATGAAAATTTCTTCAAGGTAGAGATGACTACAGATCCTTTGCTGGACCTGCTTTCGGATGGGGAGGCCAATCTGCCCAACTACAGGTGTGGGAGGCAGAGAAACACAGTGGCTGTTCTGGAAGAGGCCGAGGCTGGCATCTCCATTCAGATTTCCACCATGTTGGGCACTTACAAAGTCCCTCAGGTGTGTCTTTCTTGGGAAACAATGTTCAATTGTGTGATTTTCAATCAGAATTCCTCTGCTGTAAATTATAAGCAGTGTTTCATTATGGTAATGAGAAGAAATGCATTTTCTTGTTATATTTAAATAACATCTTCCATTTCTTCCAGATCAGTTATAGTTTTGCTTCCAAGATTCTGGGGGATAAAACTCAGCATCCTTTCTTCTACACGATGCTTCCTGCTGAAGGAGTCCAGTACCCAGGGATGGTCCAGCTACTTCTTTATTTCAGGTGGACCCTGGTTGGTCTTGTTGCTCCAGAAACTGACCAGGGGGAGAGATTCATGAGGACAATGTCTGCTTTGATGTTGAAGAATGGCATTTGTGTGGTTATATACCAAAGCTTTACATTGAATGTCTCTGAAATGGATTTCAAATTAACAGAATATTACAAATGGAGAAAAGTCAATGTCTTTGTTTATGGTTCAGAGACTAGTTCATTCACACTAGGAATGGTAGTTATCAACACAATACTTGCACATCTTCCAAAACGTGTTATAGATAAAGTCTGGATCACCACAGCTCAGTGGGATCTCAGTTTTGATTTTATGTTTAGTAGGTATTCCATGAAATACATTGGTGGCATTTTTTCTTTCTTGATAAAGAAAAGAAAATGGGCAAACTATGAAGATTTTAAAACCTTGGTTAAACTCCTAATTAACTTTTTGGAGAAAACCTTTATATGTTCATCCACCAAGGATGCCCCTTCAGTGAAAGTCTGGAGACGGTGTAGACAAACAGAAGAATTGGAGGCTTTGAGGAAAGAGGAGATTGATCGGATCCTAACCCTGGACGGCTACCTCATTTACAACACCATTTGGTCTGTGGGAAAGGCCTTAAATTCAGCTTACATATCCGCATTCAAGAGATCAATGAGAAACAGGGGCATGAAGGTAGAAGATCCAAGGCTAAAGGCTTGGCAGGTACTTCTTTTCCATTAGACATATTTCCTCAAAATATGGGAAATATTTTATCACTGGATGACTTGGTTATTTAGTCTGAAAAATGAAATTACTCAGAAACTCAATTCCAATCTAATCACAACCTTCTGTTTCTTTCTGCTCTTATCCTCAACCCACCAGGGGTGGGATTCGCACAATTTACCTACCAGTTCGCCCAGCACCAAAAATGTGAGCACACGCGGGCTTGCTTCACTCGCGACGTGTCACCTCCACACATGTGCACGGCCTTCCGTCCATGCACTTTGCTTCCACGCGAGGCTTCCACGCATGCACATGGCTTGAAAATGTGGCTAAATAGAATGGCATAGCGCCGGGGCAGGTCGCTACTACCAGTTCGCCTGAACTGGTCCGAACCGGCTGAATACCACCTCTGCCACCCCACCCCCAATATTCTCTTGTTTTAATTTTATGTTTTTCAACGCGAATTCATTGGTTTCTTGGTTGTTCAGCCATTCTTTTTTTTTTTCCAAACTGATGAAGTTGTTACAAACAACAAGCCATCAAATGGTAGCAAGAAGAATAATATCAACCAATATCTTTCAGTGATGATCGGGGGTGGGTTCTAAATTTTTTTACTACCAGTACTGTGGGCGTGGTTTATTTTGTGGGTGTGGCTTGGAGGTCATGTGACTAGGTGGGCGTGGCTAGCTGGTCAGAGTCATTTGTGGAAGGTCCTCGCACTTACAACCAGTCCTCACATTTACGACCCGACTCATTTGTTTGCTTTTAACACTGATCAGCTGTAGGACAGCCCTTTGAAGCCCCGCGGCAAGAGTTTAAACAGTTTTTTTCCCTCTAGTCATCAGCTGGGACTCAGGAGGAAGCAATAGATTGGGGGTGGGACCAAATAATAGGTAAGAATAACGTTGGGGTGTGGCGGGGTAAGGGGGGTGGGAGGGCGGGGTGGGGTGGGGAGAACCAGTTTGGTGACATCATATCATCACCGCTACGGGCTCAGCCAAACCGGACCGAACCGGGAGGAACCCACCACTGGTGATGATGTTTGCAGTATGACGTCACTGATCTTCACCACTGGAGGCCTTGAAGAAAGCACAGGAAAGTACTAATAGCGAAGTTACCTACTTTACTTGGGCATCTAGGGATACAACACAAGAGAAAAATCTAACAACAACTCTCAAGTTAAAGGAAAATCTGACTGGATGAAATTTCAGGCATCTGTTTTTAGATTAATTAAACATGATTTTGTTTTAAAAAATACTTTTGTCTTTAGAGGAGTTGTATATTTCTATTGCTCTAATAAAGCAGTGGGACCATGAATGACCAACTTCTGTCTTTAACCATCATTATTTTATTTTTATTTATTTTATTTTATTTATTTTATTTTGTCAAGCATGTATTTTATGACAGATACAAGTGTAACCATAATTGTAAATACATGAAAAGGATACAAATAGAAGAAAACATTAGGACAGGGACGGTAGGCACGCCGGTGCTCTTATGCATGCCCCTTACAGACCTCCTAGGAATGGGGTGAGATCAACCGTAGACAGTCTAAGGTTAAAGTTTTGGGGGTTTGGGGATGAAACCACAGAGTCAGGTAGTGCATTCCATGCATTGACCACTCTGTTGCTGAAGTGATATTTCCTGCAATTGAGTTTCGAGCAGTTTACCTTCAGTTTGTGTGTATTTTGTGCTCAAAGTTAGCTACGTAGCCAGTTTTGTTTTTTCACCAAAATTGTTCTGATCAAGATATTTAAATATTAAGTTAGCAGCTGTTATTATTCCCCTGCTTATTAATATTCTTCCACCCAAGTTTGACTCTGACAATAAAACCTGTTTTTTTTTTGAGCAGAGGGACAGAAATGTTCAGAACTCTCCCAGCATAGACAAAGGGGTCTTTGAAAAAGAAACACAAACCTCTGATGTCCCTTTTAAATTTTTATTTACTTTATGTTCTTTCCAGCTTCACCCCTTCCTTCAAAGCTCTCAGTTTCACAATAATTCCATAGAAGGGGTATATTTGGATGAGAAAGGGGATCTTACACCTGACCTGGACATAATGAGCTGGATTGTTTTCCCAAATAAATCTGTCAAGAGAGTGAAATCTGGGATCCTAGAAAAACGGGAATCCCAGGATTTTAAATTTTCCATTGACCGGAAGAATATCGCACAGGTGGAACTGCTGAACAAGGTGCGAGTAATGCTGGTATTTATTTTATTCCACTGAAGGTGGCTATAACAGGAATACACTTGAATTCTCCATCGGTGGAGAATTGCTTTCAATGCCTTTGAGTTATCACATCAGCTGATAAGACTCTCAAGGGTGAAAAACGCCTTTATCGGCCATGAAAAATAATTTTCAATTTTCATACAAACCATTCACTGAGTCTATGGAAAGAAAGGTAAAATGAGGAGTCATTCAAACAATGTGGTTTACCTAGCCAAAGCAAAGTATGCAGGCAATATATCCTTGAGCAATTAAATATCTACGTTTAAAATGAATGTCTAAATTTTTAATGCGTGTGAAACACTACAAGGAATGAGAAACAGAGGAGGAGTGTGCAATTCAATCTTTTAGATCTAATTAGTCAAAGTTACGTGTCAGAATAAACCCTCTGCCATTTTTCTGAAAATAAGTTAATTTTCTGAGTATGTTATGTATGCCACCCATCTCACAATCCAGAGTTTTATTTCCTTTTCTCTCCTCAGCCCTTTCCTCCTTCTACATGTGTGGAAAGCTGTCGTCCTGGATTTAGGAAGGTGGCTCAGGAAGGGAGGCCCATTTGCTGCTATGACTGCCATCCTTGTGCAGAAGGAACCATCTCCACCATTGAAGGTGGGTGACTCCAGAGGAAAGGGGAGACTTTCAGGATGACCATAGACATTCAGGCATTTTTAACTAAAGAGGGACAAAGATTTTCTCTTTCTAACTGGAGTCACTTCAAAAACTATAAAAATGAGCCTTGTCTTTTCATCCCCATTCAGAAGAGAGAAGCCATTAGTTCTTGCTTCCTTGGCATGGGTGGGAGGAAAAAGAAACAATGGAACAGACCAACCAGATAAGTGCTCTCCAGAAATAAAAACTGACCATTTCCTTGGTCCAGATGAAGTGGGGCATTCATATTTGCAAGGGCCATTGCGACCTTGATTTCAACATCTTATTCATGTCAGGCTCCAAGTAATGCATCCATCACCAATCAAACTCCAAGGCATTACTTCTCCTCAAAGAACAAATTTATTTAGATACATCGTCTTGACACTACTCACTGTTCACCCCAATATAAGTTTCAGTTTCTCAAGTTTCCAAAACCACTGTCCCATTGTCCAACCAAGGTGGGAACTGGTTGGTCGGCTACATCTCTCCTCCTCCTTCTCCGATCAGCCAGACGTTAGAATGTGGTTACTCATCAGTTAGGAATGCTGTTTTGAATGAAGACTCCACCCCCTCCTTCAGCTGCCAACTTTGTCAACCTGATACATGTCAGAATGCCCAAAGATACGGACAATCCCACACCCCAGTCAATTATAGGCTTGACAATTCCTTCCTGTGATTCTCCTAATCCAGTACCAGCAGACCCAGTCTCTACATGGGTCATTGATGAGAGGACTGTGGGGTGCTTTGGATTGCATGTCTTACACATGCTTCATGGAATCTCACTGCGATTCCATTAAAGGCAGCCAGATCTCATCCTGGGAATGTGTGGCAGAGAATCTCAGTTGCTTTTTGAACTTGTCCTTTTGCTTAATACTACTTAAATTTCTGAACGCATTCATGCACACCATCACCAGTTTCACTCCAACTATGCAGATGATGGAAGAACCTAGTTTATGAGAGATATTGATCTTGCTCTTTTCAGATGCTGAAAAATGCACCAAATGTCCAGCAGATCAGTATCCAAATATCAACCGAGATGACTGTATATCTAAGACTGAAACATTCCTATCCTATCAAGAAAATTTGGGGATCATCCTAGCTTCACTTGCCTTGTTCCTCTCTTTAGTAACAGGTTTTGTCTTGAGAATCTTCATTAAATTCCGAGAAACTCCCATAGTCAAAGCCAACAATCGGGACCTTTCCTACATCCTCCTCATCTCCCTCCAGCTTTCCTTCTTGACCTCTTTTCTATTCATTGGCCAGCCAAGGAGAGCCATGTGCCTTCTCCAACAAACAGCCTTCAGCAACATCTTCTCAGTTGCCATTTCTACCGTCTTGGCCAAAACAGTCACTGTGGTATTAGCATTCTTTGCCACAAAACCAGGGAATAATTTACAGAGATGGTTAGGGAAGACCTTGGCCAATTCTATCATCCTTTTGTGTTCTGGTGTCCAAGTTGTCCTCTGCAGCATCTGGTTGGCCACCTCTCCCTCATTCCCTGAGTCAGACATGTATTCACAATCTGAGGAGATCATCCTCCAATGTAATCAAGGCTCCTTTGCCATGTTCTACCTTGCCCTTGGCTACATGGGTTTCCTGGCTATCATCTGCTTCACGGTGGCTTTTCTGGCCAGGAATTTACCTGGAGCTTTCAACGAAGCCAAGCTGATCACCTTCAGCATGCTGGTCTTCTGCAGCGTCTGGATATCTTTTGTACCCACCTATTTGAGCATCAAGGGGAAGTACATGGTTGCAGTGCAGATCTTCTCCATCTTGGCCTCCAGTGCCAGCCTGTTGGGCTTCATTTTTGTTCCGAAATGTTATATTATTTTCTTAAGACCTGATCTGAATATAAAGGAAAATTTGTTGTCAAAATAACAGAAATTAAAATGTAAATCATTCCCCAAAATGTGGGATAATTATTTTAAAAATAGTATTTGTTACCTTAATGTTCCTTAAAAAGAGCACATATACCAAGAAACTTGTTTTTGTTCTGTTTTGTTGTACATCATAATAAAAACACCACACTTAATAAATATATATTTTCCTTCATTCCCTTTTTAAAGTATTTAGAAAACCACTAGGAATCTGTCTCTCTCCAAACCAGGGAGGGTTATTCATTCTTTCATTCATTCATTCATTCATTCATTCATTCATTCATGCATGCATGCATGCACACATGCATGTACGGCCAGCATGAACTGCCACTGCAAACTTTCCTCATCCAAAAAGAAGATTCTTCTTCTTCTTCTTCTTCTTCTTCTTCTTCTTCTTCTTCTTCTTCTTCTTCTTCTTCTTCTTCTTCTTCTTCTTCTTCTTCTTCTTCTTCTTCTCCTTCTCCTCCTCCTCCTCCTCCTCCTCCTCCTCCTCCTCCTCCTCCTCCATTAATTTTATTCATCACATTTCTCAATGCTTCTAACTATTCTTCTGTGAAGTCTTTTTAATATTGAGTTATCAGTGCAGAGGTGGGTTTCAGCAGGTTCTGACCAGTTCTGGAAAAACAATAGCGGAAATTTGGAGTACTTCGGAGAAATGGTAGTAAAAATTCTGATTTGCCCCGCCCCCATCTATTCTCTGCCTCCCAAGTCCCAGCTGATCGGGAGGAAATGGATATTTTACAGAAACCTTCCCCTGGAGTGGGGTGGGAATGGAGATTTTACAGTATCCTTACCCTCTCACGCCCACCAAGCCACACCCACAGAACCAGTAGTAAAAAATTTTGAAACCCACCACTGGTCCAGTGCATATCTTAATTTAATTTATTGTATTCCTTTTTTCACTTCTTGAATATTTAAAGGTATACTTAAACTATGTTGATAATTAAACCCCATTACATTAGCTTTTTAATTAGATGAATGTATTCTCGAAAAAATTAAGTGGTCCTGATATGGGAGGAAGAAAGTTCTTTATTTAAGTGAATTTCAAACTCTTTCCAGCATAAAGAGAATTGCAACCCAAATAAAACAGGCTCCATTGTAGGTAGCTGCCAACCCAAACTAATGCTAATTCCATTGGAGAGCTTGGACTGATTATCATCAAGTCCTTATCTGAGAATACCCAGGAAAGAGTTTGGGAAGTTAAAATGAAAGCTCATGAAGAGGGACAAAGGTGCTGGGTTTTTTTCTTTTTCTTTTTGCTGAACAAACTGAAAAATTAACTCTGTACGTCGTCTTGGCACTACTGGTGAAAAGCCAGTACTAAAGTTCCTGGGCTTTTCACCCTAATGTAAGTTTCAGTTTCTCAAGTTTCCAAAACCACTGTCCCATTGTCCAACCAAGGTGGGAGCTGGATGGTTGGCTACATCTCTCCTCCTCCTTCTCCGATCATCCAGACGTTAGAATGTGGTTACTCATCAGTTAGGAATGCTGTTTTGAATGAAGACTCCACCCCCCCTTCAGCTCCCAACTTTGTCAAGTCCCTCTGGTTTCTGGGGCAATCTCTCCTATAGTGATTCCTAGACCCACAGTTAAAACATTCTGATTTATCTTGGTCCCTGGTCTGGAAGTCTACCCTTTTTATTGGTCTGGTCTCCCTGTGGCTTGATGATCGTTCCCTTCTCAGGCTGTCCTCAGCTATCAGCCTGTTGGATAAAGTCTCTAAAGAGAGGTGCTCTATGTTGAGACTATCCAGTTGCATGATAAAGTTCTCCCAAATGGGGTCTAGAGAGTTTATGATGATGCTTTTCATGCTATCATCAGAAATGTTTCCCCCCTTTGTATGAGTTCTTCCCTGGTGACGTTTATCTTGAGTATGTGCTCCCCCATGGGTGTCCCTGCCTTATGCCTGGCTGAGTAAAATTCCCTGGATATTTTGGTTATAGTGGCTATACTCTTACTGTAAAACAAATTAAATATTTTTTGCAATATCTCTGCCACGGTTAAGTGGCGGCCAAGACTGGGGTAAATGCTGGGTGACAAGCTAGACATTAACAGATAGTAAGCCCTGTGGTGCAAACAGTCAATCTCAAAAGTCCGTGGCTTCTTGGGTGGGTCATCAAATAAGTACAACATATTTTCTTTCAGAAAAGCAATTTGTAGTTGGTGGTTCCACTCCAAAAGATTGGACCCATCTAATTTCAATTTGTGTGTCAGTGTTCCAAGTTGTGATCTCTTTCAGTGCTGACATAAAAGACACAGGAAGACTTGCTTAATGCTGGAATGAACTTTCTCCTAGTTCCTGGCTCTTCAGCAGATAGAGTTACCTGGGCAACAGAGGGAGGGGGGAATTCTTGTGAAGAGAAAGTGCATGGGACGAAGAGATGGATTTGCATAGTGGCCAATGAGACATTGGGGTTGAAGAACGGAAAGGGAGGGGTGTGGAAGGAGGTGCCAATCTTGGCTGCAACAGAGTTCAGGAATGTCGTTCTCTATTCTTACATAAAGATAAAAGATTCATTAGAAACTGCATTTGAAAATGAAGTTTATTTAAGATAGCAACGAAACCTGACAGACAGCCAAGATTCCTCCAAAGCCAAGCTGGCTGATTCAAAATCGCCCCGTTCCCTCCCAGACGTCTGGTTGGACTAGAGATTGTCCCCTGATATTATGGCTGAAGGCAAGCTCTCGGAGGAAAGCCTGCTTCGAGCAACGGGAGGAGGAGAATCGGCCGTGATCCCAGCCAGTTTGGAAAGTACGAAGGCTCAACTCTCCCCGCCTTCCCCATTGGCAGAACTTCAAACAAAGAAGCGTGAGCCAGATAAGTACCCGGGGACTGTGCCAAAAGCCTCTGAGGCTGAATTTCCCTTTCCAAATGTGAAAGATAAAGGGAAACCCCTAAGTGAATTGGGCAGGGCTTCCTGGCTGTGGGAATGGGAACAAGCCAGAAAACAAACTAAGCACCAAGAAATTCTAAGGAAGCCATTGGAAAGCCCCATAGATGAGTTGAAAGAGAAATTTGACCGTGCCACCCTTCAGGGGGAGGGGCCATCCTGCAGACCCAAAGAAAAGAGAGAATCAGTCTGGGCTGTTGATCCAAGAGGCCGTAGGCCAAGGTGAAGCCCCACCCCCTCCACAGCAGGAGGAGGAGGAGCCCAACTATGCATCCATGGGTCCCCCCCTCCCAGCAAGCAGCGAAGCCTAGATGAGGCAGCACCTCCCTACCCCAGGATGAGAGATGAGGCAGAGGACTATCAACACCAAGGCCGGCCCTACAGAGCTCAGCACAGAGAGGAGAGGGTAGAGAGAGACGAACCACCCCAGTTCAGAGGGAAGTTCGATGGTGACCCAGATAACCTCGCCCAATTCCTCGATTCAGCTGAGATATACATAGAGTGTTTTGGACACCTCTATCCTTTCCCCAGAGCCCTAGTGAATGTTATCTCGGAAGGGCTGGAGGGAGAAGCAAAGA
Source organism: Arizona elegans (assembly GCA_022577455.1). NCBI lineage: Eukaryota > Metazoa > Chordata > Lepidosauria > Squamata > Colubridae > Arizona > Arizona elegans. Next base: position 21,823,192 of record JAKOOJ010000012.1, read on the forward strand.
GGTGGTCAGCATCCCTCTACAAAAACAGGCCCCCCCAGCTGCAAGATGCGGATGGGTTCTTGCAACTATTGAGAGCCCATTATGAGGAGGAAGAGGAGGACCCCTATGTGGAAGACGAGCTAAGAAACCTAATGCAGAAAGGGAAGCCTATCAGAGAGCATATCCGTGAATTCAGGAGTTATTGGGACACTGCCTCCCCTACCAGAGCCATTGCTGGTATACTTTTTTAGAACAAGCCTAGATAAGAGAATTTCCCAAGTGACTGCTTATCGAGACATCCCAAACTGACTCTCTGAATGGTTCCGGGTAGCAATAAAAGTTGACAGAGGGCTGCGGGCGAGCGACATGTCGAAACCACCAGATGGAAAGGAGAGGGGGCGGCCAAGCCAGGGGCATGAAAAACCCCAACATCACAGCCCACCCAGAGGCCATCTGCCCCACGGAGCCCACTAAAATGCTACAGATGTGGGGGAAGCAGCCACATAGCAGCAAGATGTGGAACCCCTAGGCCGGGACCAGCTCCACCACCCAAAACATGACCGGAACGAGGGCCCAGGTGCACCACCCACGTACCATGGAAAGCTCCCCAAATCCCGGAGTTTTTCGCTCACCTGACCGAAACCAGAGGAATCCCAGATGAGGGAGATCAGTCCCCCAAACCCTATGACATGGAGGATGATGGCGAGGACGACCCGATGGTGACTGCACCCGTCCATCTTTTTCTTTTCCCCATACGCCTAACAGCCCCCAAAACAGGGGCCCAAGGGACTTTCCAAGCCCTAATAGACTCTGGTAGCACAAGGTGCCTGATCAACCTATCCACAGTTCTAAAATTGGGAATCCGAGCTAAAAAGCTTAAACAACCAATTCGCTTTGAGCAACTTGATGGGTCCCTAGTGGGGGGAGCGTACACCACACACTTGACTGAACCTGTGAGACTGGAACTGGTAGATCACTGGGAAACAATCCATTTCATAATAGCCCCCAAGATGACAGACCCAGTCATATTGGGACTCTTGTGGCTGGACAAATGGGGCCCAATCATTTGGTGGCAAGAGGGGACCCGCAGACTGAGAATAGCAAAGGGCCCCCAACCCCTGCTGTCCCGACCAGAAGAATTCCCTACCACACTGAGACCCCAAAGCAGCCCGCCACTGCAGAAGAAAACACCACCAACACAAGGGTCCCTCTCAGAAGGTACAGCGAAGCAATTGGCAGCTGCACCCACCAGCGCTGGTAATGCAGATCAGATCCCAGGGGAGTACCAAGACCTTGCAGAGGTATTCAGCAAGGCCGAGTGTGACATTCTGCCGCCCCACCGCGAGACCGATTGTGCCATCGAGATTATCCTGGGAGCGAAACTACCCAAACCTAAAATGTATGCCATGACGCCCCGTGAAATGCAGGAAATGAGGGACTACATAGACAAGAACTTACGAAGGGGATTTATTGAGCCAGTAAAACCAAGGGTAGCAGCGCTGGTCCTGTTTAAAGAGAAAAAGGATGGCTCTATGAGACTGGTAGTCGATTTTTGAAGTTTCAATGCCGTTTGTGTACAAAACTTATACCCCCTCCCCCTCATGAAGGACATGATAGCCCACCTAGCTAAAGGAAAAGTTTTCACTAAACTAGACCTTCGAGAAGCTTATTACTGAGTACGCATCAAAGCAGGGAATGAATGGAAAACAGCATTCACCTGCCCCCTGGGTAGTTTCCAGTTCAAGGTAATGCCCTTTGGATTGCAAGGAGCCCCGGCAGTGTTCATGAAGTTGATAAATGAAGTCCTACATGAGCACCTATACAAAGGGGTCCTTGTCTACCTGGACGATATCCTCATCTACATGGAGACCATAGATGAACACAGACCCCTCGTCCGCCAAGTACTGAAAAAACTGCTGAGGGCAAACCTATATGTCAAACTGTCAAAATGTGATTTCCATCAATCATGGCTAGACTACCTAGGCTACCGAGTATCAAATGAGGGGATAGAAATGGACCCAGCCAAGGTCCAATCAGTTCTACAATGGCAACCCCCTCGCACCCGCAGACAACTGCAAAGCTTCCTCGGCTTCGCGAACTTTTACAGACAGTTCATCCCCTCGTTTGCGAAAATTGCCAAACCTTTGACGGACCTCCTAAAGACAGGAAGCCCAGCGACGAAACCCCGTCCGGGACAACCCCTGCAATGGGATCTGACCTGCCAAAAGGCATTCGAGACATTAAAGGGAATGTTTGCAAAAGAACCTGTCTTAAAACACCCTGATCCGGAACAACCTTTCGTCATCCAAGCAGATGCAAGTGATGTGGCAGTGGGAGCCGTGTTACTCCAAAAGAACAGTCAAGGTGATCTACAACCCTGCGCCTACACCTCCCGCAGGCTCACCGACACAGAGAGGTGATGGGCGGCGTGGGAGAAGGAAGCGTTCGCAGTAAGGTGGGCATTGTTGATCTGGCAGCACCTGCTAGAGGGAGGCCAGAAACCGTTTGAAGTCTGGACTGATGATAAAAACCTGGAGGCCCTAAAAACCCCACGGAAACTGTCGCCCAGGCAAGTCCGATGGGCTCAATACTTCAATTGTTTCAATTTTGAGCTTAAGCACATCCCAGGAGGGAGGAATTTCCTGGCTGACGCCCTCTCCCAAATGCCCCAATACAACAGTGAGCGGGAGCAAGTAGTGAATGCCATCATCCCCTCCACCCATGCAGCGGCTCAAGTGATCACCAGGCGGCAACAACGTGACCAGCAGGGCCAACTTGCAAGTGACTTAACTGCAAAATTAAAGAATGAGACACTGACAGACCCCTGGTTCCGAGACAATCAACATCTCTTGACAAAAAGGGACAAACTAGCATGGAAAGGGACAAAGCTCTATGTCCCACAGACTTTACGCACCCTGATCCTCAAGAGGAGCCACGATGTTAAACCAGCAGGACACTTCGGTTTCCAAAAGATGCTGCACTTAGTACGAAGGCAGTTCTGGTGGCCCCACATGAAAAAGGACGTGGACAGTTACGTAAAAAGCTGCACCATTTGTGCCACGATGAAAACAAGACCAAGTTGCCCACCTGGACTGTTGTAACCAGTAGCTGAGCCAACAAGACCATGGGAGGAGATTGCAATGGACTTCATAGTAGACCTACCAAGGAGCAGTGGAAATACAGAGATCTGGACTGTAATAGACTTATTCTCTAAACAGGCACACTTCATTCCTTGTAGCGGACTGCCCTCAGCCCGCCAGTTATCCAAACTGTTCCTGAAACACATCTACCGCCTGCATGGAGTCCCCAGGAGAATCATCTCCGACCGAGGGGTCCAGTTCACAGCAAAGTTTTGCTGTGAAGGAGGGAGTTTCTACGATCCATAGGGTCATCGCAAGGACTCAGCTCAGCATTTCACCCAAGCACCAATGGGGGGGCAGAAAGACTGAACGCTATGATAGAACAGTATTTGAGATGCTACGTCGACTACCAGCAGTCCAATTGGGCAGACCTCCTATCTTTTGCGGAGGTCGCATATAATACTGCTGTCCACAGCAGCACGGGGCTAACCCCGTTCAAAGTAGTGAGTGGCATGGATTTTGTCCCCATGCCAGAGTACCCAAGCGAGCCCCCTTCCTCAGTCAGCTTGACCGACTGGATGGCAATGTTGAGAGAAACTTGGGAGAATGTCAAGAGGGTGTTGGCCAAGGCGGCTCAATGTTATAAGAGACAAGCAGACAAGCACCGAACTCCCCAAAGACCATTTCAATTGGGAGAAAAAGTCTACCTTTCCACCAAGTACTTGAGACTTAGACTCCCGAGCAAGAAATTAGGCCCGAAATTTATAGGACTGTTCCCTATAGTAAAAATAATCAACCCTGTTACAGTACAACTGCAGTTGCCACGGCTCTTGGGGAAGATTCACCCCGTTTTTCACAGTAGCCTTCTGAAACCTGTAGTGGGGTCTACCTTAAGGCCGACGCCACGTGAGCCCCCTGGGCCCCTGGTTGTTGGGGGCCAAACTCACTACAAAGTGCAACGAATTCTTGACTCAAGATGGCACAGGGGGCGCCTCCAATACTTAATTAAATGGAAGGGCTACCCGTTATCAGAGGCTTCCTGGGTGAAGAGTTCAAACATCCAAGCTGACCGGCTTATAGCAAAATTCCATGCAGACCACCCGGGAAAGCCGGGTGGGGGGGTTTCACAGCAAAGAAGGGGACAATGATACTTATCTTGTTGTGTTTTTCCTATGGGACTGGTTACATCGGAGAAGTGAAGGGAGAGGGGGCCGGATGTCAGCGTTCCAAATTGTGATCTCTTTCAGCGCTGACATAAAAGACACAGGAAGACTTGCTTAATGCTGGAATGAACTTTCACCTAGTTCCTGGCTCTTCAGCAGATAGAGTTACCTGGGCAACAGAGGGAGGGGGGAATTCTTGTGAAGAGAAAGTGCATAGTGGCCAATGAGACATTGGGGTTGAAGAATGGAAAGGGAGGGGTGTGGAAGGAGGTGCCAATCTTGGCTGCAACAGAGTTCAGGAATGTTGTTCTCTATTCTTACATAAATATAAAAGATTCATTAGAAACTTTGCGTTTGAAAATGACGTTTATTTAAGATAGCAACGAAACCTGACATTGTGATTGTCAGCAGTAAAAGTTATGTTACTTACAGTCTGGTGCTGTCCATGGTTCTTTATGTGAGTGAACTCGCAATATGCTGGGGGAATGCTTGTTGCCAGTCTGACCTGACTTATCTCTATGTTCCTTGTACTTATCTCTATGTTCCTTTCTCTTCCTGTAGGTGGCAACTGGGCATGCGCGAGGCTCATTTCCCGCCGGAGGTCGTCTGGTGAGGAGCTCCTTGTTGTTGCTCTCAGGCCTAGGCCTAGGCCTGCCGGTGGGGGGCTGGGCTCGCTCCTGATGGGCCTGTAGCCCTCCCTGGATGTTGGATGCCATGGCTGGACCTCTGCATCTTGGGCGAAGACTGGAAGAAGACGAGGAGACAAGACGGTCGCAGGTCGAGGATCCCTGGAGACGGCGGCGGTGGTCCTAAGTCGAGGATCTCCCAGATTCGGTGGTGCGGCAGCGGCGTCGGTGGCAACGTCGGTGGCAGTGGATCCTGGGTGATGCTGGAGAACCTCCGGATGGGCCAGGAAGCCAGGTGGAGGTCGCATGGTTGGTGCGTCGTTGTTTCTTCTCCTCATTCCGCAGCCTAGGGAAGTTGGTGCGACGGGTGGTGAGTGAGAATCCTGCGGGTATTCAGCCCTGCAAGTGGCCGGGTCTTGGGTGTAGTTTTTGGGGTGTGTTGTCCCGCATGGTGTTTGCAGGTGTGCTGCAAGGGTTCCGGTGGCTACCCTGCTGCTCTTTTGGGGGTGCTGAGCATCGGTTTGTTTCCTCCTGGCTCCTGCGGGCTTGAGTGTTGAGCTGAGTGCCGCAGCCAGGTTTCCGATCATTTCGTCTGCTTCGGGCTCGATGGGTGAGCCCCCGCAGGCTTGCGATCTTGCTTGGGTGTTGTTTTGGGGGCCTTCCCCATAGACGTTGGGGTTCTCGCTGTTTCCCGCCATTCGATTTGAATCTCGGCTTCCCATTGTCTGTTGGCCATTCCAAGATGGCCGCCGAGAGCATGACGTGGAAATGAAATCCTCTAGGTCCGGAGCTTCAGCTTGGGGATACCTTCCTCTTGCCAGGCTGAGGATTTCTTCTCTCTGTTGCTGGATGCTCATCGCTGCTCCATTGCTTTCGAGTAGGCTTTGGAGTTTCGCGATGAGCTCCTCTTTGCTGGCAGTCGCTTCCATCATCCCCAGGATGGTGGATTGGAATTCTTCGTTGCTTGGTGGCTCTGCCCTTTTGCAGTAGTAGCTTTCTTCTCTTGGTCCTTCGTCACTGGGTTGTGGGCTCGGGTTGTAGTCTCCATCACCATCAGTTGTGGTGGTCCTTGCTGTGGCACCTTTGAGAGCGTGCAGTTCTTTCATCTGCTCGATGTAGGCTCTGGTGGCCATTCTTTTCTCTGCCTCTGTCTGGGTTCTTGATTCTGCCATCTCTGTGGGTTGTGGGTAAACCATCCTCTGCTACTAATCTGTTGCTGATTTCTAGGATCTTACCCAATAACTCCAGACACAGGATGTGGTGAACCAATGCTCTTTATTGATCAATGTTTCTATTACAGGTATTTGGCTGGAAGTGACCTCTGGACTCCTGGACCATGACTTAAGTACCTGGGAGGTGGAGCTGAGGTAAGGAGGGGTCAGGGGAGGATCTAGGTGGATGTAGAGTTAACCCTTATCATACCTGGGATGGTTAATGGTGGGCATTTATACATAACAAAAACAACATTCTTATTTCTGGGAACCAAGGATGTTCTCACCAGCACCTGGAGGGATGTGGACAAGAGCCATCCAGATTTTGAAGGGTGACCTGATTGGGGCATATGATGGTTGTGTGCAATGGGAGGAAGAACTTTGCATTTTGAATTGGGTGGGGGAAACCCAGGGAGATTCAGAGTCGGGTTTTCACCAGCTGTGCCAAAATGACATGCCTAATAAGTCTTTATTTTGAGGAAGCCTCTGGCCTTGGAGTTTTGATTTCATTTGGGCTGTTACCACCCTGCAGAGGAAACTCAGGCACAGAGGTGGGTTTCAGCAGTTTCTGACCAGTTCTGGAGAACTGGTAGCGGAAATTTTGAGTAGTTTGTTGAACCGGTAAATACCACCTCTGACTGGCCCTGCCCCATCTATTCTCTGCCTCCCAAGTCCCAGCTGATTGGGAGGAAATGGGGATTTTGCACTATCCTTCCCCTGGAGTGGGGAAGGAATGGTGATTTTACAGTATCCTTCCCCTGCGATGCCCACCAAGCCATGCCCATCAAGCCATGCCACGCCCACCAAGCCACACCCAAACAACCGGTAGTAAAAAATTTTGAAACCCACAACCTTTTCTGGCCGAAAAAATGCTTTTAAAAGTATTTTAAGTATTAAAAGTATTTTAAGTATTAAAAGTATTTTTGAAGACCATCCTTCCCATAGATAAGAGAAGAAAGACAGGAAGTAACCTGAGATCTCTTGTATTATTTCTTATGAATATATATGTATACATTACTTTCCCCTCCTTTCTGAAATGTATAAATATGGGTGCATCCTTTTGTCTCCATCAGTGACCCTCCTACTAGTATTTTGGAGATGAGTCCTTCAGTACCTACTTTCTAATAAAAACTTTTGATTCCACGTATTCTAAGTCAGGATGAATATCTTCTGGGATGGGATCTTAATTTAAAGTCTAAAGGCAGTGGTTGCCCATATACAATTTCAAAGGCAGACATATATGTTTAGTTCCCTTAAAGATGGGTTTTTCACAAGTAGGAGTGCCAGGGGAAGTCAGCAAAATCAACTTGAATCCTCCGGAAATGGTACCAGTCTCTAGAAAGTCAGGAGGGACCTGGCCTTAGCCCCCTTCCTTTAGAATAGGCTAAAGAAACTGCACAGATACCAATCATTTCCTATATCTCTCTTTGACTTCTTTCTCCTACCCAATGTTGGTTGAACCTTTGAGCTGCTGCTTTTGCTCCTTCATGGGTCTGGTAAGAGGAACATGGTGACTCATGAGTTTAAAATGCTGGGTTGCTGATAGGGAAGCCCTTGTTCAAGACTCATTGCTGCCAGAAGCCAAGGGTGAGCTCCTGTCATATGCTCCAGCTCCTGCCGACCAAGCAGTTCAAAAGCAGGTGACTGAGAGTAGATTAATGGGTATCACTTCAGCGGGCAACTTCATGGGACATGAAAGGAGCCCCCAAATAGGTGCCCCCAGGATGATGATGATATCACTGGCCAATCGTTTAACCACAGAAACACTTTGGTGCTTCTGACATAGAAAAAAATGATGGGTCTGGTTATGGAACATAAACTATTTTTTACAGCCATTCTTGAAATAATCCCTTTCTCTTTCAATTTCTATTTCCAAACTCCTAGTTCACAAGTTATTGTTTAGGGCTTTTTCTATGTCTCTTTCTTCCTCAGGTGCGGCTCCATACATTTGTCTGTCTCAAAATAGGGACTAGTTAAAAGGTAACGGTAAAGGTTCCCCTGGACATGCGTGCTAGTCGTTTCCAACTCTAGAGGGCAGTGCTCATCTCAGTTTCTAAGCCAAAAAGTCCAAAGTCATCTCCATGGTCATGTGGCTGGCATGACTAAATACCAAAGGTGCATAGAATGCTGTTACTTCCCACCAAAGTGGTCCCTATTTTTCTACTTGCATTTTTTACATGCTTTTGAACTTTTAGGTTGGCAGAAACTGGGACAAGTAACGGCAGCTCACCCTGTTACGCAGCACTAGGGATTCAAACCGCTGAACTGCTGACCTTTCGATTGATAAGCTCAGTGTCTTAGCCACTGATCCACTACATCCCTAAGGGACTAGTTAGTCATCTCTAAATAAGATTCACAGATGGCTACAGATCTATCTATAAATTTTCCTAGGTAAAATTTATCTGTCATTTGAAACATCAAAGGGTATAATGTTGACTTTAACTAGCAGAAGGAGGTTGACCAAGCCTGTTGACCTTTACTAGCAGAAGGAGGTTGAGAAGGTTACCTCTCTTCTCCTTTGGATTTATTCTGAAAAGAAAACAAAACTATGTTTTATGGATCCTTTTGGTGACCCCATACCTGCCACGGCTTCAGCCTTAGAGCCCCCATATCTTCAGTCTTCTTCCTTGTCTTCCTGGATATGGAGGAATATGCAGCACTCAAGACATGGGCCAGAGTCAGAACAATATCGTAGACATGCTGAGTATTTAGTATCGGTTCCCTGTTCTCTCCCTCTTGGGTCTCCAGAGGTGCTTTCTGGATGCATCTTCTCCGGCCTTTGACAGACAAGACATGATTTGAAAAAGAACAGCGAAAATATTGATCTTGAAACTGGGGATCTACGTAGATATAGGATGGGATGTCATCAGAAGTTGTCCTTTGTTTCAACTGATAAACAAAGGACCACAAACTATGGACATATTTGTAAAGTCTGTGCCTGAATATTATCATATGCCCCAATTGTGTGGTGATCCAGATTTTCCCTTCAATGGGTCCTGGAAAACGCATAAATATTAAATGGAAAGGAAGAATTCTATCAAAAATGGAAACAAATTCTTTGAAGTGAACGAAGACTTTGGCTTTTCTCCATTTAGAGATGGCATCCCTGAGAGATGCCATGTACCCAGTCCTTGAGAATTGTTGTGATATAACAACACAAATTCCATTCCTGAAAAGCATGGGAGCAAAAGTCCTCATGAAATTGTCTCCTTCCTCTGTGTCTGAAGCAAAGAGCCCAATCAAGGTCCATCTGAAATGGAGGAGCAGTTGGATAATTATTGGGTAGTAAATGTCTTTTGGAGGTAACATCCGGTGGAAAAAAGGGAATTGGCTTTTATCCATCAGAGCCTCTGAAGCAACTCTGTCACTGACCTGAGAATGGAAGAAAGAATCCTATGTTATACTTTTTGGTCAGATTACATCTAAAGTATGAGCTTTTAAGAAATCCAACTTTTCTATGAAGAACACAGTGCAATAGTTTGTTATTGACTAGCCATTAGGGCCTATCAGAATATGTAATAGAGAAAACATTATAGAAGACTGTATAGAAAGAAAAAAACAAAAGAAAGAAATTACATAAGAAAGAATAAGAATAAGGTATACGTACTTCTGTTTCACCCGTACAATTTACCTCCCACAATCTCACATATCAACTGAACTGTTTCATTCAAATTAGTTGCAGCATTACATGCATATTTTTTAAAAATTCTAACCACATAGGAAATATGTTGTTTTAATATCCTAATAGGTCATTGGTCTTATTTGCAGTCAGATACTGATCTGTCTTTCTTTAAAAAAATTGACATTCAAATGATAGATGTGTTATCAAATAATAGATGTGTCATCACTGGAGGTTTTCAGAAAAGACTGGACAGCTACTTGTCTGAAATGGTATAGAATCTGCTGCTTATGTAGGGAGTTGGATAGATGAGGAGGAGGAAAAAAGAAGGAAGGAAGGAAGGAAGGAAGGAAGGAAGGAAGGAAGGAAGGAAGGAAGGAAGGAAGGAAAGGAAGGAAGTGAAGGAGGGAGAGAGGGAGAAACGTAAAGAAGGAGGAGGAGGAGGAGAACAGGAAGAGGAGGAGGAAGAGGAACAGGAGGAGGAGGAAGAGGAACAGGAGGAGGAGGAGAAGAAGAAGAAGAGGAACAGGAGGAGGAGGAAGAGGAACAGGAGGAGGAGGAGGAGGGGAGGGGAAGGCAATAATCCTACTCATTTAGCATTAATACAAATAAGAGAAGTCAACCTCTACATTATATGATCATCTCAGCAAGCTGGACTTGATGAACATTTGGGATCCTATCAACCCTACAAGGCTGCCCAGATCTCGAGAAAGAATATAAGAATATTAAAGCTATATTTGCTATAGTGAGAAAATCTTGCTCTCTTCCCTTCTTACTCTCTTCCCTTATCCTCATACTCCAGTCTGAAGTTTCTTTTAATTCTTTGCTATTTCTCTGAATTTCATTCATACTTTAGCACTTGAATCTCCAAGATCCCTTCCAACTCTATTATTCGATGTTCTATGTCTTCTACCTGTGGAAATCCATGTACGTCTATTATATGGCACTTGCTTAAATCTTCCCTATTTAATCATTGGCTCCAGCTGCTCAAATCTTGCTCAAGTAAATTTGTTCTATTGGTGATATATTTTAAATTCCCAAACTTCAGCTCGATATTAAGACCATGGGGGTAACCTTGACACTATATATCTACGGAGATTCTCAGTCATCCAGGTCATGGTTGTTCCAAAGGTCCTTTTTCAAAAGGCAACTGGACTTTGCTTTTCCTTGAAGATGTTCTGTTCTGAACTGAAGGAGCTTCTTGGATGAGAAGCAGAACATTTTCAAGGAAAACAAAGTCCAGTTCAGGAGTGGAATTCAGCCTATTCGGACTGGTTCGGGTGAACCGGTAGCTCTGACGATCAGCTGAGAGCGAACCAGTTCACTCCAACAATCAGGTGAGCCCATCCGCCCCTGCGCTATAGTGACCTATATTCCCTTTGTTTGTAGCCCAGCTGATCGGCACGGTAGAGCAGATTGCCGTGTCTCAGCTGTTCTACTCAGTTTCAGAGCTATTTTCAAATGCACCATGTGTGCGCTCAGCGAACCGGTTGTTACACTGGTTGAATCCCACCACTGGTTCAGTTGTCTTTTGAAAAAGCACCTTTGGTATGATGGACATCCTATGAGTTAATAAATGGAGCTGAAGAACCTTCTTGAATGAGAAGAAAAATGTCTTCAAAGAAAAAAAATCTAGAAGATCCAGTTGCTTCTTGACCTGGACCTGAATGACTGAAAAGCTCCATAAACAAATGGAGCTAGTAAAGTTTAATAACTTGTTTTTTTTTTTAAAAGAAAGAAATTAAGCTATTTTAAAATTCTAATAGTACGTTCACTAGTTCCTTTGCTCTAAGTAAGGTACTTTGTTAGTGAGAGAGGCAAGATTCAGTCTAAGAGAAAACTATGCCCAGATAAAGAAAGGAGATAATTTGCTGTATCCGCTCATCATTAAACAGCCATCTATGCCTATGATGTGATTTTCCAAAGATTTTAACATTTGACTTTATTAATTAATAATAGTAATATTAATAACAATAAGAACAACAATAACAACAATAGAATTACATTATAAATATACAATGCAATATAATATAAATAATATAATTATTTATAAAATAATATAAAATACCCTATGCCACCAGACTTGAAATTCTGGGTTTAGAAAATGTAGAACTACGCCACCTTCGGTATGACCTAAGCATAGCTCATAAAATCATCTGCTACAATGTCCTACCTGTCAATGACTACTTCAGCTTCAACCACAACAATACGCGAGCACACAATAGATACAAACTTAAAGTGAACCACTCCAAACTCGATTGCAAAAAATATGACTTCAGTAACAGAGTTGTTAACACCAGGAACACACTAACAGACTCTGTGGTCTCATCCCCAAACCCCCAAAACTTTAACCTAAAACTGTCTACTGTTGACCTCACCCCATTCCTAAGAAGTCTTTAAGGGGCGTGCATAAGAGCACCAGCGTGCCTACCATCCCTGTCCTAATGTTCCCTTTAATTGTATTCATTTTATGTATTCAATTAATTCTTATATATATTATCTAATATGTACTCAACAAGATAAAATAAATAAAATAAAAAATTATTATGAGAGTAGGAGTCAAGTCTTAATAACCTACACAACCCAACTTGCAAGTGTGTTAATATCATATTCTGAGTATATAACAAGGTGTTTTAATGGGTATTTAGTGTGGTAATACGCCTTCCAGGCATGACATCGGAGTTGCAGGAGGGAGAGGCCTCTTTTCAGATGGCATGTCTGAAAGGTAGGAAGAGGGCAAAGATGGACCTCCACCCCAGCAGTTCACAGAATATATCTGTAGCTTTGTAGGTAATTGTTTTAATCTGTCAAGATTCTGTCTGTAGGTGAAGAACAATAAAGGGAAATGATTCATAAGGTACTCCTGCGTTGATCGTGGTTCTTGGGATTTTACATCAACCTTACACCATTGTCTTACCTTTTGGTAACTAGTGAGCTTTCTTCTCATGCCTCCATTGAGTCGAAATTACTCTCTCAGAAGTGTTTATACAAAGGATTTTGATCAGGGTTAGTATTCTGGAAAACTTGTTAAGGGCAATCAATTTCTTCCATAATATTTCTTTGTTTACTATGTCAAATGCTATGCTAAGGTATTATTGTCAATAGTAGATCAATTCTGCCTACAGCCTGCTTGTTCTTCTGCAAGTAATGTGTTTTTCATCTGCCCACTATCCACTCTACTCAAGAGGAAACTAGCATATATATTTATTCATAATATATGTTGCGGGAAAGTAATCGGAGCTTCTTTCAGATTTTATTCTGCCCCATCCTTATGTTTGAGCCCCTTCCACAATAGAAGACAAAAAGAGGGGGACCATGGAAATCTAAATTGGTCAGGAAATTAGATAGGTCCTGCAATGTAGGAGTATATGAAATAAGAATAAAATGCACCAGTAATTGAAAGGGTCCTTTTTATTCCCATTTTTATATGAAGGAACCACCATTGACACCTTCCACCCAAATGGATATGTCAGGTATTATTTAATGTGGAAATGAGGCTGCCAATATAGAGAGCACTACATTTTATCAATAATTCAGATGATAGAAAATTCTCTCCAGGATCTTATTTCTCTTTAAGTCTTTTTTCATAAATTTGACCATGAAGAGATTAAGGTAAAAAATAGTAACATTTTGGCTAAGATTCCTTTATTTTAAAAAAACTGGTTTGTTGATGATATGGATCCTACATGTTCATAAGACATGTATGTTTTATTAGCTGTAGTAAGATAAGTCATTGGAATTCTTTTCATGAATCTGGGATTTGTTCACCACTGGCTAAGATCATATACAAAATATGAGCTTCCCATCACTGTTGCCTACTTCTTTTGTACACATGATTCTATGAATGAACACAGAGCCACTCCTCACTTTAAAACACCAAAAGCAATGAGGATGGTGTCATGAGAGGATATAGCTTCTCTGATCCTTGCCCTCTCCCTACTGCAGTTCCCAACCCATTGCCATGACACCAGTAGTGGATTCCACTTACCTACGCTACCGGTTCAGAACTGTGAGCGTGCCTGCGCACTTGTTTTGCTCGCATGTGGCACTTCTGCATATGCGCAGAACCTTCTGCGCATGCGCAGAGTGTCTGTGATGACGTCTGGGTGGGTGGGCCGCAACTACCAGTTCGCCTGAACCAGGGCAAACCGGTAGAAATCCACCACTGCATGACACCTACAATGGCCATAATAAAAAGCAACTCTTGATTTCTATGGAGGAAGTATGGTTGGATCTATTGCTCCACCACCTCCACTACACTCACTTTACCAGATAGAGAAAGACCCACACATAACCTGTGGAATTTTGTAGGTGCCTAGTATTGTTGACATCTGCATGGAAATCTCCCTTTTAGCTCCATCAACAAGAGTCAAAATGTTGTCCTTCCTTCCACAGCTGTAGTTGGGAACATTGGCTTCTCCAGTAGAGAGCATGTCCAGCAAGGCATCTGAAGTCCCAAATGTGTTCAAATAGTTGTCATGGATGTTGTAGCCCAATGTGAGATTGTGCAGAATCTGGGGACTTTTGTTGATTTGTTGAATGGCAAAAATGTACCACAGGAGATTTGATAATCTTTTTAAAGATAAACCACTGTAAAAAATGTTTGTTATCATCATCATCAACAACAACAAAACCAAATTCATGTTTTCAATTTTATACTCTTTGTCACCAGAAGCCCAGTGAGTCTTAAGTTTAGATTGCAGAAAATTAATTGAAAAGCAGAGGCAAATGGTATTTACTCATCACTATTTAATTTTTTTTTACCTTCAAGAAGATGGGGGATGTTCCGGGTTGGCGTCGCGGCGATATAGTCGGGGAAATAGCGGGGCTCTCATGAGCCCCGCGAAAACCCCGACTGACGAACCGCCACTCACAGGTCTGCGGACCGAACCTGTCCTGTAGGGACAGGGGAAAGAGAGGGACACCTTGGATGGCCGAGAGGAATAGGCAAGTTCCTCAGAGGCTGGAGGAAACCCTCTGAGTTGGTGGCGGGGGGATGGCAGCCATGGCGGCTGCCACGAAGCCGGGACAAACTGGGAAAAGAAATGCGCAGGAGGAAGGAAAGAAGAATGACGTGCTTTGAAGCTGGGTGAGTGTCATTGACCCAGGCGAGAAACAGCGTTTTGAGCATAAATATCTACTAATAAGGCCCCAAGCCTGAAACAGCAGCTGGAGATCTTTGGGGCTTGAAGATTTTCTAAAGAAATAACAAGTGTTAAAGGTGGGAAACACTCTGGAAGAGTATACTTGGAAATTGTTGATTAATAGATAAATATACTGAAAAGAAAATACTACCTGTTGGGAGTAGGGAGTTAAAATGCTGGAAATTAGCCAAAATGCTGGAAATCATCCAAAAAATAGAGTTATGGAGGAGAATATGCTGAAATTCAGCCAAAATAAGACATGCTGGAAATCAGTCAAATAACAGGTGGAGCTATGGAGGATAAAATGCTGAAAATCAGCCAAATAATAGTTGTGGAGTTAGGGAGAAGAATATGCTGAAATTCAGCCAATACAAGATACATTGGAGATTAACCAAAAAACAGGTGGAGTTAGGGAGAATAATATGCTGGAAACCAGCCAAACTGAATTACGTTGGAAATTAGTTAAATAATAGTTGGAGATATATATATAGGGTGAAAAAGAAAATGTTAGAAAACAACTAAAATGAAATGGAAATTTTGAGATCTTTGTGTAAAAATTTAAGATTTGAAGACTGGATGGGTCTAGATACTAAAAAGCACAGTAAGAATTTTGATCAATAAATGGAAATAGAAGTTAATGTTGTATATATTTGGAACTTAAAATAGGAGGTGATAAAATAGTAAGATAAACATTTAGATTAAGAGGTTAGATTATTATTACTATTTTTTTAGGGGGAAAAACTTTTGTATTTTGATTTTTTTGTTAAAAGAAGTAATGGAGAAGAATTTGGAAATAACTGAATTGATTTTTGATATAATAGAATGATTTAATTAAGATGCTAGAATCTATGTTATAAATATTTGTTTTTATTTGGAACTAAAAGATGTAATGGTAAAAAAAAATTATGAAAATGTAAGCAAGATTACCTACCTATGACCAGATCAAGACTTCATTCTTGAAAGTTATATTTTATGTTTATGTTTGGAAAAAATAAAAAATATTTTGCAAAAAAAGAAGAAGAGGAAGAAGAAGAAGAGGAGGAGGAGGAGGAGGAGGAGGAGGAGGAGGAGGAGGAGGAGGAGGAGGAGGAGGAAGGAGGGGGAGGAGGAGGAGGAGGAGGAGGAGGAGGAGGAGGAGGAGGAGGAGGGATGGAAATAGTCCTTTACCATGTATAAGAATCACAAATATACCATAATTCTTAGAATTAATTTTCCTCTGCCCATTACCAGATTCAAAATCATTCAATTATTGAAGTAGAACGACCAAAAATAAAAAGGATGTTTTGTAATTGCCACAGAAAATCAACTCTAAAAAAGTAAGCTTTTATTTCTCTAAAGATCAGATATTCAATATCAATGAATGATTATTAAAATATGGAAATGAGCCAAGCAGAGGCAACTATATCCCTTTTAATCACTACTTTAAACAAAATTCAGTATTCAAGTGAGGAATTCAGGACTGGATTGGGAGGGGAAAATAATCTGGACTTCTTTCAGATTTTTTTCTGCCCAATCCTTGGATTTGAGTCTCTTCCACAGTAGAAGAGAAAAGAAGGAAGCCATGGAAATCAACATTATTCAGGAAATTAGATAGGTCTTGCAATTTAGGAGTACGTGAAATAAGAAGAAAAGAAGAAAAACGTTATAACTGCAACTGGAAGGAACGCAAGTCAATGCCTGACTTACAAGTGAGACTGACTAGGAGGAACCATATTGAAAGACAATGTTCTCCGTGGTATTTTTGTTTCAGTGAGAACTATACTAATGAGATGGTCTCCTGGTCCGTAATAGCTCCATGGTTTATTTATTATTTATTTTATTAATTTAATTTGTATACCGCCCTTCTCCCAGAAGGGACTCAGGGCGGTGAACAGCCAAAATTAAAAAACATACAAACACAAAAGTTAAGATAATTAAAAAAATTAAATAATTGGCTACCCAATTTAAAACCCCAAATCCATAAAATTTAAAATCCCAGTTAAAAACCATTTAGGCTAGGCCGGCTTGATGAAATAAAAACGTCTTCAGGGCTTTACGGAAGGTCCGGAGGTCCGGGATCAATCGTATTCCGGGAGGCAGCTCATTCCACAGGGCGGGTGCCCCCACAGAGAAGGCTCGCCCCCTGGGGGCCGCCAGCCGACATTGCCTGACCGACGGCACCCCGAGGAGGCCCTCTCTGTGAGAGCGTATTGGCCGGTGGGAGGTTATCGGTAGCAGCAGGCGGTCTCGCAAATACCCTGGCCCTAAGCCATGGAGCGCTTTAAAGATGAGAACCAACACATTAAAGCGCACCCGGAAGACTACCGGGAGCCAATGCAGCTCGCGCAGGAGAGGTGCTACGTGGGAGCGCCACGTCGCTCCCATAATCACCCGCGCGGCCGCATTCTGCACCAGCTGGAGCCTCCGGGTGCTCCTCAGGGGGAGCCCCATGTAGAGAGCGTTACAGTAGTCCAGGCGTGACGTAACCAAGGCATGAGTGACTGTGCACAAGGAGTCCCGATCCAGAAAGGGGCGCAACTGGCGTATCAGGCGAACCTGATAAAAAGCCCCCCTGGCCACGGCCGTCATATGCTCTTCTAAAGACAGCCGTGTGTCCAGGAGGACGCCCAAGTTGCGAGCCCCCTCTGTGGGGGTCAGTGACTCGCCCCCAATAGCCAGCGATGGCACCAGCTGGCTATACCGGGACGCCGGCATCCACAGCCACTCGGTCTTGGAAGGGTTGAGCCGAAGCCTGTTCCTCCCCATCCAGACCCGCACGGCCTCCAGACACTGGGACATCACTTCGAGGGCATCATTGGGGTGGTCTGGGGTGGAAATGTACAGCTGAGTGTCATCAGCGTACAGATGGCATCGCACCCCAAAACCACGGATGATCTCACCCAGCGGCTTCACATAAATGTTGAACAGGAGTGGCGAGAGGACCGACCCTTGCGGCACCCCGCAAGCAAGGTGCCTCGAGGTCGACCTCTGCCCCCCTGCCAACACAGACTGCGACCGGTCAGAGAGATAGGAGGAGAACCACCGCAGCATGGTGCCTCCCACCCCAGTCCCTCCAGCCGGCGCAGCATGATACCATGGTCGATGGTATCAAAAGCCGCTGAGAGGTCTAATAGGACCAGAACAGAGGAGCAACCCCTGTCCCGAGCCCTCCAGAGATCATCCACCAATGCGACCAATGCCGTCTCCGTGCTGTACCCAGGTCTGAAGCCGGACTGGCATGGATCTAGATAGACGGTTTCATCCAGGAACTGTGGGAGCTGTCGCGCAACCACACTCTCCACAACCTTCGCAACAAAGCGAAGGTTGGAAACCGGATGATAGTTTGCCAAAACGGCCGGGTCCAGAGAAGGCTTCTTGAGGAGGGTCCTCACCACCGCCTCTTTCAAGGCGGGAGGCAAGAAACCCTCTCTCAAAGAAGCATTTATGATCCTCTGGAGCCAGCCTCGTGTTACCTCCCGGGTGGCCAGTACCAGCCAGGAGGGGCACGGGTCCAATAAACATGTGGTTGCGTTTAGCCTCCCCAGGATCCTGTCCACGTCCTCAGGAGTCACAGGGTCGAACTCATCCCAGATAACATTCTCAAGACCAGCCTCAGTCACCCCGCCGGGATCTACCCAGTCAGAGTCCAAGCCTTCCCGAATCTGAGCGATTTTATCGTGCAGATACTGTGCAAAATCCTCAGCCTGCCCTTGCAAGGGGTCTCCCCGCACTCCCTGATGTAGGAGGGAGCGAGTCACCCTAAACAAGGCGGCTGGGCGGTTATCTGCCGATGCAATAAGAGCGGAAAAGTGGTTACGCTTTGCCGCTTTTATCGCCACTAGATAGGTCTTAATATGAGACCTAACTAGTGTTCGGTCGGATTCGGAGCGACTGGGCCTCCAACCACTCTCTAGGCATCTTTTCCGGCGCTTCATCCCCCTCAGCTCCTCGGAAAACCAAGGGGCCGGGCAGGTTCGGCGTCGGGTCAGAGGCCGCAAAGGCACGACTCGGTCCAGAGCACCGGCGGCTGTCCTATCCCAGGCAGCCACCAGATCTTCAGCCGAGTCGTGAGCCAGAGTTTCAGGAACTGGCCCAAGCTCCCTCTGGAACCTATCAGGATCCATCAGGCGCCTGGGGCGGAACCACCTGGTCGGTTCCGCCTCCCTGCAGTGGGGTGCAGCGGGCGAAAGGTCCAGTCTCAGGAGAGAATGGTCCGACCATGACAGGGGTTTGTTTTTATCCTGCTGCTCCAAGCTCAGAGGGCACTTCATCCTAAGCTTCCCAGAGACTGGCTGGGACATCAGCAGCATCAGAAGCAGAAGCAGGAGGTCCATAATTCATGGAAATGAATCAATCCTAGTTTCTAAACAAGAGTGACAAGAATAGTTAGAAGAATTCAAAGCACTCTCACAAGATGGAAATGCCAGTGACTTTGCTGATGCTGACAGAGACAAACCAGCTTCACCTGAAAAGGATAGAAAGATTCATTCAAAAACACAGCCCCTTCCTGTCCTGAACTCACTCAGCATAGCTAGAGGCATTTATCCTTTTCTGATGTAAGATCCCTTTCATGTTGTTTCAGTCTGATGTTTACTTCAAAGGGACTAACTGGAGAAGTAGCGAAGAGGTCCCAAAGATCAGGATTGTGATCATTACAATAAGAAGCATCTTCTCCTCTGGGGATTCTGAACTTTTTCAGGGATCCGTATTTTCCGATTTTTCAGCCAAATTTATTTAATTAGTTTTATCTCCATTTTAAATTTTGTATCTATATGTTTTATTTTATGGCTGTTCACCGCCCTGAGTCCTTCGGGAGTAGGGCGGTATACAAATTTAATAAAATGAAAATGAAATGAAATGTATGCAGAGGGGTAGCTGGAGAAAAGTATATAAGTGAGGGGGGGTGAAATCAGATGCTATAGGTTCTGTTCTGTTGTAGTTTTGGTCCTTCCTGTCAGGACATTTCGAGAAAGTGATGCTGGAGGAAGATAGTTCAACAACCAGGGAATTGACTTCTGCTGTCCTTCAATGTGGTTTCTTGTCAAAATGCATAGTGGTTTCAATCTCATTGCAGATACCAAGGGAATTTTATTTGCGCATGGTCACTCATGCCCTAGTTACCTCCCGTATGGACTACTGTACATGGGGCTCCCCTTGAAAAGCACCCAGAGGCTCCAACTGGTCCAGAATGTAGCCGCGTGGGTGATTATGAGCGCAGCTCGTTGCAACCATGTAACACCTCTCCTACATGAGCTGCACTGGCTCCTGGTGGTCTTCCGGGTGTGATTCAAGGTGTTAGTTATCACCTTTAAAGCGCTCCATGGCTTAGGACCTGGGTACCTACGAGACCGTCTTTTGCCACCAATAGCCTCCCACTGACCAGTTCGTTCTCACAGGGAGGGACTACTCAGGGTACCGTCAGTCAAATTATGCCGACTGGCGACTCCCAGGGGGAGGGCCTTCTCTGTGAGGGCTCCAACCCTTTGGAATGAACTGCCCCCTGAGATACGAAATATCCCTGATCTCCGTGCTTTCCGCCATGCCCTCAAAACCCTGATGTTCCAACAAGCGGGGCTAAATATATGAACATGTGAATGTTTTTAAAATGTTATCTAATTTTAGGTTCTATTTATTTGGGCCAAACTGTGTTATAATAATAATTTTAATTAGCAATTTTATGATGTTTGTGTATCTATATTTTTCTTGACTGTACACCGCCTTGAGTCCTATGGGAGAAAGGCGGTATAGAAATATAATAAACAAACAAACAAACAAACAAACAAATAAATAAATAAATAAATAAATAAATAAATTTGGAAACCAGGCCAAGCTTAATTATGGAGCTACAGCAAACTTCATGGACCTCCCTTTTGCAGAAGGCCATGGTGTTCCTAAATAAACCCTCTAATCACCCCCAATGGTCAAAATAATCCATGGTCTTCCATTATAATCTAGTCCCAGGGCTTGGACCACAGCATCATTAAAAAAAAAAATCCCATTGCCACTCCTTTCAAAACACCCAAATGCCTCCAAATTGCTTGGCTATTTCTCAAGCGGGATCTGTCCATTATATCAAATATCCAGTGGTGAAATCTAAAATTTGTTACTACCAGTTCTGTGGGCGTGGCTTGGTGGTGGTGGGTAATGTGACTGGGTGGGCATGGCCAACTTTTTTTTTTTACTTTTAAAACCATTTTTTCTACAACCTGTTCTGATGAAGAGGTTGTAAAAAAAATGCTTTTAAAAACCTCTGACGATCCCAGCTGAGTTGCCTGATCGTCAGAGGCTTTTTTTCTTTTAAAAACATTTTTTGTACAACCTCTTCGAGAGGTTGTTTAAAAAAAATGTTTTTAAAAGCCTCTGACGATCCCAGCTGAGCCGCGTGATCATCAGAGGCTTTTTCTTTTACTTTTAAAAGCATTTTTAAAATGTTTTTAAAGAGGCCGAAGAGTTGTAGAAAAAATGCTTTTAAAAATTAAAAAAAAGCCTCTAATGATCACACGGCTCAGCTGGGCATTGGGAGAGGGCAAGGATTTTTGCTACCAGTTCTCCGAACCACCCGCCTCCATCGCTACCGGATCGGGTGATCCGGTCTGAACCGGGAGCATTTCACCCCTGCAAATATCCCTTGACTCTAGAGTGGAATGGAAGAATGCCTTGGAAACATTGGTCCAATAATTAGGATGGGGAGTAAACAACAGATGCAATTTTATAGATTTGACAGCTTTTGGGTTTCTGAAGACAAAAGATCTCCTTCCAACTTTGACCATCTATCCAAAAGATGGAGAGAAATTTTGGAATGGGGCTCTCAGGGAACAATTTACTGAAAGTCAACAATATTTTTAAGAGAGAGTTCAAATCAACCCTGATGCAGCAGTCAAGGTATTGGATGAGGAGGAGGAAGACCCAGTTCACGTCCCCCATGGAAGATCCATGGGTGATGTCACGACACAGTTATTCTCACACACTTCTCAAACAGTGATTGGTTGGAGGGAGCTTTGTAGAGTTGAAGAAGTGAACAACATGGCTATGCTATCACGCTTAGCGGACATGTAAAAACAATTAAAGAGAATTCAAAGATTATTTCAATATATGATTATTGTGGGGAGATTTCTCTATGGAAAGATTAGGCGTTACTCACCACAGTTGGTGAAATTGACAGAACTTTCTGAGATGTACAAATTGACTTACACATTAGTGGTTTATTGGTTTATTTCTATTGTGATGCAAAACAAAAAACAGGTATGTTTGTGTGGATATATGCTTTTTTAGAAAATTTAAAGGAGAATTTAATATCTTTGACTTATTAACTGGCATTTGGGAGAAAGTCATATAAAAAGTTCATTTCTATTTTATTTTTTGCACCATTGCCCAAAGGGTCAGGCTGGTCCCAATCTGGCTGGCCTCCCAGAAGGATCTGAAGTCATGTCTTTGCCAATTGGCCTGGGGATTAAAGAGAGATGTACACCATAAAATGTCTGTATTCTTCTTGAATGGTTTTACTGAATGTCTTCTCATTCTGAAGTGTTTTTAATGTTTGTATGGCTGTTTTATGTGTGTGTTTATGTGTGTGTGTGTTTGTGTGTATTTGCGGTACCATTTCTTTTTTAACTGTAAGCCACCCAAAGTCACAATTTGAAATGAATTGCTATATAAATTGGAAAAAAAAAATGAAATGCAACAATAGTTCATTAAGAGAATATCCCACCTAAAAAGAAGTCTACTAATAGTTTTCCATGTAGCATGGACCTCTGGAAATGTGATGATTTGGAGTTAATGTTTCCCAGAGTTAGAGAAAGCCCAAGAGAGTTTTGTTAGAAGGTAGCTCAAGTTCATAACTTTGCTAAGTGTATGGGAAAATGACCATCTCAGGATGGGTAACTTCTGAATAGAACCTTCCTTCCTTCCTTCCTTCCTTCCTTCCTTCCTTCCTTCCTTCCTTCCTTCCTTCCTTCCTTCCTCTTTCTTTCTTTCTTTCTTTCTTTCTTTCTTTCTTTCTTTCTTTCTTTCTTTCTTTCTCCCCCTTCTTTCCTCTCTCCCCCTCCCTCCTTTCTTCCTTTCTTTCCATTCCTCCCTCCTTCCCTCCTTCCTTCCTCCCTTCTTTCTTTCTCTCCCTCCCTTCTTTCTTTCTCTCCCTCCCTCCTTTCTTTCCTTCCTCCCTCCCTATCTTCCTGCCTTCTCCCTCCCTCCCTCTTTCTTTCTTTCTTTCTTTCTTTCTTTCTTTCTTTCTTTCTTTCTTTCTTTCTTTCTTTCTCACTTCATCCAAAAACCTGGGCTGACAATTACTGGGATCCTTGGCCACCTCAAGATCTTGGACAAGATAAACCAGCATTATGAGATAAACTCAAAGTACATTTTAGAATCCATTACTCCATGACTTCTGTCCAACATGATTGATCAAAGAGAAAAAGTTTGTAAGGAAAACAAGGAACACCCAGATTACCTGCCAGTTTCTCTATTACTCTCTATTATATATTCTATTTGGATATGTCCAAGGGGCACCAGCCACTGGATCCCTGCTAGTAGGCATATATGTGAGTGGATTGCTATAGTAGTGTGTACTGAGATGATTGATGAAGTTTTAGTCAGTTGAATGAGGCTCTAGAATATATTAATGGAATTATATTCTTGTCTATGAGAGCAGATGGTGTCAGAGAGAAAATCAGAGGTTAAAATTTTTGAACTGTTTTTAACAAATTCAGCAACATAAACCAAAAACAATATTTTTGGAAAAGGGGAGTTTTCTACATACTTAAACACAAAGAAAAAAGGTGAAATATATTTATTGTAAACTAGTGTATTGTCCATTGGGATGCAAACCAAAAGCAGGTGTGTTTGTGTGAATGCATGCTTTTTTTAGGAACTTTAAAGGAGAAAATAATATATTTGATTTCTAACTAGCATCTTCCAGAAACTCCTATGAAAATTTCCTTTTGGTTTTATTTTGACATCAAATGTTCTTTTGTATTCAGCTCTGGTCTTAAAAAAATAATGTAGCACTTGGGGATGAAGATGCAGCCTAGCAGGCCAGTGCTCGAAGCCAAGATAGAGAAGATCTGTACAGCCACCATATACTTCCCCTTGGTGCTCAGGTAGGTGGGAACGAAGGATATCCAGACACTGCAGAAGACCAGCATGCTGAAGGTGATCAGCTTGGCTTCATTGAAAGCTCCAGGGAGATTCCTGGCCAGAAAAGCCACCGTGAAGCAGATAATAGCCAGGAAACCCATGTAACCAAGGGCAAGGTAGAACATGGCAACAGAGCCTTGATTACATTGGAGGATGATTTCTGCAGGTTGTGAGTACATATCTGACTCAGGGAATGGGGGAGACATGCCCAACCAGATACTGCAGAGGACAACTTGGACACCAGAACAAGAAAGGATGATAGAATTGGCCAAGGTCTTCCCTAGCCATCTCTGTATATTATTCCCTGGTTTTGTGGCAAAGAATGCTAAAACCACAGTGACTGTTTTGGCCAAGACTGTGGAAATGGCAACTGAGAAGATGTTGCTGAAGGCTATTTGTTGGAGAAGGCAAGTCCCTCTCCTCGGCTGGCCAATGAATAGGAACGATGTCAAGAAGGAAAGCAGGAGGGAGACGAGAAGAATGTAGGAAAGGTCGCGATTGTTGGCTTTGACTATGGGAGTATCTCGGAACTTAATGAAGATTCCCAAGACAAAACCTGTTACTAAAGAGAGGAACAAGGCAAGTGAAGCTAGGATGATCCCCAAATTTTCTTGATAGGATAAGAAAGTCTCAGTCTTAGGTATACAATCATTTCTATTGATGTTTGGATGCTGATCTGCTGGACATTTGGTGCATTTTTCAGCATCTGAAAAGAGAAAGATTAACATCTACTATAAAGCAGGTTTTTCCGTCAGAAACATACTTAGAGTGAGACGAGTGATGGTATGTTTTGCATTCATTTGTATGTATTTTGCATTGTTTGCATCCCAGACATTATTAACCACCCTTCAGAAAAGAAAATCAAAGCATTCCGCCAGCCTCCCTCAATAGAATAGAATAGAATAGAATAGAATAGAATAGAATAGAATAGAATAGAATAGAATAGAATAGAATAGAATAGAATTCTTTATAGATGAAGTGTGATTGGACACATAAGGAATTTGTCTTTGTTGCATATACTCTCAGTGCATATAAAAAGACAAAATACATTCATCAAAAATCATAAGGTACAAGACTTAATGATAGTCATAGGGAACAAATAAGGAAATAGGAAACAATATCAATATAAATCATAAGGATACAAGCAACAAAGTTACAGTCATGCAGTCATAACTGGGAGGAAATGGGTGATAGGAACAATGAGAAAACTAGTAGTAATAGTAATGCAGCCTTAGTGAATAGTTTGATAGTGTTGAGGGAATCATTTGTTTAGCAGAGTGATGGCGGTCGGGGAAAAACTATCCTTGCGTCTAGTTGTTCTGGTGTGCATTGTTCTATGACGTTTCGAGGGAAGGAGTTGAAACAATTTATGTCCTGGATGCAAGGGGTCTGTAAATATTTTCAGAGCCCTTTTTTTGACTTGTGGAGTATACAGGTCCTCAATGGAAGGCAGGTTGCTAGTAATTGTTTTTTCTGAAATTCTCTATGGATCAATATTCATTGGGACTTCCAAAATTGGACAATTTTAAGCCCAGGAATGAGGAAAATGTATGACTCAAGGTCTCAATAACCCCTTCCAGATCTGATTCATCAGCACATCTGTATGAATAAACTGGAGGAAAACTTTTTTATCGGCTCCCACTTTGCAAATGTCAATTTTCCCCCCACTGCTTTGACCAAGGAAAGTGGACAGCAGTAACTCTGGCTGGTGTATTCCACTGTTTCAGGATCCAATCTGAGTCCATCCTTCCTCATGAGCTCCACTAACAATCAAAAGCTTGTAAGACTAAACTGTGGTCCAGGGACTGACTCAGATTGCATCTTGCAACATTATTTTCCTTCGTTCCTCTGTCCCAACTGGAGATGCCTCCCAGTTCCAGCCTCCCAGGTGCAGGACAAGATGGCCTTGACTCCTTGAGAAAGGAATGTTATTATGACTATATATCAGCCCAGCTCCACACAATTCCCCCTCCCAGTTTCCCACAGTAGTAAATGTGGCAGGCCTGAAGATCCAACAAAAAAGATGGTTTCCAGGCCTGACAGGGCTATTCAGGGCTGGACATGTTCCTGTGACTGTTAAACAATGAGCCTGGTGGCACAGCAGACTAATAGCCTGTTATTAACATTCAGCTGCCTGCAATTACTGCAAGTTCGAATCTCCCCAGGCTCAAGGTTGACTCAGCCTTCCATCCTTTCTAAGGTAGGTAAATTGAGAACACAGTTTGTGGGGGCAATAAGCTGACTTTGTATAAATATACAAAAGTATGAAGGCTATTGCTTAACGCATTGTAAACCACACTGAGTCTCCGGAAAAGGGCGGCATATAAATCAAATTTAAAAAAACCAAGCAACTTCATCCTCAGTATTATTAGATTCAGGAAGAGAGGTGGGAGGATAGAGGAGAAGAAAGGATTTCTCCATTTTTTCAGAGATACCAAGAAAACAATGATAGAGATTGACATGTAAAGAAGATGAAGACCAAGAAATGTCATCCCTCTTCTAATTCCAAGGCGTGTTTGATACCCTGACTTTGAACATCAGGCTCCTCGTTTAACTTCCAAGACAATTTCTTTTCATTTATTATGCAAAAAATGGATCATTTTTAAAACAGCCATGTCTACTTTAAAAAAAAACCCTTTATAGACCTCACGAAACCTTGCCCCATTTTCTGGTCTCTCT
Source organism: Arizona elegans (assembly GCA_022577455.1). Lineage (NCBI taxonomy): Eukaryota > Metazoa > Chordata > Lepidosauria > Squamata > Colubridae > Arizona > Arizona elegans. Next base: position 21,849,801 of record JAKOOJ010000012.1, read on the forward strand.
CACCTTCTATGGTGGAGATGGTTTCTTCTGCACAAGGACGACAATCATAGCAGCAGATGGGCTTCCCTTCTTGAGCTACCTTCATGAATCCAGTGCGACAGCTTTCCACGCATGTAGAAGAAGGGAAGGGCTGAGGAGAGAAAAGGAGATAAAACTCTGGATAGTGAGATGGGTGGCATATATAACATACAATAATTGTTTGGTGATATATTGTATTGCATGGACATTTCGTTTTGGCTTGGTAGAACACATCATTTGAATGAGTAGCTCAGTCTACCACCTTTTCCATAAACTGAGTGAATAGTTTGCATGAAAATGGAAGATTATTGTTCATGACCATCTGAATAGCCAATAAAGAAATTCTCACTCTTGAGGGTCTGGTCAGCTGATGTGAAAACTCAAAGGCAATGAAAACAACCCCCCACCTATCCCAAAACTTTTTCTCCCCTGTTATTGCCACCTTCAGTGGAATAAAATAAATAATACTCCCACCTTGCTCAGCATTTCCACCTGTGAGATCCTCTCCTGGTCAATGGATAATATAAAATCCTGGGATTTCCGTTTTTCTAGACTCCCAGATTTCACTCTCCTGACAGATTTGTTGGGGAAAGCAATAGAGTTCACAATGTCCAGGTCAGCTGTAAGGTCTCCTTTCTCATCCAAATATACTCCTTGTATGGAATTATTGTAAAAGGTGGAGCTTTGAAGGAAGGGATGAAGCTGAAAAGAAAATGAGATAAATGGAAAATTTATGTCATTAATGGTCCTTTGGAAAGACCTCCTTGCTGTGTGTTGGGGAGGGGGATATCTGAACATTTCTGTCTCTCAACTGAAAAAGCAGGTTTTAAAGTCAGATTCAATCTTGGGTAGAAAAATATCCATAAGTAGAGGAATAATAACAGCTGTTAGCTTAATGTCATTGTCTTTTAATTACGGGGCCAAATTTATATATATCCTTTTAATAGTATTTTAATGTTTGTAGTCTATGTTTTTATTTGGCTGTACATTGCCCTGAGTCTTCAGGGAGAAGGGCGGTATATAAATTTGATATAAAATAAAATAAAAATAAAATAAAAAATGTTTAAATACGTAGAGCAGAATCATGACTGTATATTTGTATATTTGAGTTTCATCTTCAGGTTCTGGCCTTCTAAAGAGCAGTCAGGGTTGATCTCCTCTAGGACTGACCGGTTTGATCGCCCTGCAGTCCAAGGGACTTGCAGGAATCTTCTCCATCATTAGAGTTCAAAGGCCTCCATTCTATTACTCTATTCTAAAAATTGTTAAGCTGTAAAGATTCACCATTCGGGTTTTCCTTTAACTTTCTAGTTTTTAGATTTCTCTCTTGTCTTTTATCATTAACGGCATAAATAAAATAGGTATCTTCATTATTCTTATTTTCCTGTGTTCTTCTTCAGAGTTGATATTGGTTCACTATATATTTCTTCTGGCTGCTAGTCATACCTTTCTCAGATTTGAGAGAATTCCCTGATTGACTCTAACAGTCTAATATTTGACCCAAAGTTGTCTTCTCATTTATACCACCCCATCAGTTTGAGGAAAAATGAATGGCTGAAGAATCAAGCTATTAATGTACCTTAAAATTAAAATAAGAACATATTGCCTAAAGAAAAAAAGAAAGAGGAAATGGAAAAGAAACTAAAGGGAATAGAATTATATAAGATTTGAATTTCATGATAATTTAGTTTTTTTCCCCCAGAATAAATAACCAAGGCATCCACTTATAAAACTATTTCCCAAATTGGGAGGAAAAATGTCTAATGGGGAAAAAAAATACCTGCCAAGCCTTCAGCCTTGTAGCTTCCACCTTCACACTCCTGTTCCTCGCTGATCTCTTGCGTGTGGCTACGTGAGCTGAATTTAAGGCCCTTCCAACAGCCCAGGTGGTGTTGTAGATGAGATAGTTCTCCAAGGACAGGATCCGATCAATGTCCTCTTTCCTCAGAGACACCAGTTCTTCTGTCTGTCTACACCGTCTCCAGACTTTTACTGAAAAGGCATTCTTGGTGGATGAACATCTAAAGGTTTTCTCCATAAAGTCAGCTAGGATGTTACTAAAGATTTTAAAAGCATCATAGTTTGCCCATTTCCTTTTCTTTATCCCAAAAGAGAAAATGCCAACTATGTGTTTCATGTAATCCCCCCTACCCTTCAAATCAAGACTCAAATCCCAGTGTGCTGTGGTTATCCAGACTTTACCTACAATATGTTTCGAAAGATATGTAAGTATCGAACCTATAATTCTCATTCCTGTCAAAAATGAACTGGTCTCTGAACCATAAACAAAGACATTGACTTTTACCCATGTGAAATATTGATCTGAATTAACATTCAAATCCGCAATATTCAGGGGAAATCTTTGATATATAACTGCACAAATGCCATTCCTCAACATCAAAGGAGCCATTGTCTTCATGAACCTCTGTCCTTGGTCACTTTCTGGAGCCACGAGACCAACCAAGGTCCACTTGAAATAGAGGAGAAGCTGGACCATGCCTGGATACTGGACTCCTTCAGCAGGGAGCATCGGGTAGAAGAAAGGAAACTGAGTTTTATCCCCCATAATCCTAGAAGCAAAGCTATAGTAGATCTGAAAGAAATGGAGGATGGTGTTTTATATGTTACAAGCAAAATTCAAGTTCTACCTTTTCCATAAAAAAACTCTGCTTTTCATTTGCAGAGGACCTCTTATTCAAAGTTGCATAACTGTCAGATCCATGTATTTGCCATTCTTTGTGGAAGAAGGGGGGGGAGGGGATTTGGAGTTATCACATTTAGTTCTTTTCTTATGTGCCCTAAGTATCCAATTTCTTGCTTGGTCCTCTTTGTATAAACTTTAACCAAATTTATAACCGTTGCCTGGCGCCAGAAATACCTAGAGAATTCTCACATCTTGGGAAATGAAAGGGGATGGGGGAACGGGTGGATTGTAAAATGACCCTGAGAAGCTCTTCGTATCTGTTTCTCAGAGAGGCTGGTACAGTCATCTTCACACCAGCGGATTGGTTGGAATCCATATTGGAAGGTGGGGAGGGGGTCCCTAATTTCCTTTATCCTGAACTGAATTCCTTGAGGGACCCCAGAGCATCTTTGAGTTTTTACTTGCTTTCATCCCTTACAATAAAAGGTTCCTTCTGAAATACAAAGTTCTCAAGAGTTCGTACTTTCTTTGAAGGGGGGAGAAGCTGGTCCTTACGATAACTCAAAAATGGTCTCTGCAAGAGAGACCCACCTGAGGGATTTTGTAGGTGCCCAACATGGTGGAAATCTGGATGGAGCTGCCAGTCTCAGAGTCTTCCAGAACAGCTACTGTGTTTCTCTGTCTTCCACATCTGTAGTTGGGCACATTGGCCTCCCCATCTGAAAGCAGGTCCAGCAAAGGATCTGTAGTCATTTCCACCTTGTAGAAATTGTCATAGATATTATAACCCAGGGTGATGTTGGGTAAGAGGTGGCCCTTCTGGTTAATGTCCTCGACAGCAAAAAGGTAGGGCATAAATTTCAAATGAAGCTTCAGTGTTTTTCTGCAGGTACAAATGGATCAATGAAAATAACATTCAGCTTTCATTCCATGGTAATACATCATTTAACACACTCAATCACCAGTTTGCTTCCAAACTGTTTATAATAATCCAATATATTTATTTTTTAAAAAAGAATAAAAACATTTTTTATTATAATTTTTATTTTTTTATTATAAACATAGTAATATTGAAAAGTCACAACTTCAGTTTCATGTGCTGGTCTTCTAGCATTTTGATCCATATTTGATGAACCGCTTCCTATATTTTAGTAAGCATGGTTGATATACCCAAATTGTTAAAGACCAGATGATTTTAAACTTGATGTTCATATACTTTAAGCTGTTAAAGACCAGATTATTTTTAGTGTCTTGGGTAGAGTTCAGGTTGAGCCCCTGTACTATGGAGCTTTGTTGGTTATTTTTTGTTGTTCTGGGGGTTTTCTATCATTCTTTTCCTGTTTTCCACTACTTTGTTTAATTGTAAATCATCCATGGACTGGATTATGAACTGTATGAACAAGTAAATAACTAGAGCAATCAATGAACCAACCAACTTATTTCTTCCTTAAAAAAATAAATAAAAGAAAATCTTTTTGGTCTCTGGCATGAATTCATGAATCAAAATGAGATATACTTTCCCTTTCCATAAATTCCTATGTTCTTAATTCAGACACATTCATCCCAGAAGCAAAGTTTACTGGAGAAAAACAATGGTGGGGTGATCTCTGATGCATATCAGAAAATACAGCATTCTATTGTACTTGGACCAGGTCTCCTACAAATACCAACTCAACTTTGGAGTGGGGTGGAAGAGAGATTCCATGATTTCTTCTGTGTCTGCACTTTAGCTTTGTTCATAGCAAAGAATGGATAGTGGATGGGGGGAAATATCATGATTCAGTTTTTATACTTTAAAGTTTGAAATGTGTCTCATGATCTGCAGTGTGCAACAGGGAGCCCAAGATGAGATCAGAAGGAAGCTAGCAAAGAGGTGAGATCAGGAGAGATCACTTTGTGTTTTTAAAGGGCAAGACCTGTAGACATTTATTGAAGTGACTGTAACGAATGGAGAAAAATTCACTTACCTGTAGAATTTTGTTGAAGGACTCCTATCAAAGTTTAATAAAAGAAACCTAGCATCCATTGCAGAGACTATGCCACTAATCATATAATCTCCTGGCTTGTAATGATGCTGTGGGTCCACCTCACTCTGGTGCAGAGTCAGGAGGCATTTGGCTTTGTGCATCACACCAGATCCCAACGTCCACAGAATCAGCACGAAGAGAAGCAGCAGCAACATGTATTGTGTTCCTGACTGAGCCTTCTCTGTGTCACCTGCTTTTCAAGAGAGAAAAAGAAGAGGTGGAAGAAACCAAAATCTCTTTCCTAGCAGAAGTTTCAGATCTGATCACAGTCAGCCAAAGACATAAACAGAATCAGCCCTGATGGCTCAATGTTTATAAGGCAGTACTGCAGGCCACTTCTGCTGACTGCTGGCTTCCAGCAATCCGGCAATTCAAATCTCCCTAGGCTGAAGGTTGACTCAGCCTTCCGTCCTTCCCAGGTGGGTAAAATGAGGATAATTGAGGATAATTTTGATAATTGAATGGAAAAGAACTTTCAGCTCTCTGAATCCTGGATGAGGGAAAGGGCTAAAGGGAGAACTCCCAGATGTGGCTCCAAACTTTGAGGATGGGCCATGAGGGAGACTAAAGAGGTTGGCTCAAAACTTTAGAATAAAATACTTTCAGAAAAACTGGGATAAAGAGAGATTTTTCTCTGAAATATTATAGGGTCTCCTGCCTAAGCAGGGGGTTGGACTAGAAGACCTCCAAGGTCCCCTTTGTTATTCTATTTTAGTGTCTTATTATCAAATAAATCAGAATTGAGTTGGAAGGGACTTTGGAGATCTTTTAGTCCAACTTCCTGCTCAACCTCCTGCGTTTTCCTCTAGTTCCCCCCCAGTGGTGGATTTCAATTTTTTTTACTACTGGTTCTGTGGGCGTGGCTTGGTGGGCATGGCTTGGTGGGTGTGGCAGGGTAAGGATAATGCAAAATACCCATTTTCTCCCGATCAGCTGGGACTCAGGAGGCAGACAGTAGATGGGGGTGGGGGCAGTCAGTGGTATTTGCCGGTTCTCTGAACTACTCAAAATTTCCGCTACTGGTTCTCCAGAACTGGTCAGAACCTGCTGAAACCCAACTCTATTCCCATCCTCTACATTTTGGATGAAAAAGTTGTCAGTTAGGGATCGTTTTGCTCTCCCACATGATGCACAGGTTTCCTCCCAGTTGATATCAGGGTAGTTAAACTCTCCGATTACTACTGTGGTACTGTATGTTTCCTACATACAATGGTTGATTGATTAGCAAAAGGTTCATCCATTTCTTCTGCTTTGTTGGGTGGCCTGTAGCATTTTCCGATAACAATGTCATTCTTTTTTTCCTTTTATATCGACTCCTCTGGATTCTAGCAGGTTTTCATCATTGGATTTGTTTATTTCTGTACAGATATAGTGATCTTTTATATATAATGCAACTCCACCTTCTCTTTGTTTGGTCTATTTCTATTGAATAGTTTGTATCCTTCCATCAGTACATTCCAGTCCTGAGTTTCATCCCACCAATAGAGGTAGGCTTTTTACCTAGGAGAATTTATGTACCTGCGAATCCCACTTAGTGATGAGTTATTACTCCCTATTTTGCGACTGACAAATAAGGAGATCAGCAAATGATTTCCTCTTGATTTTACTACTTTACTCGCCACTTATCCTTCCCATTAAATGTAACAAATTCTTGAAGAGAACTTTTGCTCAGTATGAGCTGCCTCAATCTTTTGACTTCAGGTTCTTCAAGTGCCACTCAATTAAGACTTCTTTTTTGCAAAATACTGTGGGTTGAAATCATCACTTCATCTTTTGGGGAAACTTCTCCCCAAAAATTCATTTGACTTTATTACTTTGACATTAAATATTCTTTCCAACTGAGATTTGGGCTTTGGAAAATTAGGTGGCATTTAGGAATAATGATTTATCCCGGAAGACTAGCAGCAGAGGCCAAGATGGAGAAGATCTGGGAAGCCAGGTCCCTCCAGACTGTCAAGAGAGGGGTACCCTTTCCATGGGCTCAAGTTGACTTTTCTGCCTTCCCATGGAAATCCCGCCTATGAAAATCCCACGGTAAAAATTGAACTGCTTTGCTTCATACAAATATCGCTATTCAACTTGCCAATGAGGTGGGGGGAGAAAAGGGTGAAATGGAGACCCAAGAATGTGTGCATGGACCGTGAGACCCTGGAAACCATCAAGGTAATGACTGCAGGTGCTTGAGGAGGAGGTGGACTGTTTCCATAACAAACAGGTGTCCCATACTTAGATAATGTGTTCCCCCAGGGGTGGAGAGAAAGGGAAGCTATTGTTTTAATGAGGCAAACATTTCAATGGGAAAACCAGAACGGGTTTTGATCCTTCAGTACCAAAATGGTGTATCCAATAAAGTTTTACTTTTCAGCATTCAAGCTCCTGAGAGTGTTTACTAGTTTTGGGTGCGCTGGTCAGACAGTTGACACCAGGGGTGAAATGCTCCTGGTTATGACAGGCTTGGGCAAGTAGGTAGCGATGATGGCCGGTGGTTCAGAGAACCGGTAGCAATGGCAGCTGGAGGCTCTGCCCACCCGCCCCATTCCCCGGACTTGGGGGAATGCACCATTCCTGGACTCCTACTGCTCACCTTTCTCCCATGGCTGGCTGTCAGGGAGGCAAGTGCCCGAAAGGTACCAGAGTCGCTCACTCTCCTTCTGGAATGAGCCCCTCTGGTTCATGCGTTGGCTGCGCAAGCGCACATCGTTTATTTAATTCAGCGGCAGATTAGGTGTGCGCTTGCACAGCCGGCGCATGGACCAGAGCGGCTCATTCAAGAAGGAGAGTGAGTGGGCTTCCGGTTGGCACCGCCAGCGTCACGGATGGTCTTTTTGGACCGCCAGCCCCGCGATTACGTTGGAGCCGTTCTGACAGCGTTAATCAGCTGTCAGATGGCTTGAAAACTTCTCCTTTGGGAGAAGAAGGAGAGGAGAGCCAGTGGGCAAGCTCCCCGGAAGCCCCTGGAGTAATTCCAGGGACTTGGAGGGTGAGAGCTCCCCACTCAGCCCACTGAAGGTCCGGATCCGTGGTGACTCCGTTTAAACCGAGCCAGACGCCGGTGACCAACTCTGCTGTCAAAAAGAAGATTAATTGATTTCAAAAGCAGACAGAACGGAAGCAGGAGAACAAGTTTTTGCAAGTATGATGCTTAACTCCTGGGATACTTTGTTTCTACTTGATTTTGCTGAGCTGGAGGTGGAAATGGTGTCTTCGTTGTGGGTGTAAAAGTGAAAGTTAGAAATGAAAGTGCTTGTTAACAGATTTGTGCTCAGAGACTGGATTTAAGCTGCTGGGATTTGAGAGCTGGATGTAGAAAAGACTATGTTGCTTGATAAATTACAAATAAGTCTGAGAAAGCTGTTCAAGAGATTTTTTGGCTGTGAAAAGAAAAATTCTTTTAAAATAATATGGCTTCCAAGCAAGGAGTTGGTGGAGGCTCTCTAATGGCGTCAGAAATGACACAGAGAACTGATTCACAGAGCCAGGAGGATTTTTTCAGAGACCTTACAGAATTTATAAAGGAAGCCATGAATAACCAAATTGTAATTATTAATAACCTAACAGCAATCATAGAACAAAAATTTATAGAACCGGTGGAGGATATAAAAGCAATTGAGGATGTTTTTGAAGGAAAGCACAATGACAATATAGGAGACATTTTGACCAAAACAGAGAAGCTGGAACTGGCTGGCCCTCAAGAATCTTCCAACTTTCCTCCTGCCCTTTTGGAATTAACTGACAGAACTTTTCAAAAATATAATTTGGAGCAGAAAGAAGAAGAAACTGACCAGCCCTACGAGGTTTTGGAGGATAAAGAAGATTTGGCAGAGGCTCTCACACAATTAATTGAAATGCAACAACTGGATTTTTCTTTGCAAACTGATCCAGTTAATTCTTCGTTCTATGAACTGATTGATTATATAAGCAAGAAGAGTCGGTATGGGGGCTCTAAATCAGAGGAAATGGTTCCAAGAAAGGGACAAGTTTTAAAGATACATCAACCCCCAGTTAAAATTCAAAACCTCCACAAAATAAAAGTAGGAGGGAAGAAGAAAGACTGGAAAAAATACAGAAAGAAAGGAAGAATAGAAGATTACCTTTCTCTGGTCTATCTATTGATGTACTAATGATTAATTATAATGATTAAGTAAATGAATGAAGAGTTCAATTAATGATTAATTAAGGTTTAATTATTGTATTAAGATTTTTAAAAAATATTTGAATTTTGAGAACAAAATTAGGAGGAAGACTAAAATGATTAAGTAAATGAACTAAGAATATCTTACAGATGTAGTACGAGATTTTTAGGCTTTGAATAATCTATTGGTGTTTGTTAATGCTTTTAAAACTCTTAGGGCTAAAGGATTACATGTTATTTTGAGTTTAAAGGGAGGTTGATGAATAATCTGTAGAAGGGGAGTTAAAGGGTCTAGGGAGTTTTAAGTCTTGCATTAACTTAGCATATTTTAGCGTATGTTTGATAAAATTTATACCCTGTTTTTCTTCTGGGAAGTCGGGGGAGGGGGGTGGGAAGGGTGGGTTGAAGGTTGGGTTTACAAATGTTTAAATAGATAAGTGAAAATGTTATTTGTTTGAATTAAAAAAAATAATAAAAACGTTTTGTTCAAAAAAAAAAGAAGAAGAAGAACGAGAGTGAGCGACTCCGCTACCTTTTGGGCACTTGCTTTCCCTGACAGCCAGCCGTGGGAGAAAGGTGAGCAGTAGGAGTCTGGGGAATGGGGCGGGTGGGCGGAGCTGCAGGAGACAGAAATTTAAAAAGTTTTCCTACCGGGTTCTGTGGGCGTGGCTTGGTGGAAGGGAGTCTTGGGACTGAGTGGGAGCGGCTGTGAGTGACATCGAGTTGGCCATGCCCACTCAGTCACAGGACACCCTCCCCCACAAAGCCACGCCCACAGAACTGGTAGGGGAAAAATTTAGATTTCACCGCTGGTTGACACCCACCTTTAAAGGAACTCAATACATACAGTATGTCTGCCTATGAAACTGTATATAAGCAACCAATGACTTTTAGGCTTTGAACTAACGTCCTTCCTTGGAGTTGTTCATCCTGACTTTGGATATATGGAATCAAAACTCAGAATACAAAGCAAAGAGTCAAGGCTCACTTCAGTGTTTAATAGACAGAATGTACTGACGGGAGTCTCCTCCAACAGAGTAGTAAGATGGTCTCTGCTGAAGACAAAAGGATGAGCTTGTACTTATACATTTCAGAAAGGAGGGGAAAAGGTGTATCCATAAATATTCATAGGAAATTATGTAATAGATCTCACTTTTCTCCCTGCCCTTTCCTTTTTGATGAGAACAATGGTTTTAGAAGAAATATCTGCATGTTGAGATTCAGGGGTTGCTCTGGGAATGTTCTGGTAAAACTTTTCATGGGCCCTGTGACCTGAAAGGCCACATACCTCATATCTCAATTACCTATTAAACAGGTGTATTTCTGTAAACACTTTTTAAAATGAATTTTAAAACACATTAATTCTTTTGAGTCTTTTATTGGCCTTTGGGAAAAGATCCTATGAAAAGTTCATTTCTATATTACTTTGACATCAAATGTTCTTTTGTATTCAGCTCTGGTCTTAAAAAAATAATGTAGCACTTGGGAATAAAGATGCAACATAGCAAGCCAGTACTGGAAGCCAAGATGGAGAAGACCTGCACGGCCACCATATACTTCCCCTTGGTGCTCAGGTAGGTGGGAACGAAGGATATCCAGACACTGCAGAAAACCAGCATGCTGAAGGTGATCAGCTTGGCTTCATTGAAGGCCCCAGGGAGATTCCTCGCCAGAAAAGCCACCGTGAAGCAGATGATAGCCAGGAAACCCATGTAGCCAAGGGCAAGGTAGAACATGGCAACAGAGCCTTGATTACATTGGAGGATGATCTCTGCAGACTGAGAGTGCATGTCTGACTCAGGGAATGGGGGAGAAGTGGCCAACCAGATGCTGCAGAGGACAACTTGGACACCAGAACAAGAAAGGATGATAGAATTGGCCAAGGTTTTCCCTAGCCATCTCTGTATATTATTCCCTGGCTTTGTGGCAAAGAATGCTAAAACCACAGTGACTGTTTTGGCCAAGACTGTGGAAATGGCAACTGAGAAGATGTTGCTGAAGGCTATTTGTTGGAGAAGGCAAGTCCCTCTCCTCGGCTGGCCAATGAATAGGAACGATGTCAAGAAGGAAAGCAGGAGGGAGACGAGGAGAATGTAGGAAAGCTCGCGATTGTTGGCTTTGACTATGGGAGTATCTCGGAACTTAATGAAGATTCCCAAGACAAAACCTGTTACTGAAGGGAAGAACAAGGCAAGTGAAGCTAGGATGATCCCCAAATTTTCTTGATAGGATAAGAAAGTTTCAGTCTTAGGTATACAATCATTTCTGTTGATATTTGGATGCTGATCTGCTGGACATTTGGTGCATTTTTCAGCATCTGAAAAGAGAAAGATTAACATCTACTATAAAGCAGGTTCTTCCGTCAGAAGCATACTTAGAGTGAAACTAGTGATGGTATGTTTTACATTCATTTGGAAGTATTTTGCATTGTTTGCATCCCAGACGTTATTAACCAGCCTTCAGAGAAGAAAACCAAAGCATTCCACAGGCCTCCCTCGCTAGCAATTCTCTATGGATAAATATTCATTGGGACTTCTTAGCAGTTCAGAGAATTGGTAGTGGAAATTTTGAGTAGTTCAGAGAACCGGCAAATACCACCTCTGGCTGGCCCCAGAGTGGGGTGGGAATGGAGATTTTGCAATATCCTTCTCCCAGGAGAGGGGAGGGAATGCCGCTGACTTGAAAGAGGCGGTGGTGAGGCCTCTCCTCAAGAAGCCGTCACTGGATCCGGCAATATTGGCCAACTACCGTCCTGTCTCCAACTTTCGCTTCATGGCGAAGGTTGTTGAGAGTGTGGTCGCACGACAGTTCCCACAATTCCTGGAGGAAACATCTTATCTAGATCTGTTCCAATCGGGTTTCAGGGCTGGGCACAGCACGGAAACGGTATTGGTCGCGTTGGTTGATGATCTCTGGAGGGCTCGGGACAGGGGTTGCTCCTCTGTTCTGGTCCTGTTAGATTTCTCAGCGGCTTTTGATACCATCGACCATGGTATCATGCTGCACCGGCTGGAAGAGTTGGGGGTGGGAGGCACCGTGTTGCGGTGGTTCTCCTCCTTTCTCTCTGACCGGTTGCAGTTTGTGTTGGCAGGGGGGGCAGAGGTCGACCTCGAGGCCCCTCATCTGTGGAGTGCCGCAGGGATCGGTCCTCTCGCCCCTTCTGTTCAACATTTATGTAAAGCCGCTGGGCGAGATCATCCGTGGCTTCGGGGTGAGATACCACCAGTACGCTGATGACACCCAGCTGTACATCTCCACCCCGGACCACCCCAATGATGCCCTTGAAGTGATGTCCCAGTGCCTGGAGGCTGTGCGGATCTGGATGGGGAGGAACAGGCTCAAGCTCAACCCTTCCAAGACTGAGTGGCTTTGGCTCCCGGCATCCCGATATAGTCAGTTGACTCCATCACTGACTATTGGGGGCGAGTCTCTGGCCCCCACAGAAGGGGCTCGCAATCTGGGAGTCCTCCTGGATATGCAGCTGTCCTTGGAGGAACATCTGACAGCGGTAACCAGGGGGACCTTTTGTCAGGTTCTCCTGATTCGCTAGTTGCGGCCCTTTCTTGATCGGGATTCCCTGTGCACAGTCACTCATGCCCTCGTCACCTCTCGCCTTGACTATGCAACGCTCTCTACATGGGGCTACCCTTGAAGAGCACCCGGAGGCTCCAACTGGTCCAGAATGCAGCAGCGCGGGTAGTGATGGGAGTAGCATGGCGCTCCCATGTAACACCGCTCCTGCGCGAGCTGCACTGGCTCCCAGTGGTCTTCCGGGTGCGCTTCAAGGTGCTGGTTATCACCTTTAAAGCACTCCATGGCATCGGGCCTAGCTATCTTCGAGACCGCCTGCTGCTACCAACGACCTCCCATTGTCCCGTGTGCTCCCATAGAGAGGGCCTCCTCAGGGTGCCATCAGCCAATCAATGCAGGCTGGTGAACCCCAGGGGGAGGGCCTTCTCTGTGGGGGCACCTACCCTCTGGAATCAGTTGCCCCCAGAGATAAGGAGAATCCAAGACCTTAGTGCCTTCTGCCGTGCCCTTAAAACCCACTTTTTCCAGCAAGCCGGGCTGGCTTAAAAAGAAATTTTAAATGTTTTAATTGGTTTGTATTTTTAATTTTGGGCCAAATTTATATATATATTTTAATTGTTTTTAATATTTGTATTTCATGTTTTTTAATTCTGGCTGTACACCGCCCTGAGTCCTCAGGGAGAAGGGCGGTATATAAATTTAAAATAAAATAAAATAAAATGGGGATTTTGCAGTATCATTCCCCTGGAGTCGGGTGGGAATGGAGATTTTGCAATATCCTTCCCCCGCCACACCCACCAAGCTACACCCACGAAGCCACACCACGCCCACAAAGCCATGCCCACAGAACCAGTAGTTAAAAAAAAATGGATTTTACCACTGGTGCTATCTAATAAAATGAAATTCAGTGGTGAAAAAAGTAAGGTCCTACATTTACGCAAGAAAAACAAAATGGACAGGTGCAGTATATATGGTAGAAAAAGCAGGAAAATGTGTGTTAGACAGCATCACCACCAGATGGATTTGTAACTGGCTGACCAATCGCACGCAACGTGTAGTCCTCAATGGAATTGCATCTACATGGAGGAAACTATGCAGTGGAGTACCCCAAGGCTCTTTTTTAGGCCCAGTACTCTTCAACATCTTCATCAATGAATTGGACGAGGGGATAGATGGGGAACTCATCAAATTTGCACATGACACTAAGCTGGCAGGAATGGCCAACACTCCAGAAGGTAGGCTCAAGATACAGAAGGATCTTGACAGACTTGAACATTGGTCACTATCTAACAAAATGAAATTCAACAGTGAAAAAATGTAAGATTCTATATTTAGGCAAGAAAAACAAAATGAACAAGTACAGTATATGTGAACCTTGCTCTATAGCAGTAACTGTGAGAGGGATCTTGGAGTCCTAGTGGACAACCATTTGGATATGAGCCAGCAGTGTGCAGCAGCTTCCAAAAAAGCCAACACAGTTCTGGGCTGCATAAACAGAGGGATAGAATCAAGATCATGTGAAGTGTTAATACCGCTTTATAATGACTTGTTAAGGCCACACTTGGAATATTGCATTCAGTTTTGGTCGCCACAATGTAAAAAAGGTGTTGAGACTCTAGAAAGAGTGCAGAGAAGAGCAACAAAGATGATTAGGGACTGGAGGCTAAAACATATAAAGAATGGTTGCAGGAACTGGGTATGTCTAGTTCAGGGATCTGCAACCTGCAGCTTTGGAGCCGCATGTGGCTCTTTCATCCCTCTGCTGCGGCTCCCTGTGAGTCAAAATATGCGTCACAACCACCAATGTGTGACATCTGCCGGCATGTGATTTATTGAGCTTTTTGGCCCATCTTTTATTTTGGAGTTCAAAATGTTTTTGTTGCATGAAGAAATAAAAATTTGTTTTCTCTGTAGCAATTCATTAATTTCATAAATGCAACACGTTATAGTTTTTTTATACATAGCATAAAGGTATCTTCATTTTAGATGTCAAAATGGTTTTGTGGCTTCCGGTGTTTTCTTTTCTGTGGGAAACAGGTCCAAATGGCTCTTTGAGTGTTTCAGGTTACCGACCCCTGGTCTAGTTCAATGAAGAGAAGGACTAGGGGAGACATGAGAGCAGTGTTCCAGTATCTCAGGGGCTGCCACAAAGAGCTATTCTCCAAAGCACCTGAGGGTAGGACAAGAGGCAATGGGTGGAAACTAATTCCAAGGCTTCTTTGATTCCTTGTCTTTGAACAACTGGCTCCTCGTTTGACCTCCAAGATTATTTCTTTGCATTTATTATGGAAAAAAAGAGATCATTGAGAGCCATGCCTGCTTTAAAAGAACAAACGTTATAGACCTCGCAAAAGCCTACCCCATTTTCTGGTGTCACTCACCTTCTGTGGTGGAGATGGTTCCTTCTGCACAAGGACGACAATCATAGCAGCAGATGGGCTTCCCTTCTTGAGCCACCTTCATGAATCCAGTGCGACAGCTTTCCACACATGTAGAAGGAGGGAAGGGCTGAGGAGAGAAAAGGAGATAAAACTCTGGATAGTGAGATGGGTAGCATACATAAAATACAATAATTGTTTGGTGATAGACTGTATTGCATGGACATTTCGTTTTGGCTTGGTAAACCACATCATTTGAATGAGTAGCTCAGTCTACCACCTTTTCCATAAACTGAGTGAATAGTTTGCATGAAAAAGGAAGATTATTGTTCATGACTATCTGAATAGCCAATAAAGAAATTCTCACTCTTGAGGGTCTGGTCAGCTGATGTGAAAACTCAAAGGCAATGAAAACAATCCCCCACCTATCCCAAAACTTTTTCTCCCGTTATTGCCACCTTCAGTGGAATAAAATAAATAATACTCCCACCTTGCTCAGCATTTCCACCTGTGAGATCCTCTCCTGGTCAATGGATAATATAAAATCCTGGGATTTCCGTTTTTCTAGACTCCCAGATTTCACTCTCCTGACAGATTTGTTGGGGAAAGCAATAGAGTTCACAATGTCCAGGTCAGCTGTAAGGTCTCCTTTCTCATCCAAATATACTCCTTGTATGGAATTATTGTAAAAGGTGGAGCTTTGAAGGAAGGGATGAAGCTGAAAAGAAAATGAGATAAATGAAAAATTTATGTCATTAATGGTCCTTTGGAAAGACCTCCTTGCTCTGTGTTGGGGAGGGGGATATCTGAACATTTCTGTCTCTCGGCTGAAAAAGCAGGTTTTAAAGTCAGATTCAATCTTGGGTAGAAAAATATCCATAAGCAGAGGAAGAATAACAGCTGTTAGCTTAATGTTTAAATAGGCAGATCAGAATCATGACTGTAAAGGACAGAAGTTATGCATCTGATCATGTTCCTGTTCCCACTGCTTTATCACAGCAAAACATATTGTTGTTAGTTGCAAAGTCGTATCCGACCCATCACCACCCCATGGGCATCTTTCCTGCAGGCCTTCCTGTCCTCTTCCATCCTCTGGAGTCCATTTAAGCTCACATGGACTGCTTCAGTGACTCCATCCAGCCACCTCATTCTCTGTTTTGAGCCACCTCTTTCTTCTTTTGCCCTCAATCTTTCCCAGCATTAGGCTCTTCTTCAGTGAGTCCTTCCTTCTCATTAGGCGGCCAAAATATTTGAGCTTCATCTTCAGGATCTGGCCTTGTAAAGAGCAGTCAGGGTTGATCTCCTCTAGGACTGACCGGTTTGATCGCCTTGCAGTCCAAGGGACTTGCAGGAGTCATTCCAGCACCAGAGTTCAAAGGCCTCCATTCTATTACTCTATTCTAAAAATAGTTAAACTATCAAGATTCACCATTCAGTTTTTCCTTTAACTTTTTAGTTTTCAGATTTTTCTCTTGTCCTTTATCATTAACTGCATGAATAAAATAGGTACCTTCATTATTCTTATTTCCTGTGTTGTTCTTCAGAGTTGATATTGCTTCACCATATCTTTCTTCTGCCTACTAGTCATACCTTTTAGGGATTGGGGGGAATTACTTGATTGACTCTAACAGTCTAATATTTGACCCAAAGTTGTCTTCTCGTTTATACCAGCTCATCAGTTTGAGGAAAGACGAATGACTGAAGAATCAAGCTATTAATGTACTTGCTTTAAAATTAAAATAAGAACATACTGCCAAAAATTAAAAAAGGGATCATAGGAAATGGAAAAGAAACTAAAGAGAGTAGAATGATATAAGATTTGAGTTTCATGATAATTAAGGTTTTTTCAGAATAAATAACCAAGGCAACCACTTATCAAACTATTCCCATATTTGGAGGGAAAATGTCTAATGGGAAAAAAAAAATACCTGCCAAGCCTTCAGCCTTGTAGCTTCCACCTTCACATTCCTGTTCCTCGCTGATCTCTTGCGTGTGGCTACGTGAGCTGAATTTAAGGCCCTTCCAACAGCCCAGGTGGTGTTGTAGATGAGATAGCTGTCCAAGGACAGGATCCAATCAATGTCCTCTTTCCTCAGAGACACCAGTTCTTCTGTCTGTCTACACCGTCTCCAGACTTTTAGTGAAAAGGCATTCTTGGTGGATGAACATCTAAAGGTTTTCTCCATAAAGTCAGCTAGGATGTTACTAAAGATTTCAAAAGCATCATAGTTTGCCCATTTCCTTTTGTTTATCACAAAAGAGAAAATGCCAACTATGTGTTTCAAGTAATCCCCCCTACCCTTCAAGTGAAGACTCAAATCCCAGTGTGCTGTGGTGATCCAGACTTTACCTACAACATGTTTCGAAAGATGTGTAAGTATCGCATCTATAATTTTCATTCCTTTCAAAAATGAACTGGTCTCTGAACCATAAACAAAGACATTGACTTTTACCCATTTGTAATATTGATCTGAATTACCCTTCACTTTCACAACATTCAGGGGAAATCTTTGATATATAACTGCACAAATGCCATTCCTTAACATCAAAGGAGCCATTGTCTTCATGAACCTCTGTCCCTGGTCAGTTTCTGGAGCCACGAGACCAACCAAGGTCCACTTGAAATAGAGGAGAAGCTGGACCATGCCTGGGTACTGAACTCCTTCAGCAGGGAGCATCGGGTAGAAGAAAGGAAACTGAGTTTTATCCCCCATAACCCTAGAAGCAAAGCTATAGTTGATCTGAAAGAAATGGAGGATAGTGTTTTATATGTTACAAGCAAAATTCAAGTTCTACCTTTTCCATAAAAAAGCTCTGCTTTTCATTTGCAGAGGACCTCTTATTCAAAATTGCATAAATGTCAGATCCGTGTATTTGCCATTCTTTGTGGAAGAAGGTGGGGAGGGGATTTGGAGTTATCACATTTAGTTCTTTTCCGATGTGTCCTAAGTATCTAATTTCTTGCTTGGTCCTCTTTGTATAAACTTTAACCAAATTTATAACCGTTGCCTGGCGCCAGGAATGCCTAGAGAATTCTCACATCTTGGGAAATGAAAGGGGAAGGGGGGAACGGGTGGATTGTAAGATGACCCGGAGAAGCTCTTCATATCTATTTCTCAGAGAGACAGGTATAGTCATCTTCACACCAGCGGATTGGTTGGAATCAATATTGGAAAGTGGGGAGGGGGTCCCTAATTTCCTTTATCCTGAACTGAATGCCCTGAGAGACCCCAGAGCATGCTTTCAGTTTTGACTTGCTTTCATCCCTTACGATAAAAGGTTCCTTCTGAAATACAAAGTTCTCAAGAGTTCGTACTTTCTTTGAAGGGGGGAGAAGCTGGTCCTTATGATAACTCAAAAATGGTCTCTGCAAGAAAGACACACCTGAGGGACTTTGTAGGTGCCCAACATGGTGGAAATCTGGATGGAGCTGCCAGTCTCAGAGTCTTCCAGAACAGCTACTGTGTTTCTCTGCCTTCCACACCTGTAGTTGGGCACATTGTCCTCCCCATCTGAAAGCAGGTCCAGCAAAGGATCTGTAGTCATTTCCACCTTGTAGAAATTGTCATAGATATTATAACCCAGGGTGATGTTGGGTAAGAGGTGGCCCTTCTGGTTGATGTCCTCAATAGCAAAAAGGTAGGGTATGAACTTCCAACGAAGCTTCAGTGCTTTTCTGCAGGTACAAATGGATCAATGAATAATTTTTATTTTTTTATTATAAACATAGTAATATTGAAAAGTCACAACTTCAGTTTCATGTGCTGGACTTCTAGCATTTTGATCCATATTTGATGAACTGCTTCCTATATTTTAGTAAACATGGTTGATATACCCAAGTGGTTAAAGACCAGATTATTATAAACTTGATGTTCATATACTTTAAGCTGTTAAAGACCAGATTATTTTTAGTGTCTTCGGTAGAGATCAGGTTGAGCCCCTATACGATGGAGCTTTGTTGGTTATTTTTTGTTGTTCTGGGGGTTTTCTATCATTCTTTTCCTGTTTTCCATTACTTTAATTGTAAACCATCCATGGACACCTGGATTATGAACTGTATAAACAAGTAAATAACTAGAGCAATCAAAGAACCAACCAACTTATTTCTTCCTTTTTTAAAAAAAATAAAAATAAAATCTTTTTGGTCCCTGGCATGAATTCATGAATCAAAATGAGATATATTTTCCCTTTCCATAAATTCCTATGTTCTTAATTCAAAGACATTCATCCCAGAAGCAAAGTTTACTGGAGAAAAACAATGGTGGGGTGATCTCTGATGCATATCAGAAAATATAGCATTCTATTGTACTTGGACCAGGTCTCCTACAAATACCAACTCAACTTTGGAGTGGGGTGGAAGAGAGATTCCATGATTTCTTCTGTGTCTGCACTTTAGCTTTGCTCATAGCAAAGAATGGATAGTGGATGAGGGGAAATATCATGATTCAGCTTTTATACTTTAAAGTTTGAAATGTGTTTCATGATCTGCAGTGTCCAAGAAGGAGCCCAAGATGGGATCAGAAGGAAGCTAGCAAAGAGGCGAGATCAGGAGAGATCACTTTGTGTTTTTAAAGGGCAAGACCTGTAGACATTTATTGAAGTGACTGTAACGATTGAAGGACAATTCACTTACCTTTCGAATTTTGTTGAAGGGCTCCTATCAAAGTTTAATAATGGAAACCTAGCATCCATTGCAGCGACTATGCCACTAATCATATAATCTCCTGGCTTGTAATGATGCTGTGGGTCCACCTCACTCTGGTGCAGAGTCAGGAGGCATTTGGCTTTGTGCATCACACCAGATCCCAACGTCCACAGAATCAGCACGAAGAGAAGCAGCAGCAACATGTTTTGTGTTCCTGACTGAGCCTTCTCTGTGTCACCTGCTTTTTAAGAGAGAAAAAGAAGAGCTGGAAGAAACCAAAATCTCTTTCCTGGCAGAAGTTTCAGATCTGATCACAGTCAGCCAAGAGACATCAACAGAATCAGCCCTGATGGCTCAATGTTTATAAGGCAGTACTGCAGGCCACTTCTGCTGACTGCTGGCTTCCAGCAATCCGGCAATTCAAATCTCCCTAGGCTGAAGGTTGACTCAGCCTTCCGTCCTTCCCAGGTGGGTAAAATGAGGATCCAGATTGTTGGGGGCAATATGCTGACTCTGTAAAACCACTTAGAGTGGTCTGTAAAGCACTGTGACCCAGTAAATCAGTCTAACTGCTATTGCTATTGCTCTAATACTACCCTGAGATTTGCTTTCTGTCTCCAGAGACATTGACCTACAGAGAATTTCAGAGACAGACTTCATCCAACATTGCTTGTGAGTCTGACAATTGACATCAAAATGATTTCTGACACATTTGTGCTAATTTTGGGGGGAATTTTGCAGAAAGGTCTCTAGAGTCCTCACATAAAGACAATGAATAAATCACTATGATTTTGATAATTGAATGGAAAAGAACTTTCAGCTCTCTGAACCCTGGATGCGGGAAAGGGCTAAAGGGAGAACTCCCAGATGTGGCTCCAAACTTTGAAGATGGGCCATGAGGGAGACTAAAGAGGTTGGCTCAAATCTTTAGAATAAAATACTTTCAGAAAAATTGGGATAAAGAGAGATTTTTCTCTGAAATGTTATAGGGTTTCCTGCCTAAGCATTGGGTTGGACTAGAAGACCTCCAAGGTCCCCTTTGTTATTCTATTTTAGTGTCTTATTATCAAATAAATCAGAATTGAGTTGGAAGGGACTTTGGAGATCTTTTAGTCCAACCTCCTGCTCAACCTCCTGACTTTTCCTCTAGTTATCTAGATCCGTTCCAGTCGGGTTTCAGGCCTGAGCACAGCACGAAAACAGCATTGGTCTTGTTGATGGATGATCTCTGGAGGGCTCAGGATAGGGGTTGTTCCTCAGTCCTGGTCCTATTAGATCTCTCGACAGCTTTTCATACCATCGACCATGGTATCATGCTGCACTGACTGGAGGGGTTGGGGATAGGGGGCATCATGTTGCGGTGGTTCTCCTCCTTCCTCTCCAACCGGTCACAGTTTGTGTTGACAGGGGGGCACAGATCGACCTCGAGGCAGCTTGTTTGTGCGGTGCCACAAGAGTTGGTTCTCTCGCCCCTTCTGTTCAACATTTTTGTGAAGCCGCTGGGTGAGATCATCCGTTGTTTCGGGGTGAAGTGTCATCTGTACACTGATGATACTCAGCTGTACATCTCCACCCCGGACCACCCCAACGATGCCATTGATGTGATGTCCCAGTGCCTGGAGGCCGTGCGGATCTGGATGGGGAAAAACAGGCTCAGGCTCAACCCGTCCAAGACCGAGTGGCTGTGGCTTCCGGCATCCCGATATAGTCAGTTGGTACTATCGCTGACTTTTGGGGGTGAGTCGTTGGCCCCCACAGAGAGGGCTCGCAACTTGGGTGTCCTCCTGGATACACGGCTGTCTTTGGAAGAGCATATGATGGCTGTGGCCAGGGGGGCTTTTTACCAGGTTCGCCTGATCCACCAATTGCGTCCCTTTCTGGATTGGGAGGCTTTACGCATGGTCACTCATGCCCTCGTCACGTCCGACTTGGACTACTGTAATGCTCTCTACATGGGGCTCCCCTTGAGGAACACCTGGAGGCTCCAACTGGTCCAGAATGCGCTGCGCAGGTGGTGATGGGGGCGACTCGGCGCTCCCATGTAACACCTCTCCTGCACAAGCTGCACTGGCTCCCAGTGGTCTTCCGGATGTGCTTCAAGGTATTGGTTACCACCTTTAGAGCGCTCCATGGCTTAGGGCCCGGGTATTTACGAGATCGCCTTCTGCCACCAATAGCTCCCACAGAGAGGGCCTCCTCAGGGTTCCGTCGGCCAAACAATGTCGGCTGGCGGCCCTCAGGGGAAGAGCCTTCTCTGTGGGGGCACCAACCCTCTGGAACGAGTTGCCCCCGGAGATATGGTGGATCCGGGATCTGTGCACTTTCCGCCGTGCCTTAAAGACGTTTTTCTTTCATCAAGCTGGGCTGACCTAACCATATTTTTTAAGTTGCTTTAATTTTAAATTGCTAAATTATGGGTTTATTAATATGGGGGTGTTTTAACTGTTTTAACTGTGGGCCAAATTAATTTAATTGGTTTTTAATATTGTTTTAATTTTTGTATTTTCTGTATTTTATCTGCTGGCTGTTCACCACCCCGAGTCGTTCGGGAAAAGGGTGATATAATAAATAAATAAATAAATAAATAAATAAATAAATAAATAAATAAATATAATAATTCCCTCCGAGTGGTGGGTTTCAAATTTTTTTACTACGTGTTCTGTGGGCATGGCTTGGTGGGTGTGGCAGGGGAAGGTTAATGCAAATACCCATTTTCTCCCGATCAGGTGGGACTCGGGAGGCAGACAATAGATAGGGGTGTAGGCAGTCAGAGGTGGTATTTCCCAGTTCTCTGAACTCAAAATTTCCGCTACCGGTTCGCCAAAACTGGTCAGAACCTGCTGAAACCCAACTCTATCTCCCCCCCACACCTTTTGGATGAAAAAGTTGTCAGTTAGGAATCTTTTTGCTCTCCCACATGATGCACAGGTTTCCTCCCAGTTGATATCAGGGTAGTTAAACTCTCCCATTACTACTGTGGTACTGTATGTTTCCTACATACAATGGTTGATTGATTAGCAAAAGGTTCATCCATTTCTTCTTCTTGGTTGGGTGGCCTGTAGCATTTGCTGATAGCAATGTCATTCTTTTTTTTCCTTTTATATTGACCCATATGGATTCTAGCAGGTTTTCATCATTGGGTTTGATTATTTCTGTACAGATATAGTGATCTTTTATATATAATGCAACTCCACCTTCTTTTTGTTTGGTCTATTTCTTTTGAATAGTTTGTATCCTTCCATCAGTACATTCCAGTCCTGAGTTTCATCCCACCAATGGAGGTAGGCTTTTTACCTAGGAGAATTTATGTACCTGTGAATCCCACTTAGTGATGAGTTATTACTCCCTATTTTGCAACAGACAAATATGGAGATCAGCAAATTATTTCCTCTGGATTTTACTACTTTACTCGCCACTTATCCTTCCCATTAAATTTAACAAATTCTTTTTTTTTTATTGAAAAGTTTTATGAAGAATACAAACATTTTCACCCCCCCTTCCCCCCTCAACCCCCCCTCCCCTTCCCCCTCCCTTCCCCTCCCTCCCCCCCACCCCCCTCCCTAGACTTCCCAGAACGAGCACAGGGTATAGCATTCACAAACCAAGAACTAAAATGTGCTAACAAATTATTACATTTCATGTTCTCCCTAGGTTCTTAACTCCTTATAACTCAGAAAAAACAAACATAAACTACTTAATATTATTTCATTCATAAGCTATATGGATCTTCTTATTTGGATATTTCTTCTGTATGTAATCAATCCATTTTCTCCATTCCAATATATATCTCTCATTTGAATGGTCTTTAAGGTATGATGAAATTTTTGCCATTTCCGCCAAATGCACAACTTTTAATATCCATTCCTCAATAGTAGGTGGATCTTCCTTCTTCCAGTATTGTGCCACCAGTAACCTGGCAGCCGTTATTAAGTTCAAAACCAGCTTAGTCTCTATTACAGTACAATCCGTAACTATTCCCAACAGAAAAAACTGTGGTGTAAATTTAATTTTTTTCTTCAAAATATTTTGAATAATCCACCATATTTTTATCCAAAAAGCCTTAATCTTTTTACATGTCCACCATATATGGAAATATGTAGCATCTTCACACTCACATCGTCAACACTTGGGTTGTAAATTTGGATACATACCAGCCAGTTTTTTTGGATCTAAATGCCATCTATAAAACATTTTGTAAAAATTCTCCCTTAAATTTTGTGCTTGTGTAAATCTTACATTTCTAACCTATATCTTTTCCCATGTTTCCATCATTATTGGTTCACCTACATTTTGTGCCCATTTTATCATACAATCCTTGACTAACTCTGTTTCTGAATCTATTTCCAGTAATGCATTGTACAACCTTTTTATGTGCATTTGACCTTCATCTCTTATTTGCTTTATCAAATTCTCATCCTGCTGCAAAATACCAATTTTTTGATCTTCTCTCCATCTGGCCAGCAGCTGTCCATATTGAAACCAAGTCTTAATAATCCCTTCTTCTTTTAGTTGTTCCATGGATTTTAACTGTAGTCTGACTCCTTCCTTATAAAGGAGTTCCTTATATGTAATCTTATCTTGCTTTTGCTCTAAATTTATGTTCTCTATCGCGTGTCTGGGTACCGTCCATATTGGTAACCTATCATTTAGTTTATATTTATACTTTTTTCCAGACACGCAATAGAGCATTTCTTAATATATGACTTTTAAAAGTCTTATCTACTTTCTTATCATACACTAAGTAAGCATGCCAGCCATAAACCAAACCATATCCTTCAATATTCAATATTTTTTTCCTCCGTTAAGTTTATCCAATCTGTGATTGCTGAGAGGGCAGCAGCTTCATAGTACAATCTTAAATTGGGCATCTTAAGACCACCTCTTTCTCTAGTATCTTGCAATATCTTTTGTTTAACTCGTGGTTTCTTCCCTGCCCACACAAATTTGTTTATGTCCTTCTGCCATTCCTTCAAGTTCTCATCTTTTTTAAGTATAGGTATCATTTGAAAAAGAAATAGAAATTTTGGTAAAATATTCATTTTTACAGCGGCTATCCTTCCCAGCAAAGACAGTTGTAGTTTTTTCCAGTTGTCCAACTCTTTCTGTATTTTGTGCCATAATGGTTCATAGTTGTACTGATATAATTTCGTATTTGCAGTCATAATATAAACCCCCAAATATTTAACCTTCTTAACTACTTCAAATCCTGTTAACCTTTCTATCTCTTCTTTTTGGCTCCTAACCATATTTTTAGTTATTATTTTTGTTTTAGCTGCATTTATTTTAAAGCCAGATACTTGTCCATATAAGCAGGTTATATCCATCAAGGCTGTAATCGATTGTACCGGTTGGGTTAAGGTAACAACCAGGTCATCCGCAAATGCTCATACCTTGTATTCATGCTGTCTAATTTTAATTCCCTTAATTGTATTCATCTCGCGTATCTTGTTTAATAAAATTTCCAGTGTCAAAATAAACAATAACGGGGACAAAGGACAGCCTTGCCTTGTTCCTTTTTCTATGTTAAAAGCATCTGTTAAACCACCATTAACTATTATTTGCGCTGTTTGTTTTTGATATATTGCCTTAATAGATTGTACAAATTGTTCTCCAAATTGCATCCTTTCTATTAGTTTTAGTAAAAATTGCCAATTCAATCTATCAAAGGCTTTCTCAGCATCCAAGAACACAAGCACTCTGGGGACCTGGTTGTTCCTTCCCAAATACTCTAATAAGTTAACAATTTGCCTTACATTACTCTTCATTTGTCTACCATTTATAAAACCAGTTTGATCATGGTGAATCATTTGCTGCATGACTGTCATTAATCTATTTGCCAAAATTTTAGCAAATATCTTGTAGTCTGTATTTAATAATGAAATTGGCCTATAATTTTTAGGATCTGTATCGTCATGCCCTTCTTTTGGGATCAACGAGATAAATGCTGTCTTCCAAGTTGGAGGTACCTTTCCTCCCTGTTGTATATTGTTAAATAATTCTTTCAACGGTTCTATCATTTCCTCCTGTAGGGTTTTATAGTAAATAGCCATCAAACCGTCCGTCCCAGGAGCTTTACCCACTTTCAACTGCTTAATTGCTAACGCAATTTCCTCAGAAGTTATCGATTGATTTAAACTATCCCTCTGCTCATTTGAAATTGTATAAATATCCTCTTTCTGCAAAAATCTATCTATATCTATATCTTTAATTTTATCACCAGTATACAGCCTCGAATAAAACTCTAAAAAAGATTTTTTAATCAATTGTTGCTCATAAACCTCTTTACCCTTATATTTTATTCTCTCTATTGTCCTTGATTTTTGCTTTTTCCTTAACAAATATGCTAACCACCTGCCTGGTTTATTGGCATTGTAAAAAGTATTATGTTTTGCATATCTTAAATTAGTTGCCACTTGATCTGCTATTAACATATTAAATTGACCTTTCAATAAATTGATTGCCTGTTTAATTTTCTTATCCGTTGGATTAGCTACTAAAGCCCGTTCCTGTTTACTAATCTCATCTTCTAATTCTTTTCTTTTTGTCCCCTGTTTCTTTCTATATTTATTATTCAAATATATCAAAATTCCTCGCATATATGCCTTACTTGCATCCCATACCATGTCCATCGATGTGCCCTTTTGCATATTCATAACAAAAAATTCTTTCATAAATTTTTTACACTCTTTTACATTTTCTTCATACCTAAACAAATTATCATTTAACCTCCAGGACCTCCTAGGCCCTTTCTCATACTCCAATTCCAGCCAAACTGGACTATGGTCTGTCAATGTTCTTGAGCAAATCTTCGTATTTTTCACCCTAGATAAAAGATTGTTAGTAATTAGTATAAAATCAATCCTTGAAAAGGATTGATGTCTATCTGAAAAAAAAGTAAAATCTTTTTCTTCCAGGTTTCTTTCACGCCAGATATCTCTCAGCTCCCAGTCGTCCATCATTTCCCAAAACGCTTTGGGAAATTTTGCTCTTGTTAACACATTTTGTTTAGGTCCCTTCTTGTCTTTTTTAACGTCCAAAACACCGTTCCAGTCGCCTAACAGGATACAAGTTTTATATGCCCATTGTGTCAATTTTGAGTGTAATAAATTATAAAAATTTTCTTGTTGTTGATTTGGGGCATAAACTCCGATTACAAGTATTTTTTCTCCTTTTACTAAAAGTTCTATTGCTAAAAATCTTCCTTGATCGTCTGCTTCAATTAATTTAGCAACTAAGTCTCTTTTCAAATATATAACTATACCATTTTTCTTTTCTGATGCTGCTGCTACGTAAGATGTACCAAGTCTTGCATTAATCAAATATTTTTGATCTTGTATTCTTATATGAGTCTCTTGTAAGCAAATTACTTCATTCGTAAATTGCTTAAGATAATGAAATATTTTTCTTCTTTTCTGTGGAGAATTCAAGCCATTAACGTTCCAAGTCAAAAATCTAGTTCCCATCTCTGGGCCTTTGGAGCCTCTGAAGCAAGTCCTGATGCTCTGATCTCATTTGAGTTTTAGGTCTTGCTCCCCCCACTGCTCCTGTTTTAGTAGTATCTTGAATCATTTCTTGAGTTGCCATCTGGGATTGTTGCTGTCTTAATTCTTCCTTGAGTCTAGCTGTCACCGATCTGGTCTGTCTTTGGTCCTTTGGTAACTGTGAGAAATCAATCAGCGCCAACTCTTGAGTAGCCATTTGGATTTGTAATATTTCTTCTTGATCAGCCAAAGCTCCCCCCTGAACTACTGTCAAGAGCTCTTCTGTCTCAGCTTCCATTACTTCTTTCTTTCTTTTGCCTTCTGGTGATTTAGTTGGTTTGGGTGTGCCAGCCTTTAATACATTAGTATAAAAATCTCTTGCTTTCCAAATTGTATTAAGCCGATATCTCTCTCCTGAGTAAGTCACCACTAGTCCAGTTGGCACCTCCCATCTGTACTGTATCTGACGTTTTCTCAACTCATCCACCAGAAAGGCATACTCCCTTCTAGCTCTCAAGATCTTGGGGGGGATTTCTTTCATTGTCATTACTTCCTGGCCTCCCACCCGAAGCTTGTTTTTAAAAGTAGCCTGTAAAATTTCATTACGTACTCTCCTTGTAGTAAAATATATCACAATGACTCTTGGTAGATGTTTCTGTCTAGCAATCCAGGAATTAACGCGGTACAGCTTGTCCATCTGCCAGCCCAGATCATTTTTTGACTCCCCCACCAGCGGTGCAAATGCCTCAGACATCATTTCTCTCAAATTCTCTTGTTTATTCTCCTTCACCCCTCTGAATCTTAAAGCAAATTCCATGTCTCTGTATTGTATCATTATTACGTCGTCTTCAGCCCTTTGAATTCTGTTTTGAGCTTCTCCTATTTTACTATCCAAAATTTCAGAAGATTGTTTAATTTCCTCAACTCTATCATCCACCATCTCAATATTGCCTGCCAGACACTTAAATGCCATTAATATATCATCCCTAATCCCCTGATTGCGAATTGCAATCTCATCTGACACAGCCTGTATCTTTTCATTAGTTTCCTTAATTTTTTCATTAGTGTCCTTAATTTTTTCATCAATCACATCAACAATTTTATTTTGGGTGATTTGTAGAGCTTGTTGCAACATTTCCAACGTTAGGGTGTGTGGATCCGCTGGAGGAGCAGAAACTTGTAATCTAGGAATATGAGCTGGGGAGCTACCAGCACTCCCAGTTCCTTTAGTAGGAACAGTTTTTACAGACTTTGAGGCCATTTCCAGTTTGAAATTAGTCTTTATATTTAATCAGAGTCAAAAAGAAGAGTTCCTCAAAAGATTTCCCAATATTAATTAACGTTTAAAATCCTCCTTCTGTCAGCACAAAAGCTTTTTTTTTTCCCAGGCGAAGGGCTGCCAGCAAAATGAAACTTTTCCTGTAACTTTCCGTTTCCCCCGCCCTTTCAAGCTTCAATCACCATATTGTTGCAAAGTACTAAGTGATTACTTCCGAAGGAGGCTCTAGGCATTGGAGTTAGGTAAAAAATACTTGCAGTCTGATTTCTCCTTGCTCGTTCCGCCTGCTGTTAGTTCAAGATGTTAATTCCCTCATTTCCATTCAGCAAGATTGGTCGCGGCTTC
Organism: Arizona elegans; assembly: GCA_022577455.1. NCBI lineage: Eukaryota > Metazoa > Chordata > Lepidosauria > Squamata > Colubridae > Arizona > Arizona elegans. The sequence goes on from JAKOOJ010000012.1 coordinate 21,878,281, forward strand.
TAATTCCGCTAATTAGCGGAGACGTCCCTGGTCTGGAGCGGCTTGACAGGCTTTTAGGGAGCGCGTGCCCTTCGTGCCCCAGGAGTTTTCCTAGGGCGTTCGGGGGGGGTTCTACCTCCACCTGCCTGCTCTTCTCTCTCCCCTTTTCCCGGGGAGAGAATTTCAAGCCTCCAGACAGCGTTTGTCAGCTGCTCTGGGGCTTTAACGGAGCCAGGGAGCGGACGCTCTCAAAAGAACGTCTTTCGAGGCTCGCGGAGCCAAGCGGAAGTCAAAATTTAACAAATTCTTGAAGAGAACTTTTGCTCAGTATGAGCTGCATCAACCTTTTGACTTCAGGTTCTTCAAGTGTCACTCAATTAAGACTTCTTTTTTGCAAAATAGTATGCGTTGAAATCACTTCATCTTTTGGGGAACCTTCTCCTCAAAAATTCATTTGACTTTATTACTTTGACATTAAATATTCTTTCCAATTGAGATTTGGGCTTTGGAAAATTAGGTGGCATTTAGGAATAATGATTTATCCCAGAAGACTAGCACCAGAGGCCAAGATGGAGAAGATCTGGAAAGTCCATTTTTAGCCCATTCCCAGGAAGGGGACTCAGGGCAGGTCCCACCAGACTGGCTAGAGAGAGGTACCCTTTCCATGGGTTCAAGTTGACTTTTCTGCCTTCCCATGGAAATCCTGCCTATGAAAATCCCACAGTAAAGAATGAACTGTTTTGCTTCATACAAATATCGCTATTCAACTTGCCAATGAGCTGGGGGGAGAAAAGGGTGAAATGGAGAGCCGAGAATGTGTGCACGGACCATGAGACCCTGGAAACCATCAAGGTCATGACTGCAGGTGCTTGAGGAGGAGATGGACTGTTCCCATAACAAACAGGTATCTCATAATTACATAATGTATTCCCCCAGGGGTGGAGAAAGGGAATCTATTGTTTTAATGAGGCAAACATTTGCATGGGAAAAGCAGAGCTGGTTTTGATTCTTTAGTAACAAAATGGTGCATCCAATCAACTCTTAGTTTTGCGAATTCAAGCTCCTCAGAGTGTTTCCCTTGTTTTGGGTGTGCTAGTCAGACAGTTGACACCCACCTTTAAAGGCACTCAATACATACATTATGTCTGCCTATGAAATTGTATATAAGCAACCAATGACTTTTAGGCTTTGAACTAACGTCCTTCCTTGAAGTTGTTCATCCTGACTTTGGATATATGGAATCAAAACTCAGAATACGTGGCAAAGAGTCAAGGCTCATTTCAGTGTTTAATAGACAGAATGTACTGATGGGAGTCTCCTCCAACAGAGTAGTAAGATGGTCTCTGCTGAAGACAAAAGGATTTGCTTGTACTTATACATTTCAGAAAGGAGGGGAAAAGGTGTATCCATAAATATTCATAGGAAATTATGTATCTCACTTTTCTCTCTGCCCTTTCCTTATTGATGAGAACAATGGTTTTAGAAGACATATCTGCATATTGAGATTCAGGGGTTGCTCTGGAAATGTTCTGGTAAAACCTATCATGGGCCCTGTGACCTGAAAGGCCACATACCTCATGTCTCAATTACCTATTAAACAGGTGTATATGTGTGAACACTTTTTAAAATGAATTTTAAAACACATTAATTTCTTTGAGTTATTTACTGGCATTTGGGAAAAGGTCATATGAAAAGTTCATTTCTATTTTATTTTGACATCAAATGTTCTTTTGTATTCAGCTCTGGTCTTAAAAAAATAATGTAGCACTTGGGAATAAAGATGCAACATAGCAAGCCAGTACTGGAAGCCAAGATGGAGAAGACCTGCACGGCCACCATATACTTCCCCTTGGTGCTCAGGTAGGTGGGAACGAAGGATATCCAGACACTGCAGAAGACCAGCATGCTGAAGGTGATCAGCTTGGCTTCATTGAAGGCCCCAGGGAGATTCCTGGCCAGAAAAGCCACCGTGAAGCAGATGATAGCCAGGAAACCCATGTAGCCAAGGGCAAGGTAGAACATGGCAACAGAGCCTTGATTACATTGGAGGACGATCTCTGCAGACTGAGAGTGCATGTCTGACTCAGGGAATGGGGGAGAAGTGGCCAACCAGATGCTGCAGAGGACAACTTGGACACCAGAACAAGAAAGGATGATAGAATTGGCCAAGGTCTTCCCTAGCCATCTCTGTATATTATTCCCTGGTTTTGTGGCAAAGAATGCTAAAACCACAGTGAATGTTTTGGCCAAGACTGTGGAAATGGCAACTGAGAAGATGTTGCTGAAGGCTATTTGTTGGAGAAGGCAAGTCCCTCTCCTCGGCTGGCCAATGAATAGGAACGAGGTCAAGAAGGAAAGCAGGAGGGAGACGAGGAGAATGTAGGAAAGGTCGCGATTGTTGGCTTTGACTATGGGAGTATCTTGGAACTTAATGAAGATTCCCAAGACAAAACCTGTTACTAAAGAGAGGAACACGGCAAGTGAAGCTAGGATGATCCCCAAATTTTCTTGATAGGATAAGAAAGTCTCAGTCTTAGGTATACAGTCATTTCTGTTGATGTTTGGATGCTGATCTGCTGGACATTTGGTGCATTTTTCAGCATCTGAAAAGAGAAAGATTAACATCTACTATAAAGCAGGTTCTTCCCACAGAAGCATACTTAGAGTGAGACCAGTGATGGTATGTTTTGCATTCATTCGGCTGTGTTTTGCATTGTTTGCATCCCAGACTTTATTAACCACCCTTCAGAGAAGAAAAACAAAGCATTCCGCCAGCCTCCCTCAATAGAATAGAATAGAATAGAATAGAATAGAATAGAATAGAATAGAATAGAATAGAATAGAATAGAATTCTTTATAGATGAAGTGTGATTGGACACATAAGGAATTTGTCTTTGGTGCATATGCTCTCAGTGTATATAAAAAGACAAGATACATTCACCAAGAATCAAAAGGTAGAACACTTAATGATAGTCATAGGGTACAAATAAACAATTAGGAAACAATATCAATATAAATCTTAAGGATACAAGCAACAAAGTTACAGTCATGCAGTCATATGTGGGAGGAGATGGGTGATAGGAAAGATGAGAAAACTAGTAGAGAAGAGAAGAGAAGAGAAGAGAAGAGAAGAGAAGAGAAGAGAAGAGAAGAGAAGAGAATTCTTTATTGACGAAGTGTGACAAAGACAAAGGAATTTGTCTTTGGTGCATATGCTCTCAGTGTATATAAAAAGACAAGATACATTCATCAGGAATCATAAAGTAAAACACTTAATGATAGTCATGTGGTACAAATAAGCAATTAGGAAACAATATCAATATCAATATAAATCGTAAGGATACAAGCAACAAAGTTACAGTCATGCAGTCATAAGTGGGAGGAGATGGGTGATAGGAAAGATGAGAAAACTAGTAGTAATAGTAATGCAGCCTTAGTGAATAGTTTGATAGTGTTGAGGGAATCATTTGTTTAGCAGAGTGATGGCGGTTGGGAAAAAACTATCCTTGCGTCTAGTTGTTCTGGTGTGCATTGCTCTATGACGTTTCGAGGGAAGGAGTTGAAACAATTTATGTCCTGGATGCAAGGGGTCTGTAAATATTTTCAGAGCCCTCTTTTTGACTCGTGGAGTATACAGGTCCTCAAGGGAAGGCAGGTTGCTAGTAATTGTTTTTTCTGCAATTCTCTATGGATCAATATTCATTGGGACTTCCAAAATTGGACAATTTTAAGCCCAGGAATGAGGAAAATGTATGACTCAAGGTCTCAATAACCCCTTCCAGATCTGATTCATCAGCACATCTGTATGAATAAACTGGAGGAAAACTTTTTTATCAGCTCCCACTTTGCAAATGTCAATTTTCCCCCACTGCTTTGACCAAGGAAAGTGGACAGCAGTAACTGTGGCTGGTGTATTCCACTGTTTCAGGATCCAATCTGAGTCCATCCTTCCTCATGAGCTCCACTAACAATCAAAAGCTTGTAAGACTAAACTGTGGTCCAGGGACTGACTCAGATTGCATCTTGCAACATTATTTGCCTTCGTTCCTCTGTCCCAACTGGAGATGCCTCCCAGTTCCAGCCTCCCAGGTGCAGGGCAAGATGGCCTTGACTCCTTGAGAAAGGAATGTTATTATGACTATATATCAGCCCAGCTCCACACAATTCCCCCTCCCAGTTTCCCACAGTAGTAAATGTGGCAGGCCTGAAGATCCAACAAAAAGATGGTTTCCAGGCCTGACAGGGCTATTCAGGGCTGGACATGTTCCTGTGACTGTTAAACAAGCAACTTCATCCTCAGTATTATTAGATTCAGGAAGAGAGGTGGGAGGATAGAGGAGAAGAAAGGATTTCTCCATTTTTTCAGAGATACCCAGGAAACAATGATAGAGATTGATATATAAAGAAGATGAAGACCAAGAAATGTCATCCATCTTATAATTCCAAGGCTTGTTTGATACCCTGACTTTGAACATCTGGCTCCTCGTTAAACTTCCAAGATAATTTCTTTTCATTTATTATGCAAAAAAGAGATCATTTTTAAAACAGCCATGTCTACTTAAAAAAAACCCTTTATAGACCTCACGAAACCTTGCCCCATTTTCTGGTGTCACCCACCTTCTATGGTGGAGATGGTTCCTTCCGCACAAGGACGACAATCATAGCAGCAGATGGGCTTCCCTTCTTGAGCTACCTTCATGAATCCAGTGCGACAGTTTTCCACACATGTAGAGGGAGGGAAGGGCTGAGGAGAGAAAAAGAAATAAAACTCTGGATAGTGAGATGGGTGGCATACATAAAATACAATAATTGTTTGGTGATATACTGTATTGCATGGACATTTCGTTTTGGCTTGGTAAACCACATCATTTGAATAAGTAGCTCAGTCTACCACCTTTTCCATAAACTGAGTGAATAGTTTGCATGAAAATGGAAGATTATTGTTCATGACCATCTGAATAGCCAATAAAGAAATTCTCACTCTTGAGGGTCTGGTCAGCTGATGTGAAAACTCAAAGGCAATGAAAACAACCCCCCACCTATCCCAAAACTTTTTCTCCCCTGTTATTGCCACCTTCAGTGGAATAAAATAAATAATACTCCCACCTTGCTCAGCATTTCCACCTGTGAGATCCTCTCCTGGTCAATGGATAATATAAAATCCTGGGATTTCCGTTTTTCTAGACTCCCAGATTTCACTCTCCTGACAGATTTGTTGGGGAAAGCAATAGAGTTCACAATGTCCAGGTCAGCTGTAAGGTCTCCTTTCTCATCCAAATATACTCCTTGTATGGAATTATTGTAAAAGGTGGAGCTTTGAAGGAAGGGATGAAGCTGAAAAGAAAATGAGATAAATGGAAAATTTATGTCATTAATGGTCCTTTGGAAAGACCTCCTTGCTGTGTGTTGGGGAGGGGGATATCTGAACATTTCTGTCTCTTGGCTGAAAAAGCAGGTTTTAAAGTCAGATTCAATCTTGGGTAGAAAAATATCCATAAGCAGAGGAATAATAACAGCTGTTAGCTTAATGTCATTGTCTTTTAATTACGGGGCCAAATTTATATATATCTTTTTAATAGTATTTTAATGTTTGTAGTCTATGTTTTTATTTGGCTGTACATTGCCCTGAGTCTTCAGGGAGAAGGGCGGTATAAAATAAAATAAAAATAAAATAAAAAAATGTTTAAATACGTAGAGCAGAATCATGACTGTATATTTGTATATTTGAGTTTCATCTTCAGGTTCTGGCCTTCTAAAGAGCAGTCAAGGTTGATCTCCTCTATGACTGACCGGTTTGATCGCCTTGCAGTCCAAGGGACTTGCAGGAGTCTTCTCCATCATTAGAGTTCAAAGGCCTCCATTCTATTACTCTATTCTAAAAATAGTTAAGCTGTAAAGATTCACCATTCGGGTTTTCCTTTAACTTTCTAGTTTTTAGATTTCTCTCTTGTCTTTTATCATTAACGGCATAAATAAAATAGGTATCTTCATTATTCTTATTTTCCTGTGTTCTTCTTCAGAGTTGATATTGGTTCACTATATATTTCTTCTGGCAGCTAGTCATACCTTTCTCAGATTTGAGAGAATTACCTGATTGACTCTAACAGTCTAATATTTGACCCAAAGTTGTCTTCTCATTTATACCACCTCATCAGTTTGAGGAAAAATGAATGGCTGAAGAATCAAGCTATTAATGTACCTTAAAATTAAAATAAGAACATATTGCCTAAAGAAAAAAAGAAAAAGGAAATGGAAAAGAAACTAAAGGGAATAGAATTATATAAGATTTGAATTTCATGATAATTTAGTTTTTTTTCCCCCAGAATAAATAACCAAGGCATCCACTTATAAAACTATTTCCCAAATTGGGAGGAAAAATGTCTAATGGGGAAAAAAAATACCTGCCAAGCCTTCAGCCTTGTAGCTTCCACCTTCACACTCCTGTTCCTCGCTGATCTCTTGCGTGTGGCTACGTGAGCTGAATTTAAGGCCCTTCCAACAGCCCAGGTGGTGTTGTAGATGAGATAGCTGTCCAAGGACAGGATCCGATCAATGTCCTCTTTCCTCAGAGACACCAGTTCTTCTGTCTGTCTACACCGTCTCCAGACTTTTACTGAAAAGGCATTCTTGGTGGATGAACATCTAAAGGTTTTCTCCATAAAGTCAGCTAGGATGTTACTAAAGATTTTAAAAGCATCATAGTTTGCCCATTCCCTTTTCTTTATCACAAAAGAGAAAATGCCAACTATGTGTTTCAAGTAATCCCCCCTACCCTTCAAATCAAGACTCAAATCCCAGTGTGCTGTGGTGATCCAGACTTTACCTACAATATGTTTCGAAAGATATGTAAGTATCGAACCTATAATTCTCATTCCTGTCAAAAATGAACTGGTCTCTGAACCATAAACAAAGACATTGACTTTTACCCATGTGAAATATTGATCTGAATTAACATTCAAATCCGCAATATTCAGGGTAAATCTTTGATATATAACTGCACAAATGCCATTCCTCAACATCAAAGGAGCCATTGTCTTCATGAACCTCTGTCCTTGGTCACTTTCTGGAGCCACGAGACCAACCAAGGTCCACTTGAAATAGAGGAGAAGCTGGACCATCCCTGGATACTGGACTCCTTCAGCAGGGAGCATCGGGTAGAAGAAAGGAAACTGAGTTTTATCCCCCATAATCCTAGAAGCAAAGCTATAGTAGATCTGAAAGAAATGGAGGATGGTGTTTTATATGTTACAAGCAAAATTCAAGTTCTACCTTTTCCATAAAAAAACTCTGCTTTTCATTTGCAGAGGACCTCTTATTCAAAGTTGCATAACTGTCAGATCCATGTATTTGCCATTCTTTGTGGAAGAAGGGGTGCAGGATTTGGAGTTATCACATTTAGTTCTTTTCTTATGTGCCCTAAGTATCCAATTTCTTGCTTGGTCCTCTTTGTATAAACTTTAACCAAATTTATAACCGTTGCCTGGCGCCAGAAATGCCTAGAGAATTCTCACATCTTGGGAAATGAAAGGGGAGGGGGGGAACGGGTGGATTGTAAGATGACCCTGAGAAGCTCTTCGTATCTGTTTCTCAGAGAGGGTGGTACAGTCATCTTCACACCAGCGGATTGGTTGGAATCAATATTGGAAAGTGGGGAGGGGGTCCCTAATTTCCTTTATCCTGAACTGAATTCCTTGAGGGACCCCAGAGCATGCTTTGAGTTTTTACTAGCTTTCATCCCTTACAATAAAAGGTTCCTTCTGAAATACAAAGTTCTCAAGAGTTCGTACTTTCTTTGAAGGGGGGAGAAGCTGGTCCTTACGATAACTCAAAAATGGTCTCTGCAAGAGAGACCCACCTGAGGGATTTTGTAGGTGCCCAACATGGTGGAAATCTGGATGGTGCTGCCAGTCTCAGAGTCTTCCAGAACAGCTACTGTGTTTCTCTGCCTTCCACATCTGTAGTTGGGCACATTGGCCTCCCCATCTGAAAGCAGGTCCAGCAAAGGATCTGTAGTCATTTCCACCTTGTAGAAATTGTCATAGATATTATAACCCAGGGTGATGTTGGGTAAGAGGTGGCCCTTCTGGTTAATGTCCTCGACAGCAAAAAGGTAGGGCATAAATTTCAAATGAAGCTTCAGTGTTTTTCTGCAGGTACAAATGGATCAATGAAAATAACATTTAGCTTTCATTCCATGGTAATACATCATTTAACACACTCAATCACCAGTTTGCTTCCAAACTGTTTATAATAATCCAATATATTTATTTTTTAAAAAAGAATAAAAACATTTTTTATTATAATTTTTATTTTTTTATTATAAACATAGTAATATTGAAAAGTCACAACTTCAGTTTCATGTGCTGGTCTTCTAGCATTTTGATCCATATTTGATGAACCGCTTCCTATATTTTAGTAAGCATGGTTGATATACCCAAATTGTTAAAGACCAGATGATTTTAAACTTGATGTTCATATACTTTAAGCTGTTAAAGACCAGATTATTTTTAGTGTCTTGGGTAGAGTTCAGGTTGAGCCCCTGTACTATGGAGCTTTGTTGGTTATTTTTTGTTGTTCTGGGGGTTTTCTATCATTCTTTTCCTGTTTTCCACTACTTTGTTTAATTGTAAATCATCCATGGACACCTGGATTATGAACTGTATGAACAAGTAAATAACTAGAGCAATCAATGAACCAACCAACTTATTTCTTCCTTAAAAAAATAAATAAAAGAAAATCTTTTTGGTCTCTGGCATGAATTCATGAATCAAAATGAGATATACTTTCCCTTTCCATAAATTCCTATGTTCTTAATTCAGACACATTCATCCCAGAAGCAAAGTTTACTGGAGAAAAACAATGGTGGAGTGATCTCTGATGCATATCAGAAAATACAGCATTCTATTGTACTTGGACCAGGTCTCCTACAAATACCAACTCAACTTTGGAGTGGGGTGGAAGAGAGATTCCATGATTTCTTCTGTGTCTGCACTTTAGCTTTGTTCATAGCAAAGAATGGATAGTGGATGGGGGGAAATATCATGATTCAGTTTTTATACTTTAAAGTTTGAAATGTGTCTCATGATCTGCAGTGTGCAACAGGGAGCCCAAGATGAGATCAGAAGGAAGCTAGCAAAGAGGTGAGATCAGGAGAGATCACTTTGTGTTTTTAAAGGGCAAGACCTGTAGACATTTATTGAAGTGACTGTAACGAATGGAGAAAAATTCACTTACCTGTAGAATTTTGTTGAAGGACTCCTATCAAAGTTTAATAAAAGAAACCTAGCATCCATTGCAGAGACTATGCCACTAATCATATAATCTCCTGGCTTGTAATGATGCTGTGGGTCCACCTCACTCTGGTGCAGAGTCAGGAGGCATTTGGCTTTGTGCATCACACCAGATCCCAATGGCCACAGAATCAGCACGAAGAGAAGCAGCAGCAACATGTATTGTGTTCCTGACTGAGCCTTCTCTGTGTCACCTGCTTTTTAAGAGAGAAAAAGAAGAGGTGGAAGAAACCAAAATCTCTTTCCTAGCAGAAGTTTCAGATCTGATCACAGTCAGCCAAGAGACATAAACAGAATCAGCCCTGATGGCTCAATGTTTATAAGGCAGTATTGCAGGCCACTTCTGCTGACTGCTGGCTTCCAGCAATCCGGCAATTCAAATCTCCCTAGGCTGAAGGTTGACTCAGCCTTCCGTCCTTCCCAGGTGGGTAAAATGAGGATAATTGAGGATAATTTTGATAATTGAATGGAAAAGAACTTTCAGCTCTCTGAATCCTGGATGAGGGAAAGGGCTAAAGGGAGAACTCCCAGATGTGGCTCCAAACTTTGAGGATGGGCCATGAGGGAGACTAAAGAGGTTGGCTCAAAACTTTAGAATAAAAGTTTTGAATAAAATACTTTCAGAAAAACTGGGATAAAGAGAGATTTTTCTCTGAAATATTATAGGGTCTCCTGCCTAAGCAGGGGGTTGGACTAGAAGACCTCCAAGGTCCCCTTTGTTATTCTATTTTAGTGTCTTATTATCAAATAAATCAGAATTGAGTTGGAAGGGACTTTGGAGATCTTTTAGTCCAACTTCCTGCTCAACCTCCTGCGTTTTCCTCTAGTTCCCCCCCAGTGGTGGATTTCAATTTTTTTTACTACTGGTTCTGTGGGCGTGGCTTGGTGGGCATGGCTTGGTGGGTGTGGCAGGGTAAGGATAATGCAAAATACCCATTTTCTCCCGATCAGCTGGGACTCAGGAGGCAGACAGTAGATGGGGGTGGGGGCAGTCAGTGGTATTTGCCGGTTCTCTGAACTACTCAAAATTTCCGCTACTGGTTCTCCAGAACTGGTCAGAACCTGCTGAAACCCAACTCTATTCCCATCCTCTACATTTTGGATGAAAAAGTTGTCAGTTAGGGATCGTTTTGCTCTCCCACATGATGCACAGGTTTCCTCCCAGTTGATATCAGGGTAGTTAAACTCTCCGATTACTACTGTGGTACTGTATGTTTCCTACATACAATGGTTGATTGATTAGCAAAAGGTTCATCCATTTCTTCTGCTTTGTTGGGTGGCCTGTAGCATTTTCCGATAACAATGTCATTCTTTTTTTCCTTTTATATCGACTCCTCTGGATTCTAGCAGGTTTTCATCATTGGATTTGTTTATTTCTGTACAGATATAGTGATCTTTTATATATAATGCAACTCCACCTTCTCTTTGTTTGGTCTATTTCTATTGAATAGTTTGTATCCTTCCATCAGTACATTCCAGTCCTGAGTTTCATCCCACCAATAGAGGTAGGCTTTTTACCTAGGAGAATTTATGTACCTGCGAATCCCACTTAGTGATGAGTTATTACTCCCTATTTTGCGACTGACAAATAAGGAGATCAGCAAATGATTTCCTCTTGATTTTACTACTTTACTCGCCACTTATCCTTCCCATTAAATGTAACAAATTCTTGAAGAGAACTTTTGCTCAGTATGAGCTGCCTCAATCTTTTGACTTCAGGTTCTTCAAGTGCCACTCAATTAAGACTTCTTTTTTGCAAAATACTGTGGGTTGAAATCATCACTTCATCTTTTGGGGAAACTTCTCCCCAAAAATTCATTTGACTTTATTACTTTGACATTAAATATTCTTTCCAACTGAGATTTGGGCTTTGGAAAATTAGGTGGCATTTAGGAATAATGATTTATCCCGGAAGACTAGCAGCAGAGGCCAAGATGGAGAAGATCTGGGAAGCCAGGTCCCTCCAGACTGTCAAGAGAGGGGTACCCTTTCCATGGGCTCAAGTTGACTTTTCTGCCTTCCCATGGAAATCCCGCCTATGAAAATCCCACGGTAAAAATTGAACTGCTTTGCTTCATACAAATATCGCTATTCAACTTGCCAATGAGGTGGGGGGAGAAAAGGGTGAAATGGAGACCCAAGAATGTGTGCATGGACCGTGAGACCCTGGAAACCATCAAGGTAATGACTGCAGGTGCTTGAGGAGGAGGTGGACTGTTTCCATAACAAACAGGTGTCCCATACTTAGATAATGTGTTCCCCCAGGGGTGGAGAGAAAGGGAAGCTATTGTTTTAATGAGGCAAACATTTCAATGGGAAAACCAGAACGGGTTTTGATCCTTCAGTACCAAAATGGTGTATCCAATAAAGTTTTACTTTTCAGCATTCAAGCTCCTGAGAGTGTTTACTAGTTTTGGGTGCGCTGGTCAGACAGTTGACACCAGGGGTGAAATGCTCCTGGTTATGACAGGCTTGGGCAAGTAGGTAGCGATGATGGCCGGTGGTTCAGAGAACCGGTAGCAATGGCAGCTGGAGGCTCTGCCCACCCGCCCCATTCCCCGGACTTGGGGGAATGCACCATTCCTGGACTCCTACTGCTCACCTTTCTCCCATGGCTGGCTGTCAGGGAGGCAAGTGCCCGAAAGGTACCAGAGTCGCTCACTCTCCTTCTGGAATGAGCCCCTCTGGTTCATGCGTTGGCTGCGCAAGCGCACATCGTTTATTTAATTCAGCGGCAGATTAGGTGTGCGCTTGCACAGCCGGCGCATGGACCAGAGCGGCTCATTCAAGAAGGAGAGCGAGTGGGCTTCCGGTTGGCACCGCCAGCGTCACGGATGGTCTTTTTGGACCGCCAGCCCCGCGATTACGTTGGAGCCGTTCTGACAGCGTTAATCAGCTGTCAGATGGCTTGAAAACTTCTCCTTTGGGAGAAGAAGGAGAGGAGAGCCGGTGGGCAAGCTCCCCGGAAGCCCCTGGAGTAATTCCAGGGACTTGGAGGGTGAGAGCTCCCCACTCAGCCCACTGAAGGTCCGGATCCGTGGTGACTCCGTTTAAACCGAGCCAGACGCCGGTGACCAACTCTGCTGTCAAAAAGAAGATTAATTGATTTCAAAAGCAGACAGAACGGAAGCAGGAGAACAAGTTTTTGCAAGTATGATGCTTAACTCCTGGGATACTTTGTTTCTACTTGATTTTGCTGAGCTGGAGGTGGAAATGGTGTCTTCGTTGTGGGTGTAAAAGTGAAAGTTAGAAATGAAAGTGCTTGTTAACAGATTTGTGCTCAGAGACTGGATTTAAGCTGCTGGGATTTGAGAGCTGGATGTAGAAAAGACTATGTTGCTTGATAAATTACAAATAAGTCTGAGAAAGCTGTTCAAGAGATTTTTTGGCTGTGAAAAGAAAAATTCTTTTAAAATAATATGGCTTCCAAGCAAGGAGTTGGTGGAGGCTCTCTAATGGCGTCAGAAATGACACAGAGAACTGATTCACAGAGCCAGGAGGATTTTTTCAGAGACCTTACAGAATTTATAAAGGAAGCCATGAATAACCAAATTGTAATTATTAATAACCTAACAGCAATCATAGAACAAAAATTTATAGAACCGGTGGAGGATATAAAAGCAATTGAGGATGTTTTTGAAGGAAAGCACAATGACAATATAGGAGACATTTTGACCAAAACAGAGAAGCTGGAACTGGCTGGCCCTCAAGAATCTTCCAACTTTCCTCCTGCCCTTTTGGAATTAACTGACAGAACTTTTCAAAAATATAATTTGGAGCAGAAAGAAGAAGAAACTGACCAGCCCTACGAGGTTTTGGAGGATAAAGAAGATTTGGCAGAGGCTCTCACACAATTAATTGAAATGCAACAACTGGATTTTTCTTTGCAAACTGATCCAGTTAATTCTTCGTTCTATGAACTGATTGATTATATAAGCAAGAAGAGTCGGTATGGGGGCTCTAAATCAGAGGAAATGGTTCCAAGAAAGGGACAAGTTTTAAAGATACATCAACCCCCAGTTAAAATTCAAAACCTCCACAAAATAAAAGTAGGAGGGAAGAAGAAAGACTGGAAAAAATACAGAAAGAAAGGAAGAATAGAAGATTACCTTTCTCTGGTCTATCTATTGATGTACTAATGATTAATTATAATGATTAAGTAAATGAATGAAGAGTTCAATTAATGATTAATTAAGGTTTAATTATTGTATTAAGATTTTTAAAAAATATTTGAATTTTGAGAACAAAATTAGGAGGAAGACTAAAATGATTAAGTAAATGAACTAAGAATATCTTACAGATGTAGTACGAGATTTTTAGGCTTTGAATAATCTATTGGTGTTTGTTAATGCTTTTAAAACTCTTAGGGCTAAAGGATTACATGTTATTTTGAGTTTAAAGGGAGGTTGATGAATAATCTGTAGAAGGGGAGTTAAAGGGTCTAGGGAGTTTTAAGTCTTGCATTAACTTAGCATATTTTAGCGTATGTTTGATAAAATTTATACCCTGTTTTTCTTCTGGGAAGTCGGGGGAGGGGGGTGGGAAGGGTGGGTTGAAGGTTGGGTTTACAAATGTTTAAATAGATAAGTGAAAATGTTATTTGTTTGAATTAAAAAAAATAATAAAAACGTTTTGTTCAAAAAAAAAAGAAGAAGAAGAACGAGAGTGAGCGACTCCGCTACCTTTTGGGCACTTGCTTTCCCTGACAGCCAGCCGTGGGAGAAAGGTGAGCAGTAGGAGTCTGGGGAATGGGGCGGGTGGGTGGAGCTGCAGGAGACAGAAATTTAAAAAGTTTTCCTACCGGGTTCTGTGGGCGTGGCTTGGTGGAAGGGAGTCTTGGGACTGAGTGGGAGCGGCTGTGAGTGACATCGAGTTGGCCATGCCCACTCAGTCACAGGACACCCTCCCCCACAAAGCCACGCCCACAGAACTGGTAGGGGAAAAATTTAGATTTCACCGCTGGTTGACACCCACCTTTAAAGGAACTCAATACATACAGTATGTCTGCCTATGAAACTGTATATAAGCAACCAATGACTTTTAGGCTTTGAACTAACGTCCTTCCTTGGAGTTGTTCATCCTGACTTTGGATATATGGAATCAAAACTCAGAATACAAAGCAAAGAGTCAAGGCTCACTTCAGTGTTTAATAGACAGAATGTACTGACGGGAGTCTCCTCCAACAGAGTAGTAAGATGGTCTCTGCTGAAGACAAAAGGATGAGCTTGTACTTATACATTTCAGAAAGGAGGGGAAAAGGTGTATCCATAAATATTCATAGGAAATTATGTAATAGATCTCACTTTTCTCCCTGCCCTTTCCTTTTTGATGAGAACAATGGTTTTAGAAGAAATATCTGCATGTTGAGATTCAGGGGTTGCTCTGGGAATGTTCTGGTAAAACTTTTCATGGGCCCTGTGACCTGAAAGGCCACATACCTCATATCTCAATTACCTATTAAACAGGTGTATTTCTGTAAACACTTTTTAAAATGAATTTTAAAACACATTAATTCTTTTGAGTCTTTTATTGGCCTTTGGGAAAAGATCCTATGAAAAGTTCATTTCTATATTACTTTGACATCAAATGTTCTTTTGTATTCAGCTCTGGTCTTAAAAAAATAATGTAGCACTTGGGAATAAAGATGCAACATAGCAAGCCAGTACTGGAAGCCAAGATGGAGAAGACCTGCACGGCCACCATATACTTCCCCTTGGTGCTCAGGTAGGTGGGAACGAAGGATATCCAGACACTGCAGAAAACCAGCATGCTGAAGGTGATCAGCTTGGCTTCATTGAAGGCCCCAGGGAGATTCCTCGCCAGAAAAGCCACCGTGAAGCAGATGATAGCCAGGAAACCCATGTAGCCAAGGGCAAGGTAGAACATGGCAACAGAGCCTTGATTACATTGGAGGATGATCTCTGCAGACTGAAAGTGCATGTCTGACTCAGGGAATGGGGGAGAAGTGGCCAACCAGATGCTGCAGAGGACAACTTGGACACCAGAACAAGAAAGGATGATAGAATTGGCCAAGGTTTTCCCTAGCCATCTCTGTATATTATTCCCTGGCTTTGTGGCAAAGAATGCTAAAACCACAGTGACTGTTTTGGCCAAGACTGTGGAAATGGCAACTGAGAAGATGTTGCTGAAGGCTATTTGTTGGAGAAGGCAAGTCCCTCTCCTCGGCTGGCCAATGAATAGGAACGATGTCAAGAAGGAAAGCAGGAGGGAGACGAGGAGAATGTAGGAAAGCTCGCGATTGTTGGCTTTGACTATGGGAGTATCTCGGAACTTAATGAAGATTCCCAAGACAAAACCTGTTACTGAAGGGAAGAACAAGGCAAGTGAAGCTAGGATGATCCCCAAATTTTCTTGATAGGATAAGAAAGTTTCAGTCTTAGGTATACAATCATTTCTGTTGATATTTGGATGCTGATCTGCTGGACATTTGGTGCATTTTTCAGCATCTGAAAAGAGAAAGATTAACATCTACTATAAAGCAGGTTCTTCCGTCAGAAGCATACTTAGAGTGAAACTAGTGATGGTATGTTTTACATTCATTTGGAAGTATTTTGCATTGTTTGCATCCCAGACGTTATTAACCAGCCTTCAGAGAAGAAAACCAAAGCATTCCACAGGCCTCCCTCGCTAGCAATTCTCTATGGATAAATATTCATTGGGACTTCTTAGCAGTTCAGAGAATTGGTAGTGGAAATTTTGAGTAGTTCAGAGAACCGGCAAATACCACCTCTGGCTGGCCCCAGAGTGGGGTGGGAATGGAGATTTTGCAATATCCTTCTCCCAGGAGAGGGGAGGGAATGCCGCTGACTTGAAAGAGGCGGTGGTGAGGCCTCTCCTCAAGAAGCCGTCACTGGATCCGGCAATATTGGCCAACTACCGTCCTGTCTCCAACTTTCGCTTCATGGCGAAGGTTGTTGAGAGTGTGGTCGCACGACAGTTCCCACAATTCCTGGAGGAAACATCTTATCTAGATCTGTTCCAATCGGGTTTCAGGGCTGGGCACAGCACGGAAACGGTATTGGTCGCGTTGGTTGATGATCTCTGGAGGGCTCGGGACAGGGGTTGCTCCTCTGTTCTGGTCCTGTTAGATTTCTCAGCGGCTTTTGATACCATCGACCATGGTATCATGCTGCACCGGCTGGAAGAGTTGGGGGTGGGAGGCACCGTGTTGCGGTGGTTCTCCTCCTTTCTCTCTGACCGGTTGCAGTTTGTGTTGGCAGGGGGGGCAGAGGTCGACCTCGAGGCCCCTCATCTGTGGAGTGCCGCAGGGATCGGTCCTCTCGCCCCTTCTGTTCAACATTTATGTAAAGCCGCTGGGCGAGATCATCCGTGGCTTCGGGGTGAGATACCACCAGTACGCTGATGACACCCAGCTGTACATCTCCACCCCGGACCACCCCAATGATGCCCTTGAAGTGATGTCCCAGTGCCTGGAGGCTGTGCGGATCTGGATGGGGAGGAACAGGCTCAAGCTCAACCCTTCCAAGACTGAGTGGCTTTGGCTCCCGGCATCCCGATATAGTCAGTTGACTCCATCACTGACTATTGGGGGCGAGTCTCTGGCCCCCACAGAAGGGGCTCGCAATCTGGGAGTCCTCCTGGATATGCAGCTGTCCTTGGAGGAACATCTGACAGCGGTAACCAGGGGGACCTTTTGTCAGGTTCTCCTGATTCGCTAGTTGCGGCCCTTTCTTGATCGGGATTCCCTGTGCACAGTCACTCATGCCCTCGTCACCTCTCGCCTTGACTACTGCAACACTCTCTACATGGGGCTACCCTTGAAGAGCACCCGGAGGCTCCAACTGGTCCAGAATGCAGCAGCGCGGGTAGTGATGGGAGTAGCATGGCGCTCCCATGTAACACCGCTCCTGCGCGAGCTGCACTGGCTCCCAGTGGTCTTCCGGGTGCGCTTCAAGGTGCTGGTTATCACCTTTAAAGCACTCCATGGCATCGGGCCTAGCTATCTTCGAGACCGCCTGCTGCTACCAACGACCTCCCATTGTCCCGTGTGCTCCCATAGAGAGGGCCTCCTCAGGGTGCCATCAGCCAATCAATGCAGGCTGGTGAACCCCAGGGGGAGGGCCTTCTCTGTGGGGGCACCTACCCTCTGGAATCAGTTGCCCCCAGAGATAAGGAGAATCCAAGACCTTAGTGCCTTCTGCCGTGCCCTTAAAACCCACTTTTTCCAGCAAGCCGGGCTGGCTTAAAAAGAAATTTTAAATGTTTTAATTGGTTTGTATTTTTAATTTTGGGCCAAATTTATATATATATTTTAATTGTTTTTAATATTTGTATTTCATGTTTTTTAATTCTGGCTGTACACCGCCCTGAGTCCTCAGGGAGAAGGGCGGTATATAAATTTAAAATAAAATAAAATAAAATGGGGATTTTGCAGTATCCTTCCCCTGGAGTCGGGTGGGAATGGAGATTTTGCAATATCCTTCCCCTGCCACACCCACCAAGCTACACCCACGAAGCCACACCACGCCCACAAAGCCATGCCCACAGAACCAGTAGTTAAAAAAAAATGGATTTTACCACTGGTGCTATCTAATAAAATGAAATTCAGTGGTGAAAAAAGTAAGGTCCTACATTTACGCAAGAAAAACAAAATGGACAGGTGCAGTATATATGGTAGAAAAAGCAGGAAAATGTGTGTTAGACAGCATCACCACCAGATGGATTTGTAACTGGCTGACCAATCGCACGCAACGTGTAGTCCTCAATGGAATTGCATCTACATGGAGGAAACTATGCAGTGGAGTACCCCAAGGCTCTTTTTTAGGCCCAGTACTCTTCAACATCTTCATCAATGAATTGGACGAGGGGATAGATGGGGAACTCATCAAATTTGCACATGACACTAAGCTGGCAGGAATGGCCAACACTCCAGAAGGTAGGCTCAAGATACAGAAGGATCTTGACAGACTTGAACATTGGTCACTATCTAACAAAATGAAATTCAACAGTGAAAAAATGTAAGATTCTATATTTAGGCAAGAAAAACAAAATGAACAAGTACAGTATATGTGGACCTTGCTCTATAGCAGTAACTGTGAGAGGGATCTTGGAGTCCTAGTGGACAACCATTTGGATATGAGCCAGCAGTGTGCAGCAGCTTCCAAAAAAGCCAACACAGTTCTGGGCTGCATAAACAGAGGGATAGAATCAAGATCATGTGAAGTGTTAATACCGCTTTATAATGACTTGTTAAGGCCACACTTGGAATATTGCATTCAGTTTTGGTCGCCACAATGTAAAAAAGGTGTTGAGACTCTAGAAAGAGTGCAGAGAAGAGCAACAAAGATGATTAGGGACTGGAGGCTAAAACATATAAAGAATGGTTGCAGGAACTGGGTATGTCTAGTTCAGGGATCTGCAACCTGCAGCTTTGGAGCCGCATGTGGCTCTTTCATCCCTCTGCTGCGGCTCCCTGTGAGTCAAAATATGCGTCACAACCACCAATGTGTGACATCTGCCGGCATGTGATTTATTGAGCTTTTTGGCCCATCTTTTATTTTGGAGTTCAAAATGTTTTTGTTGCATGAAGAAATAAAAATTTGTTTTCTCTGTAGCAATTCATTAATTTCATAAATGCAACACGTTATAGTTTTTTTATACATAGCATAAAGGTATCTTCATTTTAGATGTCAAAATGGTTTTGTGGCTTCCGGTGTTTTCTTTTCTGTGGGAAACAGGTCCAAATGGCTCTTTGAGTGTTTCAGGTTACCGACCCCTGGTCTAGTTCAATGAAGAGAAGGACTAGGGGAGACATGAGAGCAGTGTTCCAGTATCTCAGGGGCTGCCACAAAGAGCTATTCTCCAAAGCACCTGAGGGTAGGACAAGAGGCAATGGGTGGAAACTAATTCCAAGGCTTTTTTGATTCCTTGTCTTGGAACAACTGGCTCCTCGTTTGACCTCCAAGATTATTTCTTTGCATTTATTATGGAAAAAAAGAGATCATTGAGAGCCATGCCTGCTTTAAAAGAACAAACGTTATAGACCTCGCAAAAGCCTACCCCATTTTCTGGTGTCACTCACCTTCTGTGGTGGAGATGGTTCCTTCTGCACAAGGACGACAATCATAGCAGCAGATGGGCTTCCCTTCTTGAGCCACCTTCATGAATCCAGTGCGACAGCTTTCCACACATGTAGAAGGAGGGAAGGGCTGAGGAGAGAAAAGGAGATAAAACTCTGGATAGTGAGATGGGTAGCATACATAAAATACAATAATTGTTTGGTGATATACTGTATTGCATGGACATTTCGTTTTGGCTTGGTAAACCACATCATTTGAATGAGTAGCTCAGTCTACCACCTTTTCCATAAACTGAGTGAATAGTTTGCATGAAAAAGGAAGATTATTGTTCATGACTATCTGAATAGCCAATAAAGAAATTCTCACTCTTGAGGGTCTGGTCAGCTGATGTGAAAACTCAAAGGCAATGAAAACAATCCCCCACCTATCCCAAAACTTTTTCTCCCGTTATTGCCACCTTCAGTGGAATAAAATAAATAATACTCCCACCTTGCTCAGCATTTCCACCTGTGAGATCCTCTCCTGGTCAATGGATAATATAAAATCCTGGGATTTCCGTTTTTCTAGACTCCCAGATTTCACTCTCCTGACAGATTTGTTGGGGAAAGCAATAGAGTTCACAATGTCCAGGTCTCCTTTCTCATCCAAATATACTCCTTGTATGGAATTATTGTAAAAGGTGGAGCTTTGAAGGAAGGGATGAAGCTGAAAAGAAAATGAGATAAATGAAAAATTTATGTCATTAATGGTCCTTTGGAAAGACCTCCTTGCTCTGTGTTGGGGAGGGGGATATCTGAACATTTCTGTCTCTCGGCTGAAAAAGCAGGTTTTAAAGTCAGATTCAATCTTGGGTAGAAAAATATCCATAAGCAGAGGAAGAATAACAGCTGTTAGCTTAATGTTTAAATAGGCAGATCAGAATCATGACTGTAAAGGACAGAAGTTATGCATCTGATCATGTTCCTGTTCCCACTGCTTTATCACAGCAAAACATATTGTTGTTAGTTGCAAAGTCGTATCCGACCCATCACCACCCCATGGGCATCTTTCCTGCAGGCCTTCCTGTCCTCTTCCATCCTCTGGAGTCCATTTAAGCTCACGTGGACTGCTTCAGTGACTCCATACAGCCACTTCATTCTCTGTTTTGAGCCACCTCTTTCTTCTTTTGCCCTCAATCTTTCCCAGCATTAGGCTCTTCTTCAGTGAGTCCTTCCTTCTCATTAGGCGGCCAAAATATTTGAGCTTCATCTTCAGGATCTGGCCTTGTAAAGAGCAGTCAGGGTTGATCTCCTCTAGGACTGACCGGTTTGATCGCCTTGCAGTCCAAGGGACTTGCAGGAGTCATTCCAGCACCAGAGTTCAAAGGCCTCCATTCTATTACTCTATTCTAAAAATAGTTAAACTATCAAGATTCACCATTCAGTTTTTCCTTTAACTTTTTAGTTTTCAGATTTTTCTCTTGTCCTTTATCATTAACTGCATGAATAAAATAGGTACCTTCATTATTCTTATTTCCTGTGTTGTTCTTCAGAGTTGATATTGCTTCACCATATCTTTCTTCTGCCTACTAGTCATACATTTTAGGGATTGGGGGGAATTACTTGATTGACTCTAACAGTCTAATATTTGACCCAAAGTTGTCTTCTCGTTTATACCAGCTCATCAGTTTGAGGAAAGACGAATGACTGAAGAATCAAGCTATTAATGTACTTGCTTTAAAATTAAAATAAGAACATACTGCCAAAAATTAAAAAAGGGATCATAGGAAATGGAAAAGAAACTAAAGAGAGTAGAATGATATAAGATTTGAGTTTCATGATAATTAAGTTTTTTTCAGAATAAATAACCAAGGCAACCACTTATCAAACTATTCCCATATTTGGAGGGAAAATGTCTAATGGGAAAAAAAAAATACCTGCCAAGCCTTCAGCCTTGTAGCTTCCACCTTCACACTCCTGTTCCTCGCTGATCTCTTGCGTGTGGCTACGTGAGCTGAATTTAAGGCCCTTCCAACAGCCCAGGTGGTGTTGTAGATGAGATAGCTGTCCAAGGACAGGATCCGATCAATGTCCTCTTTCCTCAGAGACACCAGTTCTTCTGTCTGTCTACACCGTCTCCAGACTTTTAGTGAAAAGGCATTCTTGGTGGATGAACATCTAAAGGTTTTCTCCATAAAGTCAGCTAGGATGTTACTAAAGATTTCAAAAGCATCATAGTTTGCCCATTTCCTTTTCTTTATCACAAAAGAGAAAATGCCAACTATGTGTTTCAAGTAATCCCCCCTACCCTTCAAGTGAAGACTCAAATCCCAGTGTGCTGTGGTGATCCAGACTTTACCTACAACATGTTTCGAAAGATGTGTAAGTATCGCATCTATAATTTTCATTCCTTTCAAAAATGAACTGGTCTCTGAACCATAAACAAAGACATTGACTTTTACCCATTTGTAATATTGATCTGAATTACCCTTCACTTTCACAACATTCAGGGGAAATCTTTGATATATAACTGCACAAATGCCATTCCTTAACATCAAAGGAGCCATTGTCTTCATGAACCTCTGTCCCTGGTCAGTTTCTGGAGCCACGAGACCAACCAAGGTCCACTTGAAATAGAGGAGAAGCTGGACCATGCCTGGGTACTGAACTCCTTCAGCAGGGAGCATCGGGTAGAAGAAAGGAAACTGAGTTTTATCCCCCATAACCCTAGAAGCAAAGCTATAGTTGATCTGAAAGAAATGGAGGATGGTGTTTTATATGTTACAAGCAAAATTCAAGTTCTACCTTTTCCATAAAAAAGCTCTGCTTTTCATTTGCAGAGGACCTCTTATTCAAAATTGCATAACTGTCAGATCCGTGTATTTGCCATTCTTTGTGGAAGAAGGTGGGGAGGGGATTTGGAGTTATCACATTTAGTTCTTTTCCGATGTGTCCTAAGTATCTAATTTCTTGCTTGGTCCTCTTTGTATAAACTTTAACCAAATTTATAACCGTTGCCTGGCGCCAGGAATGCCTAGAGAATTCTCACATCTTGGGAAATGAAAGGGGAAGGGGGGAACGGGTGGATTGTAAGATGACCCGGAGAAGCTCTTCATATCTATTTCTCAGAGAGACAGGTATAGTCATCTTCACACCAGCGGATTGGTTGGAATCAATATTGGAAAGTGGGGAGGGGGTCC
This sequence comes from Arizona elegans, assembly GCA_022577455.1. Lineage (NCBI taxonomy): Eukaryota > Metazoa > Chordata > Lepidosauria > Squamata > Colubridae > Arizona > Arizona elegans. The sequence continues at coordinate 21,900,789 of JAKOOJ010000012.1, forward strand.
CTAATTTCCTTTATCCTGAACTGAATGCCCTGAGAGACCCCAGAGCATGCTTTGAGTTTTGACTTGCTTTCATCCCTTACGATAAAAGGTTCCTTCTGAAATACAAAGTTCTCAAGAGTTCGTACTTTCTTTGAAGGGGGGAGAAGCTGGTCCTTATGATAACTCAAAAATGGTCTCTGCAAGAAAGACACACCTGAGGGACTTTGTAGGTGCCCAACATGGTGGAAATCTGGATGGAGCTGCCAGTCTCAGAGTCTTCCAGAACAGCTACTGTGTTTCTCTGCCTTCCACACCTGTAGTTGGGCACATTGTCCTCCCCATCTGAAAGCAGGTCCAGCAAAGGATCTGTAGTCATTTCCACCTTGTAGAAATTGTCATAGATATTATAACCCAGGGTGATATTGGGTAAGAGGTGGCCCTTCTGGTTGATGTCCTCAATAGCAAAAAGGTAGGGTATGAACTTCCAACGAAGCTTCAGTGCTTTTCTGCAGGTACAAATGGATCAATGAATAATTTTTATTTTTTTATTATAAACATAGTAATATTGAAAAGTCACAACTTCAGTTTCATGTGCTGGACTTCTAGCATTTTGATCCATATTTGATGAACTGCTTCCTATATTTTAGTAAACATGGTTGATATACCCAAGTGGTTAAAGACCAGATTATTATAAACTTGATGTTCATATACTTTAAGCTGTTAAAGACCAGATTATTTTTAGTGTCTTCGGTAGAGATCAGGTTGAGCCCCTATACGATGGAGCTTTGTTGGTTATTTTTTGTTGTTCTGGGGGTTTTCTATCATTCTTTTCCTGTTTTCCATTACTTTAATTGTAAACCATCCACGGACACCTGGATTATGAACTGTATAAACAAGTAAATAACTAGAGCAATCAATGAACCAACCAACTTATTTCTTCCTTTTTTAAAAAAAATAAAAATAAAATCTTTTTGGTCCCTGGCATGAATTCATGAATCAAAATGAGATATATTTTCCCTTTCCATAAATTCCTATGTTCTTAATTCAAAGACATTCATCCCAGAAGCAAAGTTTACTGGAGAAAAACAATGGTGGGGTGATCTCTGATGCATATCAGAAAATATAGCATTCTATTGTACTTGGACCAGGTCTCCTACAAATACCAACTCAACTTTGGAGTGGGGTGGAAGAGAGATTCCATGATTTCTTCTGTGTCTGCACTTTAGCTTTGCTCATAGCAAAGAATGGATAGTGGATGAGGGGAAATATCATGATTCAGCTTTTATACTTTAAAGTTTGAAATGTGTTTCATGATCTGCAGTGTCCAAGAAGGAGCCCAAGATGGGATCAGAAGGAAGCTAGCAAAGAGGCGAGATCAGGAGAGATCACTTTGTGTTTTTAAAGGGCAAGACCTGTAGACATTTATTGAAGTGACTGTAACGATTGCAGGACAATTCACTTACCTTTCGAATTTTGTTGAAGGACTCCTATCAAAGTTTAATAATGGAAACCTAGCATCCATTGCAGCGACTATGCCACTAATCATATAATCTCCTGCCTTGTAATGATCCTGTGGGTCCACCTCACTCTGGTGCAGAGTCAGGAGGCATTTGGCTTTGTGCATCACACCAGATCCCAATGGCCACAGAATCAGCACGAAGAGAAGCAGCAGCAACATGTATTGTGTTCCTGACTGAGCCTTCTCTGTGTCACCTGCTTTTTAAGAGAGAAAAAGAAGAGCTGGAAGAAACCAAAATCTCTTTCTTGGCAGAAGTTTCAGATCTGATCACAGTCAGCCAAGAGACATCAACAGAATCAGCCCTGATGGCTCAATGTTTATAAGGCAGTACTGCAGGCCACTTCTGCTGACTGCTGACTTCCAGCAATCCGGCAATTCAAATCTCCCTAGGCTGAAGGTTGACTCAGCCTTCCGTCCTTCCCAGGTGGGTAAAATGAGGATCCAGATTGTTGGGGGCAATATGCTGACTCTGTAAAACCACTTAGAGTGGTCTGTAAAGCACTGTGACCCAGTAAATCAGTCCAACTGCTATTGCTATTGCTCTAATACTACCCTGAGATTTGCTTTCTGTCTCCAGAGACATTGACCTACTGAGAATTTCAGAGACAGACTTCATCCAACATCGCTTGTGAGTCTGATAATTGACATCAAAATGATTTCTGACACATTTGTGTTAATTTTTGGGGGAATTTTGCAGAAAGGTCTCTAGAGTCCTAACATAAAGACAACAAATAAATCACTATGATTGTGATAATTGAAAGGAAAAGAACTTTCAGCTCTCTGAACCCTGGATGAGGGAAAGGGCTGAAGGGAGAACTCCCAGATGTGGCTCCAAACTTTGAAGATGGGCCATGAGGGAGATTAAAGAGGTTGGCTCAAATCTTTAGAATAAAATACTTTCAGAAAAACTGGGATAAAGAGATATTTTTCTCTGAAATGTTATAGGGTTTCCTGCATAAGCATGGGGTTGAACTAGAAGACCTCCAAGGTCCCTGTTATTCTGTTATTCTATTTTAGTGTGTTATTATCAAGTAAATTAGAATTGAGTTGGAAGGGACTTTGGAGATCTTTTAGTCCAACCTCCTGCTCAACCTCCTGGCTTTTCCTCTAGTTTCCCCCCCAGTAGTGGGTTTCAAATTTTTTTACTACTGTTTCTGTGGGCGTGGCTTGGTGGGTTTGGCTTAGTGGACGTGGCAGGGGAAGGTTAATGCAAAATACCCATTTTCTCCTGATCAGTTCGGACTCAGGAGGCAGAGAATAGACGGGGGTGGGGGCAGTCAGTGGTATTTTCCAGTTCACTGAACTACTCAAAATTTTTGCTACCGGTTCTCCAGAACTGGTCAGAACCTGCTGAAACCCACCTTTGTTTCCCCCCTCCCACCTCTACCTTTTGGATGACAAAGTTGTCAGTTAGGCATCTTTTTGCTCTCCCACATGATGAACAGGTTTCCTTCCAGTTGATATCAGGGTAGTTAAACTCTCCCATTATTACTGTGGTATGATTAGCAAATCAAACCATTTGTGGATTGATTAGCAAAAGGTTGATCCATTTCTTCTGCTTCGTTGGATGGCCTGTAATATTTACCTATAGCAATGTCATTCTTTTTTCCTCTTATATTGACCCATATGGATTCTACTGTGTTTCCCCAAAAATAAGACCCTGTCTTATATTTTTTTTGAACCCCAAAATAAGGGCTTGGCCTTATTTGGGGGAGGGGGGTCTCATTATTTTGCGGCACAATTTGGGGATGCAAGGTGGGGAGGGGAAGGGGAGAAGCCTGCCATGCCCGGCGAGAGAAGGGACGGCAAGAATCGCAGCTGCTTTTGCAGCCATTTGGGGCTGCAAAAGCAGCAAGAGAAATGGTGGAGGAGAACCAGGAAGATTGGGTAGACGAGATGCCAGGCAGTGAGGGTTGCGACCATGGAAGTACCCGCTCTGCAGGGGTGGCTAAGTCTGCATCATGCAGCTGGCCAGGGCAGCCACAGCTTCCCGACTGTGAGCATTTCCTAGTCGCTGGACACCGGGCCCTCCCCGCCCTCCGCTTCCAAGCAGGGAGACAGTCCTTGGCGGGTGGAGCGGTAGCTTCCTCTTCCCTGAGGACCCGCCCCACTTAAAGGCCCAGCGGGGTGCTTTCCCTAGCCCGCCTACCCCTTGGCCTCCCCTCTCCAAGCGCTCCGATCGCACAGCCTCCCCGCCCCTTGAGATAAACCGGCCAAGAGGTGCACAGCAGCAAGCCGAACCCATCCTGAGCCTCGCTGCTTTCAGTCGCTGTGTCCCTGGCCTGAGGCTCCTACAGCACGCCCATTCGCACAGGCTAGGAGCCCTTTATCCCTGGTTCTGCCTTCAGGGCTCTACTGGGTGGCCCCCTCCCACACATCCCTGGCCTGCCTGTCAACGTTAGAGAAGATGCAACACTGCACACTGCCCATAAGCAATGTGCAGCCACTCACAGTAATGAGAATTGCCTGAAATTCTCCCTACTGTGAGAGACTGCACGTTGCAAAGAAGAATGAAGCAAGGCAGTGGGGGGGGGAGGACAAAGCAAGGCAGGGGCTGTGGAGTTACCGCAAGGCCCCGCATCAGCTTACTGAAGGCCCTTCAGCCAGGCCACACATGCCAAACCCTCCCCCTCCCCCCCACCAGGGCAGAGTCCCTGGACTATGGTAAAAAAAAAAAAAATACCAGTAGCTCAGGCCTTCCAACTTCTCATGAAGAAAAAAAAATCTTGCAAAGTTAGAAGGTGTTTTTACCGTACTCCCACAGAGTATTTTCTTGCCCTGCATGTGATGATGGAGAATGGAGCTGGAAAGCAGGTTAGTGAAGGGATGTGGCTGCCTTGGGAGGTTTTGAGGGGGGGTGAGGAACCTCTCTGTGTGTTGTGTAGAGAGAGGGGGGACTGAGAGAAAGTTGCTGCCAGCCCTGGATAACTCTCTGAGATTGGATCGGATCTCTCTCTCTCTCTCTCTCCTTCTCTCTCTCTCTCTCTCTCTCTCTCTCTCTCTCTCTCTCTCACACACACACACACACACACACACACACCATTCTTTCTTTGGGATCGGAGCACAGACAGCCCTTCCAGGATTGCAAGGCTGAAGGCTTTGGATGGAGCATTTTGGGGATGGGTGTCTGTGCTGCGATCCCAAGTAATGAAATATCGGCAGAAAAAGGGGGAGGAAGCCGGCAGCTGTGGAGGTGCTCTGGAGATCAGGGCTGAGTTGCACAGCCCTCACTGACTCAACTGATCAGCAGGTAGCAATTAAGGGGCTGAACCTCCAGGAGGTGACTGGGGAAGGGAAGGACTGCCTCCTGTGCTGGCCACGCCCACCCCTTCACTAAGGCTTATTTTCGGGGGAGGACGTATATTTATGCCCACCCCAAAAATCAGACTTGGCCTTATTTTTGGGACCTGTCCTATTTTTGGGGAAACACGGTAGCAGGTTTTCATCGTTGGTTTTGTGTATTTCTGTAGAGATGTGGTGTTGTTTTATACAGTATATAATGCAACTCCATCTTCTCTTTGTTTGGTCTATTTCTTTTGAATAGTTTGTATCCTTCCATCAGTACATTCCAGTCCTGAGTTTCATCCCACCAATGGAGGTAGGCTTTTTACCTAGGAGAATTTATGTACCTGTGAATCCCATTTAGTGATGAGTTATTACTCCCTATTTTGCGACAGACAAATATGGAGATCAGCAAATGATTTCCTCTTGATTTTACTACTTTACTCGCCACTTATCCTTCCCATTAAATTTAACAAATTATTGAAGAGAACTTTTGCTCAGTATGAGCTGCATCAACCTTTTGACTTCAGGTTCTTCAAGTGCCACCCAATTAAGACTTCTCTTTTGCTTATGCTTTCTTGTGGAGCTGAACTAACCAGCTTGTTTTCTGTATTTCATTTGTAAATACTACGCACAAGTTGTCAGCGCTCCAAACTATGATTTCCCCAGCGCTGACATGAATGAGTGGGAAAGAGCCTGTTTGAAGTAGTAGCTTGACTTTTCACCCAGTTCTTTCCCCTGGCAGATAACGTCACCTAGGTGATGGGAGGAGGGGGAAATTCCTGTGACTTGAAGTAACTGAGATGAAAGATGGAGTTGGAAGATGGCCAATGAGACACTGAGATTTGAGGAATGGAAAGGGAGGTGTTTGGGATCAGAGGATCAGTTTCTGCTGCAAATGAGTTCAGGACTAGATCGTTATTCTTCAATAAATAAGAGATTTCATTTGTGTTTGAGAATGAAATTTATTTGAGATAACATCGGAACCTGACACAAGTTATGTGTCAGCTTGGAAACCGCTGACACAATGATTCCAAATTCAGGGTGCCTGCAGTCATTCCAGGAGCCCTACAGACTCTCATCCAGAAACTTAGTTTGCACTCTTAAAACCAATTCATAGTTTATTTATTTATTTATTTATTTATTTTATTAAATTTCTATACTGCCCTTCTCCCGAAGGACTCAGGGCGGTGAACAGCCAGAAGATAAAACACAGAGATACAAAATTTAAAATAGATTAAAACGGATTAAATAATTTGGCTGAATTTTAAAATACCCCATAATTAAACAGATTAAAATTTGTGTTTAAAATTTAAATTTAAAAAAGGAGAAGATTTAGTTGAAGAAGAAACATGGTTTGTTTGGTTTTTTAAAATTTTTGAATATCAACATGCTAAATACTGTGTGTTGAAATCATCACTTCATCTTTTAGGATTTTCTGCGGGATTTTGTAGGTGCCCAACATGGTCGAAATCTGAATGGGGATGCCGGTCTCAGCTACTTCAAGAACGGCAATTGTGTTTCTCTGCCTTCCACAGCTGTAATTGGGAACATTGGCCTCCCGGTCTGAAAGCAGGTCGAGCATTGAAGCAGGTCATTCGTGGATTGAAATAGTTTTCATAGACATTGTAAGCCAGGGTGATGTTGGGTAAGAGATGAGGATCCCGTTTGATCTCCTGGGCCGCGAAAAGGAAGGACAGCACCTTCCAGCATTCTGGACTTGCTATGCTAGAAATATAAATGTATTAGAATCAATGAAAATAACATCTTATCTAGCTTCTTTTTACAAAAATAATTAAAATCCATCTAAGACCAGTTGCTCCTCATTCCTAAATCTATTAGCCAAATCTATTCGCCAAAGCACCTGATGGCAGGACAAGAAGCAATGGATGGAAACTAATCAAGAGAGAAGCAACTCAAACTAAGAGAAATTTCCTGACAGTTAGAACAATTAATCAGTGGAACAACTTGACTCCAGAGGTTTTGGGTGCTGCAAAACTGGAAGTTTTAAAGAAGAGATTGGACAACCATTTGTCTGAAGTGGTAGAGGGTTTCCTGACTGAGCAGGGGGTTGGACTAGAAAACTAGAATATCTCCAAGGCAGGGGTGGGTTCTAAAATTTTTTACTACCGGTTCTGTGGATGTGGCTTATTTTGTGGGTATGGCTTGATGGTCATGTGACACTTCTTTAAGCTTTAGCAGAGGTACTGGTCTACCAGGTTTTTAACTGCTTGCAGAGCTGTACCGGTCTACCCATTTGTTTTTGGAGGCCCCGGTCTACCCATTTGTTTTTGGAGGCCCCGGTCTACCCATTTGTTTTTGGAGGCCCCGGTCTACTCATTTGTTTTTGGAGGCCCCGGTCTACCCATTTGTTTTTGGAGGCCCCGGTCTATTCATTTATTTTTGGAGGCCCTGGTCTACTCATTCATTTTTGGAGGTACCGATTTACCACCACACTGCCTTTTAACACTGATCAGCTGTAGGGCGGCCCTTTGAAGCCCCGCGGCAAAACTGTTTAAACAGGTTTTTTCCTTCTAGCTGATCAGCTGGGACTCAGGAGACAGCAATAGATTGGGGGTGGGGGCAAATAAAAGGTAAGAATAACGCGGGCGGAGGTTGGGGGGGTTGGGACGGGGGCGGGGGGTGGGGGGGCAGGAGGGCCCAGCTCCCAAACAAAGAGAACCAGTTCAGTGACGTCATATTGTCACCGCTACCGGCTCGGCCGAACCGGACCAAACCGGGAGGAACCCACCACTGCTCCAAGGTCAATTCCAACTCTGTTATTCTATTATTCTAGAAGTAAACAGACAAAACAGCAACCTATTTAATAATCACTGTTAGATCAATTTCAAAGGCACAATTCCAGTTTTTGGCAGAAGTTAGTTTCTACAATTTTTAATAGTTAGAAATTTAATTCATTCTTCTTTAGTAAAGACAGAATCATTAAATCATAAAGTTGTAAAGGACATCCACACCACCAAGTTATATACAAATCTACATAGACAATGAGCAGCTGGGACTGTCAACAAAACTCATTTTATAATTTCTGAACATGTTGAGATTTTGAAGCCTCTTAACTGTCAACTAAGTTTACATGGAAATCATTACAAGTAATCCATAGTGAACGTTCGAAGTTAAAACAGCACTGAAAAATTGACTTACGACCATTTTTCTCACTTATGACCATTGCGCCACTCCCATGGTCACATGATTGAAGTTCGGGCACTTGGCAATTGACTCATATTTATGATCCTTGCAGTGTCCCGGGGTCATGTGATCAGCTTTTGCAACCTTCCGGCAAGCAATGTCGATGGGAAAATCAGATTCACTTAACAACTGGGTTACTAATTTAATAACTGCAGTGATTCACTTAAAAAATGTGGCAAGAAAAGTTGTAAAATCGGGCAAAACTCACTTAACAAATTTCTCACTTAGCAACATAAATTTCAGGCTTAGTTGTGGTCATAAATTGAGGACTACTTGTATAAGATTATGATTTTTTTCTTCTATTCACTCAGGTCCAGTTTTTCAGAAGTAGTTTTCCACCACCTCCTTCTTAGAACTAACCTTAATCCTAATCCCAAACTGGCTCTCAAGATTATGACATCTGCTGTGAACTATGCCACCTTTGGTCTGACCTAAACATAGTACACAAAATTATCTGTTACAATGTCCTACCTGTCAACGACTACTTCAGCTTCAACTGCAACAATAGATGAGCACACAATAGATACAAACTTAAAGTGAACTGCTCCAAACTCGATTGCAGAAAATACGACTTCAGCAACAGAGTAGTCAATGCCTGGAATGCACTACCTGATTCTGTGGTCTCTTCCCCAAACCCCCAAAATTTTAACCTAAGTGTCAGCACTTCAAGCTGCATTTACTCTAGTGCTGACATAAGAAGGAGAAGCGGAGGCATCTGGAAAGGGACGTTTGACTTTTCACCTATTTATTTTCCCTGGAGATAATATCCCCTAGGAGATGGGATGGGAGGGGGGAAATTCCTTTGAGCTGGAGCAGTTGATTAGGGGTAGAGTGACTTGGAAGATGGCCAATGAGTGCAGAGGAGTGAGGAAAGGAAAGGGAGGGTTTTGGGTCAGGAAGTCAGGGTTGGCTGCGATGGAGTCGGAGTTAGAATGTTGTGCTTAATAAATGGGAGTTTTTCATCAAAGACTTTGTTTGAAATACAATTTATTTGAGATGACCTCGAAACCTGACACTAAGACTGTCTACTGTCAACCTCACCCCATTCCTAAAAGGTCTCTAAGGGGCGTGCATAAGCACACCAGCATGCCTACCGTCCCTGTCCTAATGTCCCCATTTATTTGTAACCATCTCATGTATTCATAATCATGTTTATATGTTTCATGTGTTCACAATCATGTTTATACTTTCATCTGTAATCTTATATATATGCTTGACAAAATAAATAAATAAATAAAAATCTTTTCTGCAATTCCTTCATATTATCAATGCAGTGCAGAAAGAGTCACCTGCCGTATTGGCTGAGTTGAAAGAATTGAGTTGAACCTAAAGGGTTGAAACCCAGCCCTGGTTGCAGGGATGATGCCACCAATGAAAAGCTCCCCTGGCTTGTAATGATTCTTTGGGTTCAGCCCATCCAGTGGTGGGATTCAGCCAGTTCGCACCACTTTGGGAGAACCGGTTGTTAACTTTCTGAGCAGTTTGGCAAACTGGTTGTTGGAAGAAATCATTAGGGCAGAGAACCGGTTGTTAAATTACTTTAATCCCACCACTGACCCCATCCCTATTCAGAGTCAACAGACACTTGGCTTTGGGTATCCCGCAGACTCCCTGAGGTCAAAAGAATAGCAGCAGAAGGAGCAAAAGCAGCAACATGACTTGTGTTCCTGATCGAGCTTTCTGTATTATGTCTGCCTTGAACAAAAGTCCAGGACAAGAGCTGGAAGAAAACAAAGCCTTCTTCCAAGTCAGAAGGTTCAGGAGCTTTCCATACATAGACATTGTCCACCCAAGTTTCACATATTGAAGAGGGAGGACTAGGTGATGCCCATGAGCGCTCTAAAAGACCCCCCACAGCTCCCCTTTTCTCCAGACCCATTTATGAATTCATGTATTTCAATGCCACCAGCTCAGTCAATAAAGCTGTAGTGCGTTTCATTGAGATGAAAACAAGTTATTGACATCTTACTTACTCAAACCTTCTGAACTTGTACAGAATAATCTCTGGAGATTTTTCAGCAAGAGAACAAATCAATCACTATGTTTTGCTGGCAGAGGAGGCATCCTGTTGGCCCCATTGGCCAGGGAATTCCAGCTCGTGGGGTCCAGGAGAAGGAATTTTTCTGCCATTGCACCTGCCCTTTGGACATCTTGCCTTCTGTAGTGAGGTTAGCTTCAACTCTCCTTACTTTCCATAAGAGCTCCAATGGAGGGGTTTCACATTGGGGGTGATTAATAGATTAACAACAGATCCCACTTCCTCCTCTTCTTATCATACTCCCTCCCTGCTGGACTGATTTGATAGTATTGTATTTATATTATTATAAATGATAGAGTTTTATTTTTTAATATTGCAAGCCACCCAATGTTACTGTGTGGCAAGATGAGTGGCTAGAGAAAGAAAGAAAGGAAGAAAGAAAGAAAGAAAGAAAGAAAGAAAGAAAGAAAGAAAGAAAGAAAGAAAGGGAGGGAGGGAGGGAGGGGGAGGGAGGAAGAGAGGGAGGGAGGAAGGGGGAGGAAGGGGGAGGGAGGGAGGGAGGGAGGGAGGGAGGGAGGGAGGGAGGAAGGAAGGAAGGAAGGAAGGAAGGAAGGAAGGAAGGAAAATAAGTGAGACACCGCCTCTCTTAACTCTGAATGAATCAATAGGCAGATGCTTAGATTCTGAGTGAATGAAATGAGTAAGGGAAATGTGTTTTCTTTCTTATAGTTGACCAGACCCCTTTAGTATGCTGATTCTCCAAGTTTATGCTCCACCCATTGATGCAAAGAAGGGAAAGTTGCTGGGTTTCAGGAAATTTAGAATGGCACCTTCACCCAGCTAACCAGCCTGGCTAGAATAGAATAGAATAGAATAGAATGGAATGGAATGGAATGGAATGGAATGGAATGGAATGGAATGGAATGGAATGGAATGGAATTCTTTATTGGCCAAGTGTGATTGGACACACAAGGAATTTGTCTTGGTGCATATGCTCTCAGTGTACATAAAAGAAAAGATACATTCATCAAGAATCATAAGATACAACACTTAATGATAGTCATAGGGTACAAATAAGCAATCAGGAAACAATATCAATATAAATTGTAAGGATACCAGCAACAAGGTTACAGTCGTACAGTCATAAGTGGAAGGAGATAGGTGATAGGAACAATGAGAAGATTAATAGTAGTGCAGATTTAGTAAATAGTTGAGGCAGTGTCGAGGGAATTATTTGTTTAGCAGAGTGATGACATTCAGGAAAAAACTGTTCTTGTGTCTAGTTGTTCTGGTGTGCAGTGCTCTATAGCGTCCTTTTGAGGGTAGGAGTTGAAACAGTTTATGTCCAAACTGTAAGGGGTCTTACAGTTGTGAGGGGTCTGTAAATATTTTCACAGCCCTCTTTTTGACTCGTGCAGTATACAGGTCCTCAATGGAAAGCAGGTTGGTAGCAATGGTTTTTTCTGCAGTTCTAATTATCCTCTGAAGTCTGAGTCTGTCTTGTTGGGTTGCAGAGCCAAACCAGACAGTTATAGAGGTGCAGGTGACAGACTCAGTAATTCCTCTGTAGAACTGGATCAGCAGCTCCTTGGGCAGTTTGAGCTTTCTGATGCAGAAAGAACATTCTTTGTTGTGCTTTTTTGATGACATTTTTTGATGTTAGTTGTCCATTTTAGGTCTTGAGATATGGTAGAATCTAGAAATTTGAAGGTCTCTACTGTTGATACTGGGTTGTCTAGTATTGTGAGAGGTGGAAGTATGGAAGGGTTTCTCCTAAAGTCTACCACCATTTCTACGGTTTTGAGTGTGTTCAGTTCCAAATTGTTCCGGTCACACCACGAGGCTAGTTGTTCAACCTCCCGTATGTATGTGGATTCATCATTGTCTTGAATGAGACCAATCACTGTTGTGTCATCTGTGAACTGCAGTAGTTTAACAGTAGTTTAAAGTAGTTTAGAATCACTGGACTGTGGCAGGAGGATAGGTGGGAGGCCAGAAGAGGTGTAAATGGAGGCTGCCATGTTGCTTAATTACATACTCATCCAGAAGGACAGTTAGTATATCTTCTATAAAGAAAGCACAGAATTACAGAAACTGGAATGGGACAATTCGCCACTGTCATCTTGCCATGGTCAACTGATATTGTTAATATATATGTGTCTAGTGATGGCTAATCAGCATGGATTAGTTTATAAGTTTTATTTTTAAGTTTTACCTCCCCCTCACACTCTTATTTTTTTTTAAATACCATTTAATATCTCTGTTCAAAACTTCAGCACTAAAATAAACAGCAATGGGATAAATTACATCCTTCTCTCATGCCCTTTTAAATTCCACACAGCTTAATTAAATTATCTTTGACAATAATAACATGTGCTATATAATAAGTGGTAAGAATCTTTCTACTTGCAAAGAAATTCTTCATTATAACATTGCCATGTTATCTCTGGAATTTTTTCCAGAGTTTTCTCAGTATAATTGCACATATACAATAGCCTTTTCAGAGTTTGCTATCTTGCTTTGGGGTATCAATAACATTTTCACACAGTCACACACTGTGTTTCTTCAAAAAGAAACAGAAAAGTAGATGGTATATGCTTTTGGAAACATTCAAGAAGTAAATAGTATTTCCTTTATAATAGTTAATTGGTATTTGGGGAAAGAAATAAAAAAATTAATGTATTTTATTTTGACAACAATTTCTATTGCATTTATTTGTGTTTGTGTGCTTTCTTGTGAACATTAATGCAGCAAATAACAGTCATTTTTGGAACGATGTACCTAAAGTTAACTACTATTTTATTTTGACAACAAGTATTCTTTTGTATTCAGGTCTGGTCTTAAAAAAATAATGTAGCACTTGGGGATAAAGATGCAGCCTAGCAAACCAGTACTTGAGGTCAGGATGGAGAAGATCTGCACGGCCACCATGTACTTCCCTTTGGTGCTCAGGTAGGTGGGAACAAAGGAGATCCAGACACTGCAAAACACCAGCATGCTAAAGGTGATGAGCTTGGCTTCGTTGAAGGCCCCAGGGAGATTTCTGGCCAGGAAAGCCACCGTAAAGCAAATGAGAGCCAGGAAGCCCATGTAGCTAAGGACAAGGTAGAACATCAAAACAGAGCCTTGATTACATTGCAGGATGATTTCTGCAGATTGTGAGTACATGTCTGACTCAGGGAATGGGGGAGAAGTGCCCAACCAGACACTGCAGAGGACTATTTGCACAACAGAACAAGAAATGATGATGGAGTTGGCCAGGCTCTTTTTTAGCCATCTCTGTACTTTATTCCCAGGTTTTGTGGCCAAGAATGCCAACACCACCATGATTGTTTTGGCTAAGACAGTCGAAATGGCAACTGAGAAGATGTTGCTGAATGCTGTTTCTTGGAGAAGGCAAGTAATAGTTTGTGGTTGGCCAAGAAATAGGAAGGAGGTCAAGAAGGAAAGCAGGAGGGAGATAAGAAGGATGTAGGAGAGATCCCGATTGTTGGCTTTGACTATGGGAGTTTCTTGGAATTTAATGAAGATTCCCAAGACTAAGACTGTTACCAATGACAGAAACAAGGCAAGGGTAGCTAGTATGATCCCCAAATTTTCTTGATAGGATAGGAAAGTTTCGATCTTAGGTATGCAATTATCTCGGTTGAGGTTTGGAAATTGATCTGCTGGACATTTGGTACATTTTTCAGCATCTGTAAACAGCAAAATTAACATCTACTATAAAGCAGTTTCTTACACCAGATGCATTTTGGGAATGAACCTGGAACTGTACAAATAGAAGAGAACTACAAATAGATAAACAATTAAATAATAAGCAACAGCTTAATTAAAGAACCACAATGAACAATTCCATCAACATTTATAAGGCAACCCACTTATATATAAATAGAGAGCAAACCCCACTCCCTTCTAGCATTGATGATGTTACCTAATTGGGTAAAGAAATGTCTTCAAGAAAACAACAAAATTCAGGGAGCAACAAGGACCCAACATGATGATGGTGTACATAAATGTGTATGGAGAATGTATGGAGTAGTACACAGCAATGGTTATGATATTTAAGTGTTATATTGCAGAAGAACAGCTGCCAAAGGCAAGTGAGAATCTCTGCAACACATTTCCAGGATGAGCTTCAGCTACTTTTAGAGGTTTTGCATTCAGATTCCCCATGAATCATAGTTTAGAGATGAAATTGAGGGTACTCTGCACCTTATCACCCCATCAATGATCCCGGAGAGATTGTCATTGAGATACCCTATACTGGACTAGTTCAAGCACAGGAACATGTTCAAGGTTGCACTCAAACCCTCAATGGTCCCTTCCAGATTCTTTTAAGGAAGCAACTTCTCCAATGAACTAATAAAATATCCTTTGCAAATATTAATTCCCTCATCCACTTTGATCAAGGAGATGTCTAGGTCTTATGTTTGACAGCAGTTTCCCTGGCTGGTAGACTTCCCTGTTTCTTTATCTTTCCATTCATGCCAGGAAAGTGTGGTAGGGTAGGGTAGGGCAAGGGTAGGGTAGGGCAAGGGTAAGGTAGGCAAGGCAAGGCAAGGCAAGGCAGTTCTCCATTTCTCCAGAGGTTCATCAGTGTACAAGATGAAGAACAAGAAACATTATTTCTCTTTTAATGCTAAACTCTCATTGATCCCTATCTTTTATTATCCTGCTCACAATTAAAATTTCAGGATTATTGCCAGAGTATAGTTTTCCCAAAAGTCTGCCTCTTTTCTCTTCTGTCACCCACCTTCCACAGTGGAGATGGTTCCTTCTGCACAAGGAAGACAGTCATAGCAACAGATGGGTTTCCCTTCCTGAGCCACCTTCATGAAACCAGCATGACAACTTTCCACACACCTGGAAGGAGGCAGGGACTAAAGACAGAAAGGAGAAATATCAAGAAAATGAACTTATTTTCAGAAACATGGCAAAGAGAGAAGAGGTTGGTGATCTCCAGTTCAAGATTTAGCTTCGACTAATTGCAAATCAATATGAAATATGAGGTTCGTCAAACAGATTGAACTGTAACATCACAGTGCCCTGATGATGTTACCTAATTCGAGTAATGAAATGACTGCAAGAAAACAACCAAGCCTAGAGAGCACTAAGAGTCCCTCATTTCAACCCTGATTTATAAATATTCTTCTTTATTAGCTTGATCTGTGTTATTCCATCTTGGTTTATTTCCCTCTTTGATGTTTCATACACACTTCAATTTTTAGACATTCGTTTAAAATTTAGACATGGATCTCATTGGGAAAACGTTTTATTGGACTCTGCATGGGCTAAGTAAAGGGCCAATCTGCATGACTGGCTCAATCAACACCCCTTTCCATTGGCTCAGTGAATAGTTTGTATGAAAAATGAAGACTATATTTTTCTTGGGCTCCTGAATCTTCTGTCTATATAAAAAAAGCTGTATGTATGTATGTTCTAGCATAACTCTGGAATGCCTCGTGTGATTTCAACCAAACTTGGTACACAGATGACTTATTATCTGGAAACAAATATTGTGAGGGTAAAACACCTCTGGGGTGTGTGTGTGTGTGTGTGTGTGTGTGTGTGTGTGTTCCAGCATAACTGTGGAATGCCTGGGCTGTTAATGAAAGCAAGTGCAGCATCCTAGAGAGGCAATTGTTTATGATGTCATGGGAGGGGGAAGGGAGAGCCTGGGTCATTAAGGAGAGTGAGTGCAGCATCCTAGAGCAGCAATTTTTGTGATGTCAGTTCCTTTGCAGCTTCCTCTGGAAAGGCAGCCGTGACGTTCTCCCTCCAGTAGAGCAATGGGGAAGCCTGATGGATTTGGGGCAAAGTGCCAGGATCGTAGTCAGTGCAAGAAAGAGGAGCATGTGGGAGGGAGCAGGGAGAGGGGCATGGGAGTAGGGGGAAGAAAGGCCCCTCTCAATGGCTCCCTGTCAGACAAAGGCTTTGACATCTATAAATACCTGGGCAATGCCGGGTTACCAGCTAGTAGCTGATAAAGAAGACATACACCCTCTTCAGTGTCTGATCACCTGATGTAAAAGCATGACACTGAAAGCAAATGCCACCCACCCAAAAAATGTAATCCTGTTTTTGCCACCTTCCGTGGAATAATCTACTGTAAGTATCACCTTCTACAGAATCTCCAACTGTGTGATACTCTTCTGGTCAATGGTAAATTTCAACTCCTGGAATGCCTAATTTTTGAGAGATTTCACTCTCTTGATGTATTTGTTGGGGAAAACATCCCAGTTCACAATGTCCAGGTCAGCTGTAAGATGCCCCTTTCTCATTCAAATATATCCCATTGATAGAACTGGTCTGCACTTTTCCCCCCTTAAATATTCCTTCTCTGTCTCTCTGCCCTTCTTTCGTCCCAAAGTGCTTTTTCAAAAGGCAACTAGACTTTCTTGGTTTTTCCTTGAAGATGTTTTGCTTCTATTCAAAGAAGCTTCTTCAGTTCAGAACTTCAAGGAAGTTCTATTCATGTGAACCGATCTATTCATGTATTTTTGCAGGCACCAGTCTACTCATGTATTTTTGCAGGCACTGATCTACTCATGTATTTTTGCAGGCACCAGTCTACTCATTTGTTTTCTTTTAACACTGATCAGCTGTAGGGCGGCTCTTTGAAGCCCCGCGGCAAGAGTTTAAACAGATTTTTTCCCTCTAGCCAGGACTAGCTGGGACTCAGGAGGCAGCAATAGATTGGGGGTGGGACCAAATAAAAGGTAAGAATAACACAGGGGGGAATGCGGGAGGTGGGGGGCGGGGGATGGGGGGGCAGAACCATTTTGGTGACATCATATCATCACTGCTACCGGCTCGGGAGAACCAGGCCGAACCAGGAGGAACCCACCACTGTGCTGAAGGCACCAGCGGCTGACAGGCCACAACAGTCCCTTTCTATAAACTTGGTGAATCATTTATTTAAAAAATGGAACACTATATATTTTATGGGTACCTGAATAGTTCAAAAGCATTGAAAGCAAACCCCACCACACCACACCACAAAAATGAAATCTCGTTGTTGCACCTTCAGTGTAATGAAACATATTTTGTCCCACCTTGTTCAGCATTTCCATCTGTGTGATACTCGACTGATCTACTGTAAATTCAAAATACCAGGATACCCATTTTACCAGACTCCCAAATTTCATTTTCTTAACAGACTTGTTGGGGAAAATGACCCAGTTCACAATGTCCAGGTCAGCTGTCAGATCTCCTTTCTCATCCAAATATACATCATCTATGGAATTATTGTGAAACTGGGAGCTTCGAAGGAAGGAGTGAAGCTGGAGAGGAAAGTAAAAGAAGAATTTAGAAAGGACGTCATCAGTTCTTTTAAAACAGTTTCTGTCCATGCTGGAGAGATCTCTCTTTCTCTGCTAAAAAACAGGTTCCTTTTAAAGTGTTCAACATGGCTAGAAGAGTATCAGTATAGAACAGAATAACAGAGTTGGAAGGGACTTTGCATGTCTTCTAGTCCAACTCCCTGCATAGGCAGGAAACCCTACACCACTTCAGACAAATGATTATCCAATATCTTCTTTAAAACTTCCAGTGTTGGAGCATTCACAACTTCTGCAGGCAAGTTGTTCCACTGATTAATTGTTCTAATTCTCAGGAAATTTCTTAGTCCTAAATTGCTTCTCTCCTTGATTAGTTTCCACCCATTGCTTCTTGTCCTGTCCGTCAGGTGCTTTGAAGAATAGCTTGACTCCTTCTTCTTTGTGGCAGCCCCTGAGATATTGGAACACTGCTATCATGTCTCCCCTAGTCCTTCTTTTCATTAAACTAGACATACCCAGTTCCTGCAACCATTCTTCATATGTTTTAGCCTCCAGGCCCCTAATCATCTTTGTTGCTCTTCTCTGCACTCTTTCCAGAGTCCCCACATCTTTTTTACATCATGACGACCAAAACTGAATGCAATATTCCAAGTATGGCCTTACCAAGGCATTATAAAGTGGTATTATAAAGTAAACACAGGGATAATAAATGCTGTAAATCAAATAATGAATGAAAAGGACAAGAGTGTGAACAGTTGATCATGTTCACAATTTGACCACTTTATTGTAGCAATGATAATATATAAAGGCAAAAAAAAAACCCACACAAAACAATTACTTTTTTTATTAGTGTTTTATTAGCATAAAAATAATAAACCTAAAAAAAGAAAGATTCTCTGAGATACAACAGTGCTCCCTGCAGAGAGAATGGCCACAAAAGAAAAATATGGATGCAGTACAATACCTTGGGCAAAACCCAATTATAAACACTTAAAGAAATGAGATAGAAAAATGGCTGAACAACCAAGATATCAAAGTCCTTAAAAAAATAAAAAGGAAAACATTGCAAAAAAAAAGTGGGGGGGATGAAAATGAAGAAAATGAATGTTTGGAATTAAGTTGGATTTGAGTTCCAGGATATTCTAATTTTTCAGAATAAGCAAGCAAGGTATCTGTTTATAAAACTGATTTCCATCTGCAGAGGAAACATGGCTGATGGAAAAGAAATACCTGCCAAGCTTTCAACCTTGAAGTTTCCATCTCCATGCCCTTATTTCTGCCTGATCTCTTGGATGTGGATATGTAAGCTGAATTTAAGGCCCTTCCCACAGCCCAGATGGTGTTGTAAATGAGGTAGCTGTCCAGGGTCAGGATCCGATCGATCTCCTCCTTCCTCAGAGGCGCCAGATCTTTTCTCTGTTTGCACCGTCTCCAGACTTTTATCGAAAAGGCATCCTTAGCGGATGAACATGTAAAGGTGTTCTCCCAAAATTTAAATATAGATTGGAGAAAGAGATTAAAAGCATCATAGTTTGCCCATTTTCTTTTCTGTATCAAAAAAGAAAAAATGGCACCAAAGTATTTAAAGGAAAGGTTAGCAAACATTAAGTCAAAAGTGAGATCCCAGTGAGCTGTGGTGATCCAGACCTTTTCTACATATTGTTGCTGAACACTTTGAAGAATTCGTTCTACAATCAGCATTCCAATCCGGAACGAACTAGTCTCTGAACCATAAACAAAGACATTGACTTCACTCCACTTGTAATATTGTTTAAATTTTAAACCTATCTGATGCACATTTAGTGGAAAGCTTTGATATATTACTGCACAAATGCCATTCCTTAACATCAAAGCAGACATTGTCCTCCTGAACCTCTCCCCCTGGTCGGTTTCTGGAGCAAGGAGACCAACCAAGGTCCACCGGAAATAGAGGAGAAGCTTGACCATCCCTGGGTACTGGATTCCTTCAGCGGGGAGCATCGGGTAGAAGAAAGGAAACTGAGTTTTATCTTTCAGAATCTGGGAAGCAAGACTGTAACTGATCTGAAAGGAATAGAAGATGGTGGTATTTTAAATTGAAAAAGTAATTCCATTCATTTCCAAAATCAAACTCTTCTTTTCATTTACAGGAGAGGCTCTCTAATGGAAAGTTGCATGGTTTAAAAGTGTCTCCTGAGAAAGACACACCTGAGGGATCTTGTAGATGCCCAACAATGTTGAAATCTGGATGGAGATGCCAGTCTCAGCCCCTTCCAGAGCAGCCACCGTATTTCTCTGCCTTCCACACCTGTAGTTGGGGACATTGGCCTCCCCGTCTGAAAGCAGGTCCATCAAAGGATCTGTAGTCATCTCTACCTTGAAGAAGTTCTCATAGATATTATAACCCAGAGTGATGTTGGGTAAGAGATGGTCATTCTGGTTGATGTCCTCGGTAGCAAAAAGGAAGGGCAAAAATTTCCAAAAAAATTTGGATGATTTGCTGCAGGTAGGAACGTATCAATGAAAATGACATTTAACTTTTCTTTCACAAGAATATTTTTAGTCAACTCCATCACAATTATTTTTCCAAATGGTTTGTAACATTCCAAAATATTATCATAGAAAAAGAATAAGAACAATAGAAATTTTTAAATCATAATGTACTTCAAAGTCATTCTCCCACCTGGTAATACTAACGCCACTTCAGTTTCATGTGTGGGTCTTCAAACTTTTAATCCCCTATTTGATTGTTTGTTTCCTCTCTCTTAATAATACCCAGATTGTTAAAAGAAACTATTCAGTGTTATTTGTTTTAAATTTTAGATATTTTTGGAATTAGAATTCATAATGACTGAAAAGGGCTGCCATCCATGTGACACTAGCAACAAAATACCTTATGCCACCAGACTTGAAATTTTGGGCTTAGAAAATTTAGAACTACGCCGCCTTCTGTATGACCTAAGCGTGGCTCATAAAATCATCTGCTACAATGTCCTACCTGTCAATGACCACTTCAGCTTCAACCACAACAATACATGAGCACACAATAGATACAAACTTAAAGTGAACCACTCCAAACTCGATTGCAAAAAATATGACTTCAGCAACAGAGCGGTCAATGCCTGGAATGCACTACCTGACTCTGTGGTTTCATCCCCAAATCCCAAAAACTTTAACCTTAAACTGTCTACTGTTGACCTCATCCCATTCCTAAGAGGTGCTTTGGAAAATAGCTTGACTCCTTCCTTTCTGTGGCAACTCCTCAAATATTGGAAGACTGCTATCATGTCTCCCCTGGACCTTCTCTTCACTAGATTAGCCATGCCCAGTTCCTGTAACCGCTCTTCATGTTTTAGTCCCCAGTCCCCTAATCATGTTTGTTGGTTTCCTTTGCACTTTTTCTACAGTCTCAACATCTTTTTTATAGTGTGGTGACCAAAACTGGATGCAATACTCTTGGTGTGGTCTTACTAGGGCTTTATAAACTGGTATCAGTACCTCCCTTGATCTTGATTGTATCCCTCTGTTAATGCAAATTGAGATTGCATTGGCTTTTTTGGCTGCCACTGCACACTGCTGGCTCATATTTAGCTGGTTGTCCACTAAGACTCCAAGATCCCTCTCACAGTTACTGCTATTAAGCCTGGTTTCACCCAGTGTATAAGTGTACTTTTGCTTTTTCTTGCCTAAATGCAAGACTTTACTTTTCTCTACATTGAATTTCATTTTGTTAGATAGGGCCCAGTGTTCAACTCTGTCAAGATCCATCTGGATCTTGAGTCTATCATCTAGGGTGCTGGCTATTCCTGCCCGCTTAGTATCATCTGCAAATTTGATAAATTCCCCTTCTATTCTGTTCCTTCTGTCAGTCTAGCTCTGCTCATAGAATAGGAAGGGAAGTGAACAGAGAAAAATATTCTGATTTGGTTTTATACTTTAGAGCTCTAAATGAACTTTGCCACCTACAGATGGGTGACAAGGAGATTACAAGACAGAATCAGGAAGTAAGTTGGCAAAAGGAGTAGATCAAAAAGATAACATCTTGTATTTTCAGAGGGCTGGAACTGTAAACATTCATTGGAAATGCAGTGGCTCTAATAAAGTACAGGAGGATTGACTTACGTGAAGAATTTGGTTGAAGGACTTCTGTCGAAGTTTAATGATTGAAACCTAGCGTCCTTCGCAGAGACTATGCCACTAATGAAATAATCTCCTGACTTGTAATGATGCTCTGAATCCACTTCACTCTGATCCAGAGACAGAAGACATTTGGCTTTGCACATCCCACAAGCTTCTGGTGGCCATACAAGCAGCACAAGTAGAAGCATCAGCAACATGGTCTGAGTTGTTGATTGAGCCTTCTCTGTGACATCTGCATTTTAACAAAGAATGGGAAGATGATGTGGGCAGGAACCAAAGCCTCTTCCAGGACACAAGCTACAGATCCCATCTGAGTCCAGCCGAGGGACAGAAACACAATCCCTGCTTGTCCTGCAACCACCCCCAAATTTTCTTTCTATCTCCAGAGCCATCGATACACCCAGAATTTCCACCCAATTGTACTTTTAAGTCTACATCAAAGCCTTTTCTGACATGCTTCTATAACATCCTCAGAATCGTTGCAGAAAGTTCTCTAGGAAACTAAAGTCAGCAAATAAATCGGTATGATTTAGATAATTGAAAGGAAGAAAAAAAAAAACATCAACTCCCTGAATCCCTTAGCATGTCTTCATGCTGGTGCCCAAAGGGAGAAGTCACAGATGTGGCCCCACGATAGGCCAGTGATCGAAATTTGGTACATTTTTTTCTCCCAATAACACACTTTTAGAGAACTTGGGAGCAACCCAGGATCAAGAAGGATCTGGCTTCTAGCATGGCCATGAAAAGTTTCATATTAATATGGATGTAGTTAGGATTTTTTTTTCCTAGTGGAACTTGCTCATAGGTCTGTAGGTAGCAGTTGATCTCATTCAGAGAGGAAATTAGTCCTTGTTTAAAAACAGACAAATGGTGGGGCACCAATCAGTACAACACAACAGAGCAGGACAGGGTGTGGTGTGGTGGTGGTAAGTATTGCCATTCAAGAGTCTTTTTTTTTTTGAAATTTTTTAGTTATTTTTTTTAGACATATAACATAAAATACATCTTTTTAGAGCAAGAATTTGATCAAATAGGTACAATTACTCACATTCTCTCAACCAATTTTGTTCCAAATTTTATCCATTTACATCTTTAAAAAAAGAAGAAAAGAAAAAGAAAAAAAATCTTATTCTAAACATTTATCATTCTATTATATCACCCAAAATTCTAAACAATTATTTCCAAATAGACACCATTCCAAATCTTTGTCATTTTAACAATCAATATTTCATATATATTCCTCATTCCTAAGACCCATGACATCAAATCTATATTCTACTTCTCTTAAATGGCAGCTAGTATCCATGATCTTGACAAAAAAATATTTTCCTCCTCTCTTAAAGTCATTTCAAAATCAATCAACATTTCCATCAATAATTTGTTACTCCCAAAATACTTTATTTTGTTTACTTCAGGCTTGTTCTCTTTTTATTGAAAAGTTTTAAAATGTTTACAAACAAATTCCCCCCCTTCCCCCATTCCCCTCTCCCCCCCCCCCCCCCGACTTCCCAGAGCAAAATACAGGTTATTGCATTTAACAAACATAATCTAACATAAGCAGACTAACTATAAACTCTTAACTTCCCCTTACTCTTTAACTCCGCCATAGGTACTAAGATATCAAAGTAGAAAAATAAATCATCTAAATATTTCATTCATAAGCTATTTGCAACTTTTTAGTCCTGTATTTGTTTTGTATATAGTCAATCCATCTTCTCCATTCCAGTACATATCTTTCATTCGAACAGTCCTTCAAATATGCAGAAATTTTAGCCATCGAGGCTTGTTCTCAAATACTATTTTCTGTACTTCAGGGGCCTTGCTCCACAAATTTCTGGTTGTGGGACTGGTATCTGAAGTTAGGTACATAAAATCAGCTGAGACTGTTGCTATTGTACCAGCCTCTCTGTTGCCTAGCAACCTCCCTGCCTGAGATGCTGGACGCTGTCTCAGGGTTGGCTGTGGAGTTCCCCAGGCTTATGGTCTTGAGGAACTTCAATTTGCCATCCCTGGGTCTGGCCTCAGAAGCAGCTCAGGAGTTCTTATCATGGTGGCTATAGGCTTATAGCCTATAGCCACCATGGTAAGATTACTCATATTCCACCATGTATGAGTAATCATGGTAAGATTACTCACTCAGATTACTCATACTGCAACTAAAAATTGTGTTCACACACCAGACATTGTTTTCTTGCTAGAAGAGGACTTTTCCTTGTCCCCTTTCTCATGGTCAGATCACACCCTGGTGACTGTAGAATTCTCCTATCATCCTCTTTAGGCAAGAAAAACAAAATACACAGGTACAATATATGTGGTACCTTGCTCAATAGTGGTAACTGTGAGAGGGATCTTGGAGTCGTACTGGGTAACCATTTAGATATGAGTCAGGGGTGTGCAGCAGCTGCCAAAAAAGCCAACACAGTTCTAGGCTGCATAAACAGAGGGATAGAATCAAGATCACGTGAAGTGCTAATACCACTTTATAATGACTTGGTAAGGCCACACTTGGAATACTGCATTCAGTTTTGGTCGCCATGATGTAAAAAGAATGTTGAGACTCTAGAAAGAGTGCAGAGAAGAGCAACAAAGATGATGAGGGGGCTGGAGGCTAAAACATATAAAGAACAGTTGCTGGAACTGGGTATGTCTAGTTTAATGAAAAGAAGGACTAGGGGAGACATGATAGCAGTCTTCCAATATCTCAGGGGCTACCACAAAGAAAGAGTGAGTCAAGCTATTCTCCAAAGCACCTGAGGGTAGAACAAGAAGCAATGGGTGGAAACTAATCAAGGAGAGAAGCCACTTAGAACTAAGGAGAAATTTCCTGACAGTTAGAACAATTAATCAGTGGAACAACTTGCCTCTAGAAGTTGTGAATGCTCCAACATTGGAAGTTTTTAAGAAGATGTTGGATAACCATTTGTCTGGAGTGGTGTAGGGTTTACTGCCTAAGCAGGGGGTTGGACTAGAAGACCTCCAAGGTCCCTTCCAACTCTGTTATTGTTTTTTATTCTTTTAATGATCCCCTTGCTGGGAGGAGTTTACTGGCCGATGCCCTTCCTGTTGCCAATGCAGGGTTTTTTTCTGCAGATATATTTTCAGTGTGCCCAGAGAGAGAAAAATATCTGCCTCTACCAAGGATTGAACTCACAGCTGCCTAGGCCACCATACCACCAGCTGGGTGACAATGGACCAGTCACTGAATCTCAGCCCAACCCACTTTGCAAGGCTGTTTGCCACCTTGAGCTGTTTGTAAAAATAATAAGGGTGGGACACGAATAAATGAAAAATAATCGCTCCATCCCCAGTGACTGATGGGTCCAGTAGGACTCCAAAGAGAAATGTGGGGTGTTCGTGGAGCACTGCTGCCTGTTCCTGCCGGGGTCTTGGCCGCTGCATGGAAAAGAGAGGTCATAAGAGCTTTGGACAGGATCGTGTCTGGGCAACCTTTCTTGGCCCGTCACTCCTGGCACTTCCAAGGTTCATGGAGGAGTTCAGGAAGCTGAAAAGGAACAAGAAATGTCTAGAGCAGGGTTTCTCAAATGTCTAGAGCAGTTTCTCAATCTTAGCAACTTTTAAGATGTGTAGACTTCAACTCCCAGAATTCCACTAGCTGACTGGGGAATTCTGGGAGTTGAAGTCCAGACATTTTAAAGTTGCCAAGGTTGAGAAACACTGGTTTAGAGCAGGAGTGTCAAATTTGCGGCCTGTGGGCCAGATGTGTCACACGATGATCATGCCCATCCCCGTTTTAGCGAAAAAAGTTGTGATACGTCACATGACGACAACGTGTCATAGCGAGTTTGACACCCCTGGTCTAGAGCATTGCTGGAGGAAGATAAGAAATGGTTCACAAGTTGGAGCCACTAATAAGGACTACCTCATGGCAATAAGAGTAGCAATTTATATGCCGTCCTTCTCCTTCGAGAGAAGGGTGGCATATAAATTGCAATAAAATAAATAAATAAAGTAAAATGTCAATATTTTTGACTCATTGCATCTGTAGAGTGTTGTCAGCAGACCTGTTGTTTAGAGTTAAAGGTAAAGATTCCCCTCGCACATATATGCTAGTCGTTCCCAACTCTAGGGGACGGTACTCAATTCCATTTCAAAGCTGAAGATCCAGCGCTGTCCGAAGACGTCTCTGTGGTCATGTGGCCGGCATGACTAAATGCCAAAGGCACACAGGACGCTGTTACCTTCCCACCAAAGGTGGTCCCTGTTTTTCTACTTGCACTTTTTACATGCTTTTGAATGCTAGGTTGACAGAAGCTGGGACAAGTAACGGGAGCTCACCCCATTACACGACACTAGGGATTCGAACATACCCCTTCAAGGCTTTTCAAGGCTTTATTTTGGCTTTCTTTTTGTAAAAGAAATGATGACATGGCGTAATATATCATGTGTTTTGTTCATCTGAGGTTGTATTTATCTACTTTTAAGAACTGCTAAGGACAGGTGATTTTTACTGTGTCCTGATATGTAAGAACCATAGAACTCAAAAAGGGTGTGCTTACTTTTTCATATAATTGTATCCAGGGGTGAAATGCTCCTGGTTCGGACTGGATCGCCTGATCCAGTAGCGATGGAGGCAGGTGGTTCGGAGAACCGGTAGCAAAAATCCCTGCCCCCCTCCCATGCCCAGCTGAGCCACACAATCATCAGAGGCTTTTTTTTTAACTTTTAAAAGCATTTTTTCTACAACCTCTTCGGCTGAAAAAATGCTTTTAAAAAAAAGGCCTCTGATGATCGCGCAGCTCAGCTGGGATCGTCAAAGATCCCAGCTGAGTTGCCTGATCAGCAGAGGCCTTTTTTCTTTTAAATATCTCCGATGATCCAAGCTGAGTTGCCTGATCATCAGAGCCTTTTTTTTCTTTTAAATGCCTCTGACGATCCAAGCTGAGTTGCCTGATCGGCAGAGGCATTTAAAAGAAAAAAAGCCTCTGCCAATCAGGCAACTCAGCTGGGATCGTCAGAGCCTTTTGAAAGCATTTTTTTACAACCTCTTCGCAGAAAAAATGGTTTTAAAAGTAAAAAAAAAAAAATTGGCCACGCCCACCCAGTCACATTACCCACCACCACCAAGCCATGCCCACAGAACCAGTAGTAACAAATTTTAGATTTCACCACTGATTGTATCTGTATCTTAACTTTTTTTTTTTGTATTGTGTTTGTATTGGTTTTTAATTGATTTGCAGGACGGTTTGCTGCCCAAAGTCACTTGTGTGAGACGGGTGGCCATAGAAATCAAATAAATAAATAAATATAATAATTATTGGCTGTTATATGTATTTATTTTTCTGTTTGTGTTATGACTGCAATTGTATGTAATTGAATTTTTTTTAATTGTTCACTGCCCAGAGTCACTCACATTTGCGAACCGGTAGGGAAGGTAAGTTAATTCCATCTCTGCCGGGGGCATTGCATGCAAGTGAGGTGAGTCAGTGGATGACATTCCCCATCCCCGCAAAAAAAAATAAGTCCTGGTGCCTTTTTTGGTGGCAAAAAAATATAAGAACCGGGCTTATTGTTGGGGAAACATGGGTAGTAGTTGTTTCTACTATACTGCATTCAGCTATGGTGCTTTGTAAACCATGACTAACATAATCTCCTGGATGAAATCAGCCAATTGTACATCTCCACCCTGGACCACCCCAACGATGCCCTTGAAGTGATGTCCTGGTGTCTGGAGGCCGTGCGGATCTGGATGGGGAGGAAAAGGCTCAGGCTCAACCCATCCAAGACCGAGTGGCTGTGGTTTCTGACGTCCTGATATAGTCAGTTGACGCCATTGCTGACTATTGGGGGCAAATCACTGGCCCCCACGGAGAGTGCTCGCAACTTGGGTGTCCTCCTGGATTCACGGCTGTCTTTAGAAGAGGACTTGACGGCCGTGACCGGGAGGATTTTTCATCAGGTTTGCCTGATTCGCCAGTTGCGTCCCTTTGTGGATTGGGACTCCCTACACACAGTCACTCATGCCCTCGTCACTTTCCACCTGGATTACTGCAATGCTCTCTACATGGGGCTCCCCTTGAGGAGCACCCGGAGGCTCCAACTGGCGCAGAGTGCGGCCGCGCGGGTGGTTATGGGAGCAACATGGCACTCCCATGTGACACCTCTCCTGCACAAGCTGCACTGGCTCCCGGTGGTCTTCTGGGTGCGCTTCAAGGTTCTGGTTACCACCTTTAGAGCGCTCCATGTCTTAGGACCTGGTTATTTACGGGACTGCCTACTACCACAAGCAACCTCCCACCGGCCGGTACGCTGTCATAGAGAGGGGCTCCTCCGGGTGCCGTCAGCTAAACAATGTTGACTAGCGGCCCCCAGGGGGAGGGCCTTCTCTGTGGGGGCATCCACTATCTGGAACGAGCTCCCCCCAGAGATATGGAGGATCCCGGATCTACGCACTTTCTGCCATGCTCTTAAGATTCTTCTATTCCAGCAAGCCGGCCTGGCCTAATTTTCTCCCCTGTTTTAAAATTCTTTTACATCAAAATTTTAATTTGTTTTAAATTATTGGGATTTTTTAATTGTCTTGGGCTAAATTATTTAATCTGGTTTTAATTATATCTTTTAACTTTTGTATTTATGTATTTTATTTTGTGCCTGTTCACCGCCCTGAGTCCTTCGGGAGTAGGGCGGTATATAAATCTAATCAAAGACAAAGACAAAGACAAATTGTTGCTTATATAATCATAGTTTGATGGGACCATTGGTTACACGTATGCCATGAGTTTGTGTTATGCTTAGCTATGGGTGGGGTCACAGAAGAGTGGCATCCATGTGTGGAGGAGGGGCTGTACAAGGTGGCAGACAGTGATGTGATGCAAGCTGCACCCCCTTTCAATGTGCATCAACATACACTTTCAAAAGTGGATGAGGCTTGTATCATACTACTCTCTTAGCATCGTGTCCATTTTTTATTTTCTTGTGAAAATCATGACATAGGACATAGTAAATAATATTCTGGTTGGCTACATTTTGGTTAGATTAAAGGAACTCAGTTTAATATGATTACTTTATGGTTCAAGGCCCCACTGAAGACATTTGGGGTTCATTCAAGAAATACTGCAACATTTCCAAAATAGTTTTTCTGTGGATATTTTTATTAGGAGTACAGAGATTGGCAGCCTCAACATTCAAAGTCCTACAAAACTCTGAATCTGGCAAGCTTCCAAGAAAGACTAGAGAGGCAAGGCATCTGGAAGTTAATTCCTAGGTTCCTCCATAGCAACAAAACTCATGGGACATCTGAGACATTAAAATGAGCATTCAATCTCTCTTTATGATGCTGCAAAACTTTTTATTGCTCTTGTGACTCTCCGTCTTGAAAAAAAAGTCAGGCAAAGCTCAATTGTCTCTTTGCCGACCTGTTGCTAAGCTATTAAACCCCTTTGGGGAATTGGCATAAACATGTTTTTCTCAAACTCTGCACCTGCCCTGACAGTTAGACAGAAATCAGTGCATTGCAGACACTTCGCCTCTTCTCCTTATAATTATCCAATTAAAAGCCATTTGCTTTGCTTGTTTCCAAAGGTCAAACTGGTTTCTACTGCTGACCCCCCGAGGCCTGTAATTGAGGCCTATAAATATTAGGAAGCAACAAACGCAGAAAATATTTTGAATGAAGCTTGAAGAAGTTGGTGAAAAGTTATTACCGAAGTGACTTCTGGGCCTCTGAGGCCCAGAGTTGGGACTTAGAGCAACTGGGGAGCCGAGCTGAGAGTGAAACTTTGCCAACTTCTCAAACTTTACCTACAAGTGTAACTTCAGAGTCTATGGGCTGAAGGTGATTCATGTTACACATTCCCAGAGACATATTTTTGGGAGATTGCAGTAGTAGCCCTGTGCAGTTTTGGCTGACCTTGTAAATTCATCCCTACAGCCACCTTATGGTTACACAGTTACTAATCACATAGTCAAGATGTACCTAAATGATTTATGCTGTTCATCTTCCCTTAAGCTGTCAGAGCAGAAAGAAATGCATGTCATTATTATTATTATTATTATTATTATTATTATTTAATCTTTAGTGAGATTCACAGCCTTTGAGGCTGGTTAATAGCTCAGCAGCTCGAGTCCTAACCAAGGACCTAGGAACTGTTAAGGTATCGTCGGAGGATGTAAGCTGTTCCAAGTAAGGTGGTTTTTTGTAGAGTCAAAATGTTCAAGTCCGGCAAATTTAGAATTTCTAAATAGCGGGGTAGCCCTTTGGGTATTGCTCCAAGGGCTCCAATTACAATCGGGACAACACACGATTTCTTTTTCCAGTCGCTCAACTTCAATTTGCAAATCTCGGTACTTTGTGATTTTTTCTTGCTGCTTATCTTCAATCCGTGCATCACCAGGTATTGCAATGTCAATGAACCATACTTTTTTTCTTTTCAACTATTGTTATGTCAGGTGTGTTGTGGACCAAGTGCCTGTCAGTCTGAATCCTAAAGTCCCACAAGATCTTGAGTTTCTCATTCTCTAAAACTTTCTCAACCTGATGTTCCCAGTGATTTTTGCTGTACTCAAATCCAAACTTCTGGCACAATTTCCAGTGAATGATCTTAGCAACCCGGTCATGGCGTTGTAGGTAGTCAGTTTGTGAAATTTTGCTGCACCCACTGATCAGGTGGTCGACTGTCTCATCTTTCTCATTGCAGAGGCGGCATTTGCTGTTGGTGGTAACATGTTGAATTTTTGCCTTCATGCAGTTTGTGGCTAGGGCTTGTTCTTGAGCTGCCAAAATAAAGCTTTCTGTTTCTTTTTTCAGTACTCCTTATCTTAACCAGTTCCAAGTTAGTTTCTGGTCTTTTCAAGTATTGGCCATGCAGAGCTTTGTGTTTCCAATTTTCAGCTCGCTGCTCAATTACTTCTTTCTTATATTCTGCTTTTGTTTTAGTTGTCTTTAAAAGGCCTCCTTTATTTACTTCCTTAATCATTGGTTCTTCACTTTTCTGGATGTAATCATTCAAGCTGCATTTTTCTTCTTCCACAGTCTGCTTTACTTGTAGGAGTCCTCGACCACCCTCTGCTCTTGGTAAATATAATCGGTCAACATCACTTTTAGGGTGCAAGGCATGATTCGTTGTCATAAGCTTCCTTGTTTTTCTGTCCAAATTGTCTAACTCCATCTGGGTCCAGTCAATTATTCCTGCAGAGTATCTAATCACAGGTATAGCCCAGGTATTTATGGCTTTTATGATGTTTCCTCCCCTCAATTTGGACATTAATATCTTATGAATTCACCAAATGTACTTGGCTGAAGTTAATTCCTTGACTTTATTATGCATTAAGTCAGAGGCTTCTAAAATCCCCAAGTACTTGTAGCCTTCTTCTGATTTTACTGC
This sequence comes from Arizona elegans, assembly GCA_022577455.1. Taxonomy (NCBI): domain Eukaryota; kingdom Metazoa; phylum Chordata; class Lepidosauria; order Squamata; family Colubridae; genus Arizona; species Arizona elegans. Next base: position 21,931,494 of record JAKOOJ010000012.1, read on the forward strand.
CTTTATCATTTCTTCATTCTCTAGTTCTATTCCATCCTCTTCTATGATTTTGCCTGCTTTGGTTGCTATTGTTGCACATTTGTCAATTCCAAACTGCATACCAATGTCTTGGCTGAATTCTTTTGTGTTTTCAATTAATAAATTCAGTTGTTTTCAATTAATAAATTCAGATTATTATTATTATTATTATTATTATTATTATTATTATTATTATTATTATTTAGACTTCTATACTGCTTCATAGTACTTTATAGCCTTCTCAAAGCGGTTTACAAAGTTAGCATATAGCATATTGCATATTAGCATATTCGCCGAACCACGCGCCACTGCTGCTACCGGTTCGCCTGAACTGGTGCGAACCGGTAGCATTTCACCACTGTTGTATCTGTCCTGTGTGGTATTTGCAGTTACATTGGCCCCCAGAAGGCAGTGGCTGACAAATTGCAACATTGTTAAGAATATCAGGAGTATGTGGTCACATGTTCTTCTATGGAGCTCAAATCCTTTGCAGGGAATTGAATTATGAACTTTTACACTTTAAACATATGGTGCCTGAACAATATTACAATAATCCAATACGTATCCTAGTTTTGGCATTCAGCATTCTTGGTGTCAGAATAATATTTACCATCTAGATCCGTGCCAGTCCGGCTTCAGGCCTGGGTACAGCACGAAGACTGCATTGGTCGCATTGGTGGATGATCTTTGGAGGGCCTGGGACAGGGGTTGTTCCTCTGTTCTAGTCCTGTTAGACCTCTCAGATGGTTTTGATACCATTGACCATGGTATCGTGCTGTGCCGGCTGGGGGGATTAGGGGTGGGAGGCACCGTGCTGCAGTGGTTCTCCTCCTATCTCTCTGACCGGTCGCAGTCTGTGTTGACAGGGGGGCAGAGGTCGACCCCGAGGCCCCTTATATGTGGGGTGCCACAAGGATCGGTCCTCTTGCCCCTTCTATTCAACATTTATGTGAAGCCGCTGGGTGAGATCATCCGTGGTTTTGGGGTGAAGTACCATCAGTACGCTGATGACACCCAGCTGTACATCTCCACCCCAGACCACCCCAATGATGCCCTCAAGGTGATGTCCCGGTGCCTGGAGGTCGTACGGATCTGGATGGGGAGGAACAAACTCAGACTCAACCCATCCAAGACCGAGTGGCTGTGGATGCCGGCATCCCAATATAGCCAGGTGGTGCCATCGCTGGCTATTGGGGGCGAGTCGTTGGCCCCCACAGATGGGGTTCACAACTTGGGCATCCTCCTGGACTCGTGGCTGTCTTTAGAAGAGCATATGATGGCCGTGGCCAGGAGGACTTTTTATCAGGTTCGCCTGATTCGCCACTTGCGTCCCTTTCTGGATCGGGACTCGTTACGCACGGTCACTCACGCCCTTGTCACCTCATGCCTGGATTACTGTAATGCTCTCTACATGGGGCTCCCCTTGAGAAGTACCCGGAGGCTCCAACTGGTCCAGAATGTGGCTGCGTGGGTGGTGATGGGAGCAATGTGGCGCTCTCATGTAACCCCCCTCCTGCACGAGCTGCACTGGCTCCTGGTGGTCTTCCGGGTGCGCTTCAAGGTTTTGGTTACTATCTTTAGAGCGCTCCATGGCTCAGGACCAGGGTACTTACGAGACCGCCTCCTGCCACCAATAGCCTCTCACCGACCAGTTCGCTCCCATAGAGAGGGACTCCTCAGGGTGCCGTCGGCCAAACAATGTTGACTGACGGCCCCCAGGGGGAGAGCCTTTTCTGTGGGGGCACCTACCATCTGGAACGGGCTTCCCCCGGAGTTATGAAACATCCAAGACTTACGCATATTCCGCCGTGCCCTGAAAACGTTTCTATTCCAACAAGCTGGTCTGGCCTAACTCTCCCTTTTTAATTGGCTTTTAAATTGGCTTTTAAATCGGGTTTTAGACCTCTTTTAGATAAATTTGGATGTTTTAATCTTTGAGCCAAATTACTTAATCTGTTTTTTAATAGTTTTTAACTTCTATATGTATTTGTAATTATTATGGCTGTTCACCGCCCTGAGTCCTTCGGGAGTAGGGCGGTATACAAATATGAAAAATAAATAAATAAATAAATAAATAAAGTATTTAAAGGAAAGATTAGCAAACATTAATTAAAAGTAAGATCCCAGTGAGCTGTGGTGATCCAGACCTTTTCTAAAAAATCTTGTTGAAAACCTTGAATTGCTGCTTCTACAATCAGCATTCCAATCCAGAATGAACTAGTCTCTGAACCGTAAACAAAGACATTGACTTGCCTCCATTTGTAATATTGTTCAAATGCTAAAAGTATGTGATGCACACAAAAGTATGTGTTCCACTTAGTGGAACACTTTGATAGATAACTGTGCAAATGCCATTCCTTAACATTAAAGAAGACATTGTCATCCTGAACCTCTCCCCCTCGTCAGTTTCTGGAGCAAGGAGACCAACCAAGGTCCACTTGAAATGAAGGAGCAGCTTGACCATTCCTGGGTACTGGACTCCTTCAGCAGGGAGCGTCGAGTAGAAGAAAGGAAACTGAGTTTTATCCCTCAGAATTTGGGAAGCAAAACTGTAACTTATCTGAAAAGAATGGAAGACAGTAGTGTTTTAATTTGAACAAGTGAAATACAGGTTCTATCATTTCTGGGTAGACTGAATGCGACCACATGTTTGTTGGACCCGTGCCCCTCCTGGTTAGTGCTGGCTTCCTGGGAGGTGACGCGAGGCTGGCTCCAGGGGATTATAAATGTTTCATTGGGTGAGGGTGTCTTTCCCGCCGCCTTGAAATAGGCGGTGGTGAGACCTCTCCTCAAGAAGCCTTCCCTGGACCCAGTATTGACTAACTATCATCTAGTCTCCAACATTCGCTTTGTGGCAAAGGTTGTCGAGAGTGTGGTTGCACGACAGCTCTCCCAGTACCTGGATGAAACGACGTATCTAGATCCGTTCCAGTTGGGCTTCAGGCCTGGGTACAGCATGGAAACGGCATTGGTCGTGTTGGTGAATGATCTCTGGAGGGCTCAGGACAGGGGGTGCTCCTCTGTCCTGGTCCTGTTAGATCTCTCAGTGGCTTTTGATACCATCGACCATGATATTATGCCGCACCGGTTGGAAGAGTTGGGGGTGGGAGGCACCGTACTATGGTGGTTCTCCTCCTTTCTCTCTGACCGGTCACAGTCTGTGTTGACAGGGGGGCAGAGGTCGACCCCAAGGCCCCTTATATGTGGGGTGCCACAAGGATCGGTCCTCTCGCCCCTTTTGTTCAACATTTATGTAAAGTCGCTGGGCGAGATCATCCATGGTTTCTGGGTGGAGTACCATCAGTACGCTGACGACACCCAGCTGTACATCTCCACCCCAGACCACCCCAACGATGCCCTTGAAGTGATGTCCCGGTGCCTGGAGGCCGTACGGATCTGGATGGGGAGAAACAAGCTCAGGCTCAACCCATCCAAGACCAAGTGGCTGTGGTTTCCGACGTCCCGATATAGTCAGCTGGTGCCATCGCTGACTATTGGGGGCGAATCATTGGCCCCCACGGAAAGGGCTCGCAACTTGGGCGTCCTCCTGGATTCACGGCTGTCTCTAGAAGAGCACCTGACGGCCATGGCCAGGAGGATTTTTCATCAGGTTCGCCTGATTCGCCAGTTGCGTCCCTTTCTAGATCGGGACTCCTTACGCACGGTCACTCATGCCCTCGTCACCTCCCGTCTGGACTATTGTAACACTCTCTACATAGAGCTCCCCTTAAGGAGCACTCGGAGGCTCCAACTGGCGCAGAGTGCGGCCACGCGGGTGGTGACGGGAGCAACGTGGCACTCCCATGTAACACCTCTCCTGCGTGAGCTACACTGGCTCCCGGTGGTCTTCTGAGTGCGCTTCAAGGTTTTGGTTATAACCTTAGAGCACTAATTAGAAGATAATTAAGGGACTGGAGGCTAAAACATATAGAGAACAGTTGCAGGAACTGGGTATGTCTAGTTTAATGAATAGAAGGACTAGGGGAAACATGATAGCAATGTTCCAATATCTCAGGAGCTGCTACAAAGAAGAGGGAGTCAAGCTATTCTCCAAAGCACCTGACGGCAGGACAAGAAGCAATGGATGGAAACTAATCAAGTAGAGAAGCAACTTAGAACTCAGGAGAAATTTCCTGACAGTTAGAACAATTAATCAGTGGAACAATTTGCCTCCAGAAGTTGTGAATGCTCCAACACTGGAAGTTTTTAAGAAGAGATTGGATAACCGTTTGTCTGAAATGGTATAAGGTTTCTTGCCTATGCAGGGGGTTGGACTAGAAGACCTCCAATATCCCTTCCAACAATGTTTCATTTCATTTTGTTTTGTTTCGTTTCTACCCTTCTCTTCTCTTCTCTTCTCTTCTCTTCTCTTCTCTTCTCTTCTCTTCTCTTCTCTTCTCTTCTCTTCTCTTCTCTTCTCTTCTCTTCTCTCCTCTCCTCTCCTCTCCTCTCCTCTCCTCTCCTCTGTTCTATTCTATTCTATTCTATTCTATTCTATTCTATTCTATTCTATTCTATTCTATTCTATTCCAATCCCTTCTCTTCTCTTCTCTTCTCTTCTCTTCTCTTCTCTTCTCTTCTAATTATGAAGGTTCTATCTAGCGGAAGAGAATAACCCAAGCAAACACATCTCCTTCCTGGCAAATTTCCATACTGTGTATCTCTGTACCTGTATACAAGAACACAATACTCCACTGAAATGAGTAGAAAGCAATGAAAGACCATAATGACCAGACATGTCCCTACAAAAGCTTCTTCATTGCAGGGAGTAGAATATTTTTTTCATTAGGACCAGATGTTTGGATTGATGGGTCTCAAATAAAATAGCATCTCCCTTTTTGTCCTTTTCAGATCAGCTACAGTTACTTTTCTCAGATTTTGAGTGACAAAACTCAGTTTCCTTTCTTCTACTCAGTGCTTCCTGCTGAAAGAATCCTATACCCAGGGATGGTCAAGCTGCTTCTCCATTTCAGGTGGACCTTGGTTGGTCTGATTGCTCCAGACACTGAGAATGGACAAAGTTTCATGAGGACCTTGACTGCCATGCTGATACAGAATGGCATTTGTCCAGTTTTATTTCAAACCTTTCCCAGAACGTTTCAGAACCTGATTTTAAATTATGAGTCATTCCACAATTGGAGAAAAGTCAACATCTTTATTTTCAATGCAGACTATACTTCAATCAAAACAGGATTTGATATTTTAATTATGATCTATGAATCCTTTAGTGAATCACTTAGAGGAAAAGTCCTGCTCACCACCATCCGCTGGGACTTCACTATTTATTTGATGGAAGAGGACTTTCCCCTTCAATACATCCATAGCACTTTTTCCTTTCTGATGAGCAACATTAAACTGCTAGACTATCGTACATTTTGGAAGTTGTATTTTTCTGCAAGACACTTCGCAAGGAACACCTTCCTGTGTTCCTACGCCAAGGATGCCTTTTCGGTGAAAGATTTTCAACGGTGTAGACAGAAAAAAGAACTGGAGGCAATGAGGAAAGAGGAGATTGACCAGATCCTGACTCTGGATAACTATTTCATTTACAACACAATTTGGGCTGTGGCATGAGCCTTGAATGCAGCTTATTTATCCAGATCTAGATCCAGGAGGACAGTATTCAAAGATGGTAAAAAGCTGAAAACTCCAATGTTGAAGTCATGGCAGGTATTTCGTTTCAATTTCTTGCTCTCCCTTTTGCATCTGTTTCACTCAGCTCATTTTTTTTTTTTAAATTTGATTTATGTGCCGCCCTTCTCCGGAGACTCAGGGCGGCTTACAATGCGTTAAGCAATAGCCTTCATCCTTTTGTATATTTTATACAAAGTCAGCTTATTGCCCCCACAAACTGGGTCCTCATTTCACCTACCTTAGAAAGGATGGAAGGCTGAGTCAACCTTGAGCCTTGGAGAGATTCGAACCAGCAGAAATTGCAGGCAGCTGTGTTAATAACAGGGTGCGTAGACCACTGTACTATCAAGGCTCTTTTGCAGTATATTCTTTCTTAACACCTTCTTAATGAATATATATTTTTCTATTTTTTCCTTTGACTTTTTTTTTACAAGAATATTAAGGTGGCCAACACAGTCTAACAAAAAGTATTGCCTGACTTAGGCCATCTAATACAGGTAGTCCTCGACTTACAAACACAATTGAGCCCAAACTTTATGTTGCCCCATTTTACGACTTTTCTTGCTCACATTTGTTTGTTTGTTTTTTGAAAAATATTTTTTGTTGTTTTTTCCAAACATAAACATAAAATAAATCTTTTAAGAACGAAGTCTTGATCCGGTCATAGATAGGTACAATCACTTACATTCCTTTAGCAAGCTCTATTCCCAATTTCCTCATTACATCTTTTAAAATTAAAAATCAAAACTCAAATTTTTAACACAAATTCTAACATCTTATTCTAAACCAGTCTGTTGTATCACCAAAACCTTAATTTCCAAATAAACTCTACTCATTTTTTACATCCAATTATCAATCAAAATTCTATCTAGTTTAATTCCCTCCCTTACATCTTTTAACATAAAAATCAAAAACACAAATTTTAAAAATGTTCTAACATCTTGATCTAAATATTTACCTTACATTTTATCACCACAAATCTTAATTCCCAAATATGTACAACTCTATTTTTATTTCAACTTATAAATCAAAATTTTATCTATATTCCTTAATCTCTAGACCCATTTCAACAAATCTTTAAGTCTTAGACTTTAACAATTACACTTAATTCTTTTTTTTAATTTGTCATCTAATATACATTTCAATTTACACAGATTTATCTCATACTCGTTTCGCTTCATTTAAGTTATCTTCCAACATATTCTTTTTCACCCCGTATTATTTTAGGTATTATCCAATATATTCTCCTCTATATCTCTAACTATTTGTTTGGCTGATTTTCAGCATAATCTCCTCCATATCTCCACCTATTTTTTGGCTGATTTCCAGCATATTTTGTTTTGGCTGATTTCCAGAATATTCTCCTCCATACCTCCAAATATTGTTTGGCTGATTTCCAGCATGTTTTGTTTTGGCTGATTTCCAGCATATTCTCCTCCATACCTCCAAATGTTCTTGCTGAAATATGCTGATTTCCAGCATATTTTGTTTTGGCTGATTTCCAGCATATTCTCCTCTACCTATCCAATTCTTGTTTGGCTGATATCCAGCATATCTTATTTTAACTGTTTTCTTTTCAATATATTTAATCTGTTATTTAACTTTTTCCTAACATACTCTTCCAGAATGACTCCCACCATATTTCTTAATATTTCTAGCATACATTGAATTCAATCACAATTGTATATCTTGTTTTATCATCCAATAATACATTAATCATTCAAATTTAATCATATTTACCATTCTCAACTTTGTTTACAATTTAAAATTAAAACATATTATATCAGACATATTCTCTTCTTGTTCTCTCATAATTTAATAAATTTTCTTAGGTTTATCTCGTATTAATATATACTCTTGTATTTTTATAAAGATCTCATTTTTACTACCTTTGCATCAATTTTCTATTTTAATTACCTTCTGTTATTCTCCATCTTTATTATTCTATAAGCACTTCCTGTTTATATTTAAAAGTCATTTAAACATTTGAACATTTAAACATCACATTTTTAATTTTTTCTATTTTATTTCTTCATTTCCCTATCTGTCCATAAGCATTCCACTTCAAAATCCATGTTTCCATGTTTAAAACTCTATAAATCACTTTAATTCTTTTGTAACATCTGTTCCAAATAAAGTCCATTAGCTTCTCTTCTTTTGTTCCTGAGCCACTTCTTTTGTTCCTGCACCAATTAGTTTCGATTTTAATAGTTCCATTATATTTCTTCTTTATTTATCAAATCACCCATAGCCAGAATAGGAATCTCCAAAATCCAAAAGTCCATAGTTATTTTCAAAAATCCAAACCAAATAGCAAGTCAAAATATTTCTTTTTCAAACAGAAGGTGAGTCTCCACAATCCACACTTTCACTTAGTCACAGCAATCTCCATTTTGTATCCATTATGTAACCATCCATTTATCTCTCTTCTTTTAACTTTTAAAGGTGGTAAATCCATAATTATCACTTTTTACTTTTTCTTTTTCCAAGAATCAAATCAATTCCAATTTAAAGAAAAACCCAATTTTCTAGTATATTAATAATCAATTCTACCAAGTCAGCCTGTACCAAGGCAAATTTCTTACTGGGTCTTTGTTTTCTCTTATTACTTTATCAGATCTTCATGCCCCACAAATCTACAGCCGCTATTTGAAGCTGGGGGTCTTATTGATAAAAGTCCATACTCAAGTATTGCTTCCCGCCAGGGTTGGTGTCACTCACCCGGCTTCGAAGTACCTTGTTCTTTCTTCTTTCCTCCTGCACAATTCTTTTCTTGGCTTGTCGTGGCTTCATGGCAGCTGCCATGGCTGCCGCCCCCCACTGCTGACTCAGAGGGTTCCCTCTGGCTTCCGAGGAACTTGCCTTTCCTCTTGGCCGTCCGAGGCACCTTCCCCCATCCCTGCAGGACGAGTTCGGTCCGAAGACCCATCGGCAGCTGTTTGTCAGTCGGGGTTTTCGCGGGACTCATCAGAACTATTTCCCTGACTGCATCACCGAGACACCAAACCGGAAGTCCTCTTGCTCACATTTGTTAAATGAATCGCTGCACTTGTTAAATTAGTCATACAGTTGTTGTGAATCTGGCTTCGCCATTGACTTTGCTTGTTGGAAAATGGTAAAAGGTGATCCCAAGAACTCAGGACACTGCAACCATCATAAATATGAGTCAGTTGTCAAGCATCTGAATGTAAATCACATGACCAGGTAGTACAGGGGATGCTGCCATGGCCATAAGTGTGAAAAATGGTCATAAGCCATTGTAACTTCGAATGGTCACTAAGTGAACTGTTGTAAGTCGAGGATTACCTTTACTTTTGACCCCCTCATTTTTCGGACTACCACTCTGCCCTAAGGTAGTGTTTGCCCCAGATGTCTATGGAGATTCTCAGTCATTCAGGTCATGGCTGTCCAATGGTTTGAAAGAGGGGGTCAAAGAAGCAATCTAGAATAGAATAACAGAGTTGGAAGAGACATTGGAGGTCCTCTAGTCCAACCCCCTGCTTAGGCAGGAAACCCTACACCACTTCAGACAAATGGTTATCCAACATCTTCTTAAAAACTTTCAGTGTTGGAGCATTCACAACAAGGCAAGTTGTTCCACTGATTAATTGTTCTAACTGTCAGGAAATTTTTCCTTAATTCTGGATTGCTTCTCTCCTTAATTAGTTTCCACCCATTGCTTCTTGTCCTGCCCTCTGATACTTTGGAGAATAGTTTTACACCCTGTCTTTGTGGCAACCCCTGAGATATTGAAATTCTGCTGTCATGTCTCCCCTAGTCCTTCTTTTCATTAAACTAGACATACCCAATCTACATTAAGATTGAACAAACCTCTCTCAACAGAGGGGTAGAGATATTTATTTATTTACTTATTGATTGATTGATTGATTGATTGATTGATTGATTGATTGTAATTTGTCAAACAGAAACAAAAACAGGAATAATATAAAAATACAATGACAGGGACGATAGGCTCGTTAGTGCACTTATGCATGCCCCCTCTACAGACCTCTTAAGTATGAAGTGAGGTCCATTTGTGACTAAAACTGTGAAAATTTGTAGCTGAGACAATTGAATCAGGTAGAGCATTCCAGACTTTGACAACTTTATTATGAAAATCGTATTTTTTTACAGTCAAGTTTAGAACGATTTACATTGAATTTAAAGTGGTTGTTCGTGCGCGTATTATTGCGATTAAAACATTTACAGGTAAAACATTACTACGTACAATTTTGTATGCAATACCTAAGTCTGACCACAATCGACACAATTCCAAGGTATCCAATCCAAGAATTTTGAGCCTAGTAGCATAGGGAATTCTATTATGTACAGGAGAGTGCAAAGCTTTTCTCGTAAAGTACTTTTGAACCCGCTCAATTGTACTAATGTCAGCTTTATGGGAGGGATTCCAAACAGCTGAACAATTCTCTAAGATTGGTCTAGCGCAGTCTACCGGTTCTGTGGGTGTGGCTTGGTGGACATGGTTTGGTGGGCGTGGCAGGGGAAGGATACTATAAAATCTCCATTCCCTCCCAATCAGCTGGGACTTGGGAGGCAGAGAATAGATGGGGGTGGGGCCAGTCAGAATTTTTACTACCGGTTCTCCAAACTACTCAAAATTTCCACTACCAGTTCTCCAAACTGGCCAGAACCTGCTGAAACCCACCTCTGGTCTACCGTAAGTTTTATAAATTCTAGTTAGTAATACAATGTTTCCAGAAAAGAAGCTTCGTAGAATTAAGTTTTACAACTCTTAGTGCTTTTTTAGCAACAGTGATACAGTGAACTTTGAAGCATAGATCGTCAGAGATAAGTACACCTAGGTCCTTAACGAAGTGAGGGTCATCTGCTAGATCAATACTCCCTAGCTTATACTTGACATTCTGATTATGTTTAGCAATATGTAAGACAGAGCATTTATTAATCGAATAATTAATATGACACCACCGATGTCCTGCTTACAAAACAGTCCTTTCAGCCGTTCCAAGAAGGTTCCACACCCATTTGCACCATTCGGGTGACCCTGAGGGCACAGATAAACCTCCAAGTGGCCTCAATGACTCCCAGAAAGAGTGCTAATGACCAGATGACTGCAGGGAATATAAATCCTTCCATTCGCCATCATTGCCAGAACTGAAGAAGCTTCTTGGATGTGAAGAGAAATGCCTTCAAGCAAAAACAAAGGAAGTCCAGTTGCCTTTTGAAAAAGCACCTATGGGACATTTGCCCCAAATGGAGGTCCTTCCTTGGCTAAGACCCCCTTTGAGTCTTCTTCTCTTGCTCTGAAGATGACCCTCAATAGCATCAGAATCATCAAAAGCTCTCGTCAACAGCAGCAAATGAAGCTAAGAAGCTCCTTTGGACCAAAGAGCTAAGTGAACTGAGGCCAGGTCTGAAGGTCAAGGGTTGGACTGGGAATAAGTATAGAAGAACCAAGAATGAAGAATGTTCCATAAAACTGCAAGCAGGTGACCTTAACTGGTAAAATAAATAATCCTTTACAGTGAAGATCCGAGGTCTATCCTCCATGCCAAGTGACCCAACTACTACCTCAATGAATTTAATAAGGATAACATACTAATAGAAGAAAGGCACCCATAGTAATCCTCAAAGCAAGCCAAGATGCTTCTCATAATGTGCTGTCCATTGATCTGGAAATCTCTTGTTTACGGTATTGGTTCTTTGCAGGAAATTCTATTTCATTTTGGCTTCAGTGGCAGATGTTTTTCTGTGTGCTTGTGCACATTTTCTTTAGGGTTTTAAATTTGGACCCCAGTAGCACATCTGCATGTCTCCTTTCTAGATTTCCCATTGGTTTCCCAAACTCAGCCGTGAGAATTATGAACAGGAAGAGACAAAGCATATCTGTTCACCCTACTGGTTTTGAAAGGAATTGCAAGTTTCCTGGGATATTTTTCATGGTTTTTATTCTGTGTTCCTCAGTATATTTGCTTCATTTCTGTGTGCAAATGTAAGGATTCTTGTTGTAGAGAGTTCTTTCTAAACATCACTCGTTTTCTCTTCTATTCCAGCTTCATTCTTTCCTTCAAACTTCTCAGTTTTATAATAATTGCATCAATGGGGTATATTTGAATGAGAAAGGAGAGCTGGTAGCAGACCTTGCCATGATAAATTGGATGATATTAGCCAATAAGTCTGTCAGCAGAGTAATATTTGGGGATCTAGGAAGACCGGGATTCTTGGATGTAAAGTTTACAATCAAGGATAAAGCTCTTGCAAAGATGGAACTGTTGAAGAAGGTGGGAGAAAATACGTCATTCAGCTCTTTCTGAAAGTCTTATCAGGAAGATTCCACTGTTGGGGTAGGGACAGAAATAGGTTTCCTATTATATGTATATTTATTTTGTTTTATCAAGAAGAATAAAATGGAAAATGGAAAAACAGAAAGACATACATCTAACACTAACACTACTACTACAACAAAAAATGTGTAGAAAATGGGGGGGAATGATCCTTACATCAAATAAATTTAACATTAAACATAAAGAATCCATCCCAAAGTTGACTCAGTTTTCCAATCCTTCCGAAGTGGGTAAAATGAGGACCCAGATTGTTGGGGGCAATATGATGACTCTGTACACTGCTTAGAGAGGGCTGTAAAAGCATTGTAAAGCACTATATAAGTCTCAGTGTTATTGCTATCCCAGCTAGATGCTGAAAAAAAAACAACTGATAAATTCTCCTCCCCTTTACATAATGGGTCTATGAAAATTGCAAGCTTTCCCATCCCTATTTAACAAAAATACTATATTAAATAAACAGATATTCCAGGTGAGGGAATCTTTATCCGATATTCAAATCGACCCAACATCTGATCATAATATATATATAAAAGATAATAAAAAAGTCAATAGGTTAGCACAAATATTACAATAATTTTCAAATCCCTCTGTTAACCATCTGTTATTGTATTTAACATGTAGAAAGTCCCCAGTTAAGCTAACTAGTCCATTGTCTCTCATCAAAGTAAATAATTTCACCATCTCTGCTAATTCAATTTTAAAATCCATCCTTCAACAGTCGTCATCTTGTTGCCTTTCAAGAGATTGGCAAGTACAATCCTCACAGTGGTCACCATTTGCAGATGTCATCTCTATTTTCCAAAGCAGTCAACAACTTTGGTTCAGTGATCCACGAGAAATATGTTCCTTAACTAGTCCAGTGAATTGTTTATCCGTGAATTAAATCACGAGGCAACATGATTCGTTTCACCAAGGCAGAGAATCCCTCCAAATTTCCCTCGAGTATGCAAATAGAAAATTTAAAGTAAATTTGTACTGTGGGAAAAATTACAAGAGAAAATAAATAGGAGAACAACAAGAGGTTTGATGAGTTCCAGGTTGTTCAAAGGCTTCACACTTAGTAAAGCTAAACCTTGAACTGGAGATTCCCAAATCCTTCTTCCTTTGCTATTTTTCCAAAATACGCTCATTTTCAGTGTTCTTTTCCTCTCTCTATTCAGCCTCTTCCTCCTTCCAGGTGTGTGGAAAGCTGTCCTCAGGGATTCATGAAGGTGGCTCAGGAGGGGAAGCCCATCTGCTGCTACAACTGTCATCTTTGTGCAGAAGGAACCATCTCCACCATGGAAGGTAGGTGACAGAAGAAGAAAAAGCAGACTTTCAGGAGGACCAGATACCCTGACCCATGAAAGTGCATTTTGAAAGACTTGGCTTTTTTAAAAAAATATCTTCATAAATTATAAATTTATTTCATAGATTTTTTTCATATGGAAAAATCATTTAATGTCCTACTGAAGTAGGACATTAAATGATACAGTACAAGTGAGGCTTGACTATCATGAAAGATGTGGCATCTCTTGTTCTTTATCATTTACAATGAAACTTTCAATGAAACAGAGGCTCAAGATCCAGAAGGAACTTGAAAGATTTGGACACTGAGCTCTAGACAAGCAAAATGCAGGAACACCTTTTGATATCCTCACTCCACATCCAGCTCATCCTGAAAAGCAGCTCCATCTACCTTTGTTTGTTCCATGGAAAAAGTAGTCTTTTTCACTTCTGCTGATAGAAGTACTTTATTCCTTTAGAAGAGCACTTGACGGCCGTGACCGGGAGGATTTTTCATCAGGTTCGCCTGATTCGCCAGTTGCGTCCCTTTCTGGATCGGGACTCGTTACGCACGGTCACTCATGCCCTCGTCACCTCCCGTCTGGACTATTGTAACGCTCTCTACATGGGGCTCCCCTTGAGGAGCACTCGGAGGCTCCAACTGGCGCAGAGTGCGGCCGCGCGGGTGGTGATGGGAGCAACGTGGCGCTCCCATGTAACACCTCTCCTGCGCGAGCTGCACTGGCTCCCGGTGGTCTTCCGAGTGCGCTTCAAGGTTTTGGTTATCACCTTTAGAGCGCTCCATGGCTTAGGACCTGGCTATTTGCGAGATCGCCTGCTACCACCAATAGCGTCCCACCGACCAGTACGCTCCCATAGAGAGGGCCTCCTCAGGGTGCCATCAGCCAATCAATGTAGGCTGGTGGCCCCCAGGGGGAGGGCCTTCTCGGTGGGGGCTCCCACCCTCTGGAATCAGTTGCCCCCAGAGATAAGGAGAATCCATGACCTCAATGCCTTCCATCGTTCCCTTAAAACCCATCTTTTCCAGCAAGCCGGGTTGGCTTAAGAAGAAATTTTTAAATTCTTTTAATCAGTCGGTGATTTCTTAACTTTCGGGCCAAAATTTATATATATTTTTAAATGTTTTTTTAATATTTGTATTCTATGTTTTTTATCTTGGCTGTACACCGCCCTGAGTCCTCAGGGAGAAGGGCGGTATATAAATTGGAAATTAAATTAAATTAAATTAAATTATAAAGCCATCATCCATTTCTATTAATTAAAGAACAGTTGAAAAATGGACTTGGTGCTTTTAAATTTTTTAAATAGAATGCTAAAGTATCAAATGCTATTTCTAGAATTAGTAACTAATTAGTAATTAGTAGGAGAACACCTACCCAAAATTCACTTTATTGTTATTTTGACATCACATGTTCTTTTGTATTCAGATCTGGCCTGAGGAAAATAATGTAGCATTTGGGAAAAAAGATGAAGCCCAGCAACCCACCACTGGAGGTTAAGATGGAGAAGACCTGCACAGCCACCATGTACTTCCCTTTGGTGCTCAGGTAGCTGGGCACAAAGGACACCCAAACACTGCAGAAGACCAGCATACTGAAGGTGATCAACTTGGCTTCATTGAAGGCTGCAGGAAGATTCCTGGACAGGAAAGCCACTGTGAAGCAGATGGCAGCCAGGAAACCCATGTAACCAAGGGCAGAGTAAAACATGATGACAGACCCTTCGTTGCATTGTAGGATGATCTCTTTGGATTGAGAATGCATGTCAGTGTCAGGAAAAGGGGGATAAGTAGCCAACCAAATGCTGCAGATGACTACTTGGACACCAGAACAACAAAGGATGAGGAAGTTGGCCAGGCTCTTCCCTAACCATCTCTGAACTTTATTCCCTGGTTTTGTGGCCAAGAAGGCTAACACCACAGTGACTGTTTTGGCCAAGACTGAAGAAATGGCAATGGAGAAGATGATGCTGAAGGCCATTTGTTGGAGAAGGCAAGTTGGTTTTGTTGGCCGGCCAATGAACAGGAAGGAAGTTAAGAAGGAAAGCAGGAGAGAAGAAAGGAGGATGTAGGAGAGGTCCCGATTGTTGGCTTTTACAATAGGTGTTTCCAGGAATTTAAGGAAGATCCCCAAGACAAAGCCTGTGGTTAAAGAGAGGAACAAGGCAATGGAAGTCAGGATGATCCCCAGATTTTCCTTATAAGAAAGGTAGTTTATAATTTTTGGAATACAGTGATCCCGATTGCTGTTTGGGTGTTGATCTTCTGGACATTTGGCACATTTTCCTGCATCTGAAAAAGAACAAGACATGTCCTTCAATGAAACATGTCCTTCAATGAAATGCATTTTGTGGGTGAAACTATGGTTCCTGTCAATGATTTATGTGGATGAAGTCACTATCTTTCTTCATTTTCCTCCAGCTAGTTCTTAATACTGTTATTCTTTTCTTTTTCTTTTTTTTAATGTCATAATTACATCTGTGAACTTCTGAGGGAAGGAGGGAAGGAGGGAGGGAGTACCAAGGAAAGAAGAAAGATCCAGTTTTACACTGCTGGACTTGTTGAAAATTGAAGTTCAGCCTTTTGTCAGTGCTTCAGAGGATGAAGGAGTCCCTTTTCTACAATGGAATAAAGTACTTCTATCAGCAGAAGTGAAAAAGACTACTTTTTCTACGGAACAAACATTCCAAAGAGCAGATGGAGCTGCTCTTTGGGATGAGCTGTATATGGAGTGAGGATATCAAAAGGTGTTCCTGCATTTTACTTGTCTAGGGCTCAGTGTCCAAATCTGTCAAGCTCCTTCTGGATCTTGAGCCTGTTTCATTGAAAGTTTCATTGTAAATGATAAAAAACAAGAGATGCCACATCTTCATAATAGTCAAGCTTCACTTGTACTGTATCATTTAATGTCCTATCTCAGTTTAGCCTCAAGGCTTTTTCATATGAAAAAAATCTATGAAATAAATTTATGATTTATGAAGACATTTTTTAAAAAAATCCAAGTCTTTCAAAATTTCAAGGTATCTGGTCCTCCTGAAAGTCTGCTTTTTCTTCTTCTGTCACCCACCTTCCATGGTGGAGATGGTTCCTTCTGCACAAAGACGACAGTTATAGCAGCAGATGGGCTTCCCCTCCTGAGCCACCTTCATGAATCCCTGAGGACAGCTTTCCACACACCTGGAAGGAGGAAGAGGCTGAATAGAGAGAGGAAAAGAACACTGAAAATGAGCGTATTTTGGAAAAATAGCAAAGGAAGAAGGATTTGGGAATCTCCAGTTCAAGGTTTAGCTTTACTAAGTGTGGAGCCTTTGAACAACCTGGAACTCATCAAACCTCTTGTTGTTTTCCTATTTATTTTTGCTTGTTATTTTTTCCACAGTACAAATTTACTTTAAATTTTCTATTTGCATACATGAGGGAAATTTTGATGGATTCTCTGCTTTGGTGAAATGAATCATGTTGTCTAATAATTTAATTCATGGATAAACAATTCACTGGAATATTTAAGGAACATATTTCTCATAGATTAACAGATTAACAGAGTTGGAAGGGAATTTGTAGGTCATCTAGTCCAACCCCCCCCCCCCATCCAAGCAGGAGACCCTACACCATTTCTGCAATCAAGTCTTTTCTTGAAAGCTTCCAGTGATGAAGCTCCCATAACTTCTGAGGGCAAGCTGTTCCATTGCTCTCACTGTCAGAAAATTTCTCCTTATTTCCAGGTTGAATCTCTCCTTGTTCAGTTTCCATCCATTATTCCTTGTCTGGCCTTCAGGCCTTCAGGTGCTTTGGAAAATAGCTTGACCCCTTCCTCTCCATGGCAAATATTGGAACACTGCTATCATGTCTCCCCTGGTCCTTCTCTTCACTAGACTAGCCATGCCCAGTTTCTGCAACTGTTCAGTATATGTTTTAGCCTCGAGTCCCCTAATTATCTTGATTGCTCTTCTCTGCACTCTTTCTAGAATCTCAACATCTTTCTTATAGTGTGGTGACCAAAACTGGATGCACTATTTGTGGTGTAGTCTTACTAAGGCTTTATAGAGTGGTATTAGTACCTCACCTGTTCTTGATTGTAACCCTCTGTTAATGCAATTTAGGATTCCATTTGCTTTTTTGGCTGCCTCAGCACCCTATTGTCTCATATTTAATTGGTTGTCCACTAAGACTCCAGGATTCCTCTCACAGTTACTGCTATCAAGCCTGGTTTCACCCAGTCTATATATTTACTTTTGGTTTTTCTTGCCTAAGTGTAAGACTTTATTTTTCTCTACACTGAATTTCGTTTTGTTAGATAGGGCCCAGTGTTCAAGTCTGTCAAAGTCCATCTGGAATTTGAGCCTATCATCTAGGCTATCATCTAGGGTGTTGGCTATTCCAGCCAGCTTAGTATCACCCACACTTTTGGCAAATTCCCCTTCTATTCCCTCAACATTTATGAAGATTTTGAGGAGTACTGGACCTAAGATGGAAGCTTGTGGTACCCCACTGCTTACTTCCCGCCATGTAGATGTAGTACCATTAAGGATTAGTCATTGAGTACAGTTTGTCAGCCAGTTACAAATCCATCTGATGGTGATGCCATCTATCCCACTTTCTTCTAGCTTATCAAGAAGAAGGTTGTGGTCTACTTTGTTGAATGCCTTGCTGACGTCTATTATGTCCATAGTATTTCACTGGTCTACTAATTTAGCCACTACGTTGATCAGTGAACCTCTAACCAGAATTGATGTTGCTGGCTTTGGAAAATGGAGATGACATCTGCACATTGTGATCATTGTGAAGATTGTACTTGCCAAGCACTTGAAAGGAAAATTATAACAACTGTTGAAGAATGGACTTTAAAATTGAATTAGCAGAGATGGTGAAACTAATTGCTTTGATTAGAGACAATGGACTAGATAGCTTTATAAGAGTTTGGAAACTGTGGACTTTCTACATGTTAAATTCAATAACAGATGGTAAACAGAGGGATTTGAAGTTTATTGTAATATTTGGGCTAACATGTTGATTGTTTTTTTAAAAATTATCCTTTACATATATATTATGACCAGATGCTGGGTTGATTTCATTATCAGATAAAGCCCATCAGCTGGAATATTTGTTTATTTAATATAGTATTTTTTGTTAAATAGGGATGGGGAAAAGCTTATAACTATAGACCCATTATGTAAAGGGAAGGATAATTTATCGGGGGGAAGGGGTGGGTGTTCAGAATCCAGCCGGGATGAATTTTTTTATATTCAATGTTAAATTTGTTTGATATTTGGGTCATTTTTTTCCCTTTTTGTACACAATTTTTATTTTATTTTATTTTTTTCCTGTTGTTGTTATTTGTGTTAAATGTATATTTTTTTTATTTTTCCATTTTGCATTTTATTCTTCTTGATAAAACAAAATAAATATACACATATATAATAGGAAACCTATTTCTGTCCCTGCCCCAACAGTGGAATCTTCCTG
The DNA here is from genome assembly GCA_022577455.1 of Arizona elegans. NCBI lineage: Eukaryota > Metazoa > Chordata > Lepidosauria > Squamata > Colubridae > Arizona > Arizona elegans. The sequence goes on from JAKOOJ010000012.1 coordinate 21,950,217, forward strand.
ATAAGACTTTCAGAAAGAGCTGAATGAAGTATTTTCCCCCACCTTCTTCAACAGTTCCATCTTTGCAAGAGCTGCATCCTTGATTGTGAACTTCACATCCAAGAATCCCGGTCTTTCTAGCTCCCCAAATATCACTCTGTTGACAGACTTATTGGCTAATATCATCCAATTTACCATGGTAAGGTCTGCTACCAGCTCTCCTTTCTCATTCAAATACACCCCATTGATGCAATTATTATAAAACTGAGAAGTTTGAAGGAAAGAATGAAGCTGGAATAGAAGAGAAAATAAGTGATGTTTACAAAGGACAGAGAACTTTCTACAACAAGGATCCTTACATTTTCACACAAGAATGAAGCAAATATACAGTCATCTGGTCATTAGCATTCTTTCTGGGAGTCATTGAGGCCACTTGGAAGTTTATCTGTTCCCTCAGGGACACCTGAATGGTGCAAATGGGTGTGGTACCTTCTTGGAACTGCTGAAAGGACTGTTTTGTAAGCAGGACATCGGTGGTGTTATATCTCTACCCCTCTGTTGAGAGAGGTTTGTTCAATTTTAATGTAGATTGGGTATGTCTAGTTCAATGAAGAGAAGGACTAGGAGAGACATGATAGCAAGATTTCAATATCTCAGGGGCTGCCACAAAGAAGAGGGAGTCAAGCTATTCTCCAAAGCAGGGCAAGAAGCAATGGGTGGAAACTAATCAAGGAGAGAAGCAACCCAGAACTAAGGAGAAATTTCCTGACAGTGAGAACAATTAATCAGTGGAACAACTTGCCTCCAGAAGTTGTGAATGCTCCAACACTGGAAGATTTTAAGAAGATGTTGGATAACTATTTGTTTGAAGTGGTGTAGGGTTACCTGCCTAAGCAGGGGATTGGACTAGAGGATCTCCAAAGTCCCTTCCAACTCTGTTATTCTATTCTAGATTAGCTCTTTGAGCTCCTCTTTCAAACCATTGGACAGCCATGACCTGGATGACTGAGAATCTCCATAGACATCTGGGGCAAACGCTACCTTAAGGCAGAGTGGTAGCCCAAGAAGGGGGTCAGAAGCACAGGTAGTCCTCGACTTAAAACGGTTCATTTAGTGACCATTCAAAATTACAACTGCACTGAAAGAAAATTGTTTATGACCATTTTCCGCACTTATGACCATTGCAGTATCCCCTGTACTACTTGATCATGTGATTTACATTCAGATGCTTGATAACTGACTCATATTTATGATGGTTGCAGTGTCCTGAGTTCTTGGGGTCACATTTACCAAGCAAAGTCAATGGGGAAGCCAGATTCACTTAACAACCGTGTGACTAATTTCACAACTGCTGCGATTCACTTAACAAATGTGAGCAAGAAAAGTCGTAAAATGGGGCAAGACTCTCTTAACAAATTTCTCACTTAGCAACATAAATTTTGGACTCCATTGTGGTGATATGTCGAGGACTACTGTATTAGACTGCCTAAGTCAGACAATACTTTTTGTTAGACAGTGTTGGCCATCGTAGTAGTCTTGCTTGTAAAAAAAAAAAAATCAAAGGAAGAAAGAAAAAATATATATATTCACTAAGAAGGTATCAAGAAAGAATATATTGCAAAAGAAATGAGCTGAGTGAAACAGATGCAAAAGGGAGAGCAAGAAATTGAAACAAAATACCTGCCATGATTTCAACGTTGGAGTTTTCAGGTTTTTACCATCTTTGAATATTGTCCTCCTTGATCTGGATCTGGATAAATAAGCTGCATTCAAGGCTCGTGCCACAGCCCAAATTGTGTTGTAAATGAAATAGTTATCCAGAGTCAGGATCTGGTCAATCTCCTCTTTCCTCATGGCCTCCAGTTCTTTTTTCTGCCTACACCGTTGAAAATCTTTCACCGAAAAGGCATCCTTGGCATAGGAACACAGGAAGGAGTTCTTTGTGAAGCGTCTTGCAGAAAAATACAACTTCCAAAATGTACGATAGTCTATTAGTTTAATGTTGCTCATCAGAAAGGAAAAAGTGCTATGGATGTATCGAAGGGGAAAGTCCTCTTCCATCAAATAAATAGTGAAGTCCCAGCGGATGGTGGTGAGCAGGACTTTTCCTCTAAGTGATTCAGTGAAGGATTTATATACTATAATTAAAATATCAAATCCTATTTTGATTGAAGTATAGTCTGCATTGAAAATAAAGATGTTGACTTTTCTCCAATTGTGGAATGACTTAAAATCTAGAATCAGTTTCTGAAAGGTTCTGGGAAAGGTTTCTGATAAAACTGGACAAATACCATTCCTTATCAGCATGGCAGTCAAGGTCCTCATGAAACTTTGTCCATTCTCAGTGTCTGGAGCAATCAGACCAACCAAGGTCCACCTGAAATGGAGAAGCAGCTTGACCATCCCTGGGTATAGGATTCTTTCAGCAGGAAGCACTGAGTAGAAGAAAGGAAACTGAGTTTTGTCACTCAAAATCTGGGAAAAGTAACTGTAGCTGATCTGAAAAGGACAAAAAGGGAGATGCTATTTTATTTGAGACCCATCAATCCAAACATCTGGTCCTAATGAAGGAATTATTCTACTCCCTGCAATGAAGAAGCTTTTGTAGGGCCATGTCTGGTCATTATGGTCTTTCATTGCTTTCTACTCACTTCAGTGGAGCATTTTGTTCTCAGAGCCAACAAAGATACACAGTATGGAAATTTGCCAGGAAGGAGATGTGGCTGCTTAGATTCTTCTCAATAGATAGATAGATAGATAGATAGATAGATAGATAGATAGATGATAGATGGATAGATAGATAGATAGACAGATAGATAGATAGATAGATAGATAGATAGATAGATAGATAGATGCAAAAACAAGGGTAAAGCAATAGACGCAATTTACATAGACTTCTTCAAAGCCTTTGATTCAATGGTACAGGACAAACTACTGTTAAAACTTAACTCTTATGGCATTTCCAGATCCCTGCATAAGTAGATAGCTGCATTCCTGTCAAATAGGCAACAAATAGTCAAAATAGGGAATGCCTCCCTTTGTTATGAGAACTTTGGGCTCTACAGAAAAAATAAATGCTGAACCGTGGAGGAGGATTTTTCTTTCCTGACTGCAAGCAGCTGGACTTTGGTGAAAAGAAAAGGAATCTACAATGGAACTCCTACAGTTGAACAAATAATAATTTGAATGTTGGTGCAGGAATAGAAGGATTAAGTGCAGCCTTAAAAGAAAGAGATTTGATATCTGGAATAAAAATATGAAAAGAGATTTAATTGGACTTATGGAGAATAAAATTAAAAACTTGGAAAATGGAAGGAAATTTATGTTTGCAGACGAGGAAATGAAGATAATGTGATTAAAAATAAAATAAAGTAAAGATGATTGTAATAAATTAAAGGGAGGCTTTTATAGAAATTAAGAATGTTAAATGAAACTAATTAATACATATAAAGATATGTTTAATGCAAGAACTATGTTTTAATGGTAAAATGCTAAGGTAAAGAAGAAGGGTGAATATGATTAATTGAAAATGCTAAAAGGAATTTAAAAATATACTTAAAAATATGTTTTAAGGAAGAACCATGTCTCAAGGTTAAAATGTTATGAATGCTATGAAAAAGGATAAAGAAAAATATGATTAAATGAAAAGCAATGCATAGATTAAGGAAAACAACAAAGAAAGGTTTAAGTAGAGATTGTTAAACCAACTATGAACATGCTGTATTTAACAGCCAAAAAGCTATAATATGCTGTATTGAACAGCCAAACAAATGGTCATGCTGGGTATCAGCCAAAACAAAACTTAATATGCCGTGTAATGGCCAAACAACAAAAATAAAGATGCTGTATTCAACAGACAAACAAACCTGAAGATGCCGTGTAATGGCCAAAAAACAAAATTAATATGCTGTGTTTAATAGCCAAACAAAGGGCATACTGGGTAATGGCTAAAAAATAAAAATATGCTATATTCAACAGCCAAAACAAAGGGTTATGCTGTGATTAACAGTCAAGAAATAGAAATGATTGGTTTAACATCAAAGATAATAAAAAGAGGTGGGATAATTAAAATGAAGAGGTGTATGTTGAGAGCGATAGTTAAAATAAAATGCATAAGTTAGGTTTAATAATAATTAAATAATTAATGAATGTTTAATCTGTTTAATATAATTGTATGATTTATATTGTTAAAATATTCATCTAAGCAAATGAAAGAGAAAAATGAATTGATAACTGGTTAGGATTTAAGATTTAAGTAATGGGTTTTTGGGGATAATGGCATAATTACATAGATAGATTTACGGGAAGTATTTGTTTAAAATATTGAGTTGTGTTAATTGAAAATAAAATTTGTTAATGGTTTGTTTTAATTTGTGACCAGAGCAAAAGCTTTGTTTTGAAAAGATGTGTTTTATGATTTTTTTTTTATTTTAAAAAAAATAAAAAAAATAATCTTAAAAAAAAAAAAGAATTGTTAACCTAATCTTGCGAAGCTTCTTCTCCGGTAACATTGTACTGAAAACTAGACATACAAAACCTTTGCTAGACCAATTCTCGAATACAGCTTGTCTGCCTAGAATCTGCACTGTATATCAGATATTAATACAATTGAGAGAGTCCAGAGATATTTCACAAGAAGAGTCCTCCACTCCTCTACTCACAATAGAATACCTTATGCCACCAGGTTTGAAATTTTGGGCTTGGACAATCTGTAACTATGCCGCCTACGGTCTGACCTAAGGGTAGTACACAAAATTGTCTACTACAATGTCCTACCTGTCAATGACTACTTCAGCTTCAACCTCAATAAAACACTGGCAAACAATAGATACAAACTCAAGGTAAACTGCTCCAAACCCGATTGCAGAAAATGCGACTTCAGCAACAGAGTGATCAACGCCTGGAATGCTCTTCCTGACTCCGTTGTTACATCCTCAAACCCCCACAGCTTCAAAGTTAAACTGTCTACCGTGGATGTCACCCCATTCCGAAGAGGTCCATAAAAGGGGTGAATTATCTGCTACAATGTCCTACCTGTCAATGACTACTTCAGCTTCAACCACAACAATACATGAGCACACAATAGATACAAACTCAAGGTAAACCGCTCCAAACTCGATTGCAGAAAATACGACTTCAGCAACAGAGTGATCAATGCCTGGAATGCATTACCTGACTCTGTTGTTACCTCCCCAAACCCCCATAACTTTAACCTTAGACTGTCTACTATTGACGTCACCCCATTCCTTAGAGGTCTGTAAGGGACCTGCATAAGTGCACCAATGTGTCTACAGTCCCTGTACTACTGTCTCCATTTATTTGTACCCATTTACTATGTTCATATTTATGTTTATACTTATACCTGTTATCTTTTACATGTTTGACAAACTGAATAAATAAATAAAATAAATAAATAGAACCTTCAGAGAAGAGAAGAGAAGAGAAGAGAAGAGAAGGGAAGAGAAGAGAAGAGAAGGGAAGGGAAGGGAAGGGAAGGGAAGGGAAGGGAAGGGAAGGGAAGGGAAGAGAAGAGAAGAGAAGAGAAGAGAAGAGAAGAGAAGAGAAGAGAAGAGAAGAGAAGAGAAGAGAAGAGAAGAGAAACAGAAACAGAGTTGTAAGGGACCTTGGACATCTTCTAGTCCAGCCCCCTGCATAGGCAGGAAATCTTATACCATTTCAGATAAATAAAAACTTCCAGTGTTGGAGCATTCACAACTTCTGGAGGCAAGTTGTTCCACTGATTAATTGTTCTAACTGTCAGGAAATTTCTCCTTAGTTCTAAGTTGCTTCTCTCCTTGATTAGTCTCCACCCATTGCTTCTTGTCCTGCCATCAGGTGCTTTGGAGAATAGCTTGACTCCCTCTTCTTTGTAGCAACCTCTGAGATATTGGAACACTGCTATCATGTCTCCCCTAGTCCTTCTCTTCATTGAACTAGACATATCCAGTTCCTGCAATTGTTCTCTATATGTTTTAGCCTCCAGTCCCTTAATTATCTTTGTTCCTCTTCTCTGTACTCTAATAATAATAATTAATTAATTAATCCTTAATTCATACAATTCAGATGATAAAACTTTGTTCTTCATTTATAGCAGAGGACAGTTGAAAGTTGACTAAAATTGTCTTCTCAGCAAAGACACACCTGTGGGATTTTGTAGGTGCCCAACATGGTTGAAATCTGGTTGGAGATGCCAGTCTCTGCCCCTTCAAGGACGGCCATGGTGTTTCTCTGCCTTCCACAGCTGTAGTTGGGAACATTGGCCTCCCCATCTGAAAGCAGGTCCAGCAAAATCTCTGAAGTCATTTGTATACTGAAATAATTTTCATAGATATTATAACCCAGCGTGATATTGGGTGAAGTTTTAGGATTCTGGTTGATCTCTTGGATGGCAAAGAAGAAGGATAACATTTTGGAATATTCTGAATCTGTCATCCTGAAAGTGTGAACGTATTAGGACATAATCCAATATATTAGAACCCATAATCCAATTTACAATCTTTTTTGCAACAATATTTTCAACGCAGCTTGGTTGGAAGTTTTGGGAGTGTTTCATTATATATTTGGATGTTTAGCATCCTTTAACCTGTTCTTCTGTTTCAACTCTTTAAAACAGTTTATACATTTTTGCTATTATATCTTCATCATATATACATAATTCAATTTTGAATTCTATTTTCTGTTTTTCAACCCCAGTTGTTTTTTGATCTACATTAGATCTTTCTTTTACCTGTGTAGAAGTGAATCATTGAAAACTGTTTTTCTGCAAACAATTATTCTCAACTTCATCTTAATTTCTTCACCCTACTTTATTAATAAGTCTTAATTTGTTAACCATTTTTTTCCTATCTGTTGTTTCTATTCTATCAAATGTTTCTTATGCTGAGACCCATAAAGGTATTTCCAGTTCTACTTATTCCACACTCTCAGTGTAGCAGTTTTCACGTCATGATTTTTAAAATCCACATTAGCTTTAAGTTTATTCTGCCATATGCTTTGGCTTTTTCTTGATGTTGTCGGTAGTCCTGTAGCTGGATTAAGATTTTAGTCTGATTTTCATTTTCATTCTCCATCCCTTTGGCTACTTTTTTTTAAAATTTGATTTATATGCCGCCCTTCTCCAGAGACTCAGGGCGGCTTACAGTGCGTTAAGCAATAGCCTTCATACTTTTGTATATTTTTACAAAGTCAGATTATTGCCCCCACAAACTGGGTCCTCAATTTACCTACCTTAGAAAGGATGGAAGGCTGAGTCAACCTTGAGCCTGGTGAGATTCGAACTTACAGTAATTGCAGACAGCTGGTGTTAATCACAAAGCTTTTAGTCTGCAGAGCTATCCAGGCTACTTATGTTCTCAAATATAGAATCATTAAAGAACACACAACCACACTCATGCAATGAGCAGCTTTGACTACCAGTGATATAAAAAAGATGTTGAGACTCTAGAAAGAGTACAGAGAAATGTAACAAAGATGATTAGGGGACTGGAGTTAAACAGATGAAGAACTGTTTCAGAAATTGGGTATGTCTAGTTTAATGAAAAGTAGGGGCTAGGGGTGACATGATAGCACTCTTCCAATATTTGAGGGGTGCAAAGAAGAGAGGGTCAACCTATTTTCTAAAGCACCTGAAGGCAGGACAAGAAACAAAGGATGGAAACTAATCAAGGAGCAAGGCAAACTAGAATTAAGAAGAAATTTCCTGTCAGTTAGAATAATTATTTGGTGGAATAACATGTCTCCAGAAGTTGTAGGTGCTCCAACACTGGAGTTTTTAAAGAAGAGATTGGAGAATCATTTATCTGAAATGGTATATGGTTTCCTGCCTAAGCAAGGGGTTGGACCAGAAGACCTCCAAGATCAATTCCAACTCAGCTTTTCCTTTTCCTTTTCCTATTCCTATTCCTATTCCTATTCCTATTCCTATTCCTATTCCTATTCCTATTCCTATTCCTATTCCTATTCCTATTCCTATTCCTATTCCATTCCATTCCATTCCATTCCATTCCACTCCACTCCGTTCCGTTCCGTTCCGTTCCGTTCCGTTCCGTTCCGTTCCATTCCATTCCATTCCATTCCATTCTATTCTATTCTATTCTATTCTGATTAATTTCTGGAGATGTTTAAATAGCCATTTCTGGAATGGAGACTTAAGTGATATTTAAATCACTGTACAATTAGGGTGCCTGGTCTCCACCTAAACTGGATTCACATATGTAAGAAAAATCAATTCTGATCTGAGATTCTTTCACTTAATTTGTGAATTTTGGTATGGAATAAACATTGTGGAGGTTATTTCATTCTTTCCACAGAGGAAAAATGCAACTTTTACACAATAGCCTTGACAGGATAACCGACAGAAAGAGGGGAAAAAATAGCAGATCAAGGGGACCATTTATGGTAAGAGAAGAGGTTGGAACTTGAGAAATCAGAGTGGAGTAGACTGGTTCTAAAGCAGTGCAGGAAGATCGACTTACTGTTTTGATTGAATCACGGGTATTGTGTTGAAGCTTAGCGGACGAAAGGTAGCCTGTGTTGCAAAGATGATGCCCCCAATGAGAAACTCTCCTGGACTGTAATGGTTTTTTGGATCCACCTGATCCCTCTTCAGAGTCAGGAGGCATTTGGCTCTGAGACTGCCCCAGACTTCCGGAGGCCACAGAAGGAGCAGAAGCAGCAACATGACTTGTGTTCCTGATCAAGTTTCCAGCCCTGTGTCTCTTTTGAAAAAGAAGTGTAGGAAGAAAAAAAACCCAAAGCCCTCTTCCAAAACAGAAGCTTCCAATTCGGGTTTCCGAATCCAGACAGAGCTCAGCAAGATTTAACGTCTTAAGTGGAGGAGCAAATGCAGCCTTTGTCTATCCCAAAAGCCTCCAAATGTTCTCTCTTTCTGCATTTATGTCCCCCAAGATTTTCCAGTGCAAAGACATTAAGCAACAAAGCTGATGTGATATGATGACTGTGTTTGTGTGAAGTTCAGAAGAAAAAAAGTCTGTAGAGATTTAGCACCAAAATAACAAATAAATCACTATGATTTGGATAATGGCAACAAGGAGAGGCACCGTCTCTCTTAACTGTGAGTGACTCAACAGGCAGCTGCCATTGGGAGAAGTCACAAATGAGGTGGAAAGTTTGAGGACGAGCCAAGAAGTGAGACAGGACAAAGTGCTCCAAAGCTTCCCTTAGGAAATCTTTTGATACATTCCACCATCAAGAGAGGTTTTCAACATAAGCATGAACCCTCAAGCCCCCATATACCATTGATATATGATAGACAATAGATGATAGACTATACATGCTAAATGATAGATAAGATAGATGTGATATACATGTGTATATTTGTATACACACATACATATATATAAACATATACGTATATATACAGTATATCTGTGTGTGTGTGTGTGTGTGTGTGTGTGCATCAATCAGTCAGAATAGAGATGGAAGGAACCTTTGAAAATATATATAATTATAGTTTATATTTACAGTATATCTATATCATCTATAGACGACACCCAGCTGTACATCTCCACCCCGGACCACCCCAACGATGCCCTTGAAGTGATGTCCCAGTGCCTGGAGGCCGTACGGATCTGGATGGGGAGAAACGGGCTCAGGCTCAACCCATCCAAGACCGAGTGGCTGTGGTTTCCGACGTCCCGATATAGTCAGCTGGCGCCATCGCTGGCTATTGGGGGCGAATCATTGGCCCGCACGAACAGGGCTCGTAACTTGGGCGTCCTCCTGGATTCACGGCTGTCTTTAGAAGAGCATCTGACGGCCATGACCAGGAGGATTTTTCATCAGGTTCGCCTGATTCGCCAGTTGCGTCCCTTTCTAGATCAGGATTCGCTACGCACAGTCACTCATGCCCTCGTCACCTCTCGTCTGGACTATTGTAATGCTCTCTACATGGGGCTCCCCTTGAGGTGCACTCGGAGGCTCCAACTGGCACAGAGTCCGACCGCGCGAGTGGTTATGGGAGCAGCGTGGAGCTCCCATGTAACACCTCTCCTGCGCGAGCTGCACTGGCTCCCGGTGGTCTTCCGGGTGCGCTTCAAGGTTTTGGTTACCACCTTTAAAGTGCTCCATGGCTTAGGGCCTGGTTATTTATGGGACCGCCTACTACCATCAATAGCCTCCCACCGACCAGTACGCTCCCACAGAGAGGGGCTCCTCCAGGTGCCGTTGGCCAAACAATGTCAGCTGTTGGCCCCTAGGGGGAGAGCCTTCTCTGTGGGGGCACCGACGATCTGGAACAAGCTCCCCCCAGAGATACGGAAGATCCCGGATCTGCGCACCTTCCGCTGCGAGCTGAAGACTCTTTTATTTCATCAAGCTGGCCTCGCCTAAATCTTCTCCCTTTTAAGTGCAAATTTTAAATTTTAAATTTAATGTTGTTTTAAAATATGGGTATTTTAAATTATGGGTATTAATTCAGCCAAATTTATTTAATTCATTTTATTCAATTTTAAATTTTTATATGTACGTGTTTTATTTCGTGGCTGTTCACCGCCCTGAGTCCTTCGGGAGTAGGGCGGTATAGAAATTCAATATAAAATAAAAAAATAAAATAAAATAAAAACCTATATAATTATAACTATTTATCTATTTATGACATATATATATATGTATGTATGTATGTATGTATGTATGTATGTATGTATGTATGTATATATGTATGTAGGTCTTTGGTTATTCGGGTTTTCTCCTGCGTGAAATTGGAAGTGTCTTGGCGACATTTCAACGAAGTCTCATTCATCATCTTCAGGCTGGTGTTTTCGGCTTCATGCTTCTAGGAGCAAATTTGCATTTATAGGAGATGATGTGGATGAATCCGAGGGAGTGGTCAGATACATCATCAATCTCAAATCCCTTCACATCCACAAGAGATCTAAGTCCAGTCCATGTTGAATTCCATTGATTCTTACCTACTGCCTATTTGCTTTGACTGTTAGTAGTTCAGATTCTTGTAGAGAGCATAAGCTTGCAATAAACCTTTATATTCATTTGAACTACTTGAACTTCCTGATTTTCCTATGTTTAACAAGAGCCCAGCTTCTAAGGATTCCTGGGGAATGCGGTCAACTGGTAGGCAGAAGAAACAGGACTTGGCAGTTAGTCGTGCTATGGAACTTGTGATCTTATCATTTATGAGTGAGGGTGATGACCTTGGGAGTGAAGGACTTTATTGTGGAAAGGGGAAAATCCTGAAGAGATTTTTAAAATTTTGAGTAGCTAAGGCGTCCCTGCAGATTTTTCTCCGCTAGTTGTTGCCAACTACAGGGGGCAGTGCTCACCTCCATTTCAAGGCCATTGAGCCAGTGCTCTTTGAAGATATTTCTGTGGTCATGTGGCCAGCATGACATCATGAAGTACTGTTACATTCCCACCACAATAGTACCTATTTATCTACTCACATTTACATACTTTCAAACGGCTAGGTTGGCAAGAGCTGAGGTGAGAACGGGAGCTCATCCTGTCACCTGATGCTCGGGTCTTGTATTTGGGCTGCCAAGCTCAGCATCTTAGCTGCTGAGCCACCATTGCCCTTGTTTGAGTAGGCTGATGTCCTTTTTCAATCTTTTATAAATATGTCTTGTTAACTTCAATGTTGGTGAAATCTTTAATTTTTTGCTTGGAATTCAACCAAAAGGTCATGAGGGGGAATAGTTGAATGGTGGAAGATTTGATTTTCTCTTTCCATGATGTATTAAAAAGTGATGGTATGTCTCTATCAAGACTTGGAAATAAAAATGCTTCATGGATTTTGGATTGTATCAGGAGTAATGAATCTTATTTATTTATTTCAGAAATATATGATCAGCAAAAAAACCCTTCAACAATACAAAACAAACAAATGAAGAAGTCCATCACATGGGCCAATCATTCACATCGTCCCAACTGGACACCACTCCCAATCACTCCCATCCAGGTGCAGGCTGAGTGTCCTTGACTCCCAGAGAAAGGAATGTTGTTATGGCTAATTCTCCACTGACTCATTGAAATCCCTATTCTCAGTTTCCCAGGCACTAAAGGTGGCAGCCCTGATGCTCCAGAGAAAAAGATGCCTTCCAGGGCTGAAACTCTAGTCCCAGTGATTGACTCAGATACGATCCTGCAATGTCAAATATTGTTATGTACTTACTAAATGACGTTTTCTTTTTAAAGAAGCCAAACATTTTTCTAATCTCAATAGGCTGCCAGAATTTTAGAACATGCATTAACTGGAAACTTTATATCACAATCTGTTTACCTTAAACATGCACACTTCCCCCCTTTTCTATACACTCTATACACTCAGGAGCAAAAAGGAAATATATGTACATCTCCACCCCAGGCCACCCCAACGATGCCCTTGAAGTGATGTCCCAGTGCCTGGAGGCTGTGCGGATCTGGATGGGGAGGAACAGGCTCAAGCTCAACCCTTCCAAGACTGAGTGGCTGTGGCTCCCGGCATCCCGATATAGTCAGTTGACTCCATCACTGACTATTGGGGGTGAGTCTTTGGCCCCCACTGAAAGGGCTCGCAATCTGGGAGTCCTCCTGGATAGGCAGCTGTCTTTGGAGGAACATCTGATGGCTGTTACCAGGGGGACCTTTTATCAGATTCGCCTGATTCGCCAGTTGCGGCCCTTTCTTGATCAGGATTCCTTGTGCACAGTCACTCACGCCCTTGTCACCTCTCGCCTTGACTACTGCAATGCTCTCTACATGGGGCTCCCCTTGAAGAGCACCCGGAGGCTCCAGCTGGTCCAGAATGCAGCAGCGTGGGTAGTGATGGGAGCAACATGGCGCTCCCATGTAACACCGCTCCTGCGCGAGCTGCACTGGCTCCCGGTGGTCTTCCGAGTGCGCTTCAAGGTGTTGGTTATCACCTTTAAAGCGCTCCATGGCATAGGGCCTAGCTATCTGCGAGACCGCCTGCTGCTACCAACGACCTCCCATCGACCCGTGTGCCCCCACAGAGAGGGCCTCCTCAGGGTGCCATCAGCCAATCAATGTAGGCTGGTGGCCCCCAGGGGGAGGGCCTTCTCGGTGGGGGCTCCCACCCTCTGGAATCAGTTGCCCCCAGAGATAAGGAGAATCCATGACCTCAATGCCTTCCATCGTTCCCTTAAAACCCATCTTTTCCAGCAAGCCGGGTTGGCTTAGAAGAAATTTTTAAATTTTAAATTTTTTAATTAGTTTGTTATTCTTAACTTTCGGCCCAAATCTATATATATTTTTAAATGTTTTAATATTTGTATTCTATGTTTTTTATCTTGGCTGTACACCGCCCTGAGTCCTCAGGGAGAAGGGCGGTATATAAATTGGAAATTAAATTAAATTAAATTAAATTAAAATTAAAAAATTAAATTATAAAGCAGTCATCCATTTCTATTAATTAAAGAACAGTTGAAAAATGGACTTGGTGCTTTTAAATTTTTTAAATAGAATGCTAAAGTATCAAATGCTATTTCTAGAATTAGTAACTAATTAGTAATTAGTAGGAGAACACCTACCCAAAATTCACTTTATTGTTATTTTGACATCACATGTTCTTTTGTATTCAGATCTGGCCTGAGGAAAATAATGTAGCATTTGGGAAAAAAGATGAAGCCCAGCAACCCACCACTGGAGGTTAAGATGGAGAAGACCTGCACAGCCACCATGTACTTCCCTTTGGTGCTCAGGTAGCTGGGCACAAAGGACACCCAAACACTGCAGAAGACCAGCATACTGAAGGTGATCAACTTGGCTTCATTGAAGGCTGCAGGAAGATTCCTGGACAGGAAAGCCACTGTGAAGCAGATGGCAGCCAGGAAACCCATGTAACCAAGGGCAGAGTAAAACATGATGACAGACCCTTCGTTGCATTGTAGGATGATCTCTTTGGATTGAGAATGCATGTCAGTGTCAGGAAAAGGGGGATAAGTAGCCAACCAAATGCTGCAGATGACTACTTGGACACCAGAACAACAAAGGATGAGGAAGTTGGCCAGGCTCTTCCCTAACCATCTCTGAACTTTATTCCCTGGTTTTGTGGCCAAGAAGGCTAACACCACAGTGACTGTTTTGGCCAAGACTGAAGAAATGGCAATGGAGAAGATGATGCTGAAGGCCATTTGTTGGAGAAGGCAAGTTGGTTTTGTTGGCCGGCCAATGAACAGGAAGGAAGTTAAGAAGGAAAGCAGGAGAGAAGAAAGGAGGATGTAGGAGAGGTCCCGATTGTTGGCTTTTACAATAGGTGTTTCCAGGAATTTAAGGAAGATCCCCAAGACAAAGCCTGTGGTTAAAGACAGGAAAAAGGCAATGGAAGTCAGGATGATCCCCAGATTTTCCTTATAAGAAAGGTAGTTTTCAATCTTGGGAATACAGTGAACTTGATTGATGTTTGAATGCTGATCTGGTGTACATTTGGTGCATTTTTCTGCATCTGAAAACAGCAAGAATGGGATCTCATATTAATCATATCCTTTTTATCAAATGCATTGATTGGGTGAAATTGTTCTTGTTGTCCAGCTAGATCTTAATTTTGCTTTTCTTTTGTTAATGTCACCATTTCATAATTAGGGAGGGAGGGAGGGAGGGAGGATCACCATTTACCATTCCACATCAATGCTTCAGGGGATCAAAGAGACATGGTCCTTCAATAGAGTCAAATGCAGATATTGGACTTTTTAGTACAGCTTCTATCAGAAGAAATGGAAGAACACCAATTTTGTCACGGAGCAGGAAAAGATAGGTTGAGTTGGCCTTCATGTTGAGTTTAATATGAGTTAAGGACATCCTGTATTTTGTACAAATAATTTGAGGGTCATCTCCCCATGACAAGAAGAAGGAAGATTGGCTCGGTCCTAACTCTTGATTTCTCCATCTCCTCCCCTCCTCATCTCCATTCAGTATTTATTTTATTTATTTATTTATTAGTTTGATTTATATGCCACCCTTCTCCGGAGACTCAGGGCAGCTTACAATGCGTTAAGCAATAGCCTTCGTACTTTTGTATATACCTGCTTAGTAGGGCTTTTGGGCCCCCTAAGTGGTGTTCTTTTTTATACAAAGTAGCTTATTGCCCCCACAATCCGGGTCCTCATTTTACCTACCTCGAAAGGATGGAAGGCTGAGTCAACCTTGAGCCTGGTGAGATTTGAACTTGCAGTAATTGCAGGCAGCTGGTGCTACTTAACAGCACTTTAGTCTGCTGCGCCACCAGGCTCTTTAGTCAATCCATGTGCTGAAAGGTAGTTTTAATTCATCAGGTCTAAACTATTAAGCACAGGGAACAAAATTTTGGGTGCTCTAAACTGGATATTGAATATTGTAAAGGAGATTGGAAAATGAATGAGGGATAGAAGCATGTCCTGGGCTCTGAAAACATCCAAGACAGTTTTAGGCAGAGGTTTGCCATCTGAGCTTGCTACTTGGCTCCCAGACATTTTGTTACCAAATTAGGTAACATCATAAATGGGGTTTTGGGTGAAGTGTCTTTTTGTTTATGTCAGTTCTGGGTGGTTGTGTGATCTTGTGACTGGTTGAATCACAAGATTAATTAAACCAGTCAGAAGTCACAAGACCAGAATCACTCTTGTGATTCAACCAGTCTCGTGATTCAATCAGCCTTCTGATTCAGTCAGTCTTGTGATTCAACCAGTCACAAGACCAACCAACCAACCAACCAACCATCCGGGACCTATATAAATGAACAAGACACTTCACCTAAAAACTCTGCTGAAGATGTTACCCAGTTTGGTAACAAAACGTCCAGGAGTCAAGCAGCAAGTTTGAAGGGCAAATCCCTGCCTTTATCTACAACCTGAGCTACGAATATTCTCTACAATTTCTAATCCAAGAGACTTCCCTGCTTCTTAGTTTCTCAGGAAATTTGTAGCCATGAATGTTAGTTATCCATAGAAATGGTTCCATTTAGAGTTGACAAACTGCAATAATACCTGATTTTCTCTTAAGACCAGGGGTGAAATGCTGCCGGTTTGGACCGGATCACACGATCCGGTAGCGATGGTGGCGGGTGGTTCGGAGAACTAGTAGCAAAAATCCCTGTGTGCCCCCCCCCCATTCCCAGCTGAGCCACGCGATCATCATAGGCTGTTTTTTTTTACTTTTAAAAGCATTTTTTCTACTACCTCTTCAGCCAAAAAAATACTTTTAAAAGTAAAAAAAAAGCCTTTGATGAACGTGCAGCACAGCTGGGATCATCAGAGGCTTTTAAAAGTATTTTTTTTCTGCAACCTCTTCGGCTGAAAAAATGCTTTTAAAGGTTAAAAAAAAAGCCTCTGATGATCGTGTGGCTCAGCTGGGATCATCAGAGGCTTTTAAAGGCAATTTTTTCCCTACAATCTCTTCGGCCGAAGAGGTTGTAGGGGGAAAAATGCTTTTAAAAGCCTCTGACGATCCCAGCTGAGTTGCCTGATCGTCAGAGGCTTCTAAAAGCATGTTTTTCTGCAACCTCTTTGGCTGACGAGATTGTAGGGAAAAAATTGCCTTTAAAAGCCTCTGATGATCCCAGCTGAATTGCCTGATCGTCAGAGGCTTTTAAAAGAAAAAAAATGTTGGCCACTCCCACCCAGTTACATTACCCCACCACCACCAAGCCACACCCACAGAACCGGTAGTAACAAATTTTAGATTTCACCACTGCTTAAGACCCAATGAATGTCTTTATGCCCTGGCACCCTAGAGATTATTACTGTTCAGAGGAAAAGGGTAAATAACAAAATGAAACATGAAGCGTATTTGTGCATGATAAAGAATAATGTACAACCCCCATTCATCCAGTATCCAGTAACTGAAGAAGCTTCTTGGATAAGAAGCAAAACATCTTCAAGGAAAAACAAAGTCCCGTTGCCTTTTGAAAAAGCATCTTTGGGACAACCATGACCTGGCTGACTGAGAACCTCCATAGGCATCCAGTGTCTTTTAATGTCCTACCCCGTTTAAACTCCAAGATTATTACTTAGATTTTATGATGAACTAATTGTAACGATATGAATATTTAAAAAGCCAGTTTCGGAAATGCCTGTCAAATGTCCATTCATTTAAAAAAAATGTTATGGTATAGTCTCCCCCAAAGTCTATCCATTTCTCTGGTGTCACCCACCTTCCATGGTAGAGATGGTTCCTTCTGCACAAGGAAGACAGTCGTAGCAGCAGATGGGCCTCCCTTCTTGAGCCACCTTCCTAAATCCAGGACGACAACTCTTTACACACTTGGAAAGAGGCAGGGGCTGAGCAGAGAGAGGGAAAACATCCAGAATATGAATCCTGAATTTATGTCCAGAATGAGTCAAAAGAAAAAGAGATGTGGATCTCCAGTTGAAGACCTATTTTTTCTAAATTTAAAAAAAAATGGAGCTCATCAAACTGATTTGATTGAACGTTACTTACCTTTTCATCTTGTCTTCTAAATTTCCCACAGACCACAATGTTTAATTTAGAATCTGAATTTTTGTACTAAATTGCACAAGAGGATGGATACTTTGCTTTAGTAAAATGAATTTTTGTGAAATCAAACTCAGAAAACAAAGCAAATAATGAAAGCTTAGAAAGGTAAGTTTCCCTGTCCAGTCATGTCCAATTTTAGGGCACAGTGTTCATTTCCATTTCTTAGCTGAGGGAGCTAGCATTGTCCGAAGATGCTTCCATGGTCATGTGGCTTATACACTGAGGGGCATGGAATGCTGTTAGCTTCCCACTAAAGTGATAGCTATTTATCTACTTGCATTTGCAAGTTTTCGAACTGCTAAGTTGGGAAGGAGCTGGGATAAGAATGGGAGCTCACTCCATCACGTGGTGCTTGGGTCTCGAACTGTCAACCTTCCAATTGACAAGCCTAGCATTTTAACTACTTCATTGTTTGTTAAACAACACATACTGATAGATCTCCCTCAGGGGCGGGTTTCAAAACCCATCGCTACCGGTTTGTTCATGGGTGTGTCCACACTTGTGCGCACATGCAATGCTTCTGCACATGTGCAGAAGCGTCCGGATGGGTGGGCGGAGCCTCCTGCTGCCACTGCTACTGGTTTGCCCGATCCGGGGTGAACCAGTAGCAACCCACCACTGATCTCCCTCCAAAGAATATTGAGAAAGGCTACATCCAACAAAAGAATGCACTCATATTTATACATCTGAGAAAGGTGAGAGAAATTGATACATAAGCAATAGATGATGTAAAAGTACACATTCCTAGGTAAAGGGAGGAATAAAGCAATACAATGAAGAGGAAACCATTTCCCTTAAATCAAGAGGAGGTGGAAGTTAAGAACTGCCAAGTACTCCCCACCCCCGCCCCACATCTCCCACATGCACCCTGCCCTCACACGGATGCCCAACAGAGATCCAAAAATCAGCTGGCCAGCGGGAGGCACATGCACGTGGGGTGGAGCTGAGCTGGGGAATGGCTCGTGTGCCCGCAGAGAGGGCTCAGCATGCCACTTGTGGCACACATGTCATAGGTTCACCATCACAGGTTTACGGAGAGCTGTAGATGAGACAACTGCCATGTAAAAGATGTCTCAGCCCACACAAGAGTGATTGTTTTGGAAGGAGTCCTTCCTAGTTTGCTATCTTGGAATTTTCCATCGTGCAAGATTTGATTAACATAACCTTATAATAAAGATAGAGCTAGTACTTCTTCTTTTTTTTTTTTTTTTTTTTTTTTTTTGCTTTAATTCATATGCCGCCCTTCTCCGGAGACTCAGGTCAGCTTACAATGCATTAAGCAATACATTTAGCTTCACTGGAATAATTAAGGATATGTTTCCTAACATAAATTATTCCAGTGAAGTTGACCTTATAGACATCTGGACATCTAACCTAGGTGGCCCAGAGTTACCCTGTGTAAATATGGGCAGCTAACAAATTTTTATAAAGAAATAGTAAATGAATAAATAACCAAAGAATATCTTATCTCTCTAGGTGAACCTAGATGATATTCAAAGCTATTCACTCCCTGCCCAAGGAATGAAATCCTGTTAGCAAGAGCTTCAGAAAGATAAAATAATTTTCCCCACCTGGTTCAGCTGCTCAATCTTTGCAATAGCATTTGGGTGGATCTTCAACTTGAAATCCAGGGATTGTTCTCTTTGTAGACTCCCAAATTTCACTTGGCTGACAGACTTATTGATAGAATACACCCAACTTATAATGTCCAGGTCTGCTACCAGCTCTTCCTTCTCATCCAGATACACCCCTTCAATGGAGTTATTGTAAAACTGAGAATTTTGAAAGAAGGAATGAAGCTGGAACAGAAGAGAATACAAATATATTCAGACAGGGCTTTCAAAGGTATATGGCAAGACCATATCATTTCAGGGTAGACTGAAGATTTCTCTCTGAACACCTAAAATGAAGGTTTCAGATCCATTTATCATTCTTTTAGAGAGAATCTACAAACATTTGAATTGTAACATCTACTGACTTATCAAACCATGACATTCAACAACAAATACTGTGAAATAGGACAGAGGAAAACTTAGACTTTCACGATTCTGGTCTTAAAATCATTATCAATAAAGGAGCAATTCTGGAATGTTGCAAGTTTTGTTTCTTGGCCTGTCCTACATCGTAGAGATAAGTCTGCCAAGGTTTTTCTTTCTCTCTTCGACTTATACTACTTTATACCCATCTTATACTAAAAGAAAATGTGTTGGACTTCAGCAAGGCATTTGACAAAGTAGACCACAGCTTACTTCTTGGTAAGAAAGAACAATATGGGATAGATAATACCACTACCAGATGGATTCATAATTGTCTACCCAACGGCACTCAGTAAGTAGACCTCAATGAAACTACATCTAGGTCGAGGGAACAAATAGTGGAGTTTCAAGGTTCTGTCTTGGGCCCAATACTCTTCAACATCTTCACAAATGATGTAGATAAGGGAATAGAAGAGGAACTCATCAAATTTGCACCATTGGGAGAACAGCCAATATTTTAGAAGATAGGCTCAGGATCCAGAAAGACCTTGGCAGACTTGAGCATTGGGCCTATCCAACAAAATGCAATTTAATGGTGAGAAAAGTAAAGTCCTGCACTTAGGTAGGCATAGATAATATTGGGCTCAGCAATAGTAACTGTAAGAGAAATCTAGGTAGACCATCACATAAGTATGAGCCAGCAGTGTGCTGCAGCTGCCAAAAAATGCCAGTGCAATCCTAAACTGCATCAATAGAGGGATCATGTCAAGATGATAAGTTGTGATAGAACAGCTTTACACTATGCTGCTGAACTGACACATGGAATACTGCATCCAGTTCTGGTCACCATAATACAAAAAATATATTCAGATCCTGAAGGCATGTAGAAAAGATGCTAAAAGATCTGGAGGCTAAATTGTATGATGAACCGTTGAAGAAGCTTAAGTATTTGTGGCCTATCAAAAAGAAGGATTGGGGGAGACATGATAGCTGGTTTCTAATACTTGAGGGGCTGCCACAGGGAACGGAGGTCAATTTATTCTCTAAAAGACCTGTGGACAAGACAAGAAGTAATGGGTAGAATCTTGACAAAGCGAAATGCAACCTAGAAGTAAGAAGAATTTTTTTTCTTCTGACAGTGAGAGCAAGCAATCAATGGAATAGCTTGCTTCTTGAGTTGTGGACACTTCAACACTGGAGGTTTTCCAAAATAGATTGGACAACCATTTGATTGGGATGGTATAAGGCTCCTGCCTTGAGCAGCGGATTGGACTAGAAGACCTCTGAGGTGCCTTCCAGCCCTATGATTCTATGATTTTATGTTGTCAAAGTAACAAAAAAAAGGGGGGGAAGGAAATGCAAAGGGGAGAGAGATGGAAACTTGGCAAAAATGTATATGTCAGCCTTGGAAGCCATCTTTTGCATTGCATCTTTTGTTGGGAGTGTTACTTGGAACCCTGATGGTATATTTTTCTCAGGACTGCCTCTGTCCATTTCCTAGGAAAGGAAACCCCTTGGCTCCATAGAGTCAGAGAAAAGTACTTTTACTAGGAACGAACCGAAAAGCAACAGATTTCAGGCAAGATCTGAGGGGAGGTGCTCTAAACAGCCATTTGAAACAAACTGTAGAGCCCAACCCCCTTGTAGCTAGGCAACCAGAGGGCTGCTGCATACCAAAGCTAGAAGAAATGACCTCGGAGAGATAAGCAAAGCCCAGGCCTTAGTTGCAAAGCTGTAGTGAAAAATTCTCCACAGACCCATCCCCTCTTTTCCAAGGCAGCAAGCTAGCTGACAATTTTTGTGTTCAAAACAAATGAATTTGTTAAATTATCTATTCAGTTCCTAGAATTGTAAAATTTATATTCAGCTGTAGGAGAGGTACCTGTTAATGTATCTCACCTATGGGGTTTTGATGGGGTTAGTGCAGCGGTGAAATGCTCCCGGTTCGGACCGGATCGCCCAATCTGGTAGCGATGGAAGCGGGTGGTTTGGGGAACCGGTAGCAAAAATCCCTGCACACACACACACCCATGCCCAGCTGAGCCTCACAATCATCAGAGGCTTTTTTTTTTACTTTTAAAAGCATTTTTTCTACAACCTCTTCCAACGAAAAAATGCTTTTAAAAGTTAAAAAAAAAAGCCTCTGTTGATCGTGCGGCTCAGCTGGGATCGTCAGAGGCTTTTCAAAGCATTTTTTTCTGCAACCTCTTGGCCGAAGAGGTGGTAAAAAAAAATGCTTTGAAAAGTCTCTGACGATCCCAGCTGAGTTGCCTGATCGGCAGAGGCTTTTTAAAGCAATTTTTTCTGAAACCTCTTGGCCGAAGAGATGGTAAAAAAAATTCTTTGAAAAGTCTCTGACGATCCCAGCTGAGTTGCCTGATCGGCAGAGAGGTATTTTTTAAAAAGCCTCTCTGACGATCGCAGCTGAGTTGCCTGATCAGCAGAGGCTTTTCAAAGCATTAGAAAAAATGCTTTGCAAAGTTAAAAAAAAGAAAGTTGGCCACGCCCACACAGACAAATTACCACCCCACCAAGCCACGCCCACAGAATCATTAGTAACAACTTTTACATTACCTGTGGAGTTTCAGTGTTCTTGTCATGTTTGCTTTTTGTTCTCTTTGATCTGGATATAAAAGCTGCATTTAACACTCGGCTAACAGCCCAGATGGTGTTGTAAATGAAATAGTCGTCCAGAGACAAGATCTGATCCATCTTCTCTTTGGGCAGAGCCTCCAGCTCTTTTTTCTCTCTGCACCGTCTCCAGACTTTCACAGAGAAGGCATCCTTGGTGTACAAGCACATAAATGATTCCTCTACAAAGCGTCGCATGGCAGAATAAAAGGGCAGAGACAAATCATGATTTGCTGCTTGGTTTGTTTTCATAAGAAAGGAAAAAATGCTATGGATGCTCCGAGTGAACCCTATGTCCTTCAAATATAAGGATATGTTATGCAGGATTGTTGTCATCAGGATTTTTCCTGTGAAAGGTTCCTTAAAGTATTTAAGTAGATGATGTGTAATCATTATTCCCATGTCAACCGAATGAGACTCTGCACCGTAAAGAAAGACATTCACTTGTCTCCAATTTCGGTATGGTTCAGGATCTATCACCACTTTCTCTATAATTGTGGAAAAGGCTTGGGCTATAACAGGACAAATCCCACTCCTTATCAGCATGGAGGTCAACGTCCTCATGAACCTCTGTCCCTTCTCAGTGTCTGTAGCCATCAGAGCTACCAAGGTCCATTTGAAATGGAGAAGCAGCTTGACCATCCCTGGGTACTGGACTCCTTCAGCAGGGAGCATCGGATAGAAGAAAGGAAACCGACTTTTATCCCTCAGAATCTGGAAAGCAAAACTGTAACTGATCTGAAAAGAATGGAAGATGGTAACATTTTAGATTGAAAAAGCAAAATTCGATTCCTCCCATACCCAGAAGAAAATGTTTTGCCTTTATAGCAGAGGATGTCCAGTTCAAAGATGTATGACTGAAAACTGCCTCTCCAAGAAAGACACACCTGAGGGATTTTGTAGGTGCCCAACATGGTTGACATCTGGATGGAAATGCCAGTCTCGGCCCCTTCAAGAACAGCCACCGTGTTTCTCTGCCTTCCACAGCTGTAGTTGGGCACATTGGCCTCCCCATCTGAAAGCAGGTCCAGCAAAGCCTCTGAAGTCATCTGTGCACTGTAATAATTGTTATAGATATTATAACCCAGAGTGATGTTGGGTAAGAGATGGGAATCCTGATTTATCTCCTGGATGGCAAAAAGGAAGGATAGCATTTTCCAGTACTGTCTTATTAGTATCCTGGAAATATAAATACATTAGAACATTTTGTGTAACATTGTTAAAAAATAATACTAATATGCTGAAGCCCAAGAGTTCCTCTGAATGGATTACAATATTCCTGAAAATATTGATATGTCCAGACTCAGATGCATAGAAACACATGAATACAATTAGCAGCTGTGATTGTTAACAAAGCCTATATGTTATCATTTTCTGTATATGTTTTAATTTTGGATTCCCTTGAGTGGAGACATATCTTACATTGGAATCATTATAATCATTATGGTATCTGGCATCAATTAAAAAAGGAACTCATAATTTTTTGGAAAGTCAGTGACTAAATACATTCAGCTCAGTGATTCCTGAAGATTATCCATGAATTTAGGTCCATAAAAAAGAATCTGGAGGTTATCTCATTTTTAACGTAGAGGAAACATAGTATTCCTGCATTTTTCTGTCCATCTTGATCTCTTTCTGGGACAAGGGACATTATCTTATTTCTGGGACAAGGGACATTATCTTATTTCTTCCATCCACAGTGTAGCTCTGGTCAAAGGATGTTAAGGAAATGTGAATGAAAGTTAGCAAAAGTAGGAGACCATGAGGACAATCCCTGCGAAGATAGGAGAGGGAGCCTGAAATGCAGTGCAGGAAGATTGACTTACCCAGATAACTGACTTGAAGGACTTGTGTGGAAGCTTAAAAGTCGAAACCTACTCTTGGTTGCAGAGATGATGCCCCCAATTGAAAGCTCTCCTGGCCTGTAATGATTCTGTGGGCCCAGCTCATCCCTATTCAAAGTCAGGAGGCATTTAGCTTTAGGCATCCCCCAGATTTCCTGTGGCCACAAAAGCAGCAGAAGCAGCAACACAACTTGTATCCTTGACTGAGTCTCCAGAACTATGTCACTTTTGAACAAAGAATACAAGAAAAAGACAGAAGAAAGCCAAGCCTTCTTCTGAGAGAGAAGTTTCAGGGTATTTCCTTAGCCAGGTAAAAAAGTCTTGCGAAGGCCTCACATCTCAAGGAGAGGGGACTAAGTGCAGCTCCTGACTGTTCAGAAAGACCTCCCAGCTCTCTCTTTCTCCAGACCCAATTATGCATTCATGTCTTTCCAATGCTATGAGCTCAGTCAACAAAACATCACTGTGGTATTGAGGTGAAAACATGTTATTGACATCTTGCTGTCAAATCTTCTGAAAACGTGCAGACAAATCTCTGGAGATGTAGCATCAAGGGAGACAAATAAATCACTATGATTTGGATAATGGCAAGGAGGAGAGACACCAGCACTTTGAACTCTGAATCAACAAGCATGTGTGCAAAGGGACAGGTCACTGATGGGGTACAGATGTGTGAATGAAAGAGAAGAATTTGGCCCCAAACATCTCTAAGAAAATCTAGTAGCAGCAGAAACAATTTTCATAGGTATGAACATTTGGCTCCCAATTTATTTGGTTTTCATTTGTGGTGGACTTTGGCTGCACCCTTATCCAAGGATCTCCTTATGGTAATCATGACATAACAGATTCACAGAATGAGTTAGAAGCAGGGGTGGGATTTTACCGGTTCGGACCAGTTCGGGAGAACCGGTAGCTCCGACGATCAGCTGAGAGTGAACCAGTTCGCTCTGATGATCAGGTGGGTCTACCCGCCTACCCCTGAATTTGACTGACCTATATCTTCTCAGCTGATTCACTCTGCTGCGCCTCAGCTGAGTTACTCCCCACCAGTAATGTGGAAGGTAAGTTTTTGTAAACTGTGCACTCGTGCGCAGCGAGCCTCAGGCACATGCACACGCAATCACCGAACTGGTTGTTAATCCGGCAGGATCCCACCACTGGTTAGAAGGGACCTTGGAGGTCTTCTACTCCACTCCCCTGCTTAAGAAGGAGACCCTATACCAGTGATGGCTAACCTTTTTGCCATCGTGTGCCAAAAGCGGGGTGTATGGGGAGGGGGTCGCACACGCATGTGCCCACACCCATAATTCTATGTGTCCAGCCACCCACACATGCGCTCCCCCCTCTTTTGGCACACAATGGCACGGTGGGCCCAGTAGGCCTGTTTTTCACTCTCCTCAGGCTCCAGAGCCTTTCTAGGTGCCTGGGGAGGGCAAAAATGGCCTTCCCCCCACCCCCGAGGCCCTCCGGAGGGTGGAAATAGCGTGTTTCCTGACTTCCGGTGGGCCCAGAAGGCCTGAAAATCAGCTGGCCGGAGCTGAGCTTGGGTGCCCACCAATATGGCTCTGTGTGTCATCTGTGGCACACGTGCCATAGGTTCGCCATCATGGCCCTATACCATTTCAGACAAATGGCTGTCCAATCTCTTCTTAAAAACCACCACGGATGGAACACCCACAACTGATCTGCTGAGATAAGTGGTTGCTCTTCTTCTGAGTGCAGACCAATATGGGAAATGGGTCCCTTTTGTAATAGTAGTTTTAACAGTTCAGTCATGTCTGATGTCAACTTGCAAAGCTTTCAAGTTGCCATGAGCAGGAGGGAGGGAGAACTGAAGTGAATTCCATACATTCTTTCTGACTGCATTCAGAAGGAGGGCGTTAGTTTCACAGCCAGCCAAAGTGGTTAATTGGAGAATGTGATTTATGACATGGCCAGAGAGGAGGGGAGAGACAGGGTCATAGGGGAACGTAAATCTACGTAGGATCAGTCCTAACTGCATCCCAGTATTGCCGGAATGTTGCTCCTAATAAATGACTATATTTCCTTTGAAGTTTGGATCATGGCTCATGAAGTAATTAGGGCATCTTTCGGAAACTTGACATCTGACTCTTGGTGACTTTATAGAAAGTGCTCTTCATGTTACCCTGTCAAGCGCAGTTTCTTTCAGTTGTTGGATGTTCATCTTTGTATCAGTTTTGATTATATCAAGATAGTGAGTTCTTTGCTTGCCCCTTCTTCTTGATCCACTAACCAAGGGATGTCAAAGTCAAGGCCTGGGGACCAGAGCTGGCCCATACAGTGCTTAGATCTGGCCCACAGGGCATTCCTGGAAACTGTGAAGGATGGCCCACAGTGCCTTTGTCAATGAAAACAGAGCTCCATTTTCACTGGCAAAGGGTTACAGGAGGCCGTCGCGCTGAAAACAGAGCTCAGGAGCCTGTTTTCTCTGGCAGAGAACTCAGTTCATCACACGCATCCGCGACAAGATGGATGTCAAGGTAGCCATGCCCACCCTGGTCACACTCACTCTGGACCTCTGAAATCAAACACAACCCTCAATGAAATCAAGTTTCATTGACACCCCAGCACTAACGATTCCAAGCAACATTGACTTCTCTAATGAATTTGCATGGATGACATGGCCAAAGTAAATCAGATGTAATTTTTTGCTTCTAGTGATGTGTCTGGTTTTATATGATTCAGCACCTCTCTGTTGGTTGCTCTGGCTGTCCATGGTATAGGCAATACAGTAGTCCTTGACTTACGGCCACAACTGAGTCCAGAATTTATGTTGCTAAGCGAGAAATTTGTTAAGTGAGTTTTGCCCCATATTATGACTTTTCATGCCACATTTGTTAAGTGAATCACGGCAGTTGTTAAATTAGTAACACGGTTGTTAAGTGAATCCAGCTTCTCCATTGACTTTGCTTGTCAGAAGGTTGCAAAAGGGGATCCCATGAACCTAGGGTACTGCAACCGTCATAAACATGAACGGTTTATTATTCGCATCTGAATTATGATCATATGATCATGGGGATGCTGGAAAGGTTGTAACTGTGAAGAATGGTCATAAAACACTTTTTTCAGTGCTGTTGTAACTGAATGGTCACTAAATGAACTGTTGTAAAACAAGGGCTACCTGTAATTTATGCCAGCACCACAATTCAAAGGCATCATTCTTTGATCAGCTCCAATTCTCTCACCCATATATCATTATAGAGTTATTTTAGGTCCCTTTTATTTATCTATTTTTTAATTTCTTTCTTGCAGTTTACCAAGTCACATTATCAAATATCCTGGGAAAGAGAACTTTTATTCATTATATTGGTCAATATAAAGGTTGCCCTGATAGACTGGTCTCACCAGAAAAAAAATACATATTGATCAATAGTTTGACTTCAGGTTTTCCTATTCACTTTAGTTTCTGTCTTTTAGAATTATTGTTCTATATTGAGAAATAAAGTTTTGCTTTGCTTATGATAATGAACAAAACCATATAGCATGCATTTATTGCTTAAACATGACATTATTCACAATTTTGGAAAAAGGATCAGAAGAAGAAAAGAAGAAAAAAAGCAAATGGTTAATGCAGAGATAAAATTATTATTATTATTATTATTATTATTATTATTATTATTATTATTATTATTATTTATTATTATTATTAGTCGCATTTCTATGCCGCCCAACTCCCTAGGGACACTGGGTGGCTTACAGCAAAAAACAATGTAAACAATATCCCGTAAAAAAATTTTAAAAGAACATTAAAAACCCATACACTCCATTCCATAACAATATAACAATAAGTGGCACACAAGTTACCAAATTTACCCTGTTTCCCCCAAAATAAGACATCCCTTAATAATAAGCCCAATTGGGCTTTTGAGTGCATGCGCTAAAATAAGCCCCCCCCTTGAAAATAAGCCCTCCCTGAAAATATTTAAACACATGCGCAGCCGGTCCCCGCCATGTCTTCTGGTTAGGATTAGAGAGACAGATCTGGAAATCAGGTAATATGGCAAGAGAAGCCCTGTCTTGCTCCACATGCCCCAAAATAATAAGACCTCCCCAAAAATTAGGCCAAGTGCTTATTTTAGGGTTCAAAAAAATATAAGTATCAGGTTTCGATGCTATCTCAAAATAAATGAATTTCCAAACTGCCGATCTTTGAGGAAATTTTCTCTTTATTGAGCATAGCGATCTGTCCCTGGCTCTTTCGCGGTCAGTACTGATCTTTGCCCCCCAATCCCTCCCTTTCCGATCCCCAATTCTCTGCGTCTCATTGGCTATCTTCCAAGCCACTTTGCTCATCCCTTCTCAGTCAGATCACAGGAATGTCTCCCTCCTCCCATCTCCGAGGAGACAGAATCTTCAAAGAGATTAAGTAGGCAAAAGTTCAAGCTTCTCCTCTCCTTATATATGTCAGTGCTGGGACGCTGACATCAAGACAGGGTTTTATTTTTGGGGAAACATGGTAGTAGACTCAGGAAGTCATTGCAATAATCCAAACAGAGGTGACTAATTTGAATGTCTCTCCTAGAACTAGGAGTTATGGGTCCAGATGTTGTCCAACCAAAGACTGAGTTCTTGCCCAAGGCCAATTGAACACACCAAGGTGAATATTTGATTTACACAACTTTATTCTGTGCAAGACTTAGGGAAGTTTCCCTCAAAGATTTTGTATCCATCCCTAATGCTCAGAGTCTTTATAGGCAAAAACCACAACCCCCTACATCATAGAATCATAGGGACATTATTATAGAAATCTCAGCAAACATTTTACAACTTTCAACAAAATTGATGAAATATCAGCCAATATCAGCAATAGCCATATTCTTGTCCATAGGCCACAGCTGATCATTTGCTTTCTCAAGTTGTATCCAATTTCCTTTTCCTTATTTATAGCTAGCTTTACATCCTGCCTTTTGCCTTCTCCCATGATATATTTTGAGTTACGTTTATGTTTAGTGAGGTTATTTGCAACTTCCCCTTGTGTTTACAATTTGCAACTTCTGCTTATGTATGCAAAGCTATTTTATTCATTGATGTGTTCTGATTGTGAATTGCTTGATATGCCAGTAAATCTTAATTTATTGTTTTATATGATATTGTCCTGGGAGCTTCATCAGTGGAGGCTTTCAAGATGTGACTGGACTGCCATCTGTTAGAAATGATGTAGGGTCTCCTGCTTGGGTGGGAGGGTTGGATTAGATGACCTACAAGGTCCCTTCCAACTCTGTTAATCTGTTTCTCCTCTCTTCTCCTTAACGGCAGCAACTAGTAAACTTTGGCTTAGCTTCCTTGGGGTTAAAACTATCAAGCAGATTCCTAGAGGGGAAGTTGTCCAACCAATGTTGACAAATACTGTGGAGAGATTCAGCTTTTACAGAGACATGCTCACTTTGTTTCTGTTTTTGTTTTTCAAACTTCTTCTCTTCAGCAAACACAGATGTTCACCTGATATGAACATAGGCATACACAAGTACCATATTTCTGAGAGTAAGGTGACACAATCTCCCATCATCCATTTCGGTGGTGGGTTGACCCCAATTCGGACTGGTTCGCAAGAACCGGTAGTAAAACCGGTGGGAGGCTCCACCCACCAACCCCAACGTCATCAGGAAGGCCAACAATCAAGCAAAGTGAGTGCGTGTGCGCAGCCCACTTGCAAACCAGTAGTAAAGGTAAGTACAACCCACCCTGATCCATTTACTTCAAATACCTTCCATGTTGAAGATAATTAGAGTAAGAAACTTGTACTCACATAGTCATACGTGGTCCCCTCAGATTTAATAAACAGATTAAAGACACAGCAAAAATCACTGACTGAAGGCCAGAAGATACCATGGCTGATATATGTACCAATTTCTAGGAGGATAAAACCTGATCTTAAGCATGAGGGAGAGACATTAAGAACAAAAAGGAAGGGATTTGAAAATTGAAAATTTAGGAACATAAACTTGGGTCTATTAAATAAATCTTTTGAGAAGCAGTTCCACAACAATCACCTTCCCAATCTATTTTATCTTAAGTTGTTCTTTTGTATTCAGCGTTGGCCTTAGCACAATAATGTAACACTTAGGGATGAAGATGCAGACCAGCAGACCAGCACTGGAAACCAAGATGGAGAAGACCTGCACAGCCACCATGTACTTCCCTTTGGTGCTCAGGTAAGCAGGAATGAAAGACACCCAGACACTGCAGAAGACCAGCATGCTGAAGGTGATCAGCTTGGCTTCGTTAAAGGCCCCAGGGAGATTCCTGGCCAGGAAAGCCACCATGAAGCAACTGACAGCTAGGAAGCCCATGTAACCAAGAGCAAAGTAAAACATAATGACAGAGCCCTCATTGCATTTCAAAATAATCTCTTCAAGCTGAGAGTGCATGTCGGACTCAAGGAAAGGGGGACAAGTCCCCAACCAAATGCTACCAATAACAACTTGGACACTTGAACAAGATAGGACAATGGCCAAGCTCTTCCCCAGCCACTTCGTCATCTTATTTCCTGGCTTTGTAGCCAAAAATGCCAACACCACTATGATTGTTTTGGCTAGCACTGAAGAAATGGCAGCTGTGAATATGGTGGTGAAGACCATTTGTTGGAAAAAACACATCACTTGCACTGGTCGGCCAATGAATAGGAAGGAGGATAAGAAGGAAAACAGAAGTGAAGCCAGGAGAATGAAGGAAAGGTCTCGATTGTTGGCCTTCACTATTGGAGTTTCTAGGAATTTAATGAAGATTCCCAGCACAAAGCTTGTGATTAAGACCATGAACCCAGCAAAGGAAACCAGAAGAATCCCCAAAGGTTCTTCATAAGACAAATAAATTATCATTTTAGGAACACAATGGTCTTTTTCTTCATTTGGGTGCTGATCATCTGGACACCTGGTGCACTTTTCTGCATCTAAAAAAATAATAAGATTAGCATCTCTGCCACTGCTATGACTTTCCATTCTATCCAGTATGTTCCTTAAGTGGAAGATGAAAGCCAGGAGATCCAAAGTCCATTTGTGATGGAGTATGTGTGTTTGTCTATGTGAGTGTGCAAAATATGATGAAGAGATGGAGGACAAGGAGATGCTCATTGACAAAGGAGATACGGAGCTGGTGAAATGATTGATTTAATTGTGCTGTTCTGCCATGGTGGTGGGGGAATGTTTTTTTTAATGGGTTTTTATTATAAGGCTCAGAGGCTAAGATGCTTAGTTTGCTCGAGTTTGTCAATCGAAAGGTCGGCAGTTCAGCAGTTCAAATCAGGGTGAGCTCCCATTACTTGTCCCAGCTTCTGCCAACCTAGCAGTTCGAAAGCACGTAAAAAATGCAAGTAGAAAAATAGGGACCACCTTTGGTGAGAAGGTAACAGCATTCCGTGTGCCTTTGGCATTTAGTCATGCCGGCCACATGACCACGGAGACATCTTTGGACAGTGCTGGCTCTTCGGCTTTGAAATGGAGATGAGCATCGCTCCCTAGAGTCAGGAACAACTAGCACATATGTGTGAAGGGAACCTTTACTTTTACCTTATTTTATGGGTTTCCTTAAAAAAAATTAAGTTGCTCAAAGTCTCCTACTGTATGTGTGAGTTGGACAGTTACTGAATATATATTAAGTTGGACCATTATATAAATGAAATAATTGTTCTGCAGGAAATTTGAATTTTACTCATACAGTAAAAACCATCTCTAAGGAAAGATGAATTTGAAGCAGCTAAATTCTTTTCACATCGCAAGACTTTAATCTATAGAATCAGAGACTTCAAAATAAAAGTTAGCTTCCATGTTCTTATACCAGCTAATCTGAATTGGATCCAAAGCTGCTTTTTTTCAAAAAGCAACTGTGGAAAAAGAGCTCTGTGTTTTTTCTCTTGAAGACATTTCGCTTCTCATCCAAGAAGCATCTTCAGTTCTGATGGAATGGTGGGGATACCCTCCATTCCCCACCATTCAGTCAGAACTGAAGATGCTTCTTGGATGAGAAGCGAAACGTCTTCAAGAGAAAAAACACAGGAAGTCCACTTCCTTTTGAAAAACTACCTTTGGGACAACCATACCCTCAGTCTGAATTAGAGATTATTAAGCAGTTTTTTTTTAAAAAAAATTGTGGAATCCCTTTAATAGCTGCATTTTGTCTCCAAAGTGCTTTGTCTAGTGTGCTTCTGCTGGTTTTACTCTATATAATTGAAGATAATTGAAGTCAACCATTTGCCAACTCTATCATTCCTGATTGATGGTCATTACAGAATCATGGCATTGTACAGTACCTTGGAGGTCATCGGGCTTTGATTTAAATAATTTTTAAAACCACACAAATTTGTTTGGAACAGGAAGATAAATTACTTCTTCCTTTAGAGAAGGGGGTGCTATACAGATGTCCATAAAAATAACAAAGGAAAGGATGAGGAAACAATGCAGTGAGAGCAGTGGTGGAATTCAAAAAATTTTTACTACCAGTTCTGTGGGCGTGGCTTGGTGAGCATAGTGTGGCATGGTGGGCGTGGCTTGGTGGGCGTGGCAGGGGAAGGATACTGTAAAATCTCCATTCTCTCCCCACTCCAGGGGAAGGTTACTACAAAACACCCATTTCCTTCTGATCAGCTGGGACTCGGGAGGCAGAGAATAGATGGGGGCAGGGCCAATCAGAGATGGTCTTTACCGGTTCTCTGAACTACTCAAAATTTCTGCTACCAGTTCTCCAGAACTGGTCAGAACCTGCTGAATACCACCTCGGAGTGAGAGCTGTTCTTTGGGGCAATGTTAGTGAATTCATTACTCAAGGACTGCTACTTCTTCATAATCACTCACCTTCCTGAGCAGAGATGGCCCCTTCTGCGCAAACAACACAATTGTAACAGCACATGGGTCTCCCTCTTTCAGCCATCTTGTGGAATCCAGGATGACAACTTTCCACACATTTGGAAGGAGGCAGCGGCTAACCATAGAAACAAGGAAAAGAAGGAAAATGTCTTAGGACAACTTTAAATCCATATAAAGCGTTAGTAAGTAAGGCTTAGTGAGGTTGGTAAGTAAGCCTTACTTACTTATTTAGTAAGTAAGCCTTACTTATTTACTTAGTAATAAGGCTTAGTAAGGCTTTTTAAAGCCTTAGTAAGATCACACCTCAAATACTATATCCAGTTTTTATTCCCACATTTGAAAACAGATGTTGAGACTTTGGATAAAGTGCAAAAAAGAGCAACTAAGATGATTAAAGGCCTGGAGATGAAGGCACATGAGGAACTGTTGCAGGGTTTGGATTTGGCTAGTCTAGAGAAAAGAAGAACTAGGGGTGACATGATAGCAGCATTCCAGTATTTGATGGGCTGCCATAAAGAAAGGAGGGTCAACTCATTTTCCAAAGCACCAGAAGGCAAGACAAGAAATAATGAATGGAAAATAATCAAGGGGAGAAGCAACCTAGAATTAAGGAAAAACTTCCTAACAGTGAGGACAATTAACCAGTGGAATAGGAATTGTGGTGCTGGGAGTTTTTAATAAAAGACCGGACAGACTTCTATCTGAAATGGTATAGGGACTCCTGCTTGAACAGGGGGTTGGACTAGAAGATCTCCCTTCCACTCTGTTCTGATTGATTGTCCTCAAGATTAATATCTGCAATGGGATTTCTGATGGTACTTGTATATTTCAATATATACTGTAGTGACATAGCTGTGTCTGAAACTTCTTTATTATTTATTATTATTATTATTTATTAGTCATATTTCTATGCCGCCCACTCTCCGAGGACTCTGGGCAGCTTACACCAAAGACAGTATACTAAATAGCATATTGCCCCCAACAATCTGGGTCCTCATTTTACCCACCTCGGAAGGATGGAAGGCTGAGTCAACCTTGAGCCGGTGAGATTTGATCCGCTGATCTGCTGAACTAGCAGTCAGCTAAAGTAGCTGCAGTACTGCACTCTAACCACTGCGCCACCTTGGCTCTTTAGATTTAACTGAATAGGAAAAATGAAAGCAGGTTCTCTTCCTGAGATCTCCACAATCATCATTGCTATTATTAAGAACGTGAGAAACAGTGAAATCAAAGATCTCAGTTTCTGTACCTTGTTGAGTAATTTCAGGTGCCCGAGAGCATCCTGATTGATTGAAAATTTGAAATCCGAGGATCTTTGTTTTTCTAGACTCCCAAATGTCACTTGGGTGACAGAGTTATTTGGGGAAACCATCCAGTTCATGATGTCCAAGTCAGCTACCAGGTTTCCTTTTTCATCCAAATGTACTCCATCTAAGGAACAATTGTGCAGTTGAGAGTTTTGGAGGAAAGGGTGAAGCTAGAACAGAACAGAAAACAACAAAAATGTAGCATGTTTCTTAGCAAACAAGAAGCTTATTTGCTCTGGCAATATGTGTCGTTTTTTCTCTTGCAATTTCACTTAAATTTCTTTGTAAAGCTGCTCAGAGTTTGATGGCTATACGTTGAATGAGTGAATGAATGCCTGTTTGATACTTGAATTGCTTACAGTTGAATCTTCTTTCCAGATTCAAATACTGTATTTTTTTGGACTATAAGACGCATCTAAATTTAGAAGAGGAAAACAACAAAGAAAGGTTTTTTGCCTCAACGTGCCCCATTTTTGGGCCTTTTTGGGGGGCTTTTTTGGGGCCTTTTCCAGCCTCTTTTCCACCCATTTTCAGGGCTTTTTGTTTGGCCTGTTTTTTTCAGAAAAACAGGCTGAAAAAAGCCTCAAAAATGGGCCGAAAAAAGTCTCAAAAACAGGCTGAAAAAAGCCTCACAACTGGGCCAAAAAAGCCTCAAAAACAGGCTGAAAAAAGCTCTGAAAAAGGCCAAAAAAGGGCCTGAAAAGAAGGGGTGCAGAGCCCCAAAAATGGCCGGCAGGTGGGAAGGCTTTGGAAATATTCGGTCTATAAGATGCACAGACATTTTCACCCCCTTTTGGAAGACAAAAAAAATGTGTCTTATAGTCCGAAAAATACGGTAGCTGTGTCCAGAGATAGCTAATTCACTCTTGTAACACACACAAAAAATCAGAAATCTTGTGACATTTTATAGGCTAATATTTCATTCTCTCTTCAGCTTTCATAGATGAGTTCCCTCATCGTTAGATCTACTTCATTGTAGAGACCTCCATGGAAGTAAAGAATTCTAGAATGGAAGCAAACTAGGAACGTATCTATGTCAACAGCCTGTCCAGTGTAAAAATATACTATGTAGGATCCCAAAATGGAAAATTTTGAAGGAAGGTTGATTAGTCCAACAATATGCGAGAATGCAACACCCCTGACAGATGGTCATCCAGCCTTTTTTGAAACACTTTCAGTGAAGAGGAATACACCATCTCTCAATATCCAGAATCTTTCAAAGATCTCATCACAAATAAGTCTCATTATTAAACATAGCATATATTTGATGAAGTTGTCCAATTCATATTATGAGATCATTAATATGTCCTTGGGTGAGGTCAGAGACATCAAGTTGTACAAGTTGATTTTTTTAAAAAATAGAAAGGTCACGAACTCAGAACTTTTACTTTTCACCTTGTTTCTCTAATAAAGGAGAATATTATTATTATTACTATTAGTTAATCTTTAGTGAGATTTACAGCCTTTGAGGCTGGTTAATAGCTCAGCAGCTCGAGTCCTAACCAAGGACCTAGGAACTGTTAAGGTATCGTCGGAGGATGTAAGCTGTTCCGAGTAAGGTGGTTTTTTGTAGAGTCAAAATGTTCAAGTCCGGCAAATTTAGAATTTCTAAATAGCGGGGTAGCCCTTTGGGTATTGCTCCGAGGGCTCCAATTACAATCGGGACAACACACAATTTCTTTTTCCACAGTCGCTCAACTTCAATTTGTAAATCCCGGTACTTTGTGATTTTTTCTTGCTGCTTATCTTCAGTTCATGCATCACCAGGTATTGCAATGTCAATGAACTATACTTTTTTCTTTTCAACTATTGTTATGTCAGGTGTGTTGTGGACCAAGTGCCTGTCAGTCTGAATCCTAAAGTCCCACAAGATCTTGAGATGTTCCCAGTGGGTTTTGCTGTACTCAAATCCAAACTTCTGGCACAATTTCCAGTGA
Source organism: Arizona elegans (assembly GCA_022577455.1). Taxonomy (NCBI): domain Eukaryota; kingdom Metazoa; phylum Chordata; class Lepidosauria; order Squamata; family Colubridae; genus Arizona; species Arizona elegans. The sequence goes on from JAKOOJ010000012.1 coordinate 21,986,152, forward strand.
ATGATCTTAGCAACACGATCATGGCATTGTAGGTATTCAGTTTGTGAAATTTCGCTGCACCCACTGATCAGGTGGTCAACTGTCTCATGTTTCTCATTGCAGAGGCGGCATTTGCTGTTGGTGGTAACATGTTGAATTTTTGCCTTCATGCAGTTTGTGGCTAGGGCTTGTTCTTGAGCTGCCAAAATAAAGCTTTCTCTTTCTTTTTTCAGTACTCCTGATCTTAACCAGTTCCAAGTTAGTTTCTGGTCAGATTTGTCTTCAATACTTTTCAAGTATTGGCCATGCAGAGCTTTGTGTTTCCAATTTTCAGCTCGCTGCTCAGTTACTTCTTTCTTATATTCTGCTTTTGTTTTAGTTGTCTTTAAAAGGCCTCCTTTATTTACTTCCTTAATCATTGGTTGTTGTTGTTGTTATTATTATTATTATTATTATTTAGACTTCTATACCGCTTCATAGTCCTTTATAGCCCTCTCTAAGTGGTTTACAAAGTTAGCATATAGCATATTGCATATTAACATATTGCATTAGCATATTGCCCCCAACAACCTGGGTCCTCATTTTACCCACCTCGGAAGGATGGAAGGCTGAGTCAATCTTGAGCCGGTGAACTAGCAGTCAGCTGAAGTAGCTGCAGTACTGCACTCTAACCATTGCGCCACCTCGCAATGTAGCTCAAGATTGAAATGAGGGTTCCTTGGTCTCTGAACATAGTTGGTTTTTGTTTTTGCAGAATTTCATTATCCAAACTAAATAACATCATCAGGGCTAGTGTACCTGCAGGCAATTTTTTTTTCCAATTTGCATGCTTCCTGAAGCATTTTGATGCCCACATCTGGGTACCAATAGAGGAGAATACTGGTAGCTCAGGGTTAAAATGAGAGGTCCTTGGTGCTCTCTGAGCTTCATTATTTTCTTGCAGAGTTTCATTAACCAAACTAGGTAACCTCATCAGTGCTATGATGTTGTTGATGAAGATACCTAGTTTGGGTAATGAAACTCTGCAAGAAAACAATCACCTTGTTTCTCTTTCTTTCTTTCCACTGATTTTTATCAACACTTATACGCTGCTTTGAATTTCGTCCAAAATCTCAAACCCGTAAAAGCCATACTCCACATCAAGAATAAGTCCATGCAACAATACCCACTGTAGAGTTTAAAAGTTATTCATGTTTCAAATAGTTTGTCTTAGTTTTTATTCTTTCTGATTAAATCATGTTTACAGTGTAGATAGACTTAGGCGTAGACTTAGCATAGCTTTATTGTCACTTTGAATGTACACTAATCGGCATACATTAAAATGAAATAGTATATAGCCCTTTGCTTATGAGTGAAACATTTTCTATTTTTAGCTTATGTTAATAGTGTTTTGAGCTATAAGGAGTTAAAGACCTAGAAAGAATTTGAAGTCAACAATTTGTTAGCATATTTTAGTTTTATGTTTGTGGATGCTATACCCTGTGCTTGTTCTGGGAAGTCTAGGGAGGGGGGTGGGGAGAAGGGTGAGGGGGGATGGGTGGGAGGGCAAGGGGGGAGGGATGGGGTGAGGGGGGGAGGGCGGAGGGGAGAAAATGTTTGTATTTCCTATAAAACTTTTCAATTAAAAAAATGAAATTTCATTGCATGCAGATCTCAAAGGATCTCCACCTCCGGCATACACTACATAAACGTGACTAAATAAATAAGTACAAAATTATGCATATAACTACATATATTATAGGACACGGAGAAACAACACAGTCAGAGGTAAGAACATTGCTGGAACTCAGAATACCTGATTTTGATACTGTAATATACTTTGGAAATAACTTTAAGGAAGACATGCAAAGCAGATAGTAAGAACTGACTTGCATTTTGAGGAGAGGTATGAAAAAGGATCATCATATCATAAATAGAAAGAAATGTTTGTCCTTAGAATAAAAAAAAATGTGGATCAGGGTTGACAGGACAATCGGCAAAGTAAGGTCTGGATGATAACTATTTTGTTTTCTTTTGTTTTTGCAAATGTTGGTGACTTTCTTGTTGGAGTAATATAATTAATGATTCCTGACTGCTGATACACCTTTTCTATCTCTGTATAATCCTTTACCAATTTACAATTGGATCTCTCAGCACTTTGCCTTAGCCAGGAAACCAAGCAATACTATTGTAGGATATTTTATGAAATTTTGTTTCAGATCTCCATTGGTTGGAGTGATGTTTTAAATGGATTAATAATAAAGAATAATAGAATAATTTTATTGTCACTTCGAATGTACACTAATCGGCATACATTAAAATGAAATTTCGTCACATACAGCTCTCAAAGGGTCACCACCTCCAATATACACTATATAAACATGAATGAATGGATCAATCAATCAATCAATCAATCAAGAATTATGCATATACCCACATATATTATATCACACAGAAACAACACAATCTAGTTCGGATGTATCCATGTACATGGAGAGAAAAACGAATCTTGTGAGTTTACCAGACGGATGGCATAGGGAACAAAGCTGTTATACAATCGGGTAGTCCTGCTACAAATACTTTGAAATCTCCTCCCAGAGGGGAGCAACAGAAATAAACCCTAAAGTGGGCACGTGGGGTCTCTAACAATGCTTTGAGCTCTAAGCACATAGCTCTTATAAGCAGGATCCTGAATGACAGGAAGCGAGCTTCCTATAATCTTCTCAGTTGTCCTTACCACTCGCTGTATGGACTTTCAATCTGAGGCACTGCTGTCACCAAACCAAACAATGATGCTGTTTGTTAAAACGCTCTCCATCGTGCCAAAGTGGCCTGGAATGAAGGAGAAAGATATGCTCTCCTGTTTTTCCACAACATTATAAAAAAGGGCAAGAGGATAAAAGAAAAGTAGCACCCAATTACCAAACATGCATATTTTTATATTTGATTATCATGCACAAGAACAATCTCTACAATGGCCATCAAGATACCTGCCAAGGTTGTAAACTTGGAGTTTTCAACCTTTCTCCACTCATCTTTCTTTCCTTTTTGGTTCTGGATGAAAAAGCAGCATTTAAGGCCCATGCCACAGCCCAGACAGTATTGTAAATGAAGTACTTGTCTAGGGAGAAAATTATGTCCACCTTATCTTGGGGCAGAATCTTTATTTCCTGATTCTCTTGGCATCTTCTCCAGCTTTTCACAGCCAAGACATGCCTTGTAGAAAAACAACGAAAAGCGTTGACTTTAAACTCCTGCATGTAATCATAGAAAGCTTTAAAATTGTTGATTTTTCTATTTTTTGGGGTACGGATGAAGAAGGAGAAAAGGCTATGGATGTTTTGAAAAGACAGCTTACGTTGGAACAGCTGCATCGTGAAGTCCCACAAAGCTGTGGTGATCCAGATTTTCCCCACAATGGGTTTTGTCAAGCTCTTAATTATGTCTTGTATAATGACTATTCCTTCTAGGAAGGAATTGCCTTCTGCACAGTAAACAAAGACATTGACCTGCCTCCATGTGTAGAAGAAAGCAGAAAAGATTTGCAGATTGTTGTGAGTTACCAAGATGCTTTTTGATATAATGACACAAATCCCGTTCTTCAAGAGTAGAGGAGTCAACGTCCTGAGGAACTGTTCTCCATTGTCAGTGTTTAAAGCAAAGAGACCAATGAAGCTCCACTCAAAGTGCAAAAGCAATTTGACAATTCCTGGGTATTGTGTTCCTTCTGCGGGGATCATCCGATAGAAAAAAGGGAACCGAATTTTATCACTCAGAACGTGGGAAACAAAAGTAAAGCTGATCTGAAAAAGGAATGAAGATGTTCAAAGTTTGCTGATCTTAGTAAAAATATTAGCTATGCAGCTAACAAACTTTCTTAGAATAAAATAACAAAGTTGAAAGAGACCTTTTAGGTCATCTAGTCCAACCCACCTGCTCAGACAGGAGACCTATATCATTTCTGACAAGTGGCTGTCCAGTCTCTTCTTGAAAGCCTCCAGTGATGAAGCACCCACAACTTCTGAAGGCAAGCACTATTCCATTGGTTGATTGTTCTCACTTTCAGAAAAATTCTCCTTATTTCTAGGTTAAATCTCTCCTTGATGAATTTCTATCCATTGTTCCTTGTCTGGCCTTTGGCTACTTTGGAGAACAGGTTGTCCCCCTCCTCTCTGTGACAGCCTCTCAAATATTGGAAGACTGCTGTCATGTCACCCCTGGTCCTTCTCTTCACTAGACTAGCCATGCCCATTTCTTGCAACTGTTCTTCATATGTTTTAGCCTCCAGTCCCCTAATCATCTCTGCTGCTCTCCTCTTCACTCTTTCTAGAGTCTCAACATCTTTTTTTAATTGGTCTTAATCATGGATGGGATTCTTCTTTCTTGCAAGAAGACCCACTGCTTGGACTCTGTTCAGTCATCATCATCGTCACTATCATCATCATCATCATCATCATCATCATCATCATCATCATCTAAACTCATATGCCACCCAACTCTCAATACTCACAACAATCAAACAAAGAGATTACAGTTAAATCAATAAAGAATAAACAACAGATAAAAGATGGCTAGCTTTTTTAATATATTTTATTAATAATATTTAATACCCCCTTGTGCAATGCATTATATCAGGATTGCTAAAATAGAATCTACCGGTCTGGTTTGGATATCTAGGTTGGGTCTATTGAACCTAATGCATCTAAAAGGATATGAATGAACCCTAAGTCACACATTGATCCATCCATATAGATATCTGCCATTTCTCTGAAGGAATTATTTTGATCTGATGATGATGGTGGTGTTGATGATAGTGGTGATGATGATGACTGTCTGAAGAGCGTCCAAGCAGTGGGTCTTCTTGCAAGAAAGAAGAAAGAAGATAGTGATGTTATCCAGTCATGTCCAACGCTTACCATTTCTATGGCCCACATATCTCCACATCTTCCAAGCTTCCACTGCTTCTTTGAATTTTTCTATGCTCTGAAGGAAAACCCAATCTGAAATAATTCTGCAAAGTAACTAACCACAGAGGTGTACACTTTCATTCCTTACCTGCGGGATTTTGTAGATGGCTGCCATTGTTGAAATTTGTATGGAGATGTCTGAGTCAGCTGCTTCCAGGAGAACCCAGAGATCTTTCTGTCTTCCACAGCTGTAGTTCGGAATGCTGGCATCTCCAACAGAAAGCAGGTCCATCAAGGCATCTGAAGTCATCCTGGTGTTTAAAAAGTTGTTGTGGAGGTTGTAGCTCAAGGTGATGTTGGGTAAGAGTTTGGGATCCTGGTTGATCTCCTGGATGGCAAAAAGGAAGGACAGAATTTTCCAGTAATATGGAGATCCTTTCCTGTAAATATATATGCACCACATTACCATTCATGGAAATGGCTTGTTAGATATTGTTGGAATATCTTGTTAGAACAATTAATCAGTGGAACAACTTGCCTCCAGAAGTTGTGAATGCTCCAACACTGGAAGATGTTGGAGCATCACTGGAAGGAGCCTTGGTGGTGCAGCAGACTAAAGTGCTGTTAAGTAGCACTTAGCGGTCAGTTGCCTGCAATTACTGCGAGTTCAAATCTTACCAGGCTCAAGGTTGCCTCAGCCTTCCATCCTTCCGAGGTAGGTAAAATGAGGATCCGGATTGTGGGGGCAATAAGCTGACTTTGTATCAAAAAGAACACCACTTAGAGGGGGCCGAAAGCCCTACTAAGCAGGTATATACAAAAAGTATGAAGGCTATTGCTTAACACATTGTAAGCCACCCTGAATCTCCGGAGAAGGGTGGCATATAAATCGAACAAATAAATAAATAAATAAATAAATAAATAAATAAATAAATAAATAAATAAATAAATAAATAAATAATGTTGGATAACCATTTGTCTGAAGTGGTGTAGGGATTCCTGCCTAGGCAGGGGGTTGGACTAGAAAATCTTTAAGGTCCTTTCCAACTCTGTTATTCTATTCTATTCTATTCTATTCTATTCTATTCTATTCTATTCTATTCTATTCTATTTATAAGGCTGTGCATGCTTCAGAAATGAGTTAAAAGAATTGATTTGGAGCAGACATGAGAACTGCATTATCCAGCAAGTAATTAAAGCAGCCAAACTTTTATCCAGAGTGCCTAAGGAAGAAATGTGACGCCATTGTGATGAAAAGTCCACTGTGCTTTTTAACTTAGAAAGCTCAAACTGCCCGAAGAGCTGCTGATCCAGTTTTACAGAGGAATTGTTGAGTCTGTCATCTGCACCTCTATAACTGTCTGGTTTGGCTCTGCAACCCAACAAGGCAGACACAGACTTCAGAGGATAATTAGAACAGCAGAAAAAACAATGGCTACCAACCTGCCTTCCATTGAGGACCTGGATACTGCACGAGTCAAAAAGAGGCTGTGAAAATATTTACAGACCCCTCGCATCCTGGACATAAACTGTTTCAACTCCTATCCTCAAAATGACACTATAGGGCACTGCACAACAGAACAACTAGACACAAGAACAGTTTCTTTCTGAATGCCATCACTCTGCTTAACAACTAATTCCCACAACACTGTCAAATAATTTACTAAGAATGTATTACTATTATTCTTCTCTTCCTTACTATTATCTATCTCTTCCCACTTATTACTATAACCATGTTGCTTGTATCTTTCAATTTATATTGTTGTTATTTGTTTCCTAGTACGATTTGATAGCTTATTAGGAACCTTGACTATCACTAAATGTTGTATCTTTTTATTCTTGAGGAATAAAAAGGAGTATTTCATTCTCCTTATGTACACTGAGAGCATATACACCAAAGACAAATTCCTTGTGCGTCCAATTACACTTGGTCAATAAAGAATTCTATTCTATTCTATTCTATTCTATTCTATTCTATTCTATTCTATTCTATTCTATTCTATTCTATTCCATTCCATTCCATTCCATTCCATTCCATTCCATTCCATTCCATTCCATTCTATTCTATTCTAACAGCTGCATCACTTTTCACACTTGCTCAGACATCTGGGGGGAAAATGGATTGTTGCTTTAACAAATAAAAGAGCCTTGGTAGTACAGTGGTCTAAGGCACCCTGTTATTAAGCTGGTTAGTAAGACCAGCTGCCTGCAATTACTGCAGGTTCGAATCTCTCCAAGGCTCAAGGTTGACTCAGCCTTCCATCCTTTCTAAGGTAGGTAAATTGAGGACCGAGTTGTGGGGGCAATAAGCTGACTTTGTATATAAATATACAAAAGAATGAAGGCTATTGCTTAACGCATTGTAAGCTGCCCTGAGTCTCCGGAGAAGGGCGGCATATAAATCAAATTAAAAAAAATAATAATAATAACAGAGGGATACCCCAGTCTTGTAAGACTGGGATGAATTGTATAAACCATTTTTGGGCTTTGCTCTGTTCTAATAAATCCCAACCCTGTTAGCCATTCATAAGGTTTTTAAAGCCTTATGTTCATCAGTGACTTGGCTGTTCCCTTAGGTGTTTGGGCTAGGAGATTGAGTGAGCTCTACTGGTTCTTTTTGTTAAATGGAATGATTTCTGTTACTTTGGATATTAATGATGTGGATTGTTGATTTTAATTTTAATCTTTGCTACCCATTGCTAAGATGGTGCGTATGGCAATATGAATAGTTTTAATCAAGCATGCTAGCAAGCAATCCTGCCCATACCTCTGATCTACCCTGTCCCTTGGTAGATCACAGTTTGCTAAAAGCAATAGAAACTGTGAGAAAACCTGTTATAAATATTTTGTAAAAGTTGTGCATCGAAAATATAAATTTGGAGGAGAGGGCTTCCCTGGGTCTAGAGACCTTTTCCCAAAAGGGCTAAATGCAAAGAATTTAGACTAACTCTATTTCAAGACATTTCAAAATATAGAACTTCTAAAGAGCCAGTTTGCCGTAATGATTAAGATTGGAAACCAGATAACCATGAGTTCTAGTGTCATCTTACAGGACTAGACAAATGGGTGACTCTGGGCCAGTCCTTCTCTCTCAGTTCCAAGAAGGAGACAATGGCAAACCATGCTGTGGACATAATATACTTAGACTTCAACAAAGCATTTGACAAAGTAGACCATAATTACTTCTTGGTAAACTAGAAAAATGTGGGATAGACAACCCCACCACAAGATGGTTTTGTAACTGGCTGACAAACCATATTCAATGAGGAGTCCTTAATGGTACTAGATCTACATAGGAGGAAGGAAGCAGTGGGGTATCACAAGGCTCCATCTTAGAGCCAGTACTCTACAATATCTTCATAAATGACTTAGATGAAGGAATAGAAGGGGAACTCATCAAATTTGCAGATGATACTAAGCTGGCAGAAATAGCAAACGCCCCAGAAGACAAGCTCAGGATCAAAAAAGATTTTTACAGACTTGAATATGGTCTGTATCCAGAGCCTGGATAGCTCTGCAGACTAAGCACTGCAATTTAACACCAGCTGTCTGCAATTAAAGTAAGTTCGAATCTTGCCAGGCTCAAGGTTGACTCAGCCTTCCATCCTTTCTAAGGTAGGTAAATTGAGGACCCAGTTTGTGGGGGCAATAAACTGACTTTGTATAAAATATACAAAAGTATGAAGGCTATTGCTTAATGCACTGTAAGCCGCCCTGAGTCTCCGGAGAAGGGCGGCATATAAATCATTTTTTTTAAAAAAATGAAATATATAATGTGGAAAAAAGCAAGATTTTACACCTAGGCAGGGAAAAGCAAAGGTACAAGTATAGATTAGGCAAAACCTGACTCAAAAACAGTAACTGTGAGAGGGACCTTGGGATCCTAGTGTAGAATATTGCTATCATGTCATCCCAGTCCTTATTTATATCAGTTTCCATCCATTATTCCTTGCCTGGCCTTCGGATGCCTTGGAAAATAATTTGATCCCTTCCTCTCTGTGGCAGCCCCTCAAATATTGGAACACTGCTATCATGTCTCCCCTGTTCCTTCTGTTCACTAGACTAGACTAGCCATGCCCAGTTCCTGCCACCGTTCTTCATATGTTTTAGTCTCCCAGCCTTTAATCATCTTAATTGCTCTTCTCTGCCCTTTTTTCCCAAAGTCTCAACATCTTTTTTGTAATGTGGTGACTAAAACTGGATGCAGTATTCCAGGTGTGGCCTTACCAAGACTTTATAAAGTGGTACTAGTACTTCATGCAGCTAATATTTCCAGCCTATGAAACAAACCATAATAAGTAGAGAATGTTAAGAAGAGTTCCTATCTATTGGGGAAAACCTGAACTAAACAGATATTTCACAGAATTCCCCTAAAAATAAAGACTGACTAATCCTTGTGTTGGCATGAATATCCGCATACATCATCTAGGCTTGCAAACTGGCCATAGAATAAATATGAGCTGGCCTCAGTTATTTTCTTCCTCCTGGTTTCATTCACACAGCACAACTTACCATGAAATGTTATCAGAAGGAGGCCTTTGGAAATCGTTGAGTAGAAACCGGGCAGGTGATATAGAGAGAAGTCCAGCAATAAAATGATCCCCTGGCTTGTAGTGATTCCCTTCGTTGAATTCCTCCTGCTCCAAAGTTAGGGGGCACTTGGTGTGGAGCATCGCATTGGCACCGTGGGGCTGCAGCTGCAGCAGAAGCAAAAACAAAAGGAGCATTCCTTGAACACCTAAGTCCATCTCCTGTGTGGCAACAGTTTAAAGAATTGGGAGAAGAAACCTTGGCTGTCTCACCATGCTAAAGTGTTGGTGGGTTGTCTAACTCAGGACAGAGTTCAGCCCAAGCTTTAAAACTATAGTGAATGAGCTTAAGATCTGTGTCCTTTACATGCCCCACCTATCATTCCTCCTAGGACCTTTGGGGACTTGGGAACAATTGTGAGACCAGGCTTTCTAATGCAAACTGTTGCCTCGTGTTGCTGCTTTTGAGTCATTAGAACAGTTTGAGAGGAAAAAATCCATAGAGATTTGACTTAAAGATAAAACATCACAATAATTCTGATAATTATAAGACAGAGTATCATCTTTTCAATGGCCTGAATTTTGTGTGAGTCCACAAAGCTGAACAACATCCGGCAGGCTTGGGGCCGTTGATCCCACCACTGTGATCTTGTGAGATCCAGGCATGAGCGGTGTGTATGGGTTTTTTTAACGTCTCTTATTGTATATTGTTCATACTGTCTTTGTTGTAAGCCACCCAGAGTCCTCGGAGAGTTGGGCGGCATAGAAATATGAATAATAAATAATAAATAAACAAACATAGAGATGTGAATCTTTAGTTCTTCTGGATCACCTCTGAGAGTCTTTCCCCACCATTGATGGAAGTACTCTTAAGCCATCTTTGAGGGGGGAAATTGAAAATGGAAACTAATTTTGATATGAAATCTGCTGGGATCTCTGTGCTACTAGAATCCCTTATCTGGGATGGGATGGGATGGGATGGGATGGGATGGGATGGGATGGGATGGGATAGAATAGAATAGAATAGAATAGAATAGAATAGAATAGAATAGAATAGAATAGAATAGAATAGAATAGAATAGAATAGAATAGAATAGAATAGAAGTTGGAAGGGATCTTGGAGATCTTCTAGTCCGACTTCCTGCTTAGGCAGGAAACCCTATACCATGGTTGTCCAATTTCTTCTTAAAATCTTCCAGTGTTGGAGCATTCACAACTTCTGGAGGCAAGTAGTATTTACCTTTACTTATAATATCAGGATACAACCCCAAACAACTGGATGAGCCCTAATGGGAGGAAGGTTTGTGTTTTGGAACTTGACTCACAGGGAAGCAGGGGGAAAGGGTCAAATCTTATAGTCTTTTCTCCATTCCCCCACCATTTGGAATCCTCACCTCAGTTCTGGAATAACTAGCAAGGGGAAATCAATGTTTATATTTACATTCATTGGAGAGAAAGGGATTACAAGAGAGTAAGCAAGCGTCCAATGGAGAATACACATTGAAAAAAATGCCTTCAGTGCCAGCAAGCTTAACAGGTTCCTGTCTAGTACTTTTAACAGAATATATTAACAGATTAACAGAGTTGGAAGGAACCTTGTACTGTAGGTCATCTAGTCCAACCTGCCACCCAAGCAGGAAAATACACCATCTCTGACAAATGGCAGTCCAATCTCGTCTTAAAAGCCTCCAGTGATGAAGCTCCCACAACTTCCGAAGGCAACTTCTATTCCATTAGTTGATTGTTCTCACTGTCAGAAAATTCCTCCTTATTTGTAGATTGAATCTCTCCTTGATCGGTTTCCATCCATTATTCCTTGTCTGGCCTTCAGGTGCTTTGGGAAACAGCTTCACCCACTCCTCTCTCTGGCAACCCCTCAAATATTGGAAGATGCTATCATGCCTCCCCTGGTCCTTCTCTTCACTAGATTAGCCATGCCCAGTTCCTGCAGCCTTTCTTCATATGTTTTAGTCTCCAGTCCCCTAATCATTCTGGTAGCTCTCCTCTGCACTTTTTCTAGAGTCTCAACCAGAGGTGGGTTTCAGCAGGTTCTGACCAGTTCTGTCAGAACTGGTAGCAAAAATTTTGAGTAGTTCGGAGAACCGGTAGTAAAAATTCTGACTGGCCCTGCCCCCATCTATTCTCTGCCTCCCAAATCCCAGCTGATTGGGAGGAAATGGGTATTTTGCAGTAACCTTCTCCTGGATTGGGGAGGGAATGGAGATTTTATAGTATCCTTCCCTTGCCATGCCCACCAAGCCACGCCCACCAAGCCACGCCCACCAAGCCATGCCACGCCCACCAAGCCACGCCCACAGAACCAGTAGTAAAAAAATTCATAGAATTCAAAAGGAAGGCTTTGGGATTAAATTAATTGGGGCCATACCAATTTCAGATAACAAAGCAATCTGGACCCTGTGCTAATTATCAATCAAGGTTTCAGATCTGAGCTAACTTGCAATTAGCACCTTTCAGGGAAGTGCACTTGCCCCAGAGATTTGCAGTTTAGGAAGCTTGTCCAAGCAATCTCTCCCCTCTGCAGAAGAGAGGAGATTTTGAGAAAGGGGGAAAGGAGTAAGAAAATACACAAAATACAATTTAGGCAATCAAGGACAGGACAACATTTCAAAAGTAGAATAAACAATTTGTCATTTTGGGGGGAAAAACTTGGCTTCTTGGTTTATTTCTTTTTTCTGTCTCACCATATAGTCTAGAGCAGTGATGGCTAACTTTTTGCGGGGGGGGAGCAGGGGGGAGAGCATGCGCCTGTGCCCACACCCATAATTCTATGTGCCCTGCCCCCGCCTATGCACACATGAACACCCCCCCACTGCACTCACCCCGCTTTTGACACATGATGGCACAGTGGGCCCACAGACCCATTCTGTTGGGACCGGAAGTCGACAAATAGGCCATTTCTGGCCTCTGGAGGACCTCTGAGCGGGGGAGGCCGTTTTCCCCTCCCCAGGCTCTTAGAGAGGCTCTGAAGCCTGGGGAGAGCAAAAAATGGCCCTTCTGGTCCCACCGGAAGTTGGCAAGTGGGCCGTTTTCGCCCTCCCCAGGCTCCTAGAGAGGCTTTGGAGCCTGGGGAGCGCAAAAAACGGGCCTTCCCCATCTCCCCCAGGCCCTCCAGAGGCAGGAAACAGCCTGTTTCCTACTTCTAGTGGGCCCAGAAGGTCTGAAAATCAGCTGGCTGGAGCTGAGCTCACATGCCCACCGATATGGCTCAATATGTCATAGGTTCGTCATCACGGGTCTAGAGCTTCTCTTAGAGCCTACCACATAATGGTAAGGTTGGCAAAACATAATCATTTGTGTTATTACATCCACAGTTACCCAGTCATCCTATTTCAGGTAACCTGGACCTTCCTTATAGGGAATAATTCTGGGGCTCATCTACAAGGCTACTCTGAGGAATAAGCTGGACAACTGGCAGATAAAGTCACTTGGATTTGCTCTGTATTGGATACCAGCCTTGAAACGGGACCAAAATTTGCATGGTTATCTGGGAAGAGTTTGATTTTGTTGAATCTGAGGAAGCAGACGGGGTTCTTGTAGCTCTTACTCTGGCTACCTTTGTATTAGATCCTGCTCAAGGCCTTTTTATCCAGTTTCCAATTATCCCTTTTTAGGTTTTGGAGAAGGTAACTGTGCTGAGAAGGTTCATAGACTCTGGATGAAAAAGATTATCTGGATTCCTTTCAGTAGGGATTCAAGCCAAAATATGAGATAGAGACAACATTGGATAACCTCTGGAATGAGTAAAATGGAGGTACTGCATCCACCTAGCTCTTCTTGAGCTCTCCATGATTTCATCAGTCATGTATACTTCTGGACCCACTCTGTAAACTGGGGGTTGACTGCATTGTATTGAGTTGGTTTTTGTTCATCCTCTTGGATCAGATTCAGTTGCTCTTGATAGTAGGGGAGAATAGTAATAGACTTAGATTTATATTGTTGTTGTTAGTTGTGAAGTTGTGCCTGACCCATCACAACCCCATGGACAATGACAATGACGATCGCAGCTGAGTTGCCTGATCGGCAACTTTTTTAAAAAAGGCTTTTTTAAAAAAGCCTCTGCTGATCAGGCAACTCAGCTTGGATCGTCAGAGGCATTTAAAAGAAAAAAAGGGGTTTTTTTAAAAAAAAAAACCCTTTGACGATCCCAGCTGAGCCACACGATCATCAGAGGCTTTTTTTTTTTTACTTTTAAAAGCATTTTTTTCGGCTGAAGAGGTGTAGAAAAAATGATTTTAAAAGTAAAAAAAAGTCTCTGATGATTGTGCAGCTCAGCTGGGCATGGGGGGTGGGGGGGGCAGGGATTTTTGCTACCTGTTCTCCAAACCACCCGCCTCCATCGCTACTGAACCGGGAGCATTTCACCCCTGCTATGTATGACTATAACCCACACAAACATTTTCTTTCATTTGACTTCAGCTCAGATGTGATAAATAATATGAAACAACAAGTAGTTAAAGAAACAGGAATAGTTTTTCTGGTTTCCAGCTTTGTCCTCGTTCAAACGAGGAATAAATCCCAACTCAGGAGATTCTTGGCTAAGCTGCATATACAGCCAAACTCCCAACAGTAATCAAAACCAACTAAATCCATATAGTGATCCTTGGATCCCATGTATGACATTTCTCTTTGCTTTCCTGCCTATTGATTTGATTGAGTTTAGAGAGGTGATGTCTCTCCTTGTTATCCATTATCCAAATCATAGGGATTTATTTGTTGTCTTGGTACCAAATCTCTAAAGGCTTTGCGGACAATTTTCAGATTTCACACAAATCCAACCATCATATGCTTTCAATTTGATATCACATCAAAACCTTGTTGGCTAATATCCTTGCACAGGAAATTCTTGGGGGCATAAATGGCTCTGGCAAAAGAGAGAGAGAGAGAGAGAGAGACTGGGAAAACGTTTAGGGAAAGCAGGGGTTACATTTGTTTCCCCACTTCAGATGTCTAGTCTTAGCTGGACTCCATCTGCACTAGGAAGCTTCTGACTTGGAAAGGGGCTTTGGTTTCTTCCACCACTTCATATCATTGTTTCTTTAAAGCAGACACAGGGCTAGAGACTCTATCAGGAGCACAAGTCATGTTGCTACTTCTGCTGGTTCTGTTTCCTCAGGCAGTCTTGGGGAGGCTCAAAGCCAAATGCCTCTTAACTCTGAAGACAGACGAGGTGGACCCAAAGAACCATTACAGGCCAGGAGATTTTTTCATTGGTGGCATTGTCTCTGCAACAGTGACTAGGTTTCAACCTCTAAGCTTCAAGACATCCCCTTCAACTCAATCCATTGAATAAATCCATTTTCCTGCACGGCATTAGAACGATTCCATTCTGCTCTGTTGCATTCTCCTCTTGTACACTGAATAGTCCCTTTGATTTGCTAGCTTTACTCTCTTTCTATCTCTTTCACCCTGGGAGATCCATTTTCCATCCTGCAATTGATAAGGCTCCTTTGAAATTCTTGAATAAATCATCAGTAGCAATTTTTTTTCTTTAGTTTGAATAAGAAATATCAGTATTTCTTGAAAACCTCTGAGCAAAGCCTGATGAGAAAACAGGGAGATTCTTCCCGTCTATCTCTTCCTTGCCCCATAAAAGATTCAACAAGGACACAAAAATGCAGAAATGTCATATTGTGTCCCCACCAGATAAACCTACTTTGGAAATAACCTTTTCCAAATGTGCTTTAATTATTCTACATTTAAGAGGGTAAACATCTAACTTCAATATTAATTAGTGGAGAAGAACTATGGGGGAGAGAGACAAAGAATGATTAGTCATTCTTTGTCTCAAAATACAACATTAAGAATCAGCTAAATGGAATAATAATAAAAAATGTTAAAATAAGATGCAGTATCTTGAAATGAAATATGAACTGAAGGAACGCAAGAGTCCCATTAAAATACAGGAGAGATGAAACAAACTATCCAAAATTAGCATAAAATGCTCAAAACCTGCTCAGCTGTTTTGTTCCTGTCATAAACTGACATGAGCTTTTGAAATCTCATGTCTTTTATTATTAGGGATTATAGCATTAGCATAGCACTAGCACTAGTGTTTAGATTTATATACCGCTTTACAGTCCTTTACAATCCTCTCTAAGTGATTTACAGAGTCAGCATCTTGCCCCCAACAATCTGGGTCCTCATTTTAGCAACCTCAGAAGGATAAAAGGCTGAGTCAACCTTGAGCCAGTCAGGATCGAACTGCTGAAATGCTGGCAGTCAGCAGAATTAGCCTGCAATTACTGCTCTTTTTATTATTATTATTATTATTATTATTATTATTATTATTATTATTATTATTATTATTTATTGGTTAATCTTTAGTGAGATTCACAGCCTTTGAGGCTGGTTAATAGCTCAGCATCTCGAGTCCTAACCAAGGACCTAGGAACTGTTAAGGTATCGTCGGAGGATGTAAGCTGTTCCGACTAAGGTGGTTTTTTGTAGAGTCAAAATGTTCAAGTCCGGCAAATTTAGAATTTCTAAATAGCGGGGTAGCCCTTTGGGTATTGCTCCGAGGGCTCCAATTACAATCGGGACAACACACAATTTCTTTTTCCACAGTCGCTCAACTTCAATTTGTAAATCCCGGTACTTTGTGATTTTTTCTTGCTGCTTATCTTCAGTTCATGCATCACCAGGTATTGCAATGTCAATGAACCATACTTTTTTCTTTTCAACTATTGTTATGTCAGGTGTGTTGTGGACCAAGTGCCTGTCAGTCTGAATCCTAAAGTCCCACAAGATCTTGAGTTTCTCATTCTCTAAAACTTTCTCAACCTGATGTTCCCAGTGGTTTTTGCTGTACTCAAATCCAAACTTCTGGTACAATTTCCAGTGAATGATTTTAGCAACACGGTCATGGTGTTGTAGGTAGTAGTAGTAGTAGTAGTAGTTGTTGTTGTTGTTGTTATTATTATTATTATTATTATTATTATTATTATTATTATTATATACTATTTCTTTAAAACTATCATTCAAAAGAACACCTGGCCTAAAATGGATTAGAAATATTTTCTGACCAAAAAAAAAAGGTTAAATAAAATGCTGTTTTCTTTGACTATGTTACATTGTGTTCATATTTGCAGCATATCATCAACAGAATCCTGGAAAATGCTGTCTTTCCTTTTTGCCATTCAGGAAATCAACCAGGATTCCCGCCTCTTACCCATTGTCACCCTCGGTTACAGGATCTATGAACCAGGGGTGGGTTCTAATTTTTTTTACTGCCGGTTCTGTGGGCGTGGCTTATTTTGTGGGTGTGGCTTGGAGGTCATGTGACTAGGTGGGCATAGCTAGCTGGTCAGAGTCATTTCTGGAAGGTCCTCGCACTTATGACCTGACTCATTTGTTTGCTTTTAACACTGATCAGCTGTAGGACGGCCCTTTGAAGCCCCGCAGCAAGAGTTTAAACAGTTTTTTTTCCCTCTAGTCATCAGCTGGGACTCAGGAGGCAGCAATAGATTGGGTGTGGGACCAAATAAAAGGTAAGAATAATGTGGGGGGGTGGGGGGTGGGAGGGCGGGTGGGGGAGAACCAGTTCGGTGACGTCATATCATCACCGCTACTGGCTCCACCGAACCGGACTGAACCGGGAGGAACCCACCACTGCTAGGAACATTATTTCAATCCACAAATGACTTCTGAGGCTTTGCTGGACCTGCTTTCCAATGGGAAGGGTAGAATTCCATAGCAGAGATAGGGACATGCCTGAATGCTACATATGTGGCTCCAAGAGTCATTACAAAAGAGATTGTCCAAAAAACGTTAGAGGAAGAGATCATTACCAAAATAGAGACAGACAAGAAAATAGACATAGACACTCAGATTACAGATACAGATGAAATGACTCTCCCATACCAAGGGATAAAAGAAAATACAGAGATAATTCCAAAAAAAAAATCAGTCAGGAACTCTTTATGGGCTAGGGAATCAGAAATTCTACATCAATCCAATAAAAAAGGAGAATCATTGGCTTATAGATTCAGGAGCCACTAATCACATAACTTATGACAGGAGATTGCTCACATCTTTTACAAAAGAAAACGTTATAATTAAAGTAGCCAATCAAAATAATGTTTTGGTAACTGGGAAAGGAAACATACATATACATGGGATAGGTGGAATAGAGGGGGTACTTCTTGTCCCCAAAATACCCCATAACATACTTGCAGCATTGAAGCCGAGCAGGGATTTAGGCATAGAAATCACCATTAAAGAAGGGAAGGTATACATGACAAAAGACAAAGTAGACATAAAGGGAATTACAATTAGCGGAAACCTATCATATCTTGACACAGAAAGCCACAATCAATCTAGTATTAACTCATTAGCTCATCAGAACCCGCTATTTCCCCGACTGTCTCACCGCGACGCCAAACCGGAAGGCTCTAAGCACCCACAACTTCTGATTCCACTGATTAATTGTCCTCACTGTTAGGAACTTTTTGCTTAATTCCAGGTTGTTTCCCTCCTTGATTAGTTTCCACCCATTGTTTCTTGATTTGACTTTTGATATTTTGGAAAATAAGTGGACCCTCTCCTCTTTGTGGCAGTCCCTCAAATACGGAAAGATTGCTATCATGTTCCCTCTAGTCCTTCTTTTCCCTAAACAGTCTCAGAGATCTGGAGGTCAAAAAGCCCCATCACCATAGAGTGCATCCACACAACCAGAAGAAGGGAAATCATGTCTCTTCAAACCAGGGGTTGGCTTCAAAAATCTTAACAAGGGGTTCTCTGCCTGGTTGCTGAGTGGGCATGGCCATGGTGGGCATGGCCTAGTAGGCCTCCTGCAACATGGCTGGGGGGGGGGTGTTTTTGCCCTCCCTGGGCTCTGGAGGCTTTTCTCGGGCCTCCAGGAGGGCGAAAATGGCCTCCCCCGGGTCTCAAGGCCCTCTGGAGGCTAGAAACAGGCCCGTTTCGAGCTTTCCCAAAATTCTGGTAGGCCCGAGTGTGTGCCCTACACTTACCTGCATCTAAAACGGGTTGTGTGGGGACTCCTGGGAGGGGTGGGGTGGGCCGGACCAGCCAGGTGTGGGATTTGGGGGTTCTCTGAACTGCACAGAATCATAGTTAGAGGTTCTCCCGAACCCCTGCAAACCCCCAGCAGCCCACCCTGCTTCAAACCAGTTTTTTGGTGGGCATGGCAACGAATTGATGTCAAGAAAAAAAATCTATTCACCCTCAATCTTTCTCCGAGGGATGAAATGCTACTGGTTCCCTCCGGATCTGGTGAACCGGTAGTGATAAAAATTACCAGTTCGGGTGAACCAATAGTAAAAAAGTGCTTGAAAAAGTAAAAAAAAAAATGTTGGCCATGCCCACCCAGTCACATAACCCCCCACCAAGCCATGCCCACCAAGCCACTTGCACAGAACCGGTAGCAAAAAAATTTACATTTCACCATTTCTTTCTCCATATTAAAATTTAAAAACATTCCATGTTTTCAACCTAGAGTGGCACCAAACTCCATAGCTCTGGGTGACCTTATCCAGCAGCCCCTGGAGAAAAGAAACCATGTTAAAGAACAGCAGGAATCAACAACAATACTGTGTCTTCCTCCAGCATCATTTTCTGGACGCGTCCTGACAGGAAAGACCACAAACGATAGAGAACCCTTCCCTCAGGGGCGGATCTGTAATTTTTCTCTAACATGCTGTACTCTGGCTTCTTTTCTGCAAATGGAACCAAGGAAGGAGTTCATCATCCCCAGAGGAAAAGTTGCTTCCCACTGTAATTATGACCATCCTGCTCTTTGAGATGTCTTCTACTTCTCCAGTAACTGATGTAAACAGCAGACTGAAGCAACATGGAGGGAGGTGGCCTCAAGGAAAGGATAAAGGCTTTAGGTCACACTCTGTGTTATCTGAACTTTACGACAGGTAGGGGCTGTGCTGTTAAATGTACCTTTCTCTCTTTTCCAGGTGAAACTTGGTTTGTCTCTGTGTGAATCAGGAAAGTCACTGGCTTTTATGAGAGGGCTTTTAATTCTTCCTGTTCTTGTTTAGAAACAGGAAAGTAATTGATTCAGCCCTACGAATGATGGACCTCCTGCTTCTGCTTTTGATGCTGCTGTTGTCCCAGCCTGTCTCGGGGAAGCTGAGAACGAAATGCCCACTGAATTTAGAGCACCAGGGTACAAAAAAACCATGGAGTTATTACAGACCAGGAGACCATTTCATTAACATAATCATCGCTACATCAAAACTGGTGCATATAACGCTTCCTTTCAACGCAGAGCCTTCTAATCAGTTTCACTCGTAAGTCATCCAGGATAATGCAGTTGCATTCCCTCCATTTATAATTCGAACACTCTCATTTTGTTCTCCTTATTCCACTGGCTCCTATATTGCAGCACATGTCCTATCTACTTTCCTGAATCATGTTGATTTCCATCCTTTCTTTGTCTTATTTTGAGGAAAGGACTCAAGTCCAAAGATGGGACAGAAAAAAAGTCCACATTATTTTCCTCTCCCCGTTCAGTCTTGAATTTGTGATTTGAATACTGTGCTGACTTTTGTTTAAATTAATGATTATTGTGGTTTCTCCCTGCCTGACTCATTTCAAATACAACTACTCATTGATATTTACTTCCCGATTCTTATAGAAATACAGGATGACTTATTTTTTACAATTGATTTCTGAGTCATTTTGAAACATCCTCTTCCTTCTATGGTGATTCCACTTTAATCATTCATTTATTTCGAACCTTGGTTAATGGCCAGATGAAAATTAATATTGTTACAAATAATGGTGCATTTGCGATTCTTAACCCAGGAGGGGGGCTGTATCAATTCCATCTCCCCAACATTCATTAAAATTAAATGGAGATGGGTGAGTATCATTTGTCTCTGGGTTTGGAGTCAGTGTTGGCTTAAGATTCTGTAGGCTTCAAGGGACAAAGTGGATTAGATTGAAAAACAAATATGTTGTTGGTTCTGTTCTTTTTTTCTTATGTTTTATTTTTTTTATTGAAAAAGTTTTTCAAATACAAATTTTCCCCCTTTCCCCCCCTCCTCCCTAACCCCCCCTCCCCCTCCCCTCCCCCTGTGGCTTCTCCAAAATAAATCCCAAGTTAATAACAGATTATATAATACTTTACCATCCTTTTATTCCACCCCCCTTATACTGACCCTTTCTTTCCAACAATATTATTATATCCCCCTTATACTATACATTACAAAGCAACATTCAACTGTAAAATTGTATAATAAATCCTAATTTAGCAATTTCATCTGTTCAACTCATAATCTATCCATTTCCTCCTCCCATTTACGTATATCTCTTAATTCAAATCTTTTACGTATCTTGATATAACATAACATCCCTTTTCCTAAACTAAACAATCAATAAGCTAACCTATCTCCACCCACTTTCCTACAGGTCTACATACATAATATTTTCAATATCTTTATTCCTGCCCACACCACTAAAAAAAAATATTTACATATATATATAAAATCCTCAAGTGACTTTAAATTTGTAATCCATATGATATCTTCTGCAATGTCTCTCAACTGGATTGTTAATTCCATTACCCATGTTAGGGTAACATCACATCCTAATTCCAACAGTATATTCGGTATCTTCAATTACCATCTGCCCCCATCAATAGTAAATGTTTTCATATATAAAAAACCACCCGAGTGACTTTATATTTATATTCCATATAATGTCTTCTATAATGTCTTCCATCAAGATTATTAATTCCAACCACCGTGTTAGGGTAACAGCCAGATCTTCTGCATGCCCCAATCCCATAGTTCTCTTGCCTTATAGCTCAGCATAAACGTAATCCATTTGTCAAAGAGTCCAAAATAGAAAGTTCCAATCCACTCAATTTAAGGCCAGATAATATAAACCAATACTTTGCCTCAACTATATTTTCTTATATTCAGTCGTCTCTTAAGTAACTGGCATTACACTGTTGTTTGGTCTAAAAAATTTTATTTTTGTAGGACCTGCTTCTTCTTTTCTTAACTTTTTGTGACTTAGATCTCCATCCTGGTTTCCTTTCTATGAGTTGTATATCAACTGTTTGGTTTCCATGCTGGTCTGTAGCTTGATAAGTCATCATATTAGAATCCAAAGCCGCCTCTCTTGTATTTATAGGTAATCCAACTGTAACCTCTGAAGAAGAATCCAGAAGCGGCTTGTCCACAAAGGCCTCTGTAGCTTGTTGTTTTTCCGTTACCTCCGCCTCCATCTGCTTAGCCTGAATTTCAATCTCTTGTTGATTCTGCTTTTCTTTATTCCCCTCATGTATTATACGTGGAGATATTAAACCCATTTTAAAAACCTTATAGTAAAATTCTTCTGCTTTTTCAACAGTATTTAGTTGATATCTTTCTCCTTGATATCTCAATTGTCAGCATTCCAAATTAGGCTCTTTTCCAGCGCTGACATGATTGGAATGAATGAAAGAGAAGAAACGTTGATTTATTGCTGAGATGAACTTTTACCTAGTTTTCTGCATACAGCTGATAGTGTTACCTGGGTGATGGAGGGAGGGGGGCAAATTCCTGTGAAAGAACGTGCTGGGACGAAGAGATGGATCTGCATGATGGCCAATGGGACATTGGGGTTGGAGAGCGGAAGGGGAGGGTGTTGGAAGGAGGGGCCAGTTTGGCTGCAAAAGAGTTCAGAAATGTCATTCTCTATTCTTAATAAAAAAAAGATTCATTAGAGACTTTGCGTTTGAAAATGAAGTTTATTTATGACAGCAACGAAACCTGACATCAATATTATACCAACTGGGACATCCCACCTGAATGGGATGTTTTGTTTCTTTAGCTCAGTCACCAAAAATCCAAAATCCTTTCTATCTTTTAACATCTTGGGCGGTAGTTCTTTAAATATCCAAATCTTCCTTCCATGCATTTCAAGAGTGGAGTTAAAAGACTTTTGCACAATATCATTTCTTATTTCTTTATCAGTAAAGTAAATCACCACATCTCTAGGCAGCTGCCTTTGCTTTGCCACCCAAGAGTTAACTCTGTAGGCCTTATCAATTTTGCAGGATACCTCTTCAGGACTAACCTTTAAAATCCCAGCCAGAACTTCAGCAGACATCTTTCTCAAATCTTCTCTTTTATCTTCCTGTATTCCCCTAATTCTAACCGCAAATTCCATGAATCTGAATTGCATTATTGTGGCTTCATTTTCAATCCTTTCTTTTATATTATCTACATTGTAAGTCTTATAGTCAGCTTCCTTTATTTTTTTAAAATCTACTTCTGAGCTTTTTTCTTGAATCCTTATTAAATCATTTTCAATTCCTTGTATTTTATTATCCAAATTATAAATCTTATCATCAACTTCCTTCATTTTAGAGTCTATTTTTGAATTTATAACTTCATCCATCTTCATAATTACTTCTAAGAAACTTTTCATATGTTGCTTCAGAATATCATACTTTTGTTGAACCAACTCTTTAATTTCCTGTCTAAAATTTTCAAGGTTCAGATTCACAGTCTTATCATGTCTTGCTATCTCCTCCAGTAAAAATTTCTTTAGGTCTGTGAAGCCATTCTTCTGCATCTGCAAGCTCACAACTTGTTCATGTGGTTTATAAATGGGGGAGCCCCCCCCCACAGCTTGGTTATCTGGCTTTGTCAGTTTTAGCGCCATCCTGCCACACAACAGATTCTTTTTTCTTTTTCCTTTTAAAAAAAAGACTTCTCTCCAAACAATATCAATAACAAGTCTCTAAGAAGGAAGAAGCATGAAATAGGAATTTTTTCTCTTCACTTCTAACCAGCACTTTTGTTAGATACTTTGTAACGTAGTAAACTATTCAAACGAAAGGACTTTCGCTTTCAGCTTTTCTCAAGCCTCTGCCAGTCGCCATTTTAAACTCTCTTTTTTCCTCCTTTCACTCTTCTTTACTTTTAAAATCAGTCTTGGGGTTAGAAATACTTGCGGTTTAGAATCCCAGATCCAGATTTCATCCTGCTTGTTCAGATGATCTGTTAATTTCGCTAATTGGTCCGGTCCCATCGCCTGGTTCTGCAAGAAGCAGAGTTCTCCCAAAGCCCGAAGCAGCGGCAAGCGGAAATAGGGAGCCACAACCTGCTTCGTCCCCAAGAGTAAAAAAAAAAACTCTGGGGACTTCGCAGAGGGCTCTACCTGCCCTCGCTGGCTATGTCTCACATTTCCTTTAGGAAATGGAGTTTTTCAAGCCACCTTTCAGATGTAAAGGCGGCTCTTTATGGGCGACGAGGCTGGCGGTCTCAAAGGACCGTCTGGCGGCGACGGAAGCCAAACCGGAAGCCTTGTTGTTGGTTCTGTTGATGATGATAGAATAGAGTAAAGTAGAGTAGAGTAGAGTAGAGTAGAGTAGAGTAGAGTAGAGTAGAGTAGAATAGAATTCTTTTTTTTTTATGGAAAAAGTTTTCAAATACAAGTTTTTCCCCCTTTCCCCCCCCTCTTCCATAACCCCACCTCACCACCCATCCCCCCCTGTGACTTCTTCACAACAATAGGCTATTTCATAACTAATTACATAATATCTTTCCTTTCCCTTACTCCCTCCTCAAAATACTGACCCTTAGCATAATATTCTTATAACTCCCATTTTTGCGATAATCTGCCCTTTTTCTCCTCCCCTAAACTTATAGTGTATTGTTACAACAATTTAACATTTAGTCTTTTATATATATTAATATAACATTTTAAAGCGGCCTTCTCCCTACATCAAAATTTAACATTTATTCAGTTCTATCCAATTCCTCCACTCCCCTAAATATATGACTTAAAGATCCTTTTTCTTAAACTAATCAATCAGTAAACTAACCTATTTCAACCCAAATTCCTACAAAATCATGCAATACAATTCTAAATATAATCCACTGCCCACTTTACTAAAATATACACATATCTATATATGCATTCCATTTTGTAAAAAGAAAAAAGACAATAACTTTAAATTTATAATCCATATAATATCTTCTTTGATGTCTTTCCACTGGATCGTTAAATCCATCACCCATAATAGGGTAAAATAACATGCTAGTGCAACAGTTTGTTCAAAATCTTCAATCATCTTCTGCCCCCATCAGTAGTAGATATCCTCATATATATATAAAAGTAAAAACAACCACCCGAGTGACATTATAATTATATCCATATAGTTATAGTTGTGGTATTCATCAGGATTGTTGATTCCCATCATCCTAATGGGTAACATCCAGATCTTCTGCATGCCCCAGCGTGACTCTCTTGCCTTGTAACTCAAAATAATTATAATATATTTACCAGTAAAAGAAATCCAGAGTAGATGATTCAAATCCAACAAGGTAAGGCTCTTTTCACATCCCAAAATCACGGCATTGCAGAGATCTGCCACTATCCTCAAGATAGTATTAAACAATTGTTCGCCTCCACTATCTTTTCACATATTCATTCATTTTTTAAAGTCCCTGGCTTCACTGTTGCTTGGTTTAGAAACTGCTGTTTCTATGAAATCTATTTCTTTTCTTTTTCTTTTGCGGGTTGAATTTCCATCCTCGTTTCCTTCCTACAAATTGTGTGTCAGCTGATCGATTTTCATTCTGCTTTATAAGTTGATCTTGTTGGTTTTGTTTTGTTAACTCGTCTTTCTTTTCCATCACTTGTATATCAACTGGTTGATTTACGCACTTGTCTGTAACTTGATGGTTCCTCACATTGGAGTCGGATGACACTGCTCTCATATTTATAAACAGTCCAGCTGGGGTATCCAGGGATTCCAAAGACAATTTATCCACCACAGCCTCTGTAATTTGGTATTTTCCTTTTGTTTCCAACTCCTTTTGCTTATCCTGTATTGTGCCTAAAGATCTTAAGTTCATTTTTAAAATTTTTTGATAAAATTCTTTCTCTTTTTCAACAGTGTTCAGTTGATATCTTACTCCTTGGTGTCTCAATATTAAACCAACTGGGGCATCCCACCTAAATAGGATATTTCTTTTTTTTAACTCAGTCACTAGAAAGCCAAATTTCTTCCTCTCCATTAGCATCTTAGTCGGGAGCTCCTTAAAAATCCAAATCTTTCTTCCATGAAATTGCAAAGTAGAATTAAAAGAGTTCTGCACAATAGTATTCCTAATTTCTTTATCTGTAAAATAAATCACCACATCTCTAGGCAATTGTCTTTGCTTTGCCAACCAGGAGTTTATTCTATAAATTCTATCAATCCTGCAAAACACTTCATCAGGTTGAACCTTTAAAATCCCAGCCAGAATTTCAGAAGATATTTTCCTTAAGTCATCTCTATTATTTTCCTGCAGACCTCTCAGTCTAATTGCATATTCTGTAAAATTATATTGAATCATTAAAACTTCTCTTTCAATCCTCTGTTGTACATTTTCCTCATTACCAATCTTTTGGTCAGTCTCCATTTTAGGTTTATCTTCTGAGCTATTATCCTGAATGTTTACCAAATCCTTTTTAATTTTTTGAATCTTGTCATCCAAATTCTCCTCAGTTTCTTTCATTTTAGACTCTAATAGTTTAGTCTTTGCATCCAACTGAATCAGAAAGTCTGATAAACCATTAGGTGTTTTTAAAATCTTTCAATTCAAAAAGTCAAACTTTGATTTCACCAATTCACCAATTTCTTTAATTTCCTGCTTAAATTTTTTGAGTTGCTGCTTCACAATCTTCTTTATTGGCCAAGTGTGAGTGGGATAGCATTTGGGAAAAAAACTGTTCTTGTATCTAGTTGTTCTGTTGTGCAGTGCTCTATAGCGTTGTTTTGAGTGTAGGAGTTGAAACAATTTATGTCCAGGATGTCAGGGGTCTGTAACTATTTTCACAGCCCTCTTTTTGACTCGTGCAGTATACAGGTCCTCAATGGAAGGCAGGTTGGTAGCCAGTTTTTTCTGCACTTCTAATTATCCTCTGAAGTTTGTGTTTGTCTCGTTGGGTTGCAGAACCAAACCAGACAGTTATAGAGGTGCAGGTGACAGACTCAATAATTCCTTTGTAGAACTGGATCTACATGCTTCATTTTCACTAGTCAAGCAAAGATATATTAAAAATATAAAATATGTTTTAAAATTGATGATGGTGGTGGTGATGATGATAAAATGAACATTTTTTACACTAGAATATCCTCTGATCAGTCTAGAATCCTACGCCATATTTTCGCTATTCAAATGGTCAGTAAGAATTCCCCGCTCCTGCACAATCTCACACTTGGCTACAACATCCATGACAACTATTTCAGCACTCTTGGCACATCAGATGCCTTGCTGGACATCCTCTCTACAGGAGAAGCCAATGTTCCCAACTACAGCTGTGGCAAGATGGACAACCATTTGGCTCTTTTTGATCGAACTGACAGTGAGATCTCCATCCAGATATCAACATTAATAGCCCCCTACAAAATCCCACAGGTTTGTATGTGTGCCTCTCTATCTAGTAAATTTGGTGGATTGGTAGGATGGGTAAGCGATAAATCCAACTATATCTCCTCTGTGGAATTCAATCAATCAATCAATCAGAATAGAGCTGGAAAGGATCTTGGAGATCTGCTAGTCCAATCCCCTTCTCAAGCAGGAGACCCTACACCATTTCAGACAACTGGATGTCCAGTCTCTTCTTTAAAATCTCCAGTGAGACTTTTAAGATTTCCAGAAGCAGCCACAACTTCTGAAAGCAGTTCCGCTGGTTAATTGTTTTCACTGTTGGGAAGTTTCTCCTAAATTCCAGGTTGCGTCTCTCTTTGATTAGTTTCTATCTATTGTTTCCTGCCTTGCCTTCTGGTGCTTTGGAAAATAAATTGGACCCCTCTTCTTTGTAGCAACTTCTCAAATACTGGAACACTGTTATCATGTCAGCCCTACTCCTTCTTTTCTCTAGACTAGCCATACCCAAGTCCTGCCACCGTTCATAAAACCGTATGTTTTAGTCTCCAGGTCTTTAACCATCTGAGTTGCTCTTCTCTGCATTTTTTCCAAAGTCTCAACATCTTTTTTGTAACAAAACTGGATGCAATATTCTAGGTGTGGCCTTACTAAGGATTTGTAAGACTTTACCAATACGTCATGTGAATTCAAGAACTGTTTTTCTCCATGGCCACTCTAGGTGTGTTGTCTAGGGATGGGATTGATATTTTGTGTGTGTGTGTGTGTGTGTGTGTGTGTGTGTGTGTGTGTGACCCAAGCAGCCATATAATTTCATGACAACATCCCCATTGCTTTGGGGGCTTCTCCTGCACACTTGTAAAGGTGAGGAGGGGCTTTGTGTCCAAACAAAGGGTCTTCTGACTGAGAGTTGGTGTTCATGGATGCCTTCCGCTAGTCTTCTGCCTGTTTGTGCTACATAGCGGCTGTTGCAGTCCTTAAATTGTATGTTGCAGATGACTCCTGGTTTTTTCTTCTGGGGCTGCTGCATCTTTTGGTTTACTTAGGATATTTTGCAGGTCTTTACTTGGTTTGTGCTCTACAGTGATGCCATGTGGCTTAATAGTTTTTGGGGAGGTTCTTATTTCAGCTTAACTAAAATGATATTTTCAATGATGTACAAATTCTAGGTTTGCGAAAAGAATCCCAATGGCTTTTATTACCTAAAGCTTATAAGAAATATATGTTTGTGGACTTACACTGACCACTCCCATTAATTAATCCAATTCATTTAAAAAGTACAAGGATATTAATCAACATGTCAACTATTTTTTACCCTAATCAGTCCATGATCAAATTCAACACAAAGGACTTGAAGAGCAACAAAGCTCCTGGAAAGGATTTTTTATTGGCTGAACGATTCAAGAAGTATCCCAGTCTGTGGGACCTGCTATTTGCAGGTTCTTCTCCATAAATAAATAATAGAGTTGTCTAATAGATATTATGGCTAAAAACAATATCTTGTTCCTCTTGAATAAAGTTCAGAGTGGAAAGATGAAGTAGAACAAAGAATAAGAAGGATTTGGATACAGGTAATCCATTGTTGACAACTGCTTTGTCATGAACTGCGTAATCAGAGGTGGTATTCAGCTGGTTCAGACTGGTTCGGGTAAACCGGGAGCGGAAATCGCAGGTGGGCCCACCCTGGCTGTATGAAGTCCTATTTAGGCACGTTTTTGAGGCCGTGTGCATGCGCTGAAGTGGCATGGGCGCTCATATTTGCGAACCGGTAGGGAAAGTAAGTGGATACCACCCCTGCGTGTAATCCCACAATATGTCAGTCAGGGGAAATAAAGATGGGGGGTTTTTTTGAATTTTTATTTCTTATACAAATAATGCAAATGTACATTCTCTTATACATAATTAATCATTAATGCTGATGATGTCAGCAGATGGCTGACGAAAGCTTAGTAAAATAAAAATTTTAATTCTTTTAAAATTTTAAAATTTTAAGTTCCGGAGCACGCAGGATGTCTGCTTCTTTCTTTACTAATATACCTGGAACTCGTATTTTTACAATAGTTTATAATAATTAATCATACATATACATATTTTCTTAAAGAGAGCATACAAATAAGACATTTTTATTGCATTCGGTGTTGTTCTTCTACCCTTTCTTTTCCCTCATTTGACAACAAACTTTCTTCTCCTTCTTCTTTCTTTCCCTTCCCTCCCTCCTCTTCTCTCCTATCTTCCTCCTCCTCTCCTTCCTCTTTCCTATTTACCCTTCCTTTTCCCCACTCCTCCCCTCTTTTCCCCCCTTCCCCCCTTCTCTCCTACTTCTGCCACTAATAGCCTCCCACCGACCAGTCCGCTCCCACAGAGAGGGTCTCCTCAGGGTGCCATCAGCCAAGTTATGTCGGCTGGCGACACCCAGGGGGAGGGCCTTCTCTGTGGGAGCCCCAGCCCTGTGGAATGAACTGCCCCCGGAAATTCGTAAGATCTCCGACCTCCAGGTGTTTCGTTGCGCATTGAAGACCCTGTTGTTCCGCCAGGCCGGGCTATCAACTTAATAATTTTAAATTGGGGTATTTTAAATTTTTGGGGTTTTAAATCGGCCAAATTTATTTAATTATTTTAAATTTTAATTATTGTTGTGTCTTGTGTTTTTAAATTGGCTGTACACTGCCCTGAGTCCTTCGGGAGAAGGGCGGTATAGAACTAAAATTATTATTATTATTATTATTATTATTATTATTATTATTATTATTATTATTATTATTATTATTATTCTCTCCTCTGTCCTTTCTTTCCCTCCTTTCCCCTTTCCTCCCTTCCTCTCACTCCCTCTCCTCTTCATACCGTCAATTCCTCTCTCCTTTCTTTCTTCTTTTTTGTGGAATATATTCGCTCTTTGGTATCCGAGCAACTCCAGTATTGTAATGATATATATTTTCTTTTCAATTTCTTTTCATTTTTACCCAATTTTTATCATTGCAATCAATATTTATCATTGTTACTTTTATCATTGCAATTGTATGTTTATACTTATACTCTTCTTTCATTGCCCCCCTCCCCCTTTTCCATTTTCTCTGGTGTCCTCTAGATTTTTATTTCTTTTTTGATCTCTCCATCATTTACCTTTCTATTATTATTTTTTTAATTTGATGTATATGCCGCCCTTCTCCGGAGACTCAGGGCGGCTTACAATGCATTAAGCAATAGCCTTCATTCTTTTGTATATTTTATACAAAGTCAGCTTATTGCCCCCACAAACTGGGTCTTCATTTCACCTACCTTAGAAAGGATGGAAGGCTGAGTCAACCTTGAGCCTTGGAGAGATTCGAACCAGCAGAAATTGCAGGCAGCTGTGTTAATAACAGGGTGCATTAAACCACTGTACTATCAAGGCTCTTTACAAGGCTCTTTATGTCCATCATTCATCTATCATTTGGGAAATAAAGGTTTGCTGTCTCCATAAACCTTATTAATATTTATTAATAAAGCAAGCTGAAAAGTTATGGCCATCAGTTGGTTGAGTTGGATTTATTGAAAGCTAATAACTGACCACTAAATACAGCATTCTTCTATTTTTTCCCAGATCCGTTCAACTGCTCCAGAAGCTCTGAATGATAAAAGTCAATTCCCTTTTTTCTACCGGATGCTCCCCAAATTAGGGATTCTCTACCCAGGAATTGTCCAACTGCTCCTCCATTTTGGATGGTCTTTGATTGGTCTCTTTGCTTCAGACACAGAGAGTGGAGCGAACTTCATGAGGACTTTGACACCTCTGCTTGTCAGGAATGGGATTTGTATTGTTATATCACAACTTTTATCAACCCCTGCACGTACAGCAGCCCTCGGGGATGCCATCTCCAAGTGGAAACAAGTCAATGTCTTTGTTCACTTTGCAGAATATTTTTTGCTTTTGGACAGAATTCTTCTTTTCCATTCAACACTTCAAGGTTTGCCAGAACACATTGAAGGAAAAGTCTGGCTATATGCAGGCTATGGGGAAATGCAAATAGGAAGACACACATTTCTCAGATATGTCCATAGTGTTTGGAACTATGGTTTTCAGTGGAAAAAAAGGCCAAATGATGGTTCCTTCGAACCAGATTTCTTTCTGGAACCACAGTTTACAAATCAGTCTTTTCGATGTTCTTTTTCAAAAGACAACATTTCTGTCAAAGGCCGGACAAGATGCACTCAGACATCACCACTGAACACCAAAGTGGAAAGGAACAGGATGTGGAACCAGTATAACCGCCATGTTTATGCTATGATGAATACTCTGGCCCATGCCTTGAATGCTGCTTATTCCTCCATATTCAAGAGGAGAAGGAAAGAGGGAGAAGAGAGGCTGGGGACTCGAAGGCTGAAGCCATGGCAGGTATGGGGTCCCGACAAAGATCCATGAAACTTATTTTCTTTGGAGAAGGAATACAAAGAAGGAAGGGAACCATCTCAACCGTTTTGTGCTTCAAAAAGCCAACACGTTTGACCAACATAATCACCTGCGGATAATTTTCCAAAGAGCGGGTATCGTGACATATACGTTTTGATATTAAGACAGTGTTAAGTTTACAATGTATGTATGCATTTTTAAATAATTTCCTGTCCTTATGAATTTGCAATTAGCATTTTGGAATTTTATGTTCATAAATTTGAAGGAGTCCCTGAGGCCATCTAGTACAACCCTTCCTGTCTGCCGAAATTCCAGTTAAAACTTCTTTAAGTAATGGCTGCTGGATCTTTGCGTTAAAGCAATCAGTGAAGAAGAAACTTGAGCTTCTTTGATTCACTAGATCAGCTCTAAAATTGTTCCTCCTTTTAGGATGCTTTTCGTCTCATTCAGCCAGAATCTCTTCTCTTGTAAAGAAGCTCATTTTTACCATGTCCAATAATCTGAGACAGGCCTGCAGGCCAGATCTGGCCTGTGGGGTCTTTTTATCTGGCCTGCGGGGCTGCCCTGGAAATAGTAAAGGACTTGCCCGCGGTACCTCTACCAGTGAAAATGGAGTTCGGGAGGACTGCACATGACCTTCCTGGGTTCCATTTTTGGCAGCAATAGCCTCCTACAGCCCTCTGCCAGCTCCGTTTTTGGATCCCCCAGCCCTGCCCAGGCCACCACAGGTGACCCCAACACAAGTTACATCAAGCTGGCCATGCCCACCCTGCCCAGGCCCACCCCACCTGTTCTGTTCCCCAGGCATCTGGCTCCACTGCGAACAAGCAGTTAAACTCTAGCAAACAGGTTTTCATACAGATCATTTATTTGGGTATCCTCAAAATATAGACTTACAGTCATGGTGAGATTCATCCTTATATTTCATAATCTGTCCCATTTTCTAGTGTAAAATGATGGTAGATCTGTACCCCTGTTCAGAAAGCATGCTTCTTTCCTCCAGGGCAATTCATAATGGCCGGGCTTTGTTCTACACTTCAGGCAGAGAGCCTCAGTGGCCAATCAGATACACAGATGTGATCACATATCATGGACTACATTTCCCATAATGCAATCTCTCTATATATCTTCCACAATGCTATCTCTTAAGGAGACAGCTCTTAATTCCTAGGGTAACTAATTCACTATAATTCACCATCTGAACAGCACACCACCCTTGTCCATCCGGCCCCCCCGAGGTCAAACACAACCCTGATGTAGCCCTCCATGAAATCAAGTTTGACACCCCTGCTCTGGAATACAGTAAACATCTGTTATTTTTCCTTTGGGGAAAGGAAATGCCCTGGAGTTTGATTTGTGAGGGGTGCATTTCTTGGAACCTGACATGTAACATCTTTTAGTTATGGGAAGAGTGCTGTATTCTCCTTTCTCCAGCCAAGAGATTTTGTCCATTGTAAAAGGTGCTCCCAGATTCCTTCTGATTTTCATCCCCATAGACCAACATTACTCCTCTCCTTGTTGTCTTTCCTCCAGGCTAAGACCAGCTCCTTTGATCTCTTCCTTGATTTCATTGCCCATCTCTAAAGCTGATCCAGTAGTTGTACAACGTCTTCTCAAAGGGGGGTGCCTGCAAGGGAACTTTGTACTTGAGTCAATTTCTCTCCAAACCAGCACATTTACTTCTAAGATTTTTATGGATGCATTTGTCTTCTTTCCATGAGCATCACATGGCCAACTCACATTTGGTTTGCAATCTACTATTTTGAGATCATTTCCACAAATATTTAGACAGAGATGTGGACATAGACATAGAATTATAGAGTTGAAATGGACCTTGGAGGTCTTCTACTCTGTTGTGGCCCGTCAGCGGCCTGTGCAGCTAGTAGCTGATTCTGACAGCAAGGAGGCTGGTGTGGTGCTGCCCCAGCAGCCTGTGCAGCTGGCACTCGAGTCAGACAATGAGGAGGCTGGAGAAGATGTGTTGCCAGAGGCAGGGATTCAGCCAGGGCCTTCAGAACCTCCAGAAGTTCCTATAAGTGAAGAGGAAGAAGAGGAGGAGCCTCTTCTTGATGCACCGGCACACAGAGCTGCCAAAAGGCAGGAGTGGCTCCTCAGGAGGAGGTCTCCTTGAGAGTAAGGCTTGGGGCTAATTGGCCACTCCCTTAGCCTATTTAAGGAAGGACAACGTCTGAGGCAATTTGCAGGGAACAACTTCGTTCACTCTCCTTCGTCTTGATCTTAGTTCTCTTATCAGCTTCCTGCAAATTGCTTCTGGGCTTTCTGCCAACCATAGTAAGATTATGATTATTTATTCTTTGGATTCTTGTAGGCTGTTAAGAAAGTTAATTAACAGCCTTTGTTTGAAAAAGACTGATTTAATTTAGTAAACTAAGGTTTGTACAGACTTTGTGTGTGCTGCGTTCTTTGGGGTCCGTAGCTGGGGCAGAACATAGTCCAACCCCCTACTCAAGCAGGAGACTCTATACCATTTCAGACATATGGTTTTCCAGTCTCTTTTTGAAAGCCACCAGTGATGGAGCCCCTACAACTTTTTTTTTTGCAAAATATTTTTTATTTTTTCCAACATAATAAATAAAATATATCTCTTTCGTGAGCAAAGTCTCGATCCGGTCATAGATAGGTACAATCACTTACATTTTTAAAAACTCCATTCACAATTTCCCATTATATCTTTTAAAATTAATAATCAAAACGTAGAGACATTTTTAGTCATAAATTCTAATATCTTGATCAGAACCAATCTATTATATCACCATCAATTTAATTTCCAAATACACGTTTAATTCATTGTTATACTCATTTGTAAGTTCAATTATTTCTGCTTCTTTTCCAAGCTCTCTTCATTACACCTTTTAACATCAATATTAAAACATTAAAAAAGAAAAAAATATTCTAACCTCTTAGTCTAATTATTTACCTTATAATTTCTCACCATACATCTTAATTTCAACTTAACTACAGCTCTATTTTTTATTTCAATTTTTAAATCAAAATTCAATCCATATTTCTTAATCTCTTGACCCCTTCATCAGGTCTTTAAACCGTAAATCTTTATCAATTTACCTTTAATTTTACATATTTCATATTACTCAAATTTATCTCAAAATCCATATCCTCCTCCATATCTCCTCCTATTGGTGGCTGATTTTCAGCATATTATTGTTTGGCTGATTAACAGCATATTCTCCTCCATACCTCCAGTTTTTGTTTGGCTGATTTCCAGCATGCTTTATTTTGGCTGATTTCCAGCATAGTCACCTCCACCTGTTATTGGCTGATTTCCAGCATGCTTTATTTTGGCTGATTTCCAGCATAGTCACCTCCACCTGTTATTGGCTGATTTCCAGCATGCTTTATTTTGGCTGATTTCCAGCATAGTCACCTCCACCTCTTATTGGCTGATTTCCAGCATAATCTCCTCCAAACCTCCCACTATTATTTGGCTGATTTCCAGCATGTTTTATTTTGGCTGATTTCCAGCGTATTCTCCTCTGAGTCTCCTTCTCTTATTTGGCTGGTGTTACCATCATATTTTCCTCCACACCTACATCTGTTATTTTAGCTATTTTCTTTTAACTAATTCACATCATATTACATAGATTGCTTTTTCAACACAATCCCGCAGTTTTGACTCAGCATAAATTTTAACACATATCTTCTCACATATTTTCTCCTGGGTTATAAATTCCCTTTAAAATCATCTCCCTTCATATTTATTTTAAAACTCAAAAATTCATTTAAGCATTTAGAACATTTTTTTAAAAATCATATTCTCCTTTAATCATTTATAGTCTTATTTCATGACCAAATATATATATTTATATAGTCCAATTTAGAATGAATAGAAATAAAGAGTAAAAAAGAAAAAAAGCAGAAAGGGAGGAAAGAGGGAACATAGAAATAAAGAGGAAAAAAGAAAGTAACAAAAGAAAGAAAAAGATCAGAGAAATAGCAAAGGGAAGGGGAAAAAAGAGGTATAATACCTCATATCAATATTCAAACTTCAAATATGCATTAGGCATTACATTTCCATTTTAATCAAACTGTTATTTTTCTTATCTTGCAGCCTACTATATTCCATTTAGTCTTTTTCCAATCTGTCCAAAATTGTTCCTTTTCAATTTCAATATTATCAAAGTTAAAAGTTCTATAAAGTTTAGTTCTTTTGTATCATTCCATATATAATATCATCATCTCTTCTTTTGGTGCCACACCTTTTTTTTTCTTTTCTTGCTGCGTCTTTTAATTCAATTATAGTTATTCCATTTTATTTCTTCTTTCTTTCCATCAATAACGCTTCCAATAGACAGACTGAGTATCTCCAGAGTCAAAGCTCCTTATTTGTTGCCACAGTAATCCAGTTAAAATAGCAAGACACATAGTTTCTCTTCCAAACTACTAGCAATCCACAATTACACTTTCACTTCGTCACAGTCTCCATTTTGTGTATTGCAAAACTATCCGTTTGTCTTTTCCCTTTGTTTTAGAAAGGTCCTATTTATCACCTCTTTCCTCTTTATCTCTTCCAAGAGTAATCCATTCCTGTTTTAAAAAAACAATTTTCAAAGTTTTATAACTTTCCAGAAAGGCAGTCATTCCAAGTCAGACAATAAAATCCATAATTCTTTAGTGGGTCTTTCCCTTTTAAAAAGTATTTTGCAGATCTTCTTGCCCCAGTACACCATAGCCGCTAATTAAGGCTGGGATACACTTGTAAATATCCACAGTTTAAGCACTGTTCCCACCTGGGTTTCATCTCACTTACCTGGCATCCGAACACCTCGCTCTCTCTCTTCCTTCTTCCTCCAGCACAGTGCTTTCTCCAGTTGGCCCGGGCTTCGAGGCAGCCAGTATGGCTGCCGATCCCCCGCTGACGGCTCAGAGGGCTTCCCACGGCCCCGAGGAACTTGCCCGTTCCTCTCAGCCATCCAAGGGGTGCCTCTCTCTTCCCCTGTCCCTCCAGGACAGGGTAGGTCCGCAGACCTGTCGGCAGCAGCTCGACAGTCGAGGTTTTTGTGGGGCTCATAAGAGCCCTGCCATTTCCCTGACTGAATTACCACGGCCCCAACCGGAAGTCAGAGCACCTACAACTTTTGAAGGCTACTTCAGACTAGTATTTCTGCTTTTAACTTTCCTGGATATTTTTGTTCTAGTTCCATTCATTTTTGAAGAAGAATGAGTTTTGCAATCTTTCCCACATGAAAATATACTTGGACCAAAATGGTGATGTGGCAGCAGATCTGGACATCATAAGCTTGATAGTTCTCTCCAGGGAGGATCCCATTAAAGAGCAGCTAGGGGTTTTTGAAGGACAGAGACTTACTATTGATCAAGATGCTATTTCACAGCTAAAGCTGCTCAACAAGGTGAATTAAATATTGGTGTCTTTTCTCTGTTTTCCAAATCCTTAGGGCACATTTCAAGTAGCTAAGCCTATTCACCAAATAGGCTTCAGTGAAAATTGAATTTGGAGAGTAGAATCCTTCTAATTTTGAAAAAAATGTTTTAGGGGGCGTCAACATAATTGGCAAGGTGTCCTTTAGATGCCGTGATATGAAACATAGTCTAAAATTGATTCAGCCATGTCCAACTTGGGATGCTGGGTGATGATGGCTATTTTGTGTCTCCTGTGCACTTTATACAGTATCTTTATAAAACTGCTGAAAGGGGACATCAAGTGCTGGGGATTTTGGTGCTCATAGCACCAACTTGTCTTGTTTCCTTGCTTAGAATTAGCAAAATAGAATGCAAGTCTTTTGGCCACTACCCACGTTCCTGATGGAGTGAAAGAGGCAAGGATAACTCTAATCAAGACTGGATGCAATTCCTGTTGATACCATTGGGAATTCAGATTTAGTTTGCCATGGTTAGGCAAGCTTATCTTCCTAAACAGGCCATATATGTCAGAATTTTCCATACTTGTCTTTCATGCCATGGGGACAGACGAATAGGCCTTCTGCTCAGCATATTGCCCCCAACAATCTCATCCTTATTTTACCAGTCTTGGAAAGCTGGAAAGCTGAGTTAACCTTCAGATAGTGAGGATCAAACTCCTGGCAGTGGACAGTCAGCCTGCAATTCTGCCTTCTAATCACTGCACCAAATCCAACCCTAATCTGTAACAAAGTTTTCCTTTATATCTTAAATGGAAGGCTGTCCTGGTCCACTTAAAATGGGGGTGAGTTTGCAATGATATATGTCTTCTTCTTCTTGTGCCATATCTGTCATCGGATGTTGGTGATCATGTTGGCCAATGTCCGATGATGAATATGACAGAAGAAGAATGATGATACAATGATACACATGGTCTAGAGGAAACCTTCCCAGATCCCATTGGCCAGAAGTTTCTTCATCACATTTTTATTCTGTTTCAATAAATCTAGTAAAATAAAATATTCACAAAGCTTTCAGAATAAATTTCATTCTAAATTTTAATATGACTGAAGCATCATACTTTAAACTCATGGATAGATGAAGAAAGGAGGAATGCATGCTAATATAACCGTGTAGAGGAACCACTAATTGTCATTTCATGCTTAAATCTTTTTTCAATTGCTTCTCTCCAGAATTTATTAAATAGAAGTGTCCTGTATTACAATGAGATATTCTAGAAGCAAAAGGGAGGAACTAAGTGAAGAATCTGCCAGTAGTTAGATCCCCTGCAACATTCAGAGTTAGTTCAAAATTTCTTATTTACCTTATTTACCTTCTTATTTACTTACCCAAGCAACTACTTGACTAATATTCATGTCAACCTCCATTTTTCAATGATGATTATTTCTAACAAACTTCGTTTGGCATTCCTTGTTTTTTCCTTAGTCTCTGCCTCAGTCCAGATGTGTGGAAAATTGTCATCCTGGATTTTTCAAGCAGGCTCGAGAAGGAGAGCCAGTTTGCTGCTATGACTGTGTCCCTTGTCCAGAAGGGACTATCTCCACTCAGGAAGGTGGGTCATACCAGAGGAAAGGGTACTAAATTCATCTAGAGCATTTTGATCAATGTGCATTTTAAAAAAGACACATCGAAGGTTGATAGTTTTGTGGTTCTTAATTTTCAAGGTGCCTAATTTCTTCCATAATGGGAGGGATAAGAAAAAGATCTTGAGGGATGAGGTAGGAAGAGATAGAAGGACACAGTGGATTGTGCAAGATCACTTGCATCAGAGGAAACTTCTCTTTTCTTGTCAGTTTGGAACTGTCCTCACATGTTGACCGTTCTTAGGAACATCTGCATTCTTTGAAATTGAGAAATGGTTGCAGATCAATGGCCTTTACTCCCCCAAACCAAGTTTATATTACAGCCCAAAAGATATATGAATCAATCAATTCATGAATCAGTCAATCTTTATTAAGATCACGGAACCCCCTAAGTAGAAAGATCTAATTCGGGGAACCATGGAGGGAGAGTGTTTGGGTTCAAGGGATGAGAGAAATACTGTTCTGACCTAGGCTTCCCAAAAACACGAAGCAAACTCCTCATCCCGATAAAATTCCTTTTATTTAG
Source organism: Arizona elegans (assembly GCA_022577455.1). Lineage (NCBI taxonomy): Eukaryota > Metazoa > Chordata > Lepidosauria > Squamata > Colubridae > Arizona > Arizona elegans. Next base: position 22,024,826 of record JAKOOJ010000012.1, read on the forward strand.
TTTAAAGTGAATTCCTCTCCAGCAAAGTCCCAGCCAATAGTCTTTTAAGAGATTTCACAACTTCAGACCTTTATCAGGCTTGGAGAGCTTCCAGGCTGATATCTTCCAAACGCCACTCTCTAGCAGACAATACTTGCCAAGAAGTCAGGAACAGATCTCCACTCTAATGAATTGAACTAATTGTCTTCTACAAACTCCTCTCCCCTTTGCTCCTCTTTATTCCCTATGAGAGGAGCCATTCACCATCCATCTTTGGCTTTACTCCTGAGTTGACCCTTGTTCCTTAGCTGTTCCCTTCTTCTGGCAGCTCTGCACATGCTCACACTGGGAACAGGCTCCGGCTGTTCTTCAGCCCCACTGATGTCCGACTCCGAAGGCAGCTGACAACTGTCAGACGGCCCTGACTCCATCTCTGCCTCTGATGCAGAGCACTCGTCAGAGCCTTCCCCAGACTCCAGGACTGGCCCATGTTCCTCTCCCAACCTCCTCACTGTCCGAATCTTCTTCCAGATCGGCTGGCGGACCACAACAAATACACACAGAAGACTTGCCCTAAAGAAGTGGGAGAGGTCATCTGTGTGAAAGAAGGAACATAAATTAAATTACCATTATTAACAATCTGCCTCTTTTATTTTTAGTGCTTTAATTTTTCATATTATGGATTAAGAGGTAAAACACAAATATTGTTTATAGTCCAGTTTAACATTCCCAGGTTCAGCATAACCACTATCATAGTCTCCTTTGTTGGATTGCCACTGTGACTTCTCTTTTCTTTTTATCTTTCCAATTTTCTTGGATATTAAGTAATGAAATACCAACAATTACAACAGCAACAAAAAGGGAATACAGTTGTGGTTCTAAAGGGGGGGGGGAGCCTTACTTCCACTATTGGGATTAAAAGGAATCTGAGTGAGAAAAGAAAACCAACTACCATATTTTTCGGAGTATAAGACGCACCTTTCCCCCCCTAAAAGAGGGTGAAAATTTGGGTGCGTCTTATACACTGAATGTAGCCCCACTGAAAAAAAGCCTCTTAAAAGGAGATTTCAGAGGCTGAAAAAAAAAGCAAGGCACAGAGCTCACAACCAATGAACCTGTTGCTAAAGTTCATCTCTAGGAACAGCTGATTGGGGGTATTCCAGGAGGCTGATCCACCTGCCAATCAGCTTTTTTCTTATTTTCCTCCCCAAAAACTAAGGTGTGTCTTATATTCTGGTGCATCTTAGAGTTCAAAAAATACCCTAATCAATTATATTTATTTTGTATGGTGTAAAAGAATACAAAATTATTACATAAAATTAGAAGAAACAGGATATAAAAATGTGTATCAAAATATAAAACACCAGAACGGTGAATTATTTCAAAAATGTATAATAGAAATGATAGGTACAATTATGAATAAAATTAAATTATGTATGAACAGTTACCAGAGTGACTAAACCTATTGCTGGATATCTAGATTGTTTAGCCTTTGGGCAACAATGCCCTCAAGATGGTGTATTTAATGCAGGGATCCAGGAAACCTTCTGAGGGGGCATTTTGTCGCAATATGATACTGTATAAAGTTTGTGGGATGTTCCCACAGTCACAGTTAGTATTATCAAAAAGCCCCCATTTGTACTTTGAATATTGGCACCTGCCATGCTTGGTCAGTATCATCTGAAATCCAAAGAAGATCTTTCTTGAAAGGTGAAAAGAGATATAAAAGAAATATTACTTTTTGTTTTCTCAGATACTGAAAAATGCACAAAGTGCCCATATGATCAATATCCAACCGAGAACAGAGTCCAATGTATCCCAAAAAGAATAACCTTCCTGTCCTATGAAGAACATCTGGGCATCATCCTGGTCTCTTTCGCCTTACTCTTGTTCCTAACCACAGGCCTTGTTTTAATCATATTCCTTAAATACCTAGAAACTCCCATTGTCAAAGCCAACAACCGGGACCTCTCCTTCATCCTCCTGGTCTCCCTTCTGCTTTGCTTTTTGTCCTCATTTCTCTTCATTGGACAGCCAAGGAAAGCCACCTGTCTTCTCCGACAAATGGTGTTCAGCATTGTCTTCTCAATAGCCGTGTCTTCCGTGTTGGCCAAAACGATCACAGTGGTACTGGCTTTCCTAGCCTCAAAACCAGGGAACAGTGTGAGAAGATGGTTGGGGAAGAGCTTGGCCAACTCCATCATCCTTTCTGGTTCTGCTGGCCAAATTTTCATCTGTGCCTTATGGCTGGGAATTTCTCCCCCATTCCCTGACTCTGACTTAAACTCCCAGCTTGGAGTGATCATCCTGCAATGCAATGAAGGCTCTGTCACCATGTTTTATGTTGTCCTTGGCTACATGTGTTTCCTAGCTGCCATTTGCTTCACTGTAGCTTTCCTGGCCAGGAACCTGCCTGGGGCCTTCAATGAAGCCAAGCTGATCACCTTCAGCATGCTGGTCTTCTGCAGTGTCTGGATGTCCTTCCTGCCAACTTACCTGAGCACCAAAGGAAAGTCCATGGTGATTGTGCAGGTCTTCTCCATCTTGACCTCCAGTGCTGGTTTGCTGGGCTGCATCTTCTTCCCAAAGTGCTACATTATTACCCTAAGGCCAGATCTAAACACTAAGGAACATCTAATGATAAAAGTAGGGAAATGACTGAAATTGTTAATTGTCATATGTAAATGACTAACCCTGTGATTGATTGATATATATATCTTAAAAATGTAAATATTAATTCCCTTTTCCAATAATCATCCCCTCATAACCCCTCCTTACCTTGACTCCGCGTCCTTAGTATATAAGCCCCATCCCGCTCCTTCATCCCTGTGCTCTCTCTCTTGTCATGATACCTGTTAAGATGTTTAATAGAAACAATAAATATATTTAATAGAAAAGGAATGACTTCTATGAGTTATTTAGCTTGATCCTTGAATCTATGTAACATATTGGTAGCAGAGGTCGGTTTTATGCCCATAACTCTGAAACATGACTGAAAGCAAAAAGAGAATGAATACCAGAGAATATTCAAAATTAATGGCAGCGCAACTGTCACCACCCGAAGCAATCCCAGAGGGAACAACAAACGAAAGAAAACCAGCACTAAATTCCAAAATTACACCAGAAAACAATGACAGGAGAATCGAAGAAAAGACAGATGCCACAGCAGATTCAAACAAACTGAGAAAAAAACATATTAAAAATACTAAACTCACCTACCGACAACAAAGAACTCATCGAAAATCTTGGACAACTAATTAAACAACACGAAGCTGCAGATGGAGCTCTAAAATTGAACACGAAGGCCACAGAAACCAGCCCGGTGAGAGACAAACCAAACAAAAATAGCCAGTATGAAACTGGTGGGAAAATTTTGGTGCCCATTTTCAAACAGCGGCCATCTTTAGTTGAACAAACAACAAAGATGGCTGACCATATACTAAGGGATGACCCGAATCCAAAATGGCCAACACAGACTCAAACCTATTTAAAAATAAAAGAAATAAAAACAATATCTCACTCACAAAATCAACCCACCGAAGCTGAAATAGATAATGCTATTAAAACTCTAACCACGGCTTTTGGATCGGAAATAAAATTACCACTACATTACCCTAATGCACTAAAAATGTTCGAAGAAATTACAGACATTGAAGAAAAAATAAACAAACACTATGCAAAGGTCGCAGACATCACCACTGAAAAACCGCTGACACTATTCAATCTGGACACTAACTACAGCCTTCCACTGCTAACGCAATCCCCAATACCGAAGGACTGCAAAAAATACTTACCATCACAATGACATCGCCCGATTGACCAGGACATCTACCCAGACGATCCATCGATGACCCAGAGGACGACTCGATTTCCAGCTGACCACGACAGGCACCCCAAGACTGAACATGTGCCTCATCCAGTCAAGGTAGGCCCACGCCCAGGAGCAACGGCGATAGGAACCTCTCTTGACAACTTCAGAATAAAAATGAACTTCGCACATGCGCAGAATGACCTAAAGGAAAGAGAAGGAAAAAAAGTTCAAGCCTGTCTTTTTAAATTGCCTGCAAGTATTCCATTACCATACTGCTGCTTTCCTATGATTCAGAACCATGGACAGCCACTCTCAGTAAGTAACACCTCACACAACTCAGGGACTTTACCCATCAACTTCCCTATTTTAAAATTAGATGGAACCAATTTCCAAGAATGGAATCAACAACTCCGAGTCACTTTTCTGAGAGAAAACTAACTTTTCATGATTACTGACCCTCCAAAAAAAACCTTGGACACTTGAATTGGACTGCCTACATCACAAAGCATTTTACCTACTAATAGCTAGTATTTCCCCCAGTATTTCCCCTAGTATTAACCATTATTTAACTGTACCAGAACTAATACAATGTATGTTTGACCTATTCTACAGCAAAAGTGTGGCAACAACAACTTGAATCTCTAGAAATTTCCATTCTGCTAGACTAATACTTTAAGAAAAGATAGATCACTACACCACAGAGATAGTAGAATTATTAAAAGGGTAGAATTCCATAGCAGAGATAGGGACATGCCTGAATGCTACATATGTGGCTCCAAGAGTCATTACAAAAGAGATTGTCCAAAAAATGTTAGAGGAAGAGATCATTACCAAAATAGAGACAGACAAGAAAATAGACATAGACACTCAGATTACAGATACAGACGAAATGACTCTCCCATACCAAGGGATAAGAGAAAATACAGAGATAATTCCAAAAAAAATCAGTCAGGAACTCTTTATGAGCTAGGGAATCAGAAATTCTACATCAATCCAATAAAAAAGAAGAATCATTGGCTTATTTTTTATTTATTTATTTATTTATTTATTTTATTAGATTTCTATACCGCCCTACTCCCGAAGGACTCAGGGCGGTGCACAGCCAAACAATAAAAACACATACAATACAAAATTTAAAAATAGAATAAAATCAAATTAAATAATTTTGGCCCCGACAAATTTAAAACCCCAAACTTTTAAAACCAATTCAAAATTGTATATATAAAATACTAAAAGATATTTAAAATTTTTAAAATCTTTTATAAAAGAGGGGGAAAATTAGGCCAGGCCGGCCTGGTGAAATAGTAAGGTCTTTAAGGCACGGCGGAAGGTGCGTCGATCCGGGATCCTCCGTATCTCTGGGGGGAGCTCGTTCCAGATAGTAGGTACCCCAACAGAGAAGGCTCTCCCCCTGGGGGCCGCCAGTCAGCATTGTTTGGCTGACGGCACCCAGAGGAGCCCCTCTCTATTGGAGCGTACTGGCCGGTGGGAGGCTATTGGTGGTAGTAGGCGGTCCCGCAAGTACCTGGGTCCTAAGCCATGGAGCGCTTTAAAGGTGGTAACCAGAACCTTGAAGCGCACCCGGAAGACCACCGGGAGCCAGTGCAGCTCGTGCAGGAGGGGTGTTACATGGGAACGTCATGTCGCTCCCATTACCACCCGCACGGCCGCACTCTGCGCCAGTTGGAGCCTCCGGGTGCTCCTCAAGGGGAGCCCTATGTAGAGAGGGTTGCAATAGTCCAGGTGGGAGGTGACAAGGGCATGAGTGATCGTGCGTAATGAGTCCCGATCCAGAAAGGGATGCAACTGGCGAATCAGGCAAACCTGATGAAAAATCCTCCCGGTCACGGCCGTCAAGTGCTCTTCTAAAGACAGCCGTGAATCCAGGAGGACGCCCAAGTTGCGAGCCCTCTCCGTGGGGGCCAATGATTCACCCCCAATAGTCAGCGATGGCACCAGCTGACTATATCAGGACGTCGGAAACCACAGCCACTCGGTCTTGGATGGGTTGAGCCTGAGCCTGTTCCTCCCCATCCAGATCCGTATGGCCTCCAGGCACCGGGACATCACTTCAAGGGCAACGTTGGGGTGGTCTGGGGTGGAGATGTACAGCTGGGTGTCATCAGCGTACTAATGGTACTCCACCCTGAAACCACGGATGATCTCGCCCAGCGGCTTTACATAAATGTTGAACAAAAGGGGCGAGAGGACCGATCCTTGTGGCACCCCACATATGAGGGGCCTCGGGGTCGACCTCTGTCCCCTGTCAACATAGACTGCGACCGGTCAGAGAGAAAGGAGGAGAACCACCACAACACAGTGTCTCCCACCCCCAACTCTTCCAACCGGTGCAGCATGATACCATGGTCGATGGTATCAAAAGCCGCTGAGAGATCTAACAGGACCAGGACAGAGGAGCACCCCCTGTCCCGAGCCCTCCAGAGATCATCAACCAATGCGACCAATGCCGTTTCCGTGCTGTACCCGGGCCTGAAGCCCGACTGGAACGGATCCAGATACGTCGTTTCATCCAGGTGCTGGGGGAGCTGTTGCGCGACCACACTCTCAACAACCTTCGCAACAAAGCGAAGGTTGGAGACCGGACGATAATTTACCAACATTGCCGGGTCTAGGGAAGGCTTCTTGAGGAGAGGCCTCACCACCGCCTCTTTCAAGGCGGCGGGAAAGTCACCCTCACTCAGCGAAGCGTTTATAATCCCCTGGAGCCAGCCTCGTGTCACTTCCCGGGAAGCCAGTACTAACCAGGAAGGACACGGGTCCAATAAACAAGTGGTCACGTTCAGTCTACCCAGAATCCTGTCCACGTCCTCAGGGGTCACAGGATCAAACTCATCCCAGATAACATTCTCAAGACCTGCCCCTGTCTCTCCCCCTGAGACTACCCAGTCGGAGTCCAAATCTTCCCGAATCTGAGTGATTTTGTCATACAGATACTGAACAAAATCCTCGGCTCTACCCTCCAAGGGGTCCTCCCGCGCTTCCTGGTGGAGCAGGGAGCGGGTCACCCTAAAGTGCGTGGCTGGGCGATTATCTGATGACGCAATAAGAGCAGCAAAATAACTACATTTCGTTGCTTTTATCGCCACTAAGTAATTCCTAATGTGGGATCTTACTAGTGTCTTACTAGGCTTATAGATTCAGGAGCCACTAATCACACTACTTATGACAGGAGATTGCTCACATCTTTTACAAAAGAAAACTTTATAATTAAAGTAGCCAATCAAAATAATGTTTTGGTAACTGGGAAAGGAAACATACATATACATGGGATAGGTGAAAGAGAGGGGGTACTTCTTGTGCCCAAAATACCCCATAACATACTTGCAGCATTGAAGCTGAGCAGGGATTTAGGCATAGAAATCACCATTAAAGAAGGGAAGGTATACATGACAAAAGACAAAGTAGACATAAAGGGAATTACAATTAGCGGAAACCTATCATATCTTGACACAGAAAGCCACAATCAATCTAGCATTAACACCCATTTAGACTCAAATGAAACCCAAGAAGATTCTCACAATTATAATACACCAAAAAAGAATAAAGTTCTAATAGGGAAACCTTTGCACGATGAATGTGCACATTTACTACACAGAAAGCTAGGACACCTTAGTTTTCCTGTTATTCAAAAGATGGCTGGTTGTTCTGAAGCACTAAAAGTAAAAGATTGTAAAAATTACCTGGAGTGTTCTGTGTATATGTCTTCTAAAATCAAAACCAAACCCAGACCAAGAAAAGCAACACACACAACCAGTTCCACTTTCCAATTAATACACATGGACATAGTAGGTCCCCTAAAACCTTCCATAAAATATAAAAAAAGATTTTTCTTAACTATTGTAGATGAGTTCAGTCGCTACAGTTTTGTATATACCCTTAATCACAAAAGTGAGGCATTACAAAAATTTAAAGAATTTTATAAAAGAATAGAAGTACAGAATAACATTAAAATCAAACAAATTATGACTGACCGCGGGTCAAAATTCCTATCCAAAAATTTTTCAATCTGGCTAAAGGAACACAGAATATTACATTTCTCTTCTTCACCGTTTTCAGCTTTTCAAAATGGAGTGGTTGAACGTGGAAATTACACCCTACAGACAATGATGAGATGTGTTTTAGATGATGCAGGACTAGGACAAACATTTTGGGCCCAAGCACTTGTATATTCAAATTATATACTTAATAGATCTTGGTCTAGCATATTGGATAAAATACCTTGCGGGGTAATGTATAATAAAAAATCTCAATTAGCTCACTTACACATTTTTGGAGTAACGGCAGACGTGCTCATACCAAAACAATTGAGACATAAGGGGGAAAAGGTGTAAAGGAGATTGAGATTTATGGGTTATGAAACAGGAACCAAAGGATTTAGATTTGTGGATAACCATAATGAAACCAAGCTGATTACCTTCAGCATGCTGGTCTTCTGCAGTGTCTGGGTATCCTTTGTGCCTGCCTACCTGAGCACCAAGGGGAAATACATGATGGCTGTGCAGGTCTCTCCATCTTGGCCTCTACTTCTAGTTTGCTAGGCTTCATCTTTATCCCAAAATGTTACATTATTTTACTAAGACCAGACTTGAACACAAAAGAACATTTGATGTCAAAAGAAAAAAATGAAATAATTTTTAGGTATATGTTTTATAATGTAGTGTTTCTTAAACAAACAAGAAAACCACCAAATCCTTTTTTTCAAATTAGCAGAAAAACAGACCATCACTTGCAATTACTAGAAGCCTCCCCCCCTTTTTTCTCTCTCTCTCTCTTTTTGCTGCTGAGCATATAATTAATTACACAGGTGTGTATGAATGTGTGGAAAGACCCTGCCATTGGGCAGATTGCAATGAGCAGTTTTCTAGTTTCTCCAAAATTGAAGCAATTATATGGATTACTGAAACTAATAATGGTTATACTGATTGTAACATCCCAAAAACGCTATTTTCTCCATGTAAATAAGTTTGATTGTTGTAGACAGAAGTCATAACAATGTAGCATAGCAGAAAATACAATGCAATACAATAATAAAAAGTAGGTTATATACAAAGAGGTTGAAACAAAATAAAGCCAGTACTATGATAAAGAATTTAAATATTTTGAGGAAAGCATTGCTGCGAAGCAACTATTTGAGTTGCGAACCAGTTTCATAATAGATTTAGGAGGATTGAAGGAGATAACATTGGTATGCAGTTAAAATTATACTGTGAACCAGTTCAAATAAGTAAGGTTAGGAGTGGAGGAAAGCATCGCTGGAAAGCAACTGATTAAGATGCGAACCAGCCAAAAAATAAACTCAAGAGGAAGTGGAGGAGACAATACTGGATAATAGTTAAGCCAAACTGTAAACCAGTTAAATAAATAAAGATAAAAGTGGCGGAAAACACTGTTGGGAAATAGCTATTTAAATTATGAATCAGTTAAATATTAGACTTTAAAATAAAGTATTTTGGGAGTGACGAATTTTAGATGGAAATGTTGATTGATTTAGAAACAATTAAGAGAGGAGGAAAATATTCTTTGTCAAGATTATGGATATTAATTACCATTTAAAAAAGGTACAATATAGACTCGATGCAATGGGTCTTAGAAATGAGGAATATATATGAAATACTGATTATTAAAATGACAAAAATTTGGAATGATGTCTAGTTGGAAATAATTGTTTAGAATTTAGGGTGATATAGTAAATTGTTTAAAATTTAAATATTTAGAATAAGATCTCTTTTTCTTTTTTTTCTTTTTTTTTTTTTAAAGAGATAAATGGACAAAATTTGGAACAAAATTGGTTGAGGGAATATGAGTAATTGTATTTACTTTATACCGGATCAAATCCTTGCTCTAAAAAGATGTATTTTATGTTTCATGTTTTAAAAAATAAAAAACCTTTTAAAAAAAGAATTTAAATATTTTAAAATTTAAACGGCAAGAAAGCAAAAATAGGAACCTTGGAATGAACAGTTGAAAGTATATCTGCAAGAAAATAATTAAAGTATTCAAAATCGAAGTGCTTGAATTCACCTACCTTCAATACGTATGCATTGATCCCATCATAAATGGGCCAGTGGAGGAAATAGTGGATAATGTTCTTATCTTGACCCAGAACAAGGACAGAAACAAAGGAGACCAAAATCTCCTTTCCATCTGCAAGCAAATGATGTGGCAATTGGCCACTGTTCATATTAATCCAGTGCAGGTAGAGCTATTTTGTTGAAATCAACATGTACATTTGACTGGTTGTATTGTACTATAGTAGCAACTTTATTGGCATCTCTTTCAAAAAGCTTGTCCCTAAGGACTTCCCTTTTCCAATACCAGAGTTCCCCCAAAGGAGGTTGGGTTTGGTCCGTTGATTCCCAGCTGTAAAATGGAGAAAACAAAGTTTGGGAAGATACATCTTGAAGGCTTCTTGTGCTGAACAACACAATGTATGCTCTAATAGTGATGAAAGGAAACCATACCTACATAAGCATCAGGACTTCCCTGGGGAGTCCTAAAATCTTCATTATAAAGTTTTTTTGGACGACTTCCAATCAGGTAAATAACCTACTCTTCCCACTCACAGATCTCAGTCCCATACAACATCAGGACGATGGCCTTGCCGTGAAATATTCCAAATGCAAGCCTAACAGCAAACTTACTTTGCAATAAGAAGTCTCTCCATGTCAGCTACGGAAAGCCCTGGATGAAGTTGAATGTTTGGGCTTTTCTAAGTGGAATTTGGGCCTTGGATTAAGACTGCCAGTGATTGGATCAGGATAGTGAAGTGTGACACTCGTGGTATTTTTTTGATCTTTTAAGGGCTTTTAAAACCATCAATCATGATTTCCTTCTGGATTACCTTTGAAGTTTGGTGCTCATAATTCTTGAGGGGGGCAGAGGCAGCCATTGGTTGTGGGGAAGTAAAGACCAAATTAAACCCCTTAAGTATGAGTTTCTATGGGGCTCAAAGCTCAATTCATTTGTCTTCAACATAAAACCACTGGCAAAATAGCTCAAATTAATTTCTTGGCTTGAGCTAAAACCCTTGGATGTGGTTCTGTCCTCCAAGAACACTTCTTACATTCCTTTACATCAGGGGTATCAAAATTAATTTCATTGAGGGCCGCATCAGGGCTGTGGTTGACCTCAGGGGGGGGATTGATTTTAATTAATTAATTTATCAAAATTAAAATTAATTAAAAATTAAAATTAATTAAAATAAATTCTTTGATTAAGATCTTGTTTCCTGCTGAATTTTTTGACTGATGTTAATCCTTGCTTATCTGAGTATTGGTTGCTGGAAAAAGGTGTGTGTCAACTTGCAAAGCTTTCAAGTTGCCATGAGCAGGAGGGAGGGAGAACTGAAATGAATTCCATACATTCTTCCTGACCGCAATAAGAAGGAGGGTGTTAGGTTTCACAGCCAGCCAAAGTGGTTAATTGGAAAATGTGATTTATGACATGGCCAGAGAGGAGGGGAGAGACAGTGTCATAGGGGAATGTAAATCTACACAGGATCAGTCCTAACTGCATCCCAGTATTGCCGGAATGGTGCTCCTAATAAATGACTATATTTCCTTTGAAGTTTGGATCATGGCTCATGAATTAATTAGGGCATCTTTCGGAAACTTGACAGTGTGCTTTGTTTGTTTGTTTGTTGTCTCTTTTGAATGGTGTGTAAATGTGTTTTAGGTCTATGTGTCTACTAGCGACTTTTTTAAAAAATTTTGTTTGATTTTTACAGCTACCAATCCCAACAAGACTTTAGAAGTAAATAATTGGCTCAGAGGATAGTGCCATTATGAGAATTTTGGCTTTCTAAACTGTGGGTTGCACTACCTACATGAAGGGCTTCTAGCAAGAGATAGACTGCACCTCACAAAGGAGGCTTTAAACTAAAGCCATCACATGGGTCACCACAGGTGGAGATATAAAATTGAGTATCATTTGCATACTGATGATACCTCGGCCCATGGTGACTGATGATGTAACCCTATGGCTTCATGTAGAAATTACAATGGATGGGATATTGGCAGAGGGACCATAATGGCAATGATCCCTCTGCCAAAGAGATAAAAGAAGGGCAATTGGAAGAAGATGGCCTTTTAAGGAACAACCCCATCTTAGAATCCCAAAGGGAGTTAATAGTTAATAGAGGAATGACAGGTTTCTGCCAGGTTTGAGATAGGGAGAGTTTTGAGTCTCTGGAGAGTTGTCTGGTTCTTGTAATAATAAAATAACTTGTAATATATCAGAGTTTATTGCAAAAATCAAATCCAGAAAGCACACACAGGCAGACTAATGCAGAAGGATTCATTAACTTCTTTATATACATAACAATTCATGAAGATAAATGTACAATACCAATAGCAGAGTTCTTTCAATGTGGTAGCAAGTAGAGAGATCAGTTAGTTTCATTTCAGCAGAGCAGACAAGCTCAGACAGACTGCTCAGTTTCAGTTTCAATTCTCTGCACACATTCAGAAACTGCAGACTAAGACATGCCCTGGCTCCAGTCTCTCTCAGCTCCCAATTGGCTGACCTAGTGGTTATTCCTCTTCATTGGCTGATCTTGTACCACGTCTCTGCCAGTTTATGAATAATCTGACATAATATAGGATTGGATAGTCTCCGTTCTGAATATTCTAATGTGCTTTATCAATCTCACTCTGCAAATCTCATGAGATGACTCCTGTTGGGAGTAAAATTAGTTAAATAAAATTGTGTCTTAACCACATAGATAATAGTTAAAATGGTCTAATGGATCAACACAGGGGAAGAGATGATCCTTTGACAACACTTTGACTTGATCCTTTGTGTCCAAGATACAAGAGGACTCTCCTTGAAGAAAGATTTATTAGAATATTTCTTTCTATTTTACTTTTATCATTAGATGTTCCTTTGTGTTCAGATCTGGTCTTAATAAAATAATGTAGCACTTAGGGATGAAGATACAGCCCAGAAGACCAGCGCTGGAGGCCAAAATGGAGAAGACCTGCACAGCCACCATGAACTTCCCCTTCGTACTGAGATAGGTGGGCACAAAGGAGATCCAGACACTGCAGAAGACCAGCATGCTGAAAGTGATCAGCTTGGCTTCATTGAAGGCTCCAGGGAGGTTCTTGGCCATGAAAGCTACCGTGAAGCAGATGACAGACAAGAAGCCCATGTAGCCAAGAGCAATATAAAACATGGCAACAGATCCTTCATTGCATTGTAATGTGATCTCTCCATGCTGAGAGTGCATATCAGAGTCAGGGAAGGGTGGAGAATTCCACAGCCAAAAAATACAGATGGCAACTTGGACACTGGAACAAGAAAGGATGATGCAGTTGGCCAAGCTCTTCCCAAGCCATCTTCTCATTTTGTTTCCTGGCTTTGTAGCCAAGAAGGCCAGCACCACCATGATTGTTTTGGCCAAGACACAAGAGACAGCAATTGAGAAGATGATGCTGAAGACTGACTGTCGGAGAAGGCATGTTGTTTTCCTTGGAGGACCAATGAAGAGGAAGGAGGTTAAGAAAGAAAGAAGGAGGGACAAAAGGATAATATAGGAGAGGTCACGGTTATTGGCCTTGACTATTGGAGTTTCTAGATGTTTAATGAAGATGGCCAATATTACACAGGTAATGAAGGAGAGGAATAGGGTAAAGGAAATCAAAATGATCCCCAATGTTTCTTCATAGGACAGATATGTGGTGACCTTGTGGATACATTGGATTTGTTCCTGATTTGGATACTGATCTTCTGGACACCTCGTGCATTTTTCTGCATCTGAAAAAAAAAGGATATACCCTTTATTGCTTACTCTTGTTTGGCTTAGAGCAGGGGTCTGCAACCTTAAATACTCAAAAGAGCCATTTGGACTCGTTTCCCACAGAAAAGAAAACACCAGGAGCCACAAAACCTGGGTGGGCTTGGCCAACTCGATGTCACTCACTTCCACCAGTCACATGACCCCCTAGTCACGTCTACCCAGCCGGTCATTAGGGCAGAGGACCAGTTGTTAAAAAACACCGGGAATCACAAAATCCTTTTGACATACCTCTCTCTCCCCTCCCTCCCTCTTTCTCTATATCTCTCTATGTCTCTCTCTCTCCCCCTCTCTCTGTATCTCTCTGTCTCTGCCCTGGCCACTTCTCCAATCCCCCACAGTCGCCCTTACCTTCTCAAGCCAGGCAAGGAGTGACCAGGAGGGGAGGGCGAGGGGTCAGCCAGTGGTGCGATCACCTGACAGGGAGCCACAGCAGAGGGCCCAAAGAGCCGCATGCAGTTCTGGAGCCGCAGGTTGCTGACCCCTGGCTTAGAGCCATCAAAATAGGAAAATTAACATTAACATTAAAAGTGGTTTACACAAGATGGAATAAATCTCCCTAAGACTTGGGTGTCAAACTTGATCACGTCACTTGACATCATGTAATGTATCATGACGTTTTTGCCTATGCGGAGCCAGGGTGGGTGTGGCTTGCATGTGATGCATCCAGCCACCAGTTTGACACTTGTGCCCTAAGAGGCAATATCATTGGGATAAAATGATGATGTCCTTGCAAGGGATTGAAATTGGGGTTGACATTTGCTTGCTTTGCATCAGAGCAGCCTTTAAGCTTAACATGCAGGAAGAGTGCAAAGTAGAGCAACAAAGATGATGAGGGGGCTGGAGGCTAAAATAGATAAAGAACCATTGCAGGAACTGGATATGTCTAGTTTAATGAAAAGAAGGACTAGGGGAGACATAATAGCAGTGTTCCAATATCTCAGGGGCTGCCACAAAGAAGAGGGAATCAAGCTATTCTCCAAAGCACTTGAAGGTAGGACAAGAAGCAACAGGTGGAAACTGATCAAGAAGAGAAGCAACTTAGAACTAAGGAGAAATTAGTTTTATGCACAAGCACACAAGCGCACACTTCGCTCGCACGCACCCTTGAGGCAGAGCCTCAAAAATGGGATGTGATTACATCCGGGCAGGTGGGCAGAGCTTCCCGCAGCCACCGCTACTGGTTTGCCCAATCCAGATAGAACCAGCTAAATACCACCACTGGTACACAGATTTGCTAAACTCTGCTATGTCCAGTCCTTGGAGAGCAAAGAACCTTCACAGTCTCTGAGCAGAGGACCTGCTTTCATTAGAGCACGGATGTCAAATTCGCAGCATCACGTTATCGTCATATGACATATTGTAACTTTTTCCCCCTTCGCTAAACTGGGGGTGGGGGTGTCCAGCACATGACAGCCGTGGCTAGGGGGACTTTTTATCAGGTCCGCCTGATTTGCCAGTTGCGTCCCTTTCTGGATTGGGACTCATTAAATACGGTCACTCATGCTCTCGTTACTTCCCGCTTGGACTACTGCAATGCTCTCTACATGGGGCTCCCCTTGAGGAGCACCCGGAGGCTCCAGCTGGTCCAGAATGCAGCCGCGCGGGTGGTTATGGGAGCGACGTGGTGCTCCCATGTGACCCCCCTCCTGCGCGAGCTGCACTGGCTCCCGGTGGTCTTCCGGGTGCGTTTCAAGGTTTTGGTTACCACCTTTAGAGCGCTCCATGGCATCGGACCGGGGTATCTACGAGACCGCCTTCTGCTACCAATAGCCTCTCACCGACCAGTACGCTCCCATAGAGAGGGGCTCCTCAGGGTGCCGTCAGCCAAACAGGGGGAGAGCCTTCTCTGTGGGGGCACCTACCTTCTGGAACGAGCTCCCCCCAGAGATACGGAAGATCCCGGACCTGCGCACGTTTCACCATGCTCTCAAAACTTTTCTATTTCAGCAAGCTGGCCTGGCCTAACTCCCATCTTTTAAATTTTTAATTTTTTTTTAATTCGTGATTTTATAAATTGGGTGTTTTAATCTGTGTTTCGGCCGAAATATTTAATAATTTTAAGGGATTTTTTAATATTTGTATTATCTGTATTTTATCCTGGCTGTTCACCGCCCTGAGTCCTTCGGGAGTAGGGCGGTATAGAAATTTGATTAATAATAATAATAATAATAATAATAATAATAATAATAATAATAATAATAATAATAATAATAATAATAATAATAATAATTTTATTTCTATACCGCCCTTCTCCCGAAGGACTCAGGGCGGTGTACAGCCTATTTAAAAACACAGACAAAACAACAGTATAAAATTTAAAATAATTAAATAGGTGGCTCAAATTTAAAACCCCAATAAATTTAAATACCCAATTTAAAACTATTGTGTTGATAGTCCGGCCTGGCGGAACAACAGGGTCTTCAATGCGCAGCGAAACACCCGGAGGTCGGAGATCTTACGAATTTCCGGGGGCAGTTCATTCCACAGGGCTGGGGCTCCCACAGAGAAGGCCCTCCCCCTGGGTGTCGCCAGCCGACATAACTTGGCTGATGGCACCCTGAGGAGACCCTCTCTGTGGGAACGGACTGGTCGGTGGGAGGCTATTGGTGGCAGAAGACGGTCTCGGAGGTACCCGGGTCCTATGCCATGGAGCATGCCATGGAGCATTAATAAATAAATAATAAATAATAAATGTATCTGGCTCACAGGCTGCTGGTTTGACAGCTCTGCATTAGAAGAAGTTCTAAAGATTCTCCTTGCACAACTGAAGTAGTGAAATGGATGTGGATATTGTAAAATTGCACACACACAAACAAACACCCTTGTCAGCTACAGGGGTGGTTCTGACAAAGATCTGCTTTGGATGCTTACTAGGAGGCAAGGAAACTGGACCCCAGATTGTCCAAGCTGGGTGAAAACAATTTTGGTAAAATAAGGCCCTCCATGATGTCATTAAATATAACAATCCCAAAATGGATAACTTGCCTAAACAGTATTGTGTCGTAGGATACACAAAAAATGTCAGCCCTGTTTCATTTGTAGCATGGGGCATTAAACATGCAATGGAGGCAAAGGATGTATTTTCTGTACTGACTCTGAAAGACTTAAGGTTAGAAATACCCTTCTAAAACATCTGGTTTCCTCCAAAGGTGTTTTCACTCACCTTCCTAAGTGGAGATGGTTCCTTCTGCACAGGGACGGCAGAGGTAACAGCAGATGGGTTCTCCTTCCTGAGACGCCTTAGCGAATCCAGGTTGACAACTTTCCACACACCTGGAAGGAAGGAGGCCCTATGCAAAAAAAGTAAGAACATTAAAGGAGAAACATGTCAAGAGTAATATATGGAAAGAGAACAAGAACGAGTTTGATGTAATGGTGAAGACATCTGATTAGAAAGTGGAAGATTGTGACTTCT
This sequence comes from Arizona elegans, assembly GCA_022577455.1. Lineage (NCBI taxonomy): Eukaryota > Metazoa > Chordata > Lepidosauria > Squamata > Colubridae > Arizona > Arizona elegans. The sequence continues at coordinate 22,041,851 of JAKOOJ010000012.1, forward strand.
AGTCCTGCCTTAGGGATAATTTTTACCCAATTATTTTTTCTTAGCTCTTAGGAAGACGCAATGGCAAACCACTTCTGTAATCTCACCCAGAAAACTGCAGGGGCTTCTTCAGATAGATCCAGGAGCCCTCAAGCAGTCGCATTGAGTATGCTCCCTCCCACAAGTTGGGGTAGATCTGGTGCCTCGATAGAAAAACACAATCTCTCCCCTGGCTCAAGCTGATGACGGGAGGAGAACTTGTGGCTCAGAGGTTAATACAACTGCCTAACATGCAGGCAGCCCAACTTCGAATCCAAGTAAGGGTATGGCTAGCTGATGAGAGCTAAATGGCTTGAAATAGATCTATACTAGTTTCCCTTTATTTCTTTATCAGCGAAATATAAACTTGATATATAGGTCTAAATTCATATATATATTCATATATATAAAGATCTTGATTCACGTAGGAAAAACCTGGCTGAGAGAAAAATACACATAAAGACCTACGAAAAGAGAATTATATATATATATATATATATATATATATATATATATATATATATATATATATATATATATATATATATATATATATATATATATGTCTTTGGTTATTCGGGTTTTCTCCCGCGTAAAATTGGAGGTTTCTTGGCAACGTTTCGACGAAGTCTCGTTGCCAAGAAACATTGCCAAGAAACCTCCAATTTTACGTGGGAGAAGACCCGAATAACCAAAGACTCCCATGTAATTGTAAACATATCCCTAAAAGGGTAGCAGCGATGTTTCGACGAAATCACGTTTGTCATCTTCTGGCTAAAGTTCTCGGTTTAGCCAGAAGATGACAAATGTGATTTTGTCGAAACATCACTACTAACCTTTTAGGGATATGTTTACAATTACATGGGAAGAAACCCGAGATATTAACTGTACACACATATATACCCTCGATTCTGGGCTTTTTTCCTTTCTAGCAGCCAGCAAGTCTCCCAACTAGCAGGAAGAGCTTGCGGGCTGCTAGAAAGGAAAAAGGTTTTCTCCCGCGTAAAATTGGAGGTATCTTGGCAACGTTTCGACGAAGTCTCATTCGTCATCTTCAGGCTGGTGTTTTCGGCTTCGTGCTTCTAGGAGCTTCATGCTTCTAGGAGCAATAGTTTGCTCCTAGAAGCACGAAGCCGAAAACACCAGCCTGAAGATGACGAATGAGACTTCGTCTATATATGAAAAATTAAAGTCAATCTTCTGCTTTGGGTTGAACCTGGATTATATTGAGAAGGGATGGTTGTACAATTTTGAATTCCAGGACTGAGTAGCCACTTGAAAACCTCAATAGCCCATTTCAACACTTGGATTTTCTGATTCATAAAGGATAATATTTGTAGCTCTGGTGCTCTCTGAGCTTGCTTGTTTCCTTGCAGACATTTCATTATCCAAACTAGATTACATCATCAGTGCTGGTAAGGGGTGCTGTTTGTTGTCAGTTTATATTCTGGTGCCTTGGCTGTCTGGGTGGGGGAGGGGCGATCTTAGAGATTCTTTGGTTGGGCTGTTTACTGATGGCTCTTTGGCAGTTTCTAGATTAGGGTATTGCTTACTTGATTGTTGGTCTGAAGTTAACCTTGGAGTTAATCTATGCTGATCTGAGTGTTGATTACTATTGGAGAAGTGCCACCAGTCTTTTGGACTGGTTGATTGTCTCTTTTGCATAGTCTATAGATCAGTGGTGAAATTCAATTTTTTTTACTATCGGTTCTGTGGGCGTGGTTTGGTGGGGTGGCACCCTGCTGTGACTGACATCGAGTTGGTGTGGCTTCTTGGGCGTGGCAGGGGAAGGATATGACAAAATCTCCATTCTCTCCCCACTCCTGGGGGAAGGATATTGCAAAAACTCCTTTCCCACCCCACTCTGGGACCAGCGGGAGGTGGTTTTTGCCAGTTCTCCAAACTACTCAAAATTTCTGCTACCGGTTCTCCAGAACGTGTCAGAACCTGCTGGATTTCACCCCTGCTATAGATGTTGTTAATGTCCATGTGCCTATTGATGGCTGATTTGTCAGAGTGCCAGGCTTCTAGAAATTCCCTAGCATTTTGGACTTAGCTTGGTCTAGGATGGTCACATTTTCCCAATGTAACTATGGTTAAATCTGTCTATATGTTGTAAAATGAAAGAATTTTCATCATGTCTTGTATTCCCCTGAAACTACCCCGAAAGTAAGTCCTAGCTTGATTGTTACACGTGTGCCCTATGTAAGCCCCGCCCCCCAAAAGCCCTAATTAAGAACATGATTTTCTTCAATTTTGATCTTAGACTTCAAGTTTTTAGGAACTATGTCCACTATCTATTTGTAATATATGAACTTCCAGGGAGCTTACTGGTGCTTTCCTGATGAAGCAACAATTTTAGAGTCAAAGGAACCTTGATTTTGAATATCATATTTCTTCTGTACAATTTACTAGAAGAGCTAATGAAAAATCCTTTCTCTTGAAAAATCAATAATTTGGTGCCATCACTCAGTACTCAAGAGCACAAAGAGTTCATTACAGAATTTGAAACTTTTGGAGTCCGTGAAATGGAAGAGACCCATTTTTCCTACCTTCTTGAGCCGTTTCAGTTTTGCAAAACCATCCTGATCAAGAGTAAACTTGAGATCTGGGGATCCTTGTCTCCCTAGATCCCCTAGTTTTAGTTTGAAGAAGGACTTGTTGCGGAACATAATCCAGCTCATGATATCCAAGTCAGCTGCCAGTTCTCTGTTTTCATCCAAATAGACTCCATCCATGGAACCATTGTGAAACTGAGGGCTTTGCAGGAATGGATGGAGCTAGAAGGGAAAAAGAAGAGAAAACTGCAGAATGAAGAGCAACAATAAAAGAGAATGTTCATAAAGATTCACAGTCATCCAGGTAGAGTCATCTGGAGGTTGACTCGTGGCAACTCGACTTCTTTTCCTTTTTTGGTTTGAATTGTGTCAGAGTGTGCACAGCATGACTGCTATTTTGAGACAACCCAGGAACAAAATACAGTACACAGAGGTTTTTCAAACAGTGCTTTATCTACAAGTTATATACAATATACATACCTGTGCTAAGCAAGGCCAGGCAATCAATCAATCTCCAACTATAACAGGAAGAGAACACTGAGAGAAAATACAAGGAGATAGAACATGAGGAGAGAGAGAGAGAGAGAGAGAGAGAGAGAGAGAGAGAGAGAGAGAGAGAGAGAGAGAGAGAGAGAGAGAGAGAGAGAGAGACGCCCTCTAATGGCCTCCCTTATATAGCAGCTTCTTAACGCAGCTTCTTAAAGACAATGCTGCTACCCTTCAGAAAGACCTTGATTTTGTGTTGGAATGGTCAAACAATTGGCAACTCCAAATCTCAACCAACAAATGCTCTGTCTTACACATTGACAAAAAGAACCAGAACACAAAATTCAAGGTGAGTGGACACGACCTTGTAGATGACCCTCACTCTGTCAAGGACCTTGGAGTACTGATATATAATGATCTATGTGCCAAAGCCCACTGTAACATCACCCAAAAGGCATTAAGAGTTGTAAAGCTAATCTTGCGTAGCTTATCCGGTAATATCACACTACTAACAAGAGCATACAAAACATTTGCTAGACCAATTCTCAAATACAGCTCATCTGTCTGGAATAGATGAGCTGTAATGTCCGCACTGCATATCGGACATTAATACAATTGAACGTGTCCAGAAATGTTTCATAAGAAGAGTCCTCCACTCCTCTGCTTGCAACAAAATACCTTATGCCACCAGACTTGAAATTTTGGGCTTAGAAAACTTAGAACTACACCGCCTTCAGTATGACCTAAGCATAGCTCATAAAATTATCTGCTACAATGTCCTACCTGTCAATGACCACTTCAGCTTCAACCACAACAACACATGAGCACACAATAGATACAAACTTAAAGTGAGCCGCTCCAAACTCGATTGCAGAAAATATGACTTCAGCAACAGAGTGGTCAATGCCTGGAATGCACTACCTAACTCTGTGGTTTCATCCCAAAACTCCCAAAATTTTAACCTAATTTTGACCTCACCCCATTCCTAAGAGGTCTGTAAGGGGCGTGGAAAATAAGTTGATGCCCTCTTCTTTATGGCAGCCTATCAAATACCGAAATGCTGCTGTCACGTCACCCCTAATCCTCCTTTTCTCTAGACTAGCTATATGCTGGTCCTGCAAATGTTCTTTGTATGTTTTAGACTCCAGACCCTGAATCATCTTAGCTGCTCTTCTCTGCACTTTTTCAAAAGTTTCAACATCTTTTTTTGCAATGTAGTGACCAAAACTGGATGCAGTATTCCAGGTGTGGTCTTTCTAAGGATTTATAAAGCAGTACTAATTCTTCATGTGATTTTGATTCAATGCCTCTGTTTATACAACCAAGGATTGTTTTAACTTTTTTGGCTGCTGCCACACACTGCGGGCTCATACTTAAGTGATCGTCCACTAGGACTCCAAGGTCCCTCTCACAGTTACTGTTTTTGAGCCAGGTTTCACCTAATCTGTACTTGTACCTTTGTTTTTTCCTGCCTATGTGTAAAAGTTTGCTTTTCTTCACATTAAACTTCACTATGTTGGATAGGGCTCATTGTTCAAGTCTGTCGAGATCTTTTTGGATTCTGAGCTTGTCTTCTGGGGGTTTGGCTATTCTTGCCAGCTTAGTGTCGTCTGCAAATCTTTTTTTTTTATTGCAAAAGTTTTACAATTACATTTTCACCCCTTTACCCCACCCCTCAACCCACCCCAAACTTCCCAACCTCCCTAACCCACCCTAACCCTCCCCTCCCCCCCCCCCCAGACTTCCACACAATATACTCATATCAGGTAAAAGGAAAAACCCTCCTTTGTATATAAAACTTGAACCCCTCCCTCCCCCTTATAAATTTTCATCTTCATTACCTTAAAATATTTCTATCTTAATATAACATTTTCAAATAAATTTTCATCCTCATTACCTTAAAATATTTCTATCTTAATATAACCTTTTCAAATAAAAGCTATTTGATACTTCCTAGTTTGATATTTGTTCTGAACATAATCTATCCACCTCTTCCATTCCCATTCATAAGTCTCTTGTGAACAATCTTTTAAATATGCTGAAATCTTCGCCATCTCTGCAAAACTGGCCATCTTCAAAATCCATTCCTCAATCGTGGGCAATACTTCATTTTTCCAGTATTTACCTATCAACAATCTTGCTGCTGTTATCTGCTGCTGTTAGTGTCGTCTGCAAATCTGATGAGTTCCCCTTCTTTTCCTTCATCTAAGTCTTCTTGTTTCATCTCCCTGTTGCTTTTCTAGCATGCTTAAAATAAACTAATTCTTGGAGAAAGTGGTTCATGATATGGATGTAATGATTTGTTTCTCATTTAAAAGAAATGTAGAATGGTGAATACCTGCCAAGGCTGAAGCAGTTGACCTTCCAACTGGTAATTTCTGTTCCTCACACTCCTGATAGAGCTGGAGGAATAAACCGCATTTATGGCATGTGCCACGGCCCAAAGGGTGCTGTAAATGTGATAACCATCAAGAGACAGGATTTTTTGATAAACTTTTGGGGAAGGGATCCTCAAATCTCCTTTTTCACGGCACCTTGTCCATCCTTTCACAGACCCAGCTGGCTTTGAGTATAAACAATGAAAGCCTTCATCTACAAATTTCAGAATGGAAGAGTAAAGGAGTGGAAATTTGTCATCTATTGCCCACTTATGCCTGTGGATAAAGAAGGATAAAAATCCGTAGAGGGAGGGGAGGTACTGCTGAGACTTTAAGTCCAGGCTAAAATCCCATAAAGCTGTGGTGATCCAGATTTTGCCAACCTCAAGCTCGAGAAACATTTGCATCATTAATTGAAAGAAGAATATTTGTCCAAGGAAGAAACCTGTATGTACATAACAAACAAAAACATTGACTTTTTTCCATTTGTTCAACTGGCCAATGGTCTTCTCAAAGTCCTTGAAAGAAAAGGAGGTACCTAATGAAAAAGCAATACAAATGCTGCTCTTTGTAAGCATAGGAGTCAACGTTCTTGTGAATCTCTCTCCATTCTCAGAGGCTGGAGCAACAAGTCCTATCAACGTCCACTTAAAATGCAAGAGAACTTTGATAATCCCTGGATATTGGATGCCTTCCCTGGGGAGCACTTGGTAGAAAAAAGGAAAGTGTTTTTTATCACTAAGGACTTGTGAAGCAAAAGCATAACTGACCTGAAAAGAAAACAACAAACATTTTTGAGTGGGTCCAGAGGTATTTCAGGAGAAGAGTCCTCCACGCCTCTGCTCACAATAGAATCCCTTATGCCACCAGGCTCGAAATTTTGGGCTTGGACAACCTGTAACTATGCTGCCTATGGTCTGATCTAAGCGTAGTACACAAAATTATCTACTACAATGTCCTACCTGTCAACGACTACTTCAGCTTCAATCTCAATAATACACTGGCAAACAATAGATACAAACTCAAGGTAAACCGCTCCAAACCCGACTGCAGAAAATGCGACTTCAGCAACAGAGTGGTCAACGCCTGGAATGTTCTTCCTGACTCTGTTGTTACATCCTCAAACCCCCACAGCTTCAAAGTTAAACTGTCTACTGTGGACGTCACCCCATTCCGAAGAAGCCCATAAAAGGGGCGTGCATAAGCGCACCAGTGTGCCTACCGTCCCTGTCCTACTGTCCCCATTTATTTGTACTCATTTCTTGTGTTCATGCCCGTGTTTATACTTATACCTGTTATCTTGTACATATTTGACAAGCTAAATAAATAAATAAAATAAAGTAAACTTTGGATCAAATCAGACGAACTACCCTTACACACAACTTGCCTTCCTTTAGGACCAGTTCATATCCCTCACACCTTCTGCATGAGCCTTGATGTAGGATTTTTCCTTCAAACATTCCCAGCATTGGCTCCTAATCTAGGCTGTGGCTGTGATAGAACATAAAACACCAAATAATGAAATGTGTTTGAATATTAGTAGCTCAGGTCGGTAGTTAGGCACAGAGTAGTATTGAAAGGGACCTTGCAGGACTTCTAGTCCAACCCTCTGCTCAAGCAGGAGATCCTATACCATTTCAGACAAACATTGTCCAATATCTTTTTGAAAGTCTCAGTGATAGAGCACCCACAACGTCTGAAGGCAAGCTCTTCCATTGATTGATTGCTCTCACCAATACGAAATTTCTCCTTAGTTTTACTTGCTTCTCTCCTTGGTTAGTGATGGTGAGAGAAGTGGCTGCTTTCAATTCTTCCCGATTGTGTGACATTTTAGTTAGAAACAACCCTTCAATTTTGTAGAGAAAACTACGAGTAGATTTAAACTGAGAAGCTGCTAAGCACAAACACATACAGAAGCACAGGAAACACACCTGAGGGATTTTGTAATGGCTCAGTAGGGTTGAAATATGGGTGGAAGTGTCAACTACATCCCCTTTGAGGACAGCCAATATATTTCTCTCCTTTGCACATCTATAGTTGGGAACATTGGCTTCCCCAGTTGAAAGCAAGTCTAGCAAGGCATCTGAGGTGATTCTTCCATGGAAATAATTGTCATTGATAGTGTAGCCCAGGGTGAGGTTGGGTAAGAAATGGGGATCCTGGTTGATCTCCTGAATGGCAAAAAGGAAGGACAGAATTTTCCACTGTTGTTTGTATCCTTTCCTGTCAATAGATGTGCATCATATCACAGTCAAGAACATGATTGTATCTCTTCCACTTTTTAAAATGCCCCTTCCTCTTCCATGCAAAGCTAATATTTATCCATTTATTAAAGCTAAGGTATGGTTGCCATCGGTTGTTGATCTTGGTAAATGTTCCTAACAAATGATGACTTTTCTCATCATTCAAATGATCTGGGCAAATGACCAAATTCTGGAATTTTGAAGCAGAACAGGAAAAAAAAAATCACTTGAAAGACATCCCTGTTTCTTGAAATTTTGTACTGCATTCTAATTCATTCTCTTGTTTCTTTGTAAGATTTTTGGTTAATAATTTGGATTTATTTTTGTTAATTCAAATAACCAAGAAAATAAAATACTTAGGGATTTGGCTCACTGCAAGATGCTCCTCAATTAAGGAAGACAACTATGACAAATTATTACTGCAAATTTAAAAAGATTTAGATAATTGGAAAAATTTACAAATTTCATTTATGGGAAGGATCGCCACGATCAAAATGAATATTTTGCCCAGAATACTATTTCTCTTCCAAGTTATACCAGTAAAATTAGAGAAAACTTTCTTTGAAACATTAAATAGAAAAATTACCAAATTTATATGGCAAGGAAAAAGACCGAGAATTAGATTAAAAACATTGCATGACACAAAAGATAGAAGAGGAGGAGCACTCCCAGAATGGGAAATATATTATCAAGCATCTTGTATAATGTGGCTGAAAGAGTGGATGGAGTTAAGGGACAAAAGAACATTAGTGATTGAAGGGCACGATTTGCAAGTGGAATGGCATGCATTCCTTTGGGACAAAACACATGGTTACTTTAGAAGACACATACTAAGGAATGCATTGCTACAAATTTGGATCAAGATAAAAAAAACAACATTACACAAAAATACCAATTTGGATTTTGCCTACAGAAACATTAAAACATCCAAATTTAACCGAGTGGGACAAGATAATAAGATATAGGGATATATTAAAAGAACAAGGAAATCTGAAATCAAAACAGGAATTGGAACAAGATCTAAACAGAGAAATCGATTGGTGGACATATACCCAAATTCGGTCGAAATATATAGAAGACACAAAATTACTATCGCATTTAATTATTATTAAATGCGATAAAGACTGAACAAACTGAATTGGACAAAATTATACAAGGGACGGAGGAGAAATTAATTAATAGAATATACAAATTTTTGTTGCGATATAATATGGAAGAAGAAATAGTTAAAGATGCAATGATTAAATGGGCAAAAAACTTTAATCACACAATAGAATTGGAGAAATGGGAAAAAATGTGGCAAATAAATACAAAATTAACAATGTCCATGGCATACAAGGAGAACCAGTTGAAGATGTTTCATAGATGGCATCTACCACCGGCTAGACTTGCAAAGATGTTTCCGAGTAAATCTCTAGTGTGCTGGAAATGTAACAAGAGCTACAGAACATATTACCATCTTTGGTGGGCATGTCCAGTAGCAAATAAGTTTTGGGCTAAGATTAAAGAATGACTAGAGAAAATAATAGAACTACCTATGAGCGGAAAACCAGAGACTTTCTTATTAGGGATATTTACTGAAAAATACACCAAGGAAATAATATATTTGATCTTACATATTATAACAGCTGCCCGTATAGTATACACACAAAATTGGAAAAAAGAAAATATACCAACAGAAGAAGAGTTGAATAAAAAAAATCTTAGAGTGTGTCGCGGTGGATAAATTAACAAAAGAGCTTAAAGAAAAAGAGGGCACGAAATATTATATAATCTGGCACAAATGGTATAAGTGGCTGGAGAATAGGAATAATGGAGAAGAAAAATAAGGGTGAATTGTCAAAAAGGAAAGAACAAAAATGTCAACGTATAGAAAATACAAAGTTAATATGAGTTTTGAAAAATACACTGTAATTAAAAGAGAAGGGGACAAGAAGAAACTGAAATAGTATAAAGGGAAAAGGGGGAAATGTAAATATTAGAAGAAGATTGTCACGAAATAGCTGTTAAGAGAGTGTATATATAAATGTTGTATGTCTTGTAATGTCATTTTATGTTATAACAATAAAAAAATTTTTAAAAAATGAAGGACATCCCTGTTTCATTGCAAGAGCCTTGGTGGCGCAGCAGACTAAAGTGCTGTTAAGTAACACCAGTTGCCTGCAATTACTGCAAGTTCAAATCTCACCAGGTTGACTCAGCCTTCCATCCTTTCGAGGTAGGTAAAATGAGGACCCAGATTGTGGGGGCAATAAGCTGACTTTGTATAAAAAAGAACACCGCTTAGGGGGGGCCGAAAGCCCTACTAAACAGGTATATACAAAAGTATGAAGGCTATTGCTTAATGCATTGTAAGCCGCCCTGAGTCTCCGGAAAAGGGTGGCATATAAATCGAACCAGTAAATAAACAATAAATAAATAAATTGTATCACAAGCACATAAAACTCAGATTTCCAATATATGTACGCACATAACATCAATAAATTAAAAGGCCCTGACTGTACAGCCCTTCCAAAGGTTATACCATGTAAAGGTAAAGGTTCCACCTCACACATATGTGCTAGTCGTTCCTGACACTAGGGGGCAGTGCTTATCTCCGTTTCAAAGCCGAAGAGCCAGCGCTGTCCGAAGATATCTCCATGGTCATGTGGCCGGCATGAGTAAATACCAAAGGTGCACAGAACCTTCCCACTAAAGGTGGTCCCTATTTTTCTACTTGCATTTTTTACGTGCTTTCGAACTGCTAGGTTGGCAGAAGCTGGAACAAGTAACGGGAGCTCACCTTATTACGCAGCACTAGGGATTTGAACCACTGAACTGCCAACCTTTTGATCGACAAGCTCAGCATCTTAGCCACTGAGCCACCGCATCCCTTACCTGTATATACCATATAAAAGGAGCTATCAAAAATTTTGTCTCCATGCTCAAATTCAAACTGGAACTTTTTTTTGGTTGACTTTTTTTCCCCAAGGACATAAAGAAATGGAAGGGGATAGGAGGAGAGAGAGGAGAGGAGGGGCCAAAGTTTGTTGTAAATCAGATAAAGTTCTTGAGACATGTTCGTTTTTCCAAGGAAGTGAGGCAGTGGGTCCTATTTGCTCTAAATGAAATGAAGGAATTACACAAATGTGCTGTGAGAACATTCTTGAGACTTTGTTTGTTTTCTCTGTCTCTAGTGATCTGTTCCTCTAAGAACATCAATGTCTCTCGTATTTGGAAAATCCACTAGGTATTTCTCATGGAAATAAACATCATTTGAGTTAAGCCATGCGTGGTGGCAAGAGAGAAGACATCTGCTCTAATTTAAATTTAAACACATCCGTCAACACATCTCCTTCTCCCCTTCTTCTCCTTTCCAACATCTTCTACAAAGATGATTAGGGGACTGTAGGCTAAAACATATGAATAACAGTTGCAGGAACTGGACGTGTCTAGTTTTATTAAAAGAAGGACTAGGGGTGACATAATAGCAGTGTTCCAATATCTCAGGGGCTGCCACAAAGAAGAGGGAGTCAAGCTACTCTCCAAAGCACCTGAAGGTAGAACAAGAAGCAATGGGTGAAAACTAATCAAGGAGAGAAGCCACTTAGAACTAAAGAGAAATTTCCTGACAATTAATTGGTGGAACAACTTGCCTCCAGAAGTTGAGAATGTTCCAACACTGGAAGTCTTTAAGAAGATGTTGGCTAACCATTTGTCTGAAGTGGTGTAGGGTTTCCTGCCTAAGCAAGGGGTTGGACTAGAAGACCTCCAGGGTTCCATCCAACTCTGTTATTCTATTCTATTCCCTGTTTTCAAAGCTAATCTTGCCATCCTAAGTGGTAGCCATGGTGGAGGGTAGAGAGTGGGGAATGAAAATGCCTTGCCTGACTACCTATGTGATCGAGAGATGATTTTCTTAACACGATGGCAGGAAGAGCTTGTGCTTCTTTGTCATCTCACTGAAGTTTGCACTTCAGAAGAAGCTCCATCAGTTACCACCGAGCAAAAGAATCCCAATGACTTCTCACGGAGAGAAACCAGAACAATCACCCATTCAAATGCCCCCACCCCACCCCCAAAGAGGACAATCTTTTAAGGAGAACTGCAGTTTTTAGAAATTGGCAAGGGGTGGAGAAATTAACACCACAAAGCACTCAGTGACTTACTTGGAAATTTTAGCAGAGAGAAAGCTGAGGAACTTGAACGCTGAATGCTGAGTTTCTGCTGTAGAGATGATGCCGCTTAACAGATGACTTCCTGGCCTGTAATGATTCCGTGGATTTAATTCGTCCTTCCCCAAACGTAGAGAACATTTGTCTTTGAGCCCCCCATTGACCACATGGGGCCTCAGAAGCCATAGTAAGACTATAAGAAGAAATGCATTTCTGGGCATACCTGATTCATATGTTGTGGTTTCTTCTCTTGAACCCTAGAAGAATCCCTAAAAAAAAAAAACAACCCCAAAGCTTTCATAACAATGAAGTTTCAGTGCCTTTTCTTACCTTCATGATTGAAGGTGTCACAGCGGTGGCCTATCTTTGCCTGCCCAGATTCTCTGCCTTATTTTATACAGCCAGATGTTCTGATGCAAGATTTGACCTCCGGTTGCTCTTGAGTCTCATGAAAAAACAATTTTTGCACAACCCCCCTGGAGAGTGAACAAGCAAAAACAAACACACAACCATTATCACCGACATGAAAAAGAATTAGGCAGTTGAGAATTGTTAAGGAAAACGAGCACCATCTCTACCAGAGTTTGAATCCCATTGGGACATCCTGAGTAGGGACAGTGAGGAGAAGATTCTGCAAAAGTAATGAATGCATCTCTACAGTCTAATCTGGATTAACATTAACATCCCGGTTAGACTGTAGAGGTGCATTCATTACTGCCTTGAGTCCAGATTCTGCCCTTGTACTGCAGGAAAGATATTCATTCATGATTGAATCCATCTGCCCCAATGATAGGACAACAACAGCAGTGCAGGATAGTACCTGTCTGTCTCTCCCTCTCGCTCTTTCTCTCTCTGTGTCTTTCTCTGACATTGTTAAATATCAAGGGAAAAAAATAAAATATAAAATAACTGCAAAAAAGAGAGAGGGGAGGAGGACATTCGAAAGGAGAAAAGGTTAAAAAGCGTAAAAGAAAAAAAATGTGATGGGAGAAAGCAGAGAAAAGGCTTCCAACTTTTTTCAGTACAGATAGACATATATACTGTGTTTTTTGCTCCGTAGGAAACACTTTTTTGTCTTCCAAAAGTGGGTGGAAACGTTTGTGCCTCTTATGGAGCGAATATTGCTGAAGCCCTGCCCACCCACTGGCCTCCACCCTTCAGCCATTTTTGGCCTCTGTGCGTCCCATTTTTGGCCTCCGTGCACCCCGTTTTCAGTTCTGTTTTCGGTCCATTTTCAGCCCATTTTCAGCCTTTTTGGGCCCTTTTTTGACCCTTTTTTCAGCCTGTTTTCAACCCTTTTCAGCCCTTTTTTCAGCCTATTTTTGGCCCTTTATTTGACCCATTTTCAGCCCCTTTTCAGCCTATTTTCAGCCCATTTTTAGCCATTTTTAGCCCGTTTTCCAGCCCTGTTTTCAGCCCATTTTTGGCCTCCACACACCCCAGGAAAGCAGGCTGAAAACGGGCTGCAAATAAGACATGCGGAAGCCAAAACTGGGACACATGGAAGCCAAAAATGGGGCGCACGGAGACCAAAAACTTTTTTTTCTTGTTTTCCTCCTCTAAATGTAGGTGCGTCCTATGGTTAGGTGCATCTTATAGCGAGAAAAATATGGTAATCAGATAATCCCTTACTTTACTAATGTAAATGAAGCTGGATCTGATAGATAACCACTGGATAACTTTCTATTCACTCTATTCTAAAAAGCAATGCATCCGGTTGGAAAAAGTACAAACTCAGCCAAAATCCTTTTGATACCTTTAGGAGGCCTCTAAGTTGTCAGAAGATAGGAACATTCTAATGACATACAGCTTAAAGGTTGGTTAGGTCAAGGGTATCCACATGAGTTAGAAGTCGTCTATCAACAGAAGATAATTTGAATCTATGCTCCAGTAATTTACAGAAGAATTATGATTGTTTGGCAAGAATAATGTAAAACTTTAGTAATAAGGAAATGTCAATTAAATATAACAAGTGTATATGACCATATAAACTGCTGAGTTAATCGAATCCTTTGTCTTAGAAGTGTATAAAACCATTGTAACAGAGTTCTCTCCTTGTTCAAAGCTTCATGTACGGAACTGGCTCTGAACCTTGCGCAATAAAACTGTCTCTGGCTGACCTAGGAATGTTGCTTTGTCCTCATCATTCCACAACATTTATGGCACCCTGGCAGATGGGACTAAGGAACCAAGAGCTTTTGTTCTGCCAGACAGCCTGCCCCAGCGGGAACTGACGCCTCCCCAAGGAAAATCCACTGGCTGGCTGACCTAGGAATGTTGCTTTGTCCTCATCATTCCACAACACTACTATCTATACATAACTCTAAATTTAGCAACCTATACACTATTGCTTCTCTTGAAGACCCTGCTCTGGTTATTAAGTTTCTGGATTCAGTGCAAAGTATCCTTTATTGTCTACCAAGTGTTAGACATTGTACTACAGCTAGTCCTTGACTTACAACAGTTCATTTAGTGACCATTCAAAGTTACAACACCACTGAAAAAAAGTGACTTAAGATGGTTTTTCAGTTACAACCTTTTGCAGCAACCCCATGGTTGTGTGATCAAAGTTCAGATGCGTGTCAACTGGCTCATATTTATCACCATTGTTGTGCCCCAAGGTCACATGATCATTTGTTGTGACCTTCTGGCAAGCAAAGTCAATGTGGAAACCAGATTCACTTAACAACCGGGCTGCTTACAACTGGGTGTTCTGCCCCAGCTACGGACCCCAAAGAACGCAGCACATACAAACTCTATACAAATCTTATTTTACCCAAATAACTTAGTCTTTATCAACCAAAGGCTGTTAATAAACTGTCTTAACAGCCTACCAGAATTCTAAGATAAGGTAATCACAGTCTTACTAGAGTTGGCAGAAAGCCCAGAAACAATTTTGCAAAGAATCCAGACGCGAAGGAGATTGAACTAAAGTTGTTCCCTACAGCTTGCTGCAAGCGGCGTTCCTCCTTAAATAGGCTAAGAGAGTGGCCAATTAGCCCCAACCCTTACTCCTGAGGAGCCACTCCTGCCTTTTGGCAGCTCTGCGCACCCGTGCATTGAGAAGAGGCTCCTCCTCTTCATCCTCTTCACTTAGAGGAGCTTCTGGAAGTTCTGAAGGCCCTGGCTGAATCCCCGCCTCTGACACCACATCTTCTCCAGCCTCCTCACTGTCCGACTCGAGCGCCAGCTGCACAGGCTGCTGGCATAGCACCACACCAGCCTCCTCGTTGTCGGAATCAGCTACAATCTGCACAGGCCACTGATGGGCCACAACACTGGGCTGCTAACAACTGCAGTGATTTACTTAACAATTGTTAAGCAAGAAAGGTCATAAAATGGGGCAAAATTCACTTAACAAATGTCTCACTTAGTAACAGAAAATTGGGGCTCCATTGTGGTCATAAGTTGAGGACTATCTGTATTGGCTACCTGTACAACACTTTTACAATAGTGGCAACAAAGGTAAGGGAGGGTTTAAAAGAGGAACCCGATTTTTAACTTTATCCATTTCAACACAGATGGGGGTAGAGCAGGGGTGTGAAATTGGCAGCCTGCGGGCCGAATGCATCATGTGCAGGCCACGCCCACCCCAGCTCCATGAATGGGAAAAACATCACATGACGGCAATGTGACGCTGCTTGTTTGACACCCATGGGGTAGAGAGTGCAAGGCAGGTTATATGGGCACCACACCACATTCCTTCATTAACAAGCAGATTGTGAAGTCAATTATGAAGCAGGAGATGGAAAGTTGGAAGGGCAATTATTCTGAGGGTTACAGTAAAGCGGTAATCTGGTCTCCAACCTTTCTAGCTCTATGGACCAGTAGTGGTGGCAGATGAGGGGGAGAGAGGGGGGCGATGGTTTTTCACGTACACATGCCACTTTCACAAATGGAGCTCCATGCAGGTACAGTTCAGTGGTGGGTTGCCCCCAGTTCAGACCGGTTCACAAGAACTGGTTGTAAAACCAGTGGGAGGCCCCGCCCACCAGCCCGGATGTCATCATCAGTGATCTGTGCATGCGCAGAAGCTTCACGATCCCATTGCAAACTGGTAGTAAAGGTAAGTAGAACCCACCCCCGGTTCAGTTCAAGGTGATCAGTGTCATCTTTAAAGGACTAGGTGGCTTGGGACTAGGTTCCCTAATAGACCACCATTTTTCCAAGAGTCTCTACCATCCAATTTGATTTAGCAGATGGGACGTGCTGCAGATCCCATCAACCAAAGGATGTCAGCTGGTGGGAATGAAAAGATGGGCTTTTTCTGCAGTAGCCCCTGTTCTGTGGAATACACACAGTCAATGGCTATGGTGGGGAAGGCTCTCATCCCTGACCTGAGCAAGGTGGCCCACCATTTTTCTGGCCTTTCAGAAAAATCACAAAGGTGCTTCTTTTTCAAGAGGCAACTGGACTTTCTGGTTTTTCTTTGAAGATGTTTTGCTTCTCATCCAAGAAGCTTCTTCAGCTCTGACTGGATGGTGGGGGATGGAAGGATTTATACTCCTTGCAGACAGCTGGTCATTTGTATTCTTTTAGCAGGTCACTAAGGTCACCTGGAGGTTTATCTGTGTCATCAGAGTCACCTGAGTGGTGCAAATTGGTATGGAGCCTTCTTGGAATTGTTGAAAGGACTGTGTTATAGATTGGAGATAGATGATGTCGTATCCCTCCCCCTCTGTTGAGAGAGGGCTGTTCAATTTTGAAGAAGCTTCTTGGATGAGAAGCAAAACATCTTCCAAGAAAAACCAGAAACTCCAGTTGCCTCTTGAAAAAAGCACCTTGGGACAACCATGACCTGGATGACTGAGAATCTCCATAGACTTTCAGAAGAATGTTAAGACCCTGCCAGTGTCAACAGGTAGTCCAACTCACAACAGTTCATTTAGTGATCGTTTGAGCTTACAGTTTCATAGCTTACAACACCACTGAAGAAAGTGACTTATGACCATTTTTCACAGTTGCAACCTTTGCAGCATCACCATGGTCAGGTCATCAAAATTCAGATGCTTGGCACCTGGTTCATATTTATGACGGTTGCAGTGTCCCAAGGTCATGTGATCACCTTTTACGACGTTCTGACAAGCAAGTTCAACGGAGAAGAGAGACTCACTTAAGAACCATGTTACTAGATGTCTATGGAGATTCTCACTCATCCAGGTCATGGTTTCCCCAAAGTTGCTTTTTCAAGAGGCCACTGGGCTTTCTTATTTTCTTTGAAGACTTTTCCCTTCTCACCCAAGAAGCTTCTTTAGCTCTTAGAACTAAAGAAGCTTCCTGGATAAGAAGCTAAACATCTTCAAAGAAAAACCAGAAAGTCCAGTGTCCTCTTGAAAAAGCACCTTTGGGACAACCATGCTCCTAATTTATCATTTTCAATTATTCACTTAACAGCTGTGGTAAGAAAGGTCATAAAATGGGGCAAACTTCACTTAACTGTTTCACTTAGCAACAAACATTTTGGGATCAGATGTGGTCATACATTGAGGATTTATACCAAATCCTCAAGATGGCTGGTGGTTTGAGGTATGCCCTTTTTAATGCCATGATTTTGTCATTTTAACTGTGTCAAGTTTTGTATGGATTTTATGAGTTTTAACTGCAAACTGCTCAGAGTCATTAAGGCAGAGAGCGGAATGGTATATAAATTTGATTAATAAATAAATTATTTATTTTAAAAAGCACCAACTCCTTTTTTTTCCTCAACTATCATTTGTGGTTCCGTGTAAAAAAAATATACGAGTCATATGACTTTCTGAATGACTGCAAGGACCTTGAATTTTCAATGATTATGTCAGGGACTTCTAAGGTTTTATTATTTGTATTTATTTATAAAATTTACTGGCCACCCATCTTACCTCAGAGTAACACATAACAGGAGACACCTAATTTGTGGATAAATGTTGTATGTAGAAATACAGAAAGAAAGCTGCATGGCTCAGCTTAGCAAGCAAAGAAAAGACTAACAGCTGAATCATATTTGTAGAACCTGAAGCCAGACTGCTGATATAGCTCATACAGAGCAAAAGGTCTTCTTGGGATTTTGCTGGATTTTACAGGAAGCAGAAGAGAAGATTAATATGATCAGGGGGAAATTACTTTGCTAATCCCCAAATTTGTCTGTCTCTAAAAAGGGGCTAATTGCCCATCACTAAATAGGATCCACAGCTAATTTCAAACTTATCACCAAACTCACCTAGAAAAAAACAAGTTGCTTGGAATTAAATTGGATTTGAATTTCAGGATTTTTTATTATTATTATTTTATTTTTAATTTGATTTATATGCCGCCCTTCTCTGGAGACTCAGGGCGGCTTACAATGCGCTAAGCAATAGCCTTCATCTTTTTTGTATATTTATACAAAGTCAGCTTATTGCCCCCACAACTGGGTCCTCAGGATAATTTAGGGTTGTTGTTTTTTCAGAATAATTAACCAAGGCATAAATTTATAAAACTAATTCCCATATTCGGAGAAAAGAAGCTGGCAGGAATAGAATACACTAAGGTGGTAGGAATAGCCAACACTCCAGAAGATAAGCTCAGGATCCAAAAAGATCTTGACAGACTTTTTTTTTTTTTTAATTTGATTTATATGCCGCCCTTCTCCGAAGACTCAGGGCGGCTTACAATGTGCTCAGCAATAGCCTTCATCCTTTTGTATATTTATACAAAGTCAGCTTATTGCCCCCACAACTGGGTCCTCATTTCACCTACCTTAGAAAGGATGGAAGGCTGAGTCAACCTTGAGCCTTGGCGAGATTCGAACCCTGCAGTAATTGCAGGCAGCTGGTCTTAATAACCAGCTTAATAACAGGGTGCCTTAAACCCCTGTACTACCAAGGCTCTTGAACAATGGGCCTTATCCAACAACATGAAATGAAATGTGGAGAAAAACAAAGTTTTACACTTAGGCAGGAAAAACCACAGGTATAAGGTTAGGCGAAACCTGGCTCAGAAACAGTAACTGTGAGAGGGATTTCAGAGTCCTAGTGGACGATCATTTAAATGTGAGCTAGCAGTGTGTTGAGGCAGCCAAAAACTAATACAACCCTGGTTGTATAAACAGAGGCATAGAATCCAAATCATGTGAAGTATTATTTTTTGTTGTTGTTGTTAGTTGCGAAGTTGTGTCCGACCCATCGCAACCCCATGGACAATGTTCCTCCAGGTCTTCCTGTCCTCTACTATCCTCTATAGCCCATTTAAGCTTACACCGACTGCTTCAGTGACTCCACCCAACCACCTTGTTCTCTGTTGTCTCCTTCTTCTTTTGCCCTCGATCTTTCCCAGCATTAGGCTCTTCTTCTTTTTTTTAAAATTTGATTTATATGCCATCCTTCTCCAGAGACTCAGGGCGGCTTACAATGTGCTAAGCAATAGCCTTCATTCTTTTGTATATTTATACAAAGTCAGCTTATTTCCCCCACAACTGGGTCCTCATTTCACCTACCTTAGAAAGGATGGAAGGCTGAGTCAACCTTGAGCCTTGGCGAGATTCAAACCTGCAGTAATTGCAGGCAGCTGGTCTTAATAACCAGCTTAATAACAGGGTGCCTTAGACCACTGTACTACCAAGGCTCTAGTGAGACTTGAGGAAGGAAGGACTTCTCCAGTGAGTCCTTCCTTCTCATTAGGCGGCCAAAGTATTTGAGTTTCATTATTATTACCGCTTTTTTAATTATTTTTTATTTTTATTATTAAGTATTATTACTGCTTTCCAAAGCCTTAGTAAGGCCACACCTGGAATGCTGCATCGAGGTTTGGTCAGCACATGACAAAAAAGATGTTGAGGTTTTGGAAAAAGTGTAAAGATGAGCAACTAAGATGATTAAAGGCCTGGAGACAAAAAAAAAAAATATGAAGAACAATTGCAGGATTTGAATATGGCTAGTCTAGGGGGGAAAAGGATTGGGGTGACATGATAGCAGTATTCCAATATTTGAGGGGCTGCCACAAAGAAGACGCAGGTCAATTTATTTTCCAAAGCACCAGAAGGCAGGACAAGAAACAGTGGATGGAAACTAATTAAGGAGAGGGACTCCTGCTTGAGCAGGGTGTTGGACTAGAACAGGGGTCAGCAACCTGAGGCTCTGGAGCCACATGTGGCTCTTTCATCCCTCTGCTGCGGCTCCCTGTTACCAGTTGGCTCCACAATTGATAGGGCTTTCGGTTAGGACAGGTAAAGGAAAAAGGATGCCGCTCTAGGAGGAGACTCTATGGTGAGAGAACCTGTTGTGGCTCCGTTACCTGAGCCTGTGTCATCGGCAGGAGAGGACTCCAAGAGTGAAGGAGAGGAGTTGGCTGTCAGACATCGATGCTATCTCAAAATAAATGAATTTCCAAACTGCCAATCTTTAAGGAAATCTTTTCTTTAATTGAGCACAGCCACCGGATCATGACTCGATGCGGACAGGACTGACCTTTTGCCCCCCAATCTCTCCCTTTCCGAACCCCAAATCTCTGCTTCTCATTGGCTATCTTCCAAGTCATTCTTCAGACTTCTTGTCTCGTCATTTCCCAGGAATGTCCCCCCCTCCTCATTTCCACAACAACCCGACTTCAAAGGGATTTAGCAGGCAAAAGTTCAGAGCTTATCTCTCTCTCCTCTGCTCTCTATGCCAGCGTTGAAGCACTGACATTGGCAAGGCCTCCCTCTCCAGGACCCTCCTCTTTGGCAATGCCTTTGGTGTCCGCCGAAGGGCAAGAGATAGGGCTGGGGCCAAGCACGTCCACACAGCCACAGGTGGACAGTGATGAGAGTAATGAGTCTTGGCTGGATCCATGCCAGCGTCACAGAGATAAGCACACGCAACAGAAGAAAAGGCGTGCCTGAGATTAGGCTGAGTCACTGGACCACACCCCACAGGGTATAAAAGGGAGCGTGGTGGCCAGTTAAGCCTTGTGATGAACAAAGCTGAAAGCTTCCATGCCATTCTGCATTGCCGGACTTTTTGCTATAGACTTTGCTGGATTATCTCTGGACTTGAATTACTCTGTAATTATTGAACATTTTACTTTGATGTACCAGAAGCGGAGAGAAGTTATCTCTTCCCTTCGTAAGTAATAAACTCTTGGCAGGCAGCCACGAGGTTGCTGCCAAGTTCCATTATCATAAGGAAAAGGATTTTGTCGGCTGGTTTGGTCTTTAACTCTTGGATGTCTGTGGTGTGTGTGCGTGTGGGACGGGGACAGAACAGAACCAGACTTCCGGTCAGCAGAGGAAAAAGGACACCGCACTAGGAGGAGACTATGATGGGGGATCCAGACTTCTGGCTGGCTCCAGAATTGAATGGGGGCTTCCAGTTAGGACCTTTGTGGCTCTTTGAGTGTTTAAGGTTGCCGGCCCCTGGACTAGAAGATCTCTATTCTGATGCTGATCCTGAAATGCCTAACTAAATCCGTATCATGATGTCATTCTTCCTGGACTTGCTAAAAGTCTTTTTTTATTCCAGATTTTCAAAAGGAATTCCATTGAAAAGATTTGGGACCAAATTCTTCAGTCTCCCTCATTGGCCCATATTCAAAATTTGGAGTCACATCTGTCAGTTCTCTCTTTGAGCACCTGACTGTTGGCCGGTTCAACGTTCAGCTAAGGAATGGTTTCTCTTCCATGCAATTATCCAAATCTTAGTGATTTATTTGTTGACTTTATATTACATCCCTAGAGACATTTCTGCAAATATTGAGAAAATAAAAACCAAACAAATCAGAAAATATTTTGAAGTCAATATCAGACACAAAAGCCATTTTGGGTGGAGTCTACATCAGAAATGCTGGGTGCATAAATGGCTTCGGAAACAGAAGGAAAATCTGGGGGTTGGTTTTAAGACAGACAGAGCTGTATTTCCTTCTCTTGACTGGATCTGAAGCTTCTGTTGTGGAAAAATTTTAGGGTTTTGCTTTCTCTCATTCTTTGTTAAAAAGCAGATGTGACACTGGAGACTCAGACAGGAATTCAAGTCATGTCGCTGACACTTCTACTTGTGATCCTTTTGTGGCCAAGGGGATCCTGTCAGATACGCAAAGCCAAATGCCTCCTGACCCTGGAGGAAAATGATGTGGAGACACAAACTTATTACAAGTCAGGAGATTATATGATTAGTGGCATAATATCTGCAATGCAGGCCAAGTTTCATCCATTAAGCTTTGATAGAAATCCCTCAACAAAATTCTCACGGTAAGTCAATCTTCCTGCACTGCATCAGAGTGACTCTTTTTCCAAAGAATCTCTACACATTCAAAAACAGACGTTGATCTTCCCTCGATCTGCTCCTTTTGCTAATTTAATTTTTGATTCTACCTTGAGATCCCTATTGACCGCTGCATGTAATAAAGCTCCAGTTTGAGCTTCCAAGCATCAATACCCAACCAAGATATTTACCTCCACTAACTTTTCTTTCCATCTGTTGAGCAAAGCTAGAATTTGGGAACAGAAAGACAGAATTTCCTTTCTCTCCATCTCATCCCTGAGATTTGCTAGACTCTGGGAAACCCCTCCTCCAAACACAGGGGATGCTGTATTTCATCTCTGCATCTGAGATGAGATGAATCCAGATGAATGATTTTCCACACCAGTGTCTACTGCTGGAATGAAAGAGTCCCAATTAAGAACCTGGACATTCATGAAATTTGCGGCTGTGCCTGATTTTGATTCAGGAGAAGATAAGATATGATAGTTAAGTTAACCTTTATTGTCATTTTTTACTGTGAACACACTGGGCCACATTAAAACTGAAATTATGTTGCCTGCTCTCAAGAGTAAGTATATATCTACCCATATTCAGATTAAGATTAAGATCAAATATTAAATTCATGCCATGCCCCTAACAATCTTTGTTTAAAATGAAATTGTTATCGCTATTGTATTGGTAGGTCAGTAGATTGGTTGATTTATTTACTTATTCATAGTATTCATAGGCCGTGTGACTCCCGTGGGATTACAATAAAAAAAAAATTGGGGGAGAACAGCCCCAGAAATAAACAAACAAACAAAAAACCAATGAAAATCCATCCAAATGGAGGGCCCATTTTCATTCTACCTCCTTGCTAATGAAGGGAAACAGTAATAAGAATATAATAAATAATTTTAGAATATGTTATACTAGAATTAGTAGAAACTTGTTATTCTGTAATCGTTAGGTCCCTGTAAAACATATATAGCCTTTGTATTTGTAAAACACACTTATATTGTACCTTTATATCTGTAACACAAATATCTCTTTGTATTTGTATCACATAGATTATGCCTTTAGATTTGTATCTCCTGTAACAAGCATATTCTGTTATTAGGTCTCTGTAATGTATCTGGTATTTGTCAAACATATGTTCCTGCCATTTGATCTGAATCCATATCAATCTTCTTCCTGGTTTTCTCGTGCCATCTAAGAGCATGGTAGGTATCTCAGTTGGAACTGCGGACATCATCCACGGGATAATTTACACTTCAGCCCTAACTTACACCTTTGATCTGTATAAGCTCGTTCCTTGCAGAACCAGGGGACCAAATGAGCAATTGGGAGAACAAAGGAATGCTCAAGGAAGAGATAACGCTAATTGGGAGGCTTCTATTCCTTTGCAGGGCAACAAGGAATACACAAACCTAAACTAGGAGGCCAGAACTGGGTACTAAGATGATGTCTCTGACCTTCCCCAAGGTGTGGCTTCCCCAAGGTATGGCTATACCTTCCCCAAGGTGTGGCTATCTCCTCACATGCATTGTATCCGTATGTTCTGGATATAGTCCCACCCAGTATTTTGTTTTTGGCCATAAATAAAATCTACTTCTTTTTGCAAGCCTTGTCTTGAGTCTCTCTCTCTCTCTTTGGCATTCTGGTAACTCAAGTGTCAGGTTTCGATGCTATCTCAAAATAAATGAACTTCCAAACTGCCAATCTTTAAGGAAATTTTCTCTTTATTCGAGCACAGCAACCTGATCCTGACTCTTCGCAGTCAATATTGACCTTTGCCCCCCAATCCCTCCCTTTCTGATCCCCAATTCTCTGCTTCTCATTGGCTATCTTTCAAGTCACTCTCCTGATTCCTTTTTCGTCAGTTCACAGGAATGTTTCCCCCCTCCTCATCTCCGAGGAGACCGAATCTTCAAAGGGATTTAGCAGGCAAAAGTTCAGGCTTCATCCTCCCTTTTCTATGTCAGTGCTGAGACGCTGACATCAAGTATATTTTGGGACCTTACACTGGGAAGCATCATCTGGAGTTTAACAGATTCTCAATGTACCCAGGTGGGAGGCATTCTCATATAATTCAATCCAACTGCACAAATATTTATAATATTAAGAATATACAAGCACCAACAATAAATATATGTGTTTAGCTATTCATATATCTTAAAATGTAACGCAATTTGAAAGAATCCTACAGCTGCACTGAAATATTGAAAGCTATCTGCGGTATTAAGACAGAGGAAATAGTCAATCAAATATATGATAAAATGTTTGAAAATCAACACATGAAGTTGAAATGGGGTTAGTATAACTAACTGGGGGAGTGCCTGTGAAATACTCTAAGATCCAAAACTTCTTATTGTTTTTACTCTTTTTCTATGGTAATATTGTGGAATGTTACAAACTGTTTGGAATAATATTTGTAATTGAGTGAATTAAAAATATTACCGTGGAAGAAAAGTTAAATGTTACTTTCATTGATATGTTGGTACTTGCAGAAGAACATCCAAATTTTATTGGAAATTCCTGCCCTTCCTTTTGGCTACCAAGGACCTCAACCAGAATACCAATTTCTTACCTAACATCACCCTGGGTTATAATATCTATGAAAATTTCTTCAAGGTAGAGATGATGACAGATCCTTTGCTGGACCTGCTTTCAGACGGGGAGGCCAATGTGCCCAACTACAGGTGTGGAAGACAGAGAAACACAGTGGCTGTTCTGGAAGAGGCCGAGACTGGCATCTCCATCCAGATTTCCACCATGCTGGGCACTTACAAAGTCCCTCAGGTGTGTCTTTCTCTGAGTGAATATTTTCACCCATGCAACTGTCAGTCAGTCAGAGATCCTGTTCTGTAAATGAAAAGCAGAGTTTGATTTTGGAAATGAGAATTTTTGTTGTCAAGGATAAACTAGCACCATTTTCTTTTTTTCCTTCGTAGATCAGTTACAGTTTTGCTTCCCATATTCTGAGGGATAAAACTCAGTTTCCTTTCTTTTATCCCATGTTTCCTGCTGAAGGCGTCCGATACCCAGGAATGGGGTAACTGCTCCTCTATTTCAAGTGGACCTTGGTTGGTCTCCTTGCTCCAGAAACTGACCAGGGGGAGAGGTTCATGAGGACAATGCCTTCTTTGATGTTAAGGAATGGCATTTGTGCAGTTATATATGAAATCTTTACACTGAATGTGGCTGATGTAGTTTTGTCATCAAAACAATATCACAAGTGGCGAGGAGTCAATGTCTTTGTTTATGGTTCACAGTCTAATTCATTCACTAATGGGATGATGATTGTAGAAATCATACTGAAAACCTTTCAGGAACCTATTGTAGAAAAAGTCTGGATCACCACAGCTTATTGGGATCTGAATCTTGTCCTGATGCTTGGTATCGTTTCCATTAAATACTTTGGCAGTTGTTTTTCCTTTCTGATACCAAAAGGGAAACAGGTAAATTATGATACAGTTCCTACCCTTTATCTATTCCTACTTAACTTTGTGGAGAAATCCTTTGCATGTACATCCGTTAAGGATGGCTTTTCAGTAAAAATCTGGAGACGGTGCAGACGGGGAAGAAGTGGTGGCTCTGACGAAAGAGGAGATCGATCAGATCCTGGCTATGGACAGCTACTTCAACTACAATACCATCTGGGCTGTGGGAAGAGCCTTCAATTCAGCTTATATCTCCACATCAAACAGATCAAAGGGGAACAGGGGTATAAAGGTAAATGCTGTAAGGGTTGAGGTTTGCCAGGTATTTCTTTTCCATAAGACTTTTTCATCAGATGGCAACTAGTTTTGTAAGTGGATGCCTTGCTTACTTCTTCTGAAAAAAATTAAAGCTCAATTCTAACCTTCTATCATTCATTTATTTTATTTTATTCACTTATTTATCATCATCCTCCTCTTTTAATGACCCCATAATCCTTTGCAGGGTGAAGTCTGGGCAACTGAATATCATGAGTGTTTACTGGCCAGATGCCCTTCCTGTCACCAATGTGGAGTTTTTTTCCAGCAGATATATTCCCAGTATCCCCAGAGAGAGAAATATATGCCTCTATCTAGGAGCGAATTCACAGCCTCCTGATTGGGAGGCAAGAGCTCCACCTCTAGGCCACCGCACCACTCTTATTCATTTATTTATATCCTGCCTTTATTATTTTCACAAATAACTCAAGGCAACAAATATATCCAACATACCTTTCTCCTCCTATTTTCCTCCCAACAACAATCCTATGAAGTGGATTTAGGCTGAGAGAGAGAATGACTGCCCAAAGTCACTTAGCTGGCTTTCCTGGCTAAGGCAACAGCAATAGTACTTAGACTTATACACTGCTTCACAGTGCTTTGCAGCCCTCTCTAAACAGTTTACAGATTGCCCCCAACAATCTGGGTATTCATTTTACCAACCTCAAAAGGATGGAAGGCTGAGCCAACCTTGAGCTGATGAGAATCGAACTGCTGGCAGTCAACAGAATTAGCCTGCAATACTGCATTCTAACCACTGTCCCACCACGGCTCAAGGCAAGACTTGAACCCATTGTTTCCCACTTTCTAGTTGGTGCCTTAACCACTAGACCAAATTGGCTCTCCCTTCATTTCTCTTCATTTTCCTTTCCATTTCCTCTCATACTTGTTTTTCAATATCTCGCCCTTTTTTTTTCATAGCAAATACTTTGATAGCTCTATTGTTCAGCCATCTTGTTATCTTATTTGGTCAACTATATTCTTTTTTCTTAATTTGTAATTTTATTATAACATATATATGACATTCACATAACATACAACATATACATATCTTATCTCTTTTAAACATTGTTTTTTCGTGGTCTTCTTTCTGTTATTTTATTTTTCCTCCCCTATATCTTCATTTCTTTCTTTTTTTCTTTTTTTCCCCCATTGTCCTTTTTTTTTCCAACCTAAAAAATATGTTTTTTAGTTTTAACAGTCTTAACTTTATACATTTCTCTACAATTATTATATACATATTTTCATTATATCTTTAATGTTATACATTTCTATATTCTCGTTGTATCAATACATTTTTATTCCGCTCCATACATTTGTTATGTATATATTTTATACTTCTAATTTTCTCCCCTGATATTTATTATTCTTTATTTCTCGCCTTAAGACAATTATAGTCAATTATATTCTATTAACTCTTTTCTTGACCAAGATATCATACTGCATCTATGTCCCTCTTCTTTGACCTTTCCATCTTCAAGCAGGAGTTCTGTGGTGTCCCTCAGAATCCCATCTCATCCCTTATTAAAGGGTGGGACCAGAGGTGGGATTCACTTATCTTCCCTACCGGTTCGAAAATGTGAGCATACATGCGTGCTCGCTTTGCTCACACATGCCACTTCTGTGCATGTGCACAGTCTTCTGTGCCTGCGTAGTAGTTGCACATTACGTCCAGGCAGGTGGGTGGAGCCTCCCGCAGTCACCGCTACCAGTTCGCACGATCTGGACAGAACCGGCTGAATCCCACCACTGGGTGCGACGGTCGAACTGTTCCCACTCTCCCCATCCCTGCGTGGGTTGATCCTCTACTCAAGGCCTTGGCTTTATTAAAGTCAGAGACAAAAGTTCTCATGTCTTTGTAGTGTTGGAGAGTCCAAACCATGGAGGGTCTCAGCAAGTGCCAGTATATAACCAACCATCTTTGGGTTATAAAGCTAACCTGGCTGAAGATTATTTGTTAACAGTTTCTTAATAGCAATAGCACAAACTTATATACCGCTTCACGGTCCTTTACAGCCCTCTCTAAGTGGTTTACAAAATCTGGGTCAGTTTTACTCAGTAAAAGTACTTTTCTCTATGAAAATGGAGTCAGGGTTTTTCTTTCTTCAGTGTTGAAAGGAGGCATACCTGACATAATTACTTATTCTGTTATTCTGAATATTGAATGGATACAACTCATCATTTGCCGTTTACTATTGTCATTTTGCATTATAATTTTTAAACTTCCCAACCTTTGCTACGTGTTACATTTATTCACACACATTCATCTTCGCCATCATCTGTTTCACTCTAACTATGCATCTGATGGAAGTTCTTGCTTTATGGTAGATTTTAATCTTTCTCTTTTCAGATGCTGAAAAAATAAATTTTTGTCTTCAAACAGGGACCAATTGCTGCACTCTAAATAGGATTCACAGCAGACCAAAAGACCTATTTGCAAATTCCCCTAAAAAAGAACGCCTAACTAAATTCATATTAAGATGCCCCTCTCCATGGCCATGCTCAAAATCTCTCTTGACCCTGGGTTTTCTAAAACGTCTGTTAGAAACATTTGGGGCCAAATTCTCTAGTCTGCTTTGCTGGCCCATCTTCAAACTTTGGAGCCACATCTGAAAGGCCTTCCTTTGGGCGTGTGCTTGTTGACTTGTGCAGGTTTCAGAGATCTGATGTTTCTGTTCTTTGCAATTATCCAAATCATACTGAAGAGCTGAAGAAGTTTCTTGGCTGAGAGGCAAAATATGTTTGTTTGTTTTTTTAAAAAAAGAAAAACTAAGAAAGTCTAATTGCCTTTTGGAAAATGCACCTTTGGGACAACCACAAACTGAATGACTGAGAAACTCCATGGACATTTATCCAAATCATAGTGATTTTCTGAGTTTATGTTAAGCCCCTAGAGACATTTCTGCAGACTTTCAGAAAAATTAATACAAACATGTCAGAAAGTGTCTTGTTGTTGATATCAGACTTAAATGCACTGTTGGCTAAAACAGAAAGTCAGAGACTGGACTGCCATCTGTCAGAAATGGTGTAGGGTCCCCTGCTTGGGTAGGGGGTTGGACTAGATGACCTACAAGGTCCCTTCCAACTCTGTATCTAATCTGTATCTAACTTACAGTAAAGGTTTACATAAATGGCTCAAGAGAAAGAAAGAAATTCTGGGGGTGGTTTTAGTACAAAGGCTGTTTTTCTATATTTTGGCTGGACCCTGTCGGGATCTGAAGCTTCTGCCCTGGAAGAGGCTTTCATTTCTTCCATCTATTCTTCTCATTCTTCGTGAAAATGCAGACAGAGAGGGCTCAGCCAGCAACACAAGTCATGTTGCTTACAATTCTACTTGTGCTGCTTCTGTGGCCATGGGGAGCCTGTGTGATGCCCAAAGCCAAATGCCTCCTAACTCTGGAACAAAGTGAAGTGGATCCAGACAATCATTACAAATCAGGAGATTATTTCATTGGTGGTGTATTCTCTGCGATGAAGGCTAGGTTTCAATCCCTGCCCTTCAACAGAAGTCCTTCAGCTAAATTCTCCAAGTAAGTCAATCTTCCTGAGCTGCATTGGAGATGCTCCATTTCCAATGAATGCCTACATTTCCAACTCTCTGAAAAAGGGCGATGCTGATCTCCAGATCTCCTCCTTTTCCTAACATGCTTTCTGATTCTAATTTGGGATCTCTACTGCACACCACAGGTTAAAGAAGCTCATTTTGAGTGTTTCCCCAAAAATAAGACCTCCCCCAAACATAAACCCTTCCCCAAAAATAAGCCTTCCCCTGAAAATAAACCCTCCCCAAAAATATTTAAACACTCAACCGATCCACGCCATTTCCTCTGGTTAGGGTTAGGGAGACAGAGCTGGAAATCAGGTAAGATAGCAAGAGGATCTCAGTCTTGCTCCACACACCCCAAAATGATAAGACCTCCCCAAAAATAAGGCCAAGCACTTATTTTTGGGTTCAAAAAAAAATATAAGAGAGGGTCTTATTTTTGGGAAAACATGGTATCGTATCAAAACCCAATCAAGATACACTATTTGCCCATATCCATTTTACCTTTCCATCCTATGATCAGAGCTGGGGCGTGGAAGCAGTGGAACAGAGTGACCTCTCCATTCCATCTTGTCCCTGAGTTGAGCTGGACTCTGGGGGACACTGGTCCAAGCACAAAGCGACACTGTCTTCTTTCTCTGCATTGGAGATGAGATAATGAAAAAGTGCAGAGGAGAGCAACCAGGATGATTAGGGGACTGGAGACTAAAAGATATGAAGATTGGTTACAGGAACTGGGCATGGCTAGTCTAGTGAAGAGAAGGACCAGGGGAGACATGATAGTAGTCTTCCAATATTTGAGGGGCTGCCACAGAGAGGAGGGGAGTCAAGCTACTTTCCAAGGCCAGACAAGGAATAATGGATGAAAACTGATCAAGGAGAGATTCAACCTAGAAATAAGGAGGAATTTTCTGACAGTGAGAACAATCCACCCATGGAACAGAAGTTGCCTTGGGAGGTTGTGGGAGCTTCATCACTGGAGGCTTTCAAGAAGAGATTGGACTGCCACTTGTCAGAAATGGTGTAGGGTCTCCTGCTTGGGCAGCGGTTGGACTAGATGACCTACAAGGTCCCTTCCAATTTTGTAAATCTGTAATGTCATCATTGTTTTTCCACATCAAAATTTACTGTTGGAATAAAAGATTCCCAATTAAACAGTAAGGAAGTTTGCAAGTGTCTCCCATGATCATTCATGGGTTCATTCATGGATCCTAACAATCCTTGTTTAAAATGAAAATATTATCACTACTGTATCGATAGGTAGATCGATATGTTTACTTGTGCATAGAATTCATACCCTGGGCGGTTTACAATTCAAGTACAAAATAGGAAAAGAATCCAAAACTGTCCCAGAAACAAGCAAAACACCAACAGAAGTTGATTCAACAGATTATGGATGTTCACTCTGCCTCAGAGCTGGAGAGAATAAATTGGACTTTAAAAGCTTCTGAAGTCATTCAGGTTGGAGCCATTCTCAATTACATTGGTCCAACTCATCAAATATCTATAATATGAAGAATATACAAGAGCTAATAATAAATAGTTTAGTTTAGCTATTCAATACCTTTAAAAAAATTATATAATTTGAAAGAATCCTAGAACTGCATTTAAATGTGAAAATTATCTGGGGATATCAGTCAGTAAGTATTGAGGTCTTTGAACTCTGGTGCTGGAGAAGACTCCTGCGAGTCCCTTGGACTGCAAGGCATTCAAACCGGTCAGTCCTAGAGGAGATCAACCCTGACCTCTCTTTAGAAGGCCAGATCCTGAAGATGAAACTCAAGGGAAGGAAGGGACTCACTGGAGAAGAGCCTAATGCTGAGAAAGATTGAGGGCAAAAGAAGAATGGGACGACAGAGAATGATGTGGCTGGATGGAGTCCCTTAAACAGTTGGCGTGAGCTTAAATGGACTCCAGAGGATGGTAGAGGACAGGAAGGTTTGAAGGAATGTTGTCCATGGGGTCACAATGGGTTGGACACAACTTCACAACTAACAACAACAACATCAGTTACCCCTATTAAAAGAGATGAAACAATCCACCAGATATGGGACAAAATGCTTGAAGATCAAAGCATGAAATTTAGGTTGTGTTACTATAACCACCCAGAAGAGTGCCTTTGAAATATTGTATGAAGCAACATTTTCCGTTATTCTTATTCCTTTTCTATTGTAATATATTTGAAGGTTGCACATTGTTTGGAGGTCATTATGAATGAGTGGATTAAAAAGATTTTAATGGAAGAAAGTTCAAATGTTATTTTCACTGATGTGTTTGTACCTGCAGAAAAGCATCCAAACATTTTTGGAAATTTGTGCCCTTCATTTTTGCCACTGAGGACATCAACCATAGTGACCATCTCTTACCCAACATCACCCTGGGTTATAATATCTATGAAAATTTCTTCAGGATAGAAATGACTTCAGATGCTTTGCTGGATCTCCTTTCAAACGGGGAGGCCAATGTGCCCAACTACAGGTGTGGAAGGCACAGAAACACGTTGGCTGTTCTGGAAGAGGCCGAGACTGGCATCTCCATCCAGATGTCAACCATGTTGGGCACCTACAAAATCCCCCAGGTGCGTCTTTCTCAGGAGACACTTTTCAATCATACAACTTTCCATCAGAGATCCTCTCCGGTAAATGAAAAGAAGAGCTTGATTTTGGAAATGAGTGAAATTGCATTTTACTTGTTAATGAGCCGTGGTGGCACAGTGGTTAGAGTGCTGCAGGCTAATGAGCCTTGGTGGCGCAGTGGACTAAAGTGCTGTTAAATTAGCACTTAAGCTGCCAGCTGCCTGCAATTACTGCAAGTTCAAATCTCACCAGGCTCAAGGTTGACTCAGCCTTCCATCCTTCTGAGGTAGGTAAAATGAGGACCCGGATTGTGGGGGCAATAAGCTGACTTTGTATAAAAAAGAACACCGCTTAGGGGGGCCCGAAAGCCCTACTAAGCAGGTATATACAAAAGTATGAAGGCTATTGCTTAATGCATTGTAAGCCGCCCTGAGTCTCTGGAGAACGGCGGCATATAAATCAAACTAATAAATACATAAATAATAAATAATAAATAAATACTTCTGCTGCCTGCCAGCTGCCTGAAATTTGGCAGTTCGAATCTCACCAGGCTCAAGGTTGACTCAGCCTTCCATCCTTCTGGGTAAAATGAGGTCCCAGATCGTTGAGGGTAATAGGCTGACTCTGTAAACCGCTTAGAGAGGGCTGTGAAGTGATATATAAGTCTAAGGGCTATTGCTATTGCTAAATGTAAAATACCGCCATTTTCTATGCCTTTCAGATCAGTTATAGTCTTGCTTCTCAGATTCTGTGGGATAAAACTCAGTTTCCCTTCTTCTACCCGATGCTTCCTGCTGAAGGAGTCCAGTATCCAGGGATGGTCAAGCTTCTCCTCTATTTTCAGTGGACCTTGGTTGGTCTCGTGGCTCCAGAAACTGACCAGGGGGAGAGATTCATGAGGACAATGTCTGCTTTGATGTTGAAGAATGACATTTGTGCAGCGATACGTCAAACCTTTCCCCTAAACACAGTTTACATGTTATTTTCATTTAAAAGGAAATACAAGTGGAGAGAAGTCAACGTCTTTGTTTATGGTTCAGAGACTAGTTCATTCCAGGTAGGAATGATGTTTGTGCAAGTGTTACTTCAACACATTCTACAACCCATTGTAGAAAAAGTTTGGATCACCAAAGCTCACTGGGATCTCAGTATCGATTTAATGCTTAGTATCTTTTCCTTTAAGTACGTGGCTGGCATTTTTTCCTTTCTGATACAGAAGAAGAAATGGGCAAACTACGATGCTCTGCATCTCTTTCACACATCAATGCATGACTTTGTGAAGAAAACCTTTAGATGTTCCTCCACTAAGGATGCCTTTTCAGTGAAAGTCTGGAGGCGGTGCAGACAGAGCGAAGAACTGGAGGCTCTGAGGAAAGAGGAGATAGATCGGGTTCTGGCTCTGGACAGCTATCTCATTTACAACACTGTCTGGGCTGTGGGAAGGGCCTTAAATTCAGCTTCTACACCCCCATTCAAGAAATCAGTGAGGAACAGGGGCATGAAGGTGGGGCAGGTAATTGTTTTCTATCAATTTTCCCCTGCAGATGGAAATCAGTTTTGTCAGTGGATGCCTAGGGTTATAATTCTGAAAAATTTAGCTATCATGAAACTCTGTCCCAACCCAATTCCAACTTTCCAATCCCTTCATTTTTCTATTGATACCCGCTGATCCTGCTTTTTTGCAATAATTCTCTCTCTCTTTTTTAATCGTTTTCTAAGAAAATGCTTTCATGATGTGCTTGTTCAGCCATTCTTTTATCAAATATCTTCTAATTGTTTTTGGCTGTAATATAGCAATAGCACTCGGTCTTATATACTGTGGGGATGATCTTAGAAGAGACTATATCAGGGATGGCGAACCTTTTCGGCACCAAGTGCTGACAGAGAGAGAAACAGAGAGAGAGAAAGGGAGAAGACTAAGGGGTCTTTTCAAAGGGCTCGCAACTTGGGTGTCCTCCTGGAGTCGCGGCTGTCTTTAGAAGAGCTCTTGACGGCCGTGACCAGGAGGATTTTTCATCAGGTTCGCCTGATTCGCCAGTTCCGTCCCTTTCTAGATCGGGACTCCTTATGCACGGTCACTCATGCCCTCATCACCTCCCGTCTGGACTATTGTAATGCTCTCTACATGGGGCTCCCCTTGAGGAGTACTCGGAGGCTCTAACTGGCGCAGAGTGCGGCCGCGCGGGTGGTGATGGGAGCGACGTGGCGCTCCCATGTAACACCCCTCCTGCGCGAGCTGCACTGGCTCCCGGTGGTCTTCCGAGTGTGCTTCAAGGTTTTGGTTATCACCTTTAGAGCGCTCCATGGCTTGGGACCTGGTTATTTACGGGACCACCTTCTACCACCAATAGCCTCCCATCGACCAGTACGCTCCCATAGAGAGGGGCTCCTCCGGGTGCCGTCGGCCAAACAATGTCGACTGGCTGCCCCCAGCCTTCTCTGTGGGGGCACCTACTATCTGGAACGAGCTCCCCCCGGAGATACGGAGGATCCCGGATCTGCGTACCTTCCATCACGCGCTCAAGACCTTCCTATTTCATCAAGCCAGCCTGACCTAAGTCTCTCCCCTTTTTATATGGAAATTTTAAATTTGGTTTTAAAACTATTGGGGTTTTAAATTTCAGCCAGATTATTTAATTTGTTTTAATCTATTTTAAATTTTGTATTTATATGTTTTATTCCATGGCTGTTCACCGCCCTGAGTCCTTTGGGAGTGGGGCAGTATACAAATTCAATAAAACAAACAAACAAACAAAACAAAGAAATTCTTATATCCTTTTTCTTTTCCTTCCTTTCCAGCTTCACTCCTTCCTTCAAAGCCCCCAGTTTCACAATAATTCCATGGATGGGGTATATTTGGATGAGAAAGGAGATCTGTCAGCTGACCTGGACATTGTGAACTGGATCCTTTTTCCCAACAGATCTATCAAGAGAGAGAAATCTGGGAGTCTAAAGAAACAGGCATCCCAGGATTTAAAAATTTTCATTGAACAGAAGCATATCACACAAGTGGAAAAGATGAACAAGGTAAGAGAGTAATAATTATTTTATTCCACTGAAGGTTACAAAAACAGGATTAAACTTTTGAGGTGTGGTGGGATGGGGTTTTCTTCTCCATTCGCCATTGAGTTTCCACGTCGGCTGATCATGCTCTCAAAAGAGCAAACTTCTTCTTTATCAGCTATTCAGATGGCCATGAAAAATATAGTCTTCGGTTTTCATACAAACTCTTCATAGAATTCATGGAAAGGGTGGTAGATTGAGCCAGTCATACAAGTAACCTGGTATATGCAACCAAAGAAAAGAGCCTGACCAACATTTCCCTGATAAATTTCGTATCTAACTTTAAAATGAAAGCCTACATTTATAGTGTGTAGAAAACATTAGAAGGAAGAGAAATACAGAAGGAATATACACTTCAAATAGTTTGATAAACTTCACATTGTGTATTGGCTTCTCATTAGTCAAATCTAAATCTTCAACTGGAGATCACAAAAACCTTCCTGTCCAATAAGTTCATTTTCTGTGTATTTTTCCTCTCTTTCCTCAGCCTCTTCCTCCTTCCAGGTGTGTGGAAAGCTGCCACCCTGGATTCATGAAGGTAGCTCAGGAAGGGAGGCCCATCTGCTGCTATGATTGTCGTCCTTGTGCAGAAGGAACCATCTCCACCATGGAAGGTAGGTGACACCAGAGAAAAGGGACAGACTTTGGGGAGGAAGATACATCCTGACATTTTTCTGAAAAGATTGTTTTGTTAGGTATTTTTAACTTTGGATTTTTTAAAAAATAATTTGTTTTAATATTTATAACATAATTTATAACATGTGCTGAAAATATTCATGGGTTTAAATTGGATGCATGTTATTAAAAGATAGAATGGTAATGACATAACTTGCTCTTCATTTTTCTTTACTTGTCAATCTTTACCGTTTTATTTGACATCTCTTGAGAAATTTGGATCCTTTCCCTTCTGTTGCCTTGTCTTCATTTTCCTTCTTTTCCCTTCCCTTCTTTCCCATCGCTTCCCTTGTCTTCCTTTCCTTTCCTTTCCTTTCCTTTCCCACTGCTTCCTTTCCCTTTCCTACCCCTCCTTCTTTCCTTCTTTCCTTCCTTCATTTGATGAGAAAAGAGGGAAATTTTCTTTTTAGGTAGGTGAAACTGAGAAGAATTTGTCAGAGTATATTCATCAACTGGAATAGGACATTTAATTTAATTTAATTTAATTTAATTAATTTAATTTATATGCTGCCCCTCTCCGAAGACTCAGGGCAGCTCACAATACATTTTAAAAAATCATTATAAAAAATATTTAAAAATTAAAAACATTAAAAACTCATTCATGCCATTCATGGCCGGATTTCGCCAGATCACAAGAGCGAGATCAATGGCCCCATGGTAACAAGGTCAGCCAATGTATAGGCATAGCAACTAAGTCAGACAATGAGGGCTGTTGGGAGCTGAGACAGACTGGAGCCAGGGCGTGTCTACAGCTTCTGAGTCTGTGCAGACAAACTGAAACTAGTCTGCTCTGCTGAAATGAAACTAACTGTTCTCTTCTGCCTTGTGTTTTGGTTGTAACTGCTATTACGTTGAAGAAGAATCTGTATTGGTATTGTACATTTATCTTCATGTATTATATGTATATAAGGAAGTTAATGAATCCTGCTGAATCAGTTTACCTGTGTGTGCTTTCTGAATTTGATTTCTACTGCAAACTCTGATAGAATTTCCACTTCGAGCTGGAGCCACAGGAAAAACTTTGAAATGAAGCTGACAGCCTCAAGAGAGATGCCAAAAACAACAGGATCCATTCGTGTTTCATTTCCTGGCATAGGTGGGAAGATAAAGACACAGGGGAATGGCAAATCTTTGAGGTTGATGTTAATCTTACTCTTTTCAGATGCTGTAAAATGCACCAAATGCCCAGCAGATCAGCATCCAAACATCAACCGAGATATCTGTATACCTAGGATTGAAACTTTCCTATCCTATCAAGAAAATTTGGGGATTGTTTTAGCTTCCCTTGCCATGTTCTTGTGTTTGATAACAGGCTTAATCTTTGGGATCTTCATTAAATTCAAAGAAACTCCCATAGTCAAAGCCAACAATCGGGATCTCTCCTACATCCTCCTCATTTCTCTCCTGCTTTCCTTCTTGACCTCCTTCCTATTCATTGGCCAACCAAGGAGAGCTACTTGCCTTCTCCGACAAGCGGCATTCAGCAACATCTTCTCGGTTGCCATTTCGACTATCTTGGCAAAAACAGTCATGGTGGTGTTAGCATTCTTGGCCACAAAACCAGGAAATAAAGTACAAAAATGGCTGGGGAAAAGCCTCGCCAATTCTATCATCCTTTCATTTTCTCTTGTTCAACTTGTCCTCTGCAGCATCTGGTTGGGCACTTCTCCCCCATTCCCTGAGTTGGATACGGATTCACTCTCTGAAGAGATGATTGTGCAATGTAATGAAGGATCTGTTGCCATGTTCTACCTTACCCTTGCCTACATGGGCTTCCTATCTGCCATTTGCTTCACGGTCGCTTTCCTGGCCAGGAATCTACCTGGGGCCTTCAATGAAGCCAAGCTCATCACCTTCAGCATGCTGATCTTTTGTAGTGTCTGGATATCTTTTGTACCCACCTACCTGAGCACCAAGGGGAAGTATATGGTAGCTGTGCAGGTCTTCTCCATCTTGGCTTCAAGTACTGGCCTGCTATGCTGCATCTTCTTTCCCAAGTGCTACATTATTTTTTTAAGACCAGACCTGAATACAAAAGAACATTTGTTATCAAAATAAAATAGAAATTTTGGTATGTCTTTCTTCATAATGCCAGTTAATTGCTTCAAAAATATTATTTGCTATTTTATTGTTCCAAAAAAAGCAGACATATGCTACATGCTTCTTTGAGCTCACCACATGAGGCCACACGGTCATGCCCCCCCCCACCATGGTGCAGGAGGCTGACTAGGTCATGGCCACCATGGCCACGCCCACCCAGCAACTGGGCAGAGAACCCCTTGCTAAAATTTTTGAAGCCCACCCTGCTCTGGACCCTGTCTTCCTGCCTTAATGGGTTAATCCTGTCACAGGACCTTTGCCTTTCCTATCCTGGGGGTTAATCTTGTCACGGGGCAGGAAAAGGGGAGTTTTGGTTTACTTTGGAGAGTTTATTTTTACTCTGATTCCCCGTATCTTAATGGCTCTACTTAAGTGTTGTTGGTTTTTTTGTAACAGCTGAGTTTTCCTTTTAGCTGGTGCTTCTTGGTTTTCTTAAAGGGGGAAGGGCTGGCTTGAGTCTCTTGGCACTGTTTTCTGAGGTTTCTGGTGCTGTCCTTTTGGGGTGTACTTCCCACAGAGGTAAAAAAGGAAAGTCTTGGGCATCACCAGTCCAAGGCTTAGCTTTACTAAATTTGAAGCCTATAAAAAAAAGCTTGGTGCTCATTAAAATTATTCAGCTGTTTGTTGTTTCCCTATTTATCTTCTCTTCTAATGTTCCCTGTACTACAACTGAGAACTAGCAATAGCACTTAGACTTATATACCATTTCATAGTCTTTACAGCCTTCTCTAAGTGGTTTACAGAGTCATTATATTGCCCCCAATAATCTGGGTCATTATTTGACCAAGCCTGGAAGAATGGAAAGCTGAGTCAACCTTATTTATTTATTTATTTATTTATTTAATTTGTATACCGCCCTTCTCCCAGAAGGGACTCAGGGCGGTGAACAGCCAAAATTAAAAAACATACAAATGCAAAAGTTAAGATAATTAAAAGAATTAAATCACTGGCTACCCAATTTAAAACCCCAAAATCCATAAAATTTAAAATCCCAATTAAAAACCATTTAGGCTAGGCCGGCTTGATGAAATAAAAACATCTTCAGGGCTTTACGGAAGGTCCGGAGGTCCGGGATCAATCGTATTCCAGGAGGCAGTTCATTCCACAGGGCGGGTGCCCCCACAGAGAAGGCTCGCCCCCTGGGGGCTGCCAGCCGACATTGCCTGACCGACGGCACCCCGAGGAGGCCCTCACTGTGAGAGCGTATTGGCCGGTGGGAGGTTATCGGTAGCAGCAGGCGGTCTCGCAAATACTCTGGCCCTAAGCCATGGAGTGCTTTAAAGATGAGAACCAACACCTTAAAGCGCACCCGGAAGACCACCGGGAGCCAATGCAGCTCGCACAGGAGAGGTGTTACGTGGGAGCGCCACGTCGCTCCCATAATCACCCGCGCGGCCGCATTCTGCACCAGCTGGAGCCTCCGGGTGCTCCTCAGGGGGAGCCCCATGTAGAGAGCGTTACAGTAGTCCAAGTGTGACGTAACCAAGGCATGAGTGACTGTGCACAAGGAGTCCCGATCCAGAAAGGGGCGCAACTGGCATATCAGGCGAACCTGATAAAAAGCCCCCCTGGCCACGGCCGTCATATGCTCTTCTAAAGACAGCCGTGTGTCCAGGAGGACACCCAAGTTGCGAGCCCCCTCTGTGGGGGTCAGTGACTCGCCCCCAATAGCCAGCGATGGCGCCAGCTGGCTATACCGGGACGCCGGCATCCACAGCCACTCGGTCTTGGAAGGGTTGAGCCAAAGCCTGTTCCTCCCCATCCAGACCTGCACAGCCTCCAGATACTGGGACATCACTTCGAGGGCATCATTGGGGTGGTCTGGGGTGGAAATGTACAGCTGAGTGTCATCAGCATACAGATGGCATCGCACCCCAAAACCACAGATGATCTCACCCAGCAGCTTCACATAAATGTTGAACAGGAGTGGCAAGAGGACCAACCCTTGCGGCACCCCACAAGCAAGGCGCCTCGAGGTCGACCTCTGCCCCCCTGTCAACATAGACTGCGACCGGTCAGAGAGATAGGAGGAGAACCACCGCAGCATGGTGCCTCCCACTCCCAATCCCTCCAGCCGGTGCAGCATAATACCATGGTCGATGGTATCAAAAGCCGCTGAGAGGTCTAACAGGACCAGAACAGAGGAACAACCCCAGTCAGGATCGAACTCCAGGCTGTAGGCAGAGTTAGCATGCAATACTGCATTCTAACCACTGCACCACCACAGCTCCTGAGTTCTGATAATTTAGTTTAATTTCCAATGTACACACCGAAGAGAACGTTGAATGGATTTTTGCTTTACTTCAGCAAAATGAATCATATTGCTCCATGACTTCAATTTAGCTTTCTTGCAGAAAGCTGATAAACAGTTCACTGGAATAGTTAAGTGTGTAATTTTTCATAAACACCTGAACATATAACCAAAGATGATAGCCAAAGAAGAGAACTGAGATAACATCCCAAGTCTGTCCCTGCCCCAACAATGCAATCCTCTTGGTAAGAGTTTCAGAGAGTAGAATGAAATATTTTCCCCACCTTGTTCAGACTGACACAGTGTCAGTCCAAGTCCAAAGGAGCCCTTGTAGCGCAGCAGACTAAAGCACTGTTATTAACATCAGCTGCCTGCAATTACTGAAAGTTCAAATCTCAGCAGGCTCAAGGTTGACTCAGCCTTCCATCCTTTCTAAGGCAGGTGAAATGAGGACCCAGATTGTGGGGGAAATAAGCTGACTTTGTATAAATATACAAAAGGATGAAGGCTATTGCTTAACGCATTGTAAGCCGCCCTGAGTCTCCGGAAAAGGGCGGCATATAAATTGAATCAATCAATCAATCAATCAATAAAGTGCCTCTAAAAACTTACATCAGCTGGGTGAACGCTAACAGTAGGAAAGGTTCAGGTCCCAGAACTCAATTCATGAGAAAGCTCAGGAAAGGGGACACATCTTATAGCCTTTATTAAATCCATAATAAGATGCCACTTTTCTTGGCCATGCTAAAAATCTTTCTGAATTCTGGATTTTCGATGAGTGTTTTAGAATAGATTTCAGCCAAATGCTCTAGTTTCCCTCAAAAGCCCATGTAGACATATCTTCGGAATCTTCATTAAATTCCAAGAAACTCCTATAGTCAAAGAAAATAATTGGGATCTCTCCTACAGCCTCCTAATTGCCCTTCTGCTTTCCTTCTTGACCTCATTCTTATTTATTGGCCAGCCAAAGAAAGCTGTCTCCAATAAACAGCATTCAGCAACTTCTTCTCTATTGCCATTTCCACCATCCTGGCTAAACCAGTGATAATGATGTTAGCATTCTTAGCCACAAAACCAGGGAATAAAATACAGAGTTGGCTATGGAAAGGACCTGGAGACTCATATGAAGCATAGCTGCAGGAATTATATATGGCTAATCTGGAAAGAAGGGCTTAGTATATATGCAGTTTTA
Organism: Arizona elegans; assembly: GCA_022577455.1. Taxonomy (NCBI): domain Eukaryota; kingdom Metazoa; phylum Chordata; class Lepidosauria; order Squamata; family Colubridae; genus Arizona; species Arizona elegans. The sequence continues at coordinate 22,083,016 of JAKOOJ010000012.1, forward strand.
CATTATTTGAGGGGCTGCCACAAAGAAGGAGTCAACTTATTTTCCAAAGCACCAGAAGGCAAGGCAAGAAACATTGGATGGAAACTGATCAAGGAGAGAAGCAACCTGGAATTAAGGAGAAACTTCCTAACAGTGAAAACAATTAACCGGTGGAACAGAAGTTGCCTTCAAAAGTTGTGGGTGCTTCATCCCTGGAGGTCTTTAAGAAGAGACTGGACTGGTATAGGGTCTCCTGCTTGACCACGGGGTTGGACTAGAAGACCTCCAAGGTCCCTTCCAATTCTTTTCTGATTTTGATTCTGCATTTCCTATTGTGTGCTTGCTTATCTCTTGTAATCTCTTCCTCTCCAATGTGCATAAACACCAACAGTGATTTTTTTTTTTAATTTGATTTATATGCCGCCCTTCTCCGGAGACTCAGGGCGGCTTACAATGCGTTAAGCAATATTTCCCATTGCTAATTATCCCTGAACAGAATTGAAGATTCCAAAGGGTGGAAGAGTGGGGGAAAGGGCTATAGGATTTCCCCTTTTTTCCCCAGCTTCCTTGTGACTCAAGTTCTGAAACATATACCTTCCCCACTGTTGGGATTTACCCAACTGATTGGGGTCCTGTCCTCCAGATGTTAATATTGTTAAGTATTTAGGAGCAATTTCCTAATAAACCTTTTTAAAAACTGATTAAAAGTTGTGGCATTTCTCTTGGTATTCGCCTTCTTTGGAACCCATCCTGCAAATTCTAAATTGAGTGCTGACACACAGGATAATGGAAACAATTGGCTCTGTGAGCAGGATTCTAGCAAAAAGGTAGTGATTTATTTAATGTTTTTCCCTCTGTTCTCTGGGGACTTTTTCAACTCTCGACATAAACAACAAACTAAGGAACAATGCAAAGCGATTGCATGGAGAGAAAAGTCAGAAACATAAATCCTTCCCAGATGCCGCTGAGACCCTGGGAGGAGTTGTACCGGTGGGGAGGGGTTGCATCAGTGATCTGAGTTTCATCTCTCTTAGCCAAGTGAACAAAACCTTGGTCTTGGGAAAGGTAGGTGCCTTCTATTATTGTTGGCTGATTGTTTTGATCAGAGTTTCTGCAGAACAAAAGCAGGCAGACCTCCAGGTCCAGCAAGGATGGTGCTCCTACTTCTCTTCCTAATGCAGCTGCCCTTAGCAGCCTATGAGATGATGAAAGTCAAATGCCTCTTGACTTTGGAGAGGGATAGAGCAGATCCATGGAATTATTACAGGCCAGGAGACCATCTCGTTGGGGGACTCATTTCTGCAACCTATGCTCCATTTTTAGTCTATAACTTAAGGAGAGCTCCCAAGACTGATGTTTCCTTGTAAGTCACTCTGGCTGCGAGAGAAATAATAGCACCGCAATTCCGTAAGGGTTCCTCAAGGGTTTGTGCCCTTTTCTTGGGGCTTTATACACATTTCTGTTCTAGTTGGACTTCAAAGAGTTCAGGAATAAGCAACTGACAAAATAGAGACAGGGGTTTCACACGTCTGGAGAGAATGGCAGGGTTCTGCTGGGTGATTCTACTGAACTCCAGTCTTGGAAATATCTAAGCATCCCCTCCCTGGAAGTGTTCAAACAAAGCTGATGATGTGACCATCATTTTATACTTTTGATCTGGCCTTAAGAATGAGATTGGTTCTGTGACTGCATTTTCCCTTCTATACTGCCTTGGTCTCCATGGAGGTGGATCAAAGCCACCTCAGAATAACATTCTTATGTCTAGTTGTGTCCATGCTCTTCTCTAAATCTTCTAAAATTATCTACAAATCTCCTCCAAATCAAATAACAATGTGATATATTTCAGGAAAGGTTCCATGATGTACTGGAAGCTCCTGTCTTTCCAGATTGCCATCCAAGAGGTCAACCACAATCGCCTCCTCTTACCCAACATCACCCTGGGCTATACCATCCATGACAATTATTTCGATCCCAGAATGACTTCAGCTGTTCTGCTGGAGCTCCTTTCAGCTGGGGAAGCCAACATCCCAAATTACAGCTGTAGAAAGTCAACAAGTACATTGGTTGTTCTCGAAGGGACCAACTCTGAATACTCAACTCAGATTTCAACCATGTTGAGCACCTACAAAATTCCACAAGTATGTTTCTTTGCAATTAGTTGCTGATTGAATTCTATTCAAAGGTTACAGGTGTGTGTTCTTGTTGTTTTGTTTTTGCATAGATTTTCAAAGAAAGATTCCCCCACCCCCCACCCCCCCCACCCCCGTGGAAATAATAGGGAATAGTGGGATAATGGAAGAATCAAGAGTGACACAGTGGTCCAGGCTAATGAAGCAATCCCAATATGTAGCAGGGACTCAATCCAGATTAGGGGCTAAGATGGGCTGTAGGAAAGCCCTTTCCCTGATGGGACCAGTCAGGGGAGATGAGCAGTCTGCAACAATCCCACCAATGGACCTTCTTGGCAGTAAGAATCAAAGAGTCATAGAGTTGGAGGGTTGGAAAGATTTGGGAGGATTATGTAGTCCATTGCAGGAATCTAGTACCCCATATACAATCACCTAGGCTAGCTTGAAATATCTCTAGCAAAGGACTCAACTACCTTCTGAGGTGGCTTTTTCCACAGTTGGACAGCTCCTACACTAGGACATCCAGCTGAAATCTTCTCCACTGTAAGTTTCTTGTTTTGTCTTCCCCCAATAAATCAAAACAATTCTGCCCTGTCTTTCACCCACAGCCCTTCATACAATGGTGCCTATAGTCTTCTTCATCCAGGGTAAACATACCTTACACCTCCAACCATTTCCAGCTTCTTAACATCTTGATTTGCTCTCCTCTAGTTTGTCAATGTCCTTCCAAAAAATTAGTGTCTGATATTTTGCTGCCATTTGAAACAGAATGAAAGGGAACTGTACCTTCTGTTGACCTTGCCTGTCTGTTGATTTATTTATTTTGATTTATTTATTTTATTTATCAAACATGTATAAGATAACAGATATAAGTATAAACATGATTATGAATACAGGAAATGAATACGAATAAATGGGGACATTAGGACAGGGACGGTAGGCACGCTTGTTGGTGCGCTTATGCACGCCCCTTACAGACCTCTTAGGAATGGGGTGAGGTCAACAGTAGACAATTTAAGGTTAAAGTTATGGGAGTTTGGGGATGAAACCACAGAGTCAGGTAGTGCATTCCAGGCATTGACCACTCTGTTGCTCACATGTCCATTGATGTCACCCAGGATCGCAATGGAATTTTCTCTATGCACTAGAATCACACTTTTGGCTCATGTTCACCTTGGGATCCAAGATTTCTTTTCATATACTTTCTTGTCCAGTAAGTAATGGGAAGGGGAAGAAAGAACAACCTATATTCATGTATTTAATTTTTTTCTACTCAAACATAGAACATCATGCAATCATTCTAATTGTTACACTATTTTTGGGGTCACACATAGTTTGACAGTCAATTCACACAAAATAAAATGAGCCTCTTTATTTTTTTTCAGGTCAGCTATGCTTTTGCTTCGCCATCACTCAGTGATAAGACCTATTTTCCTTTTTTCTATGAGTCAGTCCCCAAAGAAGGGGTCCAGTACCCGGGAATTGTTGCATTGCTTCAGTATTTCAAATGGACATTGATCGGTCTTGTTGTTGCTGATACCAACGATGGAGAGAAGTTCATCAGAACTTTTAAGCCAGTGCTCACCCAGAATAATATCTGTGTTGTTTTCTCCAAAATAATCTCACTAGATACCCCAAAAATGATGCTTAATTCCATACATTTCCTTCAGTGGACCCAGATCAATGTATACCTTTATTATGCTGAAGCTCTATCCTTCATAGAAGGAATATACATTATACAACATATTCTTGGGTCCCTGACAAAGCCCAGTGTCGGGAAAGTCTGGGTCACAACTGTTTTGTGGGACCTCACTTTTGAGATGACATATTCTCCCCTAACTTTCAAATACACCCATAGCATTTTTTCCTTTCTCATCCAGACTGAGAAAAGAACAAAATACGATGATTTCGAATATTTTTATGATTTAATGAAGAAATTTGCAAATGATGCTTTTCTATGTTCGTATGCAAAGCATCCTTTGGCTGTGAAAGGCTGGACCAGATGCCGAGAGAAAGAGGAAGTTGAAATTCCGCCCCAAGGAACGATTGAAAGAACCTTGGCTTTAGACACTTACAATATCTACAGTGCTGTGTGGAATGTTGCAACCTCCATAAATGCTGCATATTCATCCAGCTCCAAGAGAATGATGGTGTTGCACAAGAAGAGGTTAGATGCTGAAAAGCTGAGGCCATGGCAGGTATTTATTTTTCCCAAGCACAGACAACTCCACCTCTATTCCCCCAATCTTCCCATAATCTGAGCACATGCAGAGACCTCCACAGATCACTGTGGGGTTTTAGTTGCATTCTAAGTATTATTTTTTTTTTTGAAATGTTTGAGTTAGCACTCTTTGAAGCTGTCTTTTCCCTAGAATGTCTGCCTGCCCAATTAGGTTCTCCAGGTTCTTTCTCCGTAAGCATACATAGTTCTCAAAGGTGGTGCAGCAGACTAAAGTGCTGTTAAGTAGCACTTAGCTGCCAGTTGCCTGCAATTATTGCGAGTTCAAATCTCACCAGGCTCAAGGTTGACTCAGCCTTCCATTCTTCCGAGGTAGGCAAAATGAGGACCCAGATTGTGGGGGCAATAAGCTGACTTTGTATAAAAATAAAAATAAAAAGAACACCGCTTAGGGGGGAGCCAAAAGCCCTACTAAGCAGGTATATACAAAAGTATGACGGCTATTGCTTAATGCATTGTAAACCACCCTGAGTCTCCAGAGAAAGGTGGCATATAAATCGAACCAATAAATAAATAAATAAACCCCCCCCCTCCCTCTTTGGAACAGCATCTCACCAAAGGTTGATCCTGCCTTTATGTTACAAGGATGCAGGAAAGCAACTCAAACTTGGCTATCCCTGCAGATTTTTGAGGAGAGAGGTTCTTTCCTTGAATGAGTTTATTTAAGTTTTATGGTTCCTCAACATAATATCAATTTACTGATACTGTATTCAATTTGTGGATGTAATATCTGTTTTTACCTGGTCATATTTTAGTTGATTTAATCCTATTTGTACAGGGTAGAATTATAAGACACTTGGTCAATGACTGAATCCACTTTTAAGCCTAGCAAAATAAAAGTTAGATAAAGGATAGATGAGAGAGAGAGAGGGATGATAAAGATGGATGGATGGATGGATGGATGGAGAGAGAGAGAGAGAGAGAGAGAGAGAGAGAGAGAGAGAGAGAGAGAGAGAAATGAGATGAGATGAGATGAGATGAGATGAGATGAGATGAGATGAGATGAGATGAGATGAGATGAGAGAGAGATGATATATATAGAGAGAGAGAGAAGATAGAAAGATACTTGAGAGGCAAGAGATAGATGAAAAAGAGAGAGAAACATAAAATAGATATGAGAGAGAGGGAGGGAGGGAGGGAGGGAAGGAGGGAGGGAGAGGGAGAGGGAAAGAGATTGGGGTGGAGGGAGGGAGAAAAATTCTAAAAGCACAATGATTTAGTTTGTCTCCAAAGATGTTATGGCTAAGCTTTTTTTCTCTTCTTCGTCACTGACCTTCTATGAAGCAGGGAAGTGCTGGATCTCTTCCCTTCTAACCCAGAAGTTGTCTCCTGCAAGTTCATTACTCTGAGCATGAATTATTTTGAACCATGTCGAAAAAACTTTTTCTTTTTCTGTTTTCTTTCCCATTCAAGCTTCATCCTTTTCTCCAAGCGACCCAGTTTTACAACTCTTCCACCAACCGCGTGTATGTGGATCAGAATGGAGAGCTGGCAGCTGATTTTGACCTTGTCGACTGGCTGAAATTTCCTAATCGTTCAGTTGTCAGTATAAAATTTGGGAGTCTCTCCAGACAGGAGTCCCTGGAGCCCAAACTCAGAATCAACCAACAGGCCATTGTGTGGCCCAAATGGCTCAATGAGGTAAAGCAGAGCACTGATTACATTTCCTAAATTCTCTCTTAATTCTCAGACAGCTCTTTCCTTCCTCCAAAATCCATATTTACATGAGGCATGCTGCCTCCAGTTATAGGTTTGAAGTCACTTGAATTATTCTTATTGTTTAGATGAATCTTTGTGCCCAAAGGATATGCTATCCTTCAGTTGAGATTATTTGTCAGGAACTGGTTCTTTGAATTTTAGGTAACCTTATCCTTCTATCCTCTATTATTTGTTCTCTTGAGTCCCCAGCTGTGCTCAACTATTTTCTCCATATTCAAAAGCTGAGTTACTCTCCGATATCACACCTGGGCTTCAAAATACATTTTATTTTTATCTGGAATTTGTTATGATACTTCATGTGAAGTATTAGTACCGCTTTATAAAGCCTTAGTATGGCCACACTTGGAATACTGCATCCAGCTTTAGTCACCACGTTGCAAAAAAGGTATGGAGACTTTGGAAAAAGTACAAAGAAGAGCATCTAAGATGATTAAAGGCCTGGAGGCTAAAATATATGAAGAACGGTTAGATGATTTTGGTTTGGCTAGTCTAGAGAAAAGAAGGACTAAGGGGGACATGAGAGCACTATTCCAATATTGAGGGGATGCCACAAAGAGGAGGGGGGTCAATTTATTTTCCAAAGCACCAGAGGGCAGGACAAGAAACAATGGATGGAAATTAATCAAGGAGAGAAGCAACCTGGAATTGAGAAGAAACTTCCTAACAGTGAGGACAATTAATCAGTGGAACAGTTTGCCTTCAGAAGTTGTAGGGACTTCATCACTGTAGGTTTTTAAGAAGAGACTGGACAGCCACTTGTCTGAAATGGTGTAGGGTCTCCTGCTTGAGAAGGGGGTTGGACTAGAAGATCTCCAAGATCCTTTCCAGCTCTATAATAATAATAATAATAATAATAATAATAATAATAATAATAATAATAATAATAATAATAATAATAATAATAATAATTTATTTCTATACCGCCCTTCTCCCGAAGGACTCAGGGCGGTGTACAGCCAATTTAAAAACACAAGACACAACAATAATTAAAAATTAAAATAATTAAATAGATTTGGCCGAATTAAAACCCTAAAAATTAAAATACCCCAATTTAAAATTATTATATTGACAGCCCTGCCTGGCGGAACAACAGGGTCTTCAGTGCGCAGTGGAACACCCGGAGGTCGGAGATCTTACGTATTTCTGGGGGCAGTTCATTCCACAGGGCTGGGGCTCCCACAGAGAAGGTTGATTGATTGATTGATTGATTGATTGACTTTGGGTTTTGCCAACTAGATTAGTTTGTTGCTTTAGCAATGGCTAATAATTATTAAGTTTGTAAAAGTAAAAAGTTGAGGCTCTAAATTTTATTTTGTATTTTACTGCACAAAAAAGTTGGAAGTCAATATAACTTTTATAGCAATAGCACTTAGACTTATATACCGCTTTACAGTGCTTTACAGCCCTCTCTAAGCTGTTTACAGAGTCAGCCTATTTCCCCCAACAATCTGGGTCCTCATTTTATCCACCTCGGAAGGATGGAAGACTGAGTCAACCTTGAGCCTGGTGAGAATCGAACTGCCAAATTGCAGGCAGCCGGCAGTCAGCAGAAGTAGCCTGCAGTACTGCATTCTAACCACTGCGCCACCGTGGCTCTTTTATTCTTTTTATAAATATATTTATAATTGAATTCTACTGTTCTGTACTTTTATTAATAGATTTGTTATTTCATGCAAACCTATTCTTAATATTTAAACAGACCAAGAAAGCTCATCCCTTGTTTAGCATTATGGTTTCATTCTGTCTTTCGTTTCCTTTGCCTTGATGCTTTTTCTTCTGTAAATAGGCAAACTGCAAGCAGCCAAATCAGTTCGATGAGCTCTAAGTTTTGATAGCAAAAATCTAGCAAAGTTAAGCTTTGAACTGGAGATCCCCAAACTTTTGCTGTTACCTATTTTAGGAAATACAATAAATCATGTTTTGGATGTTGTTGCTTTCCTTCTCTGCCCAGCCCTTGCCTCCTTCCAGATGTGTGGAAAGCTGTCCTCCTGGATTTATGAAAGTGGCTCAGGAAGGGAGGCCCATCTGCTGCTATGATTGTCTTCCTTGTGCAGAAGGAACCATCTCCACCAAGGAAGGTAGATGAGTCCAAAAAAATGTTTTTTTCTAAAGCTGGACCTTTACTTCTTTTGTTTGGCTGAATATCCACAATCAAATTCACTAAGATTATCTGGGATGTAATAGAGCCTGAGATTAAATATATGTGTGTAAATATATGTGTCCCAGGATGATGTTAAAGGATCCAATCTGACTCGGTCACTATCGGTTTATTCTTCCAAACTGTTCTATGTGTTGTACTTGATCAGCCAGTGGTAAATCAGCACGCCTATTGACTGACAAATGTCAATCAACAAAATATAATGTAAATTTCAATCCTTTCAATGACTTATTTTCCCATTGGTCATTTGTATATTACAGTAAAATGTATATTATCATACATTCTTTCACTTGTTCTTTTGTCTCATATTTCACCAAAAGTTTATACATTTATCAATTCCATGTTTATCATTAGTACATACCGGTAATTCTATTTCAAATTTATGCTTTGTTCAAAATCATAAAATCTTTTAGACATTTTAAACTTTTTGTTAACTGTACATAAGTAAACCATTGATATGGACATCCTTCTATCATGAATCTCCTCTTGATTTCATTTTCCAATCCCCTTGAAAAAAACTCTAGTATATGTAGATTGATTAACCATTATTACTTAATCATTCCTCATCTATAAAGTGCTTCCTATGCATGTATCCTATGAGTTTATGTTTATTCCATACTCAAATATATTACCTTCTTTTCAGTCTCAAAATCTATTTTATTTTTCAATTCTGTTTGGTCTTAGAACTTCAAAATCTTTGTCTTTTGTTTATTATTCTAAACCTGCTAATGATCCAAATTGCTTCTTTTATATAGGTCATCCACAAAAACTCATTTTAAAAAATCAAAAAATGCCAATTGTTTTGCATAAATATACTATTGGCTGGAGCAGTGGTGGGATTCAAAGAATTTAACAACCGGTTCTCTGCCCTAATGATTCTTCCAACAAGCAGTTCACCAAACTGCTCAGAAAGTTAACAACCAGTTCTCTCAAAGTGGTGTGAACTGGATGAATCCTACCACTGGGCTGGAGATTCCTTTGTTCTCTTTTTTAAAAAAATTATAATTTTAGTGTTTTTTTATATTCTCCCATTGTTGTTTTTCTTCATTTTATTAATGTGCATGGTGTCAAGTTTCCGAAAGATGCCCTAATTAATTCATGAGCCATGATCCAAACTTCAAAGGAAATATAATCATTTATTAGGAGCACCATTCCGGCAATACTGGGATGCAGTTAGGACTAATCCTACGTAGATTTACGTTCCCCTATGACCCTGTCTCTCCCCTCCTCTCTGGCCATGTCATAAATCACATTCTCCAATTAACCACTTTGGCTGGCTGTGAAACCTAACGCCCTCCTTCTGATTGCGGTCAGGAAGAATGTATGGAATTCACTTCAGTTCTCTCTCCCTCCTGCTCATGGCAACTTGAAGCTTTGCAAGTTGACACATGGTTTATTTTAATTATTTTTAGATAAATACATTTCAATAAAAATTTAGGTACAATGAAATCTATTCCCTTGGTCCTAACTTGATATTTTTTTAACAAAAAGTTATTTTTTTACCACATATGGATTTTGATTTGCCTTAGTCCAAAATGTGAATGTTTCTGTGTTCATATATATGTATGTATGTGAATATGTCTTTGCGTGTAACAAATAGAAACAAAATGAATAATTCTTCAGGTCCTAACAAAATTCCCTCACTTTTGCGATCATAAAGAAGATAAAATTCTGTTTCCACTCTCAACCATCAATCCCACAATAATTAGTTAGAAAATAGACTAAAAATTATGATTATGGTGAAAAGAATATACAGAAGTTATGCAAAACTGTCAGATAAAAAAGGAGAAATGGGCAATGAAAACATAGAATGATATTTTTTTAAAAAAAGGATTTTTCAATGAAGTGAAATATCTCTCAAAAAAGTCAAATTAATACAGATTTAGGATGAATCAAGTTGATGAGGGAAAAGTGAGGAGAGAAACCAAAAGGAAGATATTTTTCCAACTTTCAGGATCAATAAATGTTTTGTAATTAGTTTGACTGTATCTGAAGAGATATGACACCTGTTGTAGGCAACCATTGATGGAGCATGTCTTCTTCCAATGAATGTCTTCCTTCTATGTCACTTTTGAAAGGAAATTTCCCCATTCATCACCAAATATTTACATAAATAGATTCCTTCATAGTTTCCTTTTCTCTTTTTGTGTATCTATATACTTTCACAAAATTCAAAACTAGAGGTATTGTGAAGCAAGCAGTATGAATAAATTAAACCAATGTTCCTCTTCTTCTTCTTCTTCATCTCTGCAGATGCAGAACAATGCACTAGATGTCCTGAAGATCAGCATCCCAATAAATATCGAGATCAATGTATCCCTAAAAAGATCAATTTCCTGTCTTACAAAGATGATTTAGGAATCATCCTGGCTTCCATTGCCATGTTTTTGGCCATAACCACAGGCCTTGTGTTAGGAATCTTCATTAAATTTCTAGAAACTCCCATCGTCAAAGCCAACAATCGGGATCTCTCCTTCATCCTTCTAATCTCTCTCCTCTTTTCCTTCTTGATTTCCTTCCTCTTCATTGGCCAACCAACCAGAGCCACTTGTCTTCTCCAACAAACAGCTTTCAGCATTATCTTCTCAGTTGCCGTGTCTTCTCTCTTGGCCAAAACGGTCACAGTGGTATTGGCCTTCCTGGCCACAAAGCCAGGAAACAGAGTGAGGAGATGGCTGGGAAAGAGTTTGGCCAATTCAATCATCCTTTGTTCTTCCACTGTTCAAGTTATAATTTGTTCCATCTGGTTGGGAGTCTCTCCCCCATTTCCTAGTTCTGATAAGCAATCTCAACCTGGAGAAATAGTTCTGCAATGCAATGCAGGCTCTGTTGCCATGTTTTATGTTGCCCTCGGGTACATGGGCTTCCTGGCTGCTATCTGCTTCACAGTGGCTTTCCTGGCCCGGAACCTCCCTGGTGCGTTCAACGAAGCCAAGTTGATCACCTTCAGCATGCTGGTCTTCTGCACTGTTTGGGTGTCATTTGTGCCCACCTATCTGAGCACGAAGGGGAAGTACGTGGTGGCCGTGCAGATTTTCTCCATCTTGGCCTCCAGCGCTGGCCTGTTGGGCTGCATCTTCATCCCTAAGTGCTACATCATTCTGCTAAGACCACACCTGAATACAAAAGAGCATCTGGTGATTAAATAAATGGGAAAAAATGAACTGTTAGGGGGGCTATTTCTCAAGAATATGACTTGGTAAATTTGAGTAACAGTATTTGATAATCTAATGGTTATAAGAAAATAAACAAAAATCCCAAGTCGTAATAGAAATATGCTACTTTTTTAGAATAGAATAGAATAGAATAGAATAGAATAGAATAGAATAGAATAGAATAGAATAGAATAGAATAGAATAGAATAGAATTTTTTTATTGGCCAAGTGTGATTGGACACACAAGGAATTGGTCTTGGTGCATATTTTAAATAAACACTATTTACCCCTTTGTCTTTCCTTTATTCTTAAGCGTAGAGAATCTCTGCATATGAATGCTTGTAAAGGCTCTGGCTTTTAAACCATTGTGCCAGGCGTATCCATGTTCACTCATGTGCAAGAATTGTGAATAATTATTCTTTTCCTCAAAGAAATAACTTAAAACTGCACTTGCAGAACTGAAATGAAAGTGATAATGCAATTATCACTGAGCAAAAGATTTCCTCAGGTCATTTATAGGATTTTGGAGGAGGTATAACTAACAATCAATAAAAGGGGTACTTGCAGGACCATCTCCAGCCGTTCTCCCATCGTCCTGTGCGCTCTCACAGAGTCAGCCTCCTCAGGGTGCCGTCGGCCAAACAATATCGGCTGACGACCCCCAGGGGGAGGGCATTCTCTGTGGGAGCCCTGACCCTCTGGAATGGATTGCCCACTGAGCTCAGGACAGCCCCCGACCTTCTTTCCTTCCGTCGCGAGCTGAAGACGTGGCTCTTCCGCCAATTAAACTGATCGGTTTGGGGGTACACTGGTATAATTTGAAATCGTTTTTTAGTTGGGTTACTGATTTTAATTTGGTATTGTATTGTGATTTGTATTGAAGTTGTCATTTTGTAAGCCGCCTTGAGTCCCTAGGGAGAAAGGCGGCATATAAATCGCAATAAATAAATAAATAAATAAATAAATAAATAAATAAATAAATGCAACAATTGCTTGCTTGTTGCATCCTAATAGGGATCAATTGCTCATGTCAAAAATTAGAAAGATAAAATAACGTCACAATAAGCACAAATCAACAGCCAATCCACAACAGAATCTTCTCATGGGTTGTATGACACCTTGTGACAGGGGTGAAATCCACCAGGTTCTGACAGGTTCTGGAGAACCGGTAGTGGAAATTTTGAGCAGTTCGGAGTATCAGCAAATGCCACCTCTGGCTGGCCCCAGAGTAGAATGGGAATGGAGATTTTGCAATATCCTTCCCCCAGGAGTGGGAAGAGAATGGGAATTTTGTAGTATCCTTCCCCTGGAATTGGGTGGGAATGGAGATTTCCCAGTATCCTTCTCCTGCCATGACCACCAAGCCATGCCCACCGAGCCACACCATGCCCACCAAGTCACGCCCACAGAACTGGTAGTAAAAAAAAATTGGATTTCATCACTGCCTTGTGACCTCCCTGCATCACTTCTTCTGCTCCAACCCCCGGCCCGGTTACATAAGCAGGTCTTCTCAACCATCTGAAAGGCCACCAGAATTAAGGCTAATCTGATCTCAGATGATGCTCTCCAGGCCAGGCACAATCACCAAAAAGATTGTAGAGGTGCACTGCCTGAAATCACCAAGATCTATGCCAAGAAATGCCTTATAGACAATTATATGCACTGAGAGAGGAGCACCCAGTGCATCATCACCGAGTTAAAACCTACAGGAATTAGCAGAACAACTACTTCATCGAATTTGTCATTTGGGGATTTTTCCTGTTGAGGGTTTAGATTTTGCTATGCTCCTGGTAGTGGCCAAAGGTTCCTCTACTGGGCTCCAGAAGGACTTCTGTGTGCTCACTGATCTGGACTACCAACCTGGGTTTCTTCTTCCCCTCCTCCTTCTTGCGATCAATTGGAATTGAGCAACCTTCCTACTTTCCTTTGTGCAACTCTACCTCCTGTCCCACCATATCTACCTGCCCATTTTCCCGCATCCAACTTTTGGAATATGGTTCCCAGCCCAAGCTGGGTCTTTTCAACTCTTCTTTCTCCTTTCTTATATTGTTTTATACTTATGTGTTTTATGATGGACGTACTGTTGTTATTTGCTCAGAGTCTCAAACTGAAACAAGAAATAAAGAAATTTGTCTGAAATATTGTCTAGAATAGGGTCTCCTGCTTGAGCAAGGGGTTGACAAAAATACTTCCAACTATCCTATCAACTCTATTATTTCGTTAAATGTGCATTCAATGGATGAGCAACAATCTATCTCAGCAGATGCTTGCCTAACTTGACAAATAAAATCACAGTCCACTATAAATTAAGACCAACTAAGTTCATACTGATCTGCGATTGTTCACATCTATACTTAAACCATCTCTTGATATTGATTATAATATTTTTTTTACAAAAGTTTGGATCCAACTTCTTCTGTCATACTCCCATGGCTCATCTTCAGAGTTTGAACCCCGTGACTTCTCCCTTTGTGTATTTGCCTGTTGACTCATTCAAAGTTCAGAGAGGCATTGTCTTTCCACCTTACAATTTTCCAAATCGCAGTGATTTACTTGTTGTCCTGATGCTTAATCTCTAGAGACTTCTCTGCAAAGTTTAGAAAATTTGACAACAGATGTCAACAACATGTTTTCCCCCTCAATGCCAGACAAAACCTTATTGGCTGATTTCATGACACTGGAAAATTGTGGCTGCATAAATGATTCTGGAGAAAGAAGTAAGGGGAGCTTTTTCGTGTAGCCAGGGACTGTGGTCATGCATCTCCCCTTCAGTTGTGAAGCCTTGGCTGGACCTTATCTGGATTAGAAAAGCCCTTGAAGCTTCTACAGCTTGTACAATCTTCTCAAACTTTATTCTAAGCAAGAACAGGGCTGGTGGCTCAGTCAGATACACAAGTCATGTTGCTGCTTTTGCTTCTGCTGTGGCCCCACGGAGCCTGTATGAATCTGAAGGCTAAATGTCTCCTGACTCTGATGAAGGAAGGGGTGAACCCCAAGAATCATTACAGCCCAGGAGACTATTTCATTGATGGCATATACTCTGCAATAAGGGCTAAGTTTCATCTATTGAGTTTTAACACAACTCCTTTGAATCAATTATTGTGGTAAGTGAATCTACCTTCATTGCATTGCAGTTATCTTCCAGTCTTAGGAAGCTACAAATCGCTTAATCTCTTACTTTAGTTATCCCTAATCTCACTTTCTGTGATATCAGCCAAGTAGAGCTAAACTGTGGATGGAGAAGAGAGGGTGGGTGGTCCCATCTATCCTTCCCTTGTTCCATAAAAGGATCAACACGGACACAAAAATGCAGGAATGCTATATTTTTCCCCTGCATTGAATATGAGATAATCTCCAAATTCTTTTTCCTGGACCCAAATTTATTGATAATATGAAGGAATCACAGACAGGAATTTATTTATTTATTTATTTATTTATTTATTTATTTATTTATTTATTTACTTACTTACTTACTTATGAGATTTATATGCCGCCCTATCTCCAGCTGGACTCAGGCGGCTCACAACAGTTAAGAAACATCTAAAAAAAGTTAAAAAATTAAATCCAAATCTCATAATTTAACAGTTAAAAGTACAATTTAGACTGACAAGTTAAAAGAGCCTGGATAGCTCAGCAGACTAATGCATTGTAATTTAACTCCAGCTGCTTGAAATTAGTAAGTTCGAATCTTGCCAGGCTCAAGGTTGACTCAGCCTTCCATCCTTTCTAAGGTAGGTTGAGGACCCAATTTGTGGAGGCAATAAGCTGACTTTGTAAAAATATGCAAAAGTATGAAGGCTATTGCTTAACGCATTGTAAGCCGCCCTGAGTCTCCGGAGAAGGGCGGCATATAAATCAAATTTAAAAAAAAATGAAATTAGAATTAAAACCCCATCAGTCCAGGCCGGCCAAACGAAACAGCCACATTTTCAGGTCACGGCGGAAAGAGCGGAGGTCAGGGGCCACCCAGAGCTCCAGGAGCAGTTGATTCCAAAGGGTAGGTGCGCCCACAGAGAAAGCCCTCCCCCTGGGGGTCGCCAGCCGACACTGTCTGGCCGATGGCACCCTGAGGAGGCCCTCTCTGTGGGAACACACCGGGCGATGGGAAGCTGCAGATGGTCCCCCAAATATCCCGGGCCTAAGCCATGTAATTTAGATTAAGGCATGGAATTTCCAAAAGTATATGATTGCATTTTGAAATGATTCTCTCAGGTGCAAGAAACCAGGAATGTAACAAAGATGTTGAGACTCTAGAAAGAGTGCAGAAAAGACAACAAAGATGATTAGAGGACTGAAGGATGAAACATAAGAGCAGCAGTTGCAGGAACTGGGTATGTCTAGTTCAAGGAAAAGAAGGACTAGGAGTGGCATGATAGCAATGTTCCAATATCTAAGGGGCTGCCAGAATGAAGGGAGGTCAACTTATTCTCCAAAGCACCTGAAGGCAGAACAAGAAGACATGGAAGGAAACTAATCAAGGAGAGAACCAATCTAGAACTAAGGAGGAATTTCCTGACAATTAGAACAATTAATCAGTGGAACGACTTGCCTCTCCAGAAGTTGTAGATGGCCCAACACTGGAGGGTGTGAAGGGATTCAAGATTGATGACATGCTTGACCCCTCCCTCAGGCTCAGCCTGGTCATCTCCTAAGATTCCTGGTTTCTTAATCATGCAATTATTTCAATGTCAGCTAACTCTCCACTCAAGGACTTCAAAATCTAAATTTCTCCAGGGAACATATTGGCTTGGTTAACAGTCACAGTTACTCCTTAGTGTGTGTTTGTGTGCATGTGTCTAAAGGTGAGGATGGTCTCTGTGTAGCCTTTCCAACTTTAGGATTTAATGATTCCATATTTTATATAGAAGATAATAGATAACAGAATAACAGAGTTGGAAGGGACCTTGTAGGTCATCTAGTCCAACTCCCACACACACACACAAGCAGGAGACCCTACATCACTTCTGACAGATGGCAGTCCCGTCTCTTCTTGAAAGCTTCCAGTGATGAAGCTTCCACAACTTCTGAAGGCAACCTCTTCCATTGGTTGATCAAACTTCGATGTTAAGCATTGCAGAAAGTAACCTTCATAACAAACTGATATTGTCAACTTGCAAAGCTTTCAAGTTGCCATGAGCAGGAGGGAGGGAGAACTGATAGAGCTGATTGATTTCCCTAACTGAAGCTACATTCCATATATGCTTTCTTACCGCAATCAGTAGGGAGGGTGTTGGATTTCACAGCCAGCCAAAGTGGTTAATTGGAGAATGTGATTTATGACATGGCCAGGAAGGAGGGGAGAGACAGGGTCATAGGGGAACATAAATTTACGTGGGATTAGTTCTAACTGAATCTGAATATTGCCAAAATGGTGCTCCTAATAAATGATTGTATTTCTTTTGAAGTTTGGCTCGTGGCTCATGAATTAATTAGGGCATCTTTCAGAAATTTCACAGATATCATGTCTGAAATTGATCTGATGACTTTTATTAAAGCAGTTTATTGTTTATTTATTTTTTTTACTTTCAAACTTTGACTTATATTTCATATTTATCTCCAAGTCTTCTGTTAATACTGTATTTTTATTATCTGTCATCAAATAATTCACAAAGCTAAAGAAAACTAAATATTTTTAAAAGCGACTATATCAAGTTTGATTTATCTGTTCAATTGATTAGTTTTATGAGAAAATCACGATTCTTGTAAATTCTCCATTTTTGTCTTAGCAGTATTTTACACTTGTTTCAATTTATTTTTTTATTTTTTTTGGTTTTAAAAAACAAACTTGATTAGATTTTAAAAAAATAAAGTTGTATAAAACATTTACAACCTTAAAATACAATCAACAGTATCAACAAACAACAAACAAAGTATATATAATGTATATAAGTACACATATATACAAAAACTTATTTTCCTTTTTTTCCTTAATGACGGTGTATTGTTTATTTTTAAGGTAATTTTTTAAAATATTGTAATTTTGTTCAGAAAGAATGGACCTGAGTCAATTATGCATTTTATAGTTAAAAAGGTGAAATAAAAGGCTTTTTATTTATTGTGTTCTAATATGTTGATATTTGCAGGAGAGCATCCCCAGAATACTGGAAAAGGCTCTCCTTCCTTTTTGCTGTCCAGGAGATCAACAAGGATTCCAATCTCTTGCCCAATGTCACCCTGGGTTACAATATTTATGAACAATATTTCAGTGCACAACTGACTTCGGATGCTTTGGTGGACCTACTTTCAGATGGGGAAGCTAATGTTCCCAACTACAGCTGTGGAAGGCAGAGAAATGTAGTGGCTCTTCTAGAAGGGGCTGAAATAGATATTTCTACCCAAATTTCAACCTTATCAGGGATCTACAAAGTTCCACAGGTGTGTGTGTTCACTCTATTAAAGTCCTCTATTAAAAGTGAACAAAAGAGTGATATTGTCATGCCCTCGTCAGAGTCTGAATCTGAGACGGAGGACAAACAGCTGACAGAGAGTGGGAGAGTAGCTCTGTTGGCTGTAGAGGAAACTGGGGAAGGGCAATGTCAGGCTGGTCACAGTAGGGAAGAGGTAGAACAATGGAGAGGGGGTTCAGATGAAGACCAAGGCCCAACCCATCCTCACCCTAGGGCACGCAGGGAAGAACACAGAAGAGAGCCACATGGGTTGTGTGGCTTAAGAGGAAGGAAAGGGCCCTGATTCCCTTCACAGGGCACACCTGGGGATGGAGTTTAAAGGAGAGGCAGTTGGGAGGGGCGTTGGGAACAAACACTGAATTCATCTAATGTTGAGAGTGGGGCCTGCATTCCTGGCATTCCTCCTGACTGTTTGAATTATAGTCATGCTTCTGTGTGCTTATCTTGTCTTGCTGGAATTACTGCCATGAATTCTTCATTTCTGGAACTCATTATCTTACCTTGCTGGAGTGATTGATTTGCAGTCATTCTGCTTACAGCATTTGGACTGGAGCACCTGCAGAAAGAAGCTGCTGCAGGTTTGTGGGAGAGCATTTCTCCAGGCCAGAGAGTAAATGGGAGGTTGGGGGCAAAGTTGGTGCCAATACCAGTTCTCTGGCTGTGTTGCCTTTGTGCCATGCCCCAGATCATCACAGATATTACATACTGTACATAGTAGGCATTAAGGATGACAGCTTAACACACAAATGGAGGGAAGGATTAGAAGATTATTCCCTCCCACCATGGACACAGTCCAAGAGTTTCTTTCCTATTCTCCAAAGCACCTCCAGGCAGGACAAGAAGCAACAGCTGGAAACTAATCAAGGAGATGACCAACCTAGAAATAAGGAGAGATTTCCTTACAGTAAAAACGATTTAATCACTGAAATGGCTTGCCATCAGAGATTGTAGATCCTCCATCACTGGAGGTTTTGAAGAAGACATTGGATATAACCACATGTCCAAAATGGTACAAGGTCTCCAGCTTGAGCAGGGGGTTGGACTATAAAATCTCCAAGGTTTCTTCCAATTCTGTGATTCTGTTAGTTCGAAAGATTCTCCACCAAAGAAGCTAAAGGCAATGAAATCATTTCATAAACATTTGCTAGGAATCAAATTGTTGTTTCATTCAAGCCAGAATTCTTTTCTTTAATTTTGGATGTGATGGACTTTATTTATTTATTTATTTATTTATTTATTTATTTATTTATTGGTTCGATTTATATGCCGTCCTTCTCCAGAGACTCAGGGCAGCTTACAATGCGTTAAGCAATAGCCTTCATACTTTTGTATATACCTGCTTAGTAGGGCTTTCGGGGGGCGGGGCGCAAGCAGTGTTCTTTTTTAGACAAAGTCAGCTTATTGCCCCCACAATCCGGGTCCTCATTTTACCTACCTCGGAAGGATGGAAGGCTGAGTCAACCTTGAGCCTGATGAGATTTGAACTCGCAGTAATTGCAGGCAGCTGGTAGCTAAGTGCTACTTAACAGCACTTTAGTCCGCTGCACTACCAAGGCTCTTGAACTTTAATTTTTAAAATTTTTAAAAATAATCTTTGACATTAAATTTAATGACACCTTTCGTTGCTTTTCAGATCAGCTACAGTTTTGTTTCCCAGACTTCAAGTGATAAAACTCACTCTCCTTTCTTCTACCCGATGCTCCCCGCTGAAGGACTCCAGTACCCAGGAATGGTCAAGCTGCTCCTTCATTTCAGGTGGACCTTGGTTGGCCTGATGGCGCCAGATACTGACCAGGGAGAGAGGTTCAGGAGAATATTAACTTCTATGTTGCTAAGGAATGGCATTTGTCCAGTTTTATCACAAACCTTTTCCAAAACAATCTATCAGGTGTTCATAAATGTTGGTCCATACCTAAAATGGAGACAGGTGAATGTCTTTCTTTATGGGGCTGAGGATTATTCATTCAATATAGGGCTAAAGATCATACAACTAGTATTTGAAACTTTGAAGAAGTCGGTTAGAGGAAAAGTCCTGATCACAACAATCCGCTGGGATTTTACCATTTTCTTGGCACAGGATGACTTTCCCGTTCAATTCCTTCATAGCATTTTTTCCTTTCTGATGAAGAGGAACCACATGGCAAAATGCAGTGGTTTTATGAAGTTTTACCCCACCATGCATTACCTTGCACAGACATCTTTTATATGCTCCTACATCACAGATGCCTTTTCTGTGAAAGTTTGGAAACGGTGCAGAGAGAGGGAAGAATTGGAGGCGGTGTCCTTGCAGGAAATGGATCAGATCCTGTCTCTGGATAATTATTTCATTTACAACACTGTCTGGGCTGTAGCCTGGGCCTTACATGCAACCTATTTATCCAGATCTAAGAGGGCGAGGATCAAAAGTGGGAAGAACTCAGAGTCTGAAAGACTGAAGGCTTGGCAGGTATTTCTTTTCTATGGCACATCGCTTTTCTGCAGATAGGAATCAGTTTTACACATGGAAGAACTATATATATTCATATATTGTTCTTATATACTGTATATATTCTTAACCTGAAAATAAAATAAAATAAAATAAAATTCAAAGACAAACATTAAAATGGATTCCAACTTTCCAGCTCATCTCTCGTTTGAATCCCTTTCTCTTGTCTCCTTTCTTTATCAATAGATTCTCCAATAAAAGAGAATATTTGTAGCTCAGGGTTGAAATGAGATGTCAGACCTGCCTCGGGTTGAGCCTCTAAGTAAGAACAATCCTTAATTCCATTTATCAAGAAAGTTAGAAGTGGTCGATAGTATTAAGTATCTGGGGGTGCAGATAACCAATAATCTGAATTGGTCTCTACACATGTCATCCTTATGAAGCGTGCAAACCAGCATTTCCATTTCCTGTGTTGTATGAGGAGAGCAAAACTTTCTCCTTCTCTCCTGGCCACTTTTTAGAGAAACACAATTGAGAATATTTTAACAAAGTGCATCACTGTTTGGTTTGGTGGTAGCAGTGCCTCAGATAGAAAGTCCATTTAGAGAGTGGTGAGGACAGTGGAGAAGATTATAGGAAGCTCGCTTTCCATTATTCAGGATGCTGCTTATAAGTGCTATGTGCTTAGAGCTCAAAGCATTGTTAGAGACCCCAAATACCCACTTTATGGTCTGTTTCTGTTGCCCCCCTCTGGGAGGAGGTTCCAAAGTATTTCGAGCAGGACTACTAGATTCTCTAATACCTTTATTCCCTATGCTATCCATCTGATAAACTTGCTAGATTCATTTTTCTTGCCATATACATGTATACATCTGAAATAGACAGATTTATGTTCCTTACAGCCATCTGGTCATTAGCACTCTTTCTGAGATCTTCTGCCTTAATGTATTTTTGGGTTTAAAGTGTGTACATATATTCTGTTGGTTGAAAATCCTCCTGAGCTTTTCAGATATTCCTGCAATGTATGGACATATAGTTCCTTTTTTACTTTGTTTCACTTGTAAAATTAATCTGATTATCTTCATTTTGCATATAGACAGCGAGATCTTCTGTCCATCCCCAGCACAAGTGAGGGGGGTCTCATCATAGAATGTTGGGAATCCATTCTAACAACATCCATTCTCTCTTCTATGCCAGCTTCATTCCTTCCTTGAAAGTTCTCAGTTTTACAATAATTCTATAGAAGGAGTTTATTTGAATGAAAATGGAGACCTGGCATCAGACTTGGACCTTATGAACTGGGTGATTTTCTCCAAAACCTCAGTTAAGAAAGTGAAGTTTGGAAGTCTAGAAAGACAAGGATCGAAGGGTCTCACATTTATGATCAATCCAAATTTGTCTTCTGAGATGGAGGGGTTGAAGGTGGGAATATGTTTATTTCATGATCGCTGAAGCTTTTACCAACTAGGTTGCATTTCTTGGGCAGGAACTGGTTTTCAATGTCATCAATTTGTCCTGTGTTTGTCTAGCTTTCCATAAGAAATATACCCTGATGTATTTATTATAATTAGAACATAGAATAATAGAGTTGAAAAGGACCTCAGAGGTTTTCTAGTCCAAACCACTGCTCAAGCAGGAAACCCCATACCATTTAGGTGGTCCAGTCTCTTTTTGAAAGCCTTCAGCGATGGAGCACTCACAACTTCTGGAGGCAATCCAGTCCACTGGTTTACTATCCTCACTGTTAGGAAGTTTCTCCTTAATTCCAGGTTGCTTCTCTTCTTGGTTAGTTTCCAACCATTGTTTCTCATTTTGCCTTTTAGTACTTTGGAAAATAGTTTGACTCTTCATCTTTATAGGAGATATTAGAACAGTGCTATCATGTCTCCCCTAGTCCTTCTTTTCATTAGACTAGATGTACCCAATTTCTGTAGCCATTCTTCATGTTTATTTATTAGTCCCACCAAATTATTCCCACTAAATTATTTATTAGTATTTGTTTTTAGTTTTTTTATTTATTATTTGTTAGTCCTGTCAAATGTAGTTAGATTTGATTCATGGGCAACAGGATTAATTTTGCCAAAGCAAAATATCCATTCTATTTTTCCTTGAGTAATTACCGTGTTTCCCCGAAAATAACACTGTGTCTTATATTTTTTTGAATCCTGAAATAAGTACTTGGCCTTATTGCCATGCACTCAAAAGCCCGATTGGACTTATTATCAGGGGATGACTTATTTTGGGGGAAACAGGGCAGTGGTGGGTTCCTCCCAGTTCAGCCCGGTTCGGCCGAGCCGGTAGCGGTGATGATATGACATCACCGAACCGGTTCTCTTTGTTTGGGAGCTGCCCACCACCCCGTTATTCTTACCTTTTATTTGGCACTCCCCCCAATCTATTCGCTGCCTCCCGAGACCCAGCTGATCGGCTAGAAGGAAAAAAACAGTTTAAACTTTTGCCACGGGGCTTCAAAGGGCCGCCCTACAGCTGATCAGTGTTAAAAGGCAGTGTGGTGGTAGACCGGTACCTCCAAAAATAAATGAGTAGACCAGTGCCTGGTAGACCGGTGCCTCCAAAAACAAATGAGTAGACCGGTGCCTCCAAAAATAAATGAGTAGACCAGTGTCTGGTAGACCGGTGCCTCCAAAAACAAATTTAGGATTTAAGATTTATTAGATTTCTATACCGCCCTTCTCCTGAAGGACTCAGGGCGGTGTACAGCCATATTAAAACACATATAGATATACAAAATTTAAAACAATTTAAAATTGAATATATAAAAATTTGGCCCGTAGATTAAACACACATACACCCATTCTAAAATTCGTATTAGGCCAGGCCGGCTTGTTGGAACAAGAGGGTCTTCAAGGTGCAGCGAAAGGTATGCAGGTCAGGGATGAGACAAATCTCAAGAGGCAGCTCATTCCAAAGGGCTGGTGCCCCCACAGAGAAGGCTCTCCCTCTGGGTGTCACCAGTCAGCATTGTCTGGCCGACGGCACCCTGAAGAGCCCCTCTCTGTGGGAGCATATTGGCCGGTGGGAGGCTGTTGCTGGCAGCAGGCAGTCTTGTATATACCCCAGTCCTAAGCCATGGAGCACTTTAAAGATGGTGACCAACACCTTGAATTGCACTCGGAAGACCACCGGGAGCCAGTGCAGCTCGCGCAGGAGGGGTGTTACGTGGGTGCGCCAAGTCACCCCCATAACCACCCACGCAGCCACATTCTGGACCAGTTGGAGCCTCCGAGCACTCTTCAAGGGAAGCCCCATGTAGAGTGTTACAGTAGTAAATGAGTAGACCGGTGCCTCCAAAAACAAATTAGTAGACCAATGCCTCCAAAAACAAATGGGTAGACCGGTATAGCTCTGCAAGCAGTTAAAAGCCTGGTAGACCAGTACCTCTGCTAAATCCTAAAGAATTGTCATATGACCATCAAACCATGCCCACAAAATAAGCCACGCCCACAGAACCGGTAGCAAAAAAATTTAGAACCCACCCCTGAAACAGAGTAAGTGTATATAAATGTAGAGTCTGAATCTAAAACTTTCAGTGTGTAAAAAATGAGGATAACTTGGAAGCAACATCCACCTGAATCTGTTGGATGAGCTCCTGTGTTTTTATAGCGTTCAAACTAAGTAAAACTCAGTCTTGAATTTCAGATCGCTAAGTCCTTCTTCCACGTTTGTCTCCTTTCATGAAATAAATTTATTTCTCCATGTTTTTCTCCCTTTCCTCAGCCCCTACCTCCTTCCAGATGTGTAGTAAACTGTCATCCTGGATTTGTGAAAGTGGCCCGGGAAGGAGAACCCATCTGCTGTTATGATTGTCTTCCTTGTGCAGAAGGAACCATCTCCACCCAGGAAGGTGGGTAAGACTTCAGGAAGAAAAGATATTTTTTGTTCTTATTTTCCTCCCCCAAAACTAAGGTTCATCTTATACTCCAGAGCATCTTATACTCTGAAAAACATGGTAACCTTATGGAGTTTATCAAACTGTCTTCTGGTTTCAGATTCTGGGCTCCCTTCCTGGGCTCTTCTCACATCTTCTCAGCACTATTTGGTCTTCTAAAGGTTTAGTAACTGAGATGGTGATTTTGCTTCCTTCCTATCCTTTATCTTTATCATCCAATCTATATAATAGTCTTATCACTGAATTGACAGTGTTGGTTTCCTTGTGAAAGTGGATTTATTCCCTACCTTTATGACATAAAATTGAGATTGAGTTGTTTTCCCTGGAAAGACATCTTTTGATTTGTTGCTTGGGTCTAAAATTCTCCTTCCTTGCTCATGGTGGTGGTGGCACAGTGGTTAGAATTCAATATTATAGGCTGACTCTGCCCACATCCAGGAATTTGATCTGTAAAATGAGGACCCAGATTGTTGGGGCTGACCTACCACACTCAACGTGTAGTCCTCAATGGAACTGCATCTACATGGAGGGAAGTATGCAGTGGAGTACCCCAGGACTCTGTTTTAGGCCCAGTGCTCTTCAACATCTTCATCAATGACTTGGATGAGGTGATAGATGGGGAACTCATCAAATTTGCAGATGACACCAAGCTGGCAGGAATAGCCAACACTCCAGAAGATAGGCTCAAGATACAGAAGGATCTTGACAGCTTTGAACATTGAGCATTATCTAACAAAATGAAATTCAATGGTGAAAAAAATAAGGTTCTACATTTAGGCAAGAAAAACAAAATGCACAGGTACAGTATATGTGGTACCTTGCTCAATAGGAGTAACTGTGAGAGGGATCTTGGAGTCCTAGTGGACAACCATTTAGATATGAGCCAACAGTGTGCAGCAGCTGCCAAAAAAGCCAGCACAGTTCTGGGCTGCATAAACAGAGGGATAGAATCAAGATCATGTGAAGTGTTAATACCATTTTATAAGGCCTTGGTAAGGCCACACTTGGAATATTGCATTCGGTTTTGGTCGCCACGATGTAAAAAGGATGTTGAGACTCTAGAAAGAGTGCAGAGAAGAGCAACAAAGATGATTAGGGGACTGGAGGCTAAAACATATGAAGAATGGTTGCAGGAACTGTGTATGTCTAGTTTAATGAAGAGAAGGACTAGGGGAGACATAATAGGAGTGTTCCAATATCTCAGGGATTGCCACAAAAAAGAGGGAGTCAAACTATTCTTCAAAGCACCTGAGGGTAGAACAAGAAGCAATGGGTGGAAACTAATCAAGGAGAGAAGCAATTTAGAACTAAGGAGAAATTTCCTGACAGAACAATTAATAAGTGGAACAACTTGCCTGAAGAAGTTGTGAATGTCCAACACTGGAAATTTTAAAGAAGATATTGGATAACCACTTGTCTGAAGTGGTGTAGGGTTTCCTGCCTGGGCAGGGGGTTGGACTAGAAGACCTCCAAGGTCCCTTCCAACTCTGTTATTCTATTCTATTCTAATATACTGACATTGTAAACTGCTCAAAGTGCTCTAAAGCAGTGTGAAGTTATATATGTGTGTGTGTGTGTGCTATTGCTATTTCTGAAAACCAAGTTAAATATACTCAGCAGGTGTAAGTTCATTTTCTATGTGAACAATGGGGGACAGTCCCCATTTCTTTCTTATTGATTTCCTTCACATACAATCATTCATGCTATTCCTATTTCCCAATACATTAAAATATGTGATTTATGAGAAATCTTACACTTGCTTTTTACAGATGCAAAAAAATGTACCAAATGTCCAGAAGATCGACATCCAAACATCCTTCGAGATCACTGTATTCCCAAGATTAAAACCTTCCTATCCTATCAAGAGAATCTGGGGATCATCCTGTCTTTATTTGCTTTCTTCCTCTCTTTCCTCACAGCCTTTGTCTTGGGAATCTTCATTAAATTCCAAGACACTCCAATTGTCAAAGCCAACAATCGGGACCTCTCTTACATCCTCCTGGTCTCCCTCCTGTTTTCCTTCTTCACCTCCTTCCTCTTCATTGGCCAGCCAAGAAGAGCCACATGCCTTCTCCGACAGATAACCTTCAGCATCATCTTCTCAGTCGCCATTTCTTCTATCTTGGCCAAAACAATCACAGTGGTGTTGGTTTTCTTGGCCACAAAACCAGGAAATAAAGTTCAGAAATGGCTGGGGAAGAGCTTGACCAATTCTATTGTCCTTTCTTGCTCTGGTATCCAAATAGTCATATGCAGCAGTTGGCTTAGCACTTCTCCTCCATTTCCTGAGTCTGATCTGCACTCTCAGCCTGGAGAAATCATCCAACAATGCAACGAAGGATCCATCACCATGTTTTACTGTGCCCTCAGCTATATGGGCTTTCTCTCTGTCATCTGCTTCATGGTGGCTTTTATGGCCAGGAATCTGCCTGGGGCCTTCAACGAAGCCAAGCTGATCACCTTCAGCATGCTGGTCTTCTGCAGTGTCTGGATATCCTTTGTTCCCACCTACCTGAGCACCAAAGGAAAATACATGGTGGCTGTGCAGGTCTTCTCCATCTTGGCCTCCAATGCTGGGCTGCTGGGCTGCATTTTCATCCCCAAATGCTACATTATTTTCCTAAGACCAGATCTGAATACAAAAGAATATTTAATGTCAAAATAAAATAATCAAATTTTTTTGTAGGTGGTTCCCAAAAAATGACAGTTAATATTTTACCAGAGTTGGACACTTTATTGAGCTTTTTAAAAAATAAAAGCTAAAGAATATTGTTCTGTTTTTTATCAATTTCTCCATTATTTCAACTTTATTATTTCTTCAGATGATGGAAATGTTCTACCAGTTTTAATAAATGTGATTTCCCCTTTTCTCTTTGCTATTGTGTGTAGGAAAGTTCATGAGTGTGTATGGATGCTTTTAGTGAGTGTGTAAAAAATTTTTCCCAACCAAAGATGAGGACACAATTATCTTTAAGCATTTTTCTTTTAATTTTATATCAAAAAGCAGGGACTAATGTGAGCTGGAGTCCCTCCTTATGTTCTTATGTAAATTGGAACAGAGTTCTGATAAGGTATAAAGGCAAGTTATCTGAACTAGTATAAACAACAAGAATTTGATTGGATATAGAATCAATATCTAGTGAGGTTGATGAAATAATTGATAATGTGCTATCATGCCAGCTCTCCTTGACAATATGTGCTTAAACTGCATTTTAAACCAAAATCAATCACATTTTTATCTTTAAAAGTCACAAAACAAACTTTTATTTATTTCATTGCATTTTATTATTTTGTTTTATTTTACCTCATTTTGTTTTATTTTATGATAAGGCAAAGCGCTTAGTAGGCTTTCTGATTCTCAGATGAATTTTTCTCCTCAGCATTTTCAGCAATCACTCAGAAGCTTTTGGGCTCTAAAGTTTATTAAAAAAATTTTTTCAGAAAAACAGCACATAACTGCCATATAAATCTAATGTCAAAAGGCAATTTGTAAATCCATTGTAGTGTAGTGTTATATCAAATTTAATGAGGCAATTAGTATTGCAGAAATGTCTTTACTGTAATTGTATTCTCTATATAGCATTACTTTCGCTCTCTTTCTGTCACTATTTCTTCAAATTGTGTAGTTTTTAAAAATTGCTTTGAAGAATCACAATAGTTTTGTCTTTTGGCATGTCTTCTTGGGGCT
Organism: Arizona elegans; assembly: GCA_022577455.1. Classification (NCBI taxonomy): domain Eukaryota; kingdom Metazoa; phylum Chordata; class Lepidosauria; order Squamata; family Colubridae; genus Arizona; species Arizona elegans. The sequence continues at coordinate 22,110,825 of JAKOOJ010000012.1, forward strand.
TGTAATCTTGAGAAGGGAGTTCTTGAAAGTGTGCAATGAGATGATCTTTACTACAACTTCCTTAAAAAGAAGGAAAAAGAAGTTTTGAGTACCACACAAAAATTGTCAACTCAGGTGATGGCTTCTTGAGGAAATGATGTCTACACCTCTTTAAGACATAGAAGAATAATTCCTTGAAATGGGTAGGCATTAACAGTGGCTGTCGCTTGTGTTCATTTTTTGTTGTGTTGTTGTTGTTGTTCTGTGCCAGCAGTACTCCAGACATCTTTTAACCCAGATATCTGGAATACCTAATTGGTATAAAACACTGGAATCATGTTTCCCAGAAATATACCACCCCATCTCCCACCCAACCACCCCTGATCTTTCACCACTGAGATGATTTAGAGATCTTGTAGGTTCTTAGGAGATCCTAATCAAGGAGCAAGTGGCAGCCACGGTAGGAGTACTTTTACACAGATGCAGGTTGTGCACCAGTTACACCCACTATTAGACTGGGAACTCTTAGTCACTGTCACTCACACTTGGATCACCTCCTGTCTGGACTATTACAAAGCACTTTACATGAACTCTGACTACCCAGATCCTAGTTTTGGGCAATCTGTTTCATGGTAAAAGATCCTAATCTTTTAGATAGATAGATAGATAGATAGATAGATAGATAGATAGATAGATAGATAGATAGATAGATAGATAGATAGATAGAATTCTTTATTGGCCAAGTGTGATTGGACACACAAGGAATTGGACACACACAAGGAATTGGTGCGTATGCTCTCATTATCATTATCAATCCACAACAAGCCTAATAGCATTGCATCAGTGAGCTCTTGCAAACATGTTTTTCTCCAGATGTACCTGTGGTGGTACCAACCCATGTGACAATTTGCATCAGCCTGGAAAGCAAGGGAATAAATGTCTCCCTTCTTATTTGAGAGCCAGGAATAAGTTGTTCAAAGGTAGAATTGACTTCTTCCCAAACCCTGAAAGATGTGGAAACGGTGGCTGGCTCCATCTGCTTTGAAAAAAACTCTGAATGGCCTTGGTCTTCAAGGGAGCTTCAGTTGCCTCCAACTTTCCTTCTGACTGATTGAGAAGAGGGTTGCAAGGCCATAGAAAGGATGAACCTGCAGTATCTGTTCCTGATGCTAATTCTGCCCCACACAGCCTGTGGGGTGCAGAGGGTCAAGTGTCCTTTGACTTTTGAACAGTATGGAATGGAGCCATTGAATCACTACAGGCCAGGAGATTATCTCATTGGGGGAATACTCTCTCTAAGAAAAACTCAGCTCCGACTGTACAGTTTTGATATCTCTCCCTCAAACATATATCTTGTGTAAGTTTCCTACAGTTGTTGGTTCAATTCTCTGCCTGTCTTAGATAGCAGAATGTACTGCTGATTTTAGGGAAATATATTGGGAACATACATATTTCTACGAATGCAGAATGCAGCACAGAGGAAGAAGATGGATTAAAACCTGAGGGATCGTGAGATCATTCTGCTCTTAATCTGGTTAGGATCCTCCCTCCAGGAATCCATCAGAGTCGCCAGTGTTAGACTAAGAAAAAAACATGTTTTGTAGAATGTTTGAAAAAACAACAGTTAGTGTAGCAATGAGAAGGAACTGCCAAGTCCCCATTGGCCATTCAGTGAATGGAGCTGATTTTTGCTCTAATAGAGCAAAAGGTAGAACTGGATCCAACAGGAATAAACGTAAAGAAGCAGATTTCTGCAAAACATTCAGATAAGCCTAGCTGGTGCTTTGAGGATATTGCCCACCATTTCTTCCCACAGGTGAGTCTGTCTTGGGCAAATATGATTAGGGAAGATCAGATGGTTTTGCCCTAAGTAAGAGAACTGAGGCAGTAAAACAATCTCTCAGAAAATGAAGGAGGAGGTCTGGTGAAGGTGGACTCCCCACTTAGTAGTTGCAGAAAGACTGTTGAAAGCAGGGGTCGGTTCTAACTGGCTTTACTACCGGTTCTCTTCATGTGCGTGCTTCGCGTGCGATCGCTGCGCACATGCTCGGTTCGCTCGCAGGACACCAAATTTGCGCTTCGCGCAAGCGCGTTGCGAATCTGCCCAGCTAAGGTGCGGCAATCCACTCTGCCGCACCTCTCAGCTGCGCGAAAAAACCGACATATAAGGTCGGCATAACGCCAGGGCGGGCAGGAGGGCCCAGCTCCCAAAGACAGAGAACCGGTTCGGTGATGTCATATCGTCATCGCTACCGGCTCTCGCAAACCGGGCTGAACCGGGAGGAACCCACCACTGTTTGAAAGACTGGAGACTAAAACATATGAAGAATGGTTACAGGAACTAGGCACGGCTAGTCTAGTGAAGAGAAGGACCAGGGGAGACATGATAGCAGTCTTCCAATATTTGAGGGGCTGCCACAGAGAGGAGGGGGTCAAGCTATTTTCCAAAGCACCTGAAGGCCAGACAAGGAATAACAGATGGAAACTGATCAAGGAGAGATTCAATCTAGAAATAAGGAGGAACTTTCTGACAGTGAGAACAATCAACCAATAGAACAGAAGTTGCCTTCAGAAGTTGTGGGAGCTTCATCACTTGAGACTTTCAAGAAAAGATTGGACTGCCATTTGTCAGAAATGGTGTAGGGTCTCCTGCCTGAGTGGGGAGTTGGACTAAATGACCTACTAGGTCCCTTCCAGTTCTGTTAATCTGAAGGTTTTATCGCAAGAATTAGGGGTAAAGTAACAGAATAGCAGAGTTGGAAGACCTTGGAGGTCTTCTTATACAACCCCCTGCTCAACCGGGAGACCATATACAATTTTAGACAAATAGTTGTCTAGTCCTTTCTTAAAAACCTCCAGTGTTGGAGCACCCACATCTTCTGAAGGCAAGTGGTTCCACTGGTTGATTGTTCTCACTGTTGGGAAGTTTCTCCTTAGTTTAGTCTCCTTAGTTTAGTCTTGTTAGTTTAGTTTAGTCTCCTTTGTGTAGTCTCCTAAGTATTTCAGCTTTCTTTTATTACGGAGTTCCTTACTGAGTCTTATGAACATTGTGATCCTGTCTTCCCAGTCCTTTGACAGCCTGAATTGAGGTGCCATTTAGTTTCAGACAACCTCTTTCCTATCACTTGATATTGATTACTAACATCTCACCTGTTATTTTCCCAGACTCCCCATAAATCTCCTAGATGGATTAGGGGCAGGGAAACATAGGACCAAGTCTATTCATCAGCCTGGAAGCTCAGTGGGTGACTTTGGGACAATCACCAATTCTTCACCCAACCTACCTATCAAGTTGTTTTTAGGAGATACTGCTACATATGCCATTCTGGGTTTCTGGAGACAAGGTAGTATGGTAGTTAAGGTGTTGGGCTGGCAACAGGGATGAAAGACCAAAGTTCTACCCTTAACTGTGGACTGAATTACTTTGAGCCAGACTTTCTCTTTTAGCCCAACCTACCTGGCGGGTTTATTTTGCAGGAGAGAAGCCACAGTACGTGTGAACCTCCTATCCTTCTTATTTGCCCTGCGAGGTGTTAACCAGGATCCTCAGATCTTGTCCAATGTCACCCTAGGCTACAACCTTCATGAGAATTATTTTGACACAAGAATAACCACAGATTCTTTGTTCAACCTTCTCTCAGCTGGACAAGCAAACATCCCAAATTACAAATGTGAAAGAAGTCAGAATCATCTTCTGGCTGTCCTTGAAGGAACTGACTCTGATATCTCCATCCAGGTTTCAACCATGTTGAGCATCTACAAAATCCCACAGGTATTGTTGGGGGGGGGGAGGAATTTACAAACTAATTGAGGTCCTCGTATAGGCATCTCCTTATACTCCTGCATCACCAAGGATTCAGGGTCCTCCTCCAAACCCCTTTCAGCTGATCAATGTCCCACTGAGCCATAATAGCCCAGTGCTTAAAATCCATTACTTCATACTATTTCTGCTGGCTGCCTGCAATTTGGCAGTTCAAATCTCACCAGGCTCAAGGTTGACTCAGCCTTCCATCCTTCCAAGGTGGGTAAAATGAGGACCCAAATTGTTGGGGGCAATATACTGATTTTGTAAACAGCTTAGAGAGGGCTGTAAAGCAGTATATAAATCTAAGTGCTATTGCTACTGAAAATATCATATCCAGAATCTTACACAGTACTCTGGACGCAGCCAGACCTAGATATACATGTTCCAAGAATGGGCCACCACTATACCTTCCCTTCAGCACCCTTGAGGTAAGACTTTGAGTCTTGCTAGAGTAAAAACTAATAAAGAGCCACACTGAAGTGGGCGAGCCAAGAAAGATGAGATTGTATAAACATTTTCCATTACAGAGGCAAAATAAGATTCTGCAATTTTTTTAACATTTATTTTTCCTTTATCACCAAAGCTAAAATACAAAACAGGAAAACATAAAAAAGACTAACAAACATCCAACACTAACAATGAAAAAAGGAACTTGTGGACAAAAGAAAAAAATAACATTAAACAAAAAAAAAAATCCATCATGGCTGAATGCTGAGAGATACATCAAAAAAACTAATATGTACTCCTGTCCTTATCTAACAGGTCTACAGAAAATTATAAACTTTCTCATCTATATTTAACTAAAATTCTATATTAGATAATATAGAGAACCGGTAGCAAAAATCCCTGAGCCCCCCATGCCCAGCTGAGCCGCACAATCATCAGAGGCTTTTTTTTTTTTACTTTTAAAAGCATATTTTCTACAACCTCTTCGGCCAAAAAAATGCTTTTAAAAGTATAAACAAAAGCGTCTGATGATCACACGTCTCAGCTGGGATTGTCAAAGGCTTTTAAAAGCATTTTTTCTACAACCTCTTCAGAGCGAAGAGGTTGTAAAAAATGCTTTCAAAAGGCTCTGATGATCCCAGCTGAGTTGCCTGATCAGCAGAGGCTTTTTTTCTTTTAAATGCCTCTGATGATCCAAGCTGAGTTGCTTGATCAGCAGAGGCTTTTTTTCTTTTAAATGCCTCTGACGATCCAAGCTGAGTTGCTTGATCGTCAGAGGCATTTAAAAGAAAAAAAGCCTCTGCTGATCAGGCAATTCAGCCGGGATCGTCAGAGCCTTTTGAAAGCATTTTTTTTACAACCTCTTTGCTGAAGAAAAAATGGTTTTAAAAGTTTTTTTAAAAATGGCCACGCCCACCCAATCACATTACCCATCCACCCACCAAGCCATGCCCATAGAACCGGTAGTAACAAATTTTAGATTTCACCACTGCTCTGCAGCCTAAAATTCCATTGGTTCTTTTGACAGCTGTAACACACTGATGGTTCATGCATAATTTGTGATCTATTTGTCCACACCCAAAAGTACGAATGAAATATGGAAGAAGCTTTATGATTTTTCACCTACAGTAGTTGGAAGGGGATGTGGAGCATCATTAGGATGAGAAGGACACTCCCAAGCAAGGGAAGAAGCATTCCCCACAAAAAGAAAGAAACTCTGTCCTTACCCCATGGTCTTCCTAGCAATGGAAGAATCTTTCCTCCTTCACAAAGATCATTCTTTTTTCCACCTAACAATCTGAGTAACCCGTATGTCAAATAATGTGAATCAACTTTCCCTTTCTTTGTCAGGTGACTTATGCTTTTGTTTCTCCAGTTCTGAGCGATAAAAACCAGTTCCCCTTTTTCTACCGGACAGTTCCTGAAGAAGGAACACACTATTGGGGTATTGTCAAATTGCTCCAGCATTTCAAGTGGACATTAACTGGACTAATTGCTGCTGACACAGAGAATGGAGACAGATTCATAAAGTCCTTCTCAGCTCAACTGGTCAGGGTTGGAGTTTGTGTGATTTTCTCAAAAAGATTCTCAAGACTGAATAAGTACAGTGTGGTCCAGAACCATCCCATTCTGTTTCACAAGTGGAGACAAGTCAATGTATTGATTCATTACACTGAAACTTATGACTTCTATGATGGACTGCTGATGATTCAACAGTTGACTGTTGGCTTGATAGAACCCATAGTTGGTAAAATATGGATCACAACAGCTTTGTGGGATTTGACCCATGACTTGACTTTTACTGAACTTCTACTTTTCCAACACATCCATGGTATTTTTTCCTTCATGATCCAGACCAAGCAGAGGACAACATATGACATATCCTTTCATGATTCTTGTGAAAGGTTTGCAGATTATGCATTCCATTGCTCCTACACAAAGCACCCTCTGTCTGTGAAAGCTTACAAAAAATGCACAGAGAAAGAAGTGGAGAGCCTCCCACAAGAAGAGATAGAAAAGATCTACTCCTTGGATAGCAACCGCATTTACAATGCCATCTGGACTGTGGCACTGGCGTTCAATACAGCCTATTCTTCTCTCTCAAAGAGGATGATCAAGGACGGTGGAGACGGGCAGGAAGTTCGAAGTCTGCAACCATGGCAGGTATTTCCCTTCTCAGCACAGAGACCTCCACTGAACAAAGACTCTAATAGGCAATTCTATAGCTGTGATCTCAAGAATCTAATCAACTTTAATCTTCTGGTCCATACTAATCACTGAGCTGAATAAGAACATGCTCCCCAACCTTTGCTACCAGTTCGCAAATGTGAGCATGTGCCACCTCTGTGTATGTGCAGGACCATCTCATCAAAAACAGGATGTGATGACGTCCAGGTGGGTGGGCAGAGCCTCCCACAGCCACTGCTACCAGTTTGCCCGAACTGGATAGAACTGACGGAATACCACCACTGTTCCCAGCCCACCTCAAATTGGACTGAAAGAAAAAAGAAAGTCATTAAAGAGAGTAAAATTGAAGGCACTACATTTAGGGAGAAAAATAAATCGAGCATACGTACAAGAGGAGATTCGTGGCTTAGAAACACCATATCTGAAAAAAGTTTGGATGTTCCCATTTACAACAAGCCCCAACATGAGTCAGCAGCATAAGAGAGCCACTTAAAAGGGCTAGAACAGTTCTGAGCCATCTGAGAAAAAACATGATATCAAAGCGAATTCATCCCCCTCCACTCAGCCCAGAGTATTGTGAGACATGCCCAGAGTATTGTGCACAATCATGGGCACCATATTTCTAGAGGATTTTGACAGCTTAGAGAGGATGTGGTGATGGCCACTATTTTAGAGGCTTTTTGGCAGGGGTGAAATGCTACCAGTTCACTCCGGTTTCAGCGAACTGGTAGTGATAAAAACTACCGGTTCGGGCAAACCGGTAGTAAAAAAAAGCTACCAATTTGGGTGAACCAGTAATTTTAAAAAAAACCTGGTAGCTAGCTACCGATTCGGTTGAACTGGCAGTTTTAAAAGCTACCGGTTTAGGCAAACCGGTAGTTTAAAAAAGCTACTGGTTCCTCCGAACCGGTATTTCCGACGATCAGCTGTGCCGCAGGGTTTAGCTTAGCTAGAAAGCAGGAAATCCTGCTTTCTAGCAAAGCTAAATCCTGCAGCACAGCTGACCCCCCCCCCGTTCTACTTACCTTCCCAAGCCTCCTTTTGTGTTCTGTCCCCGTACACACACACACACACAAACACACACACACACACACAGCCAGCCGAGGGTTAAGGAAACACTTTGGCACACACCCAGGTCCTTATCTCCAACTTTGGCAGCGATTTACACACCGTCTGCCAAGTGCGTTTATTTCCACAGAAAACAGACAGATAACATACTCACCGTCCAAACGTCCAACAACAATAAATATTTCTCTCAGCAGTTCCGGACGAGGCTTTAGTGACTATCCAAGGTTTACTTTGTTCATCACAAAGATCACTGGCCACCACCCTCTATTATATAGTCTCTGGGGTGTGGTCCAGTGACTCAGTTCTAATCCCTAGCATGCCTCCTGAGCTGCTGCAATCGTTTATCATGCCTTCAGAGGCGTGTGTCCAGGAATGATGTCTCTCCCTCGCTCTCATCCGAGCCACCTGTCTCCCTGCTAATCTCCTTTCCCTCGGCCAGCACCTGAGACAGTGCCAGAGGGGAGGGGCTTGGAGAGGGAGGCCTGGCTGACTCCTCTTCCTCATGCTCGGAGCTTTCTTCCTCCGATGGGACAGGCTCAGAGGGCGGGGCCACAACATTTTGGTGCATACTATGCATGCGTGCATGCAGCACATGTTTGGCGTGCACTGCGCATGTGCATGCAGTGCGCATTCGATGCACAGCGTGCATGCGCGGCCAGCAAACCAGTTCAGATTTCACCACTGCTTTATGGTGTGTAAATTCATAAGGGAAACATCTATCAGGGGTTATCTGTCTTAAAGACCTGAGGTCATCTCTCAGTTGGAGGCACCGTATCTCCAAATACAAATCCAGGAGAACAGCAATTGTGGGAGAAGATTTCTCCATCTTCTATTCAGCTTGCTTGCTTGTTGATTTGTTGGTTTGTTACGGCAATTCACAAGTCTGCCCATGGGACAGTTTTAACTTAAACTGTGGCTACATTGAAGCAGAATACAATTCTTCGGCCAGAATTTTCCTCAGAACTCCCTTGAGTTAACATGTGATCTAGAAAAGTAGGCCACACCCCCAGAGAAAATGTAGATTCAATTCAGACTAGAGCTGGAAGGGACCTTGGAGGTCTTCTAGTCCAACCTCCCACTCAAGCAGGAGACCCTATACCATTTCAGACAGGTGGCTGTCCAGTCTCTTCTAGAAAAGCCTCCAGGAATGAAGTATTCACAACTTCTGGAGGCAACTTCTGTCCCGCTGAATAATTGTTGTAAGTCTTAGGAAATTTCTCCTTAATTCCAGGTTGCTTCTCTCCTTGATTTGTTTCCACCTAGTGTATCTTGTCCTTGTGGGGATGGGGTTATCTCAGGGGTCAGCAAACCGCACTGAGTAAACAACAACAGCACAAAGTCCTAATCTCATCAGAAATGTAAAGACAGGATGTCTGGCAGAGACCCTATCTCAGATATGCAAGGCATGGGGACCCGGCAGGTAGACATTGTTTGTTACAGGAAGAACATGAGGGAAACATGAGGGGTTCATATGGAATTCATGAGCTTTCTTTAGCCAATCAGTACGAGTAAACGTTGATTAATGTTTTGCCATGGCAGTTGTAAAATGACAATAAAAGGGGGCCTTTTGAACGGGGTGAGGTGTGCCTTCCACAAGGTACCTTCCCACCGAGGGGCCTTCCCGTGAACCATCTTCCTGCCTACGCATCTTTCTTCATCAAAACAACATGTCCTGCCCTCTGGTGCTTTAGAAAATAAATTGACCCCATCTTCTTTTGTGGCAGCCCCTAAAATAGTGGAATACTGCTATCAGAAATAAATAAAATTATTTGCAGAAATAAAATGTCAAGTTTGTTTTTGCTATTTATTTCAACCTTCTCTTTATTTTGCCTGACCAGTTTCACCCTTTCTTGCAAAAGTCCCCATTCTACAACATCTCTATGAGTGGAGTGTATTTAGAGAAGAATGGAGAGCTGGCAGTCAATTTCGACACTGTGAACTGGGTGAAGTTTCCCAATAAGTCTGTTGTTTGTGTGAAATTTGGGAGTCTACAAAGACACGAATCCTCAGGACTCAAGTTCACTATCAGTGTGGATGACATTGTATGGCCAAATTGGCTTAACCGGGTATGGAGAAATTATTTCAATGCATTGATTGTATCTGAAGGGCATAACGTTTTGTAGTCCAATTTCTGTGGATCAGTTTTAGCGTTGCTAGTTTGCAATGGGAGGAACTGTCCCGAGCAATGTTCAGATAAGTGACAAAGGATGAATTATATGGAGTAGATTAATGGTTCTCAACCTGTGTCTACGGACTCCGGGTGGGGGGGGCATGATGTCATCACAGGGGATCCAAAAATATTTGATGTAGTCTAGTGCTTTAAATCTTGAATTAAGTCTTGGTGGTCCATGGCCACAAAAGGTGTTTAAAAGGGTCTATGGTGAAGAAAAGGTTGAGAACCACTGGAGTAGATATCTCATAACTGAACAGAAAAAGTGGGAGAGAAAGTCTTAAGATTTAAATGTTAGAGTTGAGACAGATCTCAAATCTCTATGAGGCAGAGAGAGAAAATGAGAAAGAAATTATTAAATAGAAGATAGATGATAGATAGATAGATAGATAGATAGATAGATAGATAGATAGATAGATGATAGATAGATAGATAGATAGATAGATAGATAGATAGATAGATAGATAGATAGACAGACCCTTTTTTTTTCACGGCCGTTGTATGTTAGAATAGAATAGAATAACAGAGTTGGAAGGGACCTTGGAGTCTTCTAGTCGAACCCCCTGCCCAGGCAGGAAACCCTACACCACTTCAGACAAGTGGTTATCCAACATCTTCTTAAAAATTTCCAGTGTTGGGGCATTCACAACTTCTGCAGGCAAGTTGTTCCACTTCTAACTGTCAGGAAATTTCTCCTTAGTTCTAAATTGCTTCTCTCCTTGATTAGTTTCCACCCATTGCTTCTTGTTCTACCCTCAGGTGCTTTGAAGAATAGTTTGACTCCCTCTTCTTTGTGGCAGCCCCTGAGATATTGGAACACTGCTATCATGTCTCCCCTATAGATGATAGATGATAGATAGACAGACAAGCAGGCAGACCCAGACAGATAAATAGATAAATGATGATAGACGATAGATGATAGATAGATAGACAGACAGACAGACAATGATACATAGATGATAGATAGATAGATAGATAGATAGATAGATAGATAGATAGATAGATAGATGGTAGACAATAGGTAGGTAGGTAGGTAGGTAGGTAGGTAGATAGATGATAGATAGATAGATAGATAGATAGATAGATAGATAGATAGATAGATAGAAAGATAGATGATAGACAGACAGATAGACAGACAGATAATGGACAGAGAGACAGACAGAGAGACAGACAGACAGACAGACAGATGATAGACAGAGGGACAGACAGACAGATAATAGATGACACACAGATAGATAAGGTGGGGGGAAGAAAAATGAGAGACATTTCTAGCTGTGCCAGGTTTAAACTTGATCCCAGAGCTTTTATGGTTCATGGTGCACTTCATCAGAGGCATTGCAGTCTGTTCACAAGAGAGATGGGCTTCTATCTGAGACTCAACACTAATTGCAAACCAAAAATTCAATGTCCAATGGGGTTAGTTTCCTATCTCAAATATGATAAAGGGAATAAAACAAAAAAATAGAAAGGAATTAGTGGAGGAGTGGAAACAAAGATGCAATATTTATCGCCTTCATTGCATAGATCTGGATTTTATGGTCAGCTTGGCAAAGCTTCAAGGCACAAGATTGGCCAAGCCATCACTGTGTCATTTCCTTAGCTAAGCCTGTCCCAAGCTTTTTTTAAAAAAAAATGAGTATTTGTTCTTTTAGAGTCTGCCACCTTCTCGGTGTGTGGATAGCTGCCGTGCAGGATTTGTTAAGGTAATTCGGGAAGATGAGCCGATTTGTTGCTACGACTGTGTTTCCTGTATGGACGGGACCATCTCTACTCAAGAAGGTAGGCGGCCCTGGTGATGTTGATTTTAAAAATTGTCAAAACGTTTTCTGTTTTCCTAAACTGGAATCCTCTCGTTCGGCTTCCTCTTAAATGCCAAATTGAATTGCTGTCAGCCGGTGGAATTAGCTGCCACATGAGGTGCTGAGCTCATGAGGTCATCAGATAGAGACAGGAAGGTCTTCTTTCAGAAGTGCACTAGTTCGGCACCCTCCAACCCTTTTGAGTCTGTGGACCGGCAGCAGCGTGATGGTGGTGGCAGGGAGGAGGGGATGGTTGCATGCATGCAACATAATCCTGCTCATGTGCTAGCCTGCTGCTTGCGCAGATTGGTTCCCAGCAGTCCGCAGACCAACAGCAGGCTGGGACAAGGGATTGGGGACCGCCGCTCTAGGGAATCTTGTAATAAATATATATTAGGTGCAGGGATGGGTTCTACTTACCTTACTACCGGTTCGCAATGGGATTGCGATCGCTGATGATGGCATCCGGGGAAGTGGGCGGGGCCTCCCGGCAGTTTTACTACTGGTTCTTGCGTACCGGTCCGAACCGGGGGGCAACCCACCACTGATTAGGTGGCTTTTTTTTTTTATTTGATTTATATGCCGCCCTTCTCCGAAGACTCAGGGCGGCTTACAATGTGCTCAGCAATAGCCTTCATTGCTTTGAAAGTATCTTCCAACTCTTATGATTTGTAGGGAGTCACGGAGTTGACCTCAGAGAAGGAATCTGAAAGCCATTCGGCCATCAACAAGTGCAGTTGCAGCATTTGTTGAGCAGGGTGGCAGAAAAGTATTAGGAAAAGCGTACCCTCCACCCCATCCCCCCAATTCCTTGGAGTATAAGAAGGATATCAGTTAATGGCCTTTTTCTGCAGGCCATTCTTAGCTGTTCTGGCTCTTTCATTTCAAAAGATAATCTTTTATTTATTTAGCGTAGGACATTGTTACATTAGCCAGGAGACTACAATGCTATTGCAGAGCAATAGCTTGGTTACCTAAGACTGCTTAGCTGGTGTGCTTTCCGGGGGGGGGGGGGCTCTGCACCACAAAGAAAGATGAGTAGCTTTCCTGCAATGTCATTGGGGCCCTCTCCCTCTACCGAAGCCACCTTGTGAATGTGTGTCGCAACCAGGAAGGTCCAGTGCTAGCAGGAGTCTAACCATCTGCACAAAGTACCAGCTCGTACTCCCCACCAAAGTGGTACCCATTTATTCACTCGTATATAACATGCTTTCGAACTGCTTGGTGGGCAGAAGCTGAAGTGAGTGACAGGAGCTCACTCTGCCCCACAGTGCCAGGACTCAAACCGCTGGAGCAAAGACACACCTAAAAGGTATCCTTCAGAGGATATGAAAGAATTGGAAACAGGATGAAATAAAAGAAAGATTGTCTTGATTCTTTGCAGATGCTGAACGTTGTACTAGATGTCCAGAAGACCACTACCCAAACAAAAATCAAGATGAGTGCATTCCAAAGATTATAACCTTCCTGTCCTTTAATGAACCTTTGGGAATCCTCCTGGCTTTCTTTGCCCTTTTGCTCTCCTTCACCACGCTCTTTGTCTTAGGAATCTTCACCAAATTCTTAGAAACTCCCATAGTCAGGGCCAACAACCGGAACCTCTCCTACATCCTCCTCATTTCTCTCCTGGGTTCCTTCTTGACCTCCTTCCTCTTTATTGGCCGTCCAAAGAGAGCTACTTGCCTTCTCCGACAGACAACCTTCAGCATCATCTTCTCAGTGGCTGTTACATCTCTCTTGGCCAAAACAGTCACAGTGGTCTTGGCCTTCTTGGCCACAAAACCAAGGAATGGAGTAAGGAGATGGTTGGGGAAGACTTTCACCTACTCTATTGTCTTTGCCTGTTCTGGTGTCCAAGTGATCATCTGTATTCTTTGGATGGGAATCTCTCATCCATTCCCTGATTCTGACATGAACTCCCAGCCTGGAGAGATTATTCTGCAATGCAATGATGGAACGATCGCCATATTTTACACTGCCCTTGGATACATGGGCTTCCTGGCTGCCATCTGCTTCACAGTGGCTTTTCTGGCCAGGAATCTACCTGGGGCCTTCAATGAAGCCAAGCTGATCACCTTCAGCATGCTGGTCTTCTGCAGTGTTTGGGTATCCTTTGTGCCTGCATATTTGAGTACCAAAGGGAAGTACTTGGTAGCTGTGCAGGTCTTCTCCATCTTAGTGTCTAGTGCTGGCCTGCTGGGCTGCATCTTCATCCCCAAGTGTTACATTATTGTCCTGAGGCCTGATCTCAATATGAAGGAGAAGCTAACAATGAAAAAGAAAATAGAAACCTGACTGACAACATTATTTCTTCTGAGCCCAATTTTCACACAAGATATTCAATCATAAACGATCATTCCTTAAGTAAAAGTTCTCTGTTCTTGCCCAGCTTTATACAAAACACCTGATATGTTCATATAGAACATAAATTTGTCTTTATCTGATCCTTCTCATGGTGGATCTTATTTCAATGGCAGCCTAACAAAATATTATATTCACCTGCCCAATAAAAGCAATTCACTGATAAGAGGATTTATACTTTCTGTCTCTGTTTGATATGGCTCCCCAAATCAACACAGACTGTGGAAACTTCACACTGGACTTCAAGCATTTTGCAGTGTGTGCCTCTCCATTCTTCCTCCAGACTCTGGGTCCTTGGTTTCCAAATGAGATGCAAAAGTTGCTCTCATCAGAAAAGAGGACTTTGGACCACTGAGCAACAGACCAGTTCTTTTTTTCTTTAGCCCAGGTAAGACGCTTCTGACATTGTTTGTTGTTCAGGAGTGGCTTGACAAGAGGAATACGACATTTGAAGCCCATGTCCAGGATCCGTCTGTGTGTGGTGGCTCTTGATGCACTGACTCCAGCCTCAGTCCACTCCTTGTGAAAGTCCCCAACACTTTTGAATTGCCTTTTTCTGACAATCCTCTCCAGGCTGCGGTCCTCCCTGCTTCTTGTGCACCTTTTTCTTCCACACTTTTCCCTTCCACATAACTTTCTATTAATGTGCTTTGATACAGCACTTTGGGAACATCCAACTTCTTTTGCAATTACCTTTTGAGGCTTTCCCTCCTTATGGAGGGTGTCAATGATGGTTTTCTGCACAACTGTCAGGTCAGCAGTCTTTCCCATGATTGTGATTCCTACTGAACCAGACTGAGAGACCATTTAAAGGCTTAGGAACCCTTTGCAGGTGTTATGTCTTAGTTAGCTGATTAGAGTGGGACACTTTGAGCCTAGAATATTGAACCTTTTCACAATATTCTAATTTTCTGAGATTGTGAATTTGGGGTTTTCATGAGCTGTAAGCCATAATCATCAAAAGTATGACAAATCAAGGCTTGAACTATCTCGCTTTGCATATAATGAGTCTCATATATTAGTTTCACCTTTTGAGTTGCATTACTGAAATAAATGAACTTTTGCACGATATTCTAATTTTTCGATTTTCACCTGTATAAGATTGTCCTCAGCTAACTGGATACTGATAATCACATTCATCACAAATCAAGACCAACTAAATCCATATCGATGTATGACACTCCACATCCATGATTAAAACCTCTCTTGATACTGGATGCTATAGAATACAGGGGGTCTAACTCACCACATCCAGTTACCGTCACGTGACATTTCATAATGTTTTTCCCCTTCACAGAACTGGGGTGGGTGTGGCCTGTGTGTCAACTCACAAAGCATCCCTGGCCTGCTCTCGAGTTGCCATAGGCAAGGGGAATGGGAAACCAACAAAGCAGCACAGCAGCCAAAAACAGAAGCACATTCCCACCTTATCTCTCTCAAGGCCATCTCCCAGGGTTACTCACAGCAGCCGGAGGGGAGTGGGTTAGGGTTAGGGTTACAACCAGCAAAATTGCTCCATTGGTAAATGTAATTGATGACACACCTTGGGGGTAGGGGGGGAAACAGGGTCATGATTGAGGCTTAAATTACGTGGGGTAAGAGTTGGCTTTACTTGGGAATGTGCTGACATGAAGCTCCTAATAAATAACTGGATTTCTTTTGAAGCTTGGCTCAAGGCTCATGATTTAATTAGGGCATCTGTTGGAACCCTGACACTGTACATGACACATCCGGCCCATGGGCCACCAGTTCGAAACCCCTAGTATAAAGGCATTTTACAACAGAAATTTGTCCTTCTCTTCTTCTCTTGCCTCACTCATTGGCCCATCTTCAAAGTTTAGAGCCACATCTGTGTGTTCTCCCTTTGTGCACCTGCCTATGCAGTCATTCAGAGTTCAGAGAGATGATGGTTCTCTTCCCTGCAATTATCAAAATCATAGTGATTTATTCCCTGTTTTGTAATCCCAAGAGACATTTCTTTCAGAAAATTTAACACAAAGAGACTTTTAGATATCAGTGTCAGACTCCAAAGCAAAGTTGGAAGGTGTCTACGTTAGCAATGCTTTAGGCATAAATACTTCTGAAGAGTGAAGAATTAGGTGGATTCTGTTTGAATTTCTTTTTTAAAAAAAGTCTGAAGCTTCTTTCTTGGAAGCGGGCTTGGTTTCTTCTACCTTTCTTCTCATTCCTTGAGAGAAGCCATTGCAATGCAGGAGGCTGGATCAGGTTACCAAAACAGGCTGCTGCTGTTTCTATTTATGCTACTGTTGTGTCTCCCAACAGTCTATGGGAAGTGGGAAACCAAATGTTTCCTGACTTTGGGACAAGATGAAACAGACCCACAAAATCATGTCAAGCCAGGAGACGTTTTCATCACTGCCATAGTCTCTGCAACCAAGGCTCGCTTTCTACCATTAACCTTCAACATAGTTCCTTTGACTCGGATTTCCCTGTAAGTCAATCTGTATGCATTGAACTATGGCAGTTCCATTTCTGATAGTGTCCTTGAATTCCAGCCTTTATTTTTGGAAAGAGAGAGGTTCATTGTGTATGGGCACATGCCCAAAAGCTTGGAAGATTAAATCTCTGGTCCTGGTGACCGACTCAGATTAGATCCTGCAATTCCAGCCTTAAATGACCAGGCATAATTCCTTGACCTGCTACTCTATTTCCTTAATTTACCTTTCAGGATCCATGATATACACTGCAGCTGATGAGACTCCTTTGCAAAAGTCAAGTGCAGTGGCCAGGTAGAGATTGAATGAGTAAATTAACAATCTTTTTTTGTTTAAGTAACCTAAGCAGAGCTAGACCACATATAAAAAGACATAGGGTGAAACTCGTCTTTTACCTGGTCCCTCCACAACATGCAAAGGTTTCCTCAAGTTGAATTTTGACTACTCAAGATAACATGGACCAAAGAATGCAAAAATTACACATTTTCTCCCTGTATGATAGATTAGAGAAGCCCACAATATTTTTTCCTTAATAAAATTATCCGATAGCCTGAAGGACTACAAAATAAGATGGTTGGTTGGTTGGTTTTTATTTTTTATTTATTTATTTGTCAAACATGCACAAGATAGCAGGTATAGGTATAAATATAAATATAAAGAAAGGAAGTAAGTACAGGTAAATGGGGACCGTAGGACAGGGATGGTAGAAATACTGGTGTGCTTATGCACGTCCCTTACAGACCTCTAAGGAATGGGGTGACGTCAATAGTAGACAGTCTAAGGTTAAAGTTATGGGGGTTTGGGGAGGTAACAACAGAGTCAGGTAATGCATTCCAGGCATTGACCACTCTGTTGCTGAAGTTGTATTTTCTGCAATCGAGTTTGGAGCTGTTTACCTTGAGTTTGTATTTGATTGTTTGCCCGTGTATTATTGTGGTTGAAGCTGAAAAAGTCATTGACAGCTAAGATGTTGTAGCAAATAATTTTGTGTACTATGCTTAGATCAGACTGCAGGCGGCACAGTTTCAGATTGTCCAAGTCCAGAATTTCAAGCCTGGTGGCATAAGGGATTCTATTGTGAGTAGAGAAGTAGAGTACTCGTCTCGTGAAATACCTCTGGACCCGCTCAATCTTGATAATGTCCAATATACAATGTGGATTCCACACAGATGAGCTGTATTCAAGAATTGGTCTGGCAAAGGTTTTGTATGCCCTAGTTAGCAGTACAATGTTACTGGAGAAAAAGCTTTGCAAGATTAGGTTAACAATTCTTAATGCCTTTTTGGCAATGCTGTTACAGTAAGTTCATTCATTCATTCATTCATTCATTCATCCATCTTGCAGATGTCTCTGAATCCCATTTACAAAAACATGCCAGGTTAACAGCTATCTAGGAGGAGTCCGGAATTGCTTTAGGTTAATGAAAAGGAGGACAATGGGTGAAATGATAACAGTCTCCCAATATCTAAGGGGCTACAACAAAGAAGAGGGAGTCAACCTATTCTCCAAAGCACCTGAAGCCAGACCAAGAAACAATAGATGGAAACGAACCCAGGAGAGAAGCAACTAAGGAGAACTAAGAAGATATATACAAAACTCTGGGTGTAAAATTTTAATTATGAGAATGGTATGATGTACCTTGAGTCAGGTTAACATATTTGAGTGGTGAAATAAAAACCTCATTTGTCCTGGAGAATAATTTTAAACTACTGCTTATTTCATCGTCCACGTTTGACAGTTTGACAAACAGTTAAAACAGTTATATGTTGTAAATCGAGGCATGGAAACTTTTGTTCTTAATTGAATAAGAAGCGTAGTAGTGAATAATTTTAAATAAAGCATTGTTTTCACTGATTTATGATATATTTAAACTTGTAGGAGTGCATCCACAAAATACTGGAAAATGCTTTCCTACCTTTTTGCTGTTCAGGAGATCAACCAGGATCCTCATTTCCTGCCTAATTTGACATTGGGTTATAATATCTATGAAGGATATTTCAACACACGAATGACTGCAGATGCTTTGCTGGACCTGCTTTCAGCTGGGGAGGCCAACGTTCCCAATTACAGCTGTGGAAAGCAGAAAACCCCATTGGCAGTTCTTGAAGGTGCAGAAACTGATATCTCCATCCAAATTTCAATCTTTCTGGATGCCTACAAAATCCCACAGGTGTGTCTTTGCTGAGAAGACAATTGTCAGTCTTGATAGGCTTTAAAGATGAAACTTCTAGTTGCTCAAAGGGAGGGAAGGATGAACCAGATCATAGACCATAGAATAATAGAGTGGGAAGGACCTTGGAGTTCTTTTAGTCCAAATCCCTGCTTTAGTAAGAGACCCTACACAATTTCAGACAAATGGTTGTCCAATCTCTTTTTGTTTTGAACTATGGTGCTGGAGAAGACTCCTCAGTCCTAGAGGAGATCAACCCTAACTGCTCTTTAGAAGGCCAGATCCTGAAGATGAAACTCAAATACTTTGGCCACCTGATGAGAAGGAAGGACTCACTGGAGAAGAGCCTAATGCTGGGAAAGATTGAGGGCAAAAGAAGAAGGGGACGACAGAGAATGAGGTGGCTGGATGGAGTCACTGAAGCAGTAAGCGGGAGCTTAAATGGACTCCAGAGGTTGGTAGAAGATAGGAAGGCCTGGAGGAATGTTGTCCATGGGGTCACGATGGGTCGGACATGACTTCGCAACTAACAACAACATCAATCTCCTTTTGAAAGCTTCCAGTGATGCAGCACCCACAACTTCTGAAATCAAGCTGTGCTTTTTCTCCCATTGTAGTCCCTAGCCAGACTGAGTCACCCTTGGGTGCCCAAAGAAATACATTTAAATTATCACAAAATAAAATTCCTTCAAGAGGACCTTCAAGATTGGGCTAAGTGCCAGTCCTTCAGTGCCAGTCCTTCAAGAGGCATTTAGGAGATTGGGCTCCTGCAAACTATAGAGAGGGCTGATTTCTCAAGATCCCATATAATATGGGCTTCCCCCCTTGCTCCAAGGAAATGATAGATTTTACCCATTATTTACTGTACTGCTCTATTTGTGCTTCAGCGTGTTGAAAATTTCTGTACCCGCTCTTGTTAAGAAAAATCATATTGGCCTGATTCATGCAAAATTGAATATCTTAATGTCTTAATATCTTCCCTTTTCAAATATGTAAATTTTAATCTGTTTTTAAATTATTGGGGTGTTTTAATCTGTCTGGGCCAAAATGATTTAATTTCATTTTATCTGGTTTTTAAATTTTTTGTATTTATGTACTTTATTGTTGGCTGTTCACTGCCCTGAGTCCTTCGGGAGTAGGGCGGTATACAAATCAAATAAACCTAAACCTAAACCTACCAGAAGGCAGGACAAGAAGCAATGGATAGAAACTAATCAAAGAGAGGAGCAACCTGGAACTAAGGAGAAATTCCCTGATAGTTCAAACAATTACCATATTTTTCGGAGTATAAGACTCACCTTTTTCCACCCAAAAAGAGGGTGAAAATCTTGGTGCGTTTTATACCCTGAATGTAGCCCTGCCCAGCTTCTCAAACGGAGGTTTCAGAAACTGAAAAAAACATCAGAAATGAAGCTTCAGAAAAGAAGCCCCCAAACAGGGCTTCAGAAAAGAAGCCCCTGAACAGAGCTTCAGAGGCTTTTTTTTCTGAAGCTCTTTTTCTGAGGCTTTCAGAGGCAGGAAAAAAAGTTTTTTCTGAAACAGAGTTTCAGAAGTTTCAGAGACAGGAAAAAAGGCAAAACAAAAAAAAAAAGCAAGGCACAGAGCTCACAACCAAGGAACCTAAAATATTGCTAAAATTCACCTCTGGGAACAGCTGATTGGGGGTATTCCTTGAGATTCAAGGTGCTGGTGTTAACCTATAAAGCCCTTCATGGCTTAGGCCCAGGATATTTGTAGGACCACCTGCAACCAGCATCGACTTCCCATCGCCCGGTACATTCCCACAGAGAGGGCCTACTCAGGGTGCCGTCGGCTAGACAATGTCGGCTGGCGACCCCCAGGGGTAGAGCCTTCTCTGTGGCTGCGCCCACCCTTTGGAATCAACTTCCTGTGGGTCTTTGACTGGCCTCCGACCTTCGTACCTTCCGCCGTGAGCTTAAGACCTGGCTGTTTAAACGCCCTAGCCAGGACTGATGGGGTCTACTGTTTTAAATTGGTTTTTAGTCTGTTTTTAGTATGTTTTAAACTGTATTTATTGGGATTGTTTCATTTGATGTGAGCCGCCCTAAGTCCTCTGGAGAGAGGGCGGCATATAACTCAAATAAATAAATAAATAAATAAATAAATAAATAATAATAATAATAATAATAATAATAATAATAATAATAATAATGTATTCCGGGAGGCCGATCCACCTGCCAAACAGCTTCTTTCTTATTTTCCTCTCCCAAAACTAAGGTGCGTCTTATACAGGGTGGACAAAAATCAATGGTTTTTTTTAAAAATCAAAAAAATCAGATTTTTTTTATTTAAATCGGATTTTTTTTTTTTTTTTTTTTATCGAATTTATTTTAACAAAAAACTTTTGGGGTAAAAATCTATCGTAAGATAGTTTTCTATTTAAGATACATAAATAATTTAATTTATTCAGCATGAAATGGCACTTCGTTATGTAGCACTAGGCTGTATATTCTGCAACACTGGGACTATCGGTGAGTCAACAGTGGGTCAAAGGAGTAGCGGAGATGACAATTGCTCTTTAAAAATTATGATTTAAATCGAGTTGATTTAAATCAAGCCTTTTTACTAGTGATTTAAATCATGATTTAAATTGTGATTTAAATCAACTCGATTTAAATCAAATCCACCCTGGTCTTATACACCAAAAAATACAGTAATCAGTGGAATGACCTGCCTCCAGAGGTTGTGGCTGCTCCAACACTGAAGGTTTTCAAGAAGATATTGGACAACCATTTGCCTGAAATAGTATTTATTTATTTATTTGTTTGTTGGTTTGTTTGTTTATTTGTTTGTTTCCATTTATATACCGCCCTTCTCCAATAGGACTCAGGGCGGTGAACAGCCGAAATAAAAAACAAAACATACAAAATTTAAAAGCAGTTTAAAATGATTAAATATTTTTGGCCGTAATTTAAAACAACCCAATTTAAAATCAATTAAAATTTAACTCAAGCCAGCCCGGCTAGTTGAAATAAATAAGTTTTCAGGGCCCGACGAAAAATCCAGAGGTCTGTTATTGTACGTATTTCTGGGGGGAGGTTGTTCCAGAGGGTGGGCCACCACCACAGAGAAGGCTTTCCCCCTGGGGGTCGCCAGCCGACACTGTCTGGTGGACGGCACTCTGAGGAGGCCCACTCTGTGCGAGCGTACTGGCCGGTGGGAGGCTATTGGTGGCAGAAGGCGGTCTCGTAAATACCCCGGCCCTAAGCCATGGAGCGCTTTAAAGGTGGTCACCAACACCTTGAAACACACCTGGAAAACCACCGGAAGCCAGTGCAGCTTGCGCAGGAGAAGTGTCACATGGGAGCGCCCCGTCGCTCCCATAATCCCCCGCGCGGCCACATTCTGGACCAGCTGGAGCCTCCGGGTGCACCCCAGGGGGAGCCCCATGTAGAGAGCATTGCAGTAGTCCAGGCGGGAGGTGACGAAATAGTATAGGGTTTCCTGTTTGATTAGGGGATTGGATTAGGACAACCCCCAAGGTTCCTTCCAACTCTGTTATTCTAGTAATGAATTTAGACAAGGAGATAATGCTATGGAAATTAGCAAGCTTCGCAGGGACTGCTGCTAAACAAAGACAATATTCCATCAAAAGTTTCTAAGCTTTTAGGACCAGTGGTCCAAACAAGAAATTGATTGATTGACCCTATTGGTTCTTTGTGATAGCAAAGTGATGGATTCAAAAAGCAGTGAGGAGCAATGTATAAGCCAAAGCAGCAGAAAAGTCCCCATCCAAGGGTCTTCACTGCAAGAAGTGGTCTTCATATGGAGAAGCATCTTCATATTCGATCTTTTATGGATATCAAATTATAGTCTACTTGTTTTCTTTCCTTTTCAGATCAGTTACACATTTGCTTCACACATTCTGAGTGACAAGACTCAGTTTCCTTTTCTCTATCCAATGGTCCCCATTGAAGGAGTCCAGTATCCAGGAATTATCAAGCTTCTCCTCCATTTCAATTGGTCGCTGGTTGGTTTGGTTGCTCCAGACACTAGCAATGGCCAGAGGTTCATGAATATGCTGATTTCTATGCTGACAAAGAAAGGCATTTGTGCAGTTATATCACAAAGGTTCACAGTTACTGCCAGTAATATGAAGGTAAAGTTTGGTCAATACAAGAAGTGGAAACAAGTCAATGTCTTTGTTTATCATGCAGAGACAAGTTCTTTCCTAGAAGGCATAGCGGTTATAGAAAAAGTGCTCACCGCCTTTCAGAAGCCCATTGTAGGAAAAATTTGGATCACAACAGCTCGCTGGGATTTCACTTTAGGTTTGAAGGTTTCTATCTCTTCTCTGCCCAACATCCATGCCGTTTTTTCCTTTCTCATGAAAACCAAGAAAGTGGCAAACTATGATGGATTTAAGCTCTTGTATTCTTTCATGGATCAGTTTCTAGAGGAAACCTTCCAATGTTCATATGCAAAGGCCACATCATCAGTGAAAGTTTGGAGACGATGCAGAGAGAGAGAAGACCTGAAGCCTCTGCCCCGAGAGAAGACAGAACAGATCCTGGCTCTAGACAGCTATTTCATTTATAAGACGATCTGGGCTGTGGCACGGGCCTTGAATTCGGCCAATTTATCCCAATCTAGGAGAGCAGTGAAAAAAGTTGGCAAATGGTTGGAGGTTCAAAGCCTAAAGCCTTGGCAGGTATTTCTTCTCCATGATACACAGCTATTTTTTTAAAAAAAAATAATAATTTATTCTAAAGACAAAAATGAATCTATTATGAGAATATGTTAACTTCCCTACCTACCAGGTCATCTCTGTTCTTCATTTCATAGAACGGTATCTACTGCTTGAGAATACACTGCATCTCTCTTTCCTTTTTGACTTTTCTCTTTGCATAGTCGCACAGTTGTGTCCTGTCCACTTCACAGCTCTTCCCACCGATGGAGTACAGCAGGGGTGTCAAACTCGATTTCATTGTGGGCCGCATCAGGATTATATTTGACCTCGGGAGGACAGGTGCAGGTAGGTAAGGTGGGGGTGGCCAGCTCGACATCACTTGTATTGCCTGTGGTGGCCCGAGTGCTCTGCCAGTGAAAATGGGCTCCCGAGCTCCATTTTTTGCCTCCTGCAACCCTCTGCCAGTGAAAACAGAGCTCCATTTTCGCTGGCAGAGGCATTGTGGGCCCATCCTTCACTGTTTCCAGGGTGGCCCTGTGGGCCAGATCTAAGTACCCTGTGGGCTGGATCCGGCCGCAGGCCTTGAGTTTGACAACTCTGGAATACAGGGCACATTTCTGCTAGGAAGTACAAATTCTGCTCATCTCCATTGGACCAGAGTCTGTCTCTATCCTTGGCTGCAATCAGTTCTCTTACTCTAAGTCTGATTAGAAAGCACCCATGAGGAAGGGTCTGAGAAAGCATCAGCACCAAACCAACTTCTCTAAGTAGAGTCAGACTGGTTCCTTCGTGGAAGGAAGACTCTCAGTGATGATGGAGAGACTGGCAGAATAACAAAATAACCAGCAGTGGGCTTCACATTTTGTTACCATCTGTTCACCATCCATGATAACGCTCGCTTCACACCCGCACGCACCTTCTGCACATGCGCCCAGCTTCCAAAACATGCCTAAATAGGACAGCATAGAGCCGGGGCAGGTGGACAGGCCCACCCGGGATCTTCGCTACCAGTTCACCTGAACTGGTCTGAACCGGCTGAATACCACCTCTGAAAATAACAGAGTTGGAAAGAACATTGGAGATCTTCTAGGCCAATCCCCTGCTCAAGTAGGAGATCCTATACCTCGGAGCCCTAACCCCTGGGCCACATCCAGTACCGGGTCATGGCCCATTCAGAACCAGGTCATGTGGAGTCATTCTCTCTTCTCCAAAACCTTCTTGAATAAAAGCCAAACTACCTTGTTTCCCCAAAAATAAGACCCTGTCTTATATTTTTTTGAACCCCGAAATAAGCGCTTGGCCTTATTCTCAGGGAGATCTTATTATTTTGGGACTTGTTGAGCATGACGAGGCTCCCCTTGCCATCTTACCTGATTTCCAGCTCTGTCTCCCTAACCCTAATCAGAAGAAATGGTGGGGACCAGCTGCACATGCACTTAAGTATTTTCGGGGAGGGCTTATTTTTGGTGAGGGGTTATTTGGGGGGGTATTTAAGCTCATGCGTTCAAAAGCCGCATTGGGCTTATTATCAGGGAATGTCTTATTTTCGGGAAAACAGGGTTCAATAACTTAAAAGAGGAAATTCCTCAGTGCAACTGACATTCAACTTCCTTCAAAAAATACATGAAGTACAGAAGTGCAAACTGAAGCAGTGAAGAGATGGCTACAACATAGTGTCAGGGTCCCATAGATCCCTATCGGGATGTTACCATTCTGGTGGGGAGGAGGCCTGGGTGCATTCTTTTGCTTATAGTCTTTTTCCTGATGCCTATTTATCCTGTAATTTGATTTACCTTCTTGGGAATGTAAGGGGGGAGGGCCATCTGTTTTGTCTCATTTCCGAAGCCTCCAGCAAGAGATACCTGGGAATACCTTGTTATCACCTTGTCAACCTGTGGATTGGCTTATTCAACATTGGACTGAGGGGAGGGGTTTCTAACTAATTTATCCTAACTGAATTGTGCAGGAATTTTCAGATCCTGCTTCCTTTGTCCTGCTATCCCTTTCTTTCAATAAAAGGTTCCTTTTGAAATGCTAATTGTTTCAAGAACAGAGAGGAGAGGCAGACCCTTACACACAGATGGAAGAAATTTTGACTTACTTTCTAAACCTTGTTTTCTCTTTTCCATCCCAGTTTCACTCCTTCCTCCAGAAGCCCCAGTTTTATAATAATTCCATGGACGGTATATACTTGGATGAGAAAGGAGATCTGGCAGCTAACTTAGACATCATAAACTCTGTAATTTCTGCCAATAAAACCATCACTAGAATGACATTGGGGCATCTAGAAAGGCATAAATTCACAATTAATCAAAATAGTATTGCACCGATGGAAATACTGAGCAAAGTGAGTATTGCTTTCATTTCATACCTTCTAATGCCTTTAATAATATAGTTAATATACCATGTTTCCCCAAAAATAAGACCTCCCCGGCTAATAGGCCCAATCAGTCTTTTGAGCACATGCTCTAAAATAAGCCCCACCCCCAAAATAAGCCCTCCCCAAAAATATTTAAATGCATGTGCAACCGGTCCCTGCCATTTTCTCTGGTTAGGGTTAGGGAGACAAAGCTGAAAATCAGGTAAGACAGCAAGAGGAGTCCCATCTTGCTCCACATGCCCCAAAATAATAAGACCTCCTCAAAAATAAGGCCAAGCGTTTATTTCAGAGTTCAAAAAAAATATATAAAGTTGGGTCTTATTTCGGGGAAACACAGTAGATTTGGGAAGGGGAGATTGAACGCCGGTCAATTTTATCTCATTATATCTTGAAGGTAAATAATATATTGTTTGATACTGATATATTATTCACTGTAGTTGTTAAGTTTTTTGTTTTGTTTTGTTTTTGTTTTTAATTTGATTTATATGCCGCCCTTCTCCGGAGACTCAGGGCGGCTTACAATGCGTTAAGCAATAGCCTTCATACGTTTGTATATTTTATACAAAGTCAGCTTATTGCCCCCACAAACTGGGTCCTCAATTTACCTACCTTAGAAAGGATGGAAGGCTGAGTCAACCTTGAGCCTGGTGAGATTCGAACTTACAGTAATTGCAGACAGCTGGTGTTAATCACAATGCTATCAGTCTGCTGAGCCACCAGGCCCCTTAAGTATGGTTAAGTGTGGTTGTTAAGCAGATCCAGCTTTCCCCATTGACTTTGCATGACAGTAGACAGCTGGGAAAGTCATACATGGTATTCACAGGAGCCCAGGATGCAGCAAACCTCTTAAAATTTTGATTGTGTGACCTTGGGGATTCTGCAAGTGTGAAGACAAGCCACAAACCACTTGTTTCAATCCCATTGTAACCTCAAACTATTGCCCGATAGACAGTTGTAAGTTGAAGACTACCTGTGTTCCATCCAACTTTCCGTGGAATAATGTAACATGAATCAATCAGAATCAATCAGAATAGAGCCGGAAGAGATCTTGGAGGTCTTCTAATCTGAACCCCTGCTCGAGCAGGAGACCCTATAACCGTGATGGCAAACCTATGGCACATGTGCCACAGGTGGCATGCAGAGTCCTCTCTGTGGGCACATGTGCCGTCACCAGCTGGTCTTCCGGGTTCCATCACGCACATGGAACCAGCTGTCCGCGTTTCGGACAGCTGGTCCAGCATTCATGCACACCGGCCAGCTACTCTCTTTGTGTGAAGAACCCAGAAGACAACAGCTGGCCAGTGTGCTTGCATGCCAGACCAGCTGTCCGGTGGGCATGCGCGTGATGGAACCCAGAAGAGCAGCTGGCAACGGTGCACATGCTTACCGGCCAACTGCTCTCTTCCGCGTTCTGGCACTCCGGCACGCGTGCTCCAGTTTTGGCACTCGGTGCTGAAAAGGTTAACCATCACTGCCCTATAACATTTCAGATAAGTCCAGTCACTTCTAAAAATGCTTCTCCTTAGTTCCACGTTGATTCTCTCCTTGATTTGTTTCCATCCATTGTTTCTTGCCCTGCCATCTGGTTCTTTGGAAAATATGATGACCCACTCTTCTTTGTGGCAATCTCTCAAATACTGGAATATTGCTATAATTATAATTAATTATAATTATAATTGTATATATAAGAATATTATATATACAAGGGTCAGTCCTCTCACCCTTCTGTTCAACATTTATGTAAAACCGCTAGGCGAGATCATCCGTGGTTTCGGGGTGAGTGTTCATCAGTATGCTGATGACACACAGCTATACATCTCCACCCCAGACCACCCCAATGATGCCCTTGCTGTGATGTCCCGTTGCCTGGAGGCCATGTGGATCTGGATGGGGAGAAACAAGCTCAGACTCAACCCCTCCAAGACCGAGTGGCTGTGGCTTCCGGCGTCCCTGTATAGTCAGCTGGTACCATCACTGACAATAGGGGATGAGATCTTGCTCCCCACAGAGAGGGCCCGCAACTTGGGTGTCCTCCTGGATTCACGGCTATCTTTAGAAGATCATTTGACGGCCGTGGCCAGGGGTGCCTTTTATCAGGTTCGCCTGATCCGCCAGTTGCGTCCCTTTCTGGATTGGGATGCCTTGCGCACAGTCACTCATGCCCTAGTTACCTCCCGTATGGACTACTGTAATGCTCTCTACATGGGGCTCCCAGGGGCTTGAAAAGCACCTGGAGACTCCAACTGGTCCAGAATGTAGCCGCACAGGTGATTATGGGCGCAGCTCGTTAGGCCCATGTAACACCTCTCCTACGCGAGCTGCACTGGCTCCTGGTGGTCTTCCGGGTGTGATTCAAGGTGTTAGTTATCACCTTTAAAGCACTCCATGGTTTAGGACCTGGGTACCTACGAGACCGTCTTTTGCCACCAATAGCCTCCCACCGACCAGTTCGTTCTCACAGGGAGGGACTACTCAGGGTACCGTCAGTCAAATTATGCTGACCGGCGACTCCTAGGGGGAGGGCCTTCTCTGTGAGGGCTCCAACCCTTTGGAATGAACTGCCCCCTGAGATACGAAATATCCCTGATCTCTGTGCTTTCCACCGTGCCCTTAAAACCCTGATGTTCCAACAGGCGGGGCTAAACATATGAACATGTGAATGCTTTTCCACAAGTCAACTGGACTTTCTTGGTTTTTTTTCCTTGAAAACATTTCTATTCTCATCCAAGAAGCTTCAGAACTAAAGAAGATTCTTGGATGAAAATCAAAACAGCTTCAAGAAAAAAACCCCAAGAAAGTCCAATTGTGTTTTAGAAAAACATCTTTGGGACATTAATATAAAACCTAAATCTAGAACAGTGGTGGGTTTCAAAAAAATTTTACTACCGGTTCTGTGGGTGTGGCATGGTGGGCATGGTATGGCTTGGTGGGCGTGGCTTGGTGGGCGTGGCAGGGGAAGGATACTGTTAAATTTCCATTCCCTTCCCAATCCAGGAGAAGGTTATTGCAAAATCCCCATTTCCTCCCAATCAGCTGCGACTCGGGAGGCAGAGAATAGATGGGGACAGGGTCAGTCAGAGATGGTATTTACCGGTTCTCCGGACTACTCAAAATTTCCACTACTAGTTCTCCAGAACTGGTCAGAACCTGCTGAAACCCACCTCTGATCTAGAAAGCATAGTGTGAAATTTCAGAGGAGAAGATACCCCGATAAGCAATATATAGCTGAATCAGTGAGCAGTTTTGGATAGGCTTCAAGTTAAAAAAGCTAAACCTTAAACAGAAGATCATTGTTCATTCCTTACTTTGCTCTCTCTCTCTCTCTCTCTATTGAAGTAAATTCATTTCTTGGATGTCCTTCTTTTCTCTGCTTAGCCATTGCCTCCTTCCAGGTGTGTAGAAAGCTGTCGTCCTGGATTTGTGAAGGTGGCTCGAGAAGGAGAACCCATTTGCTGCTACAATTGTTTTCCATGTGCAGAAGGAACCATCTCAACCAAGGAAGGTGGGTGGCACTAGAGAAAACAGGCAAATCTTGAGGAAAGCCATCCACCAACATTCTCCATGGAAAAGCTGTACAAAGGGAATTCTAAACTTGGCTCTTTTCTTGTCAATATTTTAAAAAGAATATGAAGAATTTATTTCACAATATTGGAGACTAAAAAGGAAGAGATGGCACTGGATGTTAAACTTGGGCAGTATATAAAAATATCATGGGACAAAGAGGGCCTGGGATTATAAGAAAAGGTGGCACAGTGGTTAGAATGCAGTATTGCAGGCTAACTCTGCCCAGTGCCACGAGTTTGATCCTGACAGGATCTAAGCCAGGGGTCTGCAACCTTAAACACTCAAAGAACCATTTGGTCCCATTTCCCACAGAAAAGAAAAAAACAGGAGCCACAAAACCCTCCCCGTGCCTGACTATTTCTTGAGCGGCCACAAAACTAATATACGTAGTTGAATTAAACATTCTGTTTTCTTCTGAAACTTTTCTTTTCTTGGATTTATCCATAGTTAGCTTACCTGGAGTTGAAAAGCTCCATAAATTGTCACACATTGGTGGTTGTGGTGCATATTTTGAGTGACAGGGAGCCGCAGCAGAGGGGTGAGAGAGCCACATGCAGCTCCAGAGCCGCAGGTTGCTGACCCCTGATCTAAGCCCTCTTTTTACTCAGTAAAAGAGGTGGGGTTGCTCAGTGACTTAAAGATTCTGGAGATAATATTTACTCTGGTGGTTCAAGTCCTAGCATCATGTGGCAGAGAGAGCTCCTGACATTTGCCTCAGCTTCTGCCCACCTAGCAGTTCGAAAGTTTGCTACATGTGAGTAGATCAATAGGTACCACTTTGGTGAGAAACATGGCAGTGTTTCATACAGATAGTCAGATCTCTGCTGGTGCTGGACCTTCCCGGATGCGACACCCAACTGCGAGGTGACATCAGTGATGAGAGGAGGCCTTGGATGATGCCCCTTGTCCTTCTGGTGCAGAGCTAGTCTGCCTCCTGTGGTGCACCCTGGATAGCGCATGAGTGCAAACTATATGGACTAGCACTCTTCAACAGTCAAATAATTACTTTGTACTAATACTGTAGTCTCCTGATTAATTGTACCTTCAACATATGCTTTCCGAAAATCGCTTTCCACTTCAAAAGAGAAAGATTCAAAAGATATATATATATATATATATATATATATATATATATATATATATATATATTATATATTATATATTATATACTACTAATAACAATAATCCCGTTACTTGTCCCAGTTTCTGCCAACCTACCAGAAAGCATGTAAAAAATGCAAGTAGAAAAATAGGGACCACCTTTGGTGGGAAGGTAACAGCATTCCGTGCACTTTTGGCGTTTAGTCATGCTGTCCACATAACCACAGACACATCTTCAGACAGTGCTGGTTCTTCGGCTTTGAAACAGAGATGAGCACTGCCCCCTAGAGTCGGGAACGACTAGCACATATATGCAAGGGGAACCTTTACCTTTATCTTTACTAATACTGTAGTCTCCTGATTAATTGTACCTTCGCCATATGCTTTCCAAAAATCTCTTTCCACTTCGAAAGAGAAAGATTCCTTCTAAGGGTATGGAGAAGAGAGGAAGTGCATCTCCATTCCCTTCCCTTTCCAGAATCATTGGCCATCACCATCCAAAACTTTTTTTGCTTCCTTAATTTTTAAGGAAATACATTATCCAAATACATTAATTCATATTATCACTTTCCAGTCTCTCAACATCATCTCTCACCCAAACGATTCATTTCATACACCTATAACAATCTTTATTTTCCTTCTTTATGTTATGGATGTTCCTTATAGATGCAGAAACTTGCACCAAATGTCCAGAAGGTCAGCATCCAAACATAAACCAAGATCGCTGCATCTCCAAGGTTATAACCTTCTTATCTTATAAAGACTTTTTGGGAATTGTCCTAGCAACCATTGCCCTCTTCTTGTCACTAATCACAGGTTTTGTTTTGGGAATCTTCATTAAATTCTTAGACACTCCAATTGTCAAAGCAAACAACCAGGACCTTTCCTTCATCCTCCTGATCTCACTCCTGCTTTCCTTCTTGACCCCCTTCCTCTTCATCGGTCAGCCAACCAAACCAACTTGTCTCCTGCAACAAATAGTCTTCAGCATCATCTTCTCAACTGCCATCTCTTCTGTCCTAGCAAAGACAATCACAGTAGTAGTGGCCTTTTTGGCCACTAAACCAGGGAATAAACTGAAAAAATGGCTAGGAAAGAGCTTGGCCAACTCCATTGTTCTTAGTTGTTCCAGTGTCCAAGTTTTCATTTGCATCAGCTGGTTGGCCACTTCTCCCCCATTCCCTGACTCTGACCTGCACTCTCAACCTGGAGAGATCATCCTGCAATGTAATGAAGGCTCTGCTACTATGTTTTACGTTGCTCTTAGCTACATGGGCTTCTTGGCTGCTGTCTGCTTCATGGTGGCTTTCCTAGCCAGGAACCTCCCAGGGGCTTTCAATGAAGCCAAGCTGATCACCTTCAGCATGCTGGTCTTCTGCAGTGTCTGGGTGTCCTTTGTGCCCGCCTACCTGAGTACCAAAGGGAAGTACATGGTGGCCGTGCAGATCTTCTCCATCTTGGCTTCCAATGCTGGCCTGCTAGGCTGCATCTTCATCCCCAAGAGCTATATTATCATTCTGAAGCCAAATCTGAATACAAAAGAACATTTGATGTTAAAATAAAACAGTAGCTATTATAAATTACTTCTTAACAAAGTCGTTGGATAAATCCAAGTGAAACATAACCTTATCTGACTAAAAGTAAAGAAATAATGGGTTTCTCCATGTATTTTTCCCGCTGAGTGCTTAGAATTATTGTGTTTCTCTACATCTCAGTCCATACATTTCTTTAATTTAGGAGATCACTCATCTTTCAAATGGTTACTGTAGGCATTATATTTAATAAAGGCCTTATTAATTGAAGAAATATACAATCAAGGTTTCTTCTAGCTTCACAAAGAGCAGTGATTTTTTTCTTCTAACCAAGAACAGGGTATTTATTGTTGCTTTATGGAGCAATTTATGAATTGTCCTTGGACTACCTGAGGTCAACAATGAGACATCTCATGCCAAGCCCTTTCCCTTTCTCTTCAGTTTTGCAGAATTTTAAAAGGAGAAAGGAGAATAAAATTAACAAGAAATGCATTTGACAATCCCCAATTTGTCAGCATGGTTAGAATGCAGTATTTCAGGCTAACTCACTGCTCGCTCCAGGAGTTCAATCCTGACCAGCTCAAAGTTGGCTCAGTCTTCCATCCTTCCAAGGTCAGTAAAATTAGGATCCAGATTGTTGGGGGCAAGATCCTGACTCTGTAAACTGCTTAAAGAACGCTGTAAAAGCACTGTGTAGTGATATATAAGTATAAGTGCTATTGCTAATGATATTCAAAATAACAGCTACTGGCTGTCTCAGTTGCTCATCCTTCTCTGCTAACTAGACCAGGGGTCAGCAACACGCGGCTCTGGAGCCGAATGTGGCTCTTTCATCCCTCTGCTGAGGCTCCCTGTTGCTGGTCGGCTCCACAATTCATATGGCTTTTGGTTAGGACTGGTAGAGGAAAAAGGATGCAGTGCTAGGAGGACACTCTATTGTGGGGGAACCGGACTTCCAGTCGGCAGAGGAAAAAGGACACTGCACTAGGAGGAGACTATGATGGGGGAATCGGACTTCCGGTCAGCAGAGGAAAAGGGATGCAGTGCTAGGAGGAGACTATGATGGGAAAGCTGGACTTCTGGTCAGCTCCAGAATTGAACAGGGGCTTCCGGTTAGGACCTTTGTGGCTCTTTGAGTGTTTAAGGTTGCCGACCCCTAAACTAGACCAATGTAGCTCAAATCCCCTTAAACAAATCATAATCTACAGAGATTATAGATGAGAAGAGAAAACACTGAGATTTACTAGAAGGCAACAGAGGTCATAGGAAAATCTCAAATAATTAAGAACAACAAGCAGAGGGATGGTTCAGGTTTTATTTTATTTGAAAAAAGAGGAGACCATCCTCCAGTTTCACAAGCTGGCAAAATAGCAAGAGCAAAAAAGTTCACACAACTCAAAGAGACTCAGTGTCAGCCCTGGAGGCCATCTTTTTCTTTGGATCTTCAGGGCTGCCACATTTAGTGCTAAGTAAGGTAATGTTCCTTACTTTGAGAGTCAAGAACATTTGGCCTGTACCTGGAGTGGCATGACTGGGAGGCATCTCTAGTTGGTACGGTGTATTGATTGGACCACGTGATGGACATGTGGGTGCAGGGCAGGGGTGAAATGCTCCCAGTTCGGACTGGATTGCCCAATCCAGTAGCGATGGTGGCAGGTGGTTCAGAGAACCGGTAGCAAAAAATCTCTGCACCCCCCCCCCCAAATGCCCAACTGATCCGTACGATCATCAGAGGCTTTTTTTTTTACTTTTAAAAGCATTTTTTCTACAACCTCTTCTGATGAAAAAATGCTTTTAAAAGTTAAAAAAAAGCGTCTGATGATTGCGCAGTTCAGCTGGGATCGGCAGAGGCTTTTCAAAGCATTAGAAAAAAATGCTTTGAAAAGTTAAAAAAAAAAGTTGGCCACGCCCACCCAGTCATATTACATCCACCACCACCAAGCCACGCCCATAGAACCGGTAGTAACAAATTTTACATTTCACCCCTGGTGCAGTGGAAGGGGTTTGGACTTTCTTCTGGGTGCGGAAAACCTGGAAGCTTTCAGATTCAGGTTTTCCCAGATGTCCCAATATGACATCTCTAATAAAATGCAACTTTGAGGAACTTCTAGCCTTGGACTTTTCTTTCGTTGGGGGTGTTACTTGGAACCCTGACAT
Source organism: Arizona elegans (assembly GCA_022577455.1). NCBI lineage: Eukaryota > Metazoa > Chordata > Lepidosauria > Squamata > Colubridae > Arizona > Arizona elegans. Next base: position 22,144,652 of record JAKOOJ010000012.1, read on the forward strand.
TCAGCCTTCATGAATTCACTGATAAAAGACAGGATATTTTCTTTTTCAGTTTTATTTATTTATTTTTATTTTTATTAAATTTCTATACCGCCCTTCTCCCGAAGGACTCAGGGCGGTGTACAGCCAGAAATGACAGTAGAAAAATTAAAAACAAGTTAAAACAATTAAATCAATTGGCTGAAAATTCTAAGATTCAAGATTCAATCTCACAACACCTTATTTCTTGGCAGTTAAAACCAGTTAAATGGACTATGGGTATCCTTGACTTACAACAGTTCATTTAATGACTGCTTGAAGTTACAATGGTACTGGGAAAAGTGACTTATGACCATTTTTATACTTATAATCATTGCAACATCCCCATGGTCACGTGATCAAAATTCAGAGAGCAATAACACTTAGACTTATATACTGCTTCACAGTGCTTTACAGCCCTTTCTAAGAGGTTTAAAGAGTCAGCATATTGCCCCCAACAATCTGGGTCCTCATTTTACCCACCTCGGAAGGATGGAAGGCTGGGTCAACCTTGAGCTGGTGAGATTTGATCCGCTGAACTGCAGCTAGCAGTCAGCAGAAGTAGCCTGCAGTACTGCACTCTAACCACTGCGCCACCTCGGCTCTTATGGTTGACAACTGACTCATATTTATGATGGATGTCATATCCCGAGATAATGTGAACACCTTTTGTAACTTCATTGTAAAGTCAATGGGGAAGCCAGATTCACTCCACAACTGTGTTATTAACTTAACTGTTACTAATTTAACTGCAGTGATTCACTTAACAACTGTGGCAAGTACAGTCATAAAATGGGGCAAAACTCACTTAACAAATGCCTCAAATTTTGGGTTCAATAGTGGTCGTAAGTTGAGGTCTACCTGAACTCTTGAATCTTTCTTTTTCAATTGTACAGCTGTATAGAAGGACATGGACAGGACATAATTTTGCATTGTTGTAAGACTGCTAAGATTCAAAAGTTTGGGGTCAAATGCTCCACTGTGCCATTTTCTAAATTTGAAGCCACATCTGCGAGTTCTCCCTTTGGGCACCTTCCGTCTGAATAATTCAAAGTTTCTAGAGGGGATTTTCCATTCCTTACAATTATCCTAATCATTGAGTTTTATTTGTTGTCTTTCTATTAAATCTCCAGAGACCTTTCTAGAATTATTGAGTAAATTGTTTCAACAAGCACATCAGAAACATGTTTTGATGACAAGGTCAGGCAACAGAGTCATCCTGCATTGCATCTTCTCATCAAAAAGGCTGGTTGATAAATGGTTATGGAGAAAAAGAGAGCATGGGAAGATTTTTAAGGCAGGCAGGGGCTGCGTTTATTCCCCTTTCCCTTCAGATGGGACGCCTTCTCTGGCGAATCAGGAAAGCCAGTGAAGATCGTATTTTGGAAGAGAACTTTTATTTCTTCGACCTGTTCTCCTCATTCTTTGAGAAGAAGTTTGCAATGCACCACGGTGAATCAAGCCAGGAAGTCATGTTGCTGTTACTTCTCCTCGCGCTGCTTTTGTGGCCTCAGGGAGCTTCTCAACAGCGCAAAGCCAAATGCCTCTTGACTCTAGAGCAGGAAGAGGTTTATTCACAGAATTATTACAAGCCAGGAGATTATCTCATTAGTGGGATAATCTCTGCAACCCAGGCTAGGTTTCTACCCTTTAGCTTCAACAAAACTCCTTCCATTCAATTATTCTTGTAAGTCAGTTCCAGCCCTCTGAAATTGACCAGCTATTGTCCCCTTGAACTGCTCCTTATGCTCTCTTTCTGTCCTATTATATCTGGGGGACCCATTTTACGTCCTGCAGTTGATGAGGCTCCTCAACACCTATCAAGTAAGATGATCAAAGCAGAGATCTTTGCTGTCATTTCAACATAGAGAACAAACACACCCTTCCTTCGCTTCCTTAAAGCAGAGCTACATTGGGCCCATGGAGTATGGAATGATTCCTCCTTACTCCTCTCTGGCCCATGAAGGAAAGGAGAAAGCCATCCTCAAACTGATCTTGATTCCTGAAAATGACATGGTTGCAAGTTCTCAGAAATACACTATTTTCTCCTTGAACTGGGGATGGGAAAACCTTCATAATTCCTTTTCTACACTGTTGAGATGAAAGTCCCAAAAGTGCTTTTCAAAAGGCAATAGAATAACAGAATATAGAACAACAGAGCAGTAAAGGGACCTGCTCAGGTAGGAAACCATTTCAGACAAATGGTTATCCAATTTCATCTTAAAAACTTCCAGTGTTGGAGCAGCCATAACTTCTGGAGGCAAGTCATCCCAGTGATTAATTGTTCTGTCAGGAAATTTCTCCTTAGTTCTAAGTTGCTTCTCTCCTTGATTAGTTTCCACCCATTGCTTCTTGTTCTACCCTCAGGTGCTTTGGAGAATAGTTTGACTCCCTCTTCTTTGTGGCAACCCCTGAGATACTGGAACACTCTTATTATGTCTCCCCTAGTCCTGCTCTTCATTAAACTAGACATACCCAGTTCCTGCAACCGTTCTTCATATGTTTTAGACTCCAGTCTCCTAAACATCTTTGTTGCTCTTCTCTGCACTCTTTCTAGAGTCCCAACATCTTTTTTACATCGTGGCGACCAAAACTGAATGCAATATTCCAAGTGTGGCCTTACCAAAGCATTATAAAGTGGTATTAACACTTCCCGTGATTCATTTCTATCCACTGTTCCTTGTCTTGCCTTCAGCTGCTTTGGCGAATAGGCTGTGCCCTTCTTCTTTCAGGCAACCCCTTAGATATTGGAACAGTGCTATCATGCCAACTGAAGATGCTTCTTGAGTAGGAAGTGAAACGTTTTCAAAGAAAAACCAAAAAAAGTCCAATTGCCTTTTGAAAAACACCTTTGGGACAACCATGACCGGGATGATTGAGAACCTCCATAGATATTGAGATGAAAGAGTCACAGTTAAGCATCTACTTATTCACTGGTTTTGCAAGTGTATGATTCTCATGGATGAATTTATGTCAAATCTTTAATGCTCCCGAGCTCTACAAAAATGAAATTCTAAAGTATAGCTCTAATACAAGGATCCTGATGATCACAATTGTGTGCTTGGCTTATGTTTACATCAAAGAAATTAGACAGTAGATCTATTCTTCTAAAGGACCCTTTCCAGCTTTATGATTCTGTATTTAATATTGATGAATACGTAAAATTTCCAAATTTTACAAAAGAGTGAGAAAGAGAGAATATCTCTCTTTAAACTAAATTGTATTCTTGGTCTAACTTCAAAGGTATTCATAAAACCAGGGGAAGCAAAAACCAATAATAATTAGATTTGTTTAGACATAACAACATGAATTCAGTATGTTAAATATTCCATTTAAATATGTGAAATATTTCAGGATATTAAAGCACCCTTAATAGGAGAGATTAAACAATTAGTTCTAAAATGCTATGAAATATCATCAATCTGTTCATAAAATTGACCTCCTGTTCTTGTTATAAACTGAGATAGTACTTTTGGAACAAGATTTCTTTAGTACTTTAGTACTTTTAGTACTAAAATCTATTAATTTGACTAGTTTTCTATATTAATATTTTTAGGAATGTTTTAATTCTCACATAAGAACTCTTCATACCAGGTGAAGTAGAATATTGATTAGTAGTTCAGTAAAATGTCCTTTTGATTCATTTTCTAATATATTTATACATGCAGGGGACAATACACCAAATACTGGAAAATGCTCTCCTTCCTTTCTGCTGTCCATCAGTTCAACCACGATTCTAGGAGTCTCTCACTTAACATCACTCTGGGTTATAGTATCTATGAACACTATTTCAGTGAGCAGATTACTTTGGATGCTCTTCTGGACCTGCTTTCAGATGGAGATGCCAATGTTCCCAACTACAGATGTGGGAAGCAGAAAAACACACTCGCTGTTCTTGAAGGGGCCAACGCTGACCTCTCCATCCTCATTTCAAACATGTTGGGCACCTACAAAATCCCACAGGTATTTATTTACTGAGAGGACAATATTTAGCCATAGAAATTTAAATTTAAGAGCAGAGTTTTATCATGGACATTGGAGATGAGGGATTAGGATTTCCAAAGAAACAATGGATGGAAACTAATCAAGGAGAGAAGCAAAATAGAACTAAGGAGAAATTTCCTAACAGTTAGAACGATTAATCAGTGGAACAATTTGTCTCCAGAAATTGTGAAAGTTCCAACACTGGAAGTTTTTAAGAAAAAAATGGACAACAATATTTGTCTGAAATGGCAGAGGGCTTCCTGCCTGAGCAGGGGTTGGACTAGAAGACCTCCAAGGTCCCTTCCAATTCTATTATCCTGTTAAAGGGAGAAAAGAGAATAGACCTCTGCATCTGTCTATGGAGATTTTCAGTCTTCCAGGTTACGGCTGTTCCAAAGGTGCTTTTTGAACTGGAGAAGCTTCTTGGACGAGGAGCAAAACATCTTTAAGGAAAAACAAAGTCCAGTTGCCTTTGAGATCGTCCCTTTTGCTATAGTCCCAATCCAGATATTGATTGATTGATTGGTTGAATTTATATTGCCGCCTATTCGCCCATGGTGACTCAAGGCGGCTTACAGAAAATATCACATTTAAAACAATAAAAACTAACAAAAAGAATCAAATAGGAGCCTGGATAGCTCTGCAGACAAGGCATTGTAATTTAAAACCAGCTGTCTGCAATTAAAGTAAGTTCGAATCTTGACAGGCTCAAGGTTGACTCAACCTTCCATCCTTTCTAAGGTAGGTGAATTGAGGACCCAGTTTGTGGGGGCAATAAGCTGACTTTGTAAAATATACAAAAGGATGAAGGCTATTGCTTAACACACTGTAAGCCGCCCTGAGTCTCCGGAGAAGGGCGGCATATAAATCAAATTTAAAAATAAATAAATAAATACAAATAAATAAATAAATAAATAAATACAAATAAATAAATAAATAAATAAATACAAATAAATAAATAAATAAATAAATACAAATAAATAAATAAAAAATAAATAAATAAATAAATAAATAAATATAGTACAATATAGCAAAATCACCTACCTCCCACCCCCCACCACAGCGACAACAAATCACACAAGCCATTTAATGGGCTCCATCCCACTCTGGGTTTCTCAGGCCCATTGGCAGAACTAGATCTTCAGCGCCTTCCGGAAGAGTATTAGAGTGGGAGCCGTTCTAATCTCTGGGGGAATGATGTTCCAGACAGAGGGAGCCACCACGAAGGAGGCCCTTCTTCTGGGTCCTAATAGGTGTATCTCCCTCGGGGATGGGACCCGCATCATTCCCTGCCTCCCCGCTCTGATGGGTCAGGTAGATGTGACCAGCAAGAAACAGTTATTCAGATAAGGATTTGAGGACTCCTCTGACACCTTGGACCAGCAAAATGGTGCACTTAGGGAGCAAGTGGAAAGAAAAGCAATACCTGAGGAGAAAAGTAAAGTCACCACCAAAGGATCTTTATTTCAGAAGTGTTCAGTGGGAAGAGAATTGCTATTTGGGGGCTCTATGGGTCACTTAATAAGTCTGTCTTCCTTTTTCAGATCAGTTACAGTTTTGTTTCCCCAATTCTGAGGGATAAAACTCGGTTTCCTTTCTTCTACCCAATGCTCCCTGCTGAAGGAGTCCAGTACCCAGGAATGGTCAAACTGCTCCTCCATTTCAGGTGGACCTTGGTTGGCCTGATGGCTCCAAACACAGACCAGGGGGAGAGGTTCATGAGGACAATGACTTCCATGCTGATCAAGAATGGCATTTGTCCAGTTTTAACTCAAGTGTTTTCCATAAAAGTCAGAAACCTGGCATTGAATTTGGAACCATTTGCCAAGTGGACTCAAGTGAACGTCTTTCTTTATGGTGCAGAGATTAGTTCATTCCAAATAGGAATATTCATTTTGTACGGAATACTTAGAGAGCTTAAGAAACCTGTTGCAGGAAAAGTCTGGATCATAGCAGCCTGCTGGGATCTCACTTGGGATTTCATGGAAAGTAGCATCTCCACCTTCCAAAACATTTTTGGCTTTTTTTCTTTTCTTGTGCAGACAAATAAAAGGGTGGCCTTTGGTGCTTTTAAGCAATTTCACTCCTCCATGAAACACTTTGTAGAGAAATCCTTTACGTGTTCCTCCATCAAGGATGTCTTGTCTGTGAAAGTCTGGAGACAGTGCAGGGAAAGAGAAGAACTGGAGCTACTACCCCAGGGAGACATGCAACAAATCCTGTCTCTTGACAGCTTTTTCACTTACAACATAATCTGGGCTGTGGGGCTGGCCTTGCATTCAGCCTATTTCTCCAGATCCAAGCGGCCAATGACAAGCAGTGGTGAGAACCTGTGGGCTTCAAGGCTGAAGGCTTGGCAGGTATTTTGGTGCACAGCTCAATTCCAAAGCATAAAGACGGAGGGTTCTGCATCCAGGTTAACAAACATGTTTTCTATCTGGAATAAACCAAAGGCTGGAAAGTGAAGGAGAAAACTCATGACTGGTTCGAAGTCTATGGAAATTCTCAAGCATTCAGGTTTATTAGTAGTAGTAGTATATGCCGTTGTTACAGTAGCCAGGAGATCAACAAAGCTATTGCAGAGTAGTAGTTTGGCTTGCCAAGGTGCCAGCCCTGTTATAGGAAATGCTTGTGCACTTCCAAGATGCACCACAGAAGGATGACCTGAGAGAAATGTATGACTCTTTCTGTAGCATCACCCAAGGCCCCTTCCTTCCTGCAGCTGCCTCGCAAATGGGTGACACAACCAGGAAGAATCTGAGCCATCAGGAATTTAACTGCCTGCACAGAGCACCAGCTTGTCTCGCCCACCGAATTGATACCTAACTATCTACCGTGTTTCTCTGGAAATAAGACCCAGGTTTTGTTTTTGTTTTTTCATCCCCGAATAATCACTAGGGTTTATTTTCAGGGAAAGACGATTTCGAGGTGATCAGCCCAGCTGGATACCCTGCCCCCTGGTGCACAAAGAAGAACCTGCAAGTGCATGGGGAACTGCAATCTACCAGTCCATTGGCCGGTGCACTCCAGGGCTGTGCAGAGTGGAAGGCACAGAGCAAAAGGCAGGCAATCCCAACACGACGAGCGGAAGGCAGGTGATCCTGATGCACTACGCAAGCTTCAGGCAAGCCGAGAGACAGGACGAGGAGCCTCCCACAGCCAGCTGCTGCTCTGACCCACTGCCACTTGGCTTTCCTGCAGCCCACACAGCACATCCGGATTGCCTGCCTCCCCACCACCACCACCACCCCGTGCCTGTTTCTGTCTCCTGCTGGTGTCACCACTCAAAGATGAGCCTCCCCTCCCCCCGCCTCTACTTCCACCCCCTGCTTGCACAGGTATTCAACTCACAGCATGAGCTGTGTCTGCTACCAGACATCATCGGCCTGCATACACTCGCTGGCCACACCCAACCTTCACTAGGGTTTATTTTTGGAGGTAGGGCTTATATTAGGCATAGGCATGAAAACCAGGCTGGGGCTTATTTTGGAGGTAGGTCCTATTTTTCAAGAAAAAACAGTACTCATAAAGAACATGCTTTCAAACTGTCAGATTGACAGAGACTGAGACAAGTGACAGGAGCTCACTCTGTCATGCAGAACTAGGGTTCAAACCGCCAGAGTTAAAACCATCTTCAGCATCATTAAGCCACTGAGCCATCGTGCCTCTGGATCATCCAAGTCATAGTTATCTCAAAGGTGCTTTTCAAAAGGCAACTCTTGGTTTTTTTTCCCTGACAATATTTCGCTTCTCATCCAAGAAGCTTCTGAAGAACTGAAGACGTTTCTTGGATGAGAAGCTAAACATTTTCAGAGTATTTTTATGACAGTCTTGACTGGCTCTACCTAATATTTCTTCAGAACTTTCACCAGCTGATGGGGAAAAAAAAAAAAGAAGGGGAGAATCCCTTCTCTGCTGATAGAATATTTTGGCCCTATTGCTAGTCTCTGGATTCCAGTCTGGAAAAAACAGGGAGAAAAGAGGGAGTCAAGACTAAGAGTCAGAAAGGAAACGGTTGGGCTGTGTTTTTCCTAGCTGGAACAAAAGACTGGAAAGACAAATGCTAAATGAATGTTGAAAGTCCCGTTTCCACAGTTTACTTTGTTTCCATGTATTTAGGCAGAAAATTAGTTGCATGGTTCAAATATTTACAGTTTTTGCCCTGAAGGACTAAATAAATCTAGAACTGGGCTTTGTGAAGAGAAATATTCAGTTCTCCCATAGGGCAAACCTTCTGGTTTCCTCTCCAAATATTCCCCATTTCTCTTCCTTTCCAGTTTCATGCTTTCCTTCAAAACCCCCAGTTTTATAATCATTCCATTGATGGGGTATATTTTGATGAGAATGGAGAGCCGGCTGTTGACTTGGACATTGTGAACTGGATGGTTTACACCAACAATTCCGTCACCAGGATGAAATCCGGGCATCTAGAAAGGCAGGGAATCCAGGGTTCCAAACTGGTGATCCACCAGAACAAGATTACTCAGATGGAAAAGATGTACAAGGTGAAGAAACCTCTTTATTTCACGCTTCCTGTCATTCTCCTAATGGGGTGATGGTGGCTTGAAGGACTGCTGATTTCATTTCAAAAATTTTGTCTTTTTCTTGACCTTTCCTTGAGGAATTTGGTGTCTAAACTAATCTAATTCTAGAACTTGTGTGTGTTCTCGTCTTTAGATGGGAGGTGTGATGACCCAGGGCACGCTACCGAGATAAGACAAACTGCTGGCAGTTCAAACCGGCCCTTTAGTGCTCCAAATCTTGCCAAAATGCTCCCACATTTCTGGCAAGTGCCTGAGCAGAGTGATAATAAACCCCCACACAAATCTCAAACAGCCTCTGGTTGCAATTAGTCCAGCCCAGCGCTGTCTGCACCAAAGCTGCACGGCAATAAATCCCAAATGTATTTGGCAAAACAAGAGCAAAGCAAGGAGTTCAGGGAGCAAAAAATCCAGCAAATCAGTCCAGAACGCCACACAGGAATGCAAGGATTCTTGGCAAGTTCAAACGTCGGCACACAACACTTCAGGAACTCAGTGTTTGTTCCCGACAAATGCCTCTCCCCACAGCATCTCCTTAAGTCTCATTCCCCAGGTGTGCCTGGTGAACCTGTGTGGGGCATCTCCTCGTGAGTGGCCTGCTCCATCTGAGCTGATCACACCTCCTCTGCACCCTCCGAGCTCTTGCATCAGGAGTGGGTGGTTCTTGCTCCTCGTCTGAGCTCTATTCCTCCATGCCTGCAGACCTTACTACTTCTGAAAAGTCCTGCCTGGACTGACTCTGTCCTTCCCCCGTTTCTTCCAAGGCCAACAGAGCTGCCCTCTCACTCTCTGTCAGTTCTTCTTCCATCTCATCTTCCCTCACAGATTCAGACTCCGATGGGGGCATGACAGGAGGATATGTTGGCGAGTAGCCTGCAGGTTATTCTTTAGATGAGGATGCTGATCCTTTCCTACTTTTCTTAAAATAAATTCATTTGCTGGATGTTCTTCCTCTCCCTCCCCAGCCGCTGCCTCCTTCAAGGTGTGTGGAAAGTTGCCATCCCGGATTCAGGAAGGTGGCTCAGGAAGGGAGGCCCATCTGCTGCTATGACTGCATTCCTTGTGCAGAAGGAACCATCTCCACCCAGGAAGGTGGGTGACATTGAGGACCTGAGATAGGCAGATGTTCTTTCATATAATTTTAAAGGTATCACTGCAGGATGTAAGCTGTTTCAAGTAAAGCTGCCATTTGCAATTGACTGATTGTGATTTTGTCAATGCCGATAATATTCAAGTGGTGCCTCAGATGTTCTGGGATTGCACCCAAGATGTTGATTACTGTTGGTACTATCTTTCCTTTCTTTTGCCACAGTTGTGCTTCTATTTGCAGGTCTTTATATTTTGTGATTTTCTCCCATTTCCTTTTTTCTGTTCTGCTATACAGCAGCATCTGTTATCCAGACTTCTTGTCTTTCTCATCAACAATTGTTAAATGTGGGTTATGTGGCAGATGGTTCTCTGCTTGAATTCTAAACTCCCAGAGCACGTTAGCGTCTTCATTTTATATTTCTACTTTCTCCATTTTATGGTCCCACCAGTTCTTGCTTGCAGGCAAATGGTATTTCTTGCAGATCTTCCAATGCACCATTGTTGCTATTTTGTCATGCCGTTGTTGGTAGTCAATCTTGGTGATCTTCTTGCAGCAGCTAACCAGCTTCAGCTTCTTTGCAGAGGCATCCTTTGCTGTCTGTTACAATCTTAACAATTTCTGTTTTGAATGCCTATGTTTTTAAGGCTTCGTTTTGTGCAGCCAGAATTGGCCCCTCTGACTTCAAATGCCCAGCTCCTAACCATTGCCAGGTCTTGCCATTATTCTCATTCTCTCGCTCTCGCTCTCTCTCTCGCTACCTCTCTTCGTCTCTCTCTCTGCTTTTCTGCCATATGTTTTCTATTCTTCCTTTGGTCTTTCCTGTGGGTCTGTTTGGTCTTTCAAATTACTTAGTAAGCCTTCATGTATACTAGCTTCAGTGCATCTTCTTCATCATTCTTCAGATAATCTTCCAAATGAACTTTTTTTTCTTCTTCAAGTATTTACGATAGTATTCCATGCCCACCTATTTTTCTTTGTAAGTAGAGCCCTTCAATATTGCTGTGTGGATGAAAGGCATGATTCATTGCCATTACTTTTTGGTCTTCCAATTGTTGGGGGTGGGGTAAAATTAGGTCTGGTTCCAAGTTGGGAAAAAGGCACTGGAAATAAAATGGAGGCTGACTGGAAAGAAGGATTTAATTTATTGATGAGCAGAACCAACAACAGCATGTAGTTCTGGGACAGCTGACAAATTGGTTTGATGAGTCCATGGATTTTCATGGGGTTCTGAGATGCTGCAGAGGGTTGTGCAGTGCAGTCAGCCTTGTGCCTTGTGCCTTTTGCCTTTTGTTATTCTAATGGGGATGGGTTAATTCTATTATGTCCTAAAATTCCTGTCCTGTCCTTCTTAATCCCATTAGCTAGAGCTGATGATGTTTTCTTTGTGAATAGATTAGCCCAGTCTTTCTTAATGGGTACAAAATATCTATCTCTAAAGACTTTGGGCATCTGCTGGAGGCTGTTTTGCTATTATTTCCTTTTTTTAAAAAAAACCAGTTTTTATTACTTTATAATATAGCATACAAAGAAAATACAAGAGTAAATAGTAGGGGGAAAGGGAAGGGGAAAGAGGGGAAAGAAAATGGAAAAAAAGAAAAAAGGCAATGACTTCTGACTCCCTTTGGTGCAGTAGGATAAGGCATTAACATCAAACCTCAACTTTTTACTTTTACATAATAGTATAAAATAGCCATTTCTATAACAACAAATCTATCTAATCGGTAAAATCCAAACTAAAAGTTTCATTTTTTCCCAACTCAAGCACAATGTCCAGAAGTGGTTTCCAGCTAGAAACAAAGTACTTCTTTTTTTTAATATTTTATTTTCCAGTCTGAATTTTCCATTTGAGTTGTGCACCCTGCAAAGTTTGCTGCATGGGGGGTGGGATGGGAAATACCTGATCTAGCACTGGGAATTCTGCATTTTTATTCTTACTGCTTGTCTCTCAACATTCATTGCTTCCTAATTTTATGCAAATAACAGTTTCAGTAAAAGGTGAAAAATCCAGCAGTAAGATGGACAATACTCTTGCTCTTTTCAGATTCAGAAAAATGCACCCCTTGTCCAGAAGACCAGCACCCAAATATCAGCAAAGATAGTTGTATTCCTAAAATTAAATCCTTCCTAAATTATAAAGACTATTTAGGGCTCGCGCTAATTTCCATTGCCGTGTTCCTGTCTTTAACCACAGCCTTTGTCTTGGGAATCTTCATTAAATTCCTAGACACTCCAATCATCAAAGCCAACAACAGAGACCTTTCCTACATCCTCCTGGTCTCCCTCCTCCTTTCCTTCTTCACTTCCTTCCTCTTCATTGGCCAGCCAAGGAGAGCCACCTGCCTTCTCCGACAGATAACCTTCAGCATCATCTTCTCAGTTGCCATTTCTTCCATCTTGGCCAAAACAATCACAGTGGTGCTGGTTTTCTTGGCCACAAAACCAGGGAATAAAGTTCAGAAATGGCTGGGGAAGAGCTTGGCCAACTCTATTATCCTTTCTTGCTCTGGTCTTCAAATTGTCATTTGCAGCAGCTGGCTTGGCACATCTCCCCCATTTCCTGACTCTGACCTACACTCTCAGCCTGGAGAGATCATCCTGCAGTGCAATGAAGGATCCGTCACCATGTTTTACTGTGCTCTCGGCTACATGGGGTTCCTGGCTGCCATCTGTTTCACGGTGGCTTTCCTGGCCAGGAATCTGCCTGGGACTTTCAACGAAGCCAAGCTGATCACCTTCAGCATGCTGGTCTTTTGCAGCGTCTGGATCTCCTTTGTGCCCACCTATCTGAGTACCAAAGGGAAGTACATGGTGGCCGTGCAGGTCACCTCCATCTTGGCCTCCAGTGCTGGCCTGCTGGGCTGCATCTTTTTCCCCAAATGCTACATTATTATTTTGAGGCCAGATCTCAATACTAAGGAACAACTAATCATGAAAGCTAAAAGTGAAAACTGATTCTAATGAGTGGTACTTATATCACAAACAGCAGAAGAACCTTTTCTCTTCCCCTGCTTCTTTCCCTTGTCCCCATTCAATGGTTTGGGTTTATCAAGAAATTCCTCAATTAAGAGAATTTGTTTGTTTTACTTCCCATCTGAAAGACCTCTAAGAATGTTTATTATTTTTGTTTTCCTAGCCACTGCTGTGCATTTTAGTAATTAAGTAAGTAATTAGTAATTAAACATTAAGTTTAATAATAAAATGGTGACAGGTAAATAATAGGTATAATAGATAGAAAGACAGATGTCTATGGAGATTCTCAGTCATCCAGGCCATGGTTGTCCCAAAGGTGCTTTTTCAAGAGGCAACTGGACTTTGAAGATGTGTCGAGAGGGGGAGGGATATGACATCATCTATCCCCAGTCCTTTCAACAGTTTCAAGAAGGCTCAATACCCATTTGCACCATTCAGATGATCCTGATGACACAGATAAACCTCCAACACCTCGCTAAAAGGCTAACACCTTGCTAAAAGAATGCAAATGACCAACTGTCTGCAAGGAGTATAAATCCTTCCGTTCCCCACCATCCAGTCAGAGCTGAAGAAGCTTCTTGGATGAGAAGCAAAACATTTTCAAAGAAAAAAACAAGAAAGTCCAGTTGCCTCCTGAAAAAACACCTTTGGGACACTTGTGCCAGCCACTCTGTTCCCGTTTCTCCATTGCAGTGTAGTGCAGCGTCCAGTAACCACTTTGATAGTGGATGGTGGGTAATTTAACAACCGGTTCGCTCAAACCGATGCAAACCAGCTGAATCCCACCACTGAGGAAGTAGAGTCACTGGAGAAAAGTTAGAATTTTGCAAAGGTTGAAGGTTGCTGGTCCAAGCTAATCTGAATCTCCACCTTGGGTTGACCAGCCCCAAAATGGTGTTAAGGAGAATATGATATATGCCCTCCAGAATATAGATTGTGCTTAATTGCTGCATCTGATTCAAAGGTTAAAGTAAACATTGAAGACACAAGAAGCTGGTAGAATCCTATCCTCTTTAGTTACTCACTAAAGTTCAAACACTTTGTAAATTGTCCCAGTTTGGTGTGGAACACTAGTATCTAAAGTTGATGACTTTAGAGTTGTGATGGTGAACCTATGGCACGCAAGCCCTCGCCCCAGCTGAGCTGTGAACAGGAAGTGCCTCATAGGAGCAGAGAGAAGTAAATCCTAGAGAGGCAGGAAATGCATCACTGAACAATGGAGATGAATACATACAAGGCAGACATAACACCTGTAACAGTGTAGGCATGCAGGGGGGGCGGGGGGAACAGGGGGGATGTGCCATGCCCCCCTGCACCCCTTTTATGGTCCCAAGAGGCAACAACAGAACCCTGTGGCGTGTATACACATTTATCTGAAAATAACTAGTAAAAATAATATTAGCAAGCACTTAGTATTTACGTTTTGCTTGGTTTTTTGTTCCAAATTTTAATTTTCACACCCATTTTCTGCCTTTTCCTTTACTGGCCCCTATTGACAATATCAGAGATAGGACCGAAAGTGCTCTCTTTCTTTGGTATCTGTTAAACTAAAGAGTAAGAATTGGAAAAACTCAACCACCGCATGACATGTTATGTTTTCTCCAGCAATAATAGCATCCTTCACATGTGCCCCTGTTTAATCACAGTAAGGACAAAAAGTCCACTCTTTTTGGATTTACCTCATGAGGTCACACATCTGTATGTAACAAACAGAATTTACTCTTAGGCTGCATTAAGAGACTGATAGAATCAAGACCTATTCTCCAAAGCACCTGAAAGCAGAATAGGAAGCAATAGATGGAAATTAATCAAGGTGAGAACCAACCTAGAAGTAAGGAGAAAATTCCTGACAGTTAGAACAATTAACCAGTGGAACGACTTCCCTCCAGAAGTTGTGAAGATGCTCCATCACTGGAGGTATTTAAGAAGAGATTGCACATCCATTTGTCTGAACTGTTACAGGGTTTCCTGCTTGAGCAGGGGGTTGAACTAGAAGACCTCAAAGGTGCCTCCCAACTCTGTTATTGTGTTATTGTCAGGTTTCGAGGTCGTCTCAAATAAATTGCATTTCAAACAAAGTCTTTGAAGAAAACTCCCATTTATTGAGCACGACATTCAAAGCCCAAGTCATCATAGCCAACACTGACTTCCAGACCCAAAACCCTCCCTTTCCGTTCCCCACTCCCCTGCACTCATTGGCCATCTTCCAAGTCACTCTACCCCTATCTACTGCTCCACTCAAAGGAATTTCCCCCCTCCCATCCCATCTCCTAGGGGATATTATCTACAGGGAAAATAAGTAGGTGAAAAGTCAAACGTCCCTTTCCAGATGCCTCCGCTCCTCCTTCTTATGTCAGCACTAGAGTAGATGCAGCTTGAAGTGCTGACAGTTATAACCACACACATTTTGTCACTTGCTCCTACTTGTCCCTACATCAAAAAAAATGGAAACATATGAAAGTAAGTTCAAGATGAAGAATCATGTCTCTTTCACAAATGTCCAGAAAGGAAAGCCAAGGCTAGATTCATGCAGTGGCGAAATCTGGCTGGATCTATCCGGCTTGCGTGAACCGGTGGTGGTAGGCTCCGCCAAATCACCAGGACGTCATTACATCCCGTTTTTTATCCTCTAAGCATGCGCAGAAGAGGCACGCTCAAGCATAGCAAACACGCATGTACAAGCGTTCACATTCCCAAATTAGTAGCGAAGGTAAGTGCATTTCACCACTGGATTCATGACTAGCATTGAAGGAGGTCCTGCAGGACTAAGGACACTGGTGATATTGTCTCGGTCTTGGCCATTCTGAAAGAGTTCCACCACAAAAAATTGGGCCAAACTCATCAGCCTCCTTCTTTGATTTGTAGTAAGAGTTGCATCAGTAATTCTCCAGCTGATTCTAGCACATGAGTTCACACAGGCCTGAAGATTTCACTAAGGTCATGCTACTCCTTGTAATTATTAACATGACTGTGTTTTCTTCATTGCCTTTATGCCAAGGGATTCTTTTCCCCTCTGGAAACTGGTCTTGAAATAAACAACAGACTCAGGGGCAACATATAGTAATATTTACCAGCAGTAAAGTTAGTGCATAAATACATCTCATGCCACTGGGAAGCTGGACTGAGTTTCACAGCCAACAGGTGTTGTGTTACTGTATTGAGCCTAGTTCTATCACTGGACAATCCTTGCTGGACTTCATATGCATTAAAAAACCCATTGAAATTCGATCCTGTTTCAAAAGACTTTGTGCTTCTCCTAAGGTCATACAATCCATCAGATCAGGAATGGTCTGCTTGCTTTTGCTTCTCATGCTGCTCTTCCTGTTGCCACAGGCTACCTGCAAGATACTCAGTGGCAAATGCCTCTTGACTATGAGGAGGGCCGCAGTAGACCCATTCAATCATTACAAGCCAGGACACCATCTCATTAGTGGGCTCTTCTCTGCAACCAATCTTGCTAAAATTCAGCCATTTAGTTTCAACGTGAGTCCCTCTGCAAAATTTGATGGGTAAGTCATCCCATAGACGATGGAGCTACACCACCGTCTCTGCTTTTTATCTGAGCTTGGCACATTGCTATTTTATGCCTAAATTAAGCTGGTGTTGTGTGAAATTGGTTTTCTTCTTAAAACTCAATTATTTATTAAATAATTGCTGAATTGGACTTTTCAGAAGAGAGAGTCTCGTTGCACAATGACTCTAGAGCAGGGGTCTCCAAACTTGGCAACTTTAAGACTTGTGGACTTCAACTCCCAGAATTCCTCAGCCAGGAATTCTGGGAGTTTAGTTTTAGTTTTTAGTTTAGTTTTATTTGATTTGTATACCGCCCTACTCCCGAAGGACTCAGGGCGGTGAACAGCCAACAATAAAATACATAGATACACAAAATTTAAAAACCCAATAAAATCAAATTAAATTATTTGGCCCAGAACCATTTGGGAGTTGAAGTCCACAAGTCTTAAAGTTGCCAAAGTTGGGGACCCCTGCTCTAGACATTCCTATTTATATATGTTTCCATTTTGTGAGTTTGCTCTTAAATTACAGCACTTGCTATCCTCTGTCCACATCTTATATTGCTATGTTGCTTATCTTCTATCGTCTTTCCAGTTTTTGGTTTCCTCACTCAACTGACGTAGGAAAGACCACCAAACTTTGATAGCTCAGCGATTTCTGAGTTATATTTCTCCCCCACTTTTAACTAAGCAAAACGGACAGAATTGCACAATGCACACAAGTCCTGATTGTTCAATTAACCCATTTTTTTTAAATTTGATTTATATGCCGCCCTTCTCCGGAGACTCAGGGCGGCTTACAATGTTAGTTTAGTTTAGTTTAGTTTATTTGATTTGTATACCGCCCTACTCCCGAAGGACTCAGGGCGGTGAACAGCCAAACAATAAACTAACATAGATACAAAAAATTTAAAAAACCAGATAAAATCAAATTAAATCATTTTGGCCCAGACAGATTAAAACACCCCAATAATTTAAAAACAGATTAAAATTTACATATTTAAAAAAGGGAAGAGATTAGGCCAGGCCCGCCTGATGGAATAAAAAGGTCTTCACAGCGCAGCGGAAGGTGCGCAGATCCGGGATCCTCCATATCTCTGGGGGAGCTCATTCCAGACGGTAGGTGCCCCCACAGAGAAGGCTCTCCCCCTAGGGGTCGCCAGCCTACACTGTTTGGCTGACGGCACCCGGAGGAGTCCCTCTCTATGAGAGCGTACTGGCCGGTGGGAGGCTATTGGTGGTAGTAGGCGGACCCGTAGATAACCAGGTCCTAAGCCATGGAGCGCTTTAAAGGTGGTAACCAAAACCTTGAAGTGCACCCGGAAGACCACCGGGAGCCAGTGCAGCTCGTGCAGGAGAGGTGTTACATGGGATCGCCATGTCGCTCCCATTACCACCCGCGTGGCCGCACTCTGCGCCAGTTGGAGCCTCCGGGTGCTCCTCAAGGGGAGCCCCATGTAGAGAGCATTGCAATAATCCAGGCGGGAGGTGACGAGGGCATGAGTGACCGTGCGTAACGAGTCCCGATCCAGAAAGGGACGCAACTGGCGAATCAGGCGAACCTGATGAAAAATCCTCCCGGTCACGGCCGTCAAGTGCTCTTCTAAAGACAGCCATGAATCCAGGAGGACCCAAGTTGCGAGCCCTCTCCGTGGGGGCCAATGATTCGCCCCCAATAGTCAGTGATGGCGTCAACTGACTATATCGGGACGTCGGTCACCACATTACAAAAAAGATGTTGGGATTTTGGAAAAAGTTCAGAGAAGAGCAAGTAAGATGATTAAAGGCCTGGAGACTAAAACATATGAAGAACACTTGCAGGATTTGGGTTTGGTTAATCTAGAGAAAAGAAGGACTAGGGATGACATGACAACATATTCCAGTATCTGAGAGGTTGCCACAAAGAGGAAGGGTCCATTTATTTTCCAAAGTCCCAGAAGGGCAGGACAAGAAACAATGGATGGAAACTAATCAAGGAGAGAAGCAACCTGGAACTAAGGAGAAATTTCCCAACAGTGAGGACAATTAACCAGTGGAACACCTTGCCTTCAGATCAGGGGTGGGTTCTAAATTTTTTTACTACCGGTTCTGTGGGCATGGCTTATTTTGTGGGTGTGGCTTGGAGGTCATGTGACTAAGTTGGCGTGGCTAGCTGGTCAGAGTCATTTCTGGAAGGTCCTCACACTTACGACCAGTCCTCGCACTTACGACCCGACTCATTTGTTTGCTTTTAACACTGATCAGCTGTAGGACGGCCCTTTGAAGCCCCGCGGCAAGAGTTTAAACAGTTTTTTTCCCTCTAGTCATCAGCTGGGACTCAGGAGGCAGCAATAGATTGGGGGTGGGACCAAATAAAAGGTAAGAAAAACATGGGAGGGGGGGGAGGGGGGGGAGAACCAGTTCAGTGATGTCATATCGTCACCGCTACCGGCTCGGCCGAACCAGATCGAACCGGGAGGAACCCACCACTGCTTCAGAAGCTGTGGGTGCTTCATCACTGGAGGTTTTTAAGAAGAGATTGGACAGTCACTTGTCTGAAATGGTACAGAGTCTCCTGCTTGAGCAGGGGGTTGGACTAGAAGACCTCCAAGGTCCCTTCCAGCTCTATTTTGATTAATTGACTGGTTGATTTTATTAAGATTTGAGCACCACTCAACTCCAAAACAGCTCTGGGCAACTCACAATATCAACACAGACAAAATTAATAAAAACGGAATGCAAAATCGATAAACAGGATTGATGGAATAGACAAGCAAGATGGCATCCAGTCACTTCATAAAATTCATAGACAAAGATGCAAAAATGCATCCTACAAGGGACACTGAGTATATGAGTATTCTCAGTGGATACAAACCAAGGGAGCAAGGTAGAAATGCAAAGAAACATAGAAAGAGATCATACTCTTTCATTTGAAGGGATACAGGAGCTAGTAATTCACTACAATTCTTCACATATTTTCCTTCTTCCCATAGCTTTTCTTCTGGTCTGTCATATAGACACACATTTCCACACAAGCTATTGATACATTCAATGATCAATTGCAAAGTTCCCAAGTGTTCTGTCCCCGTCCCCACACACACACAAACAGCCAGCCGGGGGTTAAAGAATTACTTGGCACACACAATGTTCGTTATCAGGAACTTGGCAGCAATACGATAACCGTCTGTCAAGTGCTTTACTACAAGAAGAGGGAGTGTCCCTCCACCAGATAATCCCAACGAATACCCACAGTTTTCAAAACAGTCCTAGCTCAAACATGGAAGCTTCAGCAGATTAGGCGTTGTACAAAGTGACTAGCCAGAAGTTAGCTTTGTCCGTCACAGAGTCTAAATGGCCACCACACTCTCCAGTGACTCAGCTTAATCCCTGGCACGCCTCCTCATCTGCTGCAAACGTTTATCTCGCCTTCGTTGGCGTGGATCCAGGAACGACTTATCACCGTCATCGCTGTCATCGGAGACACCTGGCTCCTGGCCAATCTCCTCTCCCTCGGCAGACACCTGAGGCATTGCCAGAGAGGAGGGGCCTGGAGACGGAGGCCTGGCCGGCTCCTCTCCTTCATGTTCGGAGCCTTCTTGCTCCGATAAGATGGGCTCGGGGGTCGGAGCCACAACACCAAGGAGTGACTGGATTGCTAGAAAGCCATTTCATAAGACACAGGAAGGTAGAGAGATACCTTATCAGCAGCAGTCACCAACTGGTGATCTGTGGACCACTGGTGGTCCATGAGAAAAATTTGGTGGTCCCCAGAAAAATGATTTGCATTTTTTATATTGCACTAAATCAGGGTCCTCAAACTATGGCCCCTGGGATGGATATGTGCAATGAACATTTGTGTTGCTGCAGAGAGTCTTCCCTTTGGGGGTCTTTTTGTGTGGGTTGGAGGGGGGCAGAAATTCTAACTTGGGGTCTGCCTCAACCTCCTGTTGCGGGGCTTTGACAAAGGCTGGTAGCAAAGTGCTGCTGGTAGCAAAGAGCCCGAGGACCTTGTTCCAGTGGGACTGCATCATGGCCTGGAACTGGCTGACCATCTCAGCCTGCTGAGCCTCCAGGTGCCAGTTCCTGGCCTTGCACTCCTGCAGGTCTTCTCTCTGCTTGGAAAGCCTATGTTCCTAGTCCTAGACCTAGTGAGGTGCTTCTGCTGAGCCTCCTTCTCGGTCAGATCCAATTTGAACTGAACCAGCTGTTTTGCCAACTTTTTCTCGTGGCGGCTGCTTAGCTCCAGCAACTGCTTCCTGTTGGGGCTCTAAAGATCCCGGGCGGGCAGGCGAGGAGTAGCGCATAGAGGCTGGCAAGGTGCCCCTTGACGTGACTGACATCGAGTTGGTCACGCCCACCCAGTCACATGACCACCTAGCCACGCCCGCCCAGCCAGTCATTAGGCAGATCATATTAGTGGTCCGCAGGATTTAAAGTTATAAATTTAGCGGTCCCTGCGGTCTGAAAGGTTGGTGACCCCTGCCTTATCAGTATCAGGAAGCATTTTGGGGGCTAAGACACAGTCTTTGATTTACAAATTGTCTAGGTTGTTTCAGTTCTAACAGAATAACAGAGTTGGAAGAAATCTTTGAAGACTTCTAGTCCAACCCCCTTATACCATTTCAGACAAATGGTTGTCCAATCTGTTCTTAAAAACTTCCAGAGCTCCAGCACTCACAACTTCTGAAGGCAAGTTGTTCTAACTGATTAATTGTCCTCACTATAAGGAAATTTCTCCTTAGTTCTAGGTTGGTTCTCTCCTTGATTAGTTTCCATCCATTGCTTCTTGTCCTGCTTTCAGGTGCTTTGGAGAATAAGTTGAACCCTCTTCTTTGTGGCAACCCCTGAGATATTGGAACACTGCTATCATGTCATTCCTAGTCCTTCTTTTCATTAAGTTAGACATACCCATTTCCAGCAACTGTTCTTTGTATGTTTTAGCCTCCAGTCCCGTAATCATCTTTGTTGCTCTACACTCTTTCTAGTGTCTAGAATTCTATTTTAATTCAGTGATGCAGTGGTGTGGAATTAGGCAGGGATCTTTAATTCAGGAACATTACTTTTCCTCAATGCAGAATGATGACACGATGTGCATATATTTTCAGGGAAGGAGATGTGATGTACTGGAAAATTCTGTCCTTCCTTTTTGCCATTCAGGAGATCAACAAAGATTCCCACCTCTTACCCAACATCACTCTGGGATACAGTCTCCAAGACAACTTTAGAAACAGACGAATGACTTTGGATGGTCTGTTGGACCTGCTGTCAACCGGAGAGGCCAATGTTCCCAACTACAGTTGTGGAAGGAAGAAAAACGTGCTGGTTCTCCTGGAAGAGGCTGATTCTGACATATCCATCAACATAGCTGCTATATTGGGCATATACAAAATTGCACAGGTATGTGAGTGGAAGGCAGTGGTGAAATGTAAAATTTGTTACTACCGGTTCTGTGGGCGTGGCTTGGTGGGGGGAGAATATGACTGAGTGGGCGTGGCCAGCTTTTTTTTTTTTTTTCTTTTAAAACCATTTTTTCTACAACCTCTTCGGGTAAAAAAATGCTTTAAAAAGCCTCTGACAATCACAGCTGACTTGCCTGATCGACAGAGGCTTTTTCTTTTTCTTTTTTTTTTAAGCCTCTGACAATCCCAGCTGACTTGCCTGATCAGCAGAGGCTTTTTCTTTTTTTTTTTAAGCCTCTGAAGTTCGCAGCTGACTTGCCTGATCTGCAGAGGCTTTTTTCCTTTTTTTAAAGCCTCTGACGATCCCAGCTGAGCTGCACGATCATCAGAGGCTTTTTTTGTTTTACTTTTAAAAACATTTTTTCGGCCGAAGAGATTGTAGAAAAATGTTTTTAAAAATTAAAAAAAGCCTCTGATAATTGCGCAGCTCAGCTGGGCATGGGGGGCGGGCAGGGATTTTTGCTACCGGTTCTCTGAACCACTCACCTCCGTCGCTACCAGATCGGGTGATCCGGTCCGAACCAGGAGCATTTCACCCCGGTGGAAGGGTAGTTTACTGTCAACTAAATATAAAGAAAATCTTTATAAAATGTGTAATAGATGGCATTTTCCACCCTCAAGGTTAACAAAAAGGTTACCCAACTAAGTATTAACTGATGTGATAATTTTTGTATATCTCATTTTTTCTACGTGTTTCACTTTTCTTCTTTATACTGTAACTGCTATTCTAATAGCAAATCCTTCATAAACGTTATTGCATTACATTCCTGATTAAATTATCTTTCCATTGATATATATTTTTATGGTACAACTCCAAAAAAAAATAGTGGTGTTAGCTAGTTTTAGAAAATACACTTTCGCCAAAAGGTTTCCACAATTTTGGGCAATACTGTATACCATTTCAGATACAGTAAATGGTTGTCCAATTTCTTTTTGAAAGCCCCCAATGATGGAGCACCCACAACTTCTGAAGGCAAACTGTTCTACTGGTTGATTGTTCTCACTGTTAGGTTGCTAGGTTGCTTCTCTCCTTGATTAGTTTCCATCCGTTGTTTGATTTCAGTCCTGTTGTGGCTCCGACCCCCGAGCCCATCTTATCGGAGGAAGAAGGCTCCGAACATGAAGGAGAGGAGCCGGCCAGGCCTCCCTCTCCAGGCCCCTCCTCTCTGGCAATGCCTCAGGTGTCTGCCGAGGGAGAGGAGATTGGCCAGGAGCCAGGTGTCTCCGATGACAGCGACGGTGATAAGTCGTTCCTGGATCCATGCCAACGAAGGCGAGATAAACGTTTGCAGCAGATGAGGAGGCATGCCAGGGATTAAGCTGAGTCACTGGACCACACCCCACAGGCTATATAAGAGAGTGTGGTGGCCATTTAGACTCTGTGATGGACAAAGCTAACTTCTGGCTAGTCACTTTGTACAACGCCGAATCTGTTGAAGTTTCCATGTTTGAGCTGGACTGTTTTGGAAACTGTGTGTATTTATTGCTGTTATCTGGTGGAGGAACACTCCTTCTTCTTGTAGTAAAGCACTTGGCCGACGGTTATCGTATTGCTGCCAGGTTCCTGATAACGAACCCTGTGTGTGCCAAGTAATTCTTTAATCCCCGGCTGGCTGTTTGTGTGTGTGTGGGGACGGGGACAGAACAGCTAGGTTGCTTCTCTCCTTGGTTAGTTTCCATCCGTTGTTTGATTTCAGTCCGTTGTTTGATGTTGATTGATTGATTGATTGATTGATTGATTACATGCCTTTAAGTTGTTGTTGTTTTAATCCTAATGAACACACATCTAGATTTTCTCAATGGCAATTCATAACCTGATCTTTTAGGTCTCCCAACACTGTACTCACTGATGCTGCAACTGAGACCATCCACCTTGCTGATAGTCGTTGTCTTCTTCTATTTCTTTCCATCCACCTTTCTCAACATTAGAGCCCTGAAGAGATGTAATATCTAAGGGGAGTGAGCTGAGAATCAGTGTTCATCAAGAGCAAGCAAGCAATGGAACAATTTACCTTCAGAAGTTGGGGATGCTCCATCACTGGAGGCTTTCAAAAAGAGACTGGACAATGGTATAGGGCCATGATGGCGAACCTATGGCACCTGTGCCACCTGTGGCACGCATAGCCATATCAGTGGGCATGTCAGCTCAGCTCTGGCAAGCATGTGCACACCGGCCAGCTGATTTTTGGGCCTTCTGGGCCCACCAGAAGTAGGGAAACATGATGTTTCCTGCCTCCGGAGGGCCTGGGGGGGTGGGGAAGGCCCGTTTTTCTTTCTCACCTGGCTCCAGATCCAGACTCCTAGAGAGGCTCTAGAGGCTGGGGACAGAAAAAATGTCACTTCCTGTACCACCGGGAGTTGGAAAATGGGCCATTTCAGGCCTCCGGAGAGCCTCCGAGGGAGTGGGGAAGGCTGTTTTTGCCCTCCCCAGATGCATAGAGAGGATCTGGAGCCAGTTGAGAAAGAAAAATGAGCCTACCGGGCCATCGCATGCCACTCAGTCACTGAGTGAACAAATATAATGCAATACTATAGAATTTATACTTGGGCAGATCTCAAATTATTCAAGGTGACATGCACTGTCACTTCTCATAAGAGGAGATGTCCAGCGCAAGATATCAGGAAGCGAAGCTATTCAAAAGACTACAAGTTTATTCTATGCTAGCTCTCTATAAGTATCTGAGCTACTAACAGTCAAGGCAAATTGGTGGTAGATAAAAATTTGATTGAATTCAAGGAGGACTGAATTTATTGTAGATCACTTTGTGGGCATGAAGTAACTCGAGACTGATTACATGTTTGACCCCTCCCTTGGGCCCAGTCTGGTCATCTCCTACAAGACACTTGGATTTCTTCTCAATTTTAGCCCTCATAATGTCCACACCTTCTGAAGGCAATAGCAATAGCATTTAGATTTATATACCGCTTCACAGTGCTTTTACAGCCCTCTCTAAGCGGTTTACAGAGTCAGCATATTGCCCCCAACAATCTGGGTCCTCATTTTACCGACCTTGGAAGGATAGAAGGCTGAGTCAACCTTGAGCTTGGTGAGATTCAATATGGTAAATTGTAGGCAGCTGGCAGTCAGCAGAAACTCTAACCACTGCGCCACCACAGCTCATGTGGAAGGCAAGTCGTTCCACTGGTTTATTATTCTCACTATCAGGAAATTTCTCCTTAGTTTTAGGTTGCTTCTCTCCTTGATTAGTTTCCATCCATTGCTTCTTGTCTTGCCTTCTGGTGTTGTACTGTCCCATTGTGTCCATTAAACTAATCTGGAGTCACTTAGTCATCATCTGAGCTCTAATGCTACTTTTTCAGTACCATATCATTAGGCGTTGTTCTTCTGTTTTCTATTTCAGATCAGCTACACTTTTACTTCACCATTCATGAGTGATAAAACTCAGTTTCCTTTTTTCTCCCGGACTGTCCCCAAAGAAGGTGCCCAATATTTGGGCATTATTAAATTGCTCCAATACTTTCGGTGGACATTCACGGGGCTCTTTGCTGCAGACACTGATAATGGAGAACATTTTATTAGGACTTTCACTCCTGTGCTGGCACAGAATGGCATTTGTGTTGTTTTCGCAGAACCCATCTTGCTGAATACCAAGAATTTCCGCTATCTGATTTCTGCTTTCCACAAATGGAGGCAAATCAATGTGCTTGTTTACTATGCAGAGTTTACATCTTTCCTAGAGGGAATACTTATTACCGATTATATATTTAAGCTCTTGAGAAAACGTGTTCTGGGGAAAGTCTGGATCACAACAGCTTTATGGGACCTCACTATGGAGATAATATATAGTGATCTCCCTTTCAGATATACCCACAGTATTTTTTCTTTTCTTATCCAGACAAAAAAAAGGACCAGATATGATGGTTTTAAATATTTCTACCATCTTATGAGGCAGCTGACTCATAAACATTTTCACTGTTCATATGCAAAGTCTGCCTTGTCTGTGAAAGGCCGGACAAGGTGTTTAGAGAAAGAGAACTTGAAGACTCTGCCTCAAGAGAAAATTGAGAGGATATTCTCGCTAGACAATTCCTTAACTTACAATGCCGTCTGGACAGTGGCCCGTGCCTTAAATGCGGCCTATTCCTCCCAATCCCTGAAGACAATAATGACGAGAAAAGATAGGTTGGAAGTTCAACAGCTTCAGCCGTGGCAGGTATTCCCTTCCTCTATCTCGTACAAAAGGGTGAAACAGATGGATTGAACCTGACAGATTTGGCCCCAAAGCAGGGGTGAAATCCAGCAGGTTCTGACAGGTTTTGGAGAACTGGTAGCGGAAATTTTGAATAGTTCGGAGCAGTGGTGAAATCCAAATTTTTTTACTACCGGTTTTATGGGTGTGGCTTGGTGGATATGGTGTGGTGTGCCTTGGTGAGCGTGGCAGGGGAAGGATACTACAAAATCCCCATTCCCTCCCCACTCTGGGGCCAGCCAGTTCTCTGAACTACTGCCGGTTCTCTGGACTACTCAAAATTTCCGCTACCAATTCTCCAAACTGCTCAAAATTTCCACTACCTACTCTCCAGAACCTGTCAGAACCTGCTGGATTTCATCCTGGTTTGGGGAACCGGTAGTGGAAATTTTGAGTAGTTTGGAGAACCAGCAAATACCACCTCTGGCTGGCCTCAGAGTGGGGTGGGAATGGAGATTTTGCAGTATCCTTCCCCTGCCACGCCCACCAAGCCACACCATGCCCACCAAGCCATGCCCACAGAACCGGTAGTAAAAAAAATTGAATTTCACCACTGCCCCAAAGATATTTTTTCCAAAAGGCAACGGGACTTTCTTGGGGTTTTTTCCCTTGGAAAATATTTCACTTCTCATCCAAGAAGCTTCTTCAGCTCTGAAGGAGTTTTTTTTGGATGAGAAGCTAAACATTTTCCAAGAAAAAATCAAGAAAGTCCAATTGGCTTTTGGAAAAAACGACTTTCGGGACAACCATGATCTGGATGACTGAGAATGTCCATAGGCAGGTTTAGCAATTCCAAAATCCATTCTTTATACTCCTCTCCAAACAGTACATGCATTTTAGCAATTATATTTCATGACTCCTTTCTTTTAATAAAATCCCTTGGTTTCATTCTCCTTTCCCTGTTTCGGTTGGTCTCTGACACTGCCAAATGGTGATTTAGTCTTGGCTCTGGGGCAGAGGTGGTATTCAGCAGGTTCTGACCAGTTCTGGAGAACCGGTAGCGGAAAGTTTGAGTAGTTCGGAGAACTGGTAAATACCACCTCTGACTAGTCCCGCCCCCATCTATTCTCTGCCTCCCGAGTTCCAGCTGATTGGGAGGAAATGGGGATTTTGCGGTAACCTTCCCTTGGAGTGGGGTGGGAATGGAGATTTTACAGTATCCTTCCCCTGCCACGCCCACCAAGCCACATGCCCACCAAGCCACGCCCACAGAATCGGTAGTAAAAAATTTTGAATCCCACCACTGCTCTGGGGTCATATACTACTATATCTCTTCTTTTTCTGTGCTTGGAGATTTTCTTTTCTCAATTTTGAGAATTTGATATTTGAGGAAGGAATTTATATGTATTTCCTACCTTACCATTATCTTTCACTGCATCATTTGAATGGGGCCCAAAATAAGCCAACCCATGAAATTTTACTCCGCTAGTCGTTGCAAACTATACGGGGCAGTGTTCATCTCAACTTCAAGACCATTAAGCTAGCATTGCCTGAAGACATTTCTGTGGTCATGTGCCCGGCATGACATCATGGAGCATTGTTACCTTCTCACCAAAGTGATACCTATTTATCTATTCGCATTTGCATGCTTTCAAACTGCTAGATTAGCAGGAGCTGGGGTGAGGACAGCAGCTTATCCTGTCGCATGGCACTTGGGTTTCGAACCTGAGCTGCGGATTTCCAGCCAATAAGCCCAGCCTCTTAACCACCGCACTGCCCTATAGATTGATCACATCTACCCCAAATTCTGAAAGCAAACACAAACATTCAGAATAAAACCAACCCTTTTGTACACAAATTGATTTGTAGAGATTTGACACCATTAGAGATGCAGATGTGGTATTTCCACAACTAAGATAACAAAAACGATAATGTGTCAAATATGTTGTTCCATTTTCTGTCTGTAGCTCCACCCTTTCCTGAAGAACCCACAGATCTACAATAACACCATGGACGGAATGTATGCAGACGGAAATGGAAATTTGATGGCTGACTTTGACATCCTGAGCTGGATGTGGTTTCCTAATAGGTCAGCCACCAGATTGAAATTTGGAACTCTAGCAAGAGGGGAAACTGCAAGCGTCAAGTTCAGCATTAACAAAGAAGCCATTGTGTGGTCCAAATGGAACAAACAGGTGAAGAATAACAGAATGACAAAGTTGGCAGGGATCTCGGAGCTCTTTAGTACAACAGCCTGATCAAGAGGAGAGCCTATACCATTCCAGACAAGTGGCTATCCAATCTCTTTTTGAAAGTCTCCAGTGATGGAGCATCCACAGTTTCTCGAGAAAAGCTGTTCCACTGATTAATTGTTCTCTCAGGAAATTTCTCCTCAGTTCTAGGTTGTTTCTTTCCTTAATTACTTTCCATCCATTGCTTCTTGTCCTGCCTTCAGGTGCTTTGGAGAACAGACTGACCCTTTCTTCTTTGTGGCAACCCCTGAGATATCGAAACACTGCTATCACGTCACCCCTTGTCCTTCTTTTCACTAGAGTAGACAAACGCAATTCCTGAAACTGTTCTTCATATGTTTTAGCCTTCAGCTTCCTAATCATTTTTGTTGGTCTCCTCTGCACTCTTATAATATTGGAAGACTGCTTCCATATCACCCTAGTCCTTCTGATCTGTATATAAATTTCTCATACAGACAATGAGATATTCTGGGATTCAATTTTTAAGGATAGATTCCACAGCTTGTTTTAGAATGGAATGGAATAGAATAGAATAGAATAGAATAGAATAGAATAGAATAGAATAGAATAGAATAGAATAGAATAGAATAACAGAGTTGGAAGGGACCTTGGAGGTCTTCTAGTCCAACCCCTGCCTAGGCAGGAAACCCTACACCACTTCAGACAAATGGTTATCCAACATCTTCTTAAAAACTTCCAGTGTTGGGGCATTCACAACTTCAGCAGGCAAG
Source organism: Arizona elegans (assembly GCA_022577455.1). NCBI lineage: Eukaryota > Metazoa > Chordata > Lepidosauria > Squamata > Colubridae > Arizona > Arizona elegans. The sequence continues at coordinate 22,173,336 of JAKOOJ010000012.1, forward strand.
TTGTTCCACTTATTAATTGTTCTCACAGTCAGGAAATTTCTCCTTAGTTCTAAGTTGCTTCTCTCCTTGATTAGTTTCCACCTATTGTTTCTTGTTCTACCCTCAGGTGCTTTGGAGAATAGTTTGACTCCTTCTTCTTTGTGGCAACCCCTGAGATATTGGAACACTGCTATCATGTCTCCCCAGTCCTTCTTTTCATTAAACTAGACATACCCAGTTCCTGCAACTGTTCTTCATATGTTTTAGCCTCCAGGCCCCTAATCATCTTTGTTGCTCTTCTCTGCACTCTTTCTAGAGCCTCAACATTTTTTTTACATCGTGGCGACCAAAACTGAATGCAATATTCCAAGTGTGGCCTTACCAAGTCATTATAAAGTGGTACTAACACTTCACGTGATCTTGATTCTATCCCTCTGTTTATGCAGCCTTGGACTGTGTTGGCTTTTTTGGCAGCTGCTGCACACTGCTGGCTCATATCTAAATGGTTGTCCACTAGGACTCCAAGATCCCTCTCACAGTTACTACTATTGAGCAAGGTACAACATATATGGTACCTGTGCATTTTGTTTTTCTTCCCTAAATGTAGAACCTTGCTTTTTTCATTGTTGAATTTCATTTTGTTAGATAGCGCCCAATGTTCAAGTCTTTCAAGATCCTTCTGTATCTTGAACCTATCTTCTGGAGTGTTGGCTATTCCTGCCAGCTTGGTGTCATCTGCAAATTTGATGAGTTCCCAATTTATCCTCTCGTCCAAGTCATTGATGAAGATGTTGAAGAGCACTGGACCTAAAACAGAGCCCTGGGGTACTCCACTGCATACTTCCCTCCATGTAGATGCAGTTCCATTGAGGACTACACGTTGTATTCAGTTGGTCAGCCAGTTACGAATCCATCTGGCGGTGATGCTGTCTAACCCACATTTTTCTATTTTATCTAGCAGTAGGTTATGGTCTACTTTACCAAATGCTTTACTAAAATCCAAGTAAATTATATCAACAGCATTCCTCTGGTCCACTAATTTTGTCACTTTGTCAAAGAATGCAGTAAGATTAGTCTGGCATGATCTGTTTTTGACAAACCCATGTTGGCTTTTGGTTATTACTTGGTTTTGACTAACACAATCAAAACGATTTTTTTAGAATTGATGAAGCACACACTGTCTTCATCTTAGTATTCTTTGGCTTCCTCAATTATGTAACATGCATCAGCAATAATTGAAGTACATTAATATTCCTTTCATTCAGCATCAACAGTGGGAGAGGTGTTTTCTAGACTTTAAGAAGAAAGTTTTCTGTCCCAAAAACACAGGGAGAAATGACATGAAGATAAAGGGAAATGGAGGGAAGATTTAAGAGAAGAGAAGTAAAACTGTATTTGTTCATTTGAATGTGCATAGATTCAGCAAGTTGAAGCTGTGGTCAGAGATTTGATAGAACAGATGCTGGAGAATTCTAGAATTTCCATTTCTTTTCAGAATAGTAATGGTATAGTTGTTCCAGATTTGCTTTGGCAATATTCTAGAAGTCAGCCCTCCAAATGGGAAGCAGTTGGTACTGTTCCAAACATAGGGCACCCCCAAAGTAGGTCCAGAATACCACAACTGGACTATCACAAATGTTTTCCAAGTTCAAGAATTACTTTCAAGAAAATTATTGGACCAACTCTGAAATGGCCAGCATAATATGGTCCTAAGGAGAAATGAATCTTCCAGAGTTTTCCAGAATATTCCATTTCTGGAATGGTCGGTTTTGCTCAAACTAGCAAGAGCACTTAGATTTATACACCACCCCATTGTGCTTTACAGCACTCTCTGGGCAGTTTACAACATCAGCATATTGAGTGATGCTGTAAAAAAAATTGGGCCCTCATTTTACTATCCTTGGAAGGATGGAAAGCTGAGTCAACCTTGAGCCCATCAGGATTGAATCAGTGGTGGGTTTCAAAAATTTTTACTACCGGTTCTGTGGGTATGGCTTGGTGGGCGTGGCATGGATGGGTGGGCTTGGCTTGGTGGGTGTGGCAGAGGAAGGATACTGTAAAATCTCCATTCCCTCCCCAATCCAGGGGAAGGTTACTGCAAAATCCACATTTTCTCCTGATCAGCTGGGACTTGGGAGGCAGAGAAGAGATGGGGGCGGGGCCAGTCAGAATTTTTACTACCAGTTCTCCAAACTACTCAAAATTTCCACTACCGGTTCTCCAGAACTGGTCAGAACTTGCTGAAACCCACCTCAGGATTGAACTCCTGACTGTGGGCAGAGATAGCCTGTAATACTGCATTCTAACCACTGCTCCACCACAGCTCGTTCCTATTTTTTCGACACCCTTCCAGCTCTATCTCTCATTTCATAACTGATCAGTTGTGCAGATGGTTCTAAATGCCAATTCTCTTCATTTTCAGCCCTGGCCATATTCTCAGTGTGTGGAGTCTTGTCAACCCGGATACTTCAAGGTGGTCCAGAAGGAAAAACCAAGTTGCTGTTATGACTGCATCCCCTGTGCAGAAGGGAGCATCTCCACTCAAGAAGGTGGGTGACTTAAGAATCAAGGTAGTCTTTGGGAAAGGAGCAAAGATTCCTAGAGATCTTTTCTATGAAGCTTTTTTGTCATTGAGATATTTTTTCCTCTCTTTTCTTCCTATATTTAACTTCTCACCTTTTAGTCTCAACATTCCTCCAGAGAAGGAAAAAGACAGGAAAATCCTCCAGAAAACAAGACTTTTTGGCAAACAAACATGTCTTGCTTCAAACTCTACCTCTTCCTCACCCAGTTACCCTTTCTCTCTTTATCAGCTTTGGTGACTTTGTTAAGGATATTGTTGAGTTACACCCGACGTTGTGGTTTATAAAACAGAGTACCGTTAGTTTTACGCATGGAAACGTTTTGAGAGTAATTGTGAATAACATACAGACAAACTGGGCTTTATAGTATTTTACTTTTAGGGAAAAGCAAAATCATAGTCCTTTAACAATCCAAGTCTTAGCCATATAAAGTGCAATATAAGATCAATCTAAGGATATAAAATCTTCTTACCAGTTTGTACAAAAATACAAGGAACAATCAGGAACAATATAAAAACAGTTCAATAAATATCAGAAAGCAATAAATAATCATGATCAAACAATGACCATATAGAGAGATAAAAAAAAATTACAGCATAGCAGCAGGTAAAAAATGTGTAGTATCCACAACTAACCATAATTTAGCTATCCTTACAGAGGATACAGAGCTCAGCCAATCAGGATGCAGAATGACTCAGCACAGTTCTTAAAGCTACATAATACATTTACATAATACAAACATAATGTTGGCTTATATATTTCCTGGCCAACCAATTAGGCAATAACCATTTCCTAACAGATTTACTTGTGCAGGCAAGCACATACACCAACATGCACTCATAACTCCTTCTCTCCTCCTCTCTCATACAATCACACACACAAAGTATTAGGGTTGAGTTTTCTGAGCTCAGAATATGACTCCCGTACTATAAATTATAATTCCCACTATATACATTTATGAAAGGTGTTACCCTTGTCCTTTGCAGATGCAGACCACTGTACCAGATGTCCAGAAGATCAACATCAGAACAAGAACCGAGACCAATGTATCCCCAAAATCATCACCTTCTTGTCATACCAGGAGAATTTGGGGGTCATCCTTACCTCCTTTTCCCTCTTCCTAATCTTAACCTCCAGTTTTGTTTTGGGAATCTTCAGTAAATACCGAGAAACTCCCATCGTCAAGGCCAATAACCAGGATCTCTCCTATGTTCTCCTGGTCTCCCTACTGCTTTCTTTCTGTGCTTCCTTCCTTTTCATTGGTCGGCCAAGGAGGGCCACTTGCCTTCTTCGACAAACAGTCTTCAGCATCGTCTTCTCAGTTGCTGTCTCTTCTGTCTTGGCCAAAACAATCATGGTGGTGCTGGCCTTCCTAGCTACAAAGCCAGGGAACAGAGTGAGGAGATGGTTGGGGAAAAGTTTGGCCAATTCCATCATCCTTTCCTGTTCTAGCATCCAGGTCATCCTTTGTTCCATCTGGTTAGGAGTCTTTCCCCCATTCCCTGATTCTGACATGCATTCGCAATCTGGGGAGATCATCCTGCAGTGCAATGAAGGCTCCACTGTTATGTTTTACATTGCTCTCACTTACATGGGCCTCCTGGCCACCATCTGTTTCATGGTGGCTTTCCTAGCTAGGAACCTCCCAGGGGCCTTCAACGAAGCCAAGTTGATCACTTTCAGCATGCTGGTCTTCTGCAGCGTCTGGATATCCTTTGTGCCCACCTACCTGAGCACCAAGGGAAAGTATATGGTGGCAGTGCAGGTCTTCTCCATCTTGGCTTCCAGTGCTGGTCTGCTGGGATGTATCTTCATCCCCAAGTGCTACATTATTTTACTAAGACCAGATCTAAATACAAAAGAGCAGCTAATATTGAAAAATGAAACGGGAAACTGATTCTGATGTAAGTTTCTTAACAGTGTAATTCCCACCCAGTGTTTTAGATCATAAATTATTTTTCAGGGAAATGGCTGCCCTTTCTAGGTGATTATATATAGAGGAATCCCTTACCCAAAAGCTGAACAATTACTATAGTACAACTTTATAAGGCCTTGGTAAGGCCACACTTGGAATAATGCATCCAGTTTGAGTTGCCATGATATAAATAAGATGTGGAGACTCTAGAAAGTGTGCAGAGAAGAGCAACAAAGATGATTAGGGGACTGGAGGCTAAAACCTATGAAGAACGGTTGCAGGAACTGGGTATGTCTAGTTTAATGAAAAGAAGGACTAGGGGAGACATGATAGCAGTGTTCCAATATCTCAGGGGTTGCCGCAAAGAAGAGGGAGTCAAGCTATTCTCCAAAGCACCTGAGGGCAGGACAAGAAGCAATGGGTGGAAACTAATCAAGGAGAGAAGCAACTTAACATTAAGAAGAAATTTCCTGATTGTGAGAACAATTGATCAGTGGAACAGCTTGTCTCCAGAGGTTGTCAGCAAAAAAAAAACACCCTGAATTCAAGTCCCGCTTTAACCATGAAAGGAAGCTGGGCCAGTCAATCTCTCTCAGCCCACCTCATCTCACTGGGTTGTTGTTATGATGAAAACAGGAGGAAAGTGTGTTGGATAGGTGTGCCACCTTGAGCTATTTGTAAAAATAACAACGGCGGGATATAAATAAGTGAATAAACACACAAACCAACCTGATTAGCTGGTCTTGTCAAATCATTCATCTATGTTCATCTTGCCAAGCATTAACATTTTTCCAGATCAGAATGACACACCTGGCATTCAGTGGTGGGTTTCAATTTTTTTTTTACTACCGGTTCTGTGGGCGTGGCTTGGTGGGCGTAGCATGGCTTGATTGGAGTGACTTGGTGGGCGTGGCAGGGAAAGGTTACTGCAAAATCCCCATTTCCTCCCGATCAGCTGGGACTTGGGAGGCAGAGAAGAGATGGGAGCGGGGCCAGGCAGAATTTTTACTACCGGTTCTCCGAACTACTCAAAATTTCCACTGCCGGTTCTCCAGAATTGGTCAGAACCTGCTGAAACCCACCTCTGCTGGCATTTCCTTCGTTGCTAATTTTCATTGTGAGAAACGCTTGAGAAGTAAAAGTGTTGTTTCTCCTTATCGCACTTCATACACACACATGCGATATTCCTGCAATATTGGTGTTTCTTAGCAGCAAGAGCCACTAGGGGGCTCCCGCTACCAACATCAGAAGTCCTGGCAGCCTTGTAGCTTCAGATCCTGGAAATTTTGCCAGAGCTTGTTGCAAAGGGGAAATATTAAGGGTTGCCTCCTGGTATTTGGGGAGGGGGCCAGGGCCAGGAGCAGGAAATGGGAGTCCGCATCCAGAGTTTGGCCTATCTGGGAGGAAGCTCTCGTTCACCTTCATTTTTGGGTCCTAGAAATCAGAGGCCACCTGCGGAAGAATCTTGAAAGATAGTAAACCTGGTTGTGAGAGGAACCTCAAGGTCTTCTTCCAATGTGAGCAACAACTGACCAAGAAAACAAAACAAAAAAAAAACCCAAAACAGGGACTTTTGGTTCAGAAGGAAGAAGCACTAGTAAACAGGGAGTAGGGAAATCAGAAAGCTGTTGTGCAGCTGTTATCTCAATGTGTGCTTGATGGTGCAGGAACTGACTAGTGTTTCTCCACCATGGCAATTTGAAGCATGGTTGGCTGGGGAAATCTGGGAATTGAAGTCCAGCCGTCTTCAAGTTGGCAAGGTTGAGAAACACTGGACTGCTAGCTCAGTTCTAAATCCCGACCAGTTCCCAACTGCATGCCAGCACTGGCAACTCAAGTGTCCAAGATGCCCGTCAGCCCATGAGTAGACTAGACCAGGAAATCAACTCTGCAGGGAAGCTAAAACTACTTTTATTAAGAGACTCTTGCAAATCTGATTCTCCTCCACTATTTCCTGACCAGTGAGAACAACTACCCAGTGGAACGACTTGCCTCCAGAAGTTGTGGGTGCTCCATCACTGGAGGCTTTTAAAATTTAAGAGACTGGAAAAGCCACTTGCCTTAAATGGGATATAGCCTCTCCTGCTCAAGCAGGGGGTTGGACTAGAAGACCTCCAAGGTCCCTTCCAACTATGTTATTCTATGTTTCAAATGCAGCGAAAGATATTTTAAGTATTTGAAGTGTTGATGGGGCATGTCTGAGAGCAATACAACTTAGAGATTGCTCCGGTGCTCCGAGAGCCTTGATAGTACAGTGGTTTAGTGCACCCTGTCATTAACACAGCTGCCTGCAATTTCTGCTGGTTCGAATCTCTCCAAGGCTCAAGGTTGACTCAGCCTTCCATCCTTTCTAAGGTAGGTGAAATGAGGACCCAGTTTGTGGGGGCAATAAGCTGACTTTGTATAAAATATACAAAAGAATGAAGGCTATTGCTTAACGCATTGTAAGCCGCCCTGAGTCTCCGGAGAAGGGCGGCTTATAAATCAATTTTTTTAAAAAAAAAAGAGAATAAAGCTTTTTTAAAATGGAGGGGGGGGGGGACTACAGAAACAGCTTTTTTCTAATCTTATCCCCAATAAATGCAGTCAAAAGACACACACCCCCTTAATGCTCCATAAGAGCATCCCATTAACTATACCATTTTGAAGTGGAAGAAAACCTCTGAGCTAGGAAATATTGAATATTTAGCTATTTAAAAGGTCTGAGTTGAGAAATATTTGATACATTTAACAGTGTACTGAAGTTCAGAAGAAAAACTACACTATGCAGTACAAAAGTATTTCTCCTAGTTAAACAGCTCCAAGCCTAATAGAGGATACTTCAGTGATAGGGTTCCTGGCTTATTCCCCATTTCCTCCTAAAGAGTTGCACTTCCAGGGTGGTTGAAAGAAGGAAAGAGATCCTTCTGAACTCAAACTTACTTTTGGTTTTCGTTACCTTTCCTGCTCCAGTCGTGTTACTAGATCAGTGGTGGGTTGCCCCCGGTTCTGACCGGTTCACAAGAACTGGTAGTAAAACCGGCCACCGCCCCGTCATCAGAGATCTGCACATGCGCAGAAGCTTGGCTCGCGCACACGCGCAATCCTGTTGCAAACCAGTGGTAAAAGTAAGTAGAACCCATCCCTGTACCAGATGTGCCCGCACCTCAAACTGAACACATTGAGGTGGAGATTGTAAGCAAAAGGTTTATTCTGCAGAAAAAGTGAGGCACAAAGATCTCTCTCAAAGCCTTTTTATCCCACCAACATCCACCGGTGGGTTTTACAAAGCATTTCCCACAGTTTACAAGTCAGAGTCAGAAGGCCTAAATTCCTCTCCCCTTTTTAAATGTAAATTTTAAATTTTAATTTGTTTTAAATTACGGGGTTTTTAAATTCAGCCAAATTATTTAATTCGTTTTTATTTGATTTTAAATTTTTGTATTTATGTGTTTTTATCTTGTGGCTGTTCACCGCCCTGAGTCCTTCGGGAGAAGGGCGGTATAGAAATTTAATAAAATAAATAAATAAATAAAATAAGAAGGTATTTCCTCATCTCCCTTTAGTTTAGTTTAGTTTACTTTACTTTATTGTCATTGCACATTGTACAATGAAATTAAATGCCATCTTCAGTGTACATTATAGCTGTTAAAATAAAAACACAAAGATACATCCTTTACATTCTATATAATTGAAATTGAAAACCCGATATTGCACTATACCGTAGAATTCAATATGGTTATTGCCCTGGGATAGCAGCTGTTTTTCAGCCTATTTGTCCTTGTTTTTATTATCCTGTACCGTCTGCCAGATGGTAATAGTTCAAAAAAAGGGTACCCAGGATGAGATGAATCTTTAAGAATGTTTTGAGCTTCCTTAAGGCACCGGGAGCTATAAAACTCTTCCAAAGAGAGGAGAGGGCAACCTTTACAGTAATTCCTGCCTGTTTTACACTAACATTTTAGCCATAGAATAGAATTTTTTATTGACCAAGCGTGATTGGACACACAAGGAATTTATTTTGGTGCATATGCTCTCAGTGTACATAAAAGAAAAGATACGGTCATCAAGAATCATAAGGTACAACACTTAATGATAGTCATAGGGTACAAATAAGCAATCAGGAAACAATATCAATATAAATCGTAAGGATACAAGCAACAAAGTTACAGTCATATAGTCATAAGTGGAAGGAGATGGGTGGTGGGAACGATGAGAAGATTAATAGTAGTGTAGACTGAAAAAATAGTTTGACAGTGTTGAGGGAATTATTTGTTTAGCAGAGTGATGGAGTTTGGGAAAAAACTGTCCTTGTGTCTAGTTGTTCTGGTGTGCAGTGCTCTATAGCGTCGTTTTGAGGGTAGGAGTTGAAACAGTTTAGTGTATATAATATAAAGCTAAGCAAAACTATCCTAACATGTACACAGAGTAACTGCAACACTTTCATAAATGTCGCTTCAGCAGTACTATAGTTTTCCGTGATACTTCCTATTTTACTAACAGCATACGTCTTCTTTTTAGAGGTGTACAGGGGCAAATCTTTCCTGTTTGTGCCTTTTGTCTTGTCCCGCAGTACATTTGGGGTTATAATTTAGCAAGCTGAAGCATTTACGCCCCTATTCTAAGTTTAACCTGTTAATTGAATCACCAAGGATCCTTCTATTTAGACCAGGGATGGTGAATCTTTGCCTTTTTATGATTTGTAGGCTTCAACTTCCAGAATTCCTGAACTGGCATATCTGAGATGTGTAAGCTAAGCCTTTAGCTACTGTACAAGTTAGGGCATTAACAGAAAACAAACACAATATCATATCTCAGACTAGAAATCAGTTAAACCCAACCAATTTTAGATGGTGCAGACACAACACCAACCATCCAGTGTTTATTTTTGACAAAAAACTTGAGTCTTATATTGGTTTAATGGTTCATTCTTTTGCGTCTCTTTCTCCCAGCGAAGTGCTCACTGAAGATCCTATTTCTCTTTGTTCTGGAGTGGCTTAAATATACAACGCAACTCTTATTTTTAGTGGGTTGAAAAGCTTCTGTTGCTTTGGAAGCCCTTCCCATATGCCATGTATTTCTACAGATTGTCCTGGGACACTTCTGTGGGGATGAAGCAAATTTTGAGAATCAACACAAGCCAATTAGCATCGTCTTTTCCTGCTATGCGCCTTCTTATGGCGATTAAAGTCACTCCCGGTTCTGAATTTCTTTCCACACTCCACACACTCATAAGGCTTCTCCCCTGTGTGGAGTCTCTTATGGACTGTAAGATGACTGCTGAGTCGGAAACTCTTTCCACAGTCGATGCATTTAAACGGCTTCTCTCCTGTGTGGCTCCTCATGTGGGAGGTAAGAGTGCCACTCTCTCTATAACATTTCCCACACTCCAGGCATTTATAGTGTTTCTCCCCTGAGTGAAGCCTTCTATGGATCTTGAGTGAATGTCTTTGACTAAAGCTTTTTCCGCACTCATGACATGTGTATGGTTTCTCCCCAGTGTGGGTCCTCTTGTGGCTACCAAGGCATCCACTTTTTCTGAAACTCATGCCACACTCCATGCACTTATATGGTTTCTCCCCTGTGTGAATTCTTTTATGGATCGTCAATTCTCCAGAATCACTGAAGCATTTTCCACACTCCTGGCACTGATATGGTTTCTCCCCAGTGTGGGTTCTGCTATGTACAATATAGCCATTTTTTGTATTGAAGCTCTTTCCACACGTGCGGCATTCATATGGTTTCTCCCCAGTGTGGAGCCTTTTGTGACGAGAGAAAGCACTCAAATCAGCGAAGCATTTGTCACATTCGGTGCATTTATAGGGCTTTTCACCCGTGTGGGTCCTTTTATGGAGAGTAAGTTTACATGGCTTACTGAAGCACTTCTTACACTCAGAACATTGATAAGGTTTCTCTCCACTGTGGACACTTCTATGGGAGATTAGGTGGCTGGATTTACGGAAGCTCTTTCCACACTCCAGGCATTTGTATGGTTTCTCCCCTCTGTGGATCCGTTCGTGGGCATGAAGGCCACTAGAACTGACAAAGCGCTTTCCACACTGCAGGCATTGAAAGGGCTTCTCCCCCGTATGGATTCTCTGATGGGCAGTAAGGTTTGATAAGAAATGGAAGCTCTTTCCACACTCCATGCATTGAAATGGTTTTTCCCCCGTGTGGATCCTCTCATGTGATTTAAGATGAACTTTTTGACTGAAGCTCTTTCCACACTGCAGGCATTGATAAGGTTTCTCCCCTTTATGTATCCTGTTATGTATGGTTAGAGTATCACGTCTGTTGAAGCTTTTTCCACACTCCAAGCATTCATAGGGTTTCTCCCCTGTGTGAATCTTCTTATGGGAAGTAAGGTTACCTGGGGCCTTGAAGCATTTCCCACACTCTGTGCATTTATATGGCTCTTCTCCGGTATGGACCCTCTTATGTAAATTGAAATTGCCTTTTTGTGTGAAGCTCTTTCCACACTCCGTGCAATGATACGGCTTTTCCCCTGTATGGGTCCTATTATGGTAAGTGAGGTCACTTGCATAGCGGAAGCTCTTCCCACATTCCAGGCATTTACATGATTTATTCCCAGTGGGGTTTTTTTTCCGGGAATTCGGTTCCTTGTTCTGAGTAAACCTTGTTCTACCCTTCCTGCGTTGATGCAACTTCCCCTCTCTGTGGATGCTTTGATGGGAAGCAAGGGAGGTGCTGTTTCTGAAGGTCTTTCCACAGGTGATGCATTGATGCTGCTGCTTCTCTTCGTGGACCCTCTTATGTGAATTAAGGTGATTTTTCTGCCTGAAGGTCCTTCCACAATCCAGACATTTGTGTGGATCCCCTGCTTTGTGAATTTTTTTATGTGATGCAAAGGAGCGGCTTGTACTGAAGCTTTCTGCACACTCCGTACATTTGTATGATTTTCCTCCTTGTATGCTTTCATGTAAAGGAGGAGGAAGGGTCCCTCTAGAGTGTTGCCTGCTTTCATCCTGTTTCTCTCCAGCAGGGCTTTCGCAAGACTCACATAATCCCAATTCGTCTCGGAGTGTTTTCCCACACCTTGAACACACTTCTTTTTCTTCGCAATCATCTCCGTCCAATAAGACATTGGGATCTGGACAAGGGAAACCAGAGCAATTCTCCAGCTCAACCGTTAACTGGTTTTGCTCAGAACTTTGCTTTCCATACATCTTTTCTACATCTTCTTTTTTGCCTTTTGGCAAAGGTGCTGCTGCCTCTTGGCCAGAATCCTCCATCTCCCATCCGTCACCTGCTTGCAACAGAAAAAAAAAATGTTAACACAAACTTAAATGCAAAAGGGATCAAGCGCCGTTACCATGTTTGAACAATATCAAACTTCCTCCCAAATCCCATTTGTTCCAAACATGGTGCTATGCTTGGTATTAAAGTAATATAAGATTTGGCCTTTGGGTCTTTCTTGTTCTCAATAGTACAGAATAAAAACCTGAAGATTTTGGATAAGATCATTGAACCTTTTTGTGGGAGGAGGGAACCATCCACTCAATTGCTTCATATTTAGTTTCAAGGCAGCAGAAGGGACACTTAAAAATGGCCCATGTTCGTTCAATCATTCCTTCATTCGTTCCTTCATTCATTAATTTATTGGCCTCTCAGCTTGCCATAGGTAAACCCTGGATGGCTTCTGATATTAAAAAGATAAAAACTACATAAAACATATACCCAATAATGTAAAATATTATAAAAATATAAATATTCAATCCTAACTAAAAGATAATAGACTTGATGATGGAGAGCCTAGTGGTTTAATTTTAATCTGAGAAGATAGAAACTTTTTTTTTTATTGAAAAGTTTTTACAAACATTTTAACCAAGTTTTGAGCCCCACCTCCCTCCCCATTACCCCTCCCTCCCCTCCCCCTTCTTCCCCCCTCCGACTTCTCAGAGCGAAATACAGGGTATTTCATTTAGCAATCTTAATCTAACATATGCTAAGTATCTATAAACTCTTTTCATCCCTTTTTCACTTTAACTCCCTATTTACGTAGCTAAGTAATAACATATCTTCTTAAATCCAAATATTCATTCATATACTATTTGAAACTTTTTAGTCCCATATTTGTTTTGAATATAATCAATTCATCATCTCCAGTCCACAATATATCTTTCTTGTGATTGGTCTTTCATATATGCTGAGATTTTCGCCATTTCTGCTAAGTTCGATACTTTTAATGTCCATTCTTCTATAGTAGGTAGATCTTCTTTCTTCCAATATTGCGCCACTAACAGTCTTGCTGCCGTTATTAAATTTAACATCAAATTAGTTTCAATAACAATACAGTCTGAGATAATACCCAGCAAAAATAACTGTGGGGTGAAATTTATCTTTTTCTTAAAAATCTTCTGCATAATCCACCATATTTTTATCCAGAAAGCTTTAACTTTTTTACACGTCCACCATATATGATAATAAGTTGCATCATCACAATCACATCTCCAACACTTAGGTTGTTGATTCGGATACATACATGCTAATTTTTTAGGATCTAGATGCCATCTATAGAGCATTTTATAAAAATTTTCTCTCAAGTTTTGTGCTTGTGTAAATTTCACATTTCTAACCCAAATTTTTTCCCAAGTTTCCATCATTATTGGTTCCTGGATATTCTGTGCCCATTTTATCATACAATCTTTAACTAATTCAGTTTCTGAATCTATTTCTATCAATGCATTATATAACCTTTTTATATGCGATTGACCTTGATCTCTAATTTGTTTTACTAAATTTTCATCAGTTTTTATGATACCAATTTTCTGATCCTCTTTCCATCTCGCATGTAACTGTCTGAACTGAAACCAAGTCTGGGCTATCTTTTCTTCTCTTAATACATTTAAAGTCTTTAATTGCAATATATTCCCTTCCGTTATAAGAAGTTCCTTATATGTAATCCTATCTTGTTTCTGTTCCACACTTATATTTTCTATTGCATGTCTGGGTATTGCCCATATAGGTATTTTGTGATTTAATTTATATTGATATTTTCTCCAGACACACAACAGAGCATTCCTTAATATGTGAGTCTTAAAAACATTATCCGTCTTTTTATCATACAACAGATATGCATGCCATCCATATAATAAATCATATCCCTCAATATTCAATAGTCTATCTTCTGTTAAATTAAACCAGTCACTAATTGTTGATAAAACAGCTGCATCATAATATAATCTCAAATTAGGCATTTTAAGACCTCCTCTTTCACGTACATCTTGCATTATCTTAAGCTTTATTCTTGGTCTTTTCCCTGCCTAAGTAAATGTATTAATACCTTTTTGCCATTCGTTCAAGTTCGCATCTTTCCTAAGTATTGGTATCATTTGAAACAAGAATAAAAATTTTGGCAGGATATTCATTTTCACCGCTGCAATTCTTCCCAACAGGGACAACTGTAATTTATTCTATCTTTCAATCTCTTTTTGTACCTTTTGCCACAACAATTCATAATTATTTTTATATAATTATTAAAGAAAGTAGAAATTTTGAGGGACTTGGACCTGGAACTGAGCTTCAGCCTCATATCCACGAAGAGGTTTTACCTTGAAAAAAACTGGTTGTCACTCAGGTGACACCTGTGGGGGCACCTACTATCTGGAACGAGCTCCCCCCCGAGATACGGAGGATTCCGGATCTGTGTACCTTCCGTCGCACGCCTAAGACGTTCCTATTCCATCAAGCTGGCCTGACCTAAACTCTTCCTCTTTTTAAATGGGAATTTTAAATTTGGTTTTAAATTATTGGGGTTTTAAAATGGTTCAGCCAAATTTATTTAATTTGTTTTATCTCTATTTAAAATGTTGTATTTATATGTTTTATTTTATGGCTGTTTACCGCCCTGAGTCCTTCGGGAGTAGGGCGGTATACAAATTTAATAAAATGAAAAAAAAATCATCTTTATCCCACAGGTGCTTTTTTTTTTTTCCTTGAAGATGTTTCAACTCTCATCCAAGAAGCTTCATCAGTTCTGACTGAATGGTGGAGGATGGAAGGATTGATATTCCTTGCAGTCAACTGGTCATTAGCACTGTTTCAGACCAGATGACTGCAAGAAATATAAATCCTTCCATTCTCCACCATTCAGTCAGAACTGAAGAAGCTTCTTGGATGATAAATGAAATGTCTTCAAGCAAAGACCAAGAAAGTCCAGTTGCCGTTTGAAAAAGCTCCTCTGGGCCACCAAGACCTGGATGACTGAGAATCTTTATAAATATTCATTCATCTTTAGTTGTTCCTGCATTTGCAGGTAGCACTACAAAAAGGGAAGCATTGGAGAAAATGGGAGGGGTTACAGTTGGAAGATCCCATCTGCAGAGGACCTGGCAGATCAGACAGACCACTTCTCTAGTAGTTACATCTTTGTGATAAACCCATGGACTCTTATTGGGCTCTTAAGTGCCATCATTATAGGCCAAAAAAATCCCAGCAAAATGAAAGCAACTTCTAAAAAAGATATGTACAAAGTGGGACAGACAGAATCAGAAACTGGCTAGGATGGGAAACATCATGGTCTTAGGCCATTTTATCAGACTTAGTAGGAGTAGAAATGTAGACACTCTTTTCTACTGCATACAGTGAATAAATAAGCTGTCAGTGTTCCAGAAAAACCCCAACTCCAAGTAAAGACGCGGAAGCAAACATTTTCCAAAGTTCTCTTTACTAGAATAGGCAAACTGGCACATCTGGGAAAACCCAAGTCTGAAAAGCCCGGGTTTTCCTTCAGTAAGTCAAAGCTCCCAAAACCATCCCCTTTCTCCCCAGTCGATCACATGCTCCAATCAATGTCCGTTCCATCCCAATCCAGCCCCGACCACTCCTTCTCCAGATGCTGGATCGCCCTGACTTTGACCGACAAGAAGAATGCTATTATGTCTATAACCCCCTCTCCTAAATCCCCCCTCCTACTTTTCCACACATGAGAAGGTGGCAGCACTGGAGCTTCCAGCCTAATATGGTTTCCAAAGCTGACATAAGCATTTTATCTGAGAAACAGATCAGGCGCTCACAACCATCACCATTTCAGTCCAGGGAAAAGAGCATCTGTCAAGAAATTGTGCAGCAGGTGTCCAAAAAGGTCAGAGATGCTGACACAAGCTTCTAGTTTTATGTAAATTAATATATTTGACATCAATATTTACAGTAAACAAGAACATCAGGTTAACAGGAGCATCATGAGGTAAACGAACACCATAGCATCATCATGAGGCAAAACTACCAAGCCCACAGAGAAAAAAGGCGGGAAACCGAACACTCCCCCTTTACACTCACACTAACCAATCACAGCATAGACTGCCTCATGCAGGAGACAGCTCTCTCCAACCAATCAGCTATAGCTGTGTGTTCTGACTCCTTCTACAATTCCACTGTTCCAGCTACTAAATTTCAATATCTCAACAGAATCTCTTACCTAAGGAGGCAACGTTCCTCTTGTTTTCCAGCATGACCTCCTGGTACAAGGCTCTTTGCTCAGAATCCAGCAGGGCCCACTCCTCCACGGAGAAAAACACAGCTACATCCTCAAGCGATACCAAATCCTGACACAGGGAGAGGAAAAAAACCACAATGTATTCCATGAGAATTCCTAACAATTAATACTTCAATTAATTACTTGCAAGTCCTCTTCTTGATGAACATATTCCACCTACAAAGTTTCCAAGCAAGGCAAATTTGCATCTTGTCTAGAGAACCTTTCCAAAAACATAAAGTGCAAAAAGCCTCTGGCTAGAGATACATCTAGGTAATGCGCTATTAGTTTGGCCAATTCTGCAGGAGCAGCAACCTCATATTCCTTTGCTTTCTGCTGATGCAGGGGTGAAATCCAGCAGGTTCTGACAGGTTCTGGAGAACTGGTAGCAGAAATTTTGAACAGTCTGAAGAACCGGCAAATACCACCTCTGGCTGGCCCCAGAGTGGGGAGGGAATAGAGATTTTGCAGTATCCTTCCCCTGTCACGCCCGCCAAGCCACGCCCACCAAGCCACACCACGCCCACAGAACCGGTAGTAAAAAAATTTGGATTTCACCACCACACTGATGGGCTAGAGCTTGGATGTGTTGGGCCAATCCAACATTGAGTTAATTTTACCCAATGCAATGAGCCAATGAATCGTGCCAAATCAAGGAAGGTGGGGTTCAACATTTAATTTCTGTGTAAAAGTAAACCTTGGGTTTTACTTTTGACTTTGGGGTTTCATGAGAAGTATTAGTAGTGCTTTATAAAGCCTTATTAAAGCCACACCTGGAGTACTGCATTCAGTTTCGCCCACCATGTTACAAAAAGATGTGGAGACTTTGGAAAAAGTGCAGAGAAGAGAAACAAAGATAATTAAAGGCCTGGAGAGTAAAACATGAAGAACGGTTGCAGGAATTGGGTATGGCTAGTCTAGAGAAAAGAAGAACTAGGGGTTACACGATAGCCGTATTTCAGTATTTGAAGGCTGCAACAAAAGAGGGAGTCAATCTTTTCTCCAAAGCATGAGAAGGCAAGACAAGAAACAATGAATAAAAACTAATCAAGGAGAGAAGCAACCTGGAATTAAGGAGAAACTTCCTGACAGTGAGAACAACTAACCTTGTGCACGGGTATCAAACTCGTGAATTACATTCATACAACATGCGCGTGTATCAATGGTGGGATTCAAAAAATTTTACTATCAGTTCTGTGGGCATGGCTTTGTGGGCGCGGCAGGGGAAAAACTGTAAAATCTCCATTCCCTCCCAGTCAATTGGGACTTGGGAGGCAGAGAATAGAAGGGGGCGGGGCCAGTCAGAGGTGGTATTTACCGGTTCTCTAAACTACTCAAAATTTCCACTACCGGTTCTCCAGAACTGGTCAGAACCTGCTGAATACCACCTCTGGTCTGTACCAGATGTCAAGCTCAAGCATAGGAGACAAGGAAGAAGCCTCCCCAGAGTGCAGGAATCCTACACTTGGAGGTCCCTGAGTAACGACACAGTTGATAATTCTTTCACAATGGCAGCCAAACAATCCTTGCAATTCCCTGCCTTAAAACACATCACCATGAGACGACCTCAGGAAAACAGTCCTCCTAAGGATTTAGCATGCAGGTAGTCCTTGACTTCCAACAGCTCGTTTAGTGACCGTTTGAAGTTACAACAGCACTGAAAAAGGTGACTTACGACTATTGTTCACACTTACAACCGTTGCAGCATCCCCACAGTCACGAGATTAAAATTCGGATGCTTGGCAACTGACTCTTATTTACGACGGTTGCAATGCCCTGGGGCCATCTGAGTCCTCTTTTACGACCTTCTGACAAGCAAAGTCAATGGGGAAGCCAGTTTCATGTGTTGCTAACTTAACTGCGGTGATTCGTTTAACGACTGTGGCAAGAAAGGTCGTAAAATGAGGCAAAACTCGCTTAACAAATCTCGCTCTTAGTAACAGACATTTTGGGCTCGGTTGTGGTCATTTGGTGAGACTATCTAGGAGTCTCGCACCAATCATTCAAATAATGTAAATCACCCTGAAGGAATAAGCAGAGCTAAGTGCCAATAACTGTTGAGTGCCTTATACTAAATAAATAAATAAATGCTCAAGTGTGTCTTGCAAAAACCTGGTGTAAAAGATAAGACAGCAGTCATTTAATAGTAGGACACATACAGGTGGTAGCAATGACAGCGTGTAGGGTTCCAGTCCATTTAGGTTTAGTGGAGTAAAATGTAGGGGGAGGTCATACTAAATATTTGCCACGTTAACCTAGGGAAGTTGTTTCTTTCTACTTTTTCCTATTTTTGAATCCTGCATGCAACTTTCCTGTATCTTCTGGTTGGATTTATATTTCTTGCAGACAGCTGATTAAATTGCAGACTACAGGAACCAGGAGCGCTACTCAGGTGACCCTGAGGACACAGATAAACCTCCACGTGCTTCAAGGACCCTCTAAAAGGATGCAAATGACCAGCTGTCTGCAAGGAAGATAAATCCTTCCATTCCCCACCATCCTGTCAAGAGCTGAAGAAGCTTCTTGGATGAGAAGCAAAAGGTCTTCAAAGAAAAAAAAACTGGAACTGGAAGACACAAGGTGATTATTGTTTGGAAGAATGGTATAAGGTATGGTATGGGATATTGCCATAAATGATAAACTGACTTGTAATATTAAAGTAAGGAGGGGCATAATGAAAGTAAATGAATTCAATGGAATCTGGAAACAGTTCCTAATATATGTGTTGTCTGGAGGAAGGGGGATACCACCACCAGAAGAAGCTTTAAGATTTTGGAAGCAGGAATGATCCCAAAGGGTGGGGTAGCACTCGTTGATTGTTTGTATTGTATATATTGTTATATGTTATATATTATGATTCATGTATGTTAATAAAAAAAAGAAAGAAAGAAAAAAAAGAAAGTCCAGTTGTCTCCTGAAAAAGCACCTTTGGGACACTTTAAGGGAGGAGAGAATCCTCCTACCTGAGTTGGAAGCTCAACCGCTGTTAATCCTCCGCTACAAAGAACCGAGGTTCCAGGAGATGAAGACGAGGCCATGAGAGTGTCTAGGAGTGGGGAAAAAAACAGCAAAGGAATAATTGGCCATCAAACATCCTAAACATATTCTTGAAGCTACAGTGCAGAAGGGCGATTCTACATATCTTTATGCTAACTAGGGAATAAGTTTACTTGAGTACTTTGCAACCACAGCAACAATACTTAGAAGCTGCTAAAGTTCGGTGAGAGGAAAACTGAAAAGTGTGGAAGGACCAGGGATTGGATTCAGAGGCAGATTATTTCAGCCATGAATTTACGTATTAAAGCACCACAGAGGTTGACTCTGGTTGCCTCAAGTAGATCCCATCCCATATTCAGGGAGTTGTGCTGAGTTATTATACTAGGTCTGGCCTGGCACCAACAAAGAGACACAGTCCAATTCTCTCTGAGTCACACATATACAGGTAGTCCTCAGTGGTGGGTTTCAAAATTTTTTACTATCGGTTCTGTGGGCGTGGCTTGGTGGGCATGGCATTACTTGGTGGGTGTGGCTTGGTGGGCATGGCAGGGGAAGGATACTGTAAAATCTCCATTTCCTCCCCACTCCAGGGGAAGGATACTGCAAAATCCCCATTTCCTCCTGATCAGCTGGGACTTGGGAGGCAGAGAATAGGTGGGGGCGGGGCCAGTCAGCATTTTTACTACCAGTTCTCCGAACTACTCAAAATTTCTGCTACTGGCTCTCCAGAACTGATGCAATGGATTGAGGCAGCCAAGTTACTGCCACTTTAAGAATGAGGACCCGGTTTGTGGGGGCAATAAGCTGACTTTGTATAAAAATATACAAAAGTATTAAGGCTATTGCTTAACGCATTGTAAGCTGCCCTGAGTCTCCGGAGAAGGGCGGCATATAAAAATAAATAAAAATTTAAAAAAAAGAAGAAGAAGAAGCTGGGTTAGAAGCTGCCTATAAGGGAAGCCATTAGAGGGTGTTCCCTTCTCCTCATGTCTTCTCCCCATGTATTATACTCATGTTCTCTCATTGTGTATCTCAATTGCTCTCCGTGTATCAGTAGCTGTAAAGGTATTTAACAACATATAAGTCTGTAAATATTTAGCTGTAGATAAAACCACTGTTATTTATCTAAAGGTGCTTGTGTGCTGTGTTTTGCTCCTGGGTTTAGCTCATAATACTAATTACGCTGCCTAAACGCTGATGAGGTAGACCAACCTTTGATTCAGGCCAAAGGTTTGATATTAAAGGCTCAAAAGTTGGTCAAGGCTAAAAGTTCCTCCTTCTGCCAGGAAGGAGTTGCTGAGATGACACAAGGTATTTTTATCTGTAAAAGAGCAGACTGACCCAGACAGATGCATCTTGTTGTTCGCTTCTGCATTCCACTCTAAATGTCATGTATAACATATGATAGCGTATGCAACTCCCTGTATATTCATGTGACTCCCTTTTCTGCCTTATTTATTACCAAACGTCTGGAAAAGGCGTCTTTCAGTTCCTCTTAATACCATATATGTCTAAATGTACCACCCAGATGACGTACACGTAATATAGAGTATATATGTTATATATGTTTCCAAGACAAAGGGTTTGGTGAGCACCTGCATTTTTCCATATATGGTTAACATACACTTGTTATATGATAATTGACACTTCCTAATTACTAAACCATTATTTTCTAGTTTATAAGATTATCTTTAGCTAGACAACCTTCCTTAGTTCTGTAATTACTAATACGGGAGATGTATTGCTGTCCTTAGGTAATAATTAACTCTTTGTAACATACATGTCCTTGTGTCTTTGACAGTGAGACCCCTCAGATGTTTTCCATATGGCTGTCCTTCCATGACAGCTAGGCCTCATCAGAAGATATATTACCAATAATGGGATTTAGCTGATTTTTAATATAATCTCCAAACAAGCACATTTCTCCCTTATAATAATGTGAATAGAGAGGGTCCTTTAGTGTTCATGTAACTGACCCTGTATGTTTCCTACTTTATTCACATTACTAATGTATCTATAAAAAAGTTGTAACCTGCAAGTATGCTGAAATAGTATGTCTCAATACTGTTGGTAGCTGAGTTTGCAGGGTGAGGTGAGCTCCATGAGATCAAGGGAAAAGAGGAACTATACATACCCAATTCCAGCAACCGTTCTTTATGTGTTTTAGCCTCCAGTCCCCTAATCATTTTTGTTGCTCTTCTCTGGACTCTCCATCATCAGAATCCCGATCCACATAATGTTCACCCCCCCCCACCCCATCAGATCATCCGAGGAGAAAGGAAAACTATTTTCACAGGTGGGATTTGCCCTTTGGAATAGCCTACTACAGCAATGTTTCTCAACCTTTTAAAATACATGGACATCAGCTCCCAGAATTCCCCAGCCAGCCATCCTATCTTAAAAGTTGCCAAGTTAAAAGTTAAAAGTTACAGGCTGGCTTATAGGAAAAGAGTGGTACCTGTTTAAATGCACCCAAGACTTTAAAAACACAGTTCAATTAAACAATGAAAAAGAATTCACGAATGAAATGAAGTCAGGAATGAAATTAACTCGGGCAAAGTCAATCCTGAGGATTAAAGGGCATCAGCAGGAGCCTTTACCTGATGCTCTCTCCTGAGGTGCCTCGTCTTGAGCAACTCCCCGACACAGCAGCTCCTGGGAGGGATCGCCCCCTTTCCCTCCGGCCGGGTTAGCAGCCATTAAACCCCAAACCTTCTGGATCTGCAACAGCCCCAGAGGGGAAGAAAAAAAAGGAAGTTATCGGGAAGGGCCGGCAGACCAATCTCCCCAAGGAGAAGGTGGGGGCTGCAGGAGCGATCTTAGCAGCGCCCCAAGAAGCTGCTTTGAAGGGTCACCTGTCCGAGCATTTCCCCAGGTGGGAAGACAGGAGGGAGGAAAGAGGGAGCATCTTACCTGGCGCTCGATAGGAAAGAGGCGGCTCTCTTCCTCGCCCGGACTCCGATTCCCAAAAAGATGCGCGCAGGAACGGATCCGCGATCCGTTTTCCACGCAGCCCCGCTCCCTTCCTTCCTTCCTTCCTTCCCGGCCACGCACGTGGATCCCCCTTCTCGGAACGGCCCCAGCCAGGACTTTGCAGAGCCCAAGCTGGAAGCTCTTATAGCTCCGCCCCTCCCCGTCCAGCTCCTCCCATTCTCTAAAGGGGGGGAGGGCGCCGCCCACTCGGGGGTCCCCCTGCCTGCGCCCTGCCTTTTGCAACGGGGGAAGCGGTCCCGCGTGGGATGCTCAGCTGGGCAGGGAGTCCAGGGCTGCTTCTCCCGAGGCAATCAGAGAAAGGGGAACAGAGGGAGGGGACGAAGCCCAGGGAACGGGGGAGGGAAGGGAAAGCGATGCTGAGCAGCACAGTTAGAAGGGACTCCTCCTTTAACAGAATAACAGAGTTGGGGAGGGATCTTGGAGATCTTGTAGTGACTAGAAGACCTCCAAGGTGCCACTCAGCTCTTCCATTAAAGGATGATTCCTTCCTAAATTTGCTGCTCCGCTTCCTGTTATGTAAATAGGTTTTCTTGGCGAGAAGTTTAAACTGACTGACCATCAGCTGATTGGCTGACCACCACAGCTGCAAGGTATATAAAGGGAGGTGTTTCCCTAGGTCAGCCGCTGGGTTCTCACCCTACAATAAAGAGCTGTTGTCACTCACTGCCTGCCTTGCTCTGTGTCCTCATTCACCCAACTTAACACTTCCCTTTCTCTTCCCCCCCCCACGCCCGCCCCTCCCATCCCCGGGATTTATCCCCTCCCTGTTTCTCTGACTGCCTCGGGGTTGGACTAGAAGACCTCCAAGGTCCCTCAGGCCTTTGTTATTCTGTTAAATGACAATAAACATTATTATTAATAATAATATTAATAATTAATAATATTTAATAGTATTAAAGTTTATTATTATTATTATTATTATTATTATTATTATTATTATTATTTAATCTTTAGTGAGATTCACAGCCTTTGAGGCTGGTTAATGGCTCAGCAGCTCGAGTCCTAACCAAGGACCTAGGAACTGTTAAGGTATCGTCGGAGGATGTAAGTTGTTGTTGTTGTTGTTATTATTATTAAAGGGCGACTCCTTCGTAACTTTGCTACTCCGCATCCCTTTCCCTTCGCTCCTCCCATCCGGGGCTTCCGAGTGGGCGGCGCTCTCAGGCCTTTAGAGAAGGGGAGGAGCTGGACGGAGAGGGGAGGAGCTATAAGCGCTTCCTGTCTGGTTCTGTGCAGACTCCTGGCTGGGGTCGTTCCGGGGAGGGGGATCCACGTGCGAGTCCGGCGGCGATCCTGGGCGCCTCTCTTGGGGAGCGGAGTCCGGGCGAGGAAGAGAGCCGCCTCTTTCCTATGGAGCGCCAGGTGAGAAGCTCCGTCCTCCCTTCCTCCCTTCCTTCTTCCCACCTGGGGAAATGCTCGGACAGGAGACCCTTCAATGCAGCTTCTTGGGGCGCTGCTAAGATCCTCCTGCAGTCCCCACTTTCTCCTTGGGGAGATGATGATGATTATTATTACTATTATTTTTTCCTGGCCCTTCCTGGTCGTTTCCCGTCCTTTTCCTTTTCTCTGGGGCCGCTTCAGATCGGGAGGCTTGGAGTTCAAGGGCTGCGAAAGCGGCGGGGAGGAAAGGGGGCGATCCCTCCCAGGAGCCCTTGTTTCGAGAGGAGCCGCCTCCGGAGGGAGCATCGGGGAAAGGCTCCTTCTGATGCCCTTTAGTCTCTCTGCCCTCGTTGCTTTCATCCCTTCAATTCGTTTCCATTCTTCAATTTAAGTGTGTTTTTAAAGTCTTGGGTGCATTTATCGGCCTTTTCCTGTGGGCCACTGTTTCTCAGCCTTGGCAACTTTGTGGTATGTGGATTTCTGCTCCCAGAATGTCCCATGTGAGTTGAAGTCCACATATTTTACAGCTCCCAAGATTGGGAAAGGTTGCTGAAGCCAGGGGTGGGGAACTAGGGCCCTTTTAGGACTGGTGGACTTCAACTCCCAGAATCCCCGAGCCAGCTGTGTCAGGAATTCTGGGAGTTGAAGTCCACCAGCAATAAAAGGGCCCTAATTTTCCTCTTTTACAGTGGGGTATTCCAAAGGGCAAGTCCCAGCTTTGAAAAGAGTTTCTATCATCTGATAAGGAAGGTGAACATTATATAAACATAGAATAACATACTTGGAGTTGGAAGGGACCTTGGAGGTCTTCTAGTCCAACCCCCTGCTTGAGGAGGAGGAGTCTATACCATTTCAGACAATTGCTTCTTCTTAAAAGCCTCCAGTGACCTTAGGATTCTGGGGATCAAGATTCGTACCTTGAAATGGCTGAAAGAAAGACCTGGGTCCCATATCTGGGAAAGGTGAGAGAGAAACCACAACTGTCTAGCTAAAAGTCCTTAAGGGTACAGGATGTCGGCATGGCTTCTTTGGTACCTTCCTTACTGTATCTCCTGTCAATCAAACAACTGTATTTCCTGCTGATGTCACCATGAAACATGAAAGAAATCATTCCAGATCAATCCCAGCCATTGTCCAAATCTGAATACAGGTAGTCCTTGACTTAGGACCACAGTCGAGCCCAGAATTTCTGTTGCTTGGCGCGATAGTGGCTAAATGAGTTTTCCCCCTTTTTATGACCTTTCTTGCTACAGTTGTTAAGTGAGCCACACGGTGGTTAAGGGAATCTGGCTTCTCTATTGACTTTGCTTGTGGGAAGATTGCAATGGGATCACATGACCCTGGGACTCTGTAGCTGTTACAAATATGAGCCAGTTGCCCAGTGTCCAAATTTTGATCAGGTGACCATGGGGATGCTGCAAGGGTCCTCTGAAAAGCTGCCAGGAGTCACGTTTTTCAGTGTCCTGGTAACTTTGAAGAGTCACTAAATGAATGGCTGTAATTCGAGGACTACCTGTATACGTGAGAGACAATTTGGACTCTGTCTGTTTGTTGGTGCCAGGCCAGATCTAGTACTCCTGATTAACAACTCAGGACAACTCCCTGGAAATGGGAGCGGATCTGATTGAGGCCTCCAGTTCAGCTCTGTGGTGTCAGAGTTCGATGCTATCTCAAAATAAATGAATTTCCAAACTGCCAATCTTTAAGGAAATCTTCTCTTTATTCGAGCACAGCAACCGGATCATGACTCGATGCGGACAAGACTGACCTTTTGCCCCCCAATCCTTCCTTTCCGATCCCCAATTATCTGCTTCTCATTGGCTATCTTCCAAGTCATTCTCCTGAGTTCTTGTCTCCTCATTTCACAGGAATGTCCCCCCCCCGCTTCATTTCCACGGAGTCCGAGCTTCAAAGGGATTTAGCAGGCAAAAGTCCAGGGCTTATCTTCCTTTCTATGTCAGCGGTGAGACGCTGACGTGGTGCTTTAATACATACATCCATGGCTGAGATAATCTGCTTCTGAATCCAATCCCTGGTCCTTCCACCCCTTTCAGTTTTCTTCTCACCCAGGGTGAGCTTCTATGTAATGTTGATGTGGCTGCAAGGGACTCACATAAAGGGGTTCCCTAGTTAGCCTAGAAATAGGCTAAAATCAGCCTTCTGCACTGGCTGCTCAGGAATATCATTAGGATGTTTGATGGCAAATTTTTCCCTTGCTGTTTTCTTTTCACTCCTAGACACTCTCGTAGCCTCGTCTTCATCCCCCGGAACCTCAGGTCTTTATAGTGGAGGATTAACAACGGTTGAGCTTCCAAGGCAGGTAGGAGGATTCTCCCCTTCCTTCCCCAGATGTGCCAATCTCGCAATAACAGAATAACACAATTGGAAGGGGTCTTAGAGATCTTCTAGTCTATCCCCCTGTTTCAAGCAGGAGACCCGGTACTATTTCAGACAAGTGGGTGTCCAGTCTGTCCTTAAAAACCTCCAGCCCACAACTTCTGAAGGCAAACCGTTCCATTAGTTAATTTTTCTCACTGCCCCAGAAATACTGGAACACGGCTATCATGTCTCCCCTAGTCCTTCTTTTCTCCAGACTAGCCATATCCGGTTCCTGCAACTGTTTTTCATATGTTTTAGTCTCAAGGCCTTTAATCCTTAGTTCCTCTTTGCACTTTTTCCAAAGTCTCCACATCTTTTTGGTAATGTTGTGACCAAAACTGAACTCGGTATTCCAGATGTGGTCTTTACTAAGGATTTTTAAAAAGTGTTGACCATGAGAGCCTAAAGTAAAAAGTAAAGTTCAAGCTTGACTTTTGCACAGAAATTAAATGGTGAATCCACTTGATTTGGAAGGATTCATCGGCTCACCACACTGGGTACAATTAACCCAATGTTGGATTCAGTCAACATATCCAAGGTCAAGCCCATCAATGGACAACAAACGAATATGAGGTTGATGCTCCTCTGGCATCGGACAAACCAATAAAACATTAACTAGATGTATCTCTAGCCAGAGGCACTTTAGGTTTTCGGAAAGGTTCTCCAGGGAAGATGTTTGGTCATGAAATTGCCCAGCAGCTGTCCAGATAAAGTCAGAGACACTGACACAGAAGTGTAGATTTTATATAAATATAAATATAAATATGTTTAACCTACAAATTTACCGCAGTCTTTGTCATCATCCAGAAAAGGAAGAACATAAGATAGTCAGGAACATCATGAGGTAAATCTAAAACATCATAGAGAACACAGAGAAGAAAAAAAGGAGGGAAAAAAGGGAAACGCCCCTTTATACTTACAGCAACCAATCATAGTGTAGATTGCATCATGCATGAGTCAGCACTCCCTAACTAATCAGTTACTATTGTGTTCCGGCCTATTTGTACACTTTACTGTTTCAGATTCTAAATTCAATATCCTAACATGTTTGTTTGCCCTACTTGAAAACTAGAGGTTTTTCATTAAGAAGTAGACGCAAATGTAATTCATTGAAGTGTTCATTGTTAGGAATGTTCATGGAATAAGTTGTGGTTTCTCTCCTCTCCCTGTGTCAGGATTTGGTATCGGTTGAGGATGTAGCTGTGTTTTTCTCCGTGGAGGAGTGGGCCCTGCTGGATTCTGAGCAAAAAGCCCTGTACCAAGAGGTCACGCTGGAAAACAAGAGGAACATGGCCTCCTTAGGTAAGAGATTCTGTTGAGGTATTTACATTTAGGAGCCAAAGGTCAAATCTTATATCAACTTAATAACAAGCATAGCATCATGTTTGGACAAATGGGAATTTGGAAGAATATTTATACTGTTCTAATACAGCAATGGTGCTTGATCCCTTTCACACCTAAGTTTGTCCTAACTTTTCTCTTTTTCTGTTGCAAGCAGGTGACAGATGGGAGATGGAGGATTCTGGCCAAGAGGCAGCAGCACCTTTGCCAAAAGAGAAAAAGGAAATTGCAGAAAAGATGTATGGAAAGCAAAGTTCTACGGAAAAGCAGTTAACGGGGGAGCTGGAGAATTGCTCTGGTTTCCCTTGTCCAGATCCCAATGTCTTATTGGACGGAGATGATTGCCAAGAAAAAGGAGAGTGTTCAAGGTGTGGGAAAACCATTCGAGATGAATCTGGATTATGTGACTGTTGTGAAATCCCTGCTGGAGAGAAACAGGATGAAAGCAGGCAACACTCCAGAGGGACCCTTCCTCCTCCTTTAAATGAAAGCATACAAGAAGGAGGGAAAATGTACAAATGTACACAGTGTGAAGAAAGCTTCGATACAAGCCGCTCCCTTACATCACATAAAAAAATTCACAAAGCAGAGGATCCACACAAATGTCTGGATTGTGGAAGGACCTTCAGGCAGAAAAATCATCTTAATTCACATAAGAGGGTCCACGAAAAGAAGAAGCAGCATCAATGCATCACCTGTGGAAAGACTTTCAGAAACAGCACCTCCCTTGCTTCCCATCAAAGCATCCACAGAGAGGAGAAGTTGCATCAACGCAGGGAGGGTAGAACGAAGCTTACTTGGAGCAAGAAACCGAATCCCCCCCCAAAAAGCCGCACTGGAAATAAATCATGTAAATGCCTGGAATGTGGGAAGAGCTTCTGCTCTGCAAGTCACCTCACTTACCATAATAGGATCCATACAGGGGAAAAGCCGTATCATTGCACAGTGTGTGGGAAGAGTTTCACCCAAAAAGGCAATTTCAATTCTCATAAGAGGATCCACACTGGAGAGAAGCCGTATAAATGCAAAGAGTGTGGAAAATGCTTCAGGACCACCGATTCCCTTACTTGCCATAATAGGATTCACACAGAGGAGAAACCCTATGAATGTTTAGAGTGTGGAAAAAGCTTCAATAGACGTGGTACTCTAACTCAACATAATAGGATGCATAAAGGGGAGAAACTTTATAAATGCCTGCAGTGTGGAAAGAGCTTCAGTCAAAAAGTTCATCTTAAGTCACACGAGAGGACCCACACGGGGGAAAAACCACTTCAATGCATGGAGTGTGGAAAGCGCTTCAGTTGCTCTTCACATCTTATGGTCCATCATCGAATCCACACGGGGGAGAAGCCCTTTCAGTGCCTACAGTGTGGAAAGCGCTTTATCAATTCTAGTGGCCTTCATGCCCATGAACGGACCCACACAGGGGAGAAACCGTACAAATGCCTGGAGTGTGGAAAGAGCTTCCGTAAATCCAGCCACTTAACATCCCATAGAAGTGTCCACAGTGGAGAGAAACCACATCAATGCACCGAGTGTGGGAAGTGCTTCAATCAAAAAAGTAACCTTAATACCCATAAAAGGACCCACACGGGTGAAAAGCCTTATAAGTGCATCGAATGTGGCAAATGCTTCACTGAATTGTGTTACCTCACTTACCACAAAAGGCTCCACACTGGGGAGAAACCATATGAATGCCGTACATGTGGAAAGAGCTTCAATGCAAAAAGAAGCTATATTCTACATAGCAGAACCCACACTGGGGAGAAACCATATCAGTGCCAGGAGTGTGGAAAAAGCTTCATTGATACTGGAGCACTGACGATCCATAAAAGGATTCACACAGGGGAGAAACCCTATAAGTGCACCGAGTGTGGCATGAGTTTCAGAATAAGAAGTAGCCTTCGTAGCCACAAGAGGACCCACACTGGGGAGAAACCGTATACATGTTACGAGTGCGGAAAAAGCTTTAGTCACAATAATTCACTCAGGTACCATAGAAGGCTTCACTCAGGGGAGAAACCCTATAAATGCCTGGAGTGTGGAGAATGTTATAATGAGAGTGGCACTCTTACCTACCACATGAGGATCCACACAGGGGAGAAACCATTTAAATGCATTGAGTGTGGAAAGAGTTTCAGAGACGGAAAGAGTCTTACACGTCATAAAAAAATCCACACAGGGAAGAAGCCGTTTAAATGCATTGAGTGTGGAAAGAGTTTCAAAGACGCAAGTAATCTTAGGTGTCATAACAGAATCCATGCAGGGGAGAAGCCGTATAAGTGTGTGGAGTGTGGAAAGAAATTCAGAACCTGTAGTGAATTTAATAGACATAAGAAGGTGCATAGCAGGAAAAGACGATGCTAATTGGTTTGTGTTGATTCTGAAAATTTGCTTCATGCCCATGAGAATCTGTAAAAATGCATAGTATATGGAAAAGGGGTTCCAAAGCAGTAGACTTTTTTGATCCATTAAAAATAAGAATTTCCTTTTATAATTAGGAATTAAGTTTTGGATACCGTGTTTTCCCCAAAATAAAACTTGCTTACATTTTTTTGGGCTCAAAAATAAGCCCTAGGTCTTTTTTGGGGGGAGGGAGACACAATTTCAGGTTAATCACCCAACTGTTCACTTTGCACCCCCTGGCACATGCAGAAGAGACGGAAAGGGGGAACAACGTTATCTGGCAGCTGCTGCATCCTGGAATAATATCAACCCAAAAAGAATAAAATGGCGCAGAGAATTAGAGAAAGGATGGAAATGATGTACTCGTCATGGAAAACGGAAATCAGAGAAATAATTACAATCTTACATGGAGAATCGAAACTTGAGGACCCAAAAATTGAGATAGAGCATGCTCAAACTGACAAGGAAATAAAGACAGAGAAGTAAGATACAGAGACTGAAAATAAAAAAGAAGATAAAGACAATGAGATTAATTTTGAAAAACTAATTGAATATGTGAATAGCAACAATAAAAAGGAGGTTTTTAGAGATTACATTGGGATTAACAATGGAAAAAACAAAAAGGATGGAAGGAGACAAAGAAGGAAAGAAGGGTGGAATAGAAAGAACATAAAAAACTTAAAATGATTACACTAGGATTAACAGTGAAAAGATAAAAAAGGGAGAAAAAGTGTGGAAAACAACAGGAAATGCAGGGCAAAATAGAAGAGTCCAGGATTATGAAATACAAAATGATTACACTGGGATAAACAGAGGGGAAATAAGAAAAGGAGAAAAGAGATGGGAAACAAGGGGAAATATAGGGCAAAATAGGAGAGTTCAAGATTTTTAAGCGCAAAAGACAAAAAGGGGAAAGAAAAAGGCAAAAATAAAAATGAAAAGGGAGAAAAAGATAGAAATGAAAGAGAAATATGCTATATTACTCAGAATTGAAATATGAATTGTAGTAAGAAATGGGAAATCGTATGATTGTAAAAATGAAATGAATAATAATTGGAATATTTTTATTTGCATTTTTGAATGCTATGTGCAGCCAGGAACTGGAAACCGTTCTGGATTCGGGGTGGGGATTGCAGCGCTGCCACCTGAAAGTGCTTTTCTTCCCATTGCACATTGCAGAGCCACGCGGCAACGGGAATAGATAGAGGAGAATAAATATGATGGCAAAAAGGAAGTATAGAAATTGTAAATTTAGTTAAAATGACTAAACACAGTTTAAATTTGTGAATTGGCCAAATACTCTGTTCAGAGAAAATTCATTGTATGTTTGTATGTGTGTTTGTGTAAAAAATAAAAAAAACTTAAAAAAAAAAAGATGAAGTCGGAGACACTGACACACACTTGTAGCTTTTATATAAATATAAATATATTTAACCTACAAATTTACAGCAGTCTGTCATCATCCAGGAACATCAATGAGGTAAGCCTAACACCGTGATGGCCAACCTATGGCATGGGTGCCACAGGTAGCCATATCAGTGGGCACGCAAGTTCAACTCTGGCGTGAAACAGACTGTTTCCTGTCTCTGGAGGGCCAGGGGGTGGGGGGTGGGGAAGGCCCATTTTTTGCTGTCCCCAGCCTCCAGAGCCTCTCTAGGAAGTTGGCAAATGGGCCGTTTTCGGCCTCCGGAGGGGTAAGGAAGGCCGTTTTCGTCCTCCCCAGACCTCTTGAGAGGGTCTGCAGGCTGGGGACAGCAAAAAAACAGGCCTTCTGGTCCCACCGGAAGTTGGCAAACAGGCCATTTCTGGCCTCTGGAGGACCTCCAGGTGGGTGGAGAAGGTCCTTCCAGACTCCTAGAAAGGCTCTAGAGCCAAGTGAGAGAGAAAAAAGGACGTACTGGGCCATCATGTGCCAGGAGCGGGGGGGGGGGGTTGCACGTGCATATGTGGGGAGGGGGCGCATAGAATTATGGATGTGCGCAGGTAGGTGCACGAACCCCCCCCCGCCCCCCACTCCTGGCACGCGATGGCGAAAAGTTTAACCATCACTGGTTTAACAAATCATGCAGAACACACAGAAGGAAAAAAGGAAGGGGGGAAAAGGGTTGGCTTTCTTCCCTTTCATCTTTTTTATTGTACAGCAATCTTTCTCCTCAAACCTACCACCTCTCTCTTTTCTTTCCTTCTTACTTTCTCTTCCCCCTACTCTCTTCTTCTCCTCCCTACTTCCTCTTCCTTTCCCCTTCTCCTCCTCTCTTCCTCCCTCTCACCCTCCCTCCTACTCTAATTTCCCTTCCCTTCCTTCATCCCTCTCTATTGCTGTATCCTTTTATGCATATGGACTTCTCAGAGGGCTGAAAAAGTTATTTTTGACTGGTCCTCACACTTTTGACCAGTCCTCGAACTTACGACTGTCCTCACAATTTACGTTTTTGCCCTATCTTGTCATCATGGTGAAGAGAAGCAGTTGTGAAATGAGTGACATGGTTGTTAAGAATGCTGCATGGGCATAAATGTGAGGATGATCATAAGTGTGAGGACCAGTCAAAAGTGCGAGGACCTGTCAGAAATGACTTTTTTCAGCCCTCTGGTTAGTCCCTATACACATAGCCATGGCCACCCGGTCACATGACCAGCTAGCCACATCCACCCAGTCACATGACCTCCAAGCCATACCCACAAAATAAGCCACGCCCACAATGGTGTCCCGCTTTACCAATGTTAAAATCTGGTCACCTTAATCTTGGAGTCTTAGTGGACAACCATCTAAATATGAGCTAGCAGTGTGTGGTGGCAGCCAGAAAAGCCAGTGCAATCCTAAACTGCATTAACAGAGGGATACAATCAAGATCAAGGGAGGTACTGATACCACTCTATAAAGCCCTAGTAAGACCACACCAAGAGTACTGCATCCAGTTTTGGTCACCACACTATAAAAAAAATGTTGAGACTGTAGAAAAGTGCAACCAACAAACATGATTAGGGGACTGGAGACTAAAACCGATGAAGAACGGTTACAGGAACTGGGCACGGCTGGTCTAGTGAAGAGAAGGACCAGGGGAGACATGATAGCACTGCTCCAATATTTGAGGGGCTGCCACAGAGAGGAGGGGGTGAAGCTGTTTCCCAAAGCACCTGCAGGCCACACAAGGAATGATGGATGGAAACTGATCAAGCAGAGATTCAACCTACAAATAAGGAGGAATTTTCTGACAGTGAGAACAATCCACCCATGGAACAGAAGTTGCCTTGGGAGGTTGTGGAGCTTCATCACTGGAGGCTTTGAAGAAGAGACTGGACTGCCATTTGTCAGAAATGGTGCAGGGTCTCCTGCTTGGGGAGGTTGGACTAGATGACCTACAAGGTCCCTTCCAACTCCCTTAATTTGTAATCTGTAACTTTGCTGCTCCGCATCCCTTTCCCTTCCCTCCTCCCCTCCTGGGCTTCCTCCCCTCCCCCTCTCCCCCGTTTCTCTCCCTGCGGCAAAGAAGCAATGGACTCGCTGCCCAGCTGACCAGAGAGTGGGAGGAGCTGGACGGAGAGGGGAGGAGCTATAAGTGCTTCCTGTCTGGTTCTGTGCAGACTCCTGGCTGGGGTCGTTCCGGGGAGGGGGATCCAGGTGCGAGTCCGGCGGCGATCCTGGGCGCCTCTCTTGGGGAGCGGAGTCCGGGCGAGGAAGAGAGCCGCCTCTTTCCTATGGAGCGCCAGGTGAGAAGCTCCGTCCTCCCTTCCTCCCTTCCTCCCTTCTTCCCACCTGGGGAAATGCTCGGACAGGAGACCCTTCAATGCAGCTTCTTGGGGCGCTGCTAAGATCCTCCTGCAGTCCCCACTTTCTCCTTGGGGAGATGATGATGATTATTATTACTATTATTTTTTCCTGGCCCTTCCTGGTCGTTTCCCGTCCTTTTCCTTTTCTCTGGGGCCGCTTCAGATCGGGAGGTTTGGAGTTCAAGGGCTGCGAAAGCGGCGGGGAGGAAAGGGGGCGATCCCTCCCAGGAGCCCTTGTTTCGAGAGGAGCCGCCTCCGGAGGGAGCATCGGGGAAAGGCTCCTTCTGATGCCCTTTAGTCTCTCTGCCCTCGTTGCTTTCATCCCTCAATTCGTTTCCATTCTTCAATTTAAGTGTGTTTTTAAAGTCTTGGGTGCATTTATCGGCCTTTTCCTGTGGGCCACTGTTTCTCAGCCTTGGCAACTTTGTGGTATGTGGATTTCTGCTCCCAGAATGTCCCATGTGAGTTGAAGTCCACATATTTTACAGCTCCCAAGATTGGGAAAGGTTGCTGAGGCCAGGGGTGGGGAACTAGGGCCCTTTTAGGACTGGTGGACTTCAACTCCCAGAATCCCCGAGCCAGCTGTGTCAGGAATTCTGAGAGTTGAAGTCCACCAGCAATAAAAGGGCCCTAATTTTCCTCTTTTACAGTGGGGTATTCCAAAGGGCAAGTCCCAGCTTTGAAAAGAGTTTCTATCATCTGATAAGGAAGGTGAACATTATATAAACATAGAATAACATACTTGAAGTTGGAAGGGACCTTGGAGGTCTTCTAGTCCAACCCCCTGTTTGAGGAGGAGGAGTCTATACCATTTCAGACAATTGGCTGTCCAGTCTCTTCTTAAAAGCCTCCAGTGACCTTAGTCAGGATTCTGGGGATCAAGATTCGTACCTCGAAATGGCTGAAATAAAGACCTGGGTCCCATATCTGGGAAAGGTGAGAGAGAAACCACAACTGTCTTGCTAAAAATCCTTAAGGCTACAGGATGTCAGCATGGCTTCTTTGGTACCTTCTGTTAGGATATGGTTTGAGCCTAACAAGTTGTCCAGGCAATATATGTGTTCTGTGATTTTAACATAAATACGTATTGTGTGACTTTAAAGTTTTACTGCTGATTCATTGTAATGCTGAGTCATGCTGTAATTAGATAATCACTGGTTGTGAACATATTTAAGGAAGGTACTGCAAAGTATTCAGTTGATGATAAGTTACCATAGTGTGAGGAGTGCTATCCATTGTGCTATCATCGGTTAGATGGATCTGCTACCATCGTGGTTTGTGAACCAGAGTGAGTTTGTTATTCTAACCAACTACTCTGTGTGGTAAGAAGATTTTGTATCACTGGACTGATTTAACTGGCAAAGACTTGGATTGATTTAAAGACTATGAGATTGTTTTTTCACTATAAAGTAAACTCTTGATAAACCAGTTTGCACATCTCTTATTCATTGCTCTCAGCAACGTTTCTCTGTGCTCTACACTCTGCTGGTTGGTAACACAACAACAATATCCTTAACACCTTCCTTACTGTATCTCCTGTCAATCAAACAACTGTATTTCCTGCTGATGTCACTGAAATATGAAAGCATTAAAGAAATCATTCCAGATTTATCCCAGCCATTGTCCAAATCTGAATACAGGTAGTCCTTGATTTAGGACCACAATCGAGCCCAGAATTTCTGTTGCTTGGCGCGATAGTGGCTAAGTGAGTTTTCCCCCTTTTTATGACCTTTCTCGCTACAGTTGTTAAGTGAGCCACACTGCCGTTGTTTAGTTAGTAACACGGTGGTTAAGGGAATCTGGCTTCTCTATTGACTTTGCTTGTGGGAAGATTGCAATGAGATCACATGCCCTGGGACTCTGTAGCTGTTACAAATATGAGCCAGTTGCCCAGTGTCCAAATTTTGATCAGGTGACCATGGGGATGCTGCAAAGGTCCTGTGAAAAGCTGCCAGGAGTCTCTGAATCCAATCCCTGGTCCTTCCACTCCTTTCAGTTTTCTTCTCTCCCAGGGTGAGCTTCTATGTAATGTTGGTGTGGCTGCAAGGGACTCACATAAAGGGGCTCCCTAGTTAGCCTTGAAATACAGGCTGCTCAGGAATATCATTAGGATGTTTGATGGCAAATTATTCCCTTGTTGTTGTTTTTTTCACTCCTAGGCACTCTCATGGCCTCGTCTTTATCCCCCGGAACCTCAGGTCTTTATAGTGGAGGATTAATAACAGTTGAGGTTCCAAGGCAGGTAGGAGGATTCTTCCCTCCCCTCCCCAGATGTGCCAATCTCGCAATAACAGAATAACACAATTGGAAGGGGTCTTAGAGATCTTCTAGTCTATCCCCGTTTCAAGCAGGAGACCCTATACCATTTCAGACAAGTGGGTGTCCAGTCTGTCCTTAAAAACCTCCAGCCCACAACTTCTGAAGGCAAACCGTTCCATTAGTTAATTGTTCTCACTGCCAGGAAGTTTCTCCTTAGTTCCAGGTTGCCTTTCTCCTTGATTAGTTTCCATCCATTGTTTCTTGTCCTGCTTTCTGGTGCTTTGGAAAATAAGTTGAGCACTTCTTGTTTGCAGCAGCCCCACAAATACTGGAACACGGCTATCATGTCTCCCCTAGTCCTTCTTTTCTCCAGACTAGCCATATCCGGTTCCTGCAACCGTTTTTCATATGTTTTAGTCTCAAGGCCTTTAATCCTTAGTTGCTCTTTGCACTTTTTCCAAAGTCTTCACATCTTTTTGGTAATGTTGTGACCAAAACTGAACTCGGTATTCCAGATGTGGTCTTTACTAAGGATTTTTAAAAAGTGTTGACCATGAGAGCCTAAAGTAAAAAGTAAAGTTCAAGCTTGACTTTTGCACAGAAATTAAATGGTGAACCCACTTGATTTGGAAGGATTCATCGGCTCACCACACTGGGTACAATTAACCCAATGTTGGATTCAGTCAACATATCCAAGGTCAAGCCCATCAATGGACAACAAACGAATATGAGGTTGATGCTCCTGCGGCATCGGACAAACCAATAAAACATTAACTAGATGTATCTCTAGCCAGAGGCACTTTATGTTTTTGGAAAGGTTCTCCAGGGAAGATGTTTGGTCATGAAATTGCCCAGCAGCTGTCCAGATAAAGTCAGAGACACTGACACAGACTTGTAGATTTTATATAAATATAAACATGTTCAACCTACAAATTTACCGCAGTCTTTGTCATCATCCAGAAAAGGAAGAACATAAGGTAGTCAGGAACATCATGAGGTAAATCTAAAACATCATACAGAAAACACAGAAGGTAAAAAGGAGGGAAAAAAGGGAAACGCCCCTTTATACTTACAGCAACCAATCATAGCGTAGATTGCATCATGCATGAGTCAGCACTCTCTAACTAATCAGTTACAATTGTGTTCCGGCCTATTTGTACACTTTACTGTTTCAGATTCTAAATTCAATATCCTAACATGTTTGTTTGCCCTACATGAAAACTAGAGGTTTTTCATTAAGAAGTAGACGCAAATGTAACTCATTGTTAGGAAGGTTCATGGAATACGTTGTTGTTTCTCTCCTCTCCCTGTGTCAGGATTTGGTATCGCTTGAGGATGTAGCTGTGTTTTTCTCCGTGGAGGAGTGGGCCCTGCTGGATTCTGAGCAAAAAGCCCTGTACCAAGAGGTCATGCTGGAAAACAAGAGGAACATGGCCTCCTTAGGTAAGAGATTCTGTTGATATATTTACATTTAGGAACCAAAGGTCAAATCTTATATCAACTTAATAACAAGCATAGCATCATGTTTTGGACAAATGGAAGAATATTTATACTGTTCTAATACAGCAATGGTGCTTGATCCCTTTCACACCTAAGTTTGTCCTAACTTTTCTCTTTTTCTGTTGCAAGCAGGTGACGGATGGGAGATGGAGGATTCTGGCCAAGAGGCAGCAGCACCTTTGCCAAAAGGCAAAAAAGAAGATGTAGAAAAGATGCATGGAAAGCAAAGTTCTAAGGAAAAGCAGTTAACGGTTGAGCTGGAGAATTGCTCTGGTTTCCCTTGTCCAGATCCCAATGTCTTATTGGACGGAGATGATTGCCAAGAAAAAGAAGTGTGTTCAAAGTGTGGGAAAACACTCAGAGATGAATTGGGATTATGTGACTGTTGCGAAATCCCTGCTGGAGAGAAACAGGATGAAAGCAGGCAACACTCCAGAGGGACCCTTCCTCCTCCTTTACATGAAAGCATACAAGAAGGAGGGGAAAGATACAAATGTACGGAGTGTGAAGAAAGCTTCGATACAAGCTGCTCCTTTGCATTGCATAAAAGGATTCATAAAGCAGAGGATCCACACAAATGTCTGGATTGTGGAAGGACCTTCAGGCAGAAAAATCATCTTAATTCACATACGAGGGTCCACAAAGAGAGGAAGCAGCATCAATGCATCACCTGTGGAAAGACCTTCAGAAACAGCACCTCCCTTACTTCCCATCAAAGCAGCCACAGAGAGGAGAAGTTGCATCAACGCAGGGAGGGTAGAACGAGGCTTACTTGGAGCAAGGAACCGAATTCCCCCCAAAAAAGCCCCACTGGTAATAAATCATGTAAATGCCTGGAATGTGGGAAGAGCTTCCGCTCTGCAAATGACCTCACTTACCATAATAGGATCCATACAGGGGAAAAGCCGTATCATTGCACAGTGTGTGGGAAGAGTTTCACCCAAAAAGACAATTTCAATTCTCATAAGAGGATCCACACTGGAGAGAAGCCGTATAAATGCAAAGAGTGTGGAAAATGCTTCAGGACCACCGATTCCCTTACTTGCCATAGGAGGATTCACACAGGGGAGAAGCCCTATGAATGTTTAGAGTGTGGAAAAAGCTTCAATAGACGTGGTACTCTAACTCAACATAATAGGATGCATAAAGGGGAGAAACCTTATAAATGCCTGCACTGTGGAAAGAGCTTCAGTCAAAAAGTTCATCTTAAGTCACATGAGAGGACTCACACAGGAGAAAAACCATTTCAATGTATGGAGTGTGGAAAGCGCTTCCATTGCTCTTCACACGTTACGGTTCATCACCGAATCCACACAGGGGAGAAGCCCTTTCAATGCCTGCAGTGTGGAAAGCGCTTTGTCAGTTCTAATGGCCTTCATGCCCATGAACGGACCCACACAGGGGAGAAACCATACAAATGCCTGGAGTGTGGAAAGAGCTTCGGTGACTCCAGCAGCTTAACCTCCCATAGAAGGATCCACAGTGGAGAGAAACCATATCAATGCTCCGAGTGTGGGAAGTGCTTCAATCAAACAAGTAACCTTAATATCCATAAAAGGACCCACACAGGTGAAAAGCCTTATAAGTGCATAGAATGTGGCAAATGCTTCACTGAATTGTCGTCCCTCACTCGCCACAAAACGCTCCACACTGGGGAGAAACCATATCAATGCCGCACGTGTGGAAAGAGCTTCAATACAAAAAATGGCTATGTTGTACATAGCAGAACCCACACTGGGGAGAAACCATATCAGTGCCTGGAGTGTGGAAAACGCTTCAGTGATTCTGGAGAACTGACGATCCATAAAAGGATTCACACAGGGGAGAAACCCTATAAGTGCACCGAGTGTGGCATGAGTTTCAGAAAAAGTAGTTACCTTGGTATGCACAAGAGGACCCACAATGGGGAGAAACCATACACATGTCATGAGTGCGGAAAAAGCTTTAGTCAAAATAATTCACTCAAGAAGCATAGAAGGCTTCACTCAGGGGAGAAACCCTATAAATGCCTGGAGTGTGGAGAATGTTATAATGAGAGTGGCACTCTTACCTACCACATGAGGATCCATACAGGAGAGAAACCCTTTAAATGCATTGAGTGTGGAAAGAGTTTCAAAGACGGAAAGAGTCTTACACGTCATAAAAGAATCCACACAGGGGAGAAGCCGTTTAAATGCATTGAGTGTGGAAAAGCTTTTAAAGACGGAAGTTATTTTACGCGTCATAAAAGAATCCACACAGGGGAGAAGCCGTATCAGTGTGTCGAGTGTGGAAAGAAATTCAGAACCTGTAGTGAATTTAATCGACATAAGAAGACGCACAGCAGGAAAAGATGATGCTAATTGGTTTGTGTTGATTCTCAAAATTTGCTTCATGCCTAGGAGAATCTGTAAAAATGTATAGTGTATGGAAAAGGGGTTCTAAAGCAGTAGACTTTTTTGATCCATTAAAAATAAGAATTTCCTTTTATAATTAGGAATTAATTTTGGATACCGACTCTTCCCCAAAATAAAACTTGCGTATATTTTTTGGGGCTCCAAAATAAGCCCTAGGTCCTTTTTTTTGTGTGTGTGGGGGAGAAACACGATTTCAGATTAATCAGCCCAGCTGTTCACTTTGCACCCCCTGGCGCACGCAGAAGAGGCGGCAAGGGGGACCAACGTTATCTGGCAGCTGCTGCATCCTGCCTGTACCTTGGTCAGTGCACTCTGGGGCTCGTCTTTGCACGGTGGCACCAGCAGCAGACAGAGGCATGGGGCAGAAGGCAGGTGAACCTAACATGCTGCGTGGCCTGCAGGCAAACTAAGAGACCTAATGACAAACCTCCTGTGGCCACCCACCCACTCTAGCTCCAGATTTTCGACTGGAAGCATTGCGGTGAGATAATTGGGGAATTAGCGGGCTCCGATGAGCTCCGCGAAAACCCGGACTGACGAACCTCTGCCAAGGGGTCTTCGGACCGGAACCATCCTGTAGGGACAGGGAAGAAGGAGAGGTACCTCGGAAGACCAAGAGGAACAGGCAAGTTCCTCGAAGGTCAGAGGAAACTCTCTCCGATTCTGCAGCGGAGGCAGCAGCCTTTGAGGCTGTCAAGAAGCTGGGGCAACCGAGCAAAGTATTGAGCAGGAGTGGTGACTGGAACGGAGTTTTTGAACCTGGGTGAGTGACAGCCAACCCATAGGCGAAATAACAACAACAAAAAAACCCTTTTAAACCTGAAAAAAACCCAGCGTAAAAATAGCGGCTAATGGGCAATGGGGGGAAGGAAAGAGGATGTATGAAGTGGAATTTAAAGGGACAAAAGAAAACTGACTATTTTATTTGGAAAGCTTTAAAAACTAGAAGAAGTAACCCCAAAATTGGCTAAAGGATTGGAAAGAAAATAAATAGATCCTTTTTTTTTAATGTTAAGAAAAACAAAAGAGAATTGGATAATAAGCCTTGCAACAGAAGTGCTGTATAAATAAAAGATAAATAAAAGAAAAAAAGTGGGGGGGGGAAGTATTGTTCAATTTGGACTGGACTATAAAATTGATTTGGTATTTCCAAAATTAAAAAGAAGAAAAAAGAAGCTAGCAAAGATTGTTAACGTGGATTGAAACAAAACGGATACTTTGTCAGACAGCTAAGAGGAATTGTGGATTGCAGAGAGACATCTTCAGGAGAAAAAAGATCACTGAAATTTGGAACCTTTGTTTTGGAAAATTCTCAACTTTATTAGTGATAACAGCCGTGAGAACTTGGGGAGGATTGCTTTGTCTGCAAGCGGCTTGACTTTGGGGAAAAAAGAGGAATACAACGGAACTTTTAAAATTGGAATAATATCAACCCAGAAAGAATAAATTGGCGCAGGAAATTAGAGAAATGATGGAAATGATGTACTCCTCATGGAAAACGGAAATAAGAGAAATAATTACAATCTTACATGGAGAATCGAAACTTGAGGACCCAAAAATTGAGATAGAGCATGCTCAAACTGACAAGGAAATAAAGACAGAGAAGTAAGATACAGAAACTGAAAATAAAAAAGAAGATAAAGACAATGAGATTAATTTTGAAAAACTAATTGAATAAGTGGATAGCAACAATAAAAAGGTTTTTAGAGATTACATTGGGATTAACAATGGAAAAAACAAAAAGGATGGAAGGAGACAAAGAAGGAAAGAAGGGTGGAATAGAAAGAACATAAAAAACTTAAATAATTACACTGGGATTAACAGTGAAAAGATAAAAAAGAGAGAGAAAGGGTGGAAGACAACAGGAAATGCAGGGCAAAATAGAAGAGTCCAGGATTTTGAAATACAAAATGATTACACTGGGATAAACAGAGGGGAAATAAGAAAAGGAGAAAAGAGATGGGAAACAAGGGGAAATATAGGGCAAAATAGGAGAGTTCAAGATTTTAAAGCGCAAAAGGAAAAAAGGGGAAAGCAAAAAGCAAAAATAAAAATGAAAAGGGAGAAAAAGAGAAATATGCTATATATACTTAGAATTAAAATATGAATTTAGGAAGAAATGGGAAATTGTATGATTGTACAAATGAAATGAATAAGAATTGGAATATTTTTATTTGCATTTTTGAAATTTAGATGATAAGTTTTTAGAAATATGAATAAATTTAAACTGTAATAATTGAAATATCTTTAATGGTATATGGTGGTGAAAGTAGAAATGACTAAGTTGTGGCTTTGAGCAATATATGGGGAAAGCTATATGATTAGAGGATGTTTAATTGTATATTGTGGTGAACGCAGAAATGATTAAGTTGTGGTTTGGAGGAACATATGGGGAAAACTATTTGGTTTATTATTATCATATAAACATAATTGATTTGTAAGAAGCTGGATTGTATGAAAATGGAAATAATTGGAATACCTGCGTTCATATTTTTGGAATTTATATAAAGAAACATGGAGATTATTTAGTTTACGATTAATATACAAAGAAAAAAGATAGTTATATAACTAACTGATTTATACTAAAATGTTGGATTGTATTATGAAAGGAAATGTATGTTATAAAATAAGTGGCTGCAGTATTCCTATAAGAATTAAACAATTGTAACACTATATAATTAATTAATTTGAGGATCGATATAAAAACAAATGACAATGGGAAGGGGTGCAACATAGAATAGAAGGGAAAAATTGAATTTGGTTAAGATTAGAGATGAGGACGAAGGGGGTAATATTGGTTTAAAAAAAATAGATAAGAATAAATATGATGGCAAAAAGGAAGTATAGAAATTGTAAATTTAGTTAAAATGACTAAACACAGTTTAAATTTGTGAATCGGCCAAATACTCTGTTCAGAGATAATACATTGTATGTTTGTATATGTGTTTGTGTAAAAAATAAACCTTTTTTTTTAAAAAAAAAAGATGAAGTCGGAGACACTGACACAGACTTGTAGCTTTTATATAAATATACATATATTTAACCTACAAATTTACAGCAGTCTTTGTCATCATCCAGAAAAGTAAAAACAGTCAGGAACATCAATGAGGTAAGTCTTAACACCGTGATGGCGAATGTATAGCATGGGTGCCAGAGGTGGCACGTGTAGCCATATCAGTGGGCACGCGAGTTCAGCTCCGGCGCGAAACAGGCTGTTTCCTGTCTCCGGAGGGCCTTGGGGAGGGGGGTGGGGGGTGGTTAAGGACCATTTTTTGCTGTTCCCAGCTTCCAGAGCCTCTCTAGGGAGTTGGCAAATGGGCCATTTTCATCTCCGGAGGGGTGGGGAAGGCAGTTTTCGCCCTTTCCAGACTCCTAGAGAGGCTCTGCTGCAGGGGTGGGTTCTAAATTTTTTTTACTACCAGTTCTGTGGGCATGACTTATTTTGTGGGCGTAGCTTGGAGGTCATGTGGCTGGGTGGGCGTGGCTAGCTGGTCATGTGACTGGGTGGCCATGGCTATGTGTATAGGGACTACTCAGAGGGTTGAAAAAAGTCATTTCTGACAGGTCCTCGCACTTTTGATTAGTCCTCACACTTATGACCATCCTCACATTTATGCCCGTGCAGCATTCTTTTTTAAAAAAAAATTTTTATTAAACAAGAACATAAGACAAAAATACTTACAAACATGTATACATAAAGACAATACAAAAAAGAAAAACTAACATTAATTCAGCCTATCGGCTGACTTCTGCAAGTGCAGCATTCTTAACAACCATGTCACTCATTTCACAACTGCTTCCCTTCACCATGGTGACAAGACAGGGCAAAAACGTAAAATGTGAGGACAGTCGTAAGTTTGAGGACTGGTCAAAAGTACGAGGACCAGTGAAAAATAACTTTTTCAGCCCTCTGAGTAGTCCATATGCATAAAAGGATACAGCAATAGAGAGGGATAAAGGAAGGGAAGGGAAATTAGAGTAGGAGTGAGGGTAAGAGCGGGAGGAAGAGAGGAGAAGGAGAAAGGAAGAAGGGAGGAGAAGAAGAGGGGGGAAAGAGAAAGTAAGAAGGAAAGAAAAGAGAGAGGTGGTAGGTTTGAGGAGAAAGATTGCTGTACAATAGAAAAGATGAAAGGGAAGAAAGCCAACCCCAAACAAATATAAAGATATTAAGATAAAGTATGAATTGTTAAATTTTAAAGAATAAAAGAGAACAAATATGAATAAATAGCAATAATTAGAAACACACATACAAACATACAATGTATTTTCTTTGAACAGAGTATTTGGCCGGGTCACAAATTTAAACAGTGTTTAATCATTTCAATTAAATTTACAATTTCTGTATTTTCTTTTTGCCATATTTATTCCTCATCTATTTTTTTAAAAAAAACAATATTACCCTTCATCCTCATCTCTAATCTTAATCAAATTCAATTTTTCCCTTCTGTTCTATATTATACCCCTTCCCATTGTCATCTATTTTTATATCCATCCTCACATTGGTTAATTATGTAATATTACTGTTGTTTAATACAAATTCAACATTGTAATATAAATCAATTAATTATATAACTATCTTTTTCATATATTAATCAATATGAACATGAATATTCCAATTATTTTCATGCAATCGA
This sequence comes from Arizona elegans, assembly GCA_022577455.1. Classification (NCBI taxonomy): domain Eukaryota; kingdom Metazoa; phylum Chordata; class Lepidosauria; order Squamata; family Colubridae; genus Arizona; species Arizona elegans. Next base: position 22,217,339 of record JAKOOJ010000012.1, read on the forward strand.
ATTTCTTACAAATCAATTAATTATATTTACCAATAATAAACCAAATAATTTCCCCCATATATTCCTCCAAACCTCAACTTAACCATTTCTGCTTACAATACAATATACAATTAATATATTAATTATTACCTGGCGGCGGTGGGTTCGGTCAGTGGAGCTCGGGGCAAAGGTTTTTTGAGGCCTCCCTCGCCCCTGGATGAGCCCAGAGGCATTGGCAGAGAATGTGGTTGCTCCGCTCCGACGTTTTGACACTGCCGAGAGTGGCGTTATGGTGGTTTCTTGGCAGCGGCTGTTGGTAGCAGCAGCGGCGAAGCTGAAGCTGAAGGAGGAAGTATGGCTGTGGGGCAGCGAGTGGTGGCAGCCTGTTGAATTTCCACCTAACCCACTCAGAAACTGAGGGTAGTATAAATGGGTCTTGGGATTGGAGAATAGAGACACCACCACCCCCCTTGAATACCTTGGCGGCTGCAGAGGACCTGGAGGCCTCCAGTGACATTTAATGGAGGCTGGGGTCTGGAATAACTGAGGAAAATAGAGCTGGTGGGCGTCAGAGGGTTTTTCCGTTGCATGGATACCAGCCCTTTTCCCCCTCCCCCTCCCGGATACTGTGTCCGCCTAAATGGACTCATTATTTGCCCTAACTTTCTTCCCCCTCCCTTCTTCCCCCCCTTTTTTCATCAGGACTTACTCGGATGTGATCTTGAGTATAAGACTATGCCAAGGATTTTCCATCTTTGCCCCTGGTGTGACTCACTGACTGACTGATAGACTGATAAACTCTTCCTCTGACCATGGGTCAGCCAATCGATGCAACTGTTGAGGGGTTCTCTATTACATCATGATTCTCATCTGTTGGAGAAGTTTTTTTGATCTACGGCCCCCTGGGGGCCCTGCCGTGAGAGGGCGGGCCGGAGGCCATCCCCATTGGATGAGATAATCAGGACCCTCCTACTGTCGTGGGAGGACAGTAGAGATACCAATAGTACATCAATGATCAAATGGCTGTGTTACATCTTTTGTAAAGTCCCCTGTTTGAGCTCCGTGCCTCCATCACTGCACTTGGAGATGTACACAACAGTGGATCTTCTTGCGCTGCGAGATTTCCCCCTCTCGCAGATGTGGCCCTCCTCACTATCGAGGGCCCACCTCAAGGACAGGTTTTGGGACCCAGAGGGTGGCATGTGAAAACTAGGGGATTGAGGGGTTTTCTATGGAAATTTTTAGTCAAACTTTTAAGGGGTCCCAGGGAGGGGGAGGGTCAGATTGGAACTCGGGTTGTGGGTATGGGGGATAAACCACAAGGGGGAGGGTTGGGTCTGGCCATGAAGCACGGTGTGGGGCGTGGGGGACCCGGGGTCGAGGGAGGGTTAGAGCTCATCCGGATAGTATTCTGAACATCAATACTGTAGGTGGGAGGGGTAGATATGGCGGGAGCAGGGGGCCATATTGTGTTAGGGGAGTGCACACTCGCTGTCTTCGAGCGGTGGCATGGTCCGGCCCCCAAGGCTCCACTCGCCCCCCAGGTTGCATAGACCCTCAGGACCCGGGCCTTCGGCTGATGCTGTACAATGCCAGGTTCGTAGTAAATAAAGCCCCCCTCATTTGTGAGCTTGTTCAGGAGGGGGGTGCGGGCCTGGCAGATATTACGGAGACCTGGTTGGGCCAGGAGGGGGGGGGGTTCCCCTTGTTGAAATGTGCCTCCCAGGTTTCCAAGCATTCCATCAGCTGAGGTCACAGGGGAGGGGCGCGGGAGTAGCGGTTATTATTAAAGAAGGTCTGAGACCGAGGGAGGCCACTGTTCCTCAGACGGCCAGCTGTGAATCCCTCCTTGTGAAATGGGGTCATGAGGTTCAGATGGGTTTGCTGATCACGTACCTGGCTCCCTGCCACGTGGCAACAGCCCTGCCCGAGTTACTCAAAGTCATCGCCGCGGTGGCGGTTGATACCCCCAGGCTTATGGTCATGGGGGATTTCAACCTGCCGTCCGTGGGTGAGACGTCTGAGGTGGCTCGGGAGTTCATGGCTTCCATGACAGCTATGGACCTGACCCAGTTAATTCATGGCCCTACCCACACGGGGGGAAACACGCTGGATCTGGTTTTTGTCTCTGGACAGTGGTTGAGTGATCTTGAGCTAGGGGATATAGCCACCGAGCCCTTGTCATGGTCAGATCACTCTCTCCTTCGTCTCGACCTTCGAACCGCTGCACCCCGCCGCAGGGAGGTGGAGCTGGTAAGATAGTTCCGCCCCAAGCGTGTGATGGAACCTGATAGGTTCCAGATGGAGCTTGGGCCATTTCCTGAGGCTCTGGCACACACCTCAGGAGACCTAGTGGCCTCCTGGGATAGGGCGGCCGCTGGAGCTCTGGATTGGGTTGTGCCTTTGCGGCCACTGACCCGGCGCCGATCTCAATTGGCTCCTTGGTTCTCCAAGGAGCTGAGGGAGTTGAAGCGCCGGAAAAGATGCCTAGAGAGTAGTTGGAGGGCCAGTCTTTCTGAATCTGACCGGACACTAGTAAGATCCCATACTAGGAATTACCTAGTGGCGATAAAAGCAGCGAAATGTAGTTATTTTGCTGCTCTTATTGTGTCATCAGATAACTGCCCGGCCGCCCTCTTTAGGGTGACCCGCTCCCTGCTCCACCAGGAAGCGCGGGAGGACCCCTTGGAGCGTAGAGCCGAGGATTTTGCTCAGTATCTGTATGACAAAATCACTCAAATTCGGGACAATCTGGACTCCGACTGAGTAGTCTCAGGGGGAGGGACTGGGGCAGGTCTTGAGAATGTTATCTGGGATGAGTTTGATCCTGTGACCCCAGAGGACGTGGACAGAATTCTGGGCAGACTGAACGCAACCACTTGTTTATTGGATCCGTGTCCTTCTTGGTTAGTGCGGGCTTCCCGGGAAGTGACACGAGGCTGGCTCCAGGGGATTATAAATGCTTGGTTGGGTGAGGGTGACTTTCCCGCTGCCTTGAAAGAGGCAGTGGTGAGGCCTCTCCTCAAGAAGCCTTCCCAGGACCTGGCAATGTTGGTAAACTATCGTCCGGTCTCCAACCTTCGCTTTGTGGCGAAGGTTGTTGAGTGTGGTTGCGCATCAGCTCCCCCAGCACCTGGATGAAACGACGTATCTGGATCCATTCCAGTCGGGCTTCAGGCCTGGGTACACCACGGAAACGGCATTGGTCGTGTTGGTAGATGATCTCTGGAGGGCTAGGGACAGGGGTGCTCCTCTGTCCTGGTCCTGTTGGATCTCTCAGCGGCTTTTGATACCATCGACCATGGTATCATGCTGCACCAGTTGGAAGAGTTAGGGGTGGGAGGCAATGTGTTGCAGTGGTTCTCCTCCTTTCTCTCTGACCGGTCGCAGTCTGTGTTGACAGGGTGGCAGAGGTCGACTCCGAGGCCCCTCATGTGTGGTGCCGCAAGGGTCAGTCCTCTCGCCCCTCCTGTTCAACATTTATGTGAAGCCGCTGGGCAAGATCATCCGTGGTTTCGGGGTGAAGTACCACCAGTACGTTGACAACACCCAGCTGTACATCTCCACCCTAGACCACCCCAACGATGCCCTTGAAGTGATGTCCCGGTGCCTGGAGGCCGTGCGGATCTGGATGGGGAGGAATAGGCTCAGGCTCAACCCATCCAAGACTGAGTGGCTGTGGTTTCTGACGACCCTACTTTACTTTCAGTTTCGCTTTTTCAGCATAGCTAGGGGAAAAAAATCTGCTTCAGGACTCTTTTCAGCTACAGACCCCTGCGCAAAACAGCTGAGAGTCGGAAGGCCGATCTAATCAACTTGTGGTAATTAACCTATGCTGAAGCTGAAAGGGGCTGTTTTCTCTATTTTTGCAGGCACCGGTCTACTCATTTGTTTTCTTTTAACACTGATCAGCTGTAGGGCGGCCCTTTGAAGCCCCGCGGCAAGAGTTTAAACAGTTTTTTCCCCTCTAGCCATCAGCTGGGACTCAGGAGGCAGCAATAGATTGGGAGTGGGCGGGGTAAACGAACGGCGACCAGGCTGGGAACCGGTTTGGGGGCGTGTCCAGCCGATCTTATTACCGGTTCTCTGAACTATTAAATTTTTTACTACAGGTTATTGTGAACCGGTGGGAACCGGGAGCAACCCACCACTGCTCTGCAGGCTGGGGATAGCAAAAAACAGGCCTTCTGGTCCCACCGGAAGTTGGCAAACAGGCCATTTCTGGTCTCTGGACGACCTCCAGATGGGTGGGGAAGGCCCTCCCCAGAGTCCTAGAAAGGTTCTGGAGCCAAGTGAGAAAGAAAAAAGGACCTACCGGGCCATTATGTGCCAGGAGCGGGGGGGGGGGGGGAAGTGGGAGGATTGCATGTGTATGCACGGGGGGGGGGCGCATAGAATTATGGGTGTGGGCACTTAGGTGCACGACACCCACCCCCAGCACCCATTCCTGGCATGCGATGGCGAAAAGGTTAGCCATCACTGGTCTAACATCATGCAGAACACACAGAAGGAAAAAAGGAAGGGAAAAAAAGGGAAACTCCCCCTTTATACTTACAGCAACCAATCATAGCATAGATTGCATCCTGCATGAATCAGCACTCTTAACTAATCAGTTACAATTGTGTTGTGGCTTATTGTAGACTTTACTGTTCCAGCTACTAAATTCAATATCCTAAAATGCTTATTTGCCCTACTTGGAAACTGTGGAGGTTTTTCATTAAGAAGACGACTCACATGTAATTCATTGAAGTGCTCATTGTTAGGAATGTTCATGGAATACGTTGTGTTTTTTCCCCTCCCTGTGTCAGAATTTGGTATCACTTGAGGATGTAGCTGTGTTTTTCTCTGTGGAGGAGTGGGCCCTGCTGGATTCTGAGCAAAAAGCCCTGTACCGAGAGGTCACGCTGGAAAAGAAGAGGAACATGGCCTCCTTGGGTATTAAGATACTGTAGTGCACAATACTTTTTTAAAAAAAATTAATGCACCTGAAGTCCTTTGCTTTACTTTACTTTACTTTATTTCGGATTAACTCATTGTGCCCACATGACACCCCTCCTGCGCGAGCTGCACTGGCTCCCAGTGGTCTTCCGGGTGCGATTTAAGGTGTTGGTTACCACCTTTAAAGCGCTCCATGGCATTGGACCTGGATAACTTCGAGATCGTCTTCTGCCACCAGTAGCCTCCCACTGGCCAGTCCATCGGCCAAATTATGTCAGCTGGCGACACCCAGGGGGAGGGCCTTCTCTGTGGGAGCCCCTGCCCTTTGGAATGAACTGATTTTAATTGGTTTTAAAATATGGGATTTTAAATTTGGTGTTTTAAATTGAGCCTATCATTTAATAATTTTAATTATTTTTAAATTTTCTGTCTTTTGCTTTTAATCAGGCTGTACACCGCCCTGAGTCCTTCGGGAGAAGGGCGGTATAGAAATAAAATAAATAATAAATGAATGAATGAATGAATGAATGAATGAATAAATATATATACCACCCTACTCCCGAAGGACTCAGGGCAGTGAACAGTGATAAAACACACATAATACAAAATTTAAGAAACAATATAAAAACACATTAAATAATTTGGCCCAAACAAATTAAAACACCCCTATTGTTTTAAAACAAATTTAAAATTAACGATTAAAAGGAAGTTAGGCCAGGCCAGCCTGTTGAAATAGAAAGGTCTTGAGGGCATGTCTCGGCCTCCGTTAGCCCGCGATCACAAATTCACAAGAAATACACTCGAGACAAATAGCGGAGTATCTTGGTTTATTTGTAACTCAGATTCGGGAAGACTTGGCCGCCGACTGGGTTAGTTCAGACGAGATGACTGAGGCAGGCCTTGAGAGTGTTATCTGGGAGGAGTTTGATCCCATGGCTCCCAAGGACGTGGACAGGATCTTGGGACAGCTGAATGCGACCACATGTTTATTGGACCCGTGTCCCTCCTGGTTGGTGCTGGCTTCCCGGGAGGTTACACGAGGCTGGCTCCAGGGGATTATCAACGCTTCTTTGAGTGAGGGTGTCCTGCCGGCCGCCTTGAAAGAGGCAGTGGTGAGGCCTCTCCTCAAGAAGCCATCCCTGGATCCGGCTGTTTTGGCTAACTATCGTTCAGTCTTCAACCTTCGCTTTATTGCGAAGGTTGTTGAGAGTGTGGTGGCGCAACAGCTTCCCCAGTACCTGGATGAAGCTGTCTATCTGGATCCGCTCCAGTCTGGCTTCAGACCTGGGTACAGCACGGAAATGGCATTGGTCGCGTTGGTGGATGATCTCTGGAGGGCCCGGGATAGGGGTTATTCCTCTATCCTGGTCCTATTAGACCTCTCAGAGGCTTTTGATACCATCGACCATGGTATCATGTTGCGCCGGCTGGTGGGACTGGGAGTGGGCGGCACCGTTTTGCGGTGGTTCTCCTATCTCTCCGACCGGTCGCAATCCGTGTTGACAGGGGGGCAGCGGTCGACCCCAAGGCGCCTTGTTTGTGGGGTGCCACAAGGGTCGGTCCTCTCGCCCCTCCTGTTCAACATTTATGTGAAGCCGCTGGGTGAGATCATCCATGGTTTTGGGGTGGAGTTCCATCAGTACGCTGATGATACTCAGCTGTACATTTCCACCCGAGACCATCCCAATGATGCCTTGGAAGTGATGTCCCAGTGCCTGGAGGCCGTGCGGGTCTGGATGGGGAGAAACAGGCTTCGACTCAACCCTTCCAAGACCGAGTGGCTGTGGCTGCCGGCGTCCCGGTATAGCCAGCTGACGCCATCGCTGGTTATTGGGGGCGAATCATTGGCCCCCATGGAGAGGGCCCGCAACTTGGGTGTCCTCCTGGATGCACGGCTGTCTTTAGAAGGGCATATGACAGCCGTGGCCAGGGGGGCTTTTTGTCAGGTTCGCCTGATACGCCAGTTACGCCCCTTTCTGGACCGGGACTCCCTACGAACGGTCACTCAAGCACTCGTCACCTCTCGTCTGGACTATTGTAACGCTCTCTACATGGGGCTCCCCTTGGGGTACACCCGGAGGCTCCAACTGGTGCAGAATGCGGCCGCGCGGGGCATTATGGGAGCGACGGGCCGCTCCCATGTGACTCCTCTCCTGTGCGAGCTGCATTGGCTTCCGGTGGACTTCCAGGTGCGCTTCAAGGTGTTGGAGATCACCTTTAAAGCGTTCCATGGCTGAGGGCCAGGGTACTTACGGGACCGCCTTCTGCCACCAATAGCCTCCCACCAGCCGGTTCGCTCCCACAGATAGGGCCTCCTCAGGGTGCCATCGGTCAGACAATGCCGGCTGGCGACCCCCAGGAGGAGAGCCTTCTCTGTGGTGGCACCTACCCTATGGAACAATCTACCCCCAGAGATACGAGTGATCTCCGACCTCCGGACTTTTCGTCGGGCCCTAAAAACTTATTTTTTTTAGTTAGCCGGTCTGTCTTGATTTTAGGGTTAGTTTTAAAATTTTAATATTGATTTTAAATTGACAAGTTTTAAATTACGGGCCAAATTTATAAATTATTTTAACTCTATTTTTAACTGTAATGTTATGTATAGATGTTTTTATTTTGGTTGTTCACCGCCCTGAGTCCGAAAGGAGAAGGGCGGTATAGAAATTTGAAAAAAATAAAATAAAAAATAAAAAAAAATAAAAAAATTTATGACGTCAGCTCTTTCTCGAAGCCGGAATGCAAAGCAAAGCAAAGACGCGGCTATCGGAAGCTAACCCCAGCGTTCTTTTATAGAGCTGATTGCGAGGGTGTGGTTCAAAACTCTAAACATCTGGGTGCGATCGTAATTCCCGTCGCTACACTTTGGGCGCACAGTACTGACTTCATCCGCGCCAGCCGCTACCTCTCCGTTGGCGTCGCTGCTGACCAATCGCCATTCCCACTAGGTCTCCGCGATCCCCAATAAGCACCCGTGCTCCATAGACTCCTAGTTGTGGGCCCTAACCCCACCACCAGCACCTCGTGACACTCGTACCTGCACCACCCCCCTGGGAAGTGCTGTGTTCATGGCTCAGCGTTTGTGGTCATGGTGTCGAGTGCTACTTGACGCTCAACAGCACGGCAGAAAGTGCGCAAATCCGGGATCCTCCGTATCTCCAGGGGGAGCTCGTTCGAAATGGCAGGTGCCCCCACAGAGAAGGCTCTTCCCCTGGGGGCTGCCAGTCGACACTGTTTGACCGACGGCACGCCGAGGAACCCCTCTCTATGGGAGCGTACTGGCCGGTGAGAGGCTACTGGTGGCAGAAGGCAGTCTCGTAACTACCCAGGTCCTAAGCCATGGAGCGCTCTAAAGGTGGTAAACAAAACCTTGAAGTGCACCCGGAAGACCACCAGGAGCCAGTGCAGCTCGCACAGGAGAGGTGTTACATGGGAACGCCACGTCGCTCCCATAACCACCCGCGCGGCCTCATTCAGGACCAGTTGCAGCCACCGGGTGCTCCTCAAGAGGAGCCCCATGTAGAGAGCATTACAGTAGTCTAGGCGGGAAGTGATGAGGGAATGAGTGACCATGCGTAAGAAGTCCCGATCCAGAAAGGGACGCAACTGGCGGATAAGGCGGACCTGATAGAAAGTCCTCCCGGCCACAGCCGTCAAATGCTCTTCTAAAGACAGCCGTGTATCCAGGAGGACACCCAAGTTGCGAGCCCTCTCCGTGGGGGCCAATGACTTGCCCCCAATAGTCAGTGGGGGCCAACAACTCACCCCCAATAGTGGGGGCCAACGACTCGCCCCCAATAGTCAGTGATGGCACCAACTGACTATATCGGGATGCCGGAAACCACAGCCACTCGATCTTGGATGGGTTGAGCCTGAGTCTGTTTCTCCCCATCCAGATCCACACAGCCTCCAGGCACCGGGACATCACTTCAAGGGCATCATTGGGGTGTTCCGGGGTGGAGATGTACAGTTGTGTATCATCAGCGTCCTGATAGTACTTCACCCCGAAACTATGGATGATTTCACCCAGTGACTTCACATAAATGTTGAACAGAAGGGGTGAGAGGACCGATCCCTGTGGCACCCCACATACAAGGCGCCTCGGGGTTGACCTCTGCCCCCCTGCCAACACAGACTGTGACCAGTTGGAGAGAAAGGAGGAGAACCACCGCAACACAGTGCCCCCCACCCCCAACGGGTGCAGCATGATACCATGGTCTATGTATCAAAAGCCACTGAGAGGTCTAATAGGACCAGGACAGAGGAACAACCCCTGTCCCGAGCCCTCCAGAGATCAACGACCAATGCCATTTCCGTGCTGTACCCAGCCCTGAAGCCCGACTGGAACGGATCTAGATAAACAGTTTCATCCAGGTACTGGGGAAGATGTTGTGCCACCACACTCTCAACAACCATCACCACAAAGCGAAGATTAGAGACTGGACTATAATTCGCTAACACCGCCGGGTCCAGGGAAGGCTTCTTGAGGAAAGACCTCACCACCGCCTCTTTCAAGGTGGTGGGAAAGTCACCCTCACTCAAGGAGGCATTAATAATCCCCTGGAGCGAGCCTCGTGTAACCTCCCGAGAAGCCAGTACCAACCAGGAGGGACACGGGTCCAATAAACATGTGGCCGTGCTCAGTCTACCCAGAATCCTGTCCACGTCTTTGGGAGTCACGTTTTTTCCTGTCCCCAGCCTCCAGAGACTCCTAGAGAGGCTCCTAGAGGCTCCTAGAGACTCTCCGAGAGGTTCTGGAGGCTGGGGACAGCAAAAATTGTCACTTTCTGTCCCACTGAGATTTGGGAAATGGCCCCTTTCAGCCTCCGTAAGGCCTCCAAGGGAGTGAGAAAGGCTGTTTTCGTCCTTTCCAGATGCATAGAGAGGATCTGGAACCAGATAAGAAAGAAAAACGGGCCTACCAGGCCATCATGTGCCAGGAACGGGGGTGGGTGGGGATGCGTGGGGTGGGGATGGATCCTGACAGACTTGAACACTGGGCCCTATCTAACTGTAGGAAGTTAGCCAACACCCCTTTCCTGAAAGAATGAAATATTTTAGGAAATATTAAAAAGGCAGAAGGTATGAATTTTGTGAAGATAAAAAATTATAAGGGGGTTTGAGGGGTTCAAGTTTTATAAAAAGGGGATTTTGATGGGATTATATTCTGTGGAAGTCAGGGGGAAGGGTTAGGGGGGTCTGGGGGGTTAGGGTGGGGAGTGTGGGGTGGGTTGGGGGGAAAATGGGGTGAAAATGTAATTGTTAAACTTTTGCAATAAAAAAAAGGCAGAATATTAGATTTCCCTGGATTTATTTATTTTTTTATTTTTATTTTATTTTATTTATATGCCGCCCTTCTCTGGAGACTCAGGGCGGCTTACAATGCGTTAAGCAATAGCCTTCATACTTTTGTATATTTTATACAAAGTCAGCTTATTGCCCCACAATTTGGGTCCTCATTTTACCCACCTTAGAAAGGATGGAGGGCTGAGTCAACCTTGAGCCTGGTGAGAATTGAACTCGCAGTAATTGCAGGCAGCTGGATGTTAAATGCTGCCTTAGTAGCATTATGCCACTCAGGCTTATGGATGAGAAATGGAGAAACATGTTTTAAAAGAAAAGCAGCTTCCTGCCTCTCCCCCCACACCTTTGTTAATGGGCCATAATCTGCAACACAATAGGCTCCATCTAGCACAGAAACTAAAACAGTAGGGCCCATCTAGCAGCAGAAACTCACCACATGGCACCTGGTAAAATAACACCAGCCAGCAAGGCTAGCTAAGACCCCCACCCCCTGGGAGTCTGACAACCAGTCAGGATACTCTTTCTGGGCCCCCGGAAGTTCAAAGCCAGAGAGAGCATAAAACCCGAAAACTCGCTGTATCTGCCCTTTTCTGTTCAGGAACTCAAGCCATGTGATCCTGTCCACCATTAAACCATCTTTCCAAGCAGTCTCCATGTTTCCAGTGTCTTTTTCCCCCACTTGGAGCAGAACCCAGAAGGATATTTCTTCCAACATAACAAAATGAAATTCAATGTAGAGGAAAGTAAAGTCTTACACTAAGGCAAGAAAAACCAAAAGTACACATATAGACTGGGTGAAACCAGGTTTAATAGCAATACCTGTGAGAAGGATCTTGGAGTCTTAGTGGACAACCACTAAGTTGCCTTGGGAGGTTGTGGGAGCTTCATCACTGGAGGCTTTGAAGAAGAGACTGGACTGCCATTTGTCAGAAATGGTGCAGGGTCTCCTGCTTGGGGAGGGTGGACTAGATGACCTACAAGGTCCCTTCCAACTCCCTTAATTTGTAATCTGTAACTTTGCTGCTCCGCATCCCTTTCCCTTCCCTCCTCCCCTCCTGGGCTTCCTCCCCTCCCCCTCTCCCCCGTTTCTCTCCCTGCGGCAAAGAAGCAATGGACTCGTTGCCCAGCTGACCATCCCACGGGGGCGGGGAACGGGGGGGGGGGCAAGCAGGGACACCCCGAGTGGGCGGCGCTCTCAAGGCCTTTAGAGAATGGGAGGAGCTGGACGGAGAGGGGAGGAGCTACAAGCGCTTCCTGTCTGGTTCTGTGCAGACTCCTGGCTGGGGTCGTTCCGGGGAGGGGGATCCAGGTGCGAGTCCGGCGGCGATCCTGGGCGCCTCTCTTGGGGAGCGGAGTCCGGGCGAGGAAGAGAGCCGCCTCTTTCCTATGGAGCGCCAGGTGAGAAGCTCCTTCCTCCCTTCCTCCCTTCCTCCCTTCCTTCCTTCTTCCCACCTGGGGAAATGCTCGGACAGGAGACCCTTCAATGCAGCTTCTTGGGGCGCTGCTAAGGTCCTCCTGCAGTCCCCACTTTCTCCTTGGGGAGATGATGATGATTATTATTACTATTATTTTTTCCTGGCCCTTCCTGGTCGTTTCCCGTCCTTTTCCTTTTCTCTGGGGCCGCTTCAGATCGGGAGGCTTGGGGTTCAAGGGCTGCGAAAGCGGCGGGGAGGAAAGGGGGCGATCCCTCCCAGGAGCCCTTGTTTCGAGAGGAGCCGCCTCCGGAGGGAGCATCGGGGAAAGGCTCCTTCTGATGCCCTTTAGTCTCTCTGCCCTCGTTGCTTTCATCCCTTCAATTCGTTTCCATTCTTCAATTTAAGTGTGTTTTTAAAGTCTTGGGTGCATTTATCGGCCTTTTCCTGTGGGCCACTGTTTCTCAGCCTTGGCAACTTTGTGGTATGTGGATTTCTGCTCCCAGAATGTCCCATGTGAGTTGAAGTCCACATATTTTACAGCTCCCAAGATTGGGAAAGGTTGCTGTAGGCCAGGGGTGGGGAACTAGGGCCCTTTTAGGACTGGTGGACTTCAACTCCCAGAATCCCCGAGCCAGCTGTGTCAGGAATTCTGGGAGTTGAAGTCCACCAGCAATAAAAGGGCCCTAATTTTCCTCTTTTACAGTGGGGTATTCCAAAGGGCAAGTCCCAGCTTTGAAAAGAGTTTCTATCATCTGATAAGGACGGTGAACATTATATAAACATAGAATAACATACTTGGAGTTGGAAGGGACTTTGGAGGTCTTCTAGTCCAACCCCCTGTTTGAGGAGGAGGAGTCTATACCATTTCAGACAATTGGCTGTCCAGTCTCTTCTTAAAAGCCTCCAGTGACCTTAGTCAGGATTCTGGGGATCAAGATTCATACCTTGAAATGGCTGAAAGAAAGACCTGGGTCCCATATCTGGGAAAGGTGAGAGAGAGAAACCACAACTGTCTTGCTAAAAATCCTTAAGGCTACAGGATGTCGGCATGGCTTCTTTGGTACCTTCCTTACTGTATCTCCTGTCAATCAAACAACTGTATTTCCTGCTGATGTCACTGAAATATGAAAGCATTAAAGAAATCATTCCAGATCTATCCCAGCCATTGTCCAAATCTGAATACAGGTAGTCCTTGACTTAGGACCACAATCGAGCCCAGAATTTCTGTTGCTTGGCACGATAGTGGCTAAGTAAGTTTTCCCCCTTTTTATGACCTTTCTCTCTACAGTTGTTAAGTGAACCCACTGCCGTTGTTCAGCTACTAACACGGTGGTTAAGGGAATCTGGCTTCTCTATTGACTTTGCTTGTGGGAAGATTGCAATGGGATCACATGACCCTGGGACTCTGTAGCTGTTACAAATATGAGCCAGTTGCCCAGTGTCCAAATTTTGATCAGGTGACCATGGGGATGCTGCAAAGGTCCTTTGAAAAGCTGTCAGGAGTCACTTTTTTCAGTGTCCTGGTAACTTTGAAGAGTCACTAAATGAATGGCTGTAATTCGAGGACTACCTGTATACGTGAGAGACAATTTGGACTCTGTTTCTTTGTTGGTGCCAGGCCAGATCTAGTACTCCTGACTAACAACTCAGCACAACTCCCTGGAAATGGGAGCGGATCTGCTTGAGGCCTCCAGAGTCCAGCTCTGAGGTGCTTTAATACATACATTGATGGCTGAGATAATCTGCCTCTGAATCCAATCCCTGGTCCTTCCACCCCTTTCAGTTTTCTTCTCTCCCAGGCTCAGCTTCTATGTAATGTTGGTGTGGCTGCAAGGGACTCACATAAAGGGACTCCCTAGTTAGTCTAAAAATGGGCTAAAATCAGCCTTCTGCACTGGCTGCTCAGGAATATCATCAGGATGTTTGATGGCAAATTATTCCCTTGCTGTTTTTTTTTTCGCCCCTAGACACTCTCGTGACCTCGTCTTCATCCCCCGGAACCTCAGGTCTTTATAGTGGAGGATTAACAACTGTTGAGCTTCCAAGGCTCTTCCCTCCCCTCTCCAGATGTGCCAATCTCGCAATAACAGAATAACACAATTGGAAGGGATCTTAGAGATCTTCTAGTCCATCCCCCTGTTTCAAGCAGGAGACCCGATACCATTTCAGGCAAGTGGGTGTCCAGTCTGTCCTTAAAAACCTCCAGCCCACAACTTCTGAAGGCAAACCGTTCCATTAGTTAATTGTTCTCACTGCCAGGAAGTTTCTCCTTAGTTCCAGGTTGCCTTTCTCCTTGATTAGTTTCCATCCATTGTTTCTTGTCCTGCTTTCTGGTGCTTTGGAAAATAAGTTGAGCACTTCTTGTTTGCAGCAGCCCCACAAATACTGGAACATGGCTATCATGTCTCCCCTAGTCCTTCTTTTCTCCAGACTAGTCATATCCAGTTCCTGCAATTGTTTTTCATATGTTTTAGTCTCAAGGCCTTTAATCCTTAGTTGCTCTTTGCACTTTTTCCAAAGTCTTCACATCTTTTTGGTAATGTTGTGACCAAAACTGAACTCGGTATTCCAGATGTGGTCTTTACTAAGGATTTTTAAAAAGTGTTGACCATGAAAGCCTAAAGTAAAAAGTAAAGTCCAAACTTGCCTTTTGCACAGAAATTAAACGGTGAACCCACTTGATTTGGAAGGATTCATCTGCTCACCACACTGGGTACAATTAACCCAATGTTGGATTCAGTCAAGATATCCAAGGTCAAGCCCATCAATGGACAACAAATGAATATGAGGTTGATGCTCCTGTGGAGGTGGCCAAAACAATAAAGCATTAACTAATTGTATCTCTAGCCAGAGGCACTTTATCTTTTCGGAAATATTCTCCAGGGAAAATGTTCGGTCATGAAATTGCCCAGCAGCTGTCCAGATAAAGTCAGAGACACTGACACAGACTTGTAGTCCTTTATATACAATAAATATTTTTTAACCTACAAATTTACTGCAGTCTTTGTCATCATCCAGAAAAGGAAGAACATAAGATATTCAGGAACATCATGAGGTAAATCTAAAACATCATAGAGAACACAGAGAAGAAAAAAAGGAGGGAAAAAAGGGAAACGCCCCTTTATACTTACAGCAACCAATCATAGCGTAGATTGCATCATGCATGAGTCAGCACTCTCTAACTAATCAGTTACAATTGTGTTCCGGCCTATTTGTACACTTTACTGTTTCAGATTCTAAATTCAATATCCTAACATGTTTGTTTGCCCTACATGAAAACTAGAGGTTTTTCATTAAGAAGTAGGCTCAAATGTAATTCATTGAAGTGTTCATTGTTAGGAATGTTCATGGAATATGTTGTGGTTTCTCTCCTCTCCCTGTGTCAGGATTTGGTATCGCTTGAGGACGTAGCTGTGTTTTTCTCCGTGGAGGAGTGGGCCGTGCTGGATTCTGAGCAAAAAGCCTTGTACCAAGAGGTCATGCTGGAAAACAAGAGGAACATGGCCTCCTTAGGTAAGAGATTCTGTTGAGATATTTATATTTAGGAGCCAAAGGTCAAATCTTATATCAACTTAATAACAAGCATAGCATCATGTTTTGGACAAATGAGAGTTTGGAAGAATATTTATACTGTTCTAATACAGCAATGGTACTTGATCCCTTTCACACCTAAGTTAGTCTTAACTTTTCTCTTTTTCTGTTGCAAGCAGGTGACGGATGGGAGATGGAGGATTCTGGCCAAGAGGCAGCAGCACCTTTGCCAAAAGGCAAAAAAGAAGTTGTAGAAAAGATGTATGGAAAGCAAAGTTCTGAGCATCAATGCATCACCTGTGGAAAGACCTTCGGAACCAGCACCTCCCTTGCTTCCCATCAGAGCATCCATAGAGAGGAGAAGTTGCATCAATGCAGGGACTGTAGAACGAGGCTTACTCGGAACAAGAAACTGAATTCCCCCCCAAAAAGCCCCACTGGTAATAAATCATGTAAATGCCTGGAATGTGGGAAGAGCTTCCGCTCTGCAAGTGACCTCACTTACCATAATAGGATCCATACAGGGGAAAAGCCGTATCATTGCATGGTGTGTGGGAAGAGTTTCACCCAAAAAGGCAATTTCAATTTACATAAGAGGGTCCACACTGGAGAGAAGCCATATAAATGCACAGAGTGTGGGAAATGCTTCAAGGCCCCAGGTAACCTTACTTCCCATAAAAGAATTCACACAGGGGAGAAACCCTATGAATGCTCGGAGTGTGGAAAAAGCTTCAATAGACGTGATACACTAATTAAACATAATAGGATGCATAAAGGGGAGAAACCTTATCAATGCCTGCACTGTGGAAAGAGCTTCAGTCAAAAAGTTCATCTTAAGTCACATGAGAGGATCCACACAGGAGAAAAACCATTTCAATGTATGGAGTGTGGAAAGAGCTTCCATTTCTTATCAAACCTTACTGATCATCAGAGAATCCACACGGGAGAGAAGCCCTTTCAATGCCTGCAGTGTGGAAAGTGTTTTGCCCATTCTCAGAACCTTCATGCCCATGAACGGACCCACACAGGGGAGAAACTGTACAAATGCCTGGAGTGTGGAAAGAGCCTCTGTAATTCCAGCAGCTTAACCTACCATAGAAGGATCCACAGTGGAGAGAAACCACTTCAATGCACCGAGTGTGGGAAGTGCTTCAATCAAACAAGTAACCTTAATATCCATAAAAGGACCCACACAGGTGAAAAGCCTTATAAGTGCACCGAATGTGACAAACGCTTCATCAGTTCGAGGTACCTCACTCGCCACAAAAGGCTCCACACTGGGGAGAAGCCATATGAATGCCACACGTGTGGAAAGAGCTTCAATGCAAAAAGAAGCTATATTGTACATAGCAGAACCCACACTGGGGAGAAACCATATCAATGCCAGGAGTGTGGAAAACGCTTCAGTGATTCTCGAGAACTGACGATCCATAAAAGGATTCACACAGGGGAAAAACCGTATAAGTGCATGGCGTGTGGCATGAGTTTCAGGACAAGTAGTTACCTTGGTATCCACAAGAGGATTCACACTGGGGAGAAACCATACACATGTCATGAGTGTGGAAAAAGTTTTAGTCAAAACAATTCACTCAAGATCCATAGAAGGCTTCACTCAGGGGAGAAACCCTATAAATGCCTGGAGTGTGGAGAATGTTATAATGAGAGTGGCACTCTTACCTCCCACATGAGGATCCACACAGGAGAGAAGCCGTTTAAATGCATTGAGTGTGGAAAGTGTTTCAAAGATGCAAGTAATCTTAGGTGTCATAAAAGAATCCACACACGGGAGAAACCGTTTAAATGCATTGAGTGTGGAAAGGCTTTCAAAGACAGAAGTTATCTTACGCGTCATAAAAGAACCCACACTGGGGAGAAGCCGTATGAGTGTGTAGAGTGTGGAAAGAAATTCAGAACCTGTAGTGACTTTAATCGACATAAGAAGACGCACAGCAGGAAAATGTCTGGAGTGTGGAAAGAGCTTCCGTAAATCCAGCCACTTAATCTCCCATAGAAGGATCCACAGTGGAGAGAAACCACATCGATGCCAGGAGTGTGGAAAACGCTTCAGTGATCCTAGAAAATTGATGATCCATAAAAGGATTCACACAGGTGAAAAGCCTTATAAGTGCATCGAATGTGGCAAATGCTTCTCTGAATTGTGGTCCCTCACTTGCCACAAAAGGCTCCACACTGGGGAGAAACCATATCAATGCCAGGAGTGTGGAAAACGCTTCAGTGATCCTAGAAAACTGACAATCCATAAAAGGATTCACACAGGGGAGAAACCCTATAAGTGCATGGATTGTGGCATGAGTTTCAGAATAAGCAGTAGCCTTCATAGCCACAATAGGACCCACACTGGGGAGAAACCATACATGTGTCATGAGTGTGGAAAAAGCTTTAGTCAAAATCATTCACTCAAGAACCACAGAAGGCTTCACTCAGGGGAGAAACCCTATAAATGCCTGGAGTGTGGAAAATGTTGTAATGAGAGTGGCAGTCTAACCTCCCACATGAGGATCCACACAGGAGAGAAACCCTTTAAATGCATTGAGTGTGGAAAGAGTTTCAAAGACAGAAGGAATCTTATGCTTCATAAAAGAATCCACACAGGGGAGAAGCCGTATCAGTGTGTAGAGTGTGGAAAGAAATTCAGAAACTGCAGTAACTTTAATCGACATAAGAAGATGCACAGCAGGAAAAGACGATGCTAATTGGTTTGTGGTGATTCTCAAAATTTGCTTCATGCCCAAGAGAATCTGTAAAAATTCATAGTGTATGGAAAAAGGGTTCCAAAGCAGTAGACTTTTTTGATCCATTAAAAAGAAGAATTTCCTTTTATAATTAGGAATTAACTTTTGGATACCGTGTTTTTCCCAAAATAAAACTTGCTTATATTTTTTTGGGCTCCAAAATAAGCCCTAGGTCTTTTTTTTGGTGGGGGGACACGATTTCAGGTTAATCAGCCCAGCTGTTCCCTTTGCACCCCCTGGCACACGCAGAAGAGGCGGCAAGTGGGCCCAACGTTATCTGGCAGCTGCTGCATCCTGCCTGTCCCTTGGTCAGTGCACTCTGGGGCTCGTCTTTGCACGGCGGCACCAGCAGCAGACAGAGGCATGGGGCAGAAGGCAGGTGATCCTAACATGCCACGTGGGCTGCAGGCAAACTAAGAGACCTGATGACAGACCTCCTGTAGCCACCCACCCACTCCAGCTCCAGATTTTCGACTGGAAGCATTGCGGTGAGATAATTGGGGAATTAGCGGGCTCTGATGAGCTCCGTGAAAACCCGGACTGACGAACCGCTTCCAAGGTATTGAGTATTGAGCAGGAGTGGTGACTGGAACGGAGGTTTTGAAGCTGGGTGAGTGACAGCCAACCCACAGGCGAAATAACAACAACAACAACACAACAACAACAATAACAAAAACATGAACCTGAAAAACTCCCAGTGTAAAAATAGCAGCTATATATACTTAAAATTGAAATATGAATTTAGTAAGAAATGGGAAATCGTATGATTGTAAAAATGAAATGAATAATTGGAATAATTTTATTTGTATTTTTGAAATTTATATAATGATACATTTTTAGAAATATTTTTTTTTAATTTGATTTATATGCCGCCCTTCTCCGGAGACTCAGGGCGGCTTACAATGCGTTAAGCAATAGCCTTCATTCTTTTGTATATTTTATACAAAGTCAGCTTATTGCCCCCACAAACTGGGTCCTCATTTCACCTACCTTAGAAAGGATGGAAGGCTGAGTCAACCTTGAGCCTTGGAGAGATTCGAACCAACAGAAATTGCAGGCAGCTGTGTTAATAACAGGGTGCATTAAACCACTGTACCATCAAGGCTCTTGATATAAATTTATATGAATAAATTTAAACTGTAATAATTGAAATACCTTTAATGGTATATGGTGGTGAAAATAGAAATGGCTAAATTATGGCTTTGAACAATATATGGGGAAAGCTATATGATTAGAAGATGTTTAATTGTATATTGTGGTGAAAGCAGAAATGATTAAGTTGTGGTGTGAAGGAACATATGGGGAAAACTAGTTTATTATTATCATGTAAACATAATTGATTTGTAAGAAGCTGGGTTGCATGAAAATGGAAATAATTGGAATACCCACGTTCATATTTTTGGAATTTATATAAAGAAACATGGGGGAAATTATTTGGTTATGATTAATATACAAGGAAAAAAGATAGTTATATAACTAACTGATTTATACTAAAATGTTGGATTGTATTATCAAAGGAAATTATGTTATAAAATAAGTGGCTGTATTATTCCTATAAGAATTGAACAATTGTAACACTATATAATTAATTAATTTGAGGATCGATATAAAAACAGATGACAATGGGAAGGGGTGCAACATAGAATAAAAAGGAAAAATTGAATTTGGTTAAGATTAGAGATGAGAATGAAGGGGGTAATATTGGTTTTAAAAAATAGATGAGAATAAATATGATGGCAAAAAGGAAGTATAGAAATTGTAAATTTAGTTAAAATGACTAAACACAGTTTAAATTTGTGAATCGGCCAAATACTCTGTTCAGAGATAATACATTGTATGTTTGTATGTGTGTTTGTGTAAAAAATAAAACTTTTTTAAAAAAAGATGAAGTCAGAGACACTGAGACAGACTTGTAGCTTTTATATAAATATAAATATATTTAACCTACAAATTTACAGCAGTCTTTGTCATCATCCAGAAAAGTAAAAACAGTCAGGAACATCAATGAAGTAAGTCTTAACACCGTGATGGTGAATGTATAGCATGGGTGCCAGAGGTGGCACGCGTAGCCATATCAGTGGGCGCGCAAGTTCAGCTCCGGTGCAAAACAGGCTGTTTCCTGTCTCCGGAGGTCCTCGGGGTGGGGGGTGGGGAAGGCCCATCTTTTGCTGTCCCCAGCCTCCAGAGCCTCTCTAGGAAGTTAGCAAATGGGCTGTTTTCGGCCTCCGGAGGGGTGGGGAAGGCTGTTTTTGCCCTCCCCAGACTCCTAGAGAGGCTCTGCAGGCTGGGGACAGCAGAAAACAGGCCTTCTGGTCCCACCGGAAGTTGGCAAACAGGCCATTTCTGGCCTCTGGAGGACCTCAAGGTGGGTGGGGAAGGCCCTCCCCAGACTCCTAGAAAGGCTCTGGAGCCAAGTGAGAGAAAAAAGGACCTACCGGGCAATCGTGCCAGGAGCTGGGGGGGGAGCGCGGGGTTGCACACGCATGCGCGGGGGTGCGGGGCATAGAATTATGGGTGTGAGCACGTAGGTGCATGACACCCCCCCCCCAGCCCCCCACTCCTGGCACGCGATGGCGAAAAGGTTAGCCATCACTGGTCTAACACATCATGCAGAACACACAGAAGGAAAAAAGGAAGGGAGAAAAAGGGCAACTCCCCCTTTATACCTACATCAACCAATCATAGTGTAGATTGCATCCTGCATGAGTCAGCACTCTTACTAATCAGTTACAATTGTGTTGTGGCTTATTATACACTTGTTCCAGGTAGTAAATTCAATATCCTAACATGCTTATTTGCCCTACTTGGAAGCTGTGGAGGTTTTTCATTAAGACAACTCACATGTAATTCACTGAAGTGCTCATTGTTACGAATGTTCATGGAATATGTTGTGGTTTCTCTCCTCTCCGTGTGTCAGAGTTTGACATCATTTGAGGACGTAGCTGTGTTTTTCTCCATGGAGGAGTGGGCCCTGCTGAATTCTAAGCAAAAAGCCTTGTACCAAGAGGTCATGCTGGAAAAGAAGAGGGACATGGCCTCCTTAGGTGTTAAGATACTGTGGTGCACAATAATGGTTTTTTACTGCACATGAAGTCCTGCATCATTGGAGAATTTTTTGTTTGTTTTGGGTGCTGTATTCTTCTCTAAATTGCTGATTTTCAAATATGCAAGCTATTTATCTGAGGTTTTCATCCTTTTCTATGAAGCCTGGCTTTTCTTCACAAATGGACAGTATGGAGAGTGTGGGCTTCACGATCCACTCTCTCCCGTTTGTTAAGAATCTGATCCAATCTTGCACATGCTGGGTATGAAGGGAAGAAATAATCAAGCAGAGCAGGTTAAGAACAAAGATTTGTTTATTTATTAGGAAATTTATATTAGGGCTGTTGGAAGAAAAATTCCTCTGGTTCAGTTCCCAGCTGGGAGAAAGGCGCTGGAAATAAAATGGAGGCTGATGGGAAAAAAGATTCTGTTTATTGATAGGCAGAACCAGCCTGTGATTCTGGGGCAACTGACCAAATGGGCGAATGAGTGGATGGATCTTCATAGGTTTCTGTGACTTTGAACTGATTGTACAATGAAGAGGGGATTGTGTCTTTTGCTAAATGGTGGTGGGTTAATGCTATTATGCCCTAAAATGTCCTGTCCTGTCCTGCTTAATCCTGTCACCCGGTAGCTGAAGATGTTTTGTTTATGAATAGATTGGCCTGGATTCCTTAATGGGCCCAAAGTCTCCATCTCTAAAGATTTCTGCTGGAAGTTGTTTTACTATGCAGGAAATTGGGGCTGGAGCATGTTTCTCCTTTGGTGAAATATAATAATCTGCCTCTTTTAATCCCCAAAATATTTCATTCTTCCAGGAGGGGGAGGGATCCCTGATTACTTCTTACAGGGCCCAAGGTCTGTCTGGATCTTGAGCCTATCTTCTGGAGAGTTGGCCATTCCCACCACCTTGGTGCTCTGATATTGTTCTCTCCTGGAAAGTTACAATTTTTACCAGCCCTCTGTCAAACTGTCCTACCTTACAGGGTTGTTTTGTGGGGGAGGAAGAAGAATCAGGGACTAATCTTCAGCTCATGGGGAGGGTGGGAGGGGAAAGTCGTGGAATTAATGGATCAATCCGTCAAAGGATGGCTAGCATGTGGCTGCTGCTGACTCCTCTCCCTAGTAAATACCCATCAGAGATTCTGCTGACCCCTTACTGGAAGGACACCCCTACCCCACCCCATTTTGGATTTTACCCGGAGAGGCTTGTTCTGATCTGGCAGTGTTTTTTTTTTTAAGAGGTTTTAAATTTACCATATGTTTCAGACTGTAAGACGCAACGGAGTATAAGACGCACCAAGATTTCGAAGAGGTAAACAAGTAAAAAAAAAGATTTTGCCCTCCCCGGCCTTGAGGAGCACTCTGTAGGCCTCCAAAACCCTCTGTGCGTCTCATTTTTGTGAAAAACGGATCCATTTTTCACAAAAACGGGGCCTGCAGAGGGTTTGGGAGGCCGGCAGAGTGCGCCTCGAGGGCAAAAACGCGACACGGGGGGGGGTTTGGGAGGCCAAAATTGGGCCCGTTTTTGGAAAAAATGGGGCGCATAGAGTGTTCCTGTTGGTTGGGGAGGGGAAAAACGCCCCCATTTTTGCAAAAAATGGGCCTCTTTTCACAAAAAGTAGGCTCATTTCTGGCTCCCTAAACCTCCCCCATGCATCGCGTTTTTACCCTCCCTAGCCCCCGGGAGCACTCCGCAGGCCCCCAAACTCTCTGCAGACCTCATTTTTGCAAATTTTGAGAATGAACAACAACCAATTCATGTCTGCTGTGCATCTTCTTATGTCGATTAAAGTCACTAGAGCTTATTAATTTCTTTCCACACTCCACACACTGATACGGCTTCTCCCCTGTGTGGATTCTCTTATGAAGTGTAAGATAACTCCCGTCTTTGAAACTCTTTCCACACTCAATGCATTTAAAGGGCTTCTCCCCTGTGTGGATTCTTTTATGACGCGTAAGAGTCTTTCCGTCTTTGAAACTCTTTCCACATTCAATGCATTTAAATGGTTTCTCCCCTGTGTGGATCCTCATGTGGGAGGTAAGACTGCCACTCTCATTATAACATTTTCCACACTCCAGGCATTTATAGGGTTTCTCCCCTGAGTGAAGCCTTCTATGGATCTTGAGTGAACTATTTTGAGTAAAGCTTTTTCCGCACTCGTGACATGTGTACGGTTTCTCCCCAGTGTGGGTCCTCTTGTGCATACCAAGGTAACTACTTTTTCTGAAACTCAAGCCACATTCCATGCACTTATATGGTTTTTCCCCTGTGTGAATCCTTTTATGGATCGTCAGTTCTCCAGAATCACTGAAGCGTTTTCCACACTCCTGGCACTGATATGGTTTCTCCCCAGTGTGGGTTCTGCTATGTAAAATATAGCCTTTTTTTTCATTGAAGCTCTTTCCACACATGCGGCATTCATATGGCTTCTCCCCAGTGTGGAGCCTTTTGTGACGAGAGAGATGCCCCAATTCAGTGAAGCATTTGTCACATTCGATGCACTTATAAGGCTTTTCCCCCATGTGGGTCCTTTTATGGGTATTAAGGTTACTTGTTTGATTGAAGCACTTCCCACACTCGGAGCATTGATACGGTTTCTCTCCACTGTGGACACTTCTATGGGATGTTAAGTGGCTGGATTTACGGAAGCTTTTTCCACACTGCAGGCATTTGTACAGTTTCTCCCCTGTGTGGGTCCGTTCGTGGACATGAAGGCCACTAGAATTGGCAAAGCGCTTTCCACACTGCAGGCACTGAAAGGGCTTCTCCCCCGTGTGGATTCGGTGATGGGCCATAAGATGTGAAGAGCAATTGAAGCGCTTTCCACACTCCATGCATTGAAGTGGTTTTTCCCCCGTGTGGGTCCTCTCGTGTGACTTAAGATGAACTTTTTGACTGAAGCTCTTTCCACAGTGCAGGCATTGATAAGGTTTCTCCCCTTTATGCATCCTATTATGTTGAGTTAATGTACCACGTCTATTGAAGCTTTTTCCACACTCCAAGCATTCATAGGGTTTCTCCCCTGTGTGAATCCTATTATGGCAAGTAAGGGAATTGGTGGTCCTGAAGCATTTTCCACACTCTGTGCATTTATATGGCTTCTCTCCAGTGTGGATCCTCTTATGTGAACTAAGATGATGTTTCTGCCTGAAGGTCCTTCCACAATCCAGACATTTGTGTGGATCCTCTGCTTTGTGAATTTTTTTATGTGATGCAAGGGAGCGGCTTGTATCGAAGCTTTCTGCACACTCCGTACATTTGTACATTTTCCCTCCTTCTTGTACGCTTTCATGTAAAGGAGGAGGAAGGGTCCCTCTGGAGTGTTGCCTGCTTTCATCTTGTTTCTCTCCAGCAGGGATTTCACAACAGTCACATAATCCCAATTCATCTCGGAGTGTTTTCCCACACCTTGAACACACTTCTTTTTCTTGGCAATCATCTGTGTCGAATAAGACTTTGGGATCTGGACAAGGTAAATCAGTGTATTTCTCCAGCTCAACCATTAACTGCTTTTCCTCAGAACTTTGTTTTCCATCCATCTTTCCTACAACTTCTTTTTTGTCTTTTGGCAAAGGTGCTGCTGCCTCTTGGCCAGAATCCTCCATCTCCCATCCGTCACCTGCTTGGAATAGAAAAAAAAAGAAAAGTTCTAAACATGGTGCTATGCTTGGTATTAAAGTGATATAAGATTTGGCCTTTGGGTCTTTCTTGTTCTCAATGGTACAGAATCTTCCATCTCCCATCTGTTATCTGCTTGCAACAGAACGAAAGAAAAGTTAAAATAAACTTAGGCGTGAAAGGGATCAAGCACCATTGCTGTATTAGAACAGTATAAATATTCTTCCAAACTCCCATTTGTTCAAAACATGATGCTATGCTTGTTATTAAGTTGATATAAGATTTGACCTTTGGCTCCTAAATGTAAATATCTCAACAGCATCTCTTACCTAAGGAGGCCATGTTCCTCTTGGTTTCCAGCATGACCTCTTGGTACAGAACTTTTTCCTCAGAATCCAGCAGGGCCCACTCCTCCACAGAGAAAAACACAGCTACGTCCTCAAGCGATATCAATTCCTGACACAGGGAGAAGAAAAAAAGACACCATATTACATGAATATTCCTAACAATGAACACTTCAATGTTCATTGAGTCTTCTTCATTGAGTCTTCACATGTGAGTCTCCTTCTTAATGAACAAACTGCAGAATTTCCAAGTAGGCAAACAAGCGTGTAGGATATTGAATTTAGTAGCTGGAACAGTAAAGTCTACAATACGGTGCAACACAATTGTAACTGATTAGTTAGAGAGTGCAATCTACACTATGATTGGTTGCTGTAAGTATAAAGGGGGAGTTTCCCTTTTTTCCCTCCTTTTTCCCTTCTGTGTGTTCTGCATGATGTTTTAAAGTTACCTCATGATGTTCCTGTGTTCCTGACTCTCTTATGTTTTTACTTTTCTGGATGATGATAACGACTGCTGTAAATTTGTAGGTTAAATATATTTATATAAAATCTACAAGTCTGTGTCAGTGTCTGCGACTTCATTTTGACAGCTGCTGGGCAATTTCATGACCGAACATCTTCCCTGGAGAACCTTTCCAAAATCATAAAGTACCTCTGGCTAGAGATACATCTAGTTAATGTTTTACTGGTTTGGCTGATTCCACAGGCGAAGCAACCCCATATTCCTTTGCTGGCCACTGATGGGTTAGACTGGGTGTCAGCAACCTGAGGCTCTGGAGTCACATGTGGCTCTTTCGTCCCTCTGCTGTGGCTCCCTGTTGGCTGAACCCACCACTGGCTGGCCCTGACCATCACCCTCCCCTCCCTGTCACTCCTCGCCTGAGAAGGTAATAGTAATACCATTACTAAATTTGTAGATGATACAACAGTGGTGGGACTCATCTCTGGGAGGGGTGGTGGCAAGTCTGCCTATTGAGATAAGGTGGACCGGTTGCTTTCACGGTGTGGAGACAATAGCTTGGTCCTCAAGTCCAATAAGAGGAAGGAGTTTATAGTGGACTACAGAAGGAATAGATCAGATGTTGCTTATCAATGGAGACCGAGTGGAGCAAGTGGCCAGTTTTAAGTTTCTGGGTGTTATCATAAAAGAAGACCTGATCTGGGGCGCTCACATTGCAGCTCTGGTCAAAAGGGCCCAGCAGAAATACTACCTGAGACTTTTCAGGAAACAACAACTGGATGAGAAACTGCTGGTGACCTTCCATTGCTGCACCATAGAGAGTATTTTAACTTATTGTACCTGTGTATGGTTCGCCAACTGCACAGTGGAAGATAGGACAGCAGTCCAGAGGGTCAACGTCATTGCCCAGAGGACCACTGGTTGTCCTCTCCCCTCCTTGGAAGAGCTTTATAGCTCCCGCTGCCCTAAGAAAGTTCAAAACATTCTTAAAAGATCCATCTCATCCTGGGCATCCTTTTTTTTGAACTATTACCATCTGGAAGATGGTACAGGATAATAAAAAAAAAGGACCAATAGTCTGAAAAATAGCTTCTATCCCAGAGCAGTAACTATATATGAATTCTATTGTATGGTGCAATATTAATGCAATATCAGGGGTTTTCAATTGAATTGCATGGAATGTGAAGGATGTGTGTTTGTATTTTATTTTTATAGTTCTAATGTACACTGAAGATGACATTTAATTTCGTTATATGAGGTGCAATGACAATAAAGTAAACTAAACTAAACTAAAGGCGACGGCAGTGGATGGAGACTTGCTCCATATTCCAGAGTGGGAACAAAGCTCCCCTGTACTTGCCTCTTCTTCCGGCCCTTGTTGGTGCTGTGCGCACCTCGATCGGTCAGGGAGACGCGTGACTTGCTCTCTGACCCGAGACACTGGCCTGGCCTGGCTGACGCCAGTTCTCTTGCTGCCTCCATAGCCTGCTCACTGGTCTTGCAGCACCTTCCGCAGCACATTTAAGTTTAGTGCACTTCACAATGGGGAGACGGCGTCCCCTCCCTCTCCTGGAGCCCATTATGATGCAGAGCATTGGTGCAGTCGGGCCGGGTCAGTGTCTCGGGGCAAAGAGAAAGTCCCATGTGCAAATCCCCAAAATGCAGTGCACGCATGTCCCCTGCTCATGTGCCCCCCTGCAGATGTGCTTGCGTCCCCATGCATGCATGGCAGACAGTGGCCAGTAGAAGGCACACACCCATGCGTGGCGGAACTGAGCTGGGGCGACGGCTTGCGTGCCCACAGAGAGGGCTCTGCATGCCACCTCTGGCACTCGTGCCATAGGTTCACCACCACTGGTATAGGGTCTCCTGCTTGAAACAGGGTTGGACTAGAAGATCTCCAAGGTCCCTTCCAATTGTGTTATTTTGTTATTGGGAGATTGGCACATCTGGGGAGGGGTGAGGAGAATTCTACCTGCATTGGAAGCTCAACCACTGATAATCCTCCGCCACAAAGACCTGAGGTTCCAGGAGATGAAGACGAGGCCCTGAGAGTGTCTAGGAGTGAAAAAAACCAGCAAGAGAATAATTTGTTATCAAACATCCTAAGGATATTTTTCAGCATACAGTGCAGAAGGGTGAGTTTAGCCTATTTCTATGCTAACTAGTGTCAAGGACTACCTGTATTCAGATTTGGACGAAGGCTGGGAAAGACCTAGAAGGATTTCTTTAATGCTTTTATATTTAAGTGACATCAACAGGAAATACAGCTGTCTGATTGACAGGAGATACAGTAAGGAAGGTACCAAAGTAGCCCTGGCGAATTCCTGTAGCAATAAGGATTTTTAGCAAACCTGTTGTAGTTTCTCTATCACACTCCCCAGATATGGGGCATAGGTCTTTATTTCAGTCATTTTGAGGTACGAATCTTGATCCCCAGAATCCTGACTAAGGTGCTCCCTCACTGGAGGCTTTTAAGAAGAGACTGGACAGCTACTTGTCTCAAATGGTATAAACTCCTCCTCCTCAAACATGGGGTTTGACTAGAAGACCTCCAAGGTCCCTCCCAAATCTATATGTTATTCTGTGTTTCTATAATGTTCACTTTCCCTTATCAGATGATAAAAAATCTTTTCACAGCTGGAAGTTGCCTTTTCGAATAGCCTATGGCAGAAGTGAGGAAGTATGGCTCTTTTATGATGGGTGGACTTCAACTCCCAGAATTCCTGACACAGCTGGCTCGGGGATTCTGGGAGTTGAAGTCCACCAGTCCTAAAAGGGCCCTAGTTCCCCACCCCTGGCCTACAGCAACCTTTCCCAATCTTGGGAGCTGTAAAATATGTGGACTTCAACTCACATGGGACATTCTGGGAGCAGAAATCCACATACCACAAAGTTGCCAAGGCTGAGAAACAGTGGCCCACAGGAAAAGGCCGATAAATGCACCCAAGACTTTAAAAACACACTTAAATTGAAGAATGGAAACGAATTGAGGGATGAAAGCAACGAGGGCAGAGAGACTAAAGGGCATCAGAAGGAGCCTTTCCCCGATGCTCCCTCCCGAGGCGGCTCCTCTCGAAACAAGGGCTCCTGG
Source organism: Arizona elegans (assembly GCA_022577455.1). Taxonomy (NCBI): domain Eukaryota; kingdom Metazoa; phylum Chordata; class Lepidosauria; order Squamata; family Colubridae; genus Arizona; species Arizona elegans. The sequence goes on from JAKOOJ010000012.1 coordinate 22,245,818, forward strand.
GAGGGATCGCCCCCTTTCCTCCCCGCCGCTTTCGCAGCCCTTGAACTCCAAGCCTCCCGATCTGAAGCGGCCCCAGAGAAAAGGAAAAGGACGGGAAACGACCAGGAAGGGCCAGGAAAAAATAATAGTAATAATCATCATCATCATCTCCCCAAGGAGAAAGTGGGGACTGCAGGAGGATCTTAGCAGCGCCCCAAGAAGCTGCATTGAAGGGTCTCCTGTCCGAGCATTTCCCCAGGTGGGAAGAAGGGAGGAAGGGAGGAAGGGAGGAAGGAGCTTCTCACCTGGCGCTCCATAGGAAAGAGGCGGCTCTCTTCCTCGCCCGGACTCCGCTCCCCAAGAGAGGCGCCCAGGATCGCCGCCGGACTCGCACCTGGATCCCCCTCCCCGGAACGACCCCAGCCAGGAGTCTGCACAGAACCAGACAGGAAGCGCTTATAGCTCCTCCCCTCTCCGTCCAGCTCCTCCCACTCTCTGGTCAGCTGGGCAGCGAGTCCATTGCTTCTTTGCCGCAGGGAGAGAAACGGGGGAGAGGGGGAGGGGAGGAAGCCCAGGAGGGGAGGAGGGAAGGGAAAGGGATGCGGAGCAGCAAAGTTACAGATTACAAATTAAGGGAGTTGGAAGGGACCTTGTAGGTCATCTAGTCCACCCTCCCCAAGCAGGAGACCCTGCACCATTTCTGACAAATGGCAGTCCAGTCTCTTCTTCAAAGCCTCCAGTGATGAAGCTCCACAACCTCCCAAGGCAACTTCTGTTCCATGGGTGGATTGTTCTCACTGTCAGAAAATTCCTCCTTGTTTCTAGGTTGAATCTCTGCTTGATCAGTTTCCATCCATCATTCCTTGTGTGGCCTTCAGGTGCTTTGGGAAACAGCTTCACCCCCTCCTCTCTGTGGCAGCCCCTCAAATATTGGAACAGTGCTATCATGTCTCCCCTGGTCCTTCTCTTCACTAGACTAGCCGTGCCCAGTTCCTGTAACCATTCATCATCTGTTTTAGTCTCCAGTCCCCTAATCATGTTTGTTGGTTGCACTTTTCTACAGGCTCAACATTTTTTTTATAGTGTGGTGACCAAAACTGGATGCAGTACTCTTGGTGTGGTCTTACTAGGGCTTTATAAAGTGGTATCAGTACCTCCCTTGATCTTGATTGTATCCCTCTGTTAATGCAGTTTAGGATTGCACTGGCTTTTCTGGCTGCCACCACACACTGCTAGCTCATATTTAGATGGTTGTCCACTAAGACTCCAAGATTAAGGTGACCAGATTTTAACATTGGTAAAGCGGGACACCATTGTGGGCGTGGCTTATTTTGTGGGTGTGGCTTGGAGGTCATGTGACTGGGTGGATGTGGCTAGCTGGTCATGTGACCAGGTGGCCATGGCTATGTGTATAGGGACTAACCAGAGGGCTGAAAAAAGTCATTTCTGACAGGTCCTCGCACTTTTGACTGGTCCTCACACTTATGATCATCCTCACATTTATGCCCGTGCAGCATTCTTAACAACCATGTCACTCATTTCACAACTGCTTCTCTTCGCCATGATGACAAGATAGGGCAAAAATGTAAAATGTGGGGACAGTCGTAGGTTCGAGGACTGGTCAAAAGTGTGAGGACCAGTCAACAATAACTTTTTCAGCCCTCTGAGTAGTCCATATGCATAAAAGGATGCAGCAATAGAGAGGGATGAAGGAAGGGAAGGGAAATTAGAGTAGGAGGGAGGGTAAGAGAGGGAGGAAGAGAGGAGGAGAAGAGGAAAGGAAGAGGAAGTAGGGAGGAGAAGAGGAGGGTGGGGGGAAGAGAAAGTAAGAAGGAAAGAAAAGAGAGAGGTGGTAGGTTTGAGGAGAAAGATTGCTGTACAATAAAAAAGATGAAAGAAAGCCAACCCTTTGTTCCCCTTCCTTTTTTCCTTCTGTGTGTTCTGCATGATGTGTTAGACCAGTGATGGCTAACCTTTTCGCCATCGCGTGCCAGGAGTGGGGGGCTGGGGGGGGTCATGCACCTACGTGCCCACATCCATAATTCTATGCGCCCCCCCCCCCACGTATGCACGTGCAACCACCCACCACCACCCCCACTCCTGGCACATGATGGCCCAGTAGGTCCTTTTTTCTCTCTCACTTGGCTCCAGAGCCTTTCTAGGAGTCTGGGAAGGACCTTCTCCACCCACCTGGAGGTCCTCCAGAGGCCAGAAATGGCCTGTTTGCCAACTTCCGGTGGGACCAGAAGGCCTGTTTTTTGCTGTCCCCAGCCTGCAGACCCTCTCTAGAGGTCTGGGGAGGACGAAAACGGCCTTCCTCACCCCTCCGGAGGCCAAAAACGGCCCATTTGCCAACTTCCTAGAGAGGCTCTGGAGGCTGGAGACAGCAAAAAACGGGCCTTCCCCACCCCCCCCACCCCTCCAGAGACAGGAAACAGTCTGTTTCACGCCAGAGTTGAACTCGCGTGCCCACTGATATGGCTACCTGTGGCACTCATGCCATAGGTTGGCCATCACGGTGCTATTAGACTTACCTCATTGATGTTCCTGGATGATGACAAAGACTGCTGTAAATTTGTAGGTTAAATATATTTATATTTATATAAAAGCTACAAGTCTGTGTCAGTGTCTCCGACTTCATTTTTTTTTTAAAAAAAGTTTTTTTTATTTTTTACACAAACACACATACAAACATACAATGTATTTTCTCTGAACAGAGTATTTGGCCGATTCACAAATTTAAACTGTGTTTAGTCATTTTAACTAAATTTACAATTTCTATACTTCCTTTTTGCCATCATATTTATTCTCCTCTATCTATTCCCGTTGCCGCGTGGCTCTACAATGTGCAATGGGAAGAAAAGCACTTTCAGGTGGCAGCGCTGCAATCCCCACCACGAATCCAGAACAGTTTCCAGTTCCCGGCTGCACATTGCAGGGGAACTGGCCACCCGCCGCCTGAAACGCGGCTCTGAAAATTGGATTGGGGAATCCGGACAGCGGTGGCTGGAAAAGAGGGGCGTTTGACTTTAGGAGCTCCCGTTCGGCTCACTTGTCTTCTGGGCGCACAAAGGACTTAGGCAGCAGCGGCGGAGCTGGAGGCTCCTTACATTGCTGGGGAGTGAAGTCATTGCAACCACTCTGCCCTGAGCTGCCCGCTGGGCGGCCAGAGGGGTGACCAGCCGCAAATCATGGCACCTGCCTTGTTACCCGAAGCTGCCGGGCGGATTTCCCCCCCCCCCAGACCGTCCGGAAGAGGGTTGTTCCTCAGGCTGTGCCCCGACCCAGATCCCTGCTGTCTGGAACTGCCCAAAAATGGCCAAAGGGTGGGGGCCGGCGGGTGGGCAGCGCTACATTCGGCGTATAAGTCGCACCCAGATTTTCACCCCCTTTTGGGGGGTAAAAAGGTGCGTCTTATACACGGAACAATACGGTAGTCATTTCTACTTTCACCACCATATACCATTAAAGGTATTTCAATTATTAGTTTAAATTGATTCATATTACTAAAAACGAATCCTTATCTAAATTTCAAAAATGCAAATAAAAATATACCAATTATTATTCATTTCATTTTTACAATCATACGATTTTCCATTTCTTACTACAATTCATATTTCAATTCTAAGTATATATAGCATATTTCTCTTTCATTTCTATCTTTTTCTCCCTTTTCATTTTTATTTTTGCCTTTTTCTTTCCCCTTTTTTTCTTTTGCGCTTTAAAATCTTGAACTCTCCTATTTTGCCCTATATTTCCCCTTGTTTCCCATCTCTTTTCTTCTTTTATTTCCCCTCTGTTTATCCCAGTGTAATCATTTTGTATTTCAAAATCCTGGACTCTTCTATTTTGCCCTGCAATTCCTGTTGTTTTCCACACTTTTTCTCCCTTTTTTCTCTTTTCACTGTTAATCCCAGTGTAATCATTTTAAGTTTTTTATGTTCTTTCTATTCCACCCTTCTTTCCTTCTTTGTCTCCTTCCATCCTTTTTGTTTTTTCCATTGTTAATCCCAATGTAATCTCTAAAAACCTTTTTATTGTTGCTATCCACATATTCAATTAGTTTTTCAAAATTAATCTCATTGTTTTATCTTCTTTTTTTATTTTCAGTCTCTGTATCTTACTTCTCTGTCTTTATTTCCTTGTCAGTTTGAGCATGCTCTATCTCAATTTTTGGATCCTCAAGTTTCGATTCTCCATGTAACATTGTAATTATTTCTCTTTTCCGTTTTCCATGACGAGTACATCATTTCCATCATTTCTCTAATTCTCTGCGCCATTTTATTCTTTCTGGGTTGATATTATTCCAGGATGTAGCAGCTGCCAGATAACATTGTTCCCCCTTTCCGCCTCTTCTGCATGTGCCAGGGGGTGCAAAGTGAACAGCTGGGCTGATTAACCTGAAATTGTGTTCCCCCCCCCCCCAAAAAAAGACCTAGGGCTTATTTTTGAGCCCAAAAAAATGTAAGCAAGTTTTATTTTGGGGAAAACACGGTATCCAAAACTTAATTCCTAATTATAAAAGGAAATTCTTATTTTTAATGGATCAAAAGAGTCTACTGCTTTGGAACCCCTTTTCCATACACTATGCATTTTTACAGATTCTCCTGGGCATGAAGCAAATTTTGAGAATCAACACAAACCAATTAGCATTGTCTTTTCCTGCTGTGCATCTTCTTATGTCGATTAAATTCACTACAGGTTCTGAATTTCTTTCCACACTCCACACACTTATACGGCTTCTCCCCTGCATGGATTCTTTTATGACAACTAAGATTACTTGCGTCTTTGAAACTCTTTCCACACTCAATGCATTTAAACGGCTTCTCCCCTGGGTGGATTTTTTTATGACGTGTAAGACTCTTTCCGTCTCTGAAACTCTTTCCACACTCAATGCATTTAAATGGTTTCTCCCCTGTGTGGATCCTCATGTGGTAGGTAAGAGTGCTACTCTCATTATAACATTCTCCACACTCCAGGCATTTATAGGGTTTCTCCCCTGAGTGAAGCCTTCTATGGTACCTGAGTGAATTATTGTGACTAAAGCTTTTTCCGCACTCGTAACATGTATACGGTTTCTCCCCAGTGTGGGTCCTCTTGTGGCTACGAAGGCTACTTCTTATTCTGAAACTCATGCCACACTCGGTGCACTTATAGGGTTTCTCCCCTGTGTGAATCCTTTTATGGATCGTCAGTGCTCCAGTATCAATGAAGCTTTTTCCACACTCCTGGCACTGATATGGTTTCTCCCCAGTGTGGGTTCTGCTATGTAGAATATAGCTTCCTTTTGCATTGAAGCTCTTTCCACATGTACGGCATTCATATGGTTTCTCCCCAGTGTGGAGCCTTTTGTGGCAAGTGAGGTACGACAATTCAGTGAAGCATTTGCCACATTCGATGCACTTATAAGGCTTTTCACCCGTGTGGGTCCTTTTATGGGTATTAAGGTTACTTTTTTGATTGAAGCACTTCCCACACTCGGTGCATTGATGTGGTTTCTCTCCACTGTGGACACTTCTATGGGATGTTAAGTGGCTGGATTTACGGAAGCTCTTTCCACACTCTAGGCATTTGTACGGTTTCTCCCCTGTGTGGGTCCGTTCATGGGCATGAAGGCCACTAGAATTGATAAAGCGCTTTCCACACTGCAGGCACTGAAAGGGCTTCTCCCCCGTGTGGATTCGGTGATGGACCATAAGTGGTGAAGAGCAACTGAAGCGCTTTCCACACTCCATGCATTGAAGTGGTTTTTCCCCCGTGTGGGTCATCTCGTGTGACTTAAGATGAACTTTTTGACTGAAGGTCTTTCCACAGTGCAGGCATTGATAAGGTTTCTCCCCTTTATGCATCCTATTATGTTTAGTTAACGTATCACGTCTATTGAAGCTTTTTCCACACTCTAAACATTCATAGGGTTTCTCCTCTGTGTGAATCCTATTATGGCAAGTAAGGGAATTGTTGGTCCTGAAGCATTTTCCACACTCTGTGCATTTATACGGCTTTTCTCCAGTGTGGATCCTCTTATGAGCATTGAAATTGCCTTTTTGGGTGAAACTCTTCCCACACACTGTGCAATGATACGGCTTTTCCCCTGTATGGGTCCTATTATGGTAAGTGAGGTGACTTGCACAGCGGAAGCTCTTCCCACATTCAAGGCATTTACATGATTTATTTCCAGTGCGGCTTTTTTTCCGGGAATTTGGTTTCTTGCTCCACGTAAGCCTCGTTCTACCCTTCCTGCATTTATGTAACTTCTCTTCTCTGTGGATGCTTTGATGGGAAGCAAGGGAGGTGCTGTTTCTGAAGGTCTTTCCACAGGTGATGCATTGATGCTGCTGCTTCTCTTCGTGGACCCTCTTATGTGAATTAAGATGATTTTTCTGCCTGAAGGTCCTTCCACAATCCAGACATTTGTGTGGATCCTCTGCTTTGTGAATTTTTTTATGTGATGCAAGGGAGCGGCTTGTATCGAAGCTTTCTGCACACTCCGTACATTTGTACATTTTCCCTCCTTCTTGTATGCTTTCATGTAAAGGAGGAGGAAGGGCCCCTCTGGAGTGTTGCCTGCTTTCATCTTCTTTCTCTCCAGCAGGGCTTTCGCAACACTCACATAATCCCAATTCATCTAGGAATGTTTTCCCACACTTTGAACACTCTCCTTTTTCTTGGCAATCATCCGTGTCCAATAAGACATTGGGATCTGGACAAGGGAAACCAGAGCAATTCTCCAGCTCAACCGTTAACTGCTTTTCCTCAGAACTTTGCTTTCCATACATCTTTTCTACATCTTCTTTTTTGGCTTTTGGCAAAGGTGCTGCTGCCTCTTGGCCAGAATCCTCCATCTCCCATCCATCATCTCCTTGTAACAGAAAAAAAGAAAAGTTAAGACAAACTTAGGTGTGAAAAGGATCAAGCACCATTGCTGTATTTGAACACTTATCAATATTCTTCCAAACTCCCATTTGTTCAAAACATGATGCTATGCTTGTTATTAAGTTGATATAAGATTTGACCTTTGGCTCCTAAATGTAAATATCTCAACAGCATCTCTTACCTAAGGAGGCCATGTTCCTCTTGTTTTCCAGCATGACCTCTTGGTACAGGGCTTTTTGCTCAGAATCCAGCAGGGCCCACTCCTCCACGGAGAAAAACACAGCTACATCCTCAAGCGATACCAAATCCTGACACAGGGAGAGGAGAGAAACCACAACGTATTCCATGAACATTCCTAACAATGAACACTTCAATGAATTACATTTGAGCCTACTTCTTAATGAAAAACCTCTAGTTTTCATGTAGGGCAAACAAACATGTTAGGATATTGAATTTAGAATCTGAAACAGTAAAGTGTACAAATAGGCCGGAACACAATTGTAACTGATTAGTTAGAGAGTGCTGACTCATGCATGATGCAATCTACGCTATGATTGGTTGCTGTAAGTATAAAGGGGCGTTTCCCTTTTTTCCCTCCTTTTTACCTTCTGTGTTTTCTGTATGATGTTTTAGATTTACCTCATGATGTTCCTGACTACCTTATGTTCTTCCTTTTCTGGATGATGACAAAGACTGCGGTAAATTTGTAGGTTAAACATATTTATATTTATATTTATATAAAATCTACAAGTCTGTGTCAGTGTCTCTGACTTTATCTGGACAGCTGCTGGGCAATTTCATGACCAAACATCTTCCCTGGAGAACCTTTCCGAAAACCTAAAGTGCCTCTGGCTAGAGATACATCTAGTTAATGTTTTACTGGTTTGTCCGATGCCGCAGGAGCATCAACCTCATATTCGTTTGTTGTCCATTGATGGGCTTGACCTTGGATATGTTGACTGAATCCAACATTGGGTTAATTGTACCCAGTGTGGTGAGCCGATGAATCCTTCCAAATCAAGTGGGTTCACCATTTAATTTCTGTGGAAAAGGCAAACTTGAACTTTACTTTTTACTTTAGGCTTTCATGGTCAACACTTTTTAAAAATCCTTAGTAAAGACCACATCTGGAATACCGAGTTCAGTTTTGGTCACAACATTACCAAAAAGATGTGGAGACTTTGGAAAAAGTGCAAAGAGCAACTAAGGATTAAAGGCCTGGAGACTAAAACATATGAAAAACGATTGCAGGAACTGGATATGGCTAGTCTAGAGAAAAGAAGGACTAGGGGAGACATGGCTTAAGAAGAAAATTTTTAAATGTTTTAATTGGTTTGTGATTTTTAATTTTTGGGCCAAATTTATATTTTTAATTGTTTTTTAATATTTGTATTTCATGTTCTTAATTCTGGCTGTACACTGCCCTGAGTCCTCAGGGAGAAGGGCGGTATATAAAAGAAAAATAAAAGAAAAAGATAGCCGTGTTCCAGTATTTCTGGAGCTGTGAGAAAAATTAACTAATGGAACAGTTTGCCTTCAGAAGTTGTGGGCTGGAGGTTTTTAAGGACAGACTGGACACCCACTTGTCTGAAATGGTATAGGGTCTCCTGCTTGAAACAGAGGGATAGACTAGAAGATCTCTAAGATCCCTTCCAATTGTGTTATTCTGTTATTGTGAGATTGGCACATCTGGGGAAGGGAGGGAAGAATCCTCCTACCTGCCTTGGAAGCTCAATCATTGTTAAGTCTCCACTATAAAGACCTGAGGTTCTGGGGGATGAAGACGAGGCCATGAGAGTGTCTAGGAGTGAAAAGAAAACAGCAAGGGAATAATTTGCCATCAAATATCCTAATGATATTCCTGAGCAGCCAGTGCAGAAGGCTGATTTTAGCCTATTTCTAGGCTAACTAGGGAACCCCTTTATGTGAGTCCCTTGCAGCCACACCAACATTACATAGAAGCTCACCCTGGGTGAGAAGAAAACTGAAAGGGGTGGAAGGACCAGGGATTGGATTCAGAGGCAGATTATCTCAGCCATGAATGTATGTATTAAAGCACCACATGTCAGCGTCTCACCGCTGACATAGAAAGGAAGATAAGCCTTGGACTTTTGCCTACTAAATCCCTTTGAAGCTCGGACTCCGTGGAAATGAAGCGGGGGGGGGGACATTCCTGTGAAATGAGGAGACAAGAACTCAGGAGAATGACTTGGAAGATAGCCAATGAGAAGCAGATAATTGGGGATCGGAAAGGAAGGATTGGGGGGCAAAAGGTCAGTCTTGTCCGCATCGAGTCATGATCCGGTTGCTGTGCTCGAATAAAGAGAAGATTTCCTTAAAGATTGGCAGTTTGGAAATTCATTTATTTTGAGATAGCATCGAACTCTGACACCACAGAGCTGAACTGGAGGCCTCAATCAGATCCGCTCCCATTTCCAGGGAGTTGTCCTGAGTTGTTAATCAGGAGTACTAGATCTGGCCTGGCACCAACAAAGAGACAGAGTCCAAATTGTCTCTCACGTATACAGGTAGTCCTCGAATTACAGCCATTCATTTAGTGACTCTTCAAAGTTACCAGGACACTGAAAAACGTGACTCCTGGCAGCTTTTCAGAGGACCTTTGCAGCATCCCCATGGTCACCTGATCAAAATTTGGACACTGGGCAACTGGCTCATATTTGTAACAGCTACAGAGTCCCAGGGTCATGTGATCCCATTGCAATCTTCCCACAAGCAAAGTCAATAGAGAAGCCAGATTCCCTTAACCACCGTGTGGCTCACTTAACAACTGTAGCAAGAAAGGTCATAAAAAGGGGGAAAACTCACTTAGCCACTATCGCGCCAAGCAACAGAAATTCTGGGCTCGACTGTGGTCCTAAGTCAAGGACTACCTGTATTCAGATTTGGACAATGGCTGGGATTGATCTGGAATGATTTCTTTAATGCTTTCATATTTCAGTGACATCAGCAGGAAATACAGTTGTTTGATTGACAGGAGATACAGTAAGGAAGGTGCCAAAGAAGCCATGCCGACATCCTGTAGCCTTAAGGATTTTTAGCTAGACAGTTGTGGTTTCTCTCTCTCACCTTTCCCAGATATGGGACCCAGGTCTTTCTTTCAGCCATTTTAAGGTATGAATCTTGATCCCCAGAATCCTAAGGCCACTGGAGGCTTTTAAGAAGAAGCAATTGTCTGAAATGGTATAGACTCCTCCTCCTCAAGCAGGGGGTTGGACTAGAAGACCTCCAAGGTCCCTTCCAACTCCAAGTATGTTATTCTATGTTTATATAATGTCCACCATCCTTATCAGATGATAGAAACTCTTTTCAAAGCTGGGACTTGCCCTTTGGAATACCCCACTGTAAAAGAGGAAAATTAGGGCCCTTTTATTGCTGGTGGACTTCAACTCCCAGAATTCCTGACACAGCTGGCTCGGGGATTCTGGGAGTTGAAGTCCACCAGTCCTAAAAGGGCCCTAGTTCCCCACCCCTGGCTTCAGCAACCTTTCCCAATCTTGGGAGCTGTAAAATATGTGGACTTCAACTCACATGGGACATTCTGGGAGCAGAAATCCACATACCACAAAGTTGCCAAGGCTGAGAAACAGTGGCCCACAGGAAAAGGCCGATAAATGCACCCAAGACTTTAAAAACACACTTAAATTGAAGAATGGAAACGAATTGAGGGATGAAAGCAACGAGGGCAAAGAGACTAAAGGGCATCAGAAGGAGCCTTTCCCCGATGCTCCCTCCGGAGGCGGCTCCTCTCGAAACAAGGGCTCCTGGGAGGGATCGCCCCCTTTCCTCCCCGCCGCTTTCGCAGCCCTTGAACTCCAAGCCTCCCGATCTGAAGCGGCCCCAGAGAAAAGGAAAAGGACGGGAAACGACCAGGAAGGGCCAGGAAAAAATAATAGTAATAATAATCATCATCATCTCCCCAAGGAGAAAGTGGGGACTGCAGGAGGATCTTAGCAGCGCCCCAAGAAGCTGCATTGAAGGGTCTCCTGTCCGAGCATTTCCCCAGGTGGGAAGAAGGAAGGAAGGAAGGGAGGACGGAGCTTCTCACCTGGCGCTCCATAGGAAAGAGGCGGCTCTCTTCCTCGCCCGGACTCCGCTCCCCAAGAGAGGCGCCCAGGATCGCCGCCGGACTCGCACGTGGATCCTCCTCCCCGGAACGACCCCAGCCAGGAGTCTGCACAGAACCAGACAGGAAGCGCTTATAGCTCCTCCCCTCTCCGTTAAAGCTCCTCCCATTCTCTAAAGGCCTTGAGAGCGCCGCCCACTCGGGGTGTCCCTGCTTGCCCCCCCCCCCGTTCCCCGCCCCCGTGGGATGGTCAGCTGGGCAGCGAGTCCATTGCTTCTTTGCCGCAGGGAGAGAAACGGGGGAGAGGGGGAGGGGAGGAAGCCCAGGAGGGGAGGAGGGAAGGGAAAGGGATGCGGAGCAGCAAAATTACAGATTACAAATTAAGGGAGTTGGAAGGGACCTTGTAGGTCATCTAGTCCAACCTCCCCAAGCAGGAGACCCTGCACCATTTCTGACAAAAGGCAGTCCAGTCTCTTCTTGAAAGCCTCCAGTGATGAAGCTCCCACAACCTCCCAAGGCAACTTCTGTTCCATGGGTGGATTGTTCTCACTGTCAGAAAATTCCTCCTTGTTTCTAGGTTGAATCTCTGCTTGATCAGTTTCCATCCATCATTCCTTGTGTGGCCTTCAGGTGCTTTGGGAAACAGCTTCACCCCCTCCTCTCTGTGGCAGCCCCTCAAATATTGGAACAGTGCTATCATGTCTCCCCTGGTCCTTCTCTTCACTAGACTAGCCGTGCCCAGTTCCTGTAACCGTTCTTCATCTGTTTTAGTCTCCAGTCCCCTAATCATGTTTGTTGGTTTCCTTTGCACTTTTTCTACAGTCTCAACATTTTTTTTATAGTGTGGTGACCAAAACTGGATGCAGTACTCTTGGTGTGGTCTTACTAGGGCTTTATAGAGTGGTATCAGTACCTCCCTTGATCTTGATTGTATCCCTCTGTTAATGCAATTTAGGATTGCATTGGCTTTTCTGGCTGCCACCACACACTGCTAGCTCATATTTAGATGGTTGTCCACTAAGACTCCAAGATCCTTCTCACAGGTATTGCTATTAAACCTGGTTTCACCCAGTCTATATGTGTACTTTTGGTTTTTCTTGCCTTAGTGTAGGACTTTACTTTCCTCTACATTGAATTTCATTTTGTTATGTTGGAAGAAATATCCTTCTGGGTTCTGCTCCAAGTGGGGGAAAAAGACACTGGAAACATGGAGACTGCTTGGAAAGATGGTTTAATGGTGGACAGGATCACATGGCTTGAGTTCCTGAACAGAAAAGGGCAGATACAGCGAATTTTCGGGTTTTATGCTCTCTCTGGCTTTGAACTTCCTGGGACCCAGAAAGAGTATCCTGATTGGTTGTCAGACTCCCAGCTAGATGTGGAATAAATATGGCAAAAAGGAAATATAGAAATTGTAAATTTAATTGAAATGACTAAACACTGTTTAAATTTGTGAACCAGCCAAATATTCTGTTCAAAGAAAATACATTGTATGTTTGTATGTGTGTTTCTAATTATTGCTATTTATTCATATTTGTTCTCTTTTATTCTTTAAAGTTTAACAATTCATTCTTTATCTTAATATCTTTATATTTGTTTGGGGTTGGCTTTCTTCCCTTTCATCTTTTTTATTGTACAGCAATCTTTCTCCTCAAACCTACCACCTCTCTCTTTTCTTTCCTTCTTACTTTCTCTTCCCCCTACCCTCTTCTTCTTCTCCCTACTTCCTCTTCCTTTCTCCTTCCCCTCCTCTCTTCCTCCCTCTCTTACCCTCACTCCTACTCTAATTCCCCTTCCCTTCCTTCATCCCTCTCTACTGCTGTATCCTTTTATGCATATGGATTACTCAGAGGGCTGAAAAAGTTATTTTTGACTGGTCCTCGCACTTTTGACCAGTCCTCAAACTTACGACTGTCCTCACATTTTACATTTTTTGCCCTATCTTGTCACCATGGTGAAGAGAAGCAGTTGTGAAATGAGTGACATGGTTGTTAAGACTGCTCCACGGGCATAAATGTGAGGATGGTCATAAGTGTGAGGACCAGTCAAAAGTGCGAGGACCTGTCAGAAATGACTTTTTTCAGCCCTCTGAGTAGTCCCTATGCACATAGCCATGACCACCCGGTCACATGACCAGCTAGCCACGCCCGCTCAGTCACATGACCAGTTAGCCAAGCCTGCCCAGTCACATGACCTCCAAGCCATGCCCACAAAATAAGCCACGCCCACAATGGTGTCCCTATATGTGCATAGGAACTACTCAGAGGGCTGGAAAAGTGATTTTTGACCGGTCCTCGCACTTACGACTGTCCTCACATTTTACGTTTTTGTACCCTATGTTGCCACCGTGGTGAAGAGAAGAACCGCAGTTGTGAAACGAGTGACACAGTCGTTAAGAATGCTGCAATGGGCATAAATGTGAGGATGGTCATAAGTTTGAGGACCGGTCAAAAGCGTGAGGACCAGTCATAATTCACTTTAATACCAAGTATAGTACCATGTTTGGAACAAATGGGATTTGGGAGGAAGTTTGATATTGTTCAAACACAGTAACGGCGCTTGATCCCTTTTGCACTTATGTTTGTGTTAACTTTTTTCTTTCTGTTGCAAGCAGGTGACGGATGGGAGATGGAGGATTCTGGCCAAGAGGCAGAAGCACCTTTGCCAAAAGACAAAAAAGAAGTTGCAGAAAAAATATATGGAAAGCAAAGTCCTGAGCAAAACCAGTTAATGGTTGAGTTGGAGAATTGCTCTGGTTTCCCTTGTCCAGATCCCAATGTCTTATTGGACAGAGATGATTGCCAAGAAAAAGGAGATTGTTCGAAGTGTGGGAAAACACTCCGAGATGAATCTGGATTATGTGAGTGTTGTGAAAGCCCTGCTGGAGGGCTGACAACACCCAGCTGTACATCTCCACCCCAGACCACCCCAACGATGCCCTTGAAGTGATGTCCCGGTGCCTGGAGGCCGTACAGATCTGGATGGGGAGAAACAGGCTCAGGCTCAACCCATCCAAGACCGAGTGGCTGTGGTTTCCGACGTCCCGATATAGTCAGCTGGTGCCATCGCTGACTATTGGGGACGAAGCATTGGCCCCCACGGAAAGGGCTCGCAACTTGGGTGTCCTCCTGGATTCACGGCTGTATTTAGAAGAGCACTTGACAGCTGTGACCAGGAGGATTTTTCATCAGGTCCGCCTGATCCGCCAGTTGCATCCCTTTCTGGATCGGGACTCGTTACACACGGTCACTCATGCCCTCGTCACCTTCCCTTTGGACTATTGTAATGCTCTCTACATGGGGCTCCCCTTGAGGAGCACTTGGAGGCTCCAACTGGCGCAGAGTGCCGCCGCGCGGGTGGTGATGGGAGCGACGTGGCACTTCCATGTAACGCCTCTCCTGCGTGAGCTGCACTGGCTCCTGGTGGTCTTCCGAGTCCGCTTCAAGGTTTTGGTTATCACCTTCAGAGCGCTCCATGGCTTATGACCTGGCTATTTACGGGACCGCCTGCTGCCACCAATAGCCTCCCACCGACCAGTATGCTCCCATAGAGAGGGGCTCCTCTGGGTGCCGTCGGCCAAACAATGTCGACTGGCGGCCCCCAGGGGGAGAGCCTTCTCTGTGGGGGCACCTACGATCTGGAACGAGCTCCCCCCGGAGATACGGAGGATTCGGGATCTGCGTATCTTCCGTCACGCGCTTAAGACGTTCCTATTTCATCAAGCTGGCCTGACCTAAATTTTTCCTCTTTTTAAATGGAAATTTTAAATTTGGTTTTAATTTATTGGGGTTTTTAAATGGTTCAGCCAAATTTATTTAATTAGTTTTATCTCTATTTTAAATTTTGTATCTATATGTTTTATTTTATGGCTGTTCGCCGCTCTGAGTCCTTCGGGAGTAGGGCGGTATACAAATTTAATAAAATGAAAATGAAATGGAGAGAAACAAAATGAAAGCAGGCAACGCTCCAGAGGGACCCTTCCTCCTCCTTTACATGAAAGCATACAAGGAGGGAAATCGTACAAATGTACGGAGTGTGCAGAAAGCTTCGATACAAGCCGCTCCCTTGCATCACATAAAAAAATTCACAAAGCAGAGGATCCACACAAATGTCTGGATTTTGGAAGGACCTTCAGGCAGAAAAACCATCTTAATTCACATAAGAGGGTCCACAAAGAGAGCAAGAAGCATCAATGCATCACCTGTGGAAAGACCTTCAGAACCAGCACCTCCCTTACTTCCCATTTTTGGCCTCCCAAACCCCCCCATGCGTCACGTTTTTGCCCTCCAGGCGCACTCTGCAGGCCTCCCAAACCAACTGCAGGCCGTGTTTTTGTGAAAAAATGGGTCCGTTTTTCACAAAAATGAGACGCGCAGATGGTTTTGGAGGCCTGCAGAGTGCTCCTGGGGGCTGGGGAGGGCAAAAACATTTTTTTAACTCGTTTACCTCTTCGAAATCTTGGTGCGTCTTATACTCCATTGCGTTTTATAGTCTGAAACATATGGTAAATTTAAAACCTCTTAAAAAAAAACACTGCCAGATCAGAACAAGCCTCTCCGGGTAAAATCCAAAATGGGGTGGGGTAGAGGTGTCCTTCCAGTAAGGGGCCAGCAGAATCTCTGATGGGTATTTACTAGGGAGAGGAGGCAACAGCAGACACTAGGCAACTGCGCATGTCCAAGATGGCGGCGCCCGCTGAGATCACGATTTGAGGACGGGGCGCTGACCTATCTTTTGGGTCCTTGGGGGTCGTTTTTGAGATCTGAGACCCCAGGACCGGTTAGGGGAGCTCTCTGGCAGCACGGAGAAGGTTTTTTCCCTCTCCATGACTGAGCAGCGAGGGAGTAGCGATGTCGGGAGCGGCAGGCGGCTCAGCTGGGCGGCGGCGGTGTTTTCTGCAGCCGGAGGCCGCCTGGATGCTTGAATGGCGAGGGGGGTTGCCCGAAGAGTGTTGCGACGTGTCGGGCGCCCCCGAAGAGCTTTGAGACGCCCCAGGCTTGTTTGGATGTCGCGGAGGGTGCTGGCAGTCCCCCCCTTGGAATGGGGGGGAGGATGGAGGCGAAACATCGAGGGCGTCGGCAACCCCCCCCGGAGTTGGAGGGGGGGAACAAACAAACATCAAGGGCGCCGGCAAACCCCACCCCCCGGAGTTGGAGACGGGGGTGGCAATGAACTACAGGAGGATGCTGGCGACCTTCCCCCCCCCCCCTTTGGAACTGGGAACATCAAGAGTGGGAGACTTGCAACCAGGGTTGGGGCCAGGACCTGGTGGGAGATCTTTTCCCAGGCCTAGGAGGCCCTTAAACTGTGATTGCGCGAGGGCTGGGGGCTTGAAACAACTGCCCCACTTCCTGCCCCATCTCTCCTTTTCTCCAGCGTCCCCGTTTGACGATTGGGCCCAATTACATCAGCTGTTAGCCCGTAGGACTCACCGGCTTTGCTTATACCATCTAAACTCCCCTATTTATGAGAGGGCTATTTCATCTGAAATGGAAGGACGGTACATTACTGCATCCCATTCAGCTGAGGGGGCTGGACACCAGTTGACCACAGTGAGAGGGTGGCCTGGATGTCGGGGCCCCTGGGGGCTGAACCGGGATGATTTTACATATATGTACTCTGTCAGCGGAGGGGACTCGACCATCGGACCAACTGCCGTGAGAGGGCGGTTTTTTGGACCAGATCCCCGGACGCTGTTTGTTTCATCGGCCCATTGCTGCCATCTCACCACAAGAGGGGGCCGACCAGCTGACCTAACCACCGTGAGAGGGTGGTAGGATCTATTGCCCCCCTTGGATTGTGGTCGTCTTGGTTCTGGACTTTGTCCCCTGTTGTGAGGGGACAGCGGACTTGGTCCTGTAAATATGTTCATAGATCCCCCATTTCTTTGTCTACTCCTCCGGTCCTTTTATAGACCCTTAGGATATGGTCGTGCTACCCGTTCGGCTAAGATGTACTCAGCGGCGGAACTTCTTGGTCTGCGAGACTCCCCCCTCTCGCAGGCTTGGCCCTCCACTCTATCGAGGGCCTACCTCGATGACGGGCTTTGGAACCCCAAGAGGTGGCATGCCACAAAGAGGGGGCTGCGGGATTTTTTAAAATTGTCTTTGTCCAAATTTTTAAGGGGTTCGGGGAGGGGGGAGGGCAGTTGGACAGGGATTAGGATTGTGGGTTTGGGGGATAACCCACTTAGGGGAGGGTCAGACCGGGCCAGGATGTGCGGCGGGGGGTGGGGGGGATCCGGGGGTAACAGGGGGGGTCAAGCTTGTCCAGACTGTGTTTCCATCATTGGTACTGTGAGTGGGAGGGGTAGATATGGCGGGAGTAGGGGGCCATATCATGTGAAGGGAGCACGCACCCGCTGTCTTCAAGCGGTAGGGCGCTCCGGCCCCCATAGCTCCACTCGTTCTCCAGGTTGCATAGATCCTCAGGGCCCAGGCCTTCGACTGATGTTGTGCAACGCCAGGTCTGTAGTAAATAAAGCCCCCCTCATTTGTGATCTTATTCAGGAGGGGGGAGCGGACCTGGCGGGTATTACGGAGACCTGGTTGGGCCCGGAGGGAGGGGTCTCTCTGGTAGAAATGTGCCCACCAGGCTTCCGCGCATTCCATCAGCCGAGGCCTCAGGGGAGGGGCGGGGGAGTAGCGGTTATTATTAGAGAAGGCCTTAGGCCGAGGGAGACCACTGTTCCTCAGACAGCCGGTTGTGAGTCCCTCCTTGTGAAGTGGGGTCACGGGGTTCAGATGGGCTTGTTGATCACGTACCTGGCTCCCTGCCACGTGGCTGCAGCCCTGCCCGAGCTACTCAATGTTATCGCCGCGGTTGATACCCCCAGACTTATGGTCATGGGGGATTTCAACCTGCCGTCCAGAGGTGAGGCATCTGAGGTGGCTCGGGAGTTCATGGCTTCCATGACGGCCATGGACCTGACCCAGTTAATTTCTGGCCCTACGCACAGGGGGGGAAACACACTGGACCTGGTTTTTGTCTCTGGACAGTGGTTGAGTGATCTTGAGATAGGGGACATAGTTATTGAGCCCTTGTCATGGTCGGATCACTCTCTCCTGCGCCTTGACCTTCGAACCGCGGTACCCCGCCGCAGGGAGGCGGAACCGGTAAGATGGTACCGCCCCAGGCGCCTGATGGAACCTGAAAGGTTCCAGAGGGAGCTTGGGCCAATCCCCGAGGATCTTGCACACGCCTCGACTGGAGACCTAGTGGCCGCTTGGGATAGAGCGGCCGCTGGAGCTCTGGATCGAGTCGTGCCTTTGCGGCCTCTGACCCAGCGCCGTTCTCACCTGGCTCCTTGGTTCACTGAGGAGCTGAGGGAGATGAAGCGCCGGAAAAGATGCCTAGAGAGCAGTTGGAGGGCTAGTCTTTCTGAATCGGACCGGACACTGGTAAGATCTCATATTAAGAATTACCTAGTGGCGATAAAAGCAGCAAAATGTACTCATTGTGCTGCTCTTATTGCTTCATCAGATTATCGCCCGGCCGCCCTGTTTAGGGTGACCCGCTCCCTGCTCCACCAGGAAGCGTGGGAGGACCCCTTGGAGGGAAGAGCCGAGGACTTCGTACAATATCTGCATGACAAAATCACTCAGATTCGGGAAGGACTGGACTCCGACTGGGTAGGTCCAGCGAGGGTGACGGGGGCAGGTCTTGAGAATATTATCTGGGACAAGTTTGATCCTGTGACCCCAGATGACGTGGACAGGATTCTGGGTAGGCTGAATGCAACCACATGTTTGTTGGACCCGTGTCCCTCCTGGTTAGTACTGGCTTCCCGGGAGGTGACGCAAGGCTGGCTCCAGGGGATTATAAATGTTTCATTGGGTGAGGGTGCCTTCCCCGCCGCCTTGAAGGAGGCGGTGGTGAGGCCTCTCCTCAAGAAGCCTTCCCTGGACCCGGCAGTATTGGCTAATTATCGTCCAGTCTCCAACCTCCACTTCGTTGCGAAGGTTGTTGAGAGTGTGGTTGCACGACAGCTTCCCCAGTACCTGGATGAATCGTCGTATCTAGATCCGTTCCAGTCGGGTTTCAGGCCTGGGTACAGCACGGAAACGGCATTGGTCGCGTTGGTTGATGATCTCTGTAGGGCTCTGGACAGGGGTTGCTCCTCTGTCTTGGTTCTGTTAGATCTCTCAGCGGCTTTTGATACCATCGGCCATGGTATCATGCTGCACCGGTTGGAAGAGTTGGGGGTGGGAGGCACCGTATTACGGTGATTCTCCTCCTTTCTCCGACCGGTCGCAGTCTGTGTTGACAGGGGGGCAGAGATCGACCCCGAGGCCCCTCATATGTGGGGTGCCGCAGGGATCGGTCCTCTCAACCCTTTTGTTCAACATTTATGTAAAGCCGCTGGGCGAGATCATCCGTGGTTTCGGGGTGAAGTACCACCAGTACGCTGACGACACCCAGCTGTACATCTCCACCCCGGACCACCCCAACGATGCCCTTGAAGTGATGTCCCAGTGCCTGGAGGCCGTACGGATCTGGATGGGGAGGAACAGGCTCAGGCTCAACCCATCCAAGACTGAGTGGCTGTGGTTTCCGACATCCCGATATAGTCAGCTGGTGCCATCGCTGACTATTGGGGGCGAATCATTGGCCCCCACGGAAAGGGCTCGCAACTTGGGCGTCCTCCTGGATTCACGGCTGTCTCTAGAAGAGCACCTGACGGCCGTGGCCGGGAGGATTTTTCATCAGGTTCGCCTGATTTGCCAGTTGCGTCCCTTTCTAGATCGGGACTCTCTACACACGGTCACTCATGCCCTCGTCACCTCTCGTCTGGACTATTGTAACGCTCTCTACATGGGGCTCCCCTTGAGGTACACTCGGAGGCTCCAACTGGCGCAGAGTGCGGCCGCGCGGGTGGTTATGGGAGCAACGTGGAGCTCCCATATAACACCTCTCCTGCGCAAGCTGCACTGGCTCCCGGTGGTCTTCCGAGTGCGCTTCAAGGCTTTGGTTACCACCTTTAAAGCGCTCCATGGCTTAGGACCTGGTTATCTACGGGACCGCCTACTACAACCAATAGCCTCCCACCGGCCAGTACGCTCCCATAGAGAGGGGCTCCTCCGGGTGCCGTCGGCCAAACAATGTCGACTGGCGGCCCCTAGGGGGAGAGCCTTCTCTGTGGGGGCACCTACGATCTGGAACGAGCTCCCCCCGGATATACGGAGGATCCCGGATCTGCGCACCTTCCGCCGTGCGCTTAAAACGTTTTTATTCCATCAAGCTGGCCTGGCCTAAATCTTCTCCTTTTTAAAATTTTTAAATTTTAAATTTAAATTTTAAACATGAATTTGATATTATGGGATATTTTTAAAATTTAGCCAAACTGTTTAATCTGTTTTAACCTATTTTAAATTTTGTATTTTCTGTGTTTTTATCTTTTGGCTGTTCACCGCCCTGAGTCCTTCGGGAGAAGGGCGGTATAGAAATCTAATAAAACAATAAAACAAAACATGCTAACCATCCTTTGACGGATTGATCCATTAATTCCACAACTTTCCCCTCCCACCCTCCCCATGACCTGAAGATTAGTCCCTGATTCTTCTTCCTCCCCCACAAAACAACCCTGTAAGGTAGGGCAGGTTGACAGAGGGCTGGTAAAAATTGTAACTTTCCAGGGGAGAACAATATCAGAGCACCAAGGTGGTGGGAATGGCCAACTCTCCAGAAGATAGGCTCAAGATCCAGACAGACCTTGGGCCCTGTAAGAAGTAATCAGGGATCCTTCCCCCTCCTGGAAGAATGAAATATTTTGGGGATTAAAAGAGGCAGATTATTATATTTCACCAAAGGAGAAACATGCTCCAGCCCCAATTTCCTGCATAGTAAAATAACTTCCAGCAGAAATGATTACAGATGGAGACTTTGGGCCCATTAAGGAATCCAGGCCAATCTATTCATAAACAAAACATATTCAGCTACAGGGTGACGAGATTAAGCAGGACAGGACAGGACATTTTAGGGCATAATAGCATTAACCCACCACCATTTAGCAAAAGACACAAGCCCCTCTTCATTGTACAATCAATTCAAACTTCGAAGTCACAGAAACCTATGAAGATCCATCCACTCATTCGCCCATTTGGTCAGTTGCCCCAGAATCACAGGCTGGTTCTGCCTACCAATAAACAGAATCTTTTTTCCCCATCAGCCTCCATTTTATTTCCAGCGCCTTTCTCCCAGC
Source organism: Arizona elegans (assembly GCA_022577455.1). NCBI lineage: Eukaryota > Metazoa > Chordata > Lepidosauria > Squamata > Colubridae > Arizona > Arizona elegans. The sequence continues at coordinate 22,266,955 of JAKOOJ010000012.1, forward strand.
TGGGAACTGAACCAGAGGAATTTTTCTTCCAACAACCCTAATATAAATTTCCTAATAAATAAACAAATCTTTTTCTTAACCTGCTCCGCTTGATTATTTCTTCCCTTCATGCCCAGCATGTGCAAGATTGGATCAGATTCTTAACAAACGGGAGAGAGTGGATCGTGAAGCCCACACTCTCCATACTGTCCATTTGTGAAGAAAAGCCAGGCGTCATAGAAAAGGATGAAAACCTCAGATAAATAGCTTGCATATTTGAAAATCAGCAGTTTGGAGAAGAATACAGAACCCAAAACAAAAAAAATTCTCCAATGCTGCAGGACTTCACGTGCATTAATTTAAAAAAAAATATATTGTGCACTACGGTATCTTAACACCTAAGGAGGCCATGTTCCTCTTCTTTTCCAGCATGACCTCTTGGTACAGGGCTTTTTGCTTAAAATCCAGCAGGGCCCACTCCTCCACGGAGAAAAACACAGCTACGTCCTCAAATGATCCCAAATTCTGACACAGGGAGGGAAAAAAAGACAACATATTCCATGATCCTTCCTAACAATGAGCACTTCAATGAATTACATGTTAGTCGTCTTCTTTTAATGAAAAACCTCCACAGCTTCCAAGTAGGGCAAATAAGCATCTTAGGATATTGAATTTGGTAGCTGGAACAGTAAAGTCTACAATAAACGACAACCCAATTGTAACGGATTAGTTAGAGTGCTGATTCATGCAGGATGCAATCTACGCTATGCTGTAAGTATAAAGGGGGAGTCTCCCCTTTTTTCCCTTCCTTTTTCCCTTGTGTTCTTCGGAGGCCAGGCCCATTTGCAAACTTACTAGAGAGGCTCTGGAGGCTGGGGCAGCAAAAAATGGTCCCTCCCCCCCCCCACCGCCCCTCCCCGAGGCCCTCCGGAGACAGGAAACAGCCTGTTTTGCGCCGGAGCTGAACTCGCGTGCCCACTGATATGGCTACACGTGCCACCTCTGGCACCCATGCTATACGTTCACCATCACGGTGTTAAGACTTACTTCATTGATGTTCCTGACTGTTTTTACTTTTCTGGATGATGACAAAGACTGCTGTAAATTTGTAGGTTAAATATATTTATATTTATATAAAAGCTACAAGTCTGTGTCAGTGTCTCCGACTTCATCTATTTTTTTTTTTAAAAAAAAGGTTTATTTTTTACACAAACACATATACAAACATACAATGTATTATCTCTGAACAGAGTATTTGGCCGATTCACAAATTTAAACTGTGTTTAGTCATTTTAACTAAATTTACAATTTCTATACTTCCTTTTTGCCATCATATTTATTCTCATCTATTCTTTTTAAACCAATATTACCCCCTTCATTCTCATCTCTCATCTTAACCAAATTCAATTTTTCCCTTCTATTCTATGTTGCACCCCTTCCCATTGTCATCTGTTTTTATATCGATCCTCAAATTAATTAATTATATAGTGTTACAATTGTTCAATTCTTATAGGATACTGCAGCCACTTATTTTATAACATACATTTCCTTTGATAATACAGTCCAACATTTTGGTATAAATCAGTTAGTTATATAACTATCTTTTTTCTTTGTATATTAATCGTAAACCAAATAATTTTCCCTATATGTTTCTTTATATAAATTCCAAAAATATGAACGCAGGTATTCCAATTATTTCCATTTTCATACAATCCAGCTTCTTACAAATCAATTATGTTTAAATAATAATAAACCAAATAGTTTTCCCCATATGTTCCTCCAAACCACAACTTAATCATTTCTGTTTTCACAATATACAATTAAACATCCTCTAATCATATAGCTTTCCCCATATATTGCTCAAAGCCACAACTTAGTCATTTCTACTTTCACCACCATATACCATTAAAGATATTTCAATTATTACAGTTTAAATTTATTCATGTTTCTAAAAACTTATCATTATCTAAATTTCAAAAATGCAAATAAAAATATTCCAATTATTCATTTCATTTTTATAATCGTATGATTTCCCATTTCTTACTACAATTCATATTTCAATTCTGAGTATATATAGCATATTTCTCTTTCATTTCTATCTTTTTCTCCCTTTTAATTTTTATTTTTGCCTTTTTCTTTCCCCTTTTTTTCTTTTGCGCTTTAAAATCTTGAACTCTCCTATTTTGCCCTATATTTCCCCTTGTTTCCCATCTCTTTTCTCCTTTTCTTATTTCCCCTCTGTTTATCCCAGTGTAATCATTTTGTATTTCATAATCCTGGACTCTTCTATTTTGCCCTGCATTTCCTGTTGTTTTCCACACTTTTTCTCCCTTTTTTATCTTTTCACTGTTAATCCTAGTGTAATCATTTTAAGTTTTTTATGTTCTTTCTATTCCACCCTTCTTTCCTTCTTTGTCTCCTTCCATCCTTTTTGTTTTTTCCATTGTTAATCCCAATGTAATCTCTAAAAACCTCCTTTTTATTGTTGCTATTCACATATTCAATTAGTTTTTCAAAATTAATCTCATTGTCTTTATCTTCTTTTTTATTTTCAGTCTCTGTATCTTACTTCTCTGTCTTTATTTCCTTGTCAGTTTGAGCATGCTCTATCTCAATTTTTGGGTCCTCAAGTTTCGATTCTCCATGTAAGATTGTAATTATTTCTCTTATTTCCGTTTTCCATGACGAGTACATCATTTCCATCCTTTCTCTAATTCTCTGCGCCATTTTATTCTTTTTGGGTTGATATTATTCCAGGATGCAGCAGCTGCCAGATAACGTTGGTCCCCCTTGCCGCCTCTTCTGCGTGTGCCAGGGGTTGCAAAGGGAACAGCTGGGCTGATTAACCTGAAATCGTGTCCCCCCCCTCACAAAAAAAAAAGACCTAGGGCTAATTTTGGAGCCCAAAAAATATAAGCAAGTTTTATTTGGGGGAAAATGTGGTATCCAAAAGTTAGTTCCGAATTATAAAAGGAAATTCTTATTTTTCATGGATCAAAAAAATCTACTGCTTTGGAACCCCTTTTCCATACACTATGCATTTTTACAGATTCTCCTGGGCATGAAGCAAATTTTGAGAATCAACACAAACCAATTAGCATCGTCTTTTCCTGCTGTGCATCTTCTTATGTCGATTAAATTCACCAGAGCTTATTAATTTCCTTCCACACTCCACACACTCATACGGCTTCTCCCCCGTGTGGATTCTCTTATGGAGTATAAAATAACTCCTATCTTTGAAAGCCTTTCCACACTCAATGCATTTAAAGGGCTTCTCCCCTGTGTGGATTCTTTTATGACATGTAAGATTCCTTCCGTCTTTGAAACTCTTTCCACACTCAATGCATTTAAACGGCTTCTCCCCTGTGTGGATCCTCATGTGGGAGGTTAGACTGCCACTCTCATTACAACATTTTCCACACTCCAGGCATTTATAGGGTTTCTCCCCTGAGTGAAGCCTTCTATGCTTCTTGAGTGAATGTCTTTGACTAAAGCTTTTTCCGCACTCATGACATGTATACGGTTTCTCCCCAGTGTGGATCCTCTTGTGGCTACGAAGGCTACTGCTTATTCTGAAACTCATGCCACACTCCGTGCACTTATAGGGTTTCTCCCCTGTGTGAATCCTTTTATGGATTGTCAGTTTTCCAGACTCAATAAAGCTTTTTCCACACTGCTGGCACTGATATGGTTTCTCCCCAGTGTGGGTTCTGCTATGTAGGATATAGCTTCCTTTTGCATTGAAGCTCTTTCCACATATACGGCATTCATATGGTTTCTCCCCAGTGTGGAGCCTTTTGTGGCAAGTGAGGGACGTCAATTCAGTGAAGCATTTGCCACATTCGATGCACTTATAAGGCTTTTCACCCGTGTGGGTCCTTTTATGGGTATTAAGGTTACTTGTTTGACTGAAGCACTTCCCACACTCGGTGCATCGATGTGGTTTCTCTCCACTGTGGACACTTCTATGGGATGTTAAGTGGCTGGATTTACGGAAGCTCTTTCCACACTGCAGGCATCTGTACGGTTTCTCCCCTGTGTGGGTCCGTTCATGGGTATGAAGGCCACTAGAATAGGCAAAGCGCTTTCCACACTGCAGGCACTGAAAGGGCTTCTCCCCCGTGTGGATTCGGTGATGGGACGTAAGGTGTGAAGAGCAATTGAAGCGCTTTCCACACTCCATGCATTGAAGTGGTTTTTCCCCCGTGTGGGTCATCTCGTGTGACTTAAGATGAACTTTTTGACTGAAGGTCTTTCCACAGTGCAGGCATTGATAAGGTTTCTCCCCTTTATGCATCCTATTATGTTTAGTTAGCGTATCACGTCTATTGAAGCTTTTTCCACACTCTAAACATTCATAGGGTTTCTCCTCTGTGTGAATCCTATTATGGCAAGTAAGGGAATCAGTGGTCCTGAAGCATTTTCCACACTCTGTGCATTTATACGGCTTCTCTCCAGTGTGGATCCTCTTATGTGAATTGAAATTGCCTTTTTGGGTGAAACTCTTCCCACACACTGTGCAATGATACGGCTTTTCCCCTGTATGCATCCTATTATGGTAAGTGAGGTGACTTGCAGAGCGGAAGCTCTTCCCACATTCCAGGCATTTACATGATTTATTCCCAATGGGGCTTTTTTTCCGGGAATTTGGTTCCTTGCTCCACGTAAGCCTCGTTCTACCCTCCCTACATTGATGCAACTTCTCCTCTCTGTGGATGCTTTGATGGGAAGTAAGGGAGGTGCTGTTTCTGAAGGTCTTTCCACAGGTGATGCATTGATGCTGCTTCTTCTTTTCGTGGACCCTCTTATGTGAATTAAGATGATTTTTCTGCCTGAAGGTCCTTCCACAATCCAGACATTTGTGCGGATCCTCTGCTTTGTGAATTTTTTTATGCGACTCAAGGGAGCGGCTTGTATCGAAGGTTTCTTCACACTCCGTACATTTGTATCTTTCCCCTCCTTCTTGTATGCTTTCATGTAAAGGAGGAGGAAGGGTCCCTCTGGAGTGTTCCCTGCTTTCATCCTGTTTCTCTCCAGCAGGGATTTTGCAACAGTCACATAATCCCAATTCATCTCGAAGGGTTTTCCCACACCTTGAACACTCTCCTTTTTCTTGGCAATCATCTCTGTCCAATAAGACATTGGGATCTGGACAAGGGAAACCAGAGCAATTCTCCAGCTCAACCGTTAACTGCTTTTCCTCAGAACTTTGCTTTCCATACATCTTTTCTACATCTTCTTTTTTGTCTTTTGGCAAAGGTGCTGCTGCCTCTTGGCCAGAATCCTCCATCTCCCATCCGTCACCTGCTTGCAACAGAAAAAAAGAAAAGTTAACACAAACTTAGGCGTGAAAGGGATTAAGCACCACTGCTGTATTAGAATAGTATAAATATTCTTCCAAACTCTCATTTGTTCAAAACATGATGCTATGCTTGTTATTAAGTTGATATAAGATTTGACCTTTGGCTACTAAATGTAAATATCTCAACAGAATCTCTTACCTAAGGAGGCCATGTTCCTCTTGTTTTCCAGCATGACCTCTTTGTACAGGGCTTTTTGCTCAGAATCCAGCAGGGCCCACTCCTCCACGGAGAAAAACACAGCTACATCCTCAAGCGATATCAAATCCTGACACAGGGAGAGGAGAGAAACAACAACGTATTCCATGAACCTTCCTAACAATGAACACTTCAATGAATTACATTTGAGCCTACTTCTTAATGAAAAACCTCTAGTTTTCATGTAGGGCAAACAAACATGTTAGGATATTGAATTTAGAATCTGAAACAGTAAAGTGTACAAATAGGCCGGAACACAATTGTAACTGATTAGTTAGAGAGTGCTGACTCATGCATGATGCAATCTACGCTATGATTGGTTGCTGTAAGTATAAAGGGGCGTTTCCCTTTTTTCCCTCCTTTTTACCTTCTGTGTGTTCTGTATGATGTTTTAGATTTACCTCATGATGTTCCTGACTATCTTATGTTCTTCCTTTTCTGGATGATGACAAAGACTGCGGTAAATTTGTAGGTTAAACATATTTATATTTATATTTATATAAAATCTACACTTCTGTGTCAGTGTCTCTGACTTTATCTGGACAACTGCTGGGCAATTTCATGACCGAACATCTTCCCTGGAAAACCTTTCCAAAAACATAAAGTGCCTCTGGCTAGAGATACATCTAGTTGATGTTTTACTGGTTTGTCCCATGGCCCAGGAGCAGCAATCTCATATTCGTTTGTTGTCCATTCATGGGCTTGACCTTGGATATGTTGACTGAATCCAACATTGGGTTAATTTTACCCAGTGTGGTGAGCCGATGAATCCTTCCAAATCAAGTGGGTTCACTATTTAATTTCTGTGCAAAAGGCAAGTTTGGACTTTACTTTTTACTTTAGGCTTTCATGGTCAACACTTTTTAAAAATCCTTAGTAAAGACCACATCTGGAATACCGAGTTCAGTTTTGGTCACAACATTACCAAAAAGATGTGGAGACTTTGGAAAAAGTGCAAAGAGCAACTAAGGATTAAAGGCCTTGAGACTAAAACATATGAAAAACGATTGCAGGAACTGGATATGGCTAGTCTGGAGAAAAGAAGGACTAGGGGAGACATGATAGCCGTGTTCCAGTATTTCTGGGGCTGCTGCAAACAAGAAGTGCTCAACTTATTTTCCAAAGCACCAGAAAGCAGGACAAGAAATAATGGATGGAAACTAATCAAGGAGAAAGGCAACCTGGAATTAAGGAGAAACTTCCTGGCAGTGAGAACAATTAACTAATGGAACGGTTTGCCTTCGGAAGTTGTGGGCTGGAGGTTTTTAAGGACAGACTGGACACCCACTTGTGTGAAATGGTATAGGGTCTCCTGCTTGAAACAGAGGGATAGCCTAGAAGATCTCTAAGATCCCTTCCAATTGTGTTATTCTGTTATTGTGAGATTGGCACATCTGGGGAAGGGAGGGAAGAATCCTCCTACCTGCCTTGGAAGCTCAATCGTTGTTAATCCTCCACTATAAAGACCTCAGGTTCTGGGGGATGAAGACGAGGCCACGAGAGTGTCTAGGAGTGAAAAGAAAACAGCAAGGTAATAATTTGCTATCAAACATCCTAATGATATTCCTGAGCAGCCAGTGCAGAATGTTGTAACATGCTCAGGAGCTACGCGCAGGCATGAGAGGATCATGCTGTACCGCGTATGCGAAAAACTAGATAAGGGTTGCAACAACTCACAGGTAAGGGCTGTAACAATTCACTAGCAGCTAGGATTGTAGATCTTCCCAAATTTGGGCATTGCTTCCATGTATTACTTGTACTTACTTATGCATTACATGAGACATGCTGTAATATATTATTGGCTTATGCTAGCAAACCCCTCCTGCCTTTGTTTGTGTACAATAAAAGAGGCTCCCGGAGTCAGATCTGGGTCGTCTCATCCCGAGAAAATTTGTGTCCGTGTCTTTCCTCAATATTGACCTCATGGGCGGCCCACAGAAATCTCACAGCTGATTTTAGAGGAGAAGGCTGATTTTAGCCCATTTTTAGACTAACTAGGGAACCCCTTTATGTGAGTCCCTTGCAGCCACATCAACATTACATAGAAGCTCACCCTGGGTGAGAAGAAAACTGAAAGGGGTGGAAGGACCAGGGATTGGATTCCGAGGCAGATTATTTCAGCCATGAATGTATGTATTAAAGCACCACAGAGCTGGACTCTGGAGGCCTCAAGCAGATCCGCTCCCATTTCCAGGGAGTTGTGCTGAGTTGTTAGTCAGGAGTACTAGATCTGGCCTGGCACCAACAAAGAGACAGAGTCCAAATTGTCTCTCACGTATACAGGTATTCCTCGAATTACAGCCATTCATTTAGTGACTCTTCAAAGTTACCAGGACACTGAAAAAAGTGACTCCTGACAGCTTTTCACAGGACCTTTGCAGCATCCCCATGGTCACCTGATCAAAATTTGGACACTGGGCAACTGGCTCATATTTGTAACGGCTACAGAGTCCCAGGGTCATGTGATCCCATTGCAATCTTCCCACAAGCAAAGTCAATAGAGAAGCCAGATTCCCTTAACCACCGTGTTACTAACTGAACAACAGCAGTGGGTTCACTTAACAACTGTAGCAAGAAAGGTCATAAAAAGGGGGAAAACTCACTTAGCCACTATCGCGCCAAGCAACAGAAATTCTGGGCTCGATTGTGGTCCTAAATCAAGGACTACCTGTATTCAGATTTGGACAATGGCTGGGATTGATCTGGAATGATTTCTTTAATGCTTTTATATTTCAGTGACATCAGCAGGAAATACAGTTGTTTGATTGACAGGAGATACAGTAAGGAAGGTACCAAAGAAGCCATGCCGACATCCTGTAGCCTTAAGGATTTTTAGCAAGACAGTTGTGGTTTCTCTCTCACTTTTCCCAGATATGGGACATAGGTCTTTATTTCAGCCATTTCGAGGTACGAATCTTGATCCCCAGAATCCTGACTAAGGTCACTGGAGGCTTTTAAGAAGAAGCAATTGTCTGAAATGGTATAGACTCCTCCTCCTCAAGCAGGGGGTTGGACTAGAAGACCTCCAAGGTCCCTTCCAACTTCAAGTATGTTATTCTATGTTTATATAATGTTCACCTTCCTTATCAGATGATAGAAACTCTTTTCAAAGCTGGGACTTGCCCTTTGGAATACCCCACTGTAAAAGAGGAAAATTAGGGCCCTTTTATTGCTGGTGGACTTCAACTCCCAGAATTCCTGACACAGCTGGCTCGGGGATTCTGGGAGTTGAAGTCCACCAGTCCTAAAAGGGCCCTAGTTCCCCACCCCTGGCTTCAGCAACCTTTCCCAATCTTGGGAGCTGTAAAATATGTGGACTTCAACTCACATGGGACATTCTGGGAGCAGAAATCCACATACCACAAAGTTGCCAAGGCTGAGAAACAGTGGCCCACAGGAAAAGGCCGATAAATGCACCCAAGACTTTAAAAACACACTTAAATTGAAGAATGGAAACGAATTGAGGGATGAAAGCAACGAGGGCAGAGAGACTAAAGGGCATCAGAAGGAGCCTTTCCCCGATGCTCCCTCCGGAGGCGGCTCCTCTCGAAACAAGGGCTCCTGGGAGGGATCGCCCCCTTTCCTCCCCGCCGCTTTCGCAGCCCTTGAACTCCAAGCCTCCCGATCTGAAGCGGCCCCAGAGAAAAGGAAAAGGACGGGAAACGACCAGGAAGGGCCAGGAAAAAATAATAGTAATCATCATCATCATCATCTCCCCAAGGAGAAAGTGGGGACTGCAGGAGGATCTTAGCAGCGCCCCAAGAAGCTGCATTGAAGGGTCTCCTGTCCGAGCATTTCCCCAGGTGGGAAGAAGGGAGGAAGGAAGGGAGGACGGAGCTTCTCACCTGGCGCTCCATAGGAAAGAGGCGGCTCTCTTCCTCGCCCGGACTCCGCTCCCCAAGAGAGGCGCCCAGGATCGCCGCCGGACTCGCACCTGGATCCCCCTCCCCGGAACGACCCCAGCCAGGAGTCTGCACAGAACCAGACAGGAAGCGCTTGTAGCTCCTCCCCTATCCGTCCAGCTCCTCCCACTCTCTAAAGGCCTGAGAGCGCCGCCCACTCGGGGTGCCCCTGCTTGCCCCACCCCCACCCCACCCCACCCCGCTCCCCCCGTGGGATGGTCAGCTGGGCAGCGAGTCCATTGCTTCTTTGCCGCAGGGAGAGAAACGGGGGAGAGGGGGAGGGGAGGAAGCCCAGGAGGGGAGGAGGGAAGGGAAAGGGATGCGGAGCAGCAAAGTTACAGATTACAAATTAAGGGAGTTGGAAGGGACCTTGTAGGTCATCTAGTCCAACCTCCCCAAGCAGGAGACCCTGCACCATTTCTGACAAATGGCAGTCCAGTCTCTTCTTCAAAGCCTCCAGTGATGAAGCTCCACAACCTCCCAAGGCAACTTCTGTTCCATGGGTGGATTGTTCTCACTGTCAGAAAATTCCTCCTTGTTTCTAGGTTGAATCTCTGCTTGATCAGTTTCCATCCATCATTCCTTGTGTGGCCTTCAGGTGCTTTGGGAAACAGCTTCACCCCCTCCTCTCTGTGGCAGCCCCTCAAATATTGGAGCAGTGCTATCATGTCTCCCCTGGTCCTTCTCTTCACTAGACTAGCCGTGCCCAGTTCCTGTAACCGTTCTTCATCTGTTTTAGTCTCCAGTCCCCTAATCATGTTTGTTGGTTGCACTTTTCTACAGTCTCAACATTTTTTTTATAGTGTGGTGACCAAAACTGGATGCAGTACTCTTGGTGTGGTCTTACTAGGGCTTTATAGAGTGGTATCAGTACCTCCCTTGATCTTGATTGTATCCCTCTGTTAATGCAGTTTAGGATTGCACTGGCTTTTCTGGCTGCCACCACACACTGCTAGCTCATATTTAGATGGTTGTCCACTAAGACTCCAAGATTAAGGTGACCAGATTTTAACATTGGTAAAGCGGGACACCATTGTGGGCGTGGCTTATTTTGTGGGTGTGGCTTGGAGGTCATGTGACTGGGTGGATGTGGCTAGCTGGTCATGTGACCAGGTGGCCATAGCTATGTGTATAGGGACTAACCAGAGGGCTGAAAAAAGTCATTTCTGACAGGTCCTCGCACTTTTGACTGGTCCTCACACTTATGATCATCCTCACATTTATGCCCGTGCAGCATTCTTAACAACCATGTCACTCATTTCACAACTGCTTCTCTTCGCCATGATGACAAGATAGGGCAAAAATGTAAAATGTGGGGACAGTCGTAGGTTCGAGGACTGGTCAAAAGTGTGAGGACCAGTCAACAATAACTTTTTCAGCCCTCTGAGTAGTCCATATGCATAAAAGGATGCAGCAATAGAGAGGGATGAAGGAAGGGAAGGGAAATTAGAGTAGGAGGGAGGGTAAGAGAGGGAGGAAGAGAGGAGGAGAAGGGGAAAGGAAGAGGAAGTAGGGAGGAGAAGAGGAGGGTGGGGGGAAGAGAAAGTAAGAAGGAAAGAAAAGAGAGAGGTGGTAGGTTTGAGGAGAAAGATTGCTGTACAATAAAAAAGATGAAAGAAAGCCAACCCTTTGTTCCCCTTCCTTTTTTCCTTCTGTGTGTTCTGCATGATGTGTTAGACCAGTGATGGCTAACCTTTTCGCCATCGCGTGCCAGGAGTGGGGGGCTGGGGGGGGTCATGCACCTACGTGCCCACATCCATAATTCTATGTGCCCCCCCCCCCCCCCCACGTATGCACGTGCAACCACCCACCACCACCCCCGCTCCTGGCACATGATGGCCAAGTAGGTCCTTTTTTCTCTCTCACTTGGCTCTAGAGCCTTTCTAGGAGTCTGGGAAGGACCTTCTCCACCCACCTGGAGGTCCTCCAGAGGCCAGAAATGGCCTGTTTGCCAACTTCCGGTGGGACCAGAAGGCCTGTTTTTTGCTGTCCCCAGCCTGCAGACCCTCTCTAGAGGTCTGGGGAGGACGAAAACGGCCTTCCTCACCCCTCCGGAGGCCAAAAACGGCCCATTTGCCAACTTCCTAGAGAGGCTCTGGAGGCTGGAGACAGCAAAAAACGGGCCTTCCCCACCCCCCCACCCCTCCAGAGACAGGAAACAGTCTGTTTCACGCCAGAGTTGAACTCGCGTGCCCACTGATATGGCTACCTGTGGCACTCATGCCATAGGTTGGCCATCACGGTGCTATTAGACTTACCTCATTGATGTTCCTGGATGATGACAAAGACTGCTGTAAATTTGTAGGTTAAATATATTTATATTTATATAAAAGCTACAAGTCTGTGTCAGTGTCTCCGACTTCATTTTTTTTAAAAAAAAAAAGTTTTTTTTATTTTTTACACAAACACACATACAAACATACAATGTATTTTCTCTGAACAGAGTATTTGGCCGATTCACAAATTTAAACTGTGTTTAGTCATTTTTAACTAAATTTACAATTTCTATACTTCCTTTTTGCTATCATATTTATTCTCCTTTATCTATTCCCGTTGCCGCGTGGCTCTGCAATGTGCAATGGGAAGAAAAGCACTTTCAGGTGGCAGCTCCAATCCCCACCACGAATCCAGAACAGTTTCCAGTTCCCGGCTGCACATTGCAGGGGAACTGGCCACCCGCCGCCTGAAACGCGGCTCTGAAAATTGGATTGGGGAATCCAGACAGCGGTGGCTGGAAAAGAGGGGTGTTTGACTTTAGGAGCTCCCGTTCGGCTCACTTGTCTTCTGGGCGCACAAAGGACTTAGGCAGCAGCGGCGGAGCTGGAGGCTCCTTACATTGCTGGGGAGTGAAGTCATTGCGACCACTCTGCCCTGAGCTGCCCGCTGGGCGGCCAGAGGGGTGACCAGCCGCAAATCATGGCACCTGCCTTGTTACCCGAAGCTGCCGGGCGGATTTCCCCCGCCCCAGACCGTCCGGAAGAGGGTTGTTCCTCAGGCTGTGCCCCGACCCAGATCCCTGTCTGGAACTGCCCAAAAATGGCCAAAGGGTGGGGGCCGGCGGGTGGGCAGCGCTACATTCGGCGTATAAGTCGCACCCAGATTTTCACCCCCTTTTGGGGGGTAAAAAGGTGCGTCTTATACACCGAACAATACGGTAGTCATTTCTACTTTCACCACCATATACCATTAAAGGTATTTCAATTATTAGTTTAAATTGATTCATATTACTAAAAACGAATCCTTATCTAAATTTCAAAAATGCAAATAAAAATATACCAATTATTATTCATTTCATTTTTACAATCATACGATTTTCCATTTCTTACTACAATTCATATTTCAATTCTAAGTATATATAGCATATTTCTCTTTTTCTCCCTTTTCATTTTTATTTTTGCCTTTTTCTTTCCCCTTTTTTTCTTTTGCGCTTTAAAATCTTGAACTCTCCTATTTTGCCCTATATTTCCCCTTGTTTCCCATCTCTTTTCTTCTTTTATTTCCCCTCTGTTTATCCCAGTGTAATCATTTTGTATTTCAAAATCCTGGACTCTTCTATTTTGCCCTGCAATTCCTGTTGTTTTCCACACTTTTTCTCCCTTTTTTCTCTTTTCACTGTTAATCCTAGTGTAATCATTTTAAGTTTTTTATGTTCTTTCTATTCCACCCTTCTTTCCTTCTTTGTCTCCTTCCATCCTTTTTGTTTTTTCCATTGTTAATCCCAATGTAATCTCTAAAAACCTTTTTATTGTTGCTATCCACATATTCAATTAGTTTTTCAAAATTAATCTCTTTGTTTTATCTTCTTTTTTTATTTTCAGTCTCTGTATCTTACTTCTCTGTCTTTATTTCCTTGTCAGTTTGAGCATGCTCTATCTCAATTTTTGGATCCTCAAGTTTCGATTCTCCATGTAACATTGTAATTATTTCTCTTATTTCCGTTTTCTATGACGAGTACATCATTTCCATCATTTCTCTAATTCTCTGCGCCATTTTATTCTTTCTGGGTTGATATTATTCCAGGATGTAGCAGCTGCCAGATAACGTTGTTCCCCCTTTCCGCCTCTTCTGCATGCGCCAGGGGGTGCAAAGTGAACAGCTGGGCTGATTAACCTGAAATTGTGTCCCCCCCACAAAAAAAAGACCTAGGGCTTATTTTTGAGCCCAAAAAAATGTAAGCAAGTTTTATTTTGGGGAAAACACGGTATCCAAAACTTAATTCCTAATTATAAAAGGAAATTCTTATTTTTAATGGATCAAAAGAGTCTACTGCTTTGGAACCCCTTTTCCATATACTATGCATTTTTACAGATTCTCCTGGGCATGAAGCAAATTTTGAGAATCAACACAAACCAATTAGCATTGTCTTTTCCTGCTGTGCATCTTCTTATGTCGATTAAATTCACTACAGGTTCTGAATTTCTTTCCACACTCCACACACTTATACGGCTTCTCCCCTGCATGGATTCTTTTATGACACCTAAGATTACTTGCGTCTTTGAAACTCTTTCCACACTCAATGCATTTAAACGGCTTCTCCCCTGGGTGGATTTTTTTATGACGTGTAAGACTCTTTCCGTCTCTGAAACTCTTTCCACACTCAATGCATTTAAAGGGTTTCTCTCCTGTGTGGATCCTCATGTGGTAGGTAAGCGTGCTACTCTCATTATAACATTCTCCACACTCCAGGCATTTATAGGGTTTCTCCCCTGAGTGAAGCCTTCTATGGTACCTGAGTGAATTATTGTGACTAAAGCTTTTTCCGCACTCGTAACATGTATACGGTTTCTCCCCAGTGTGGATCCTCTTGTGGCTACGAAGGCTACTTCTTATTCTGAAACTCATGCCACACTCGGTGCACTTATAGGGTTTCTCCCCTGTGTGAATCCTTTTATGGATCGTCAGTGCTCCAGTATCAATGAAGCTTTTTCCACACTCCTGGCACTGATATGGTTTCTCCCCAGTGTGGGTTCTGCTATGTAGAATATAGCTTCTTTTTGCATTGAAGCTCTTTCCACATGTACGGCATTCATATGGTTTCTCCCCAGTGTGGAGCCTTTTGTGGCAAGTGAGGTACGACAATTCAGTGAAGCATTTGCCACATTCGATGCACTTATAAGGCTTTTCACCCGTGTGGGTCCTTTTATGGGTATTAAGGTTACTTTTTTGATTGAAGCACTTCCCACACTCGGTGCACTGATGTGGTTTCTCTCCACTGTGGACACTTCTATGAGATGTTAAGTGGCTGGATTTACGGAAGCTCTTTCCACACTCCATGCATTTGTACGGTTTCTCCCCTGTGTGGGTCCATTCATGGGCATGAAGGCCACTAGAATTGATAAAGCGCTTTCCACACTGCAGGCACTGAAAGGGCTTCTCCCCCGTGTGGATTCGGTGATGGACCATAAGTGGTGAAGAGCAACTGAAGCGCTTTCCACACTCCATGCATTGAAGTGGTTTTTCCCCCGTGTGGGTCATCTCGTGTGACTTAAGATGAACTTTTTGACTGAAGGTCTTTCCACAGTGCAGGCATTGATAAGGTTTCTCCCCTTTATGCATCCTATTATGTTTAGTTAACGTATCACGTCTATTGAAGCTTTTTCCACACTCTAAACATTCATAGGGTTTCTCCTCTGTGTGAATCCTATTATGGCAAGTAAGGGAATCGTTGGTCCTGAAGCATTTTCCACACTCTGTGCATTTATACGGCTTTTCTCCAGTGTGGATCCTCTTATGAGCATTGAAATTGCCTTTTTGGGTGAAACTCTTCCCACACACTGTGCAATGATACGGCTTTTCCCCTGTATGGATCCTATTATGGTAAGTGAGGTGACTTGCACAGCGGAAGCTCTTCCCACATTCAAGGCATTTACATGATTTATTTCCAGTGCGGCTTTTTTTCCGGGAATTTGGTTTCTTGCTCCAAGTAAGCCTCGTTCTACCCTTCCTGCATTTATGTAACTTCTCTTCTCTGTGGATGCTTTGATGGGAAGTAAGGGAGGTGCTGTTTCTGAAGGTCTTTCCACAGGTGATGCATTGATGCTGCTGCTTCTCTTCGTGGACCCTCTTATGTGAATTAAGATGATTTTTCTGCCTGAAGGTCCTTCCACAATCCAGACATTTGTGTGGATCCTCTGCTTTGTGAATTTTTTTATGTGATGCAAGGGAGCGGCTTGTATCGAAGCTTTCTGCACACTCCGTACATTTGTACATTTTCCCTCCTTCTTGTATGCTTTCATGTAAAGGAGGAGGAAGGGTCCCTCTGGAGTGTTGCCTGCTTTCATCTTCTTTCTCTCCAGCAGGGCTTTCGCAACACTCACATAATCCCAATTCATCTAGGAATGTTTTCCCACACTTTGAACACACTTCTTTTTCTTGGCAATCATCCGTGTCCAATAAGACATTGGGATCTGGACAAGGGAAACCAGAGCAATTCTCCAGCTCAACCGTTAACTGCTTTTCCTCAGAACTTTGCTTTCCATACATCTTTTCTACATCTTCTTTTTTGGCTTTTGGCAAAGGTGCTGCTGCCTCTTGGCCAGAATCCTCCATCTCCCATCCATCATCTCCTTGTAACAGAAAAAAAGAAAAGTTAAGACAAACTTAGGTGTGAAAAGGATCAAGCACCATTGCTGTATTTGAACACTTATCAATATTCTTCCAAACTCCCATTTGTTCAAAACATGATGCTATGCTTGTTATTAAGTTGATATAAGATTTGACCTTTGGCTCCTAAATGTAAATATCTCAACAGCATCTCTTACCTAAGGAGGCCATGTTCCTCTTGTTTTCCAGCATGACCTCTTGGTACAGGGCTTTTTGCTCAGAATCCAGCAGGGCCCACTCCTCCACGGAGAAAAACACAGCTACATCCTCAAGCGATACCAAATCCTGACACAGGGAGAGGAGAGAAACCACAACGTATTCCATGAACATTCCTAACAATGAACACTTCAATGAATTACATTTGAGCCTACTTCTTAATGAAAAACCTCTAGTTTTCATGTAGGGCAAACAAACATGTTAGGATATTGAATTTAGAATCTGAAACAGTAAAGTGTACAAATAGGCCAGAACACAATTGTAACTGATTAGTTAGAGAGTGCTGACTCATGCATGATGCAATCTACGCTATGATTGGTTGCTGTAAGTATAAAGGGGCGTTTCCCTTTTTTCCCTCCTTTTTACCTTCTGTGTTTTCTGTATGATGTTTTAGATTTACCTCATGATGTTCCTGACTATCTTATGTTCTTCCTTTTCTGGATGATGACAAAGACTGCAGTAAATTTGTAGGTTAAACATATTTATATTTATATTTATATAAAATCTACAAGTCTGTGTCAGTGTCTCTGACTTTATCTGGACAGCTGCTGGGCAATTTCATGACCAAACATCTTCCCTGGAGAACCTTTCCGAAAACCTAAAGTGCCTCTGGCTAGAGATACATCTAGTTAATGTTTTACTGGTTTGTCCGATGCCGCAGGAGCATCAACCTCATATTCGTTTGTTGTCCATTGATGGGCTTGACCTTGGATATGTTGACTGAATCCAACATTGGGTTAATTGTACCCAGTGTGGTGAGCCGATGAATCCTTCCAAATCAAGTGGGTTCACCATTTAATTTCTGTGGAAAAGGCAAACTTGAACTTTACTTTTTACTTTAGGCTTTCATGGTCAACACTTTTTAAAAATCCTTAGTAAAGACCACATCTGGAATACCGAGTTCAGTTTTGGTCACAACATTACCAAAAAGATGTGGAGACTTTGGAAAAAGTGCAAAGAGCAACTAAGGATTAAAGGCCTGGAGACTAAAACATATGAAAAACGATTGCAGGAACTGGATATGGCTAGTCTAGAGAAAAGAAGGACTAGGGGAGACATGGCTTAAGAAGAAAATTTTTAAATGTTTTAATTGGTTTGTGATTTTTAATTTTTGGGCCAAATTTATATTTTTAATTGTTTTTTAATATTTGTATTTCATGTTCTTAATTCTGGCTGTACACTGCCCTGAGTCCTCAGGGAGAAGGGCGGTATATAAAAGAAAAATAAAAGAAAAAGATAGCCGTGTTCCAGTATTTCTGGAGCTGTGAGAAAAATTAACTAATGGAACAGTTTGCCTTCAGAAGTTGTGGGCTGGAGGTTTTTAAGGACAGACTGGACACCCACTTGTCTGAAATGGTATAGGGTCTCCTGCTTGAAACAGAGGGATAGACTAGAAGATCTCTAAGATCCCTTCCAATTGTGTTATTCTGTTATTGTGAGATTGGCACATCTGGGGAAGGGAGGGAAGAATCCTCCTACCTGCCTTGGAAGCTCAATCATTGTTAAGTCTCCACTATAAAGACCTGAGGTTCTGGGGGATGAAGACGAGGCCACGAGAGTGTCTAGGAGTGAAAAGAAAACAGCAAGGGAATAATTTGCCATCAAATATCCTAATGATATTCCTGAGCAGCCAGTGCAGAAGGCTGATTTTAGCCTATTTCTAGGCTAACTAGGGAACCCCTTTATGTGAGTCCCTTGCAGCCACACCAACATTACATAGAAGCTCACCCTGGGTGAGAAGAAAACTGAAAGGGGTGGAAGGACCAGGGATTGGATTCAGAGGCAGATTATCTCAGCCATGAATGTATGTATTAAAGCACCACATGTCAGCGTCTCACCGCTGACATAGAAAGGAAGATAAGCCCTGGACTTTTGCCTACTAAATCCCTTTGAAGCTCGGACTCCGTGGAAATGAAGCGGGGGGGGGGGGGACATTCCTGTGAAATGAGGAGACAAGAACTCAGGAGAATGACTTGGAAGATAGCCAATGAGAAGCAGATAATTGGGGATCGGAAAGGAAGGATTGGGGGGCAAAAGGTCAGTCTTGTCTGCATCGAGCCATGATCCGGTTGCTGTGCTCGAATAAAGAGAAGATTTCCTTAAAGATTGGCAGTTTGGAAATTCATTTATTTTGAGATAGCATCGAACTCTGACACCACAGAGCTGAACTGGAGGCCTCAATCAGATCCGCTCCCATTTCCAGGGAGTTGTCCTGAGTTGTTAATCAGGAGTACTAGATCTGGCCTGGCACCAACAAACAGACAAGAGTCCAAATTGTCTCTCACGTATACAGGTAGTCCTCGAATTACAGCCATTCATTTAGTGACTCTTCAAAGTTACCAGGACACTGAAAAACGTGACTCCTGGCAGCTTTTCAGAGGACCTTTGCAGCATCCCCATGGTCACCTGATCAAAATTTGGACACTGGGCAACTGGCTCATATTTGTAACAGCTACAGAGTCCCAGGGTCATGTGATCCCATTGCAATCTTCCCACAAGCAAAGTCAATAGAGAAGCCAGATTCCCTTAACCACCGTGTGGCTCACTTAACAACTGTAGCAAGAAAGGTCATAAAAAGGGGGAAAACTCACTTAGGCACTATCGCGCCAAGCAACAGAAATTCTGGGCTCGACTGTGGTCCTAAGTCAAGGACTACCTGTATTCAGATTTGGACAAT
This sequence comes from Arizona elegans, assembly GCA_022577455.1. Taxonomy (NCBI): domain Eukaryota; kingdom Metazoa; phylum Chordata; class Lepidosauria; order Squamata; family Colubridae; genus Arizona; species Arizona elegans. The sequence continues at coordinate 22,285,890 of JAKOOJ010000012.1, forward strand.
GGCTGGGATTGATCTGGAATGATTTCTTTAATGCTTTCATATTTCAGTGACATCAGCAGGAAATACAGTTGTTTGATTGACAGGAGATACAGTAAGGAAGGTACCAAAGAAGCCATGCCGACATCCTGTAGCCTTAAGGATTTTTAGCTAGACAGTTGTGGTTTCTCTCTCTCACCTTTCCCAGATATGGGACCCAGGTCTTTCTTTCAGCCATTTTAAGGTATGAATCTTGATCCCCAGAATCCTAAGGCCACTGGAGGCTTTTAAGAAGAAGCAATTGTCTGAAATGGTATAGACTCCTCCTCCTCAAGCAGGGGGTTGGACTAGAAGACCTCCAAGGTCCCTTCCAACTCCAAGTATGTTATTCTATGTTTATATAATGTCCACCGTCCTTATCAGATGATAGAAACTCTTTTCAAAGCTGGGACTTGCCCTTTGGAATACCCCACTGTAAAAGAGGAAAATTAGGGCCCTTTTATTGCTGGTGGACTTCAACTCCCAGAATTCCTGACACAGCTGGCTCGGGGATTCTGGGAGTTGAAGTCCACCAGTCCTAAAAGGGCCCTAGTTCCCCACCCCTGGCTTCAGCAACCTTTCCCAATCTTGGGAGCTGTAAAATATGTGGACTTCAACTCACATGGGACATTCTGGGAGCAGAAATCCACATACCACAAAGTTGCCAAGGCTGAGAAACAGTGGCCCACAGGAAAAGGCCGATAAATGCACCCAAGACTTTAAAAACACACTTAAATTGAAGAATGGAAACGAATTGAGGGATGAAAGCAACGAGGGCAGAGAGACTAAAGGGCATCAGAAGGAGCCTTTCCCCGATGCTCCCTCCGGAGGCGGCTCCTCTCGAAACAAGGGCTCCTGGGAGGGATCGCCCCCTTTCCTCCCCGCCGCTTTCGCAGCCCTTGAACCCCAAGCCTCCCGATCTGAAGCGGCCCCAGAGAAAAGGAAAAGGACGGGAAACGACCAGGAAGGGCCAGGAAAAAATAATAGTAATAATCATCATCATCATCTCCCCAAGGAGAAAGTGGGGACTGCAGGAGGATCTTAGCAGCGCCCCAAGAAGCTGCATTGAAGGGTCTCCTGTCCGAGCATTTCCCCAGGTGGGAAGAAGGAAGGAGCTTCTCACCTGGCGCTCCATAGGAAAGAGGCGGCTCCCTTCCTCGCCCGGACTCCGCTCCCCAAGAGAGGCGCCCAGGATCGCCGCCGGACTCGCACCTGGATCCCCCTCCCCGGAACGACCCCAGCCAGGAGTCTGCACAGAACCAGACAGGAAGCGCTTGTAGCTCCTCCCCTCTCCGTTAAAGCTCCTCCCCTTCTCTAAAGGCCTGAGAGCGCCGCCCACTCGGGGTGCCCCTGCTTGCCCCACCCCCACCCCACCCCACCCCGCTCCCCCCGTGGGATGGTCAGCTGGGCAGCGAGTCCATTGCTTCTTTGCCGCAGGGAGAGAAACGGGGGAGAGGGGGAGGGGAGGAAGCCCAGGAGGGGAGGAGGGAAGGGAAAGGGATGCGGAGCAGCAAAGTTACAGATTACAAATTAAGGGAGTTGGAAGGGACCTTGTAGGTCATCTAGTCCACCCTCCCCAAGCAGGAGACCCTGCACCATTTCTGACAAATGGCAGTCCAGTCTCTTCTTCAAAGCCTCCAGTGATGAAGCTCCACAACCTCCCAAGGCAACTTCTGTTCCATGGGTGGATTGTTCTCACTGTCAGAAAATTCCTCCTTGTTTCTAGGTTGAATCTCTGCTTGATCAGTTTCCATCCATCATTCCTTGTGTGGCCTTCAGGTGCTTTGGGAAACAGCTTCACCCCCTCCTCTCTGTGGCAGCCCCTCAAATATTGGAGCAGTGTTATCATGTCTCCCCTGGTCCTTCTCTTCACTAGACTAGCCCTGCCCAGTTCCTGTAACCATTCATCATCTGTTTTAGTCTCCAGTCCCCTAATCATGTTTGTTGGTTGCACTTTTCTACAGTCTCAACATTTTTTTATAGTACGGTGACCAAAACTGGATGCAGTACTCTTGGTGTGGTCTTACTAGGGCTTTATAGAGTGGTATCAGTACCTCCCTTGATCTTGATTGTATCCCTCTATTAATGCAATTTAGGATTGCACTGGCTTTTCTGGCTGCCACCACACACTGCTAGCTCATAGTTAGATGATTGTCCACTAAGACTCCAAGATCATTCTCACAGGTATTGCTATTAAACCTGGTTTCACCCAGTCGATATGTGTACTTTTGGTTTTTCTTGCCTTAGTGTAAGACTTTACTTTCCTCTACATTGAATTTCATTTTGTTATGTTGGAAGAAATATCCTTCTGGGTTCTGCTCCAAGTGGGGGACAAAGACACTGGAAACATGGAGACTGCTTTGAAAGATGGTTTAATGGTGGACAGGATCACATGGCTTGAGTTCCTGAACAGAAAAGGGCAGATACAGCGAATTTTCGGGTTTTATGCTCTCTCTGGCTTTGAACTTCCTGGGACCCAGAAAGAGTATCCTGATTGGTTGTCAGACTCCCAGCTAGATGTGGAATAAATATGGCAAAAAGGAAATATAGAAATTGTAAATTTAATTGAAATGACTAAACACTGTTTAAATTTGTGAACCAGCCAAATATTCTGTTCAAAGAAAATACATTGTATGTCTGTATGTGTGTTTCTAATTATTGCTATTTATTCATATTTGTTCTCTTTTATTCTTTAAAGTTTAACAATTCATTCTTTATCTTAATATCTTTATATTTGTTTGGGGTTGGCTTTCTTCCCTTTCATCTTTTTTATTGTACAGCAATCTTTCTCCTCAAACCTACCACCTCTCTCTTTTCTTTCCTTCTTACTTTCTCTTCCCCCTACCCTCTTCTTCTTCTTCCTACTTCCTCTTCCTTTCTCCTTCCCCTCCTCTCTTCCTCCCTCTCTTACCCTTCCTCCTACTCTAATTCCCCTTCCCTTCCTTCATCCCTCTCTACTGCTGTATCCTTTTATGCATATGGACTACTCAGAGGGCTGAAAAAGTTATTTTTGACTGGTCCTCGCACTTTTGACCAGTCCTCAAACTTACGACTGTCCTCACATTTTACATTTTTTGCCCTATCTTATCACCATGGTGAAGAGAAGCAGTTGTGCAATGAGTTACATGGTTAAGAATGCTGCACGGGCATAAATGTGAGGATGGTCATAAGTGTGAAGACCAGTCAAAAGTGCGAGGACCTGTCAGAAATGACTTTTTTCAGCCCTCTGAGTAGTCCCTATACACATAGCCATGGCCACCCGGTCACATGACCAGCTAGCCACGCCCGCCCAGTCACATGACCAGCTAGCCATGCCCACCCAGTCACATGACCTCCAAGCCATGCCCACAAAATAAGCCACGCCCACAATGGTGTCCCTATATGTGCATAGGAACTACTCAGAGGGCTGGAAAAGTGATTTTTGACCGGTCCTCGCACTTACGACTGTCCTCACATTTTACGTTTTTGTACCCTATGTTGCCACCATGGTGAAGAGAAGAACCGCAGTTGTGAAACGAGTGACACAGTCGTTAAGAATGCTGCAATGGGCATAAATCTGAGGATGGTCATAAGTTTGAGGACCGGTCAAAAGCGTGAGGACCAGTCATAATTCACTTTAATACCAAGTATAGCACCATGTTTGGAACAAATGGGATTTGGGAGGAAGTTTGATATTGTTCAAACACAGTAACGGCGCTTGATCCCTTTTGCACTTACGTTTGTGTTAACTTTTTTCTTTCTGTTGCAAGCAGGTGATGGATGGGAGATGGAGGATTCTGGCCAAGAGGCCGAAGCACCTTTGCCAAAAGACAAAAAAGAAGTTGCAGAAAAAATATATGGAAAGCAAAGTCCTGAGCAAAACCAGTTAATGGTTGAGCTGGAGAATTGCTCTGGTTTCCCTTGTCCAGATCCCAATGTCTTATTGGACGGAGATGATTGCCAAGAAAAAGGAGAGTGTTCGAAGTGTGGGAAAACACTCCGAGATGAATCTGGATTATGTGAGTGTTGTGAAAGCCCTGCTGGAGGGCTGACGACACCCAGCTGTACATCTCCACCCCAGACCACCCCAATGATGCCCTTGAAGTGATGTCCCGGTGCCTGGAGGCCGTACGGATCTGGATGGGGAGAAACAGGCTCAGGCTCAACCCATCCAAGACCGAGTGGCTGTGGTTTCCGATGTCCCGATATAGTCAGCTGGTGCCATCGCTGACTATTGGGGGCGAAGCATTGGCCCCCACGGAAAGGGCTCGCAACTTGGGTGTCCTCCTGGATTCACGGCTGTCTTTAGAAGAGCACTTGACAGCCGTGACCAGGAGGATTTTTCATCAGGTCCGCCTGATCCGCCAGTTGCATCCCTTTCTGGATCGGGACTCGTTACGTATGGTCACTCATGCCCTCGTCACCTTCCCTTTGGACTATTGTAATGCTCTCTACATGGGGCTCCCCTTGAGGAGCACTCGGAGGCTCCAACTGGCGCAGAGTGCGGCCGCGCGGGTGGTGATGGGAGCGATGTGGCACTCCCATGTAACGCCTCTCCTGCGTGAGCTGCACTGGCTCCCGGTGGTCTTCCAAGTCCGCTTCAAGGTTTTGGTTATCACCTTCAGAGCGCTCCATGGCTTAGGACCTGGCTATTTACGGGACCGCCTGCTGCCACCAATAGCCTCCCACCGACCAGTACGCTCCCATAGAGAGGGGCTCCTCTGGGTGCCGTCGGCCAAACAATGTCGACTGGCGGCCCCCAGGGGGAGAGCCTTCTCTGTTGGGGCACCTACGATCTGGAACGAGCTCCCCCCGGAGATACGGAGAATTCCGGATCTGCGTACCTTCCGTCGCGCGCTTAGGACGTTCCTATTTCATCAAGCTGGCCTGACCTAAATTTTTCCTCTTTTTAAATGGAAATTTTAAATTTGGTTTTAATTTATTGGGGTTTTTAAATGGTTCAGCCAAATTTATTTAATTAGTTTTATCTCTATTTTAAATTTTGTATCTATATGTTTTATTTTATGGCTTTTCGCCGCTCTGAGTCCTTCGGGAGTAGGGCGGTATACAAATTTAATAAAATGAAAATGAAATGAAATGAAATGAAATGGAGAGAAACAAAATGAGAGCAGGCAACGCTCCAGAGGGACCCTTCCTCCTCCTTTACATGAAAGCATACAAGGAGCGAAATCATACAAATGTACGGAGTGTGCAGAAACACACTCGATACAAGCCGCTCCCTTGCATCACATAAAAAAATTCACAAAGCAGAGGATCCACACAAATGTCTGGATTGTGGAAGGACCTTCAGGCAGAAAAACCATCTTAATTCACATAAGAAGGTCCACGAAGAGAGCAAGAAGCATCAATGCATCTCTTGTGGAAAGACCTTCAGAACCAGCACCTCGCTTACTTCCCATTTTTGGCCTCCCAAACCCCCCCATGCGTCGCGTTTTTGCCCTCCAGGCGCACTCTGCAGGCCTCCCAAACCCTCTGCAGGCCCTGTTTTTGTGAAAAATGGGTCCATTTTTCACAAAAATGAGACGCGCAGAGGGTTTTGGAGGCCTGCAGAGTGCTCCTGGGGGCTGGGGAGGACAAAAACATTTTTTTAACTCGTTTACCTCTTCGAAATCTTGGTGCGTCTTATACTCCATTGCCTTTTATAGTCTGAAACATATGGTAAATTTAAAACCTCTTAAAAAAAACAACACTGCCAGATCAGAACAAGCCTCTCCGGGTAAAATCCAAAATGGGGTGGGGTAGGGGTGTCCTTCCAGTAAGGGGCCAGCAGAATCTCTGATGGGTATTTACTAGGGAGAGGAGGCAGCAGCAGCCACATGCTAGCCATCCTTTGACGGATTGATCCATTAATTCCACGACTTTCCCCTCCCACCCTCCCCATGAGCTGAAGATTAGTCCCTGATTCTTCTTCCTCCCCACAAAACAACCCTGTAAGGTAGGGCAGGTTGACAGAGGGCTGGTAAAAATTGTAACTTTCCAGGGGAGAACAATATCAGAGCACCAAGGTGGTGGGAATGGCCAACTCTCCAGAAGATAGGCTCAAGATCCAGACAGACCTTGGGCCCTGTAAGAAGTAATCAGGGATCCCTCCCCCTCCTGGAAGAATGAAATATTTTGGGGATTAAAAGAGGCAGATTATTATATTTCACCAAAGGAGAAACATGCTCCAGCCCCAATTTCCTGCATAGTAAAATAACTTCCAGCAGAAATGATTACAGATGGAGACTTTGGGCCCATTAAGGAATCCAGGCCAATCTATTCATAAACAAAACATCTTCAGCTACAGGGTGACAGGATTAAGCAGGACAGGACAGGACATTTTAGGGCATAATAGCATTAACCCACCACCATTTAGCAAAAGACACAAGCCCCTCTTCATTGTACAATCAGTTCAAACTTCAAAGTCACAGAAACCTATGAAGATCCATCCACTCATTCGCCCATTTGGTCAGCTGCCCCAAAATCACAGGTTGGTTCTGCCTATCAATAAACAGAATCTTTTTTCCCATCAGCCTCCATTTTATTTCCAGAGCCTTTCTCCCAGCTGGGAACTGAACCAGAGGAATTTTTCTTCCAACAGCCCTAATATAAATTTCCTAATAAACAAACAAATCTTTTTCTTAACCTGCTCCGCTTCTTTATTTCTTCCCTTCATGCCCAGCATGTGCAAGATTGGATCAGATTCTTAACAAACGGGAGAGAGTGGATCGTGAAGCCCACACTCTCCATACTGTCCATTTGTGAAGAAAAGCCAGGCTTCATAGAAAAGGATGAAAACCTCAGATAAATAGCTTGCATATTTGAAAATCAGCAGTTTGGAGAAGAATACAGCACCCAAAACAAAAAAAATTCTCCAATGCTGCAGGACTTCACGTGCATTAATTTAAAGAAAAAAATATTGTGCACTACAGTATCTTAACACCTAAGGAGGCCATGTTCCTCTTCTTTTCCAGCATGACCTCTTGGTACAGGGCTTTTTGCTTAAAATCCAGCAGGGCCCACTCCTCCATGGAGAAAAACACAGCTACGTCCTCAAATGATGTCAAACTCTGACACACGGAGAGGAGAGAAACCACAACATATTCCATGATCCTTCCTAACAATGAGCACTTCAATGAATTACATGTTAGTCGTCTTCTTTTAATGAAAAACCTCCACAGCTTCCAAGTAGGGCAAATAAGCATCTTAGGATATTGAATTTGGTAGCTGGAACAGTAAAGTCTACAATAAACGACAACCCAATTGTAACGGATTAGTTAGAGAGTGCTGATTCATGCAGGATGCAATCTACGCTATGCTGTAAGTATAAAGGGGGAGTTTCCCCTTTTTTCCCTTCCTTTTTCCCTTGTGTTCTTCGGAGGCCAGGCCCATTTGCAAACTTACTAGAGAGGCTCTGGAGGCTGGGGCAGCAAAAAACGGGCCCTCCCCCCACACCGCCCCTCCCCGAGGCCCTCCGGAGACAGGAAACAGCCTGTTTTGCGCCGGAGCTGAACTCGCGTGCCCACTGATATGGCTACACGTGCCACCTCTGGCACCCATGCTATACGTTTGCCATCACGGTGTTAAGACTTACTTCATTGATGTTCCTGACTGTTTTTACTTTTCTGGATGATGACAAAGACTGCTGTAAATTTGTAGGTTAAATATATTTATATTTATATAAAAGCTACAAGTCTGTGTCAGTATCTCCGACTTCATCTTTTTTTAAAAAAAAAAAAGGTTTATTTTTTACACAAACACATATACAAACATACAATGTATTATCTCTGAACAGAGTATTTGGCCGATTCACAAATTTAAACTGTGTTTAGCCATTTTAACTAAATTTACAATTTCTATACTTCCTTTTTGCCATCATATTTATTCTCATCTATTCTTTTTAAACCAATATTACCCCTTTCATTCTCATCTCTCATCTTAACCAAATTCAATTTTTCCCTTCTATTCTATGTTGCACCCCTTCCCATTGTCATCTGTTTTTATATCGATCCTCAAATTAATTAATTATATAGTGTTACAATTGTTCAATTCTTATAGGATACTGCAGCCACTTATTTTATAACATACATTTCCTTTGATAATACAATCCAACATTTTAGTATAAATCAGTTAGTTATATAACTATCTTTTTTCTTTGTATATTAATCGTAAACCAAATAATTTTCCCTATATGTTTCTTTATATAAATTCCAAAAATATGAATGCAGGTATTCCAATTATTTCCATTTTCATACAATCCAGCTTCTTACAAATCAATTATGTTTAAATAATAATAAACCAAATAATTTTCCCCATATGTTCCTCCAAACCACAACTTAATCATTTCTGTTTTCACCACAATATACAATTAAACATCCTCTAATCATATAGCTTTCCCCATATATTGCTCAAAGCCACAATTTAGTCATTTCTACTTTCACCACCATATACCATTAAAAATATTTCAATTATTATAGTTTAAATTTATTCATGTTTCTAAAAACTTATCATTATCTAAATTTAAAAAATGCAAATAAAAATATTCCAATTATTCATTTCATTTTTATAATCGTATGATTTCCCATTTCTTACTACAATTCATATTTCAATTCTAAGTGTATATAGCATATTTCTCTTTCATTTCTTTCTCTTTTTCTCCCTTTTCATTTGTATTTTTGCCTTTTTCTTTCACCTTTTTTTCTTTTGCGCTTTAAAATCTTGAACTCTCCTATTTTGCCCTATATTTCCCCTTGTTTCCCCTCTCTTTTCTCCTTTTCTTATTTCCCCTCTGTTTATCCCAGTGTGATCATTTTGTATTTCAAAATCCTGGACTCTTCTATTTTGCCCTAATTCCCCGACTGTCTCACCGCAATGCTTCCAGTCGAAAATCTGGAGCTGGAGTGGGTGGGTGGCCACAGGAGGTTTGTCATCAGGTCTCTTAGTTTGCCTGCAGCCCACGTGGCATGTTAGGATCACCTGCCTTCTGCCCGATGCCTCTGTCTGCTGCTGGTGCCGCCGTGCAAAGACGAGCCCCAGAGTGCACTGACCAAGGGACAGGCAGGATGCAGCAGCTGCCAGATAACGTTGGTCCCCCTTGCCGCCTCTTCTGCGTGTGCCAGGGGGTGCAAAGGGAACAGCTGGGCTGATTAACCTGAAATCGTGTCCCCCCCCTCACAAAAAAAAAGACCTAGGGCTTATTTTGGAGCCCAAAAAATATAAGCAAGTTTTATTTGGGGGAAAATGTGGTATCCAAAAGTTAGTTCCGAATTATAAAAGGAAATTCTTATTTTTAATGGATCAAAAAAGTCTACTGCTTTGGAACCCCTTTTCCATACACTATGCATTTTTACAGATTCTCCTGGGCATGAAGCAAATTTTGAGAATCAACACAAACCAATTAGCATCGTCTTTTCCTGCTGTGCATCTTCTTATGTCGATTAAAGTTACTGCAGTTTCTGAATTTCTTTCCACACTCTACACACTGATACGGCTTCTCCCCTGTGTGGATTCTTTTATGAAGCATAAGATTCCTTCCGTCTTTGAAACTCTTTCCACACTCAATGCATTTAAAGGGTTTCTCTCCTGTGTGGATCCTCATGTGGGAGGTTAGACTGCCACTCTCATTACAACATTTTCCACACTCCAGGCATTTATAGGGTTTCTCCCCTGAGTGAAGCCTTCTGTGGTTCTTGAGTGAATGTCTTTGACTAAAGCTTTTTCCGCACTCATGACATGTGTATGGTTTCTCCCCAGTGTGGATCCTCTTGTGGCTACGAAGGCTACTGCTTATTCTGAAACTCATGCCACACTCCGTGCACTTATAGGGTTTCTCCCCTGTGTGAATCCTTTTATGGATTGTCAGTTTTCCAGACTCAATGAAGCTTTTTCCACACTCCTGGCACTGATATGGTTTCTCCCCAGTGTGGGTTCTGCTATGTAGGATATAGCTTCCTTTTGCATTGAAGCTCTTTCCACATATACGGCATTCATATGGTTTCTCCCCAGTGTGGAGCCTTTTGTGGCAAGTGAGGTACGACAATTCAGTGAAGCATTTGCCACATTCGATGCACTTATAAGGCTTTTCACCCGTGTGGGTCCTTTTATGGGTATTAAGGTTACTTTTTTGGTTGAAGCACTTCCCACACTCGGTGCATCGATGTGGTTTCTCTCCACTGTGGACACTTCTATGGGATGTTAAGTGGCTGGATTTACGGAAGCTCTTTCCACACTGCAGGCATCTGTACGGTTTCTCCCCTGTGTGGGTCCGTTCGTGGACATGAAGGCCACTAGAATTGGCAAAGCTCTTTCCACACTGCAGGCACTGAAAGGGCTTCTCCCCCGTGTGGATTCGGTGATGGGACGTAAGGTGTGAAGAGCAATTGAAGCGCTTTCCACACTCCATGCATTGAAGTGGTTTTTCCCCCGTGTGGGTCATCTCGTGTGACTTAAGATGAACTTTTTGACTGAAGCTTTTTCCACATTGCAGGCATTTATAAGGTTTTTCCCCTTTATGCATCCGATTATGTTTAGTTAGCGTATCACGTCTATTGAAGCTTTTCCCACATTCTAAACATTCATAGGGTTTCTCCTCTGTGTGAATCCTATTATGGCAAGTAAGGGAATCGGTGGTCCTGAAGCATTTTCCACACTCTGTGCATTTATATGGCTTCTCTCCAGTGTGGATCCTCTTATGTGAATTGAAATTGCCTTTTTGGGTGAAACTCTTCCCACACACTGTGCAATGATACGGCTTTTCCCCTGTATGGGTCCTATTATGGTAAGTGAGGAGCGTTGCAGAGCAGAAGCTCTTCTCACATTCCAGGCATTTACATGATTTATTCCCAGTGGGACTTTTTTTCCGGGAATTCAGTCTCTTCCTCTGAGTAAACCTCGTTCCACCCTCCCTGCATTGATTCAACTTCTCCTCTTTGTGGATTCTTTGATGGGAAGTAAGGGAGGTGCTGTTTCTGAAGGTCTTTCCGCAGGTGATGCATTGATGCTGCTGCTTCTCTTCGTGGACCCTCTTATGTGAATTAAGATGATTTTTCTGCCTGAAGGTCCTTCCACAATCCAGACATTTGTGTGGATCCTCTGCTTTGTGAATTTTTTTATGCGATGCAAGGGAGCGGCTTGTATCGAAGCTTTCTGCACACTCCGTACATTTGTACATTTTCCCTCCTTCTTGTATGCTTTCATGTAAAGGAGGAGGAAGGGTCCCTCTGGAGTGTTGCCTGCTTTCATCCTGTTTCTCTCCAGCAAGGATTTTGCAACAGTCACATAATCCCAATTCATCTAGGAATGTTTTCCCACACTTTGAACACACTTCTTTTTCTTGGCAATCATCTGTGTCCAATAAGACATTGGGATCTGGACAAGGGAAACCAGAGCAATTCTCCAGCTCCCCCGTTAACTGCTTTTCCTCAGAACTTTGCTTTCCATATATCTTTTCTACATCTTCTTTTTTGCCTTTTGGCAAAGGTGCTGCTGCCTCTTGGCCAGAATCCTCCATCTCCCATCCGTCACCTGCTTGGAATGGGAAAAAAAAAAGAAAAGTTAAGACTATCTTAGGTGTGAAAGGGATCAAGCACCAGAACAGTATAAATATTCGTCCAAACTCTCATTTGTCCAAAACATGATGCTATGCTTGTTATTAAGTTGATATAAGATTTGACCTTTGGCTACTAAATGTAAATATCTCAACAGCATCTCTTACCTAAGGAGGCCATGTTCCTCTTGTTTTCCAGCATGACCTCTTGGTACAGGGCTTTTTGCTCAGAATCCAGCAGGGCCCACTCCTCCACGGAGAAAAACACAGCTACGTCCTCAAGCGATACCAAATCCTGACACAGGGAGAGGAGAGAAACCACAACATATTCCATGAACATTCCTAACAATGAACACTTCAATGAATTACATTTGAGCCTACTTCTTAATGAAAAACCTCTAGTTTTCATGTAGGGCAAACAAACATGTTAGGATATTGAATTTAGAATCTGAAACAGTAAAGTGTACAAATAGGCCGGAACACAATTGTAACTGATTAGTTAGAGAGTGCTGACTCATGCATGATGCAATCTACGCTATGATTGGTTGCTGTAAGTATAAAGGGGCGTTTCCCTTTTTCCCCTCCTTTTTACCTTCTGTGTTTTCTGTATGATGTTTTAGATTTACCTCATGATGTTCCTGACTATCTTATGTTCTTCCTTTTCTGGATGATGACAAAGACTGCGGTAAATTTGTAGGTTAAACATATTTATATTTTTATTTATATAAAATCTACAAGTCTGTGTCAGTGTCTCTGACTTTATCTGGACAGCTGCTGGGCAATTTCATGAACAAACATCTTCCCTGGAGAACCTTTCCAAAAACATAAAGTGCCTCTGGCTAGAGATACATCTAGTTGATGTTTTACTGGTTTGTCCCATGGCCCAGGAGCAGCAATCTCATATTCGTTTGTTGTCCATTCATGGGCTTGACCTTGGATATGTTGACTGAATCCAACATTGGGTTAATTGTACCCAGTGTGGTGAGCAGATGAATCCTTCCAAATCAAGTGGATTCACCATTTAATTTCTGTGCAAAAGTCAAGCTTGAACTTTACTTTTTACTTTAGGCTTTCATGGTCAACACTTTTTAAAAATCCTTAGTAAAGACCACATCTGGAATACCGAGTTCAGTTTTGGTCACAACATTACCAAAAAGATGTGGAGACTTTGGAAAAAGTGCAAAGAGCAACTAAGGATTAAAGGCCTTGAGACTAAAACATATGAAAAATGATTGCAGGAACTGGATATGGCTAGTCTGGAGAAAAGAAGGACTGGGGAGACATGATAGCCGTGTTCCAGTATTTCTGGGACTGCTGCAAACAATAAGCGCTCAACTTATTTTCCAAAGCACCAGAAAGCAGGACAAGAAATAATGGATGGAAACTAATCATGGAGAAAGGCAACCTGGAATTAAGGAGAAACTTCCTGGCAGTGAGAACAATTAACTAATGGAACGGTTTGCCTTCAGAAGTTGTGAGCTGGAGGTTTTTAAGGACAGACTGGACACCCACTTGTGTGAAATGGTATAGGGTCTCCTGCTTGAAACAGGGGGATAGACTAGAAGATTTCTAAGATCCCTTCCAATTGTGTTATTCTGTTATTGCGAGATTGGCACATCTGGGGAGGGGAGGGAAGAATCCTCCTACCTGCCTTGGAAGCTCAACCGTTGTTAATCCTCCACTATAAAGACCTGAGGTTCCGGGAGATGAAGACGAGGCCACGAGAGTGTCTAGGAGTGGAAAAAAAACAGCAAGGGAATAATTTGCTATCAAACATCCTAATGATATTCATGAGCAGCCAGTGCAGAATGTTGTAACTTGCTCAGGAGCTATGCGCAGGCATGAGAGGATCATGCTGTACCGTGTATGCGAAAAACTAGATAAGGGTTTCAACAACTCATAGATAAGGGCTGTAACAATTCACTAGCAGCTAGGATTGTAGATCTTCCCAAATTTGGGCATTGCTTCCATGTATTACTTGTACTTACATATGCATTACATGAGACATGCTGTAATATATTATTGGCTTATGCTAACAAACCCCTCCTGCCTTTGTTTGTGTACAATAAAAGAGGCTCCCGGAGTCAGATCTGGGTTGTCTCATCCCGAGAAAACTCGTGTCCGTGTCTTTCCTCAATATTGACCTCATGGGCGGCCCACGGAAAACTCACATCTGGTGACCCCGACGTGATTGATATCCGTGTCGCCCACCCATCTCACCCCCGGCTGGGAATAGCCTTGCATCCAGGGATGGCCGTCGGCAAACGGAGCACCCTCCCACATCGTGAGTATGGGGTCGGGCTTCTCAAAGGACCAGGCAGTTCATCTCAATGAACTTCGAGATATCTGTAAATTATCTAGTGTAATTAGCCTCCAAATTCACGAAGAAGGAATGACATCGGCCTTAGGGAACGTTAAATCCTCGGTTCCCTCCCCCCGCTCCCTTTGCCACCACCACCCTATGTAGGCGCGGCAGGGGGAAGCGAGACAAAAAATCCAGCCCCAACCGCTCCCGCGGAACCTTCTTTTGAAAAACCATTAGCTCCCAATCCGTGGCGCAGTGCATTGCATGAAGCCCTGGAAATGGCGAAACAAGAAGGAGACATGGAATTGGCTCAACATTGTCTCCCGGTGGAATACCAACCTAATCAGTATAATCCACAAGGGCCGCCAGTGCCGGTTTACACCCCCATTCCTTTCAGAACAATCAAAGAGTTGAAAAGCTCTGCCTCCCTCTATGGCATCCAGTCTCCCTATACAAAGGGATTAGTCAAAACCTTACTAGCAGGGAATCCGATGGTTTTGGCAGACTGGAGATTGTTGATGGGAATGATTCTGACGCCCTCCCAATATGCAATTTGGAATTCAGAGTATCTAAAAGAAGCCAACAGAGCCATAGCAAGGGGCTTGCCTCAAAATGTTACTGCAGGGCACCTGTTGGCGGGTCCTGGATTTGATATTGGCCCGTTGCAAGCCACTGCGCCCCGCGAGTCCCTGGACTTGGTTGGCAACGCCGCTGTGGCTGCCTTGGATAAGGTGGATGATCCCATGGACGGCCCTACCAAATCCTTTGCAAAAATCATGCAGGGACCGAACGAGCCTTATCCGGAGTTCATTGATAGGCTGCAAAAGGCTTTGATCAGGCAAATTGACAATATAGAGGCTCGAACTGAATTGGTATTGAAATTGGCTTTAGAAAATGCAAATTGTGATTGCCAGAGGGTCCTTCAGCCCGTTGCTGCCAACCCCAATGCGACGCTGGCTGATTTCATCAAAGCCTGTCACATTGTGGGAACACGGGCATTCGAAATGGAGACCCTTGCTGCTGCACTACAAACAAGTGGAAAAAACGGGAATTGTTACAACTGCGGGAAGCCGGGCCACTTCTGCAATCAGTGCCGAATGCCGCGTCAGCCGCAAAGCCCACCCCCTAGAGGGGCGGGGCCAAGGCGTGACGAGGGGACTAAGCCCAGAACCATCTGTCCTCGTTGCAAGAAAGGCTATCACTGGGCAAAGCAGTGTCGCTCCAACCCTATTCAAAATTCGGACCAGGTAAACTAAATTCGGGGCCGCCAGCTAGCCCCACACCCAAGGCTGAGCTTCCTCCAACTCGATTTTCTCTTCGAGCCTCAGAGACCATTCATGCCAGTTTGCCTGGGAATAATTACTTTCTGCCTTTGCGCCCTGATTCCCCCCTGCCACAACTGCCTCTTTTGGTTTTTCCTGAACGAGATTTAGTTACTCAAGGCATTTTGGCGTCCCCTTTTCTAACCGACTCTGCTGACCTGTCTTCTGTTGGACTGATCTTCACTACTAACTCTCCTGTTTTCATCTCCACCGGCCAGCTGGCTGCTCAAGCTATTCCTATTACCCCGGCTATGCAATCTTTTCCGTCTGATCTTCCATCTGATCTCCTTGCTATTGAACAGCCCGTACAAGCGGCAAAACCTCTGGCAACGTTTCTTTTAAATGGTCGACCTTTTACAGGGCTGCTGGACACCGGCGCCGACATTACTGTCATTCGCTCTGACGAGTGGCCGGCGGATTGGGAAACCAACTCCTCCCCCTCAGTCAGGGGGGTCAGTGGCTCTCAGTCTGCCCGTGTCAGCCGCCAATGGCTTGCTGCTTCCTCCCCTCACACCTCTTCTATGGTCTACATTAAACCTGTTGTCCTTCCTCTCCATGTCAACCTATGGGGACGAGACCTTGTCTCGGTTGACTACCAAACTCACCATAGAATGACCTTGCCCACACCTCTGGGTCTAATTCTTACTTCCCCTTCACCTGTTTGGGTTGATCAATGGCCTATGCCCCAAACCAAAGCTGATGCCTTAAAGCAACTGGTACACGAACAGCTAGAAAAAGGGCACTTGGAACCTTCTGTCAGCCCATATAATACACCCATTTTTGTATTAAAAAAGAAATCAGGGAAATGGCGCCTCCTACAGGATTTGCGCAACATCAACAAGATTATACAGCCCATGGGGCCTTTGCAATGTGGCCTGCCTAATCCGAACCTGATACCCAAAGATTTTGACTTAATGGTGATTGATCTCAAGGATTGCTTTTTCTCTATTCCACTGCACCCAAAGGACCGGCAACTATTTGCATTCACCATACTTGAACACAACAACTCAGCACCGAACGCTAGTTATCAATGGACAGAACTGCCTCAAGGCATGCTTAACAGTCCCACTATGTGTCAATATTATGTGCATCAGATCCTGTTGCCATTCAGGCAAAAACACCCTCAATTTTTGGTATACCACTATATGGATGATATTTTGATTGCCGCTCCTGGCCCAATGGGTACAGTGTCTAAGGAATTCCCATCACTCTTAGCTATTCTGCAGAAAGGGGGTTTGATGGTTGCTTCTGAGAAGGTCCAGCTATTCCCACCCTTCTCTTACCTTGGTCACAAACTGTCTCTTGCTAGGTCTACCCCCAGCCTGCCTACTTTATTTCTCCCACGAACAACTACATTGGTACAGTTACAACAGTACTTGGGCTCAGTCAATTGGGCCCGTCCATATATGGGTCTGACCACCAGTCAACTGACACCCTTATTCACAGCATTAGGTGGGGGGAAACATCCTGCGGACAAAATTACATTGAACAAGGAACAGCTTGATGCTTTACAAATGGTGCAACAAGCTATGAGCAGGATATGGGTAGATCGGTGTGTGACCAACGTACCGCTAGAATTGGTCATTCTTGACACCCCCTCATTACCCACTGGAGCGCTGATTCAGAAGGTACCCAACAAAGTTCTGATACTAGAATGGATTCATTTGGCACACACACCTAGGAACACAATAGTTCAAAAAATTGAGCAAATCGCACAATTGACTATTAAAGGACGTATCCGCTCCAAAGCCATGGTGGGTCAGGAGCCTACCTTCCTCCATGTCCCAATGCCTCTCCATGCTTGGGAACAATGTATGACCACCTCAAAATCCCTCCAGTGGGCCACTAATAATTGGTATGGTACCGTATCATGCCATCCCCCAAATGATTTTCGTTTTAAATTGCTCACACAACTTCCTATATCCTTTTCTTCCCCTTGCTCTTCTTCACCTCTTCCTTCTGCTCCAACATGTTCGCTGACGGGGGAAAAACTCACGGTGCCTGCGTCTGGCTACAGGATGGGTCTTGGATCACCAGAACAACAGGGCCCCAGACCAGTGCACAAAGATCTGAACTTGCTGCCACTATTCTTGCTTTTAACCAATTTGCTGACATGCCTTTCAACTTAATCCTGGACAGTCTTTATGTTACGCAGATCGTAAGGACTATCCATGAAGCATATGTTTCTCCGACCACTGATCCTGCACTGCTGGCTTTATTCCTGGCACTACAGCAGCTTATTACTAACCGCACCCATCTCTTCTTTGTTGCTCACATACATAGCCATCAACCTTTCCCTGGACCCCTCATCCAGGGAAATGAGGTGGCTGATGCCACAGCCTCGGCTGCTAATCTCTTCCCGCTACTTAAAACCCCCACCCCTTGGGAAAGCCATGCATATTTCCATCAGAACAAAAAGGCCCTGATGAAACAACTTGGAATTACCGCTGCTGAAGCCGCTGCCATCCTCCAGCAACGTCCTACATGTAGCAAACAAGCTCATGGCTCCTCCTTGGTGTCAACCCGAGAGGAACAGGAGCCTGTGAGATCTGGCAAATGGACGTCACAAGGTACGACTCCTTTAAACCATGGAACTACCTGCATGTGACCATTGATACCTATTCTGGATTTATCATGGCAACCCCACAAAGGGGAGAGACAGTAAAACATGTCATTAATCACTGCCTGCGCACCTTTGCCGTCCTTGGCTGCCCTAAAGAATTAAAAACAGGCAATGGGCCAGCATACACAAGCACAATTTTTGCCTCATTTCTTAACAAATGGGGAGTGATGCACAAATTTGGAATCCCCTATAACAGTCAGGGGCAGGCAGTGATAGAAAGGGCTAATCAGACCTTGAAAAATGCCCTAGAGCGCCACACGGCTGGAGAAGGCAACCTTAATCCCCCAAATTTACCAGCCATTCAAAATTTTCTAAACCTCTGCCCTCATACCTTGAACTTTTTAAACATCACCGGAACGCCACCGACTACGGCAGGGGAACGTCACTTCACCACCCCATCGTCTGATCCAGTCCATCCTCTTGTTTACTTTCGCCAGCTGCCTGACCCTACCTGGAGAGGACCTGCACAACTTCTTGCCTGAGGACGTGGCTACGCTGCGGTGCAACACGATGATCGGACCTATTGGATCCCCGGGAGAAACGTCCGTCCCTATCATTGCAACCCACCAGAACCCGATAGAGTCACCGCCACCCTACCCACCCCCGCCACAGTGGCTTGACCTTTGCCAAACTACCGCGAGAACAATGCGGAAACAGATAACCCTCCCGCAATGCACCCAGCTGACCGCTTTTGCTGTACTTGCCCTCGTCATCTTTATCCTTATTTTATTTCTGGGCCACTGCAACGCCTCATTGATTCAGACCACCCCAATCCGAGCCATTTATCACGCTAACACCACTGCCGTTATTCCCTGTCAATACTTTGGCTCCCCTCAACATTATCATTTGTGGATCCAGCATAGCGAGCCCCTACAACCCTCCAGCCGTATCTGCATGACTGCCCCTCGACAAGGAACTTACATCCTGCGCATAAACCAATTACGGCCAACTGATGCTGGACTGTACTTTTGTGACATTACAGAAACTGCTACCTCCATTCATTCCAGTAAGGCTACTCTTCTCAATGTCCTTCCCCGCAGCCCTACTCATTCCACACATGCCCATCGACCGCGCCGAAATGCACATCAAAATCAGAATTGTAGCCATTGTATTACTCAAGTCAACCAAGGGACAACCACCGTCCACACCATGGTTTATTCTAATATAAAGCCTGAAGGGTGCAGGACCAGCAAATCTACGTGCTTTCTGAATGGAACAGAATATCAGGTTTGCAAGAAAGGCAACAAGAGCACTTGCCACAGCCCGAAAATTGCCACCCGATACAACATCTCTGTTTGGGCAGGTCTGGGCATTGTTTCTGGAAATGCTGGGGCTGCCATCCTGAAGTACATCAATCATACAACACTCACCAAAGTGGAAACCTGGGAGCTGGAGTTCGACGTTTGTGGTGCAATGGACAAAATTGCCTTCACTTCATGCGGCTCCCAAGCATGGCGTAACACCTATATACACAATCATAAATATCTGTGTACCCGAAATCAACCCCGGCCGGTGGGCCACCCCTTTCTGCAACCCTGCATAACCTGGGCGACCCCCTAAAAACTGGTTGGAGAGGAGTATGTGACTACACTGGAGGTGGTTATAAAGGATGCTACAACCCCCTCAACACGGCCAAAAGGACTATTGACCTTCTTGCAAGGGTGACTGGCTCTAATAGAATTCGCCTTCAATTTGCGAAAGACCATCCAAAAATTGAAGCCTATGGCCTTGGAATTGATGGCACTGGCAAGGATCCAGTAACCTATATAACTGCAAAGATTGAGACTCTAGAGGAGGCCAGACGAATATAATGTTCAGTCTATGACACACTTGAAACCTTGCGAGAGGAAGCCACACCTATAGTATCCACTACTGCTCGAAATCTCTTTCTGGAATTCGCTTCAAAAATTGCCCAAACCCTAGGCGTGAAGAATTGCTTCGTGTGTGGGGGCACCAACATGGGAGAGCAATGGCCGTGGGAAGTCCTTGAGGACGATCCTGCACTGATTAACAACATGACTGCAGCCGGAAATCTTACAATGCGACCTCAGCCAACCTCCACTACATGGATATTGACTACTAACATCATTGGCACTAACTGTTTCTATCAAAACGGCTACTACCCCGTCGGCACTCTCCTCTGTAAAGGACAATGGGACAATCACATATGGACTTCTGCTTCCAACTTCACTGAACCCACCAAACTTAATTCCACCTTCTTCTCCTACTTACTAAAGCCCAATAAACACTGGACAGCTCCTGAAGGCATGTATTGGGTCTGTGGCAACCTCGCCTATGAATATCTACCACCGAACTGGAGCGGGTCTTGCGTTCTGGGATGGATCAAACCATTGTTTTTTCTCCTCCCACTCACTGAGAAACAAACACTGGGAATTCCGCTCTACGATGACTGGCGGAAAAAGAGGGCGCTTGACAATGGGTTTGGTGGCGTTTCTGTGGGCAACTGGAAAGATGACGACTGGCCGCCCGAGCGAGTCATCGCATATTACGACCCCGCCACATGGGCTGAGGACGGGTCTTACGGCTACCGAACCCCGATCTACATGCTGAACAGAATTATTCACTTATAAGCCGTTTTGGAGTTAGCAGGCCGACGCATAGATGCAGCTCTTAACACCATCGCGACCGCTCAAGATAAATTGCGCACTGCTGTGTATCAGAATCGCTTAGCCCTTGATTACCTTTTAGCAAAAGAAGGGGGAGTATGTGGAAAGTTTAACTTGACAAACTGTTCTTTACAAATAGATGAGACAGGGAAAGTTGTAGCGGACCTTACCGCTGAGTTAAGAAAGCTTGTGCATGTACCCGTACAAAAGTGGACAGGAATACTTGATGAAGGGGGTTTTTTGGGAGGAATATTCCGCAATTGGAAGCAAGCAGCATTCATGATTGGTGTCATTCTTTTAGGCCTCCTCATGCTCCCATGCCTAATCCCCGTAATCCGGAGTATTATCCAATCCACGGTAGAGAGTGTGGTCCAAACCAGAGAAAAACATATTAACATAGCCCAAACAGACACTAACGACATACTACAGCATAAGGCATTGCTATCTGCCCTCTCTGATGAGGAAGATGATCGTGTTTAAAAAATTAAAACAAAAAGTAGGATATGTTGTAACATGCTCAGGAGCTACACGCAGGCATGAGAGGATCATGCTGTACCGCGTATGCGAAAAACTAGATAAGGGTTGCAACAACTCATAGATAAGGGCTGTAACAATTCACTAGCAGCTAGGATTGTAGATCTTCCCAAATTTGGGCATTGCTTCCATGTATTACTTGTACTTACGTATGCATTACATGAGACATGCTGTAATATATTATTGGCTTATGCTAACAACCCCTCCTGCCTTTGTTTGTGTACAATAAAAGAGGCTCCCGAAGTCAGATCTGGGTCGTCTCATCCCGAGAAAACTTGTGTCCGTGTCTTTCCTCAATATTGACCTCATGGGCGGCCCACGGAAAACTCACAGCAGAAGGCTGATTTTAGCCCATTTTTAGACTAACTAGGGAGCCCCTTTATGTGAGTCCCTTGCAGCCACATCAACATTACATAGAAGCTCACCCTGGGTGAGAAGAAAACTGAAAGGGGTGGAAGGACCAGGGATTGGATTCAGAGCCTTGGTAGTACAGGGGTTTAAGGCACCCTGTTATTAAGCTGGTTATTAAGACCAGCTGCCTGCAATTACTGCAGGGTTCGAATCTCGCCAAGGCTCAAGGTTGACTCAGCCTTCCATCCTTTCTAAGGTAGGTGAAATGAGGACCCAGTTGTGGGGGCAATAAGCTGACTTTGTATAAATATACAAAAGGATGAAGGCTATTGCTGAGCACATTGTAAGCCGCCCTGAGTCTTCGGAGAAGGGCGGCATATAAATCAAATTTAAAAAAAAAATCTCAGCCATCAATGCATGTATTAAAGCACCAGAGAGCTGGACTCTGGAGGCCTCAAGCAGATCCGCTCCCATTTCCAGGGAGTTGTGCTGAGTTGTTAGTCAGGAGTACTAGATCTGGCCTGGCACCAACAAAGAGACAGAGTCCAAATTGTCTCTCACGTAGAAACTGTTTTCAAAGCTGGGACTTGCCCTTTGGAATACCCCACTGTAAAAGAGGAAAATTAGGGCCCTTTTATTGCTGGTGGACTTCAACTCCCAGAATTCCTGACACAGCTGGCTCGGGGATTCTGGGAGTTGAAGTCCACCAGTCCTAAAAGGGCCCTAGTTCCCCACCCCTGGCTTCAGCAACCTTTCCCAATCTTGGGAGCTGTAAAATATGTGGACTTCAACTCACATGGGACATTCTGGGAGCAGAAATCCACATACCACAAAGTTGCCAAGGCTGAGAAACAGTGGCCCACAGGAAAAGGCCGATAAATGCACCCAAGACTTTAAAAACACACTTAAATTGAAGAATGGAAACGAATTGAGGGATGAAAGCAACGAGGGCAGAGAGACTAAAGGGCATCAGAAGGAGCCTTTCCCCGATGCTCCCTCCGGAGGCGGCTCCTCTCGAAACAAGGGCTCCTGGGAGGGATCGCCCCCTTTCCTCCCCGCCGCTTTCGCAGCCCTTGAACCCCAAGCCTCCTGATCTGAAACGGCCCCAGAGACAAGGAAAAGGACGGGAAACGACCAGGAAGGGCCAGGAAAAAATAATAGTAATAATAATCATCATCATCTCCCCAAGGAGAAAGTGGGGACTGCAGGAGGATCTTAGCAGCGCCCCAAGAAGCTGCATTGAAGGGTCTCCTGTCCGAGCATTTCCCCAGGTGGGAAGAAGGAAGGAAGGGAGGAAGGGAGGAAGGAGCTTCTCACCTGGCGCTCCATAGGAAAGAGGCGGCTCTCTTCCTCGCCCGGACTCCGCTCCCCAAGAGAGGCGCCCAGGATCGCCGCCGGACTCGCACCTGGATCCCCCTCCCCGGAACGACCCCAGCCAGGAGTCTGCACAGAACCAGACAGGAAGCGCTTATAGCTCCTCCCCTCTCCGTTAAAGCTCCTCCCCTTCTCTAAAGGCCTGAGAGCGCCGCCCACTCGGGGTGTCCCTGCTTGCCCCACCCCCACCCCACCCCACCCCGCTCCCCCCGTGGGATGGTCAGCTGGGCAGCGAGTCCATTGCTTCTTTGCCGCAGGGAGAGAAACGGGGGAGAGGGGGAGGGGAGGAAGCCCAGGAGGGGAGGAGGGAAGGGAAAGGGATGCGGAGCAGCAAAGTTACTGTTACGATATTTTCAGGATCAGACTCAATAAGTAGATTAAGAATTAGATATTCAAATAAAGCACTGTTTATTTACAGAAGGCATTCTATATTCACTGAATATTCACAGATAGAAGCGCAGAAGGAAAGCATACAGCTCCTTATATATACATGGGGTGGAGCTAGATATAGGAGTGGTTAAATATGAATATATTAAATAGAGAAGAATAAGTTAACCCCTGATACCCTGGTCATATGTTATTTACATAAAGGAGAATAAGGCATTTACTTGTGACAAATCCCCCTCTAAATGCCGATTCGATATATAACAATAATTACATTCAGATTCTGAACAATATAAAACTTGTAACTTAGAAGTCAAGTATTTGTGCCGCTTAGAGGGTAAAGGCTTTGTTAGTATGTCAGCAATTTGCTCTGACGTTTCACAATGGACTGCTTTAATAAATCCATCTTGAGATAACTGCCTCACATGTTTGAATTTTATATCTATGTTGCGATATTTTGAGGATCAGACTCAATAATGAAATCAGAAGTTATCTTATTAATTAAAGAAGTGTTTATTCATAATAGGCATTCTACTTGTTCTGTCAGATTACAGAGAGAAGCGAGGAGGAGGTGTATGCACTCTCTATTTATATCAAAGGGGAGGAGTCAAGGATGGGGGTGATTACATATGAATACATTAATGGAGGAGGAATAAATTAACTCTTAATACCCTGTACATATATACATATCCTTTGTTATAGAATAAGGCATTTACTTATGACAAATCCCCCTCTAAATGCCGATTCGATATATAACAATGATTGCATTCGGATTCAGAACTATATAATACTTGTAATTTTGAGGTCAAGTATTTGTGTTGTTTAGAAGATAAAGGTTTAGTTAATATATCAGCTATTTGTTCTGAGGTTTCGCAGTGGATTGCTTTAATGAATCCATCCTGAGATAATTGTCTCACGTGTTTAAATTTGATATCTATATGCCTGGACCTTTGACCAATGGCGTCAGATCTTGATATTTCTATAGCTGCCTTATTATCTTCATGTATGACAAATGGTAGTATTGGGTTTTTCCAAATATCAGATAATAAATCATTAAACCACACTAAATTATTTGTGGCTTTAGATAAACAGACGTATTCTGCCTCTGTTGTGGAAGTCGCTACGAAATCTTGCTTCCCAGTGTACCAGAATATTGGGCAACCATTTAAAAAGAATACATAACCTGAGGTGCTCTTTCTGCATTTGGTGTCACCTGCCCAGTCTGCATCAGCGTAACTGGTGATGATAGGTTCTTTAATATTATTGGGTTCTAAGAGTAGGCAGAAATCTATGCTGCGCTTTAGATATCTTAGTATTCGTTTAACTGCTTCCCAATGATACATAAGTGGCTTACTTACATGTCTAGATAATAAATTAAGTGGCAGAGCTATATCAGGCCTGGTCCAATTAGATATATACAAGAGGGAACCAATAATTGATCTATACAATGTATTGTTTTCGAATTCAGGTGAAGATTCATCCATATTCCTTAGAAAATCAGTCTGCATAGGAGTATCACAAGGTTTGGCATCTCTTAAATTGCATTTTTCCAGAAGTTCTATAATTTTATCTCTCTGAGATAATTTGAATCCCTTTCTTGTCTTATTGATTTGAACTCCAAGGTATTTGTTTACCCTTCCTAGCGACTTTGAAGAGAAATGTTCACTTATCATGGATACAAATAAGTCTTTCTTTTCTTTATGTTTGCCTATATACAAAATATCATCCACATAGATTAACACAAATTCTAATGATTCGCCTTCCTTTTTAACAAAAAAGCAATTGTCTGCAGTTGTGGCTTTGAAATCCATATTTTTAAGCACACTGACTAGACATTCATACCAACACTTGCCGGATTGTTTTAATCTGTACAAGCTTTTGTTAAGTAACCAGGTCTCATCTCTGTTTGTACATTGACTATGAGGTGCCCTTACATATATCTCTTTATCGAGTTTTGCATGTAAGTATGCAGTCTGTACGTCATATTGGAAGACATCAAGGTTGAGTATAGCCGCTATGACTAAAGCTGTCTTAACACTTTCAGTTCTTACGGTGGGAGAGTATGTGTCAGTGTAATCTTCAGGATATTTTTGAGCGTAACCTTGTGCGACTAATCTAGCTTTATATAATTTATTACCCTCTTCTAAATCTTTAATTTTGAATATCCATCTGGTGCCTATAATTGTCTTGTCCTTAGGTGCAGGGACTGGTGTGAATACACCTAATTCACGTAAGCTGTTCATTTCTCTTGTTATGGCTAATTCCCATTTTTCTCTTTCTTCCATGGGAAGTTTTAACACTTCCTCGTATGTGTTAGGTGTTGGTATCTCGTCATTCACACACATTACATAATCCTTATATTTATTAGGTAATTGTTTTCTGTTACACCTGATTGTTCTTTTTGGTATGCTCTCATTATCGTGTAGATATCTTGCTTCCTTTTTGGTTAATGAATCTGTTTTTATCCTGGTATGGTTATCTGTCCATGTTTTATTTTTGTCATTATGTGTGTTATGTTCATGTTTCTCTCTTTCTATTCTATCTTGTTGTTTAATATTTGGTTTTGTATTTTGGATTATCTCGTTAAGATGTATCTTAGACCAGTTGGCCTGTTCATGAAACACTGCTGTTCTTGAGACTATGAATTTGTTATTACTGTCAATGAATCTATATCCTTTTGTGCCTGTTTCGTATCCCATGAATCTGAGTCTTCTGGATACGTTATCTCCCTTACGTCTTAATTGTTTTGGTATGTGTACGTCTGCTGTAACCCCAAATATGTGCATGTGTGATATTTTTGGTTTCCTATTGTACATCACTTCGTATGGTGTTTTATTTAAAATGCTAGACCAGGTCCTATTTTGGGTATAGTTTGAATATAATAACGCTTCTGACCAGAATTGTTTTCCTAAACCAGCATCTTCTAATGTACATCTAATCATGGTTTGCAGTGTCGAGTTCTTTCGTTCTGCTGTACCATTCTGAAAAGCAGAAAATGGGCTAGTCGTGAAGTGTAGCATTCCTTTGTCTTTTATCCATTGTGAGAATTCTTTTGACATGAATTCGGATCCCCTATCTGTCATGATTTGTTTTATTTTGATATTGTGTTGTGTTTCTACACGTTTGTAAAATTCTTTGAATTTTTGGAAAGTTTCATCTTTGTGTTTTAAAGTATAAACAAATCCATAACGGCTATAGTCGTCTACAATAGTTAGGAAATATTTTTTTTTGTATGTGATGGATGGTGTTAATGGACCAACTAGATCCATATGTACCAGATCAAAAATTTGGTTAGAGATTCTTGTTGCCTTCTTTGGTTTTGGGTTAGTTCTGAGTTTTGAGGATTTACATACTGAGCATTCCAAATAGTTTTTACAATCTTTTATTTTAACGCCTTCAGCATGTTCAATCATTTTTTGTATTACAGGGAAACTTGCATGTCCCAATTTTCTATGCAACATGTGTGCACATTCATCATGAATTGGTTTTCCTATATTGGGCCTTCTGTTATTGTGTGTATCACTAGTGGGTGTGTCTTTGTGATTATAGTGTGTTTTGGGTTCTTCATTGTCATTGTTGTTACTAGGTTCACTGTCTATGTTAATGTCATCATCAGTGTTTGCATCAATGTTATGCAACCATTTATCTTCTGTTACAAGAAAGGGTAGGCCCCCTTTGATAATTACACTATTCAATTTAGTCCCATCTTTTTCTAGTATTGCTTTTCCTCTAGAGAAGACTATATTTATGTTGAAATCTTGGCTTAATTTCACTGCACTGAGTATGTTATGTGATATTTCTGGTATCAACAATACCCCCTCTATTTTACCTAAACCAGGTATATTTACATTTCCTTTCCCTATGACCTGAACATTTTCTTGATTGGCTACTCTTATCATAAATTTATCATCTGTGAATGAAGACAGTATTTTCTTGTTATTTGTTGTATGGTTAGTCGCCCCTGAATCTATGAGCCAAGCATTATTTTTTGATTTTTGTATGATGACATCGTTATGTTTATCTAATCCATTTAATGATCCTGATTTTCTATCCCTTGAATTATCTCTATCCTTTCTGCGTTCTCTGTAGTTTGGGGAGTCCCTATATCTGTATCTATCAATAGATGATTGCCTGTCTTGATACCTACCCCTATAATCACGGTTTTGTCTTTCCCTATGAAACATGTGGCAATCTCCCTTAGAGTGTTTTCTGGATCCACAATTGTAACATTCAATTGTTTTTTGATGATTCTCTTGGAAGACTACTCTTTTTGCTTGTCTGTGTTCTGTGTATGCATTGTATCGACTTTTCCTCAGATTGTCTTCAGCTATTAACTTATTTGACAGACTTTCTATGGATAAATATCCTAGATTGATTGAATCTAAGTGTGATATATAGTTATCCCATGATGAATCTAATGAGTTAAGGATAACGCTTTTCATTGTCTGTTCTGATATTATTTCTCCTCTTAGGTGTAATTCTGCTCTGATTTTGTTTAAGGATATTAAATGTTCGCTTATGGTAGTTCCAGATCTTAATTTGGCTGAAAAGAAATCTTTAGACATTCTAGTGGTTGTTGCTACACTTTCACTATGAAACAATTTAAACATGCATTGAATTATTTCTGAAACAGTAAGATTAGGCTTAATACTGTAGTACATGGCAGGTGATATGCTAGAAATTATTAAATAGAATGCTCTGTGATGCAGGCAGTCCATTTTTAGAGTCCAAGGTCTTTTGGGAGGATTAGTTATAAAAAATAATAAGTTTTCTTTCATAAAGACAACCTGAATTTGTTGACACCATTCCTGTAAGTTGATGCCATCAATTCTAAGTTTTGGGAAATCACTAGGTAGATTCCCAATATTATTATTCCCACTACTTACAACTGTGGGTAGTCCATGGTCCTGTAGATGTTGAAAATTGCAGAATGGTGTGGGTATTCTGTTGATGAGCTTGAGAGGTTCTCCTTCTTCATAAAGTTCATTGTAGTTCTCTGTGTTCATCTGCACATGCGCGTTGGTCATTTCTCTGCCGAAGCCGCTGGGAGAGGTTCTCTTCGCTGTAGCTCCCTCGTAGTGCTCTCCTTCTGATGATTCGGTCTCCGGCTCGATCTTGGGTGTTCTGCTGGCAGCTGTGGCTCGTCTTTTCTCTTTTGAGCTTTCTTGCTTGGGGTACTTTGTTCTTTGGATCGTTTGCGGCGTGGGGGAAAGTTCGCAGGGCCCTCTGGGTTCGGGCGTCGTCATCATCGTTGTCCGGATTGAGTCGTGCAGGCTCTGAGGTGTCTGTTTATTTCTTCGTCTCTTTTGTATTTTTGTATTATCGGCTTCCATCGATTCTTTTGTAATTGTTAGATTTGTGCCAAATGTTTTAAATAGTTTTCTCATGGGCGTTTCGATTTCTAGTTCGGTGGATGATTCTTCTGTATCTGTTTCTGACTCTTCAGAAGAATGAATATATTTTTTGTTATTTTTTGTGTTTTTTCGCGCCAGAGTTTTTGAATGGTGCATTCTGATTGGTTCAGCCATGTTCATTTCTGTGGCCGGTTGAAAAAAAGATGGCTGCCTTTCAAAATTCTGAGTGGGATCTCTGGTCTTGCTTCTGGTCATTTTTTCTTTCGTTGCAGGTTCACTCACCATTTTTGTATTTTCGGGTTTGGCTTTTTCAATGTCTTTTTCTCTCGCTGCTCCGTTTTCTTCCAAGAAGCCTCGGAGTTCCGCGATGAGTTTGTGGTCATCTTTTTGACTTTTTATTAGCCTCAGTATCTCCGATTTGAGGTCTTTGTCTTTTATTTCGTTCTCTTCTTGGTTGTCGGTTTCATCTGCTGTTTCTTCGATGTCTGTGGTGTTATCTTCAGATTCTTTGATTGTTATATTTATTGGTTCGTCGATCATTTCTTGATCTGTTTTTGTTTCTTTATCATTTGCCCTGGTATTGGGTCTTTCTTTTTTATTCTTGAGATTTTCTTTCTTAGGCATGTTGAATTTTATTGAGTCAGTTCAACCATCCTCTGCTACCAGTTTGTTGCGATATTTTGAGGATCAGACTCAATAATGAAATCAGAAGTTATCTTATTAATTAAAGAAGTGTTTATTCATAATAGGCATTCTACTTGTTCTGTCAGATTACAGAGAGAAGCGAGGAGGAGGTGTATGCACTCTCTATTTATATCAAAGGGGAGGAGTCAAGGATGGGGGTGATTACATATGAATACATTAATGGAGGAGGAATAAATTAACTCTTAATACCCTGTACATATATACATATCCTTTGTTATAGAATAAGGCATTTACTTATGACAATCTATATGTCTGGATCTTTGTCCAATGGCATCAGATCTAGATATTTCAATAGCAGCCTTATTATCTTCATGTATGATAAATGGTAATGAAGGTTTCATCCAGGTGTCTGACAACAAGTCATTAAACCATATGAGGTTATTTGAGGCTTTAGACAAACAGACATATTCTGCCTCAGTCGTTGATGTGGCTACTAAGTCTTGTTTACCAGTATACCAGTAAACTGGACAATTGTTAAGAAAAAATATATAACCAGATGTGCTTTTTCTACATGTGGTGTCGCCAGCCCAATCTGCGTCGGCGTAACATGTGAGGATGGGCTCTTTGACACTATTGGGTTCCAATAATAAACAAAAATCTAAGCTATTTTTAAAATATCTTAATATTCTTTTGACAGTTTCCCAATGATATACTAGTGGTTTGCTGACGTGTCTAGACAACAAGTTGAGTGGCAAAGCAATATCGGGTCTGGTCCAATTGGAGATATATAGAAGGGAACCGATGACTGATCTGTAAAGTGTATTATCTTTAAATTCAGGGGATGACTCATCTGTGTTCCTCAGGAAATCAGTTTGCATGGGAGTATCACAGGGTTTAGCATTGTTTAAGTTACATTTGTTCAGGAGTTCTATAATCTTATCTCTTTGAGAAAGTTTGAATCCCTTTTTTGTTTTACTAATTTGAACTCCAAGATACTTATTTACCTTACCTAATGATTTCAAAGAGAAATGTTCATTTAGTTTCGTTACAAATGTTTCTCTCTTCTCTTTGTGTTTACCTATATACAAAATATCATCCACATAAATTAACACGAATTCTAAAGAGTCATCCTCTTTTTTTAACAAAGAAACAGTTATCAGCAGTAGTGGCATTAAAATTCATAGTTTTGAGCACTTTGACTAAACATTCATACCATCTTTTGCCAGATTGTTTCAACCCATATAAACTTTTATTTAGTAACCACGTTTCATTTTTGTTTGTATATTGACTGTGAGGCGCTCTTACATATATCTCTTTATCTAATTTTGCATGTAGATATGCAGCCTGTATGTCGTATTGGAATACATCAAGGTTAAGTGCTGATGCTATGACCAGTGCAGTTTTAACACTCTCAGTTCTTACTGTGGGAGAGTATGTATCCGTGTAATCCTCGGGATATTTTTGTGCATAACCTTGAGCAACTAGTCTAGCTTTGTATAAGGTGTTGCCTCCTTCTAAGTTTTTGATTTTATATATCCACCTAGTACCAATAACAGTTTTATCTTTAGGTGCATGTGTAGGTGTGAATACATTTAATTTCTGCAAACTATCCATCTCTTTAGTCATGGCTGATTCCCACTTTTCCTTTTCTTCAGGGGGAAGTTTTAGCACTTCCTCGTATGTGTTTGGTGTTGATGTTTCTCCATCCATATACATTATATAGTCTTTGTATTTGTTTGGTATTTGGTTTCTGTTATTCCTGATTGTTCTTTTTGGTTTGCTATCATTGTCATGTAAATACCTAGCTTCCTTTTTTGTTAATGAATCTGTCTTTATTTTGTATTGACTGTTTGTCCATGTTTTGTTTTTGTTTTTATGTATGTTGTGATTGTATTCTTCTCCAGTTCTTTCCTCTTGGTGTTTAGTGTTTGTATAGTTGTTTGGGAAAATTTCATTAAGATGTATTTTAGACCAGTTGGCCTGTTCATGGAATACAGCCGTTCTGGAAACTATAAATCTGTTATTATTATCGATAAATCTGTACCCTTTTGTGCCTGTTTCATAACCCATGAACCTGAGTCTCCTAGATATGTTCTCACCTTTACGTCTTAATTGCTTAGGTATGTGTACGTCTGCAGTGACTCCAAATATGTGCATATGAGCTATTTTGGGTTTCCTATTATACATCATTTCATATGGTGTCTTGTTAACAATGCTGGACCAAGTTCTATTTTGTGTATAATTGGAATATTGTAAAGCTTCTGACCAGAATTGTTTTCCTAAGCCAGCATCTTCTAATGTGCATCTAATCATGGTTTGTAATGTCGAGTTCTTTCTCTCTACCACTCCATTTTGGAATGCAGAGAAAGGGCTAGATGTGTAATGTAACATCCCTTTGTCTTTAAGCCATTGGGAGAATTCTTTTCACATGAATTCACATCCCCTATCTGTCATAATTTGTTTTATTCTAATATTATGTTGTGTTTCTATACGTTTGTAAAACTCCTTAAATTTCTGAAAAGTTTCATCTTTGTGCTTTAGTGTATAGACAAAACCATAACGACTATAGTCATCCACAATGGTTAGGAAATAACGTTTTCTATATGTGATTGATGGTGTTAATGGACCAACTAGGTCCATGTGTACCAAATCAAAAATTTTGTTGGTTGATCTTGTTGATTTTTTGGGTTTGGGGCTAGTTTTGAGTTTTGTAGATTTACATACTGAGCATTCCAAATAGTTTTTACAATTTTTTATTTTAACACCTTCAGCATGTTCAGTCATCTTTTGAACTACAGGAAAACTGGCATGTCCTAATTTCCTATGTAAGACATGAGCACACTCATCATGAATTGGTTTACCAATATTAGGTATTTTGTTGTTGGGTGTGTCTTTGTGATTATGAATAATCTCATGTTCCTCATTGTCACTATTACTACTGCTTTCGTTGTCTATGTTATTGTTATCTTCCATGTTGGAATCAATGTTGTGTAACCATTTTTCTTTTGTCATTAGATAAGGTAGACCTCCTTTAATAATCACAGTACCTATGTTTGTTCTGTTTTTCTCTAATGTTGCTTTTCCTTTTGAGAACACAATATTTATGCCAGAATCTCTGCTTAGTTTTATTGCACTAAGTATGTTATGAGGTATTTCAGGTATTAACAATACCCCCTCTATTTTTCCTAGGCCAGGTAAGGTTATATTTCCTCTACCTATGACTTGAACCTTCTCTTGATTAGCTACCTTAATTACGAATTTATCCTCTACAAATGAAGATAGTATATTTTTATTATTTGTAGTGTGGTTGGTTGCTCCAGAATCGATAAGCCAATCATTGTCTTCTGTCTGTTGTATGTTAGTGTTGTCATGTTTGTTTAACCCATTCAGTGAACCAGACTTTCTATCTTTTGAGTTATCCCTGCCCCCTCTATGTTCCCTATAGATGGCTGGACTTCTATATCTATGTCTATCGGTTGATGACTGTCTGTTTTGATATCTATTTCTATAGTCAGGATTTTTTCTATTTCTGAGGAGTTTTGGACAGTCTCTCCTATTATGTTCTTTGGATCCACAGTTGTGGCATCCTATTGGTTCATGATATCTCTCTTGAAAAACTACCCTCTTATATTGTTTATGTTCCATGTGATTGTTACAACGACTTCTCCTTGAATTATCTTCAGATATTAGCTTGTTAGATAGACTTTCTATGGATAAATATCCTAAATTGATTGTGTCTAAATGAGATATATAGTTATCCCATGATGGGTCTAGTGAGTTAATGATAACACTCTTCATTGTTTGATCTGAAATTATTTCCCCCCTTAAATGCAGTTCTGCTCTAATTTTGTTTAAGGATATTAAATGTTCACTTATGGTAACCCCTGGCTTTATCCTAGCTGAGAAGAAATCTTTAGACATTCTTGTTGTAGTGGCTACACTTTCACTGTGAAACAATTTAAACATGCATTGAATAATTTCTGATACAGTTAGATTTTGCTTAATACTGTGGTACATGGCAGGAGATATACTGGAAATTAATAAGAAAAATGCCCTATGGTGCAGACAGTCTAATTTTAGAGTCCAAGGTCTTTTTGGGGGATTAGTGATAAAAAATAATAAGTTTTCTTTTAGAAAGACAACCTGGAGCTGCTGACACCATTCTTGCAAATTAATGCCATCTATTCTCAGTTTTGGGAAATCATTGGGTAAATTCCCAATATTGTTGGATCCATTACTTACAACTGGAGGTAGTCCGTGGTCTTGCAAATGTTGAAAGTTACAAAATGGCGTGGGTATGCTTGCGACGATTCTGAATGGTTCTCTCTGTTCTTCATGTCCCCCGAAGTTGTCTGTGTAGTCTTGCACATGCGCGTTGTTCATTTCGCTCCTGAAGCCGTCGTGAGAGGTTCTCGCTGCCGCAGCTCCCTCGTATCGCTCTTCTTCTGAGGAATCGGTCTCCGGCTCGATCTTGGGAGTCCTGGTGATAGCAGACGCTCGCTTTCTTTGGTTGAGAACGCTGGTCCCTGGGATCGTCTGTGGTGTGGTGTGGTATCTGCAGGGCTCTCTGGGTTCAGGCGTCGGTGCTTTCGTCGTTTGAATAGAAGTGGGTGGATTCTGAGATGTTTGTTTGCTTGCTTGCCTTTTCGTTGATTCTTTAGTGATTTTTAATTTTGGTCCAAAAGCAGTAAAGAGCGTTTTCATTGCTGATTTTACTTGCATATCTATCGAAGTCTCTTCAATCTCTGTGTCTGATTCTTCTGAGGTGTAAATTTTCTCTTTTTCATTTCTTGCATCGAGTAAGGCTTTTCGCGCCAGGTATTTTGAATCTAGCTTTCTGATTGGCTCTGCTTCGCTCATCTTAGGGGTCTGTTGAAACCAAGATGGCTGCCATTCGAAATTTTGCGTGGGACTGTTAGTTTTCTTTTTCGCTGTATTTTTATTTTCAGGCAGATCGCTCACCGTTTTTGAGTCTTTAGATTTATTCGTAACTATGTGCTTCTCTTTCGCTGCTCCGTTGTTTTTTAATATTTCTTGGAGGTTCGCGATGAGATTTTCATCGTTCTTTTGGCTTTTTAAGAGTTTTAGTATCTCTGACCTGAGTTCGTTGTTTTCTATTTCGTTTTCTTCTTGGTCATCAGTCTCATCCATTGTTTCTTCATTGTCAGTAGTGCAGTCTTCATATTCTCTCGATATTGTATTCGTGGACTCATCGATTATTTCTTGATCTGCTTCCATTTCTTTGCTGTATGCCCTGGTGTTGGGTCTTTCTCTTTTATTTCTGGAGTTTTCCCTCTCAGACATATTTAAAGTTTTATTGAGTCAATTTAACCATCCTCTGCTACCAGATAGTTACGATATTTTCAGGATCAGACTCAATAAGTAGATTAAGAATTAGATATTCAAATAAAACACTGTTTATTTACAGAAAGCATTCTATATTCACTGAATATTCACAGATAGAAGCGCAGAAGGAAAGCATACAGCTCCTTATATATACATGGGGTGGAGCTAGATATAGGATTGGTTAAATATGAATATATTAAATAGAGAAGAATAAGTTAACCCCTGATACCCTGGTCATATGTTATTTACATAAAGGAGAATAAGGCATTTACTTGTGACAGTTACAGATTACAAATTAAGGGAGTTGGAAGGGACCTTGTAGGTCATCTAGTCCAACCTCCCCAAGCAGGAGACCCTGCACCATTTCTGACAAATGGCAGTCCAGTCTCTTCTTGAAAGCCTCCAGTGATGAAGCTCCACAACCTCCCAAGGCAACTTCTGTTCCATGGGTGGATTGTTCTCACTGTCAGAAAATTCCTCCTTATTTGTAGGTTGAATCTCTCCTTGATCAGTTTCCATCCATTATTCCTTGTCTGGCCTTCAGGTGCTTTGGGAAACAGCTTCACCCCCTCCTCTCTGTGGCAGCCCCTCAAATATTGGAACAGTACTATCATGTCTCCCCTGGTCCTTCTCTTCACTAGACTAGCCGTGCCCAGTTCCTGTAACCATTCATCATCTGTTTTAGTCTCCAGTCCCCTAATCATGTTTGTTGGTTTCTACGGTCTCAACATCTTTTTTATAGTGTGGTGACCAAAACTGGATGCAGTACTCTTGGTGTGGTCTTACTAGGGCTTTATAAAGTGGTATCAGTACCTCCCTTGATCTTGATTGTATCCCTGTTAATGCAATTTAGGATTGCATTGGCTTTTCTGGCTGCCACCACACACTGCTAGCTCATATTTAGATGATTGTCCGCTAAGACTCCAAGATCCTTCTCACAGGTATTGCTACTAAGCCTGGTTTCACCCAGTCTATATGTGTACTTTTGGTTTTTCTTGCCTTAGTGTAGGACTTTACTTTTCTCTACATTGACTTTCATTTTGTTATGTTGGAAGAAATATCCTTCTGGGTTCTGCTCCAAGTGGTCCTCACACTTATGACCATCCGCACATTTATGCCCGTGCAGCATTCTTAACAACCATGTCACTCATTTCACAACTGCTTCTCTTCACCATGATGACAAGATAGGGCAAAAATGTAAAATGTGAGGACAGTCGTAAGTTCGAGGACTGGTCAAAAGTGTGAGGACCAGTCAAAAATAACTTTTTCAGCCCTCTGAGTAGTCCATATGCATAAAAGGATACAGCAATAGAGAGGGATGAAGGAAGGGAAGGGAAATTAGAGTAGGAGGGAGGGTAAGAGAGGGAGGAAGAGAGGAGGAGAAGGGGAAAGGAAGAGGAAGTAGGGAGGAGAAGAAGAGGGGAGGAAGAGAAAGTAAGAAGGAAAGAAAATTAAGAGGTGGTAGGTTTGAGGAGAAAGATTGCTGTACAATAAAAAAGATGAAAGGGAAGAAAGCCAACCCCAAACAAATATAAAGATATTAAGATAAAGAATGAATTGTTAAACTTTAAAGAATAAAAGAGAACAAATATGAATAAATAGCAATAATTAGAAACACACATACAAACATACAATATATATTTTTTGAACAGAATATTAGGCTGGTTCACAAATTTAAATGTTTACTCATTTCAATTAAATTTACAATTTCTATATTTCCTTTTTGCCATATTTATTCCTCATCTATTTTTTTTTAAAAAAACAATATTACCCTTCATTCTCATCTCTAATCTTAATCAAATTCAATTTTTCCCTTCTATTCTATATTATACCCCTTCCCATTGTCATCTATTTTTATATCCATCCTCACATTGGTTAATTATGTAATTATGTAATACAGTTGTTTAATACAAATTCAACATTTTAATATAAATCAATTAGTTATATAACTATCTTTTTTGTATATTAATCAATATGAACATGAATATTCCAATTATTTCCATGCAATCCAATTTCTTACAAATCAATTAATTATATTTAGGAATAATTATAAACCAAATAATTTCCCCCATATATTCCGCCAAACCACAACTTAACTATTTCTGCTTTCAACACAATATACAATTAATAGTATCTCAATTATTACAATTCCCTAGTTAAATAGAGCTTTTTTTCTTTTGTGTTTTAAAATCTTGAACTCTCCTCTTTTGCCCTAAATTTCCCATTGTTTGCAGTTTTGCACCTACCTTTTTTGGTGAGGAAAAAGAAAAAGAAATCTCTCTCTGTCTCATTTTGTCATGTTGCAGCGTCCTGCTTTACTTTCACTTTCGCTTTTTCAGCATAGCTAGGGGGAAAAAAATCTGCTCCAGGAACTCTTTGCAGCTAGCAACAGAACAGAGCCCTGCGCAAAACAGCTGAGAGCAAATCAGCTGAGAGTGGGGAAGCCGAGCTAATCAACTTGTGCTAATTAACCTATGCTGAAGTTTTAAGGGGCTGTTTTTTCTATTTTTGCAGGCATTGATCTACTCATTTGTTTTCTTTTAACACTGATCAGCTGTAGGGCGGCCCTTTGAAGACCCGCGGCAAGAGTTTAAATAGTTTTTTTCCCTCTAGCCATCAGCTGGGACTCAAGAAGCAGCCAGGAGCAACCCACCACTGCGCCGTGCATTATTTCCAAAAATTGGGACTTTTTTAAAACGCCGCAGGACGCGGGACAAATTGTTCAAAAGCGTGACTGTCCCGCCAAAAGCGGGACGTCTGGTCACCTTATCCAAGATCCTTCTCACAGGTATTGCTATTAAACCTGGTTTCACCCAGTCTATATGTGTACTTTTGGTTTTTCATGCCTTAGTGTAGGACTTTACTTTTCCCTACATTGACTTTCATTTTGTTAGATAGGGCCCAGTGTTCAAGTCTGTCAGGATCCATCTGACACAGGATCCATCTGACACACAAATCAGCTGAGAGTGGGGAAGCCGAGCTAATCAACTTGTGCTAATTAACCTATGCGGAAGCTGTAAGGGGCTGTTTTTTCTATTTTTGCAGGCATTGGTCTACTCATTTGTTTTAACACTGATCAGCTGTAGGACGGCCCTTTGAAGCCCCACGGCAAGAGTTTAAACAGTTTTTTTTCCCACTAGCCATCAGCTGGACTCAGGAGGCAGCCAGGACTCAGGAGGCAGAATGAAAAATCGGGACTTTTTTAAAACGCTGCGGGACGCAGGACAAATTGCTAAAAATCGGGACTCTCCCGCCAAAAGCGGGACGTCTGGTCACCTTATCCAAGATCCTTCTTGCAGGTATTGCTATTAAACCTGGTTTCACCCAGTCTATATGTGTACTTTTGGTTTTTCATGCCTTAGTGTAGGACTTTACTTTTCCCTACATTGACTTTCATTTTGTTAGATAGGGCCCAGTGTTCAAGTCTGTCAGGATCCATCTGGATCTTGAGCCTATCTTCTAGGGCAGTGATGGCGAACCTTTTTGCCATCACGTGCCAGGAGAGGGGGATGCACTCGCACGTGCCCACGCGCATGCGCACGCATCCCCACCCACCCCCGCTCCTGGCACATGATGGCCTGGTAGGCCCTTTTTTCTTTCTTATCTGGTTCCAGATCCTCTCTATGCATCTGGAAAGGGCGAAAACAGCCTTTCCCACTCCCTTGGAGGCCTTACGGAGGCTGAAAGGGGCCATTTCCCAAATCTCGGTGGGACAGGAAGTGACAATTTTTGCTGTCCCCAGCCTCCAGAACCTCTCTAGGAGCCTCTAGGAGCCTCTAGGAGCCTCTCTAGGAGCCTCTGGAGGCTGGGGACAGGAAAAAATGTCACTTCCTGTCCCACCGGGAGTCGGGAAATGGGCCCTTTCAGCCTCCGTAGGTCCTCCAAGGGAGTGGGAAAGGCTGTTTTCCCCCTTCCCAGATGCATAGAGAGGATCTGGAGCCAGGTAAGAAAGAAAAACGGGCCTCCCCCTCCCCCAGGCCCTCCAGAGGCAGGAAACAGCCTGTTTCCCTACTTCTGGTGGGCCCAGAAGGCCTGAAAATCAGCTGGCCAGTGTGTGCATGCGCTCCAGAGCTGAGCTGGCATGCCCACTAATATGGCTCCGCGTGCCATCTGTGCCACGCGTGCCATAGGTTCGCCGTCACGGTTCTAGGGTGTGAGTGATTCCTGCCAGCTTAGTATCATCTGCATATTTGGTAAGTTCCCCTTCTATTACTGGCCTAACTACCTATTAGTACTTGCCTAAATTGGAACCTTGTGGTACCCCACTGCTTACTTCCCTTCATGTAGATTTAGACCCATTAAGGACTACTCGTTGAGTACAGTTTGTCAGCCATTTGCAAATCCGTCTTGTAGTGATGCTATCTATCCCACTTTTTTCTTGCTTACCAAGAAGTAGGTTGTGGTCTACTTTGTCGAGTGACTTGCTGAAGTCTAAGTATTATGTCCACAGTATTTCGCTGGCCTACTAATTTAGTCACTATGTTCAAGAATGAAATAAGATTGGTTTGGCATGATCTCTTTTTAACAAACCCGTGCTGACTGCTAGTTATTACTTTAGTTGTTACTTAGACATTGGCAGACATTTTTTAATTATCTTTTCCATTATTATTATTATTATTATTATTATTATTATTATTATTATTATTATTATTATTATTTATTAAATTTATATCCCGCCCTTCTCCCTGAAGGGACTCAGGGTGGTGAACAGCTGAGAATTAAAATAACATACAATATAAAAGTTAAAATAATTAAAAATAAATTAAATTAAACGGCCGCCCCAATTTAAAACCCCTAACAATACAATTAAAAAACTAACCCATAAAACCTATTCAGGCCAGGCCGGCTTGCTGAAATAAAAACGTCTTCAGGGCCTTACGGAAAGTGCGGAGATCCGGTATCAGTCGTATTCCGGGAGGTAGCTCGTTCCAGAGGGCGGGTGCTCCCACAGAGAAGGCTCTCCCCCTGGGGGCTGCCAGCCGATATTGCTTGACCGACGGCACCCTCTCTGTGAGAGCGTATTGGCCGGTGGGAGGTTATTGGTAGCAGAAGTCGGTCTCGTAAATACCCTGGCCCTAAGCCATGGAGCGCTTTAAAGGTGAGAACCAACAACTTGAAGTGCACCCGGAAGACCACCGGGAGCCAGTGCAGTTCGCGCAGGAGAGGTGTTATATGGGAGTGCCATGTCGCTCCTGTGATCACCCGCGCGGCAGCATTCTGGACCAGTTGGAGCCTCCGGGTGCTCCTCAAGGGGAGCCCCATGTAGAGAGCATTAGCGTACTCCAGATGAGAAGTAACGAGAGCATGAGTGACTGTGCACAAGGAATCCCGACTCAGAAAGGGGCACAACTGGCGTATCAGGTGAACCTGATAAAAAGCCCCCCTGGCCACGGCCGTCATATGCACTTCTAAAGACAGCCGTATGTCCAGGAGGATGCCCAAGTTGCAAGCCCCCTCTGTGGGGGTCAATGACTCGTCCCCAATAGCCAGTGATGGCGCCAGCTGGCTATATCGGGATGCCGGCATCCACAGTACCTGGATGAAACCGTTTATCTAGATCGTTCTAGTCGGGCTTCAGGCCTGGGTACAGCACAGAAACGGCATTGGTCCCGTTGGTCGATGATCTCTGGAGGGCTCGGGACAGGGGTTGTTCCTCTGTCCTGGTCCTATTAGACCTCTCAGTGGCTTTTGATACCATCGATCATAGTATCATGCTGCACCGGTTGGAAGAGTTGGGGGTGGGGGGCACTGTGTTGCAGTGGTTCTCCTCCTTTCTCTCCGACTAGTCGCAGTCTGTGTTGGCAGGGGGGCAGAGGTCGACCCCAAGGCGCCTTGTATGTGGGGTGCCACAGGGGTCAGTCCTCTCGCCCCTTCTGTTCAACATTTATGTGAAGCCACTGGGTGAGATCATCCATGGTTTCAGGGTGAAGTACCCTCAGTACGCTGATAATACTCAGCTGTACATCTCCACCCTGGACCACCCCAATGATGCCCTTGAAGTGATGTCCCGATGCCTGGAGGCTGTGCGGATCTGGATGGAGAGAAACAGACTCAGGCTCAACCCATCCAAGACCAAGTGGCTGTTGTTTCTGGTGTCCCGATATAGTCAGTTGGTGCCATCACTGACTTGGGGGCGAGTCGTTGGCCCCCACAGAGAGGTCTCGCGACTTGGGTGTCCTCCTGGACTCACTGCTGTCTTTAGAAGAGCATTTGACGGCTGTGGCCGGGAGGACTTTCTATCAGGTCCGCCTGATCCGCCAGTTGCGTCCCTTTCTGGATCGGGACTCCTTACGCATGGACACTCATGCCCTCGTCACTTCCCGCCTGGACTACTGTAATGCTCTCTACATGGGGCTCCCCTTGAGGAGCACCCGGAGGCTCCAACTGGTCCCGAATGCGGCCGCGCAGGTGGTTATGGGAGCGACATGGTGTTCCCATGTAACACCTCTCCTGCGCGAGCTGCACCGGCTCCCGTTGGTCTTCCAGGTGCGCTTCAAGGTTTTGGTTACCACCTTTAGAGTGCTCCATGGCTTAGGGCCTGGGTACTTACAAGACCGCCTTCTGCCACCAGTAGCCTCTCACCGGCCAGTACGCTCCCATAGAAAGAGGCTCCTCAGGGTGCCGTTGGTCAAACAGTGTTGACTGGCGGCCCCCAGGGAAAGAGCCTTCTCTGTGGGGGCACCTGCCATTTGAAACAAGCTCCTCCCAGAGATACGGATCCCGGCTTTGCGCACTTTCTGCCGTGCCCTCAAGACCTTTCTATTTCAACAGGCTGGCCTGGCCTAACTTCCTTTTAATTGTTAATTTTAAATTTATTTTAAAACAATAGGGGTGTTTTAATTTGTTTGGGCCAAATTATTTAATGTGCATTTATATTGTTTTCTAAATTTTGTATTATGTGTGTTTTATCTTTTGGCTGTTCACCGCCCTGAGTCCTTCGGGAGTAGGGCGGTATATAAATCCAAAATAAAGTAAAGCAAAGGACTTCACATGCATTATTTTTTTTAAAAAAAAAAGTATTGTGCACTACAGTATCTTAATACCCAAGGAGGCCATGTTCCTCTTCTTTTCCAGCATGACCTCTCGGTACAGGGCTTTTTGCTCAGAATCCAGCAGGGCCCACTCCTCCACAGAGAAAAACACAGCTACGTCCTCAAACGATACCGAATTCTGACACAGGGAGAGGAAAAAACCACAACGTATTCCATGAATATTCCTAACAATGAACACTTCATTGAATTACATACGAGTCTTCTTCTTAATGAAAAACTTCCAGTTTCCAAGTAGGGCAAATAAGCATCTTAGGATATTGAATAGTTAGTAGCTGGAACAGTAAAGTCTACAATAAGCCATAACACAATTGTAACTGATTAGTTAAAAGTGCTGACTCATGCAGGATGCAATCTACGCTGCGATTGGTTGATGAAGGTATAAAGGGAGAGTTTCCCTTTTTTCCTTCTGTGTGTTCTGCATGATCTGTTAGACCAGTGATGGCTAATCTTTTCGCCATCGCGTGCCAGGAGTGGGGGGCGAGGGGGGGTTCGTGCACCTATGTGCCCACATCCATAATTCTATGCGCCCCCCCTCACGCATGCACGTGCAACACCCCCCCCCCCCCCCCGCTCCTGGCACATGATGGCCCGGTAGGTCCTTTTTTCTCTCTGACTTGGCTCCAGAGCCTTTCTAGGAGTCTGGAAAGGACCTTCCCCACCCACCTGGAGGTCCTCCAGAGGCCAGAAATGGCCTGTTTGCCAACTTCTGGTGGGATCAGAAGGCCTGTTTTTTGCTGTCCCCAGCCTGCAGAGCCTCTCTAGAAGTCCGGGGAGGACGAAAACGGCCTTCCTCACATCTCTGGAGGCCGAAAACGGCCCATTTGCCAACTTCCTAGAGAGTCTCTGGAGGCTGGGGACAGCAAAAAACAGGCCTTCCCCACCCCCGGCCCTCGAGACAGGAAACAGTCTGTTTCACGCCAGAGTTGAACTCGCGTGCCCACTGATATGGCTACACGTGTCACCTGTGGCACCCATGCCATAGGTTGGCCATCACGGTGTTAGACTTACCTCATTGATGTTCCTGGATGATGACAAAGACTGCTGTAAATTTGTTGGTTAAATATATTTATATTTATATAAAAGCTACAAGTCTGTGTCAGTGTCTCCGACTTCATCTTTTTTTAAAAAAATTTTTTTTATTTTTTACACAAACACACATACAAACAATGTATTTTCTCTGAACAGAGTATTTGGCCGATTCACAAATTTAAACTGTGTTTAGTCATTTTAACTAAATTTACAATTTCTATACTTCCTTTTTGCCATGATATTTATTCTCATCTATTCCCGTTGCCGCGCGGCTCTGCAATGTGCAATGGGAAGAAAAGCCCTTTCAGGCGGCAGCGCTGCAATCCCCACCCTGAATCCAATCCGCTGCACATAGCAGGGGAACTGGCTGCCCGCCGCCTAAAACGCGCCTCTGAAAATTGGATTGGGGAATACGGGCAGCGGTGCCTGGAAAAGAGGGGCGTTTGACTTTAGGAGCTCCCGTTCGGCTCGCTTGGCTCCTGGGCGCACAAAGGACTTAGGCAGCGGCGGTGGAGGCTCCTCATATTTGCTGTGGAGTGAAGTCATCGCGACCAGTCTGCCCTGACCTGCCCGCTAGGCGGCCAGAGGGGTGACCAGCCGCAAATCGTGGCACCCGCCTTGTTTCCCGAAGCTGCCAGGCGGATTCCCCCCGCCAGACCGTCCGGAAGAGGGTTGTTCCTCAGGCTGTGCCCTGACCCAGATCCCTGCCGCGTGGAACTGCCCAAAAATGGCTGAAGGGTGGCAGCCGGAGGGTGGGCGGGGCTACATTCGGCGTATAAGACACACCCAGATTTTCATCCCCTTTTGGGGGGTAAAAAGATGCGTCTTATACACCAAAAAATATGGTAGTCATTTCTACTTTCACCACCATATACCATTAAAGGTATTTCAATTATTAGTTTAAATTTATTCATATTTCTAAAAACTTATTATCTAAATTTCAAAAATGCAAATAAAAATATTCCAATTATTATTCATTTCATTTTTACAATCATACGATTTCCCATTTCTTACTACAATTCATATTTCAATTCTAAGTATATATAGCATATTTCTCTTTCATTTCTTTCTCTTTTTCTCCCTTTTCATTTTCGCCTTTTTCTTTCCCTTTTTTCTTTCGCGCTTTAAAATCTTGAACTCTCCCATTTTGCCCTATATTTCCCCTTGTTTCCCATCTTTTCTCCTTTTCTTATTTCCCCTCTGTTTATCCCAGTGTAATCATTTTGTATTTCAAAATCCTGGACTCTTCTATTTTGCCCTGCATTTCCTGTTGTTTTCCACCCCTTTTCTCTCTTTTTTATCTTTTCACTGTTAATCCCAGTGTAATCATTTTAAGTTTTTTATGTTCTTTCTATTCCAAAGTTTTCCAAATAATTTTATTCAAAAGTCAATTTTCTTTTGTCCCGTTAAATTCTACTTCATACATCCTCTTTTTTTTCCCCCATGCCCATTAGTCGCTATTTTTACGCTGGGGTTTTGTCAGGTTTAAAAGGGTTTTTTTGTTGTTATTTCGCCTGTGGGTTGGCTGTCACTCACCCAGCTTCAAAAACTCTGTTCCAGTCACCACTCCTGCTCAATACTTTGCCTGGTTGCCCCAGCTTCTTGACAGCCTCAATGGCTGCTGCCTCCACTGCCGAATTAAAGAGTTTCCTCTGACCTTCGAGGAACTTGCCTGTTCCTCTTGGTCTTCTGAGGTACCTCTCCTTCTTCCCCGTCCCTACAGGACGGTTCCGGTTGGAAGACCCTTTGGCAGCGGTTCGTCAGTCCGGGTTTTCGCGGAGCTCATCGGAGCCCGCTAATTCCCCAACTGTCTCGCCGCAATGCTTCCAGTCGAAAATATGGAGCTACATTTTGTAATGCCAATAAACCGGGCAGATGGCTGGCCTATACATTAAGGAAGAAGCAGAGTATGCGGACTATTGATTGTATTGACA
The DNA here is from genome assembly GCA_022577455.1 of Arizona elegans. Classification (NCBI taxonomy): domain Eukaryota; kingdom Metazoa; phylum Chordata; class Lepidosauria; order Squamata; family Colubridae; genus Arizona; species Arizona elegans. Next base: position 22,330,309 of record JAKOOJ010000012.1, read on the forward strand.
TTGGAGGGAAAGAAATTTCTCAACAAAAATTAATTAAATAAGTCTTTGTGGATTATTATACTAAATTATACGCTAAAGATGATATACAGAATGGACTTATAGAAAAATATTTAGAAAATAAAAGAGTTATAAAAGTTACTAACCAACAAAAGGAAAGAATGAATTATCCTATAACAGTTGAGGAGATAATTGCAGCAATTAAACAATTGAAAACAGCTAAAGCTCCTGGAACGGATGGCTTGACTGCAGTGTATTATAAAACTTTGCAAGCAGAAATGGTGGAACAACTCAGAGACTTATTTTGTAATATACAACAAGGGGGTAAAATACCCCCATCATGGAAGACAGCTTATATTTCTTTGATACCAAAAGAGCAAACAGGTCCTAAAAAACCGGAGAACTATAGACTAATATCTCTTCTGAATAATGACTATAAAATTTATGCAAACGTACTAGCCAACAGGTTGATGCCAGTAATTCAAAAGGTGATTCACGATGATCAAGCGGGATTTATAGAGGGCAGATATATGAAGGACAATGTAAGGCAAGTTATAGACTTATTGGAATATCTTGAGAAGAATAAACAGATCCCTGCAGTGCTGATTTTCTTGGATGCGGAAAAAGCCTTTGATAGAGTGGATTGGAATTTTCTATTAAAGACTTTAAAAAAGATGGACTTTGGGGATCAATTTATACAGGCGGTTTCAGCAATTTACCAAGAGCAAAAGGCACAGATTATTATTAATGGAAGTTTGACAACAGACTTTAATATTGAAAAAGGAACAAGACAAGGTTGTCCGTTATCCCCATTGTTATTTATTTTAACACTAGAAGTCTTGTTGAATACAATACGGGACTCAAACACCTTGAAAGGTATAGTGATAAGGCAAGAGGATTACAGAATAAGGGCATTTGCAGATGATCTGGTTGTTACCCTAACACAGCCGATGGAATCAATAATCCAAATGAAAGACATTATAAAAGACTATGGCACAATATCAGGATTTAGACTGAACCAGAAAAAAACTAAGATGATAGTTAAAAATATGACACAAGATCGAAAACACGAACTTGAAAAGAGGGCAGGTTTTGAGATTGTACCAAAGGTTAAATATCTAGGAGTTCAGGTTGCAGAATCAAATATGAAACTGATTCAAAACAATTATGAGGTGTTGTGGTGAGATGTACAGAAAGATATGGAGACTTGGAAAAAACTGCAGCTGTCTTTACTTGGAAGAATAGCAGCAGTTAAGATGAACATTTTGCCAAGATTTCTTTTTTTGTTTCAAATGATTCCGGTGCTTAAAAGTGATAGACAACTGAAAAAATGGCAAAGTGGAGTGAATAAGTTTGTCTGGAACGAGAAAAAACCGAGAGTGAAATTAAAAATTATGCAAGATGTTCCAGAAAGGGGAGGTCTCAAACTTCCAAACCTACAGTTATATTATGAAGCAGCAGCTTTGACCCAAGCAAGTGATTGGTTTGGAAGGAAAAAGACTGGAATATTGAATATAGAAGGCTTTGATCTTGAATTTGGATGGCATGCTTACTTATTTTATGAAAACAAGTGGATAAAGTATTTAAGAGCCATATACTTAGAGACTCTTTGATGAGAGTTTGGAAGAAGCACCGACTCAAATGGGATTACAAAATACCGCTATGGCTGGATCTTGGTCATATTATGTGGAATACAAATATAATGTCACTCGGGGGGGTTTTATATAAAGAGGTTCTTTTTACAGATGCGGGCAGATGGCAACTGAAGACATTAGAGACACTGTTGGAAGAAGGGATTAATCTAACTTGGTTACAGTACAATCAACTTCAATTGAGATGGAAAGAGGACCAAAAAACTGGTATAATGGTACATGAGGAAGAATTGGTTAGACATATAAAAGAGAAAGGTCCAATGCATATTAAAAGGTTATATAATGTTTTGTTAGAAAGGGACTCAGAAACTGAATTGGTTAAAGATTGTATGATCAAGTGGGCACAGAATTTTGCAGAACCAGTGATGTTGGAAACATGGGAAAAAATATGGGTCCAAAATGTTAAATTTACACAATCGCAGAATTTGAGGGAAAATTTTTATAAAATGTTTTATAGATGGCATTTAGATCCCAAGAAATTATCCTGTATGTATCCTAATGTTCAGCCAAAATGTTGGAGATGTGATTGTTTAGATGCTACATATTACCATGTCTGGTGGAACTGTAAGAAAGTTAAGGCTTTTTGGATAAAAATATGGTGGGTTATGCAGAATGTTTTGAAGAAAAAAATTCAATTTTCTCCACAATTGTTTTTACTGGGTATAGTAAAGGGTTTTACACTGGATGAAACTAAGTTGATATTGTATATGATAACAGCAGTGAGATTATTGATAGGTAAATACTGGAAAAATGAAGCTTTGCTCACTATTGAAGAATGGACTTTGAAGATGGCTAGCTTTGCAGAGGTGGCGAAGATTTCAGCATATTTAAAAGATCGCTCACAAGAGACTTATGAATGGGAATGGAAAAAATGGATAGATTATGTGCAGAACAAATATCAAACTAGGAAGTATCAAATAGCTTTTCATTGAAAGTATTATATAAAAATAGAAATGTATGAATTTTGTGAAGATGAAAAATTATAAGGGGGTTTGAGGGGTTCAGGTTTTATAAAAAAAGGGGATTTTGATGGGATTATATTCTATGGAAGTCAGGGGGGAGGGTTAGGGGGCTTCGGGGGGATTAGGGTGGGGAGTACGGGGTGGGTTGGGGGGGGGAAATGGGGTGAAAATGTAATTGTAAAACTTTTGCAATAAAAAAAAAGAAAAGAAAATATGGAGCTGGAGTGGGTGGGTGGCCACAGGAGGTTTGTCATCAGGTCTCTTAGTTTGCCTGCAGCCCAGCGGCATGTTAGGATCACCTGCCTTCTGCCCCATGCCTCTGTCTGCTGCTGGTGCCGCCGTGCAAAGACGAGCCCCAGAGTGCACTGACCAAGGGACAGGCAGGATGCAGCAGCTGCCAGATAACGTTGGTCCTCCTTGCCGCCTCTTCTGCGTGTGACAGGGGGTGCAAAGTGAACTGCTGGGCTGATTATCTGAAATTATGCCCCCCCCCCCCCCAAAAAAGACCTAGGGCTTATTTTGGAGCCCAAAAAAACATAAGCAAGTTTTATTCTGGGAAAAACTCAGTATCCAAAAGTTAATTCCTAATTATAAAAAGAAATTCTTATTTTTAATGGATCAAAAAAGTCTACTGCTTTGGAACCCCTTTTCCATACACTATGCATTTTTACAGATTCTCCTGGGCATGAAGCAAATTTTGAGAATCAACACAAACCAATTAGCATCGTCTTTTCCTGCTGTGCATCTTCTTATGTCGATTAAAGTCACTACAGGTTCTGAATTTCTTTCCACACTCCACATACTGAAATGATTCTTTTATGACGCGTAAGATAACTCCCATCTTTGAAAGCCTTTCCACACTCAATGCATTTAAACGGTTTCTCCCCTGTGTGGATTCTTTTATGACACCTAAGATTACTTGCATCTTTGAAACTCTTTCCACACTCAATGCATTTAAATGGCTTCTCCCCTGTGTGGATTCTTTTATGACACGTAAGATAACTCCCGTCTTTAAAAGCTTTTCCACACTCAATGCATTTAAACGGCTTCTCTCCTGTGTGGATTCTTTTATGACGCGTAAGATAACTCCTGTCTTTAAAAGCTTTTCCACACTCAATGCATTTAAATGGCTTCTCCCCTGTGTGGATTCTTTTATGACGCGTAAGAGTCTTTCCGTCTTTGAAACTCTTTCCACACTCAATGCATTTAAACGGTTTCTCTCCTGTGTGGATCCTCATGTGGGAGGTTAGACTGCCACTCTCATTATAACATTTTCCACACTCCAGGCATTTATAGGGTTTCTCCCCTGAGTGAAGCCTTCTATGGTTCTTGAGTGAATGTCTTTGACTAAAGCTTTTTCCACACTCATGACATGTGTATGGTTTCTCCCCAGTGTGGGTCCTCTTGTGGCTACCAAGGCTACTGCTTATTCTGAAACTCATGCCACACTCCCTGCACTTATAGGGTTTCTCCCCTGTGTGAATCCTTTTATGGATTGTCAGTTCTCCAGAAACACTGAAGCGTTTTCCACACTCCTGGCACTGATATGGTTTCTCCCCAGTGTGGGTTCTGCAATGTACAATATAGCCATTTTTTGTATTGAAGCTCTTTCCACACGTGCGGCATTGATATGGTTTCTCCCCAGTGTGGAGCGTTTTGTGGCGAGTGAGGGACGACAATTTAGTGAAGCATTTGCCACATTCGATGCACTTATATGGCTTTTCACCTGTGTGGGTCCTTTTATGGGTATTAAGGTTACTTGTTTGATTGAAGCACTTCCCACACTCGGAGCATTGATACGGTTTCTCTCCACTGTGGACACTTCTATGGGAGGTTAAGCTGCTGGAGTCACCGAAGCTCTTTCCACACTCCAGGCATTTGTATGGTTTCTCCCCTGTGTGGGTCCGTTCATGGGCATGAAGGCCATTAGAACTGACAAAGCACTTTCCACACTGCAGGCACTGAAAGGGCTTCTCCCCCGTGTGGATTCTATGATGGACCGTAAGGTGTGAAGAGCAATGGAAGCGCTTTCCACACTCCATACATTGAAATGGTTTTTCTCCTGTGTGGGTCCTCTCATGTGACTTAAGATGAACTTTTTGACTGAAGCTCTTTCCACAGTGCAGGCATTTATAAGGTTTCTCCCCTTTATGCATCCTATTATGTTGAGTTAGTGTATCACGTCTATTGAAGCTTTTTCCACACTCTAAACATTCATAGTGCTTCTCCCCTGTGTGAATCCTATTATGGCAAGTAAGGGAATCGGTGGTCCTGAAGCATTTTCCACACTCTTTGCATTTATACGGCTTCTCTCCAGTGTGGATCCTATTATGTGAATTGAAATTGTCTTTTTGGGTGAAACTCTTCCCACACACTGTACAATGATACGGCTTTTCCCCTGTATGCATCCTATTATGGTAAGTGAGGTCATTTGCAGAGCGGAAGTTCTTCCCACATTCCAGGCATTTACATGATTTATTACTAGTGGGGCTTTTTGGGGGGGAATTCGGTTCCTTGCTCCAAGTAAGCCTCGTTCTACCCTCCCTACATTGATGCAACTTCTCCTCTCTGTGGATGCTTTGATGGGAAGCAAGGGAGGTGCTGTTTCTGAAGGTCTTTCCACAGGTGATGCATTGATGCTGCTTCCTCTCTTTGTGGACCCTCGTATGTGAATTAAGATGATTTTTCTGCCTGAAGGTCCTTCCACAATCCAGACATTTGTGTGGATCCCCTGCTTTGTGAATTTTTTTATGCGATGCAAAGGAGCGGCTTGTATCGAAGCTTTCTGCACACTCCGTATATTTGTACCTTTCCCCTCCTTCTTGTATGCTTTCATGTAAAGGAGGAGGAAGGGTCCCTCTGGAGTGTTGTCTGCTTTCATCCTGTTTCTCTCCAGCAGGGATTTTGCAACAGTCACATAATCCCAATTCATCTCGAAGGGTTTTCCCACACCTTGAACACTCTCCTTTTTCTTGGCAATCATCTCCGTCCAATAAAACATTGGGATCTGGACAAGGGAAACCAGAGCAATTCTCCAGCTCCCCCGTTAACTGCTTTTCCTCAGAACTTTGCTTTCCATACATCTTTTCTACGTTTTCTTTTTTGTCTTTTGGCAAAGATGCTGCTGCCTCTTGGCCAGAATCCTCCATCTCCCATCCGTCACCTGCTTGGAATGGAAAAAAAAAAGAAAAGTTAAGACTATCTTAGGTGTGAAAGGGATCAAGCACCAGAACAGTATAAATATTCTTCCAAACTCTCATTTGTCCAAAACATGATGCTATGCTTGTTATTAAATTGATATAAGATTTGACCTTTGGCTCCTAAATGTAAATATCTCAACAGAATCTCTTACCTAAGGAGGCCATGTTCCTCTTGTTTTCCAGCGTGACCTCTTGGTACAGGGCTTTTTGCTCAGAATCCAGCAGGGCCCACTCCTCCACGGAGAAAAACACAGCTACATCCTCAACCGATACCAAATCCTGACACAGGGAGAGGAGAGAAACCACAACTTATTCCATGAACATTCCTAACAATGAACGCTTCAATGAATTACATTTGCGTCTACTTCTTAATGAAAAACCTCTAGTTTTCATGTAGGGCAAACATACATGTTAGGATATTGAATTTAGAATCTGAAACAGTAAAGTGTACAAATAGGCCGGAACGCAATTGTAACTGATTAGTTAGAGAGTGCTGACTCATGCATGATGCAATCTACGCTATGATTGGTTGCTGTAAGTATAAAGGGGTGTTTCCCTTTTTTCCCTCCTTTTTTCCTTCTGTGTGTTCTCTATGATGTTTTAGATTTACCTCATGATGTTCCTGACTATCTTATGTTCTTCCTTTTCTGGATGATGACAAAGACTGCGGTAAATTTGTAGGTTGAACATGTTTATATTTATATAAAATCTACAAGTCTGTGTCAGTGTCTCTGACTTTATCTGGACAGCTGCTGGGCAATTTCATGACCGAACATCGTCCCTGGAGAACATTTCTGAAAACATAAAATGCCTCTGGCTAGAGATACATCTAGTTGATGTTTTATTGGTTTGTCCGATGCCAGAGGAGCAGCAACCACATATTCGTTTGTTGTCCATTCATGGGCTTGACCTTGGATATCTTGACTGAATCCAACACTGGGTTAATTTTACCCAGTGTGGTGAGCCGATGAATCCTTCCAAATCAAGTGGGTTCACTGTTTAATTTCTGTGCAAAAGTCGAGCTTGAACTTTACTTTTTACTTTAGGCTTTCATGGTCAACACTTTTTAAAAATCCTTAGTAAAGACCACATCTGGAATACCGAGTTCAGTTTTGGTCACAACATTACCAAAAAGATGTGGAGACTTTGGAAAAAGTGCAAAGAGCAACTAAGGATTAAAGGCCTTGAGACTAAAACATATGAAAAACGGTTGCAGGAACCGGATATGGCTAGTCTGGAGAAAAGAAGGACTAGGGGAGACATGATAGCCGTGTTCCAGTATTTCTGGGGCTGCCGCAAACAATAAGTGCTCAACTTATTTTCCAAAGCACCAGAAAGCAGGATAAGAAACAATGGATGGAAACTAATCAAGGAGAAAGGCAACCTGGAATTAAGGAGAAACTTCCTGGCAGTGAGAAAAATTAACTAATGGAACGGTTTGCCTTCAGAAGTTGTGGGCTGGAGGTTTTTAAGGACAGACTGGACACCCACTTGTCTGAAATGGTACCGGGTCTCCTGCTTGAAACAGGGGGATGGACTAGAAGATCTCTAAGATCCCTTCCAATTGTGTTATTCTGTTATTGTGAGATTGGCACACCTGGGGAAGGAAGGGGAGAATCCTCCTACCTGCCTTGGAAGCTCAACCGTTGTTAATCCTCCACTATAAAGACCTGAGGTTCCGGGGGATGAAGACGAGGCTACGAGAGTGTCTAGGAGTGAAAAGAAAACAGCAAGGGAAAAATTTGCCATCAAACATCCTAATGATATTCCTGAGCAGCCAGTGCAGAAGGCTGATTTTAGCCTATTTCTAGGCTAACTAGGGAACCCCTTTATGTGAGTCCCTTGCAGCCACATCAACATTACATAGAAGCTCACCCTGGGTGAGAAGAAAACTGAAAGGGGTGGAAGGACCAGGGATTGGATTCAGAAGCAGATTATCTCAGCCATCAATGTATGTATTAAAGCACCTCAGAGCTGGACTCTGGAGGCTTCAAGCAGATCCGCTCCCATTTCCAGGGAGTTGATCTGGCCTGGCACCAACAAAGAGACAGAGTCCAAATTATCTCTCACGTATACAGGTAGTCCTCGAATTACAGCCATTCATTTAGTGACTCTTCAAAGTTACCAGGACACTGAAAAAACACTGACTCCTGGCAGCTTTTCACAGGACCTTTGCAGCATCCCCATGGTCACCTGATCAAAATTTGGACACTGGGCAACTGGCTCATATTTGTAACAGCTACAGAGTCCCAGGGTCATGTGATCCCATTGCAATCTTCCCACAAGCAAAGTCAATAGAGAAGCCAGATTCCCTTAACCACCGTGTGGCTCACTTAACAACTGTAGCAAGAAAGGTCATAAAAAGGGGGAAAACTCACTTAGCCACTATCGCGCCAAGCAACAGAAATTCTGGGCTCGATTGTGGTCCTAAGTCAAGGACTACCTGTATTCAGATTCGGACAATGGCTGGGATTGATCTGGAATGATTTCTTTCATTCTTTTATATTTCAGTGACATCAGCAGGAAATACAGTTGTTTGATTGACAGGAGATACAGTAAGGAAGGTGCCAAAGAAGCCATGCCGACATCCTGTAGCCTTAAGGATTTTTAGCAAGACAGTTGTGGTTTCTCTCTCTCACCTTTCCCAGATATGGGACCCAGGTCTTTCTTTCAGCCATTTCAAGGTATGAATCTTGATCCCCAGAATCCTAAGGCCACTGGAGGCTTTTAAGAAGAAGCAATTGTCTTGATTCTGGGAGTTGAAGTCCACCAGTCCTAAAAGGGCCCTAGTTCCCCACCCCTGGCCTACAGCAACCTTTCCCAATCTTGGGAGCTGTAAAATATGTGGACTTCAACTCACATGGGACATTCTGGGAGCAGAAATCCACATACCACAAAGTTGCCAAGGCTGAGAAACAGTGGCCCACAGGAAAAGGCCGATAAATGCACCCAAGACTTTAAAAACACACTTAAATTGAAGAATGGAAACGAATTGAGGGATGAAAGCAACGAGGGCAGAGAGACTAAAGGGCATCAGAAGGAGCCTTTCCCCGATGCTCCCTCCGGAGGCGGCTCCTCTCGAAACAAGGGCTCCTGGGAGGGATCGCCCCCTTTCCTCCCCGCCGCTTTCGCAGCCCTTGAACTCCAAGCCTCCCGATCTGAAGCGGCCCCAGAGAAAAGGAAAAGGACGGGAAACGACCAGGAAGGGCCAGGAAAAAATAATAGTAATAATCATCATCATCATCTCCCCAAGGAGAAAGTGGGGACTGCAGGAGGATCTTAGCAGCGCCCCAAGAAGCTGCATTGAAGGGTCTCCTGTCCGAGCATTTCCCCAGGTGGGAAGAAGGAAGGAAGGGAGGAAGGGAGGAAGGAGCTTCTCACCTGGCGCTCCATAGGAAAGAGGCGGCTCTCTTCCTCGCCCGGACTCCGCTCCCCAAGAGAGGCGCCCAGGATCGCCGCCGGACTCGCACGTGGATCCCCCTCCCCGGAACGACCCCAGCCAGGAGTCTGCACAGAACCAGACAGGAAGCGCTTATAGCTCCTCCCCTCTCCGTCCAGCTCCTCCCACTCTCTGGTCAGCTGGGCAGCGAGTCCATTGCTTCTTTGCCGCAGGGAGAGAAACGGGGGAGAGGGGGAGGGGAGGAAGCCCAGGAGGGGAGGAGGGAAGGGAAAGGGATGCGGAGCAGCAAAGTTACAGATTACAAATTAAGGGAGTTGGAAGGGACCTTGTAGGTCATCTAGTCCAACCTCCCCAAGCAGGAGACCCTGCACCATTTCTGACAAATGGCAGTCCAGTCTCTTCTTCAAAGCCTCCAGTGATGAAGCTCCACAACCTCCCAAGGCAACTTCTGTTCCATGGGTGGATTGTTCTCACTGTCAGAAAATTCCTCCTTGTTTCTAGGTTGAATCTCTGCTTGATCAGTTTCCATCCATCATTCCTTGTGTGGCCTTCAGGTGCTTTGGGAAACAGCTTCACCCCCTCCTCTCTGTGGCAGCCCCTCAAATATTGGAGCAGTGCTATCATGTCTCCCCTGGTCCTTCTCTTCACTAGACTAGCCGTGCCCAGTTCCTGTAACCGTTCTTCATCTGTTTTAGTCTCCAGTCCCCTAATCATGTTTGTTGGTTGCACTTTTCTACAGTCTCAACATTTTTTTATAGTACGGTGACCAAAACTGGATGCAGTACTCTTGGTGTGGTCTTACTAGGGCTTTATAAAGTGGTATCAGTACCTCCCTTGATCTTGATTGTATCCCTGTTAATGCAATTTAGGATTGCATTGGCTTTTCTGGCTGCCACCACACACTGCTAGCTCATATTTAGATGATTGTCCGCTAAGACTCCAAGATCCTTCTCACAGGTATTGCTACTAAGCCTGGTTTCACCCAGTCTATATGTGTACTTTTGGTTTTTCTTGCCTTAGTGTAGGACTTTACTTTTCTCTACATTGACTTTCATTTTGTTATGTTGGAAGAAATATCCTTCTGGGTTCTGCTCCAAGTGGGGGGAAAAGACACTGGAAACATGGAGACTGCTTGGAAAGATGGTTTAATGGTGGACAGGATCACATGGCTTGAGTTCCTGAACAGAAAAGGGCAGATACAGCGAATTTTCGGGTTTTATGCTCTCTCTGGCTTTGAACTTCCTGGGACCCAGAAAGAGTATCCTGATTGGTTGTCAGACTCCCAGCTAGATGAGGAATAAATATGGCAAAAAGGAAATATAGAAATTGTAAATTTAATTGAAATGACTAAACACTGTTTAAATTTGTGAACCAGCCAAATATTCTGTTCAAAGAAAATACATTGTATGTTTGTATGTGTGTTTCTAATTATTGCTATTTATTCATATTTGTTCTCTTTTATTCTTTAAAGTTTAACAATTCATTCTTTATCTTAATATCTTTATATTTGTTTGGGGTTGGCTTGCTTCCCTTTCATCTTTTTTATTGTACAGCAATCTTTCTCCTCAAACCTACCACCTCTCTCTTTTCTTTCCTTCTTACTTTCTCTTCCCCCCACCCTCTTCTCCTCCCTACTTCCTCTTCCTTTCCCCTTCTCCTCCTCTCTTCCTCCCTCTCTTACCCTCACTCCCACTCTAATTTCCCTTCCCTTCCTTCATCCCTCTCTATTGCTGTATCCTTTTATGCATATGGATTACTCAGAGAGCTGAAAAAGTTATTTTTGACTGGTCCTCGCACTTTTGACCAGTCCTCAAACTTACGACTGTCCTCACATTTTACATTTTTTGCCCTATCTTATCACCATGGTGAAGACAAGCAGTTGTGAAATGAGTGACATGGTTGTTAAGAATGCTGCACGGGCATAAATGTGAGGGTGGTCATAAGTGTGAGGACCAGTCAAAAGTGCGAGGACCTGTCAGAAATGACTTTTTTCAGCCCTCTGGTTAGTCCTTTTGTGCATATGGACTACTCAGAGGGCTGAAAAAGTTATTTTTGACTGGTCCTCGCACTTTTGACTAGTGCTCAAACTTACGACTGTCCTCACATTTTACATTTTTGCCCTATCTTGTCACCATGGTGAAGAGAAGCAGTTGTGAAATGAGTGACATGGTTGCTAAAAATGCTGCACGGGCATAAATGTGAGGATGGTCATAAGTGTGAGGACCACTCAAAAGTGCGAGGACCTGTCAGAAATGACTTTTTTCAGCCCTCTGAGTAGTCGGTATACACATAGCCATGGCCACCCAGTCACATGACCAGCTAGCCACGCCCACCCAGTCACATGACCAGCTAGCCACGCCCACCCAGTCACATGACCTCCAAGCCACGCCCACAATGGTGTCCCTATATGTGCATAGGAACTACTCAGAGGGCTGGAAAAGTGATTTTTGACCGGTCCTCGCACTTATGACTGTCCTCACATTTTACGTTTTTGTACCCTATCTTGCCACCGTGGTGAAGAGAAGAACCGCAGTTGTGAAACGAGTGACACAGTCATTAAGAATGCTGCAATGGGCATAAATGTGAGGATGGTCGTAATTTTGAGGACCGGTCAAAAGCGTGAGGACCAGTCATAATTCACGTTAATACCAAGTATAGCACCATGTTTGGAACAAATGGGATTTGGGAGGAAGTTTGATATTATTCAAACACAGTAACGGCGCTTGATCCCTTTTGCACTTACGTTTGTGTTAACTTTTTTCTTTCTGTTGCAAGCAGGTGACGGATGGGAGATGGAGGATTCTGACCAAGAGGTAGCAGCATCTTTGCCAAAAGACAAAAAAGAAGTTGCAGAAAAAATATATGGAAAGCAAAGTCCTGAGCAAAACCAGTTAATGGTTGAGCTGGAGAATTGCTCTGGTTTCCCTTGTCCAGATCCCAATGTCTTATTGGACGGAGATGATTGCCAAGAAAAAGGAGAGTGTTCGAAGTGTGGGAAAACACTCCGAGATGAATCTGGATTATGTGAGTGTTGTGAAAGCCCTGCTGGATGGCTGACGACACCCAGCTGTACATCTTCACCCCAGACCACCCCAACGATGCCCTTGAAGTGATGTCCCGGTGCCTGGAGGCCGTACAGATCTGGATGGGGAGAAACAGGCTCAGGCTCAACCCATCCAAGACCGAGTGGCTGTGGTTTCTGACGTCCCGATATAGTCAGCTGGTGCCATCGCTGACTATTGGGGGCGAAGCATTGGCCCCCACGGAAAGGGCTCGCAACTTGGGTGTCCTCCTGGATTCACGGCTGTCTTTAGAAGAGCACTTGACAGCCGTGACCGGGAGGATTTTTCATCAGGTCCGCCTGATCCGCCAGTTGCGTCCCTTTCTGGATCGGGACTCGTTACGCACGGTCACTCATGCCCTCGCCACCTCCCCTTTGGACTATTGTAACGCTCTCTACATGGGGCTCCCCTTGAGGAGCACTCGGAGGCTCCAACTGGCGCAGAGTGCGGCCGCGCGGGTGGTGATGAGAGCAACGTGGCACTCCCATATAACGCCTCTCCTGCGTGAGCTGCACTGGCTCCCGGTGGTCTTCCGAGTGCGCTTCAAGGTTTTGGTTATCACCTTCAGAGCGCTCCATGGCTTAGGATCTGGCTATTTACGGGACTGCCTGCTGCCACCAATAGCCTCCCACCGACCAGTACGCTCCCATAGAGAGGGGCTCCTTTGGGTGCCGTCGGCCAAACTATGTCGACTGGCGGCCCCCAGGGGGAGAGCCTTCTCTGTGGGGGCACCTATGATCGGGAACGAGCTCCCCCCGGAGATACGGAGTATTCTGGATCTGCGTACCTTCCGTCGCGCGCTTAGGACGTTCCTATTTCATCAAGCTGGCCTGACCTAAATTTTTCCTCTTTTTAAATGGAAATTTTAAATTTGGTTTTAATTTATTGGGGTTTTTAAATGGTTCAGCCAAATTTATTTAATTAGTTTTATCTCTATTTTAAATTTTGTATCTATATGTTTTATTTTATGGCTGTTCGCCGCTCTGAGTCCTTCGGGAGTAGGGCGGTATACAAATTTAATAAAATGAAAATGAAATGAAATGAAATGAAATGGAGAGAAACAAAATGAGAGCAGGCAACGCTCCAGAGGGACCCTTCCTCCTCCTTTACATGAAAGCATACAAGGAGCGAAATCATACAAATGTACGGAGTGTGCAGAAACACACTCGATACAAGCCGCTCCCTTGCATCACATAAAAAAATTCACAAAGCAGAGGATCCACACAAATGTCTGGATTGTGGAAGGACCTTCAGGCAGAAAAACCATCTTAATTCACATAAGAAGGTCCACGAAGAGAGCAAGAAGCATCAATGCATCTCTTGTGGAAAGACCTTCAGAACCAGCACCTCGCTTACTTCCCATTTTTGGCCTCCCAAACCCCCCCATGCGTCGCGTTTTTGCCCTCCAGGCGCACTCTGCAGGCCTCCCAAACCCTCTGCAGGCCCTGTTTTTGTGAAAAATGGGTCCGTTTTTCACAAAAATGAGACGCGCAGAGGGTTTTGGAGGCCTGCAGAGTGCTCCTGGGGGCTGGGGAGGACAAAAACATTTTTTTAACTCGTTTACCTCTTCAAAATCTTGGTGCATCTTATACTCCATTGCCTTTTATAGTCTGAAACATATGGTAAATTTAAAACCTCTTAAAAAAAACAACACTGCCAGATCAGAACAAGCCTCTCCGGGTAAAATCCAAAATGGGGTGGGGTAGGGGTGTCCTTCCAGTAAGGGGCCAGCAGAATTTCTGATGGGTATTTACTAGGGAGAGGAGGCAGCAGCAGCCACATGCTAGCCATCCTTTGACGGATTGATCCATTAATTCCACGACTTTCCCCTCCCACCCTCCCCATGAGCTGAAGATTCTTTTTCCTCCCCCACAAAACAACCCTGTAAGGTAGGACAGTTTGACAGAGGGCTGGTAAAAATTGTAACTTTCCAGGGGAGAACAATATCAGAGCACCAAGGTGGTGGGAATGGCCAACTCTCCAGAAGATAGGCTCAAGATCCAGACAGACCTTGGGCCCTGTAAGAAGTAATCAGGGATCCCTCCCACTCCTGGAAGAATGAAATATTTTGGGGATTAAAAGAGGCAGATTATTATATTTCACCAAAGGAGAAACATGCTCCAGCCCCAATTTCCTGCATAGTAAAATAACTTCCAGCAGAAATGATTACAGATGGAGACTTTGGGCCCATTAAGGAATCCAGGCCAATCTATTCATAAACAAAACATCTTCAGCTACAGGGTGACAGGATTAAGCAGGACAGGACAGGACATTTTAGGGCATAATAGCATTAACCCACCACCATTTAGCAAAAGACACAAGCCCCTCTTCATTGTACAATCAGTTCAAACTTCAAAGTCACAGAAACCTATGAAGATCCATCCACTCATTCGCCCATTTGGTCAGCTGCTCCAGAATCACAGGTTGGTTCTGCCTATCAATAAACAGAATATTTTTTCCCATCAGCCTCCATTTTATTTCCAGCGCCTTTCTCCCAGCTGGGAACTGAACCAGAGGAATTTTTCTTCCAACAGCCCTAATATAAATTTCCTAATAAACAAACAAATCTTTTTCTTAACCTGCTCCGCTTCTTTATTTCTTCCCTTCATGCCCAGCATGTGCAAGATTGGATCAGATTCTTAACAAACGGGAGAGAGTGGATCGTGAAGCCCACACTCTCCATACTGTCCATTTGTGAAGAAAAGCCAGGCTTCATAGAAAAGGATGAAAACCTCAGATAAATAGCTTGCATATTTGAAAATCAGCAATTTAGAGAAGAATACAGCACCCAAAACAAAAAAAATTCTCCAATGCTGAAGGACTTCACGTGCATTAATTTAAAAAAAAAAATTATTGTGCACTACGGTATCTTAACACCTAAGGAGGCCATGTTCCTCTTCTTTTCCAGCATGACCTCTTGGTACAGGGCTTTTTGCTTAAAATCCAGCAGGGCCCACTCCTCCATGGAGAAAAAAACAGTTACGTCCTCAAATGATCCCAAATTCTGACACAGGGAGGGAAAAAAAGACAACATATTCCATGATCCTTCCTAACAATGAGCACTTCAATGAATTACATGTTAGTCGTCGTCTTTTAATGAAAAACCTCCACAGCTTCCAAGTAGGGCAAATAAGCATCTTAGGATATTGAATTTGGTAGCTGGAACAGTAAAGTTTACAATAAACAACAACCAAATTGTAACGGATTAGTTAAGAGTGCTGATTCATGCAGGATGCAATCTACGCTATGATTGGTTGCTGTAAGTATAAAGGGGGAGTTTCCCCTTTTTTCTCTTCTTTTTCCTTCTTTGTGTTCTCCGAAGGCCAGGCCCATTTGCAAACTTCCTAGAGAGGCTCTGGAGGCTGGGGCAGCAAAAAACGGGCTCTCCCCCCACACCGCCCCTCCCCGAGGCCCTCCGGAGACAGGAAACAGCCTGTTTTGCGCCGGAGCTGAACTCGCGTGCCCACTGATATGGCTACACGTGCCACCTCTGGCACCCATGCTATACATTCACCATCACGGTGTTAAGACTTACTTCATTGATGTTCCTGACTGTTTTTACTTTTCTGGATGATGACAAAGACTGCTGTAAATTTGTAGGTTAAATATATTTATATTTATATAAAAGCTACAAGTCTGTGTCAGTGTCTCCGACTTCATCTTTTTTTTAAAAAAAAGGTTTATTTTTTACACAAACACATATACAAACATACAATGTATTATCTCTGAACAGAGTATTTGGCCGATTCACAAATTTAAACTGTGTTTAGTCATTTTAACTAAATTTACACTTTCTATACTTCCTTTTTGCCATCATATTTATTCTCATCTATTCTTTTTAAACCAATACTACCCCCTTCATTCTCATCTCTAATCTTAACCAAATTCAATTTTTCCCTTCTATTCTATGTTGCACCCCTTCCCATTCTCATCTGTTTTTATATTGATCCTCAAATTAATTAATTATATAGTGTTACAATTGTTCAATTCTTATAGGAATACTGCAGCCACTTATTTTATAACATACATTTCCTTTGATAATACAATCCAACATTTTAGTATAAATCAGTTAGTTATATAACTATCTTTCTTCTTTGTATATTAATTGTAAACCAAATAATTTTCCCTATATGTTTCTTTATATAAATTCCAAAAATATGAACGCAGGTATTCCAATTATTTCCATTTTCATACAATCCAGTTTCTTACAAATCAATTATGTTTAAATAATAATAAACCAAATAGTTTTCCCCATATGTTCCTCCAAACCACAACTTAATCATTTCTGCGTTCACCACAAAATACAATTAAACATTCTCTAATCATATAGCTTTCCCCATATATTGCTCAAAGCCACAACTTAGTCATTTCTACTTTCACCACCATATACCATTAAAAATATTTCAATTATTAGTTTAAATTTATTCATGTTTCTAAAAATTTATCATTATCTAAATTTCAAAAATGCAAATAAAAATATTCCAATTATTATTAATTTCATTTTTATAATCGTATGATTTCCCATTTCTTACTACAATTCATATTTCAATTCTAAGTATATATAGCATATTTCTCTTTCATTTCTTTCTCTTTTTCTCCCTTTTCATTTTTATTTTTGCCTTTTTCTTTCACCTTTTTTTCTTTTGCGCTTTAAAATCTTGAACTCTCCTATTTTGCCCTATATTTCCCATTGTTTCCCATCTCTTTTCTTCTTATTTCCCCTCTGTTTATCCCAGTGCGATCATTTTGTATTTCAAAATCCTGGACTCTTCTATTTTGCCCTAATTCCCCGACTGTCTCGCCGCAATGCTTCCAGTCGAAAATCTGGAGCTGGAGTGGGTGGGTGGCCACAGGAGGTTTGTCATCAGGTCTCTTAGTTTGCCTGCAGCCCACGTGGCATGTTAGGATCACCTGCCTTCTGCCCGATGCCTCTGTCTGCTGCTGGTGCCGCCGTGCAAAGACGAGCCCCAGAGTACACTGACCAAGGGACAGGCAGGATGCAGCAGCTGCCAGATAACGTTGGGCCCGCTTGCCGCCTCTTCTGCATGTGCCAGGGGGTGCAAAGTGAACAGCTGGGCTGATTAACCTGAAATCGTGTCCCCCCACTCACAAAAAAAAGACCTAGGGCTTATTTTGGAGCCCAAAAAATATAAGCAAGTTTTATTTGGGGGAAAATGTGGTATCCAAAAGTTAGTTCCGAATTATAAAAGGAAATTCTTATTTTTAATGGATCAAAAAAGTCTACTGCTTTGGAACCCCTTTTCCATACACTATGCATTTTTACAGATTCTCCTGGGCATGAAGCAAATTTTGAGAATCAGCACAAACCAATTAGCATCGTCTTTTCCTGCTGTGCATCTTCTTATGTCGATTAAATTCACCAGAGCTTATTAATTTCCTTCCACACTCCACACACTCATACGGCTTCTCCCCCGTGTGGATTCTCTTATGGAGTGTAAAATAACTCCTATCTTTGAAAGCCTTTCCACACTCAATGCATTTAAGGGGCTTCTCCCGTGTGGATTTTTTTATGACGTGTAAGATTCCTTCCGTCTTTGAAACTCTTTCCACACTCAATGCATTTAAACGGTTTCTCCCCTGTGTGGATTCTCATGTGGGAGGTAAGAGTGCCACTCTCATTATAACATTCTCCACACTCCAGGCATTTATAGGGTTTCTCCCCTGAGTGAAGCCTTCTATGGTTCTTGAGTGAATGATTTTGACTAAAGCTTTTTCCACACTCATGACATGTGTACGGTTTCTCCCCAGTGTGGATCCTCTTGTGGATACTGAGGCTACTACTTATTCTGAAACTCATGCCACACTCCGTGCACTTATAGGGTTTCTCCCCTGTGTGGATCCTTTTATGGATCGTCAGTTCTCCAGAATCAATGAAGCGTTTTCCACACTCCTGGCACTGATATGGTTTCTCCCCAGTGTGGGTTCTGCTATGTAGGATATAGCTTCTTTTTGCATTGAAGCTCTTTCCACATATACGGCATTCATATGGTTTCTCCCCAGTGTGGAGCCTTTTGTGGCAAGTGAGGGATGACAATTCAGAGAAGCATTTGCCACATTCGATGCACTTATAAGGCTTTTCACCTGTGTGGGTCCTTTTATGGATATTAAGGTTACTTTTTTGGTTGAAACACTTCCCACACTCGGTGCATCGATGTGGTTTCTCTCCACTATGGACACTTCTATGGGATGTTAAGTGGCTGGATTTACGGAAGCTCTTTCCACACTGCAGGCATTTGTATGGTTTCTCCCCTGTGTGGGTCCGTTCGTGGACATGAAGGCCACTAGAATTGGCAAAGCGTTTTCCACACTGCAGGCACTGAAAGGGCTTCTCCCCTGTGTGGATTCGGTGATGGGACGTAAGGTGTGAAGAGCAATTGAAGCGCTTTCCACACTCCATGCATTGAAGTGGTTTTTCCCCCGTGTGAGTCCTCTCGTGTGACTTAAGATGAACTTTTTGACTGAAGCTCTTTCCACACTGCAGGCATTTATAAGGTTTTTCCCCTTGATGCATCCTATTATGTTTAATTAGTGTATCATGTCTATTGAAGCTTTTTCCACACTCCAAACATTCATAGGGCTTCTCCCCTGTGTGAATCCTCTTATGGGAAGTAAGGGAATCGTTTCTCCTGAAGCATTTTCCACACTCCGTGCATTTATACGGCTTCTCTACAGTGTGGATCCTCATATGTGAACTGAAATTGCCTTTTTGGGTGAAACTCTTCCCACACACTGTGCAATGATACGGCTTTTCCCCTGTATGGATCCTATTATGGTAACTGAGGTCATTTGCAGAACAGAAGCTCTTCCCACATTCCAGGCATTTACATGATTTATTCCCAGTGGGGCTTTTTTTCCGGGAATTTGGTTCCTTGCTCTGAGTAAACCTCGTTCTACCCTCCCTGCGTTGATGCAACTTCTCCTCTCTGTGGCTGCTTTGATGGGAAGTAAGGGAGGTGCTGTTTCTGAAGGTCTTTCCGCAGGTGATGCATTGATGCTGCTGCTTCTCTTCGTGGACCCTCTTATGTGAATTAAGGTGATTTTTCTGTCTAAAGGTCCTTCCACAATCCAGACATTTGTGTGGATCCTCTGCTTTGTGAATCTTTTTATGTGAATGTAGAGAGCGGCTTGTATCGAAGCGATCTGCACCCTCCGTACATTTGTACATTTTCCCTCCTTCTTGTATGCTTTCATGTAAAGGAGGAGGAAGGGTCCCTCTGGAGTGTTGCCTGCTTTCATCTTGTTTCTCTCCAGCAGGGCTTTCGCAACACTCACATAATCCCAATTCATCTCTGAGTGTTTTCCCACACCTTGAACACACTTCTTTTTCTTCGCAATCATCTCCGTCCAATAAGACATTGGGATCTGGACAAGGTAAACCAGAACAATTCTCCAGCTCCCCTGTTAACTGCTTTTCCTTAGAACTTTGCTTTCCATGCATCTTTTCTACATGTTCTTTTTTGCCTTTTGGCAAAGGTGCTGCTGCCTCTTGGCCAGAATCCTCCATCTCCCATCCGTCACCTGCTTGCAACAGAAAAAGAGAAAAGTTAAGACTAACTTAGGTGTGAAAGGGATCAAGCACCATTGCTGTATTAGAACAGTATAAATATTCTTCCAAACTCTCATTTGTCCAAAACATGATGCTATGCTTGTTATTAAGTTGATATAAGACTTGACCTTTGGCTACTAAATGTAAATATCTCAACAGCATCTCGTACCTAAGGAGGCCATGTTCCTCTTGTTTTTCAGCATGACCTCTT
The DNA here is from genome assembly GCA_022577455.1 of Arizona elegans. Lineage (NCBI taxonomy): Eukaryota > Metazoa > Chordata > Lepidosauria > Squamata > Colubridae > Arizona > Arizona elegans. Next base: position 22,350,360 of record JAKOOJ010000012.1, read on the forward strand.
GGTACAGGGCTTTTTGCTCAGAATCCAGCAGGGCCCACTCCTCCATGGAGGAAAACACAGCTATGTCCTCAACCGATACCAAATCCTGACACAGGGAGAGGAGAGAAACAACAACTTATTCCATGAACATTCATAACAATGAACACTTCAATGAATTACATTTGAGCCTACTTCTTAATGAAAAACCTCTAGTTTTCAAGTAGGGCAAACAAACATGTTAGGATATTGAATTTAGAATCTGAAACAGTAAAGTGTACAAATAGGCCGGAACACAATTGTAACTGATTAGTTAGAGAGTGCTGACTCATGCATGATGCAATCTATGCTATGATTGGTTGCTGTAAGTATAAAGGGGTGTTTCCCTTTTTTCCCTCCTTTTTTTCTTCTGTGTGTTCTGTATGATGTTTTAGATTTACCTCATGATGTTCCTGACTATCTTATGTTCTTCCTTTTCTGGATGATGACAAAGACTGCGGTAAATTTGTAGGTTGAACATGTTTATATTTATATAAAATCTACAAGTCTGTGTCAGTGTCTCTGACTTTATCTGGACAGCTGCTGGGCAATTTCATGACCGAACATCGTCCCTGGAGAACATTTCTGAAAACATAAAGTGCCTCTGGCTAGAGATACATCTAGTTAATGTTTTATTGGTTTGTCCGATGCCGCAGGAGCAGCAACCTCATATTCGTTTGTTGTCCATTCATGGGCTTGACCTTGGATATCTTGACTGAATCCAACACTGGGTTAATTGTACCCAGTGTGGTGAGCCAATGAATCCTTCCAAATCAAGTGGATTCACCATTTAATTTCTGTGCAAAAGTCTAGACTTTACTTTTTACTTTAAGCTTTCATGGTCAACACTTTTTAAAAATCCTTAGTAATTCCAGACCACACCTGGAATACCGTGTTCAGTTTTGGTCACAACATTACCAAAAAGATGTGGAGACTTTGGAAAAAGTGCAAAGAGGAACTAAGGATTAAAGGCCTTGAGACTAAAACATATGAAAAACAGTTGCAGGAACCGGATATGGCTAGTCTGGAGAAAAGAAGGACTAGGGGAGACATGATAGCCGTGTTCCAGTATTTCTGGGGCAGTGAGAACAATTGACTAATGGAATGGTTTGCCTTCAGAAGTTGTGAGCTGGAGTTTTTTAAGGACAGACTGGACACCCACTTGTCTGAAATGGTACCGGGTCTCCTGCTTGAAACAGGGGGATAGACTAGAAGATCTCTAAGACCCCTTCTAATTGTGTTATTCTGTTATTGCGAGATTGGCACATCTGGGGAAGGAAGGGGAGAATCCTCCTACCTGCCTTGGAAGCTCAACCGTTGTTAATCCTCCACTATAAAGACCTGAGGTTCTGGGGGATGAAGACGAGGCTACGAGAGTGTCTAGGAGTGAAAAGAAAACAGCAAGGGAAAAATTTGCCATCAAACATCCTAATGATATTCCTGAGCAGCCAGTGCAGAAGGCTGATTTTAGCCTATTTCTAGGCTAACTAGGGAACCCCTTTATGTGAGTCCCTTGCAGCCACATCAACATTACATAGAAGCTCACCCTGGGTGAGAAGAAAACTGAAAGGGGTGGAAGGACCAGGGATTGGATTCAGAAGCAGATTATCTCAGCCATCAATGTATGTATTAAAGCACCTCAGAGCTGGACTCTGGAGGCCTCAAGCAGATCCGCTCCCATTTCCAGGGAGTTGATCTGGCCTGACACCAACAAAGAGACAGAGTCCAAATTGTCTCTCACGTATACAGGTAGTCCTCGAATTACAGCCATTCATTTAGTGACTCTTCAAAGTTACCAGGACACTGAAAAAACACTGACTCCTGGCAGCTTTTCACAGGACCTTTGCAGCATCCCCATGGTCACCTGATCAAAATTTGGACACTGGGCAACTGGCTCATATTTGTAATGGCTACAGAGTCCCAGGGTCATGTGATCCCATTGCAATCTTCCCACAAGCAAAGTCAATAGAGAAGCCAGATTCCCTTAACCACCGTGTTACTAACTGAACAACAGCAGTGGGTTCACTTAACAACTGTAGAGAGAAAGGTCATAAAAAGGGGGAAAACTCACTTAGCCACTATCGCGCCAAGCAACAGAAATTCTGGGCTCGATTGTGGTCCTAAGTCAAGGACTACCTGTATTCAGATTTGGACAATGGCTGGGATTGATATGGAATGATTTCTTTAATGCTTTTATATTTCAGTGACATCAGCAGGAAATACAGTTGTTTGATTGACAGGAGATACAGTAAGGAAGGTACCAAAGAAGCCATGCCGACATCCTGTAGCCTTAAGGATTTTTAGCAAGACAGCCCCACCCCTGGCCTCAGCAACCTTTCTCAATCTTGGGAGCTGTAAAATATGTGTACTTCAACTCACATGGGACATTCTGGGAGCAGAAATCCACATACCACAAAGTTGCCAAGGCTGAGAAACAGTGGCCCACAGGAAAAGGCCGATAAATGCACCCAAGACTTTAAAAACACACTTAAATTGAAGAATGGAAACGAATTGAGGGATGAAAGCAACGAGGGCAGAGAGACTAAAGGGCATCAGAAGGAGCCTTTCCCCGATGCTCCCTCCGGAGGCGGCTCCTCTCGAAACAAGGGCTCCTGGGAGGGATCGCCCCCTTTCCTCCCCGCCGCTTTCGCAGCCCTTGAACCCCAAGCCTCCTGATCTGAAACGGCCCCAGAGACAAGGAAAAGGACGGGAAACGACCAGGAAGGGCCAGGAAAAAATAATAGTAATAATAATCATCATCATCTCCCCAAGGAGAAAGTGGGGACTGCAGGAGGACCTTAGCAGCGCCCCAAGAAGCTGCATTGAAGGGTCTCCTGTCCGAGCATTTCCCCAGGTGGGAAGAAGGGAGGAAGGGAGGAAGGAGCTTCTCACCTGGCGCTCCATAGGAAAGAGGCGGCTCTCTTCCTCGCCCGGACTCCGCTCCCCAAGAGAGGCGCCCAGGATCGCCGCCGGACTCGCACCTGGATCCCCCTCCCCGGAACGACCCCAGCCAGGAGTCTGCACAGAACCAGACAGGAAGCGCTTATAGCTCCTCCCCTCTCCGTTAAAGCTCCTCCCCTTCTCTAAAGGCCTGAGAGCGCCGCCCACTCGGGGTGTCCCTGCTTGCCCCACCCCCACCCCACCCCACCCCGCTCCCCCCGTGGGATGGTCAGCTGGGCAGCGAGTCCATTGCTTCTTTGCCGCAGGGAGAGAAACGGGGGAGAGGGGGAGGGGAGGAAGCCCAGGAGGGGAGGAGGGAAGGGAAAGGGATGCGGAGCAGCAAAGTTACAGATTACAAATTAAGGGAGTTGGAAGGGACCTTGTAGGTCATCTAGTCCAACCTCCCCAAGCAGGAGACCCTGCACCATTTCTGACAAATGGCAGTCCAGTCTCTTCTTCAAAGCCTCCAGTGATGAAGCTCCACAACCTCCCAAGGCAACTTCTGTTCCATGGGTGGATTGTTCTCACTGTCAGAAAATTCCTCCTTATTTGTAGGTTGAATCTCTGCTTGATCAGTTTCCATCCATCATTCCTTGTGTGGCCTTCAGGTGCTTTGGGAAACAGCTTCACCCCCTCCTCTCTGTGGCAGCCCCTCAAATATTGGAGCAGTGCTATCATGTCTCCCCTGGTCCTTCTCTTCACTAGACTAGCCGTGCCCAGTTCCTGTAACCGTTCTTCATCTGTTTTAGTCTCCAGTCCCCTAATCATGTTTGTTGGTTTCCTTTGCACTTTTTCTACAGTCTCAACATTTTTTTTATAGTGTGGTGACCAAAACTGGATGCAGTACTCTTGGTGTGGTCTTACTAGGGCTTTATAGAGTGGTATCAGTACCTCCCTTGATCTTGATTGTATCCCTCTGTTAATGCAATTTAGGATTGCATTGGCTTTTCTGGCTGCCACCACACACTGCTAGCTCATATTTAGATGGTTGTCCGCTAAGACTCCAAGATCCTTCTCACAGGTATTGCTATTAAACCTGGTTTCACCCAGTCTATATGTGTACTTTTGGTTTTTCTTGCCTCAGTGTAGGACTTTACTTTTCTCTACATTGAATTTCATTTTGTTAGTTAGGGCCCAGTGTTCAAGTCTGTCAGGATCCATCTGGATCTTGAGCCTATCTTCTAGGCTGTTAGCGATTCCTGCCAACTTAGTATCATCTGCATATTTGGCAAGTTCCCCTTCTATTACTGGGCCTAAGTACCTATTAGTACTTGCCTAAGTTGGAACCTTGTGGTACCCCACTGCTTACTTCCCTTAATATAGATTTAGACCCATTAAGGACTACTCGAGTACAGTTTGTCAGCCAGTTGCAAATCCGTCTTGTAGTGATGCTATCTATCCCACTTTTTTCTTGCTTACGAAGAAGTACGTTGTGGTCTACTTTGTTGAGTGACTTGCTGAAGTCGTTAAGTATTATGTCCACAGTATTTTGCTGGTCTACTAATTTAGTCACTATGTTCAAGAATGAAATAAGATTGGTTTGGCATGATCTGTTTTTAACAAACCCATGCTGACTGCTAATTATTACTTTGTTACTTAGACATTGGCAGATATTTTTTTATTATCTTTTCCAGTATCTTCCCGGGTATTGAGGTTAGCCTGATTGGTCTATAATTTCCTGGGTCTTTTTTTCTTTTCCTTTTTTGAAAATGGGAACCACATCATCTCTTTTCCAGTACTCTGTGGTGTTTCACTTAACAACTGTAGCAAGAAAGTTCACAAAATGGAGCAAAATTCACTTTACCAAACGTCTCCCTTAACAATAAAAGTTTGGGGATCACTTGCACTTGTAAGTCAAGGACCAGCTGTAAAAACTACCATATTTTTCAGAGTATAAGGCGCTCCGGACTATAATACGCACCTACATTTTTTGGTGAGGAAAACAAGAAATCTGCCTCTGCCTCCCAGCAATTTTGTCTCAGTGCAGCAAATAGCCTGCTTTACTTTCATTTTTGTTTTCAGCATAGCTTGGTAAGCACAAGGAAAAAAAATCTGCTCCCAGCAATTAACCTCCTAGACCTAGTTCAACAGCTCCAACCCTAATAGAGCATGCTGCAAAAATAGGGTTCCTGGCGTATTCCCCATTTCCTCCTAAAGAATTGCACTAACAGCATGGTTGAAAGGAAAGAGAACCTTCTGAACTCAGTCACTTTTGGTTTTCTTGCTCCAGCCGCGTTACCAGATGTGCCCATGCCTCAAATTGAACACATTGAGGTGGAGATTGTAAGAAAAAAACTTTATTCTGTAGAAAAAGTAACACAAGGAAATCTTCCTCAAAGCCTTGATACCCCACCAGTGTCCAATGGAGGGCTTTACAAAGAATTTGCCAGACAATTTCAAAGTCAGAGTCAGAAGGAATTCCTGCCTGTTTTACACTAAAATCTTAGCCTTCCTGCATACTGGTATATGTAACACAGAGCTCATCCAAGCTATTTTTAATCTATCCTAATATGTGCACAGGGAAACCTCAACATGTCTGTAAATGTTGCTTCGGCAGTAATCCCCGTATCATGTGATTCACACACATGGCAACTGGCCTGTATTTTTGATAGTTGGATCATCCCAGGGTCACATAATCACCATTTGAGACCTTCTGACAGGCAAAGTCAATGGGGAAGCCAGATTTACTTAAAAACCATGTTACTTACTGAACTCCTGTGGCAAGACAAGTTGTAAAATGGCACAAAACTCACTTAACCACTATCATACTTAGGCATGGGAATTTGGGGTTTAATTTTCGTAATAAGTCAAGGGCTCCTGTATTTTCTAAAGCTGGTCCCTAAATTGTCCAATTTACTGACCAAAAACAGCCAATATTTGAGATGTATAAGCTAAGCGTTTAACTACCGTATAAGTTAGGTCTTTAATTAAAAAAACAAACATAATCAATATCACATCTCAGACTAGAAATCAGTTAAACACAATCAATGTTAGGTGGTGTAAACACAGCACCATCCCTCCAGTTATTACTTTTGACAAAACTCTCGAGTCTCATAATTGGTTCATTAGTTCATTCTCTTCCATCACTTTTTCCCAGTGAAATGCTCAGTGAAGATCCTATTTCTCTTTGTTCTGGCATGACTTTCACCACATGGGCATAGTAGATCCACTGCTTGATTGCTTCCAACCAGTGGTGGGTTCCTCCCGGTTCGGGCCGGTTCCGCTGAGCCAATAGCGGTGACGGTATGACGTCACCAAACCGGTTCTGGCGCTCCCCCGCCACCCCGCCACCCCACCACGTTATTCTTACCTTTTATTTGGCCCCACCCCCAATCTATTGCTGTCTCCTGAGTCCCAGCTGATTGGCTAGAAGGATAAAAACTGTTTAAACTCTTGCCGCAGGGCTTCAAAGGGCCGCCCTACAGCTGATCAGTGTTAAAAGGCAGTGTGGTGGTAGACCGGTGCCTCCAAAAACAAATGAGTAGACCGGTGCCTGCAAATATAAATGGGTAGACCAGTGCCTCCAAAAACAAATGAGTAGACCGGTGCCTCCAAAAACAAATGGGTAGACCGGTGCCTCCAAAAAAAATGAGTAGACCGGTACAGTTCTGCAAGCAGTTAAAAGCCTGGTAGACCAGTACCTCTGCTAAATCCTAAAGAATTGTCACATGACCATCAAGCCACACCCACAAAATAAGCCACACCCACAGACCCAGTAGTAAAAAAAATTAGAACCCACCCCTGCTTCCAACATTAGGGAAATATGAGAAGTCAACACCAGTAGGTCTGGAGCTCACCACTTAGATTGCAATGTTTCCTCTTGAAATATTGCAGCATCTTCTCTATATTCTAAAGCAGCTTTCTATATCCTAATATTGTCTGAAAGCATTATCCCAAAGGTGTTTTTTTTTGAAAAGGCAACTGGACTTTCTTGTTTTTCCTCAAAGACCTTCTACTTCTCATTGAAGAAGTGTCAGGTTTCGGTGCTATCTTAAATAAACTTCATTCTCAAACGCAAAGTCTCTAATGAAACTTTTCTTTATTTAAGAATAGAAATAACGTCATCCCTGAACTCTTGTAAAGCCAAAACTGGCACCTCCTTCCAAACCCCTCCCTTTCCATTCTTCAACCCCAATGTCTCATTGGCCATCGTGCAGATCCATCTCTCCGTCCCAAGTACTTTCTATTCACAGGGATTCCCCCCTCCCTCTATCTCCCAGGTAACGCTATCTACTAAAGAGCAGGAAACTAGGTAAAAGTTCATCTCAGCATTAAAGCAAAGCTTCTCCCTCTCTCATTCATGTCAGCGCTGGAGGAGATCATAATTTGGAACGCTGACAAGAAGATTCTTGAGGCTTCCGGTTTGCTTCTTGCCGCCGCTAGACGATCCCTTGGGATCGCCGCCCCATTGCCTGTAAAGAGCCGCCTTTACAACTGAAAGGCGGCTCAAAAAAACTCCATTTCCATGTGGAAATGGAGATAGAGCCAGCGGGGGCAGGTAGAGCTCTCTGCCTAGCCCCAAAAGTTTTTTTTTTTACTTTTGTGGACGAAGCAGATGAGGCTCCCTATTTCCCTCGCCGTCGCTCCGGGCTTTGGGAGACCTCTGCTTATGCAGAGCTAGGCGACAAGATCAAGCCTACAAAAACTAACAGAACAATTAAAAAGGATATGAGCTGGACCTGTGACCCTGAATCGCAAATATTTCATCTATTTTATAACAATTATTGAAGAAGGAAAAGGAAAAGGAGAAAAAGAATTTTTAAAAATGGCGACTGCCGAGGCTTGAGAAGGGGCTGAAAGGGAGAGTCCTTCCGTTTTCTATTAAGATACAAAGTAGCAGAATAAATACTTCTGGCTACAATTGAAGCAGAATTTATGATCAAGTTGGATGCAAATACTAACTTATTAGAGTCTAAAGTGGAAGAAATTGAGGACAATTTGGATAATAGAATACAAAAAATTGAAAATGATTTGACAAACACTCAAGACAATAGCTCAGAAGAAAAACCTAAAATGGAGGCTGATCAAAAGACTTGTAATGCAGAAAACATACAACAACGGATTGAAAGAGAAGTTTTAATGATGCAATATAATTTTATTGAATATGCAATTAGACTCAGAGGACTGCAGGAAAATGACAGAGATGATTTAAGGAAAATATCTTCTGAAATTCTGGCTGGGATCTTAAAGGTTCAACCTGAGGAAGTATTTTGTAGGATTGACAGAGTTTATAGAATAAATTCCTGGATTGCAAAGCAAAGGCAATTGCCTAGAGATGTGGTGATTTATTTTACAGATAAAGATATAAGAAATAATATTGTGCAAAATTCTTTCAATTCTACTTTGCAATTGTTGGAAGAAAGATTTGGATTTATAAAGAGCTCCCGCCTAAGATATTATTGGAAAGGAAGAAATTTGGTTTTCTGGTGACTGAGCTAAAAAAAAGAAATATTCTATTCAGGTGGGACGCTCCAGTTGGTATAATATTGAGATATCAAGGAGAAAGATACCAACTAAATACTGTTGAAAAAGCGGAAGAATTTTATCAAAAAATCTTGAAAATGAACTTAACATCTTTAGGCACAATACAGGATAAGCAGAAGGAATTGGAAATAAAGGGAAAACATCGAATTATAGAGGCTGCTGTGGACAAACTGCCTTTGGATTCTTTAGACACCTCATCTGGATTATCTACAAATACGAGAGAAGTGGCATCGGACTCTAACGTGATGATTCATCAAGTCACAGACAAGTATGGAAACCAATTAGCTGATACACAATTGATAAAAAGGAAATATGAGACACAAAAGCAAAACCAACAAGATCAAAGTATAAAGCAGAATGAAAACCGATCAGTTGATATACAACTTGTAGAAAGGAAACCAGGATGGAGATTAAACCCACAAAAAGAAAAGAAAAAAAGAAATAGGTCTCACAAAAATAGAAATTTCTAAATTAAGCAACAGTGAAACCAGTTATTTTAAAAAAATGAATGAATATATGAAAAGATAGTGGAGGCGAAGTATTGGTTAATATTATCCTGAGGAGAGTGACAGACCTCTGCAATGCCGTAATTTTGGGATGTGAAAAGAGCCTTAAATTGTTGGATTTGAATTATTTATTTTGGATTTCTTTCTTTTATTGATAAATATATTATAATTATCTTGAGCTACAAGGCAAGAGAGCTACGCTGGGGCACGCAGAAGATCTGGTTGTTACCCATTAGGATGATGGGAATTAATAATCCTGATGAAAGCCACAATTACAACTATATGGAATATAATCATAATGTCACTCGGGTGGTTGTTTTTTTCTTTTATATATATATGAGGATATTCATTACTGATGGGGGCAGATGATGACTGAGGATTTTGAACAAACTGTTGCACCAGGATGCTATGTTACCCTAATATGGATGATGGACTCAACAATCCAGTGGAAAGACATCAAAGAAGATATTATATGGATTATAAATTTAAAGTCATTGACTTTTTTAATATAACGGAATATATATATATATATTTTTAGCAGAGTGGGCAGTGGATTAAAGATATTAAAAATTGTTGTGCATGGCAATTTTGTAGGAAAGTGGGTGGAAATAGGTTAGTTTACTGATTGTTTAGTTTAAGAAAAGGGATGTTTAAGTGATATATTTAGGGGAGTGGAGCAAATGGATAGAGTTGAATAAATGTTAAATTAGGATTTATGGGGTAGGCTGCTTTGAAATGTTATATTAATATACACAAAAGATTAAATGTTAAAGTAGGATTTATTATATAGTTTTAAAGTGGAAGGTTGTTTCGAAATGTTGTATTAATATTTATTTATTTATTTATTTATTTATTTATTTATTTATTTATTTATTTATTTATCGAATTTCTATACCGCCCTACTCCCGAAGGACTCAGGGTGGTGAACAGCCAAGATAAAATACAGATAATACAAATATTAAAAAATCCCTTAAAATTATTAAATATTTTGGCTGAAACACAGATTAAAACACCCAATTTATAAAATCATGAATTAAAAAAATTTAAAAATTTAAAAGATGGGAGTTAGGCCAGGCCAGCTTGCTGAAATAAAAAAGTTTTGAGAGCACGGCGAAACGTGCGCGGGTCCGGGATCTTCCATATCTCTGGGGGAGCTCGTTCCAGATGGTAGGTGCCCCCACAGAGAAGGCTCTCCCCCTGGGGGCCGCCAGTCGACACTGTTTGGCCGACGGCACCCTGAGGAGCCCCTCTCTATGGGAGCGTACTGGTCGGTGAGAGGCTATTGGTAGCAGAAGGCGGTCTCGTAGATACCCCGGTCCGATGCCATGCAGCGCTCTAAAGGTGGTAACCAAAACCTTGAAACGCACCCGGAAGACCACCGGGAGCCAGTGCAGCTCGCGCAGGAGGGGGGTCACATGGGAGCGCCACGTCGCTCCCATAACCACCCGCGCGGCCGCATTCTGGACCAGCTGGAGCCTCCGGGTGCTCCTCAAGGGGAGCCCCATGTAGAGAGCATTGCAGTAGTCCAAGCGGGAAGTAACGAGAGCATGAGTGACTGTATTTAACGAGTCCCGATCCAGAAAGGGATGCAACTGGCGAATCAGACGGACCTGATAAACAGTCCCCCTGGCCACGGCCGTCATGTGCTCTTCTAAAGACAGCCGTGAGTCCAGGAGGACACCCAAGTTGCGAACCCTCTCCGTGGGGGCCAATGACTCGCCCCCAATAGTTAGTGATGGCACCAACTGACTGATAGGTTCCAGACGGAGCTTGGGCCAATTCCCGATGATCTGGCACACGACTCGGCCGAGGCCCTAGTAGCTGCCTGGGATCGGGCGGCTGGTGGGGCCTTGAATCGAGTCGTGCCTTTGCGGCCTCTGACCCGGTGTCGATCCCTTGCGGCTCCTTGGAGCTGAGGGAGATGAAACGCCGGAAAAGACGCCTAGAGAGCGGTTGGAGGGCCAGTCGCGCTGAATCTGACCGAACACTGGTAAGGTCGCATATTAAGACCTACCTAGTGGCGATAAAGACAGCAAAGTTTAATTACTTTTCCGCCTCTATTGCGTCATCAGGGAATCGTCCGGCAGCCCTGTTCAGGGTAACCCGTTCCCTGCTCCATCTGGGAGCACGGGAGGATCCCTTGGAAGGCAGGGCGGAGGATTTCGGACAATACCTGTATGACAAAATCGCTCAGATCCGGGGGGACTTGGACTCTGACTGGGTAGATCAGGGCAGGGTGACGAGGAATAGTCTTGAGAATGTTATCTGGGAGGAGTTTGATGCTGTGACTCCCAATGATGTGGACAGGATTTTGGGGAGACTTAGTGCGGCCACATGTTTATTGGACCCGTGTCCCTCCTGGTTGGTACTGGCCTCCCGGGAGGTTACACGAGGCTGGCTCCAGGGTGTTATCAACGCTTCGTTGAGCGAGGGTTACTTCCCCGCGGCCTTGAAAGAGGCGGTGGTGAGGCCTCTCCTCAAGAAGCCGTCCCTGGATCCGGCAATATTGGCTAACTATCATCCTGTCTCCAACCTTCGCTTTCTGGCGAAGGTTGTTGAGAGTGTGGTCGCACGACAGTTTCCGCAATTCCTGGAGGAAACATCCTATCTGGATCCGTTCCAGTCTGGTTTCAGGCCTGGGCACAGCATGGAAACGGCATTGGTCGCGTTGGTCGATGATCTCTGGAGGGCTCGGGACAGGGGTTGTTCCTCTGTTCTGGTCCTGTTAGACCTCTCAGCGGCTTTTGATACCATCGACCATGGTATCATGCTGCACCGGTTGGAAGAGTTGGGGATGGGGGGCACCGTGTTACGGTGGTTCTCCTCCTTTCTCTCCGACCGGTCGCAGTTCGTGTTGGCAGGGGGGCAGAGGTCGACCTCGAGGCCTCTTATATGTGGAGTGCCTCAGGGGTCGGTCCTCTCGCCCCTCCTGTTCAACATTTATGTGAAGCCGCTGGGCGAGATCATCCGTGGCTTTGGGGTGAGATACCATCCGTACGCTGATGACACTCAGCTGTACATCTCCACCCCAGGCCACCCCAACGATGCCCTTGAAGTGATGTCCCAGTGCCTGGAGGCTGTACGGGTCTGGATGGGGAGGAACAGACTCAGGCTCAACCCTTCCAAGACTGAGTGGCTGTGGTTCCCGGCATCCCGATATAGTCAGTTGACTCCATCACTGACTATTGGGGGCGAGTCTTTGGCCCCCACAGAGAGGGCTCGCAATCTGGGCGTCCTCCTGGATACGCAGCTGTCTTTGGAGGAACATCTGACGGCTGTAACCAGGGGGACCTTTTATCAGGTTCGCCTGATCCGCCAGTTGCGGCCCTTTCTTGATCGGGATTCCTTGTGCACAGTCACTCATGCCCTCGTGACCTCTCGCCTTGATTACTGTAACGCTCTCTACATGGGGCTCCCCTTGAAGAGCACCCGGAGGCTCCAACTGGTCCAGAACGCAGCAGCGCGGGTAGTGACGGGAGCAGCATGGTGCTCCCATGTAACACCACTGCTGCGCGAGCTGCACTGGCTCCCGGTGGTCTTCCGGGTGCACTTCAAGGTGTTGGTTCTCACCTTTAAAGTGCTCCATGGCATAGGGCCTAGCTATCTTTGAGACCGCCTGCTGCCACCGACGACCTCCCATCGACCCGTGCGCTCCCACAGAGAGGGCCTCCTCGGGGTGCCATTAGCCAAACAATGCAGGCTGGTGACCCCCAGGGGGAGGGCCTTCTCTGTGGGGGCACCTACCCTCTGGAATCAGCTGCCCCTAGAGATAAGGAGAATCCAGGACCTCAGTGCCTTCCGCCGTGCCCTTAAAACCTTCTTTTTCCAACAAGCCGGGCTGGCCTAACTCTTTTTAAGTGTTTTTAATTATTTTTGTTTCTGTTTATTGTTTTAATTAATGGGGCCAAATTTATACATATTTTTAACTGTATTTTAATATTTGTATTTGATGTTTTTATTTGCCTGTTCACCGCCCTGAGTCCTCAGGGAGAAGGGCGGTATACAAGTTCAAAAATAAAATAAAATAAAATAAAAATATATCGGGATGTCGGAAACCACAGCCACTCGGTCTTGGATGGGTTGAGCCTGAGTCTGTTTCTCCCCATCCAGATCCGCACAGCCTCCAGGCATCGGGACATCACTTCAAGGGCATCATTGGGGTGGTCCGGGGTGGAGATGTACAGCTGAGTATCATCAGCGTACTGGTGGTACTTCACCCCGAAACCACGGATGATCTCACCCAGCGGCTTCACATAAATGTTGAACAGAAGGGGCGAGAGGACCGACCCTTGTGGCACCCCACATACAAGGGGCCTCGGGGTCGACCTCTGCCCCCCTGTCAACACAGACTGTGACCGGTCAGAGAGAAAGGAGGAGAACCACCGTAGGACGGTGCCCCCCACCCCTAACTCCTCTAGCCGGTGCAGCATGATACCATGGTCGATGGTATCAAAAGCCGCTGAGAGGTCTAATAGGACCAGGAACAACCCCTGTCCTGAGCCCTCCAGAGATCATCAACCAACGCGACCAATGCCGTTTCCATGCTGTACCCAGGCCTGAAGCCCGACTGGAACGGATCCAGATACGACGATTCATCCAGGTACTGGGGGAGCTGTCGCGCTACCACACTCTCAACAACCTTCGCAACAAAGCGAAGGTTGGAGACTGGACGATAATTTGCCAACACTACCAGGTCCAGGGAAGGTTTCTTGAGGAGAGGCCTCACCACCGCCTCTTTCAAGGCGGCAGGGAAGACACCCTCACTCAAGGAAGCATTTATAATCCCCTGGAGCCAGCCTCGTGTAACCTCCCGAGAGGCCAGCACCAACCAGGAGGGACACGGGTCCAGTAAACATGTGGCTGCGCTCAGTCTACCCAGTATCCTGTCCACGTCTTCGGGCGTCACAGAATCAAACTCTTCCCAGATAATATTTACAAGACCTGCCTCTGTCCTCCCCGCTGAATCTACCCAGTCAGAGTCCAGATGTTCCCGAATCTGAGCAATTTTGTCATACAGATACTGTACAAAATCCTCGGCTCTACCCTCCAAGGGCTCCTCCCGCGCTTCCTGGTGGAGCAGGGAGCGGGTCACCCTAAACAGGGCGGCCGGGCGATTATCTGATGATGCAATAAGAGTGGCAAAATAGTTATACTTCGCCACTTTTATCGCCACCAGATAGGTCTTAATATGAGACCTTACCAGTGTTCGGTGAGATTCAGAATGACTGGCCCTCCAACCACTCTCCAGGCGTCTTTTCCGGCGCTTCATCTCCCTCAGCTCCTCGGTGAACCAAGGAGCCAGGCGAGATCGACGCTGGGTCAGAGGCCGCAAAGGCACGACCCGATCCAAAGCTCCAGCGGCCGCCCTATCCCAGGCAGCCACCAGCTCCTCAGTCGAGCCGTGTTCCAGAGCCTCAAGAAATGGCCCAAGCTCTGTCTGGAACCTATCAGGATCCATCAGGCGCCTGGGGCGGTACCACCTCAATGGTTCCGCCTCCCTGCGGTGGGGTGCAGCGGTTCGAAGGTCAAAGCGAAGGAGGGAGTGATTTGACCATGACAAGGGCTCGATCACTATATCCCCTATCTCAAGATCACTCAACCACTGACCAGAGACAAAAACCAGGTCTAGCGTGTTTCCCCCCGTGTGAATAGGGCCATGAACTAACTGGGTCAGGTCCATGGCCGTCATGGAAGCCATGAACTCCCGAGCCACCTCACCGACGGATGGCAGGTTAAAATCCCCCATGACCATAAGCCTGGGGGTGTCAACCGCCACCGCGGCTATAACACTGAGCAGCTCGGGCAGGGCTGCCGTCACGTGGCAGGGAGCCAGGTACGTAACCAGCACACCCATCTGCACCCCATGACCCCACTTCACAAGGAGGGACTCACAACCAGCCGTCTGAGGAACAGTGGCCTCCCTCGGACCAAGACCTTTTCTAATGACAACCGCCACCCCCTGCCCCTCCCCTGTGTCCTCGGCTGATGGAATGCGCGGAAACCGGGTGGGCACATCTCAACGAGGGGGACCCCCCCTCCTGGCCCAACCAGGTCTCCGTAATACCCGCCAGGTCTGCTCCCCCCTCCTGAACAAGATCACAAATGAGGGGGGCTTTATTTACCACGGACCGGGTGTTGCACAGCATCAGCCGAAGGCCCAGGGCCTGAGGGTCTGTGCAACCTGGGGAACGAGGGGAGCATTGGGGGCCGGAGCGCGCCACCGCTTGGAGCCAGCGGGCGCGCGCTCCCACAACCTGATATGGCCCCTGCTCCCACCATATCTGCCCCTCCCACCCACAGTACTGATGTAATGACCATCCATAACACAAGCTCTAACCCCCTCCTTGACCCCGGTTCCCGCATCTCTAGTGCCGTGCTCTTCAGCCGGCTCTGGCCTCCTCCCCGACAGGTTCTCCCCCAAACCCACCAAACTCACCCCCCTCCCAGAAACCTTTAAAACCTTATCTAAAAATTTCCCCCAAAAAACCCCACAACCCCCTCCTCGCCTCATGCCACCTCTCGGGATTCCAAAATCCGTCATCAAGGTAGGCCCTCGATAGTGAGGAGGGCCAAACATGCGAGAGGGGGGAGTCTCGCAGCGCAAGCAGGTCAGCAGTCATAAACATCGCACAAAACAGAGATGGAGAGTCAACTGGTCAGGGCTTCACCAGATCGTCCAATAATACTGGGTCAAAGTAGATCTTCATATCAGGAGCTGGTTCACTGCCCTCTCACGACAGTGAAAGGGGCCAGTGACATCCCCCCACGTCTGGAGGATAATTATCCCAGTCACCCTCTCACAGTGACTGGGGCAGATGACCCCGACAATAAGTATGGAGGAGGAGAAAAAGGGCAGATTATTGCTAAATTGGGAGTTACAATAATATTATAAATTATAAATTAGAAGTTATACAATGTTACAGTAGAATGTTATTTTGAAATGTATGGTAAAAGGGTTAACAATATTATTAACAATATTAATAATATTATTAGCAAGTAAGGGTCAGTATTTAGAGGAGGGAGTAAGGGGATGGTAAAATATTATATAATCTGTTATGAATTAGGTCTTTGTTGTGAAGAAGTCACGGGGGGGATGGGTGGTGAGGGGGGGTTAGGGTGAAGGGGGGGAGAAAAATGGGGGAAAAAATTGTATTCAAAAACTTTTTCAATAAAAAAAAAAAAGCTTCTTCAGTTCCGAACAACAAAGAAAATCCAATTGCCTCTTGAAAAAAGTACCTTTGGGACAATCACAACCTGGATGACTGAGAATCACCATAGACATCTGGTCGTGTTAGTTTCCAAACCCCTGTTTGGAAACTAGCAACATTGCTCCAACATTGCTCCAAACATTGCTGTTCGCATGTGCAAAAGTTAATCATTTGTTGTATGTATGTATACTGAGATCTTATATTATTAATTAAATTATTATTAATTAAATTTCTATACCGCCCTTCTCCAAATAGGACTCAGGGCGGTGCACAGCCAAGGTAAAAACAGAGCATACAAAATTTAAAAACAGTATTAAAATAATTAAATATTTGGCCGTAAATTAAAACAACCCAATTTAAAATCAATTTAAAATTTAACTCAAGCCAGCCCAGCTAGTTGAAATAAATAGGTTTTCAGGGCCCGATGAAAAATCTGGAGGTCTGTTATTGTACGTAACTCTGGGGGAAAGTTGTTCCAGAGGGTGGGCGCCGTCACAGAGAAGGCTCTCCCCCTGGGGGTCGCCAGCCGACATTGTCTGGCGGACGGCACCCTGAGGAGGCCCACTCTGTGCGAGCGTACTGGCCGGTGGGAGGCTATTGGTGGCAGAAGGTGGTCTCGTAAGTACCCCGGCCTTAAGCCATGGAGCGCTTTAAAGGTGGTCACCAACACCTTGAAGCGCACCCGGAAGACCACTGGAAGCCAGTGCAGCTCGCGCAGGAGAGGTGTCACATGGGAGCGCCTCGTCGCCCCCATAATCCCCCACGCGGCCGCGTTCTGGACCAGCTGGAGCCTCCGGGTGCACCCCAGGGGGAGCCCCATGTAGAGAGCGTTGCAGTAGTCCAGGCGGGAAGTGACTAGTGCCTGAGTGACTGTGCGTAGAGAGTCCCGATCTAGAAAGGGACATAACTGGCGTATCAGGCGAACCTGATAAAAAGCCCCCCTGGCCACGGCCGTCAAATGATCTTCTAAAGACAGCCGTGCGTCCAGGAGGACGCCCAAGTTACGAACCCTCTCCGTGGGGGCGAGTGATTCGCCCCCAATAGCCAGCGATGGCGTCAGCTGGCTATATCGGGACGCTGGAAGCCACAGCCACTCAGTCTTGGAGGGGTTGAGTCGGAGCCTGTTTCTCCCCATCCAGGCCCGCACGGCCTCCAGGCACTGGGACATCACTTCAAGGGCATCGTTGGGGTGGCCTGGGGTGGAGATGTACAGCTGGGTGTCATCAGCGTACTGATGGAACTCCACCCTGAAGCCACGGATGATCTCACCCAGCGGCTTATATACCCAATTCCAAACAAATTCCTTTCTGTCCAATCTCACTTGACCAATAAATAATTCTGTTCTGTTCTCCTCCTCTATTCTATTCAAGCATAAAGATCTAATACCATGTTTCCCCCAAAATAAGCCCTACCCTGAAATAAACCCATCTGATTTTTAAGCCCTGCTCCAAAAATAAGCCCCAGTGAAGGGGGCTGGATGTGGCTAGCAAAGGAGGGAGTGAATGCACACAATGGTGACCAGCAGCAGCCAAAGCCTGCACAGTGCAGGTGAGTTGATTACCTGTCCAAGGAGCAGATGGAGGCAGAGACGCGGGGGTGGGGGGGGATGGAAGCAATCCAGATGCGATGCACAGGCCATAATAAAGCTGAGTGTCGTTGGGATAGAGTAGGCAAGCGGCCGCAGGTTCATCATTGGGTCTCTTGGTTTGCCTACAACCTGCGCGGTGTGTTGGGCTCACCTGCCGTCCACCCAATGCCTCTACCTCCGTCTGCTGCTGATGCTGCCATGCGAAGACAAGCTGCAGTGTGCTGACCAAAGGAATGGAGGGCTGCAGCTGCTGTCGGATACCGTCGGTCCCCGCCTATTCTGTCTGCACTGGGGGGGAGGGGGGCATGGGATCCAGCTGAGCTGATCATCCTGGAATCACGTTTCCCCCAAAATAAACCCTAGTGCTTATTTTGGAGTCCCAAAAAATATAAGACCAGGTCTTATTTTGGGGAAAACACAGTATCCAAAAGTTAATTCCTAGATATAAAAGGAAACTCTTTTTTTTTTAATGGATCAAAAACCTTCTACTGCTTTGAAACCCTTTCCCATACATCTTGCATTTTTACAGATTTTCCTGGGCATGAAGCAAATTTTGAAAATTAGCACAAACCAAATAACGTCTTTTTCTGCTGTGCATCTTCTTATGTCCATTAAAGTCACTACAGTTTGTGAATTTCTTTCTACACCCCACATACTGATACAGCATCTCCCCAGTGTGGATTCTTTTAGGGAGTGTAAGATTGCCGCTGAGTCGGAAACTCTTTCCACTGTCAGTCCATTTAAACCAGTGCGTCTCAACCTTCCTAATGCCGCGACCCTTTAATACAGTTCCTCATGTTGTGGTGACCCCCAACCATAAAATCATTCCTAAAACCATTGAAAATATGTGTTTTCTGATGGTCTTAGGCGACCCCTGTGAAAGGGTCATTCGACCCCCAAAGGGGTCGCGACCCACAGGTTGAGAACCACTGATTTAAACGGTTTTTCTCCTGTGTGGATCCTATTGCGGGAGGTAAGCTGGTCACTCTCACTATAGCATTTTCCACACTCCACGCATTTATAGGGTTTCTTCCCTGAGTGAAGCCTTCTATGGTTCTCGAGTGAATGATTTTGATTAAAGCTTTTTCCGCACTCATTACATGTGTATGGTTTCTCCCCTGTGATGATCCTCTTGTGGATGCAAATGAAACCACTTCTTCTGAAACTCATCACACACTCCGTACACTTATATGGTTTCTCCCCGTGTGAATCCTTTTATGAATTTTCAATTCTTGAGAATCACTGAAGGGTTTTCCACACTCCTGACACTGATATGGTTTCTCCCCAATGTGGGTTCTGCTATGTACCATATAGCTATTTTTTGCATTAAAGCTCTTTCCACACGTGCGGTGTTTGTATGGTTTCTCGCCATTAAGGAGCCTTTTGTGGCGAGTGAGGGACCACATGCTGCTAAAGCATTTGTCACATGAAATGCACTTTTAAGGCTTTTCACCCATGTGGGTCCTTTTATGGAGAGAGTAAGACTACTTGGCTTCCTGAAACACTTCTAACTCTCGGTGCATTGATGTGGTTTCTCTCCACTGTGGATACTTTTATAAGAAGTTAGGTGGCTGGATTTACGGAAGCTCTTTCCACACTCCAGGCATTTGTATGGTTTCTCCAGTGTGGGTCCGTTCATGGACATGAAAGCTATCAAAACGGGCAAAGCCCTTTCCACACTGCAGGCATTGAAAGGGCTTTTTCCCCGTGTGGATTCTGTGATGGGCAGTAAGGCTTGCTGAAAAATGGAAGCTCTTTCCACACTCCATGCATTGAAATGGTTTTTCCCCCGTGTGCATCCTCTCATGTGACTTAAGTTGACCTTTTTGACTGAAGCTCTTTCCACAATACAGACATTTATAAGGTTTCTCCCCTTTATGTATCCTGTTATGTATGGTTAGAGTATCACGTCTGTTGAAGCTTTTTCCACACTCCAAGCATTCATAGGGTTTCTCCCCTGTGTGGATCCTTTTATGCTGAGTAAGGGCACTGGAGGTTTTGAAGCATTTTTCACACTCTGTGCATTTATACGGCTTCTCTCCACTGTGGATACTTTTATGGGAAGTTAAGGTGCTGGATCTAGAGAAGCTCTTTCCACACTCCAGGCATTTGTACGGTTTCTCCCCTGTGTGGGTCCTTTTATGGATATTAAGGTGTCTTGTTTCAGTGAAGCACTTCCCACACTCGGTGCATTGATGTGGTTTCTCTCCACTGTGGATACTTTTATGGGAAGTTAAGATGCTGGATCTACAGAAGCTCTTTCCACACTCTAGGCATTTGTACGGTTTCTCCCCAGTGTGGGTCCGTTCGTGGGCATGAAGGCTATCAGAACGGGCAAAGCGCTTTCCACACTGCAGGCACTGAAAGGGCTTCTCCCCCGTGTGGATTCTGTGATGGGCAGTAAGGCTTGCTGAGAAATGGAAACTCTTTCCACACTCCGTGCATTGAAATGGTTTTTCTCCTGTGTGGATCCTCTCGTGTGACTTAAGGTGACCTTTTTGAATGAAGCTCTTTCCACATTGCAGGCATTGAAAGGGTTTCTCCCCTTTATGTATCCTATTATGTATGGTTAGAGCACCACTTCCACGAAAACTTTTTCCACATTCTAAACATTCATAGGGTTTCTCCCCTGTGTGAATCCTCTTATGGCAAGTAAGGGCACTGGAGGTCCTGAAGCATTTCCCACACTCTGTGCAATGATATGGATTCTCTCCTGTGTGGACCCTCTTGTGTAAATTGAAATGGTCTTTTTGGGTGAAACTCTTCCCACACACTGTGCAATGATATGGTTTTTCCCCTGTATAGATCCTATTATAGTAAGTGAGATCACTTGCAGTGCGGAAGCTTTTCCCACATTCCAGGCATTTACATGAAGTATTCCCAGTGGGGCTTTTTTTCCAGGAATTCAGTTCCTTGCTCCAAGTAAACCTCGTTCTACCCTCTGTGTGTTGATGCAACTTCTCCTCTCTGTGGATGCTTTGATGGGAAGTAAGGGAGGTGCTGGTTCTGAAGCTGTTTCCCCTATGAATGCATTGAAGCTGCTTGCTCTCTCCGTGGACCTTCTTATGTGAATTAAGAGGACTTTTCTGACTGAAGGTCCTTCCACAATCCAGACATTTGTGTGGATCCTCTGCTTTGTGAATCTTTTTATGTGATGCAAGACAGCAGCTTGTTCCAAAGCTTTCTGCACACTCCATACATTTGTACATTTCCCCCCCTTCTTGTATGCTTTCATGTAAAGGAGGAGGAAGGGTCCTTCTGGGGTGTTGTCTACTTTCATCCTGTTTCTCTCCAGCAGGGCTTTTGCAACAGTCACATAATCCTGATTCATCTTGGAATGTTTTCCCACACCTTGAACACATTTCTTTTTCATGGCAATCATCTCCGTCCAATAAGACATTGGTATCTGGACAAGGTAAACCAGAGCAATTCTCCAGCTCCCCCGTTAACTGCTTTTCCTTAGAACTTTGCTGTCCATGCATCTTTTCTGCAACTTCCTTTTTGTCTTTTGGCAAAGGTGCTGCTGCCTCTTGGCCAGAATCCTCCATCTCCCATCCGTCACCTGCTTGCACCAGAAAAAAAGAAAAGTTAACACAAACATAAGTGCAAAAGGGATCAAGCACCATTACTGTGTTTGAACAATATCAACCATATTCCCATTTGTTCTAAACATGGTGTCAACCCTGAAGCCATTTTGGATCATGTTCAGGGTTGCCACAGAGAGGCTGGGTAGAGCTGTGGGAATGGAAGTGGGGAGTAGAGATAGCTGGGCATGTGGAGGGAAGAACTTTGAATTTTGAATTGGGTGGGGAAAAACTTGGGACCTTCAGAGTTGGCTTTTCACCAATCTATACTTTGAGGAATCATCAAGCCTCAGCGTTTTGATTGTTTTGGGTCTGTTACTTGAAACCCTGAGATATGGTGCTATGCTTGGTAGTTAGTTGATATAAGATTTGACCTTTGGCTCTCTCAATGGTACAAAATGAAAACGTGAAAATTTTGGATAAGATCATTTAAAACTTATGGGGTGAGAAGCATCAGATCTACTGCCTCAGATTTACTTCCAATGAAGCAGAAGGGACACTTAAAAGAGGCCTATGTTTGTTCATTCATTCATTCATTCATTCATTCATTCATTCTGTCAGAGTTTGCAGAGTGACAAACCAGAGTGACTAGTATTATGAAATAAACCCAGGAGCAAAACACAGCACACAGCACACAGAGCTTTTAGATAATTAACAGTGGTTTATAAACAACTAAATATTTACAGACGTATACGTGGTTAAATACCTTTACAGCTACAGACACAAGAAGAGCAATGAGATACACTAGGAGAGAGAACATGAGAAGGCATGAGGGAAAGGGAACGCCCTCTAATGGCTTCCCTTATATAGGCAGCTTCTTACCCAACTTCTTAAAGTGGCAGTAACCCTGCTGCCTCAGTCCCGTTGCATCAGCTTCAGGTTGCCTTTGCTTACCTCTCATCAGCTTACAGCTATTAAATCATCATACCCTGACATATTCATTAAATTTATTGGCCTCCAGCTTGCCATAGGGAAACCCTTGATGCCTTATGATATTAAAAGGATAAAAACTATATAAAAGCTATACACCAGGGGTGAAATGGTACCGGTTCGGGCTGGTTCGGTAGCGACAGCAGCACACAGTTCAGAGAACTGGTAGTGGCAGCAGCATGAGACTCTACCCACCCGCCCAGACGTCATTACTTCCTGGTTTTAACCAGGAAGTAACCTGTGTTTTGAGCCTCTGCACATGCACACGTTTTGTGCATGTGCAGAGGGTCCAAGTGCGTGTGAACCCTTGGTTGGCCCCACCCCTGCCCACCCAGGCGCTTGCCTGCCTTCGCAAACTGGCCACGGGTACCGCCGGGAAGGCCACATGGAAGACAGGCAAACAAGCATGTCAGCACCACCTGGCCACATTGAAAGGGGCCAACAGCCAACTCCCTTCCCCATGGCACTGCCATGCTTGCCTGCCTTCTACGCGGCCTTCCCGGCGGTCCCCCATGCCCGCTTGCCTTCCGAGGTCCAGTCCCACATCCAGCCCTTGATGGGAGACATGCCACTTCCGGCTCAGCCTGGCCAGCAGGTGGGCGGGCGGCCCTTGGGGGAGATGCAGCTGCTGCGCTGGGGCCGAGAGGTTTTGGGCTGCACATGTAGTGGCAGCACTGCATGTGCAGCCGTGGGACATCCACCCTCTCTCCTGGAGCACCGCTGCAGGCCCAAAACTTTGCCTCTGCAGCCCATTGGCCCCTCTTGCCCTTCTCTTTCTGGGCACAGCGCTTCTGCTTGTTGGGCCACTTCCTGGAAGCTGGCAGCTTCGCGGCCAGCTGCTTTGCTTTTTCCCTCTTTTTGGGAGGCTCAGAGGAGGCTTGCACAGCAGCACCGGCACCAGCACCGGCATGAGGGAGGCAGGCAATCTTGACAGTGCTGATGCTTGTTCCATGCGGCTGCAGGCAAGCCAAGGGACAGTGGGGTGAAGGGACTAGTGCATTGGGATCGCCTCTGCCTCCCCCATATCTCTGCTTCCACCTTCTGCTGGTGCTATCACGCAAGCTTCCCATGAGGAAAAAGAGGAAAAAAGCAAAGTGGCTGGCTGCAGAGCTATTAGCTTCGGGAAGTGGCCCAACAGGCAGAAGCACCGCACCCAGAAAGAGATGGGCGAAAGTCATTCTGCGCTGAAGCAGAGGCATTCTGAGCCTTCAGCATATCCCAGGATTGCAACGCTGAAGGTTCAGAATAGAGCTTTTTTTGCGAACGGCAGCAAAGTGGAGAGGGGGATTTTCTGCCTACCATTCTTCCTTCAGTCTGTGCTGTGCTTGAGGAATGGATGACATGTAGGAAAATCCTCCTCCCCATTTTCCTGCCTTTCGCGAAAAAGGCTCCATTCCGAACCTTCAGCGTATCCCAGGATTGCAAGGCTGAAGGCTCGGAATGGAGCTTTTTTCGCAAACAGCAGCAAAATGGGGAGGGGGATTTTCCTGCCTACCATTCTTCCCTCAGTCTGTGCTGAGCTTGAGGAATGGATAACCGCTGGGAAAATCCCCCTCCCCATTTTCCTGCCTTTCGTGAAAAAGGGTCCATTCCGAACCTTCAGGGTTACCCAGGATTGCAACCCTAACCCTAACCTTTTTCCCCTCCTCATGAGCTTTAATTCTTTTCATTTTCAAGTCCAAATTGACACTTCTCCTTTGTAACTTACCTTCATATTGAGCTGGAGCAGAGCTTGGTTGCTTTCTTTGGGAAGACATTTCTAGCCTAAGAAAGAGCTGATGGAAAAGTACAGTATCTTGTCCTGTAGAGAGATAGAGACTGGCTCAGAGCTGTTTAGTAAGATCATTTAGTAAGATGGGGGAATGAACTACTATAGTACAGGAATGTCTTTTCCTTCTCTGTCGATCATTTCTTTCCTTTGACAAATGCATAGCAATGGTCACTGCTAGCAGCAATATAGTCAGAGGTGGGATTCTACCGGTTCACTATAACCAGTTGTTAACTTTCTAAACAGTTTGGAGAACAGGTTGTTAAAAGAAATCTCCTTTTGTTTTTTCCACTTTACAGGGTTAATCCTGTAAGGAATTACAACATTCTGGTGTTGTTTCTAGCCTAATCTTTATTACCCTGCTTACAAAAACTGCCTCTCCATTAACTCTTATTACATTCTTGGCAGTACTCCTAGACTTAGTGTCACCTCCGGAGCTTCTCCAGGTTTTTTTGTTTTTGTTTTTTGCTTGACTTTTTTAAAGAGGAAGGGTTGTTTTAAGCTTTTTCACTGCTGTTGGGAGGAAATACTCCCCTGTTGGAGTTCTTCCAGCCAGGGTGCAATGATCAGGACTTTGAAGAAATAATTGAATAACGAAGCAGAAGCTTTTAATGACAAGGAACCAAGATGAGTGACATTCAGCAAGGCTTCTTGACTAGCTAGAAAGATTGACATTCAAACGTGAGTTTACATAGCCTTTCTGACTTTTGGTCTAAAACTGGTTTTTGGTGAAGTTTAATTCTGTGCTTGGTGATGTTTAATCCTGTGCTTATTGATGGGATAATTTTCTCTATTCAGCTTTGTTTGGAAGAGAAAATGTTAATCTCTGTTCCTGAAAAGAAGCAGCTTCAGAAATCTGGCTACTTCCTGCGTCTATTTGTTCTGGTAATTGGTTTAATAAACAACAACTACTGTATTTGCTCTTTTGCTACATTTTAATTGCTTTCTTTGCAGTTAGGCTTATCTCAAGTGCTTTTTCTATCTGTAGAGGGGGTCTTCTTTCACTGTTTTAGTGGTTCTTGGCACTGTCCTTTTGGGGTGTACTTCCAAGAGGCAGGATGCAAGACTGACACTGATTTTTTTACTGCTTTTCTGGGGGGCATGTGATCTTTCTTTAAATCTGGATTATTTCCGTAGGATATTTTATGAGGTGAGTGAGACCAGCTTGTATATTTAAGTGGTGCAAATGGATCGAAGGATTGCTTCTCCTGGGTGTGCTATTTCTGGAGAGCTTAAATGACATATCTGCTAAAGGGTTTCACTTTATGAGCAAGAGTTGGCTGCTGATAGTTATCATTGCAGTTTAACTATTTTAATTCCTCAAGGTGCTCTGGCACCCTGCCTGATTTGTATCTCCAGCTTGCAGGTATTTCTAATCTAATGATTGGTATTTAAGGCAGCTTTTTGCAAGCAAAGAAGCTTTTTGTATTTTTGTACAGGTAATCCTTGATTTACAACAGTTCATTTAGTGACCATTCAAAGTTACAATGGCACTGAAAAAAGTGACTTATGACAGTTTTTCACATTTACGACCGTTGCAGCATCCCCATGGTCACAAGAGGCCAGGCGACGAGAAGCACACATGAAGCACTGCAGTTGTGAAATGAGTGACAGTTGTTAACAATCCTGCAACGGGCATAAATGACTGGTCGTAAGTGTGAGGACCGGTCAAAAGTGTGAGGACCGGTCAAAAGTGTGAGGACCGGTAAGAAATCACTGTTTTCAGCCTTCTGGGTAGTCCTATGTGCATAGGAAATACTCAGAGGGCTGAAAAAGTGGTTTTTGACCGGTCCTCGCACTTACAACTGTCCTCACATTTTACGTTTTTGTGCCCTATCTTGTCACCGTGATGAAGAGAAGCACTGCAGTTGTGAAATGAGTGTCATGATTGTTAAGAATGCTGCAATGAGCATAAATGTGAGGATGGTCGTAAATTCGAGGACCGGTCAAAAGCATGAGGACCAGTCATAATTCACTTTTTTCAGCCCTCTGAGTAGTCCCTATGCACGTAGTCACGCCCATCTGGTCACAAGACCACCAAGCCACCACCCCCAATAAGCCACGCCTACAGAACTGGTTGTTAAAATTTTTTAATCCCACCACTGAATATAATGCACAGAATCTGAAAGTCTCTCATTTACAGTACTGTATTAAATTTTGGCTTATATATTCCATCTTTGTTCTTAACCTGTTCCACTTGGTTATTTTTTTCCCTTCATGCACAACATGTGCAGGATTGGAACAGATTCTTAACAAGGGAGTGAATAGATTGTGAAGGCCACACTCTCCAAACTGTCCATTTCTGAACAAAAGCATAGAAAAGGATGAAAACTTCAAATAAATAGCATGCAAATTTGAAAATCAGCAGTTTAGAGAAAAATACAGCATCCAAAACAAAAAATCTCCAATGCTGCAGGACTTCACATGCATTAATTTTTAAAAAAAATATTTTGCACTACAATATCTTAACAGAATCCCTTACCTAAGGAGGCCATGTTCCTCTTGTTTTCCAGCATGACCTCTCGGTACAGGGCTTTTTGCTCTAAATCCAGCAGGGCCCATTCCTCCATGGAGAAAAACACAGCTACATCCTCAAATGATACCAAATTCTGACACAGGGAGGGGAAAAAACACAACATATTCCATGAATATTCCTAACAATGAACACTTCAATGAATTACATTTGAGTCTACTTCTTAATGAAAAACCTCTACAGCTTCCAAGAAAGGTAAACAATAATGTTATGATATTGAATTTAGAATCTGAAACAGTAAAGTGTACAAATAGGCCGGAACACAATTGTAACTGATTAGTTAGAGAGTGCTGACTCATGCATGATGCAATCTACGCTCTGATTGGTTGCTGTAAGTATAAAGGGGGCGTTTCCCTTTTTTCCCTCCTTTTTCCCTTCTGTGTTTTAGATTTACCTCAGGATGTTCCTGACTATCTTATGCTCGTCCTTTTCTTGATGATTACAAAGACTGCTGTAAATTGGTAGGTTAAACAGATTTATATTTATATAAAAGTTTACAAGTCTATGTCAGTGTCTCTGACTTTATCTGGACAGCTGCTGCGCTGTCTACAAAAGTCAAGTTTGGACTTTACTTTTTACTTTGGGCTTTCATCTGCACTGCTTTAAAAACACCTGAGTAAAGACCACACCTGGAATACGATGTGGAGGCTTTGGAAAAAGTGCAAAGAGCAATTAAGGATTAAAGGCTTTGAGACTAAATCGTATGAAAAACGGTTTGCTTTCAGAGGTTGTGGGCTGGAGGTTTTTAAGGAGAGACTAGACACCACTTGTCTGAAACGGTATAGGGCTAGAGGTGGGTTTCAGCAGGTTCTGACCTGTTCTGGAGAACCGGGAGCAGACATTTTGAGTAGTTCAGAGAACCCATAGTAAAAATTCTGACTGGCCCCACCCCCATCTATTTTCTGCCTCCCGAATCCCAGCTGATTGGGAGGAAATGGGGATTTTACAGTAACCTTCCCCTGGAGTGGGGTGGGAATGGAGATTTTACAACATCCTTTCCCTGCCATGCCCACCAAGCCATGCCATGCCCACCAAGACACACCCACAGAACCGGTAGTAAAAAAAATTTGAAACCCACCACTGTATAGGGCCGTGGTGGCAAACCTATGGCACATATGCCATAGGTGACACACAGCCCTCTCTGCAGCCACACCAACCGTCGACCCCACCCTAGCTCCACTGTGCATGTGCACACGCCTCCTGCCAGCCAGCTGGTCTTCAGCTCTCTGGTGTGC
Source organism: Arizona elegans (assembly GCA_022577455.1). Classification (NCBI taxonomy): domain Eukaryota; kingdom Metazoa; phylum Chordata; class Lepidosauria; order Squamata; family Colubridae; genus Arizona; species Arizona elegans. The sequence goes on from JAKOOJ010000012.1 coordinate 22,378,151, forward strand.
ATGCACGGAAGGGGAGGGGTGCATACAGGGGACGGGGCACATGCACAGGAGGGGCGGCGGGGCAGGTGAACGAGGGATGTGCACATGCTTTGGGCAGTCGGTGCCAAGAAGGTTAGCCATCACTAGTATAGAGTCTCCTGCTTGAAACAGAGGGTTTTACTATATCACGAAGATCCCTTCCAATTAAGTTGTTCTGTTATTGGGAGATTGGCACATCTGGGGAGAGGAAAATCCTACCTGTGTTGGAAGCTCAACCGCTGCTAATCCTCCGCTACAAAGAACTGAGGTTCCAGGAGATGAAGACGAGGCCATGAGAATGTCTAGGAGTGAAAAAAGCAAAACAGCAAAAGAATAATTTGCTGTCAAACATCCTAAGGATATTCTTGAGCATACAATGCAAAAGGCTGATTTTAGCCTATTTCTAGGCTAACTTGGGAAGCACTTAATGTGAGTGCCTGGCAGCCATAATAACAATACATAGAAGCTCAGCCTGGGTGAGAGGAAAACTGAAAGGTGTGGCAGGACCAGGGAATTGGATTCAGAGGAAGCTCTCTCAGCCATGGATGTGTGCATTAAAGGACCAATTCTTATTCTATGTTCCTATAATGTTCACTTTCCCTTATCAGATGATAGAGGAAGACTACAAAAGCTCCTTTTTTCACAGCTGGGATTTGCCTTTTGGAATACGGCAGAAGTGAGGAAGCATGATCCTTTTATGACAGGTGGACTTCAACTCCCAGAATTCCTGACACAGCTGGCTGAGGAATTATGGGAGTTGAAGTCCACCAGTCCTAAAAGCACCCTAATTCCCCACCCCTGGCCTACAGCAACGTTTCTCAAATCTTGGGAGCTGTAAAATATGTGGACTTCAACTCACATGGGACATTCTGGGAGTTGAAATCCACATATCACAAAGTTGCCAAGACTGAGAAACAGTGGCCCACAGGAAATAGGCCGATACTTCTTTAAATGCACTAAAGGCTTTTTAAATGCACCCAAGACTTCAAAAACGCAGTTAAATTGAAGAATGGAAACGAATTGAGGGATGAAAGCAACGAGAGCAAACAGATTAAAGGGTATCAGAAGGAGCCTTTACCCGATGCTCCCTCCGGAGGCGGCTCCTCTTGAGCAACTCCCCGAAACAAGGGCTCCTGGGAGGGATCGCCCCCTTTTCTCCCCGCCGGTTTCGCAGCCATTGAAGCCTCCTGGATCTGAAGCAGCACCAGAGAAAAGGAAAAGGACGGGAAACGATCAGGAAGAGACAGCAAAATAATAATAATAATCTCCCCAAGGAGAAAATGGGGACTGCTGTAGCGATTTTAGCAGCCCCCGAAGAAGCTGCATTGAATGGTCTCCTGTCTGAGGATTTCCCAGGGAGGGAGGGGGCTTTTTACATGGCGCTCAATAGGAAAGGGGCGGCTCCCTTCTTCGCCCGGACTCCGCTTCCCAATAGATGCGCGCAGGAAAGGATCCGCGATCGCCGCCGGCCACCTTTCCTTCCTTCCCGGTCATGCACCTGGATCCCACTCCCCGGAACAACCCCAGCCAGGAGTTTGCAGATCCCAAGCTGGAAGCTCTTATAGCTCCTCCCCTCCCCATCCAGCTCCTCCCATTCTGTAAAGAGCGGAGAGCGCCGCCCACTCGGGGGTCCCCCTGCCTGCTCACTACCTTCTTCCACGGGAGAATCGGTCTCGCGTGGGATGGTCAGCTGTGCAGCGAGTCCAGAGCTGCTTTACCCCAGGCAGTCAGAGAAACAGGGGAGAGAGAGAGGGGACGACGCCCAGGGATGAGGAGGAAAAGGAAGAGGATGCGGAGCAGCAAGTTAGGAGGGAATCGCCCTTTAACGGAATAACACTCGTGAAGGACCTTGGAGGTCTTCTAGCCCAACCCCGAGGGAGTCAGAGAAACTGGGGAGTGGGAAGGGACAAAGCCCACGGAAGGGGATGCGGAGCAGCAAAGTTAGAAGGGAATTGCTCTTTCCACAGAAAGCTGGATTTGGCAGGAAATGGAGCCTCTCTTATCCACTTAGCATAGTCCTCAAATTACAACCTATTCAGGGGTGGGTTCTACATTTTTTTACTACCGGTTCTGTGGGCGTGGCTTATTTTGTGGGTGTGGTTAGCTGGTCAGTCATTTCTGGAAGGTCCTCGTCCTTACGACTAGTCCTCGCACTTACGACCCGACTCATTTGTTTGCTTTTAACACTGATCAGCTGTAGGACTGCCCTTTGAAGCCCAGGGGCAAGAGTTTAAACAGTTTTTTTCCCTCTAGTCATCAGCTGGGACTCAGGAGGCAGCAATAGATTGGGGGTGAGACCAAATAAAAGGTAAGAATAACGTGTGGAGGGCGGGGGGGGGACCAGTTCGGTGATGTCATATCACCACTACCGGCTCGGCCGAACTGGACCGAACCGGGAGGAACCCACCACTGAACCTATTCCCTTAAATGACTAACATACATGATTGTGCCATAATAACAAATAATCAATGGCTGCCTTACAAATTGTTGTTAGTTGCGAAGTCATGTCCAACCCATCGTGACCCTATGGACAACTTTCCTGCAGGCCTTCCTGACCTCTACCATCCCCCAGAGTCCATTTAAGCTCACGTCTACTGCTTCAGTGACTCCATCCAGCCACCTCATTCTCTGTCATCCCATTCTTCTTTTGCCCTCTATCTTTCCCAGCGTTAGGCTCTTCTCTAGTGAGTCTTTCCTTCTCATTAGGTGGCCAAAGTATTTGCATTTCATCTTCAGGATCTGGCCTTCTAAAGAGCAGTCAGGGTTGATCTCCTAGGACTGACCGGTTTGATCGTCTTGCAGTCTAAGGGACTTGCAGGAGTCTTCTCCAACACCAGAATTCAAAGGCCTCAATTCTTTGGCGCTCAGCCTTTCTTATGGTCCAACTTTCACAGTCATACATTGCAACTGGGAAAACCATAGCCTTGACTATACACAGTTTTGTTGGCAGAGTGATGTCTCTGCTTTTTAGTATGCTGTCTATTGACATTGCGGTACCAGGAGATGCCAGAGTCGAAGAAAAAGAACTGGAAAAAATTATGAAATATCGCGACCTGGCCATCGAAATTACACGGCTATGGATGAAACATGTAACAGTGATACCCATAGTCATTGGGACACTAGGTACCATGTCCAAGAATTTTATAAGATACATCAACAAATTGCAGCTTCCTGCAATAACACCAGCAGAACTGCAAAAAACTGCGCTACTTGGAACATCATACATCTTAAGAAGGTTCTTGGTTGATACCTAGGACACTGGCAGCAACCCATATCATTAGCACCAGTCAATGGTATTTGTGATGCATTTCTGAATGTTCAGTTGACTGAGTTTCATGTTTAATGAGTAAAATAAATCATCATGATCATCATCATCACGTCCTTGTACGTGTATACACAGTATGCCCATACAACAAAATTCACTTAACACCCAAAGACCAGGTCCAACACACATAACAATCCTGAAATACACCCCCACCCACCACAAATTCCCTACCCCTAAACCACCCAAACATCCACACAACAGACCAAGTAATGTTGTCCAACAGCTCACTGATGGTGGCCCTTTCATTCATTGTTGAGTGCAATTATAGCTCTGGGATAAAAACTATTCAGAAAATATGTAGTCCAAGTTTTAATTGTTCTGTATCTTCTGCCAGAAGGCAACAGTCCAAAAAGATTGTAAGCAGGATGGGAAGAGTCTCTGAGAATGTTATGCAACTTCCTCAAACAGTGAGATTCGAAGATGTCGTCCAGGGCTGGTAGCTGGAGCCTGATGATATTCTGGGCAGTTTTAATGATTCTCTGTAGAGTTTTTTTGTCCGCTACAGAGCTGCTCCCATACCATGCAAGAATGCTGTATGTCAGGACACTCAATGGTTCTGGGAGAGTAGGACAGAAGTAGATGCTGAGATAGATTTATCTTCCTGAGCATTCTCAGGAAGTACAGCCTCTTCTGTGCCTTCTTCACAAGCATGTTAACATTCATAGTCCGTGAGAGGTCCTTCGAGATATAAATGCCCAGAAATTTAAAACGACCAACCCTCTCCACCTCCTCACCATTTACAAGTTAGAAGAAATCATCCTTTAACAGAATAACAGAGCTGGGAGGGGCCTTGGAGGTCGGTCTAGTTCAACTCTAAGGCAGCCAGAGGAACAGAGGAGAGAGGGAGGGAACTAAGCCCAGTGATGGGAGGAGGGAAGGGTGATGGGAAGCAGCCAATTTAGAAGGGAATCACCCTTCTGGAAGAAAACTGGAGTAGGCAGGAAAAGGAGGCTGCCTTACCCACAGAACTTTTGGGCCGAACGGTGGTTGTAAGTTGAGGACAACCTGTGTTTGAAGTGTTGATGGGGCGTGTCTGAGAACAATATGATTTTAAGATGGAGACAACCACCATTCAGTCCAAAATGTCTTCCCCTAAAAGTGGAGAATAAAGATACAAGAGAGGGAAAAACAATAAAAACTTTCTTTTGATTTTATCCCAATAAATGCAGTCAAAAGACCCACCCACCCACCCAATGCTTTATAAGAGTCCCATTAACCATTCCATTCTGAAGCGGTGAAAAGATCCATCTATTTATTTATTTATTTATTGGATTTGTATGCCGCCCTTCTCCCAAAGGACTCAGGGTGGCTCACAACAATAAGAAACAGAAAATACAAAAGTTAAAAGAAATTAAAGCAGAATGTCCAATAAATAAGGTTAAACGTGGGAATACAAATTCAAATTTAAGATTTAAGAATTTAAAAAGCTACAAAATCAGTTTAGAGTCAACCCAGGCCCGCCCGTTGGAAGAGCCAGGACTTCAAGGCCCGGCAGAAGGTTTGGAGGTCGGGGATTATCCAGAGCTCCAGGGGTAACATATTCCAGAGGGTAGGAGCTCCCACAGAGAAGGTTCTCCCCCTAGGGGTCACCAGGCATTTTTTAGCCGAAGGTACCCTGAGGAGGCCAACTCTGTGGGAGTGAACCGGGCGATGGAAGACTACTGGTGGCAGGAGGTGGTCTTGCAAGTACTCTGGTCCTAGGTCACGTAGGGCTTTAAATGTGATCACCAGCACCTTGAATTGCACTCGGAAGACAACCGGGAGCCAATGCAGACCGCGAAGGAGTGGTGTGACATGGGAATATTGAGGTACCCCCATGACAACCCGTGGGGCCGCATTCTGCACCAGTTGAAGTCTCTTAGTGCTCATCAAGGGCAGCCCCATGTAAAGTGCATTGCAGTAGTCCAAACGAGAGGTGATGAGGGCATGAGCAACTGTGAGTAACGCATCTCGGTCCAGAAAGGGGCGCAATTGGCGAACCAGGTGCACCTGGACAAAGGTCCCCCTGGCTACGGCAGTCAAATGATCTTCCAAGCTAAGCCGTGGGTCTAGGAGGACTCCCAAATTGCGTACCTTCTCTGAGGGGGTCAACACCTTCCCCCCAGGGATAGCGATGGAACATAGTGGACAAAACGGGGTGCCGGTAACCACAGCCACTCAGTCTTGTCGGGATTCAGTCTAAGTCTGTTCGTCCCCATCCAGACCCGTACGGCCTCCAAGCACCGGGACATAAGTCAAGGGCATCATTGGGGTGATACGGGGTGGAGATGAAAAGTTGGGTATCATCAGCATATTGATGATACTGCACCCCGAATCCCCGGATGATCTCACCCAGTGGCTTCATGTATATGTTGAACAGGCGAGGCAAGAGAACCGACCCCTATGGCACCCCACAAGGTAGGGGCCTAGGGGTCGACCTCTGCCCCCCTGCCAGCACAAACTGTGTACAACCTGAGACGTAGGAGGAGAACCACTGAAAAACAGTGCCTCCCACTCCCAACCCCCTTAGCCGTCACAGTAAGATACCATGGTCGATGGTATCAAAAGCCGCTGAGAGGTCAAGTAAGACCAGGACAGAGGAGTAACCCCTATCCCGGGCACACCAGAGATCATCTATCAATGCGACTAATGCTGTTTCCGTGCTGTGACTGGGCCTGAAGCTGGACTGAAACAGGTCCAGGTAATCCGCTTCATCCAGGAATTGTGGGAGCTGACACACCACTGTGCTTTCAACTGCCTTCGCCATAAGGCGAAGGTAAGAAACTGGGCGATAGTTCTTAAAAAGAGCCAGATCCAAGGCAGGCTTCTTGAGGAGGGGTCTCACCACGGCCTCTTCAAGGCAGAGGGGAAGATTCCCTCTCTCAATGAAGCATTAATTCCTGCCTGGAGCCAGCCTCGTGTAACCTCTCGGGAGGTCGAGACCAACCAGGAGGGACACATCTAAACTAGGAAATATTTAATATATAACTATTTAAAAGGCCTGAGCTAGGAAAGATGTAATCACCCCATTTACAAGTATATGGAGTTCACAAGAAATACTGCTAATGAGTAGTCCTCATCTTACTACTTGTCAGGCGTGCCTCCTTTCAGATTTCAGGAAAGAATGACCCCCGACTCCATTTCCATAGATAAAGGTACTTTTACTGAAATTGAACTGAATGCAGCCAAGAAAAGCAGAATCTGAAACAATAGGTGTGAAAATCACATATAGAAAGCATCCCCTCCCAACTGTCCAGCGTAAATCATTCAATCCAAAGGTCCTCCAGAGGTCAGGTGGAATCACATGTCTAGCAGTGTCATCAATCTGGAATGTCAGCAGATAGCAGCTTCAAAGGCACAGGGCTGCAGTTAAGATTTGGTTTCATTTCTCCATACTCCTCTCCAGCACGCTTCCCCGACTAGCACTTCCCCCTCCCCCCCGTTACCATGGCAGCCGACAAGCAAGCATTGAAAGATTGGAGGCTGACACTAAGGTTCATTTAATAACTGTTCAAATTTTCAATGGCATTGAAAAAAGGAACTGACGACCCCTCTTCACACTTACGACCGTTGCAGCATCCCCATGGTCACATGATCAAAATTGAGACAACTGGGAACTGAATCACATTTATGACCGTTGTAGTGTCCAAGGGTCATGTGATCACCTCTTGTGATCTTCCCACAAGCAAAGTCAATGGAAAAACCAGATTCACTTAGCAACTGTTTTACTAATTTAACAACTGTGGTGATTCATTTAATGACTTACAAGAAAGGTCACAAAATGGAGCAAAATTCACTTACCAAATGTCTCTCTTAACAACAAATGTTTGGGGCTCACTTGCAATCGTAACTGGAGGACTACCTGTACAAAATATTTGCCTCCTAGTTATATATATCCAAGCCTAACTGAGCCTGCTTCAAGTTTGCAAAGAGAGGGTTCCTGGCATATTCCCCATTTCCTCCTCAAGAATTGCTCTTGATATCTGGTTGAAAGAAGGAAAGAGATCCTTCTGGACTCAAAAGTTGTTTTTGGTTTTCCTTACCTTTCCTGCTCCAGCCACGTTACCAGATGTGCCCACGCCTCAAACTGAACACATTGAAGACAAGATTTTAAGCAAAAACTTTATTCTGCAGAAAAAGTAACAAGGAAAAATCTCTCAAAGCCTTTGTACCGGAATTTTGGGAGTTGAAGTCCACAAGTCAAAAAAGGACCAAGGTTCCCCATCCCTGATGAGACTCTGGCCTTCCAATTGTCAGAGGTCAAACTGTGCATAAAACAAGATATTTTATAAGGCAGAAATGGGTGGAATTTCAAAGGAGATGGAGTTACTTTTTCAAAGCACAAAGGACACCATGGAGAAAGCATTTAAGGAGATCATGGGGAAAATGGAAAATACCATGTGAGGGATGATGAGTAAAGAACAAGATGCCTAGGAAAGGGAGGAGTCAGCAGAAGAAACGAAGTAAGAAGACAAAGAGGAGACAGCAATGGAAATAATAGTGATTGATGAATTAAATCAGGGGGAAAAGGTATTAAGAGAGTTGGAAGATTTGTTTGAAAGAGAGACAGGCACCTGGGCAGCTTTGGGAACTAGACAGTGGAAGAGAGTAGAGGTGGGAGAAACACTTAGATTGAATAGCCAAGAAGCAGATTTTGATAGAAATAAAAAGCCAAGAGATGAATTTGGGAGGAAAGTCAAAAAAAGCATAGCAGCTGGAGTGTTGAAGCGGGCAAGAGACGATGGATAGATGATTTCTCTTTTTTGTTGTTCTAATTTGTTTTTCCTTTTCTCTCTCTCTTTTTTCTTTTCTTTTTACATGGGTGACATGATTAGAAATTAGATAGGATAGAAAGAAAAAGTCTTTTAATAAAGGATGACAGGATTAAAAGCCAGAATAAGTGATAGAAATAAGAGAAGGGGGAATATTAGTGTATACATTTTTATATAATAAAATAAAAGTAACAAGAGGAAAGATGGAACAATGGAATAATGATAGATTGCAACATAACCTAAATGTGTATTATTATTAGAAAAATATAAGTTGAATGAATAATAATTATGATTAATTTTATTAGTTTTTAATTTATCGCATTTTAATTTAATTTATCGCATTTCTATGCTGCCCAACTCCCAAATTTTACCTGTATTAGAATGTAAGACCCCAGGTGCTACACTGTTGATGCATTGATTTGATATATTTGTAAAAAAATTAAAAAACTTCTTAAAAAAAGCTTCTTCAGTTCAGTACGGAAGAAAATTCTTGGATGAGAAAGAAAATCTCATCAAGGAAAAAAAAAAAGTCCAGTTGCCTTTTGATAAAAGCACCTTTGGGACAACCACAACCTGGATGACTGAGAATCTTCATAGAGACTCGCTTCATAGCGAGTCCATTGCTTCTTTGCCCCAGGCAGAGAAACAGGGAAGAGAGGGAGGGGACGAAGCCCAGGATGGGAGGAGGGAAGGGAAAGGGATGCGGAACAGCAAAGATTACAAATTAAGGGAGTTGGAAGGGATCTTGTAGGTCATCTAGTCCAACCTCCCCAAGCAGGAGACCCTACACCATTTCTGACAAATGGCAGTCCAATCTCTTCTTGAAAGCTTCCAGTGATGAAGCTCCCACAACCTCCCAAGGCAACTTCTGTTCCATGGGTTGATTGTTCTCACTGTCAGAAAGTTCCTCATCTCCTCCATCAGTTTCCATCCATTGTTCCTTGTCTGACCTTTGGGTGCCTTGGAAAATAGCTTGATCTCTCTTTGGCAGCCCCTCAAATATTGGAAGACTGCTATCATGACTCCCCTGGTCCTTCTCTTCACTAGACTAGCCATGCCCAATTTCTGTAACCGTTCTTCATGTTTTAGTCTCCAGTCCCCTAATCATCCTGGTTGCTCTCCTTTGCACTTTTTATACAGTCTCAACATCTTTTTTATAGTGTGGTGACCAAAACTGGATGCAGTGCTTTAGGTGTGGAATTACTAAGGCTTTATAGAGTGGTATCAGTACCTCGCTTGATCTTGATTGTATTTAATTATTTAGGATTGCGTTCACTTTTTTAGCTGCCACCACACACTGCTAGCTCATATTTAGATGGTTGTCCACGAAGACTCCAAGATCCTTCTCACAGGTATTGCTATTAAGCCTGGTTTCACCCAGTCTATATGTGTATTTTTGGTTTTTCTTGCCTTAGTGTAGGACTTTACTTTTCTCTACATTGAATTTCATTTTGTTAGATAGGGCCCAGTGTTCAAGTCTGTCAGGATCCATCTGGATCTTGAGCCTATCATCTAGGGTGCTGGCTATTCCTGCCAGCTTAGTATCATCTGCACATTTGGTAAGTTCCCCTTCTATTATAATTTTGGACTGAATTGTGGTCGACAGTCGAGGATTACCTGTATTTCAAGTGTGGATGGGGCATGTCGGAGAGCAATACAACCTAGAGATGGCTCCCTTGCCCCAAAAGAGAGAATAGAGAAAAGGGGGGAAATCCCCACAGAAACTGCATTTTTCTAATATTATCCCAAATAAATGCCCAGCCAAGGACCCCTTGATGATCCAGAAGAGAGACCCATTAATTTTATCACTCCGAAACTGAAGAAAACCTCTGAGCTAAGAAGTGTTTAATATTTAACTATTTAAAAGGTCTGAAGCAGGAAATATTTAAAAGTATACGAATTTCAGAAGAAAAACTACTAAACAGTACAGATAGCCCTCAACTTACAGCCATTCATTTAATGACTGTTCGAAGTTACGACATTGGAAAAAGTGATTTATGTCCGTTTTTCGCACTTACGACCATTGCAGCATCCCCATGGTCATGTGATCATCCCCATGGTCACGTCCAGCATGCAGCATCCCCATGTCATGTGATCAAACTTCAGCCGCTTGAACACTGACTCATATTTATGACGGTTGCCGTGTCTCGGGGTCATGTGAAGCTTCGGACAAGCAAAGTCAATGGGGAAGCCAGATTTGTTTCACAACCGTGTTAGTAAAGTTAACAACTGCGGTGATTCATGTAATAACTACGGCAAGAAATATAAAATGGGACAAAAATTGACTTTCTCATTTCGTAAGAGAAATTTTGGGCAGAACAGTGGTTGTAAGTCAAGGACAACCTGTGTTTGAAGTGTTGATGGGGCGTGTCTGAGAGCAATATGACTTTGAGATGTAGACAACCATCATTCAGTCGAAGATGACTTCCCCCAAAAGAGGAGAATAAAGATACAAGAGAGGAAAAAACAACCGAAACTGCTTTCTTTTGATTTTATCTGAATAAATGCGGAGTCAAAAGGCCCTCTTAATGCTCTATAAGAGAATCCCATTAACCATTCCATTCTGAAGCAGAAAACCCCCCTCTAGCCTAGGAAATATTTAACTATTTAAAAAGCCTGAGCTAGGAAAGATATAATCCCTCCGTTTCCAAGTATATGGAGTTCACAAGAACTGCTAGTACACAGGTAGTCCTCGTCTTACAACAGTTCGTTTAGGGACCGTTCAAAGTTGCAACAGCACTGAAAAAAGGTAACTTACGACCCTTTTTCACACTTACGACGCTTGCAGCATCCCCATGATCACATGATCAAAATTCAGACACCTGGCAACTGAATTGCCTTTATGACCGTTGTAGTGTCCGCGGGTCATGTCATCCCATTTTGCGACCTTCCAACAAGCAACGTCAATGGGGAAACCAGATTTGCTTAACAACTGTGTTGCTATTTTAACAACTGCAAGGATTCACTTAACAATTGTGGCAAGATCACAAAATGGAGCAAAATTAACTTAACAAACATCTCACTTAACAACAAAAATTTGGGCCCACTTGTGCTCGTAAGTTGAGGACTACCTCTACAAAATATTTCTCCTATAGTAAAACAGCTCCAAGCCTAAGAAAGCATGCTTGAGGATTGCAGAGAGAGGGTTCCTGGCGTATTCTGCATTTCCTCCTCAAGAATTGCTCTTGCCATCTGGTTGAAAGAAGGAAAGAGCTTCTTCTGGACTCAAAGGCACTTTTGCTTCTCCTTACCTTTCCTGCTCCAGCCGCGTTACCAGATGTGCCCATGCTTCAAATTGAACACATTGAAGACAAGATTGTAAACAAAAACTTTATTGTGCAGAAAAAGTAACACAAGGAAATCTCCCTCAAAGCCTTTGTACCCCACCAACGTGCACTGGAGGGTTTTACACAGTATTTGCCAGACACTTTACGAGTCAGAGTCAGAGTCAGAAGGAATTTTCTCATCTCATCTTTACAGTAATTCCTGCCTGTTTTACACTAACAACTTAGCCTTCCTGCGTACATGTAATACAGAGCAAAGCCAAGCTATTTAAAGCTATCCTAATATATGCACAGGGAAACCTAAACACATTTGTAAATGTTGCTTCAGCAATAATATAGCATAGCTTTCTGTGATACTTCCTATTTCCAGCATCCTTTTTTCTTCTATTTGTGCCTTTTGCCTTGCCCCATAGTACATTTGGGCCTATGGTTTAGTAAGCTAAAGCATTTAACCTGGTAATTGAATCTCCATGGATCCTTCTATTTAGACAGGAGTGGTGAACCTTGGCCCTTTTATGATTTGTGGACTTCAACTTCCAAATTCCGGAGCCAGGGAGTTGAAGTCCACAAATCAAAAAAAGGATTCTCCACCCCTGATGAGACTCTGGCCTTCCAATTGCCGGGTGCCATGTACATTTGGCCTTGTTCCCTGGGAAACCTGATTCTTTTCCAAGGAATCTTAGGCCTCTTTGCCATCTTCCCCCTTTTGAGATATTAACTTTTATCATGAATATTCAGGTGTCTCATCATGCTTGTAATCCTTTTTTTGAAAATCAAGGAACTATTCCCCATAATTCTTTCTCCATTTCCAATATGGCAGACGTTGAAAGACTTTACTCCAGGAAGGCACAAGAAACAACACACCATAATTCCATAAGTCTAGGACGGGGGTTTCCAAAATTGGCAACTTTTAAGACTCGTAGACTTCAACTCCCAGAATGCCCCAGCTAGCAGGGTAACGTGTGCCAGAGGAATTCTGGGAGTTGAAGTCCACAAATCTTAAAGTTGCCAAGTTTGGAGATCCCTAGTCTAGGCCCTGATGGATTTTGATGCTAAGAAATTCCTTCCTTGTATTTTCCAAGGTGGGTTTCAATGAATTGGCAATTGTCAATTCGACTAAAACAAAACTTTCTTAACATTCATGACTCTGCCTTAATAACAAATAATCAATTGTTGCTTTACAATTAGTCCTCAACTTACAATCATTTCTTCAGTGACTGTTTGAAGTTACAATGGAACTGAAAAAAATGATTTATGAATTTTTCCACACGACCGTTGCAGCATCCCTGTGTCATGTGATCAAAATTTGGACACTTGGCAACCAGCCTGTATTTTTGATAGTTAAGAGCGTCCCAGGGGTCATCGTTTGAGACCTTCTGACAAGCAAAGTCAATGGGGAAACCAGATTCACTTAAAACCATGTTACTAACTGAACAACTGTGGCAAAAGTTGTAAAATGGCAGAAAACAACTGTCTTGCTTAGCTATGGAAATGTTGAGCTTAATTGTGGTCATAAGTCAAAGACCACTTGTATTTTCTAAAGCTGGTTCCCTAAATTGTCCAATTTACCGACCAAAAAGAGCTTATATCTGAGATGTAAAAGCTAAGCCTTAAGCTACTGTACAAGTTAGGGCATTAATAAAAATCAACCATAATCAATATCATATCTCAGACTAAAAATAAATTAAATACAACCACCATTAGGTGGTGCAGACATAGCACCATCCCTTGAGTTATTACTTTTGGCAAAACTCTTGAGTCTCGTATTGGTTCAATAGTCCATTCTCTTCCATCACTTTCTCCCAGTGAAGTGCTCACTGAAGATTGTATTTTTCTTTGATCTGGTGTGACTTTCTTCACATGTGTATAGTAGAATTCACTGCTTGATTCCTTAGAACGTTAGGGAAATATGAGTGGCCAACAATTCTTTTTTTATAATCCTTTTTCTGGACCTCACCACTTAGATTGCAATGTTTCCTCTTGAAATATTTCACCATCTTCTCTATACTCTAAGCCAGCTTTCTGTACCCTAATGTTGTCTGAAGGTGTTATTCCAAAGGTGCCTTTTTTCAAAAGTCAACTGGACTTTGTTTTTCCTTGAAGCCATTTCCCTTCTCTTTTTTTTTAAATTTTAAAACAAAACTTTATTCATTCTTAAAAACATTTAAAACATACAAGTTTCTCTTAGTCAAGAAACAAATTTACATATACAGTACACAACTTCACCTACTAATTTCTATTATTATATATACATGTATACAAACGTACAGTGACATATTTCATTTTCTATCCATCTGACAGTGCAGTTTTTAATATTAATTTCTTCTAAATTTCATCTTTACCCATTACCCCTCCTCTGATTTATCCACTGGTACCATCTATTCCATATTGTAAAATATTTTGAGTCCTCCTTGTCCTGTAACTCTAAAGTTAATTTGTCCATTTCTGTGCATGTGGATATCTTTTGTATTAGCTCCTGGTCGGTTGGCAATCAATCTATTTTCCAAAGTTGTGCTACCGCTAATCTAGCCACCGTAATTATGTGAAGTATTAAATATTCTCTGGCACGCTGCTTGGAGAATCCAAGAGCATGGGTAATTCCCTCAGTTAGGATGAAGATACTGAGTGCCTGTTGCTTTAAGAGATTGTTTACTCCGCCCTCGGGCCTGGCTGAGGCTCAGTTCCTTTCACTCAGTTAGGATAGCTGCAGTGCCTTTCTATTGCTCCGTGCATTCTCCTTCTATACCTTTTTTTTTTTTTTGATTTTATTTACCTTTATATCCTAGTTCCCTTTCCTTGGGGTTTTTTGTCTACATTACTTGGACTGAGCATATCACTCTCTAATCGGGGCGCTGAGGGGTCTGGGGCTCCAGGCTCCCCGCCCTCGTTTGTCAGGCCACAGAGCTCTGCATTCAGCCACGCATCTCTGCGAGCTTCGCTTCCCAGCTCACTTTCGGGCCGCAGTAGCTCTACCTAGCGATCGGCATCTCTGCGTGCATACTTACAATTGTCAATCGGCCATTTTCTGCTGGGCTGCAAGTTGGGGCTTTTTTCGCTGCTGGAAATTTCGGGCCGCTCGCCAGAGCCTTCCTTACCTTCTCCGCCTGCCGCTGAGCTCTGCCTTGCCATCGGCATCTCTGCGTGTGTTTCTGCGATCAAACGAGCCGCCTGGTCTACTTTCTACCTTCTCCGGTGAGTGTCTCGTCCCCTGGAGACGCGGTATCGCCGCCTCCGTCTACCTAAGGCGTAGCCCCACCAATTGAACTTTCCTGCGTTTGGGGACCCTCAAAAACCATCCCCAACACAGCGAGAAGATTCGCCTGCCTTCTGACAGCGCTAGGCGTCTCGTTCCTAGACAGTGCCCTCTGTTTTCGGGCCATACTTTCAGTCATCGCTGCGCGCCTACGCCGTGGTTGTCTTTCCCGCGCTCGCGCCATCTTGGGGCTTGTCTTCGTCGTTCGGCCGCACCTTCTACTCCGGAGTCTTCTTTCACCTCGTTGGTTCCTTGGTCAAATTTGATTTGTTTCTACTGCTTCTGTCTCTTGGATTCCTTGCGCTGAACTGCTTGCAGACTTCGTTGCCTTGGAACTTTTCCTCAACCACCGCCTTTGGATTCTCCCGCTTCCAGCCGCCATTTTGATTTTTCAATCTGCTTTCTCTGCCGCCATTTTAACTGTTCCACTTACTTACCTGGGTGACGCCGGACTATAATTTTCTGCATCTGCTCCCTTGGGAGTAACCGTGCCAGTGGGGTTTTTTCATGTCACCTGACCCTCTCTCCCCCCTCTCTCTTTTGCAAAAAAAACAAACAAAAAACAAAAAAACAAACAAACAAAAGTATAAAAATATCTACCTATCAAGTCATTTTGCGACTTCACTTCAATTTTTCTGCATCTTCTGCAATGGCCGACGCCGAGCTGTCCTCCGACATCGAACAGCCTCAAAGCCCTCCTACTCCTCAACCGGAGGCGCATTCCTCGCATGCAGGGGCCAAGAAACGCTCCAAGCAATCTTCAAAATCTGATCGATCCTCCTCTGCGAAGGGGCACAAAACCTCTTCCGCTGAGGCCAAAGATGCAAAATGGCACCACTGGAACGCCGCTTCGTTCAGGCTCAAAGCAAGGCCCAGCCTCCATCGCAACCCGCGGCCCAGTCGGAGTCCGCACCTTCTTCGGGGGTTGCTCCACCTCACCTTCCTCCCCCCGTGCCTCCATCGAACGCTTCGGTTGTGGTCCACCCACCTCACCAGCCGGCTGCGCCTTGCCAACTACAGTTGCCTCAGGCCCTTCCGCCACCCTCTATTCCGCTTGCGGGCCCGTCATCTTCGCGCCCTCTTCCTGAAGCGACCTTCACGCCTACGGCTGCCGGGCTCCGTTTACCGGACGGTCAACATCCCCTTTATTGTGACTTGCAAGCAATGGTTACGGCTACAATCGCTCAGATGATGGCGTCGGGTTTTCCTGTTGTGGCTCACCCGCAACCCGTCCAGGCGCAACAGGCTCAACCTTGCCCTGCAACCTCAGCCCCCGTATCATCTAGGGCGCCTGCTGAGACCAGTGATTGTTCTATAATCAAGTCTGATCACAGCGACAACTCGCAGCTGGACTATGACGAGGACAGAGACATGGAATTCTCTGAGGACGACGATGTACTGCCCGATAAACCCACCTCTACGGGTTTATTCCGTCCTGCCTTGTTCAAAGCCTTGCTACACAAGGCCATTGTTACCACCCAGTTGGCTGCCGCCAAGGACCAGCCGTCTCAATTGAATGACCCATCTCCACATGAGGTCCTCTTCGCAGTACCCAAAGCGGATCAAGAATTCATCCCCTGTCCGCAGACTTTCTCCGAGGTCGTCCAGCAGCCCTGGACTCAACCTGGATCTTTGGCAGCTCCTAATGGTTTGGATAGAAAGCTTTTTTGCTCCGCCCCTTCTCTTCAGGATCTTCTGGCCTTACCATCAGTGGATGCCCCGGTTGCGGCCTTGTCATCTTCCGTGATCCTCCGACCGTGCCCCAGACCGTGCTCCCTTTCGAGATCGTGGTCGACGCCAACAACCTTCCAAGCGTCCCTTTCGTGGTGCCGGATCTCGTTCCTTCAGATGGGGTAAAGGACTGTCCCAGCCACCCCATCAGTGGCCGCCGCGCCCACTTCCTACACTAGTGGGAACTTTCGACGTCGGATGCTTGGGTCCTTCAAACGATCAGGCTGGGCCTGACCTTGGAGTTTTCCTCCCTCCCTCCCAGCCGTTTTCTTTCCTGCCCGGTGCCTGCCAACCCCAAGAAACGGCGTCTAATGTCCGAAGAAATTCAGCATCTGCTGGATATCCATGCTATAGAGCCGGTTCCCACAGAACATCGTGGAACCGGTTTCTACTCAATATTTTTCCTCGTCCCGAAAAGCTCAGGAGGCTGGCGAGGCATTCTGGATTTGAAGGAATTGAACAAGTGGATCTCGTACCATCGTTTCAAAATGCAGTCCCTTTCTTCAATTTTGGGATGCATCCAGAGGCTGGACATGATGACTTCAATAGACCTGAAGGAGGCATACCTCCACATTCCGGTAAGACCATCGCATCACCGCTTCCTCCGCTTTTCTTATGCCAACCAGGACTTTCAGTACAGGGCGATGCCGTTCGGTCTCTCGTCCGCCCCTCGCACGTTTACAAAGGTCCTTGCGGTGGTTGCAGCCTCGCTCAGACTCATCCCTATCAGAGTCCTCTGATATCTAGATGACATCTTGATCCTGTCCTCATCCCACAGCCGAGCTCTACAGGATCTGGAGATGGTGTGCAACTCTTTGCGTTGTCACGGCTTTTCTCTGAACCTGGAAAAGAGCCACTTACATCCCACCACGCGTCTCCAGCACCTGGGACCATCATCAACTCGGCTTTGGGACATGTCTTCCTCTCGCAGGATCGTCGAACGAGCATAGCAACCATGATTTCGCAGGTCTGTTCTTCTACCACAGTTCTCATCCTGTCATTGTCTCAACTCCTGGGCAAGTTCATCTCCTGTATAAACATCGTGCCCTGGGCTCGTCTTCATTCCCGCCCCATTCAGTGGTTTTTCCTCCCCCTTCAGAAGTCCCTCGGCAGCAACTCCAGGACCAAGGTGTCCCTCCCCAGATCAATACAGCGGTCTCTCCGGTGGTGGACTTCTCCTACGGTGACACAGGGCTCTTTCTTCCAGGAGCCGCACTGAGTGACCATAACGACAGACGCAAGCCTTGTGGGCTGGGGAGCCCACCTCTCAGCCAAGGTTGCGCAAGGGCTTTGGTCACCACGAGACCTACAGAACAACATAAACTGGTTGGAGCTCTGAGCGATCCACCTGGCGCTCCGCTTCTTTCAATCCGACATAGAGGGACGACACGTGCTTGTCTTGACCGACAACACCACGGCCAAGGCACATGTCAATCGGGAGGGCGGCACCCGATCCAAGTCGCTCCTGGATGAGGCGATGTCACTTCTATCTTGGGCGGAGAAACATGTGCTCTCCATCACGGCTCAACATATCTCCGGGTTGGACAACATCCAGGCGGACTGGCTGAGCCGCTCCCAGATCGACCACCCCGAGTGGCAGCTGCACCCCTCTCTCTTTCGAGCGCTGTCAACCAGGTTTGGCACTCCGATTGTGGATTTGTTCACGACCCCATGCAATACTCACCTTCCCCGCTTTTTCTCCAGGTTCCCTTGCCCGACAGCAGAGGGAACGGACGCCCTCCGATGCCCGTGGCCACCGGGACTGCTGTATGCCTTCCCTCCTCTCCCTCTCATCCCCAGAGTACTGCGGAAGATCATCTCAGAGGGAGCGGAAGTTCTCCTGGTCGCTCTGCACTGGCCACAATGGGCGTGGTACGCGGACCTGCTGGACTTGTCCATCTCCCGGCCCTGGAGGATTCCCCAGGATCGAATCTCTCTTTGCCAGCAGGTCATTTGCCACCCGGAGCCTCAGTGAATCCAACTGACCGTCTGGCATTTGAGAGGGCCCTCTTGTTGAGAGACAACATGCCAGGGCGGGTTATTGCCACTATGCAAGCTTCCTGCCAAGATTCTACAAATCGAATTTATGACGCCACGTGGCGAGCCTTCCGTCGTTGGTGTGCGGCTCACTCCAACCCGTCTTCCGCCTCCATCTCCACTATTCTTCGATTTCTTCAGGACGGTTTCGACAAAGGCCTGGCGCCAAATACTCTCCGCAGCCAGGTGGCCGCCCTCAGCATGGTCCTTCAGAAGGCGTTGCCTTTTCCCTTGGCTCAGGACCCTAAGATTCGTACCTTTCTCCGGGGGGGCCACTAATCTCCGACCCCCGGTCGTCCACCAATATCCAACATGGGACCTTCCCTTGGTTCTCAGGGTTCTGATGTCCGCTCCTTTTGAGCCCTTGTCCTCCATTGGTCTGCGGTTCCTGACCTTGAAGGTGGCGTTCCTCGTCGCCATTACTTCCACAAGAAGAGTATCTGAACTCGCGGCTCTTTCCGTCCGTCCGGACCTTTGTATTTTTCACATCAACCGTGTGGTGCTCCAGCTGGACCCTTCCTTCTTGCCGAAGGTAAATTCAATGTTCCATCGCTCCCAGGAGCTTGTCCTCCCGGACTTTTGCC
The DNA here is from genome assembly GCA_022577455.1 of Arizona elegans. Taxonomy (NCBI): domain Eukaryota; kingdom Metazoa; phylum Chordata; class Lepidosauria; order Squamata; family Colubridae; genus Arizona; species Arizona elegans. Next base: position 22,397,134 of record JAKOOJ010000012.1, read on the forward strand.
CTGCTCCTTGTCATCGGCTAGAAGCTCAATGGCACACCTTAGATGTCCGTCGGGCGCTCCGACATTACATCAAGCGAACCGCTACTTTCCGCAAGTCAGAAGCCCTCTTCATCTCTTTTCTGCCTGGGTCAAGGGGGCGCAAAGTTTCTTCGGCCACGATCGGACACTGGCTCAAGGCATGCATTGCTAAGGCGTACACGCTCCAGAACAGGTCACCTCCGGGCCGTATTCTACTGCATTCGACGAGGAGCGCCTCCACGACCGCTGCCTGGGCCACCCAGTCGTCTATCCTGGACATTTGCTGCGTGGTTACCTGGACATCCCTTACACCATTCATACGCCATTATAAGGTTGACTCCTTTGCCTCGGCTGAGGCGTCCTTTGGACGGCGTGTTTTACAATCTGTCATCTCTAATTCGGACTCTACTGAACAACGGGCTTCCCACCCTTCATGACACTTGCTTGGGTACGTCCCACGCTCTTGGATTCTCCAAGCAGCGCGCCAGAGAATGGACGTTACTTACGTGAAGGTCCTTTCTGGGCGCGCTGCTGGAGAATCCAACCCTCCCTGGCGATCTTGATTTGTTCCTGTTATGACTGGGATTTTTCATTGCCTTCTTCATGAAAGAAACTGAGCCTCAGCCAGGCCCGAGGGCGGAGTCAACAATCTCTTAAAGCAACAGGCACTCAGTATCTTCATCCTAACTGAGGGAATTACCCACACTCTTGGATTCTCCAGCAGCGCGCCCAGAAAGGACGTTCACGTAAGTAATGTCCATTTTATATCATTTCTAATGTTCTTTTTAATCATGCCTAATAAAAAATTTCGGGTTCTAATTCAATTTCGTAATCTGTTATTTCTACTATCCATGTTTTTATCTTGTTCCAATATTTCTTAATTTCTGGGCAGAGCCACCAAGCGTGGTAAAAAGTTCTTTACTGTGCTTTTTTGCATTTCCAACAGGTTGGATTTACATTTGGGTACATTTTCGCTAACCTTGCGGGGGCCCAATACCATCGATACCACATCTTATAGTGATTTTCTTTGTAAGCTATCGATTTTGTCATGCTGTAGTTGTTTTCCCACACTCTTTCCCATTCTTCTAGCTGTATACTGTGCCCAATGTTCCCAATGCCCAATATTACACAACAAAATACATCAGGACCAAAACGGTTTCTTGACCACAAGACAAATAAAAAATAATTTAAGGATGGTAATGGATGTTTTGGAATATTACGAGGTGCATCCAGAGAGACAGGTGGCCCTGATCTTTCTGGATGCACAAAAAGCGTTTGATCAAGTAAACTGGCAATTTATGAAACAACAAATTAAAACTATGAATTTTGGAGAGAAATTTACAAAAATGATAACATCAACATATCAGAATCAAAAAGCATGTATTTTGATAAATGGGGAACCAATGAAATTTTTTGGAATAAATAAAGGAGCAAGGCAGGGATGCCCGTTGTCCCCCCTACTTTTTATTTTAACTCTGGAAAACCTGCTAATTAGAATTAGGGCAAACAAAGAAATACAAGGATTAAAGATTAAGAGAGAGGAGTACAAGGTCCAAGCTTTTGCGGACGACCTGGTCTTCTTCATAGAAGATCCAACAGAAACAACCCCGAAATTATTAAAAGAGATTGAAAAATTTGGAAAAGTAGCAGGCCTAAAAATTAATAAAGAAAAGACAAATATGATAACAAAAAATATGACAACAAAACAAGTAGAGAAATTAGTAAAAGATTCAAGATTACAGGCAGCTAAAAAGGTGAAATACCTAGGGATAAATCTGACGGCTAGAACTACAACAATAAAACAAGATAATTATGAACCTTTAGTCCAGAAAATAAAAGAGGACTTAGAGAAATGGGGAAAAGTAAGACTATCTTTGTTGGGGAGGATAGCAGCGATAAAATCAAATATGCTTCCAAGACTCCTTTATTTATTCCAAACAATTCCAATAAAACTGGATAAGAAATTCTTTGATAATTTGGATAAAATAACTACAAAATTTGTGTGGGAGGGGAAAAAATCAAGAATAAAATTAAATATATTACAAGACAATAAAATTAGAGGCGGATTTGGTTTCCCGGCAGGGCAAAAATATTATAAGGCTGCAAGCTTATTATGGATCAAGGAATGGATAACTCTGGATAACCAAAGACTGTTAAATCTGGAAGGACATGACTTGATGAAGGGATGGCATGCCTTTATTTGGAACTCTGGGAATAAAATATATAAACATTTTAACAATCACACTATTAGGAAATCCTTAATCAACACATGGCAACAAATCCAACACAAACACTACATGAAAATTCCCGGCTGGCTATCAACAATAGAAGCAATAACTTACCCCAATATATTATCAAAACAAAAAATATTAAGATACAGAGAAATATTAGATGTGCAGGGGAAACTGAAAACTAGGGAAGAACTAAAAGAACAAGGAATAGTAATAGACTGGTGGCCCTACTCACAAATAAAGATAAGATATAGGAACGATCAGGAGGAGGGAGAAATAGATTTAAAACAAAATCGACTGGACAAATTATTAGAATCCAAAGAAGGGAAATTAATTTTGAAAATTTATAAATATCTACTTAAATATGATCTGGCAGAAGAATTGGTTAAAGGGCAGATGATAGCCATTTCCCTTCTCATTCATGAAGAAACAGAACTGAAGAAACTTCTTGGATGAGAAGGGAAATCTCTTCAAGGAAAAAAAAGTCAGTGCCTTTTGATAAAAGTACCTTTGGGACAACTGCAACCTGGACAACCGAAAATCTCCATAGACATCTGGATGTGTTAGTTTCCAAATCCCTACCTACTTTTGCTGTTCGCATTGACAAAAGTTGATTGTTTGTTCCATGTTATGTACACTGAGAGCGTATGCACCGGAGACACATTCCTTGTATGTCCAATCTCACTTGGCCAACGAGAGAATTTCATTCCATTCCCATTCCCATTCCTATATTCTATTCCATTTCTATTCTTATTGTTTCTACTCTTATTCTACTCTACTCTAGCACAAAGATCTAATGTCCAAAAGTTAATTCCTAGTTCTACAAGACAACTCTTCTTTTTAATGGATCAAGGGGTTTCTTCTGCTTTGGAAGCTCTTCCCATACTCCATGCATTTCGACAGAATCTCCTGCAAAACATCTATGGGCATGAAGGAAATTTTAGAATCAACAAAACCAATTCACATCATTTTTTCCTGCTGTGCGTCTTCTTATGGCAATTAAAGTCATTACAGGTTTTGAATTGCTTTCCACACTCCACACACTGATACGGCTTCTCCCCTGTGTGGATTCTTTTATGGAGTGTAAGATTCCTGCCATCTTTGAAACTCTTTCCACACTCAATACATTTAAACGGCTTCTCTCCTGTGTGGATCTTCATGTGGGAAGTAAGCTGGCCACTCTCTCTATAACATTTTCCACACTCCAAGCATTTATAGGGTTTCTCCTCTGAGTGAAGCCTTCTATGGTTCTTGAGTGAATGACTTCGACTAAAGCTCTTTCCGCACTCATGACATGTATATGGTTTCTCCCCAGTGTGGGTCCTCTTGTGGATACCAAGGCTACTACTTATTCTGAAACTCATGCCACACTCAGTGCACTTATAGGGTTTCTCCCCTGTGTGAATCCTTTTATGGATCGTCAGTGCTCCAGTATCAATGAAGCTTTTTCCACACTCTTGGCACTGATATGGTTTCTCCCCAGTGTGGGTTCTGCTATGTAGGATATAGCTATGTTTTGTATTGAAGCTCTTTCCACAAGTGTGGCATTCATATGGTTTCTCCCCAGTATGGATCCTTTTGTGGCAAGTGAGGGACCACAATTTTGTGAAGCGTTTGTCACATTCGGTGCACTCATAAGGCTTTTCACCTGTGTGGGTCTTTTTATGATCAGTAAGACTATGTGGATTATTGAAGCACTTCTCACACTCGGTGCATTGATATGGTTTCTCTCCACTATGGATACTTTCATGACGAGTTAGGTGGCTGGATCTACGGAAGCTCTTTCCACACTCCAGGCATTTGTATGGTTTCTCCTCTGTGTGGGTCTGTTTGTGGGCATGAAAGGAGCCAGAATTGGCAAAGCGCTTTCCACACTGCAGGCATTGAAAGGGCTTCTCCCCCGTGTGGATTCTGTGATGGGCAGTAAGGTTTGCAGAGCAATGGAAGCGCTTTCCACACTCCATGCATTGAAATGGTTTTTCCCCCGTGTGGATCCTCTCGTGTGACTTAAGAAGAACTTTTTGAATGAAGCTCTTTCCACAGTGCAGGCATTTATAAGGTTTCTCCCCTTTATGCATCCTATTATGTAAGGTTAGAGTACGGCTGCGGCTAAAGCTTTTTCCACAATCCAAGCATTCATAGGGTTTCTCCCCTGTGTGGATCCTCTTATGGCAAGTAAACTCACAGGGGGTCCTGAAGCATTTTCCACACTCTGTGCATTTATACGGCTTCTCTCCGGTGTGGATCCTCTTATGTAAATTGAAGTTGCCTTTTTGTGCAAAGTTCTTTCCGCACTCCGTGCAATGATATGGCTTTTCCCCTGTATGGGTCCTATTATGGTAAGTGAGCTCACCTGCAGAGCCGAAGCTCTTTCCACACTCCACGCATTTATACGGTTTCTCCCCTGTGTGGGTCCTTTCGTGGGCATGAAAGCCACCAGAAAGGGAAAAGCGCTTTCCACACTGCAGGCATTGAAAGGGCTTCTCCCCCGTGTGGATTCTCTGATGGACATTAAGGCTTGCTGAGAAACGGAAGCTCTTTCCACACTCCATGCATTGAAATGGTTTTTCTCCTGTGTGGATCCTCTCGTGTGACTTTAGATGAACTTTTTGACTGAAGCTTTTTTCACAGTGCAGGCATTTATAAGGTTTCTCCCCTTTATGCATCCTATTATGTTTAGTTAGCGTATCACATCTATTGAAGCTTTTTCCACACTCCAAGCATTCATAGGGTTTCTCCCCTGTGTGGATCCTCTTATGGCAAGTAAGGGCACTGGGGGCACTGAAGCATTTTCCACACTCTGTGCATTTATACAACTTATCTCCAGTGTGGATCCTCTTATGTAAATTGAAATGACTTTTCTCGGTAAAGCTCTTCCCACATTCTAGGCATTTACATGATTTCTTCCCAGTGGAGCTTTTTTTCTGGAAATTCGGTTCCCTGCTCCGAGTAAACCTCATTCTACCCTCCCTGCATTGATGCAACCTCTCCTCTCTGTGGATGCTTTGATGGGAAGTAAAGGAGGCGCTGCTTCTGAAGCTGTTTCCCCTATTAATGCATTGATGTTGCTTCCTCTCTTCGTGGACTTTCTTAGATGAATTAAGGTGACTTTTCTGCCTGAAGGTCCTTCCACAATCCAGACGTTTATGTGGATCCTCTGCTTTGTGAATCTTTTTATGCATTGAAAGGGAATGGCTTGTACTGAAGCTTTCTGCACACTCCGTACATTTGTACAGTTTCCCTTCTTTTATTCTCTGATGTAAAGCAAGACGAGGAATCCTTCTGGAGCGTTGCCTGCTTTCATCTTGTTTCTCTTCAGCAAGGCTTTCCCAACACTCACATAATCCAGATTCATCTTGGAGTGTTTTCCCACACCTTGAACACACTTCTTTTTCATGGCAATCATCTCCGTCCAATAAGACATTGGGATCTGGACAAGGTAAACCAGAGCAATTCTCCAGCTTAACCGTTAACTGGTTTTTCTCAGAACTTTGCTTTCCATACATCTTTTCTGCAACTTCCTTTTTGTCTTTTGGCAAAGGTGCTGCTACCTCTTGGCCAAAATCCTCCATCTCCCATCCGTCACCTGCGTGCAACAGAAAAAAAGAAAAGTTAAAACAAACTTAGGTGTGAAAGGGATCAAGCATCATTCCTGTATTTGAACAGGATCAAACTTCCTCCAAAATCCCATTGGTTCAAAACATGGTGTCAACCCTGAAGCCATTTTGGATTGTGTTCAGTGTTGACACAGAGAAGCTCGGTAGAGCTGTGGGAATGGAAGGGGGGGTGTCAGCCTCTGCCTTTTACTGCTTTGGCTGCCATGGTAATGGGGGAGAGGGAGCTAGCATGTGGGGGGAAGCGTGCTGAAGAAGAAACAAAAGTGAATCTTAAGCTATAGTGCTGCATTTTTGAAGCTGCTATCGGGTCAACGGTCATGGCATTCCAGATTGATGACACTGCCAGATGTGCGCTTCCACCTGACCCCTTGGAGACCTTTGGATTGGATGATTTACATTGGGCAGTGGGAGGGGATGCTTTCTATCTGTAATTTTCGCACTTTTGCCTCAGATTCTGCTTTTACTTGGTTGTGATCACTTCAATTTTCAGTAGAAGTACCTTTCTCTATAAACAATGGAGTTGGGGTCATTCTTTCTTGAATTTTGAAGGAAGCATACCTGACAGTGGGAGTAGAGATATCTGGGTATGTGTAGCCAAAATAGAATTCTTTCTCCTGGGAACCAAGGACGTTCTCATCAGCACCTGCTGAGGCACGGGAGGAAAACAACTGGACTCGGACTGTGACCTGATTTGACCATGTGATGGATGAGTGGACTGTGGAGGGTGGGAGGGAGAACTTTGAATTGGGTGGGGAAAACCTTGGGATCTTCAAAGTCGAGTTTTCACCAGCTGTGCCAATATGACTTGCCTAATAAATCTATCTTTGACCTTTGGCTCTCTCTTGTCCTCAATGGTACAAAATGAAAACGAGAAAATTTTGGATAAGATCATTTAAAATTTATGGGGCGAGAACCATCAGAATTGCTGCTTCAGATTTAGTTCTATGGAAGCCGAAGGAGGCCTATGTTTATTCATTCGTTCATTTATTCATTCATTCAATTTATTGGTCTCCAGCTTGCCATAGGGAAACCCTTGATGCCTTATTATATTAAAAGGATAAAAACTATATAAAAGCTATACACGATAAAATAGTACAAAAATACAAATGCTCAGTCCTATTTATTTATTTATTTATTTATTTATTTATTTATTTAATTTGTATACCGCCCTTCTCCCAGAAGGGACTCAGGGCGGTGAACAGCCAAAATTAAAAAACATACAAATACAAAAGTTAAGATAATTAAAAAAATTAAATAATTGGCTACCCAATTTAAAACCCCAAATCCATAAAATTTAAAATCCCAGTTAAAAACCATTTAGGCTAGGCCAGCTTGATGAAATAAAAACGTCTTCAGGGCTTTACGGAAGGTCTGGAGGTCTGGGATCAATCGTATTCCGGGAGGCAGCTCATTCCACAGGGCGGGTGCCCCCAGAGAAGGCTCGCCCCCTGGGGGCCGCCAGCCGACATTGCCTGACCAACGGCACCCCGAGGAGGCCCTCTCTGTGAGAGCGTATTGGCCGGTGGGAGGTTATCGGTAGCAGCAGGCGGTCTCGCAAATACCCTGGCCCTAAGCCATGGAGCGCTTTAAAGATGAGAACCAACACCTTAAAGCGCACCCGGAAGACCACCGGGAGCCAATGCAGCTCGCGCAGGAGAGGTGTTACGTGGGAGCGCCACGTCACTCCCATAATCACCCATAATCACTAAAAGATAATAGACTTGATGATGGAGAACCTATTGGTTTAATTTCAACCTGAGAAGGTAGAAATGTTGAAGGACTTGGATCTGGAAACTGAGCTTCAGCTTCATCTCCATGAAGAGGTTTTACTTTGAAAAAAATTAGTTCTCACTCTTTTCCTAAAGGCAACTGGAATTCCTTTTTTCTTTGAACATGTTTCGCTTCTCATTCAAGAAGCTTCTTCAGTTCTGACTCTTTCCGACCAGATGACTGCATGGAGTATAAATTCTTGTGATAAACCCATGGACTCTTATCGGGCTCTTAAGTGTCATCATTATAAATCAATAAACAAAATGAAAGCAACTTCTAAAAAACAAGCGCAAGAAGTAGGATTGGAAACTGGCTAGGATGGGAAACTTCATGGAGACAGTGTGTGGCAGTTTTAGGCCATTATATCAGACTAAGTAGGAGTAGAAATATAAAGAAGGACACTCTTATCTACTGCATACATCGAACAAATTAGCCTTTTATCTGAGCTGCTCACGTCCACCACCCTTTCAAACCAGGGGGGGGGGGGAAATCTGTCAGGGAATTGCTCAATAGATATCCAAATGAAGTCAGAGGCTGACACAAACTTTATATAAATTAATGTGTGTGTGGGTGGGTGGGTGGGTGGGTTAAAATGAAATTTTACTGTAGATATAAATTTACAGTAAAATTTCATCCAGTTAGTCTGGAAAAGTGTTGGGCAGCTTCATCAGCACACATCACTTTATCTGTTGTTCGTAAGTTATAGTAATTCAATCGTTTTTCGGAATCACGCAAACCAGCCATAGCTGGCTCCAAAGGTCTCACTGTACTCCTCACCCGCTCCTCGCTTTAGCATTTCAAAAATGCTGCGTGCCTTTGCCTGAATCAGATGAAGACTAATGGGACTTCTTTTTTGGGTCTGTTTGTCAATCCAAAGCACAAGAAGCTGTTCTGTTTTTGAAATGAGGCCTGTCTTATTTCTTGTGATTATGGCATCTGTTCCTGGAGCCGATTTAATCGCCTGTTATCTTTTCTTGATCCTTAAGGATCGTGCATATGGTGGAAAAGACCAGTCCTTCTTCTTCTCCTATGGTCTTTACCTTCTTCCCCTCCACATGAGCTCTAATTATTTCCCTTTTCAAGTCCAAATTGATACTTTTCCTTTGTTTCTTACCTCCATGTTGAGCTGGAGTAGAACTTGGTCGCTTTCCTTGGGAAGACACTTCTAGCCTAAGAAAGAGTTGATGGAAAAGTACAGTATCTTGTCCTGGAGAGAGAGAGAGAGAGAGACTGGCTCAGATCTGTTTAGTAAGATCAATGTTAGGGTGGAGGGAGGAAGAACTGTAGTGCAGGAATGTGTTTTCCTTCTCTGTCAACAATTTCTTTCCCTTAACAAAAGCATAGCAAGGGTCGCTGCTAGCAGCCATATAGTGCACTGTATTTGAAAGTCTTTTATTTACAGTACTGTATTAAACTTTGGTTTATATATTCCATCTTTGTTCTTAACCTGTTCCACTTGGTTATTTTTTTTTCATGCACAGCATGTGCAAGATTGAATCTGATTCTTAACAAAAGAGAGCGAGTGGATTGTGAAGGCCACACTCTCCATACTGTCCATTACTGAACAAAAGCCAGGCTTCTTAGAAAAAGATGAAAACTTCAAATAAATAGCTTGCAAATTTGAAAATCAGCAGTTTAGAGAAGAATATAGCAACAAAAAACAAATAATCATGCTGGAGGACTTCATGTGCATTAATTTTTTAAAAAATATATTTTGCACTACAATATCTTAACAGAATCCCTTACCTAAGGAAGCCATGTTCCTCTTGTTTTCCAGCATGACCTCTCGGTATAGGGCTTTTTGCTTAGAATCCAGCAGGGCCCACTCCTCCACGGAGAAAAACACCGCTACATCCTCAAATGATACCAAATTCTGACACAGGGAGGGGGAAAAAAGACAACATATTCCATGAACATTCCTAACAATGAACACGTCAATGGATTATATGTGAGTCTTCTTAATGAACAAACTGCAGATCTTCCAAATAGGGCAAACAAGCATGTTAGGATATTGAATTTAGTAGCTGGAACAGTAAAATGTACATCAGGCCAGAACACAATTGTAACTGATTAGTTAGAGAGTGCTGACTCATGTGTGATGCAATCTACGCTCTGATTGGTTGCTGTAAGTATAAAGGGGGCGTTTCCCTTTTTTCCCTCCTTTTTTCCTTCTGTTTTAGATTTACCTCAGGATGTTCCTGACTATCTTATGTTCTTCCTTTTCTGGATGATGACAACGACTGCGGTAAATTTGTAGGTTAAATAGATTTATATTTATATAAAAGTTTACAAGTCTATGTCAGTGTCTCCAACTTTATCTGGACAGCTACTGGGCTGTTTGCACTTTTTTACTTTGGGCTTTCACCTGCACTGCTTTAAAAACACCTGAGTATAGACCACATGGAATACTGAGTTCAGCTTTGGTCACCATGTTACCAAAAAAAGATGTGGAGACTTTGGAAAAAGTGCAAAGAGCAACTAAGGATTAAAGGCCTGGAGACTAAAACATATGAAAAACGGTTGCAGGAACTGGATATGGCTAGTCTGGAGAAAAGAAGGACTAGGGGAGACATGATAGCCGTGTTCCAGTATTTCTGGGGCTGCTGCAAACAAGAAGAACTCAACTTATTTTCCAAAGCAACAAAAGGCAGGAAAAGAAACAATGGATGGAAACTAATCAAGGAGAAAGGCAACCTGGAATTAAGGAGAAACTTCCTGACAGTGAGAACAATTAACTAATGGAACGGTTTGCCTTCAGAGGTTGTGGGCTGGAGGTTCTTAAGGAGAGACTGGACACCCACATGTCTGAAATGGTATAGGCCCGTGATGGCGAACCTATGGCACATGTGCCACAGCTGGCATGTGCCTGGCATGCACAGTGGTGCCCATTCCTCTTCCGGGTTTCTGGTGCATGCATGCACACCGGCCAGCTAGTCTTTGGTTACTGGTGCGCATGTACATGTGACGATCAGCAGGACTTAACCCATGCGGCTGTGCCAGAAACCATTAGATCAGTTGGCCAACTGATCGTCCTACACTCATGCTTGCCAGTAACCAGAAGACTAGGTGGCTGATGCGCATGCGTGCACCGGAAACCAGAAGTTTATTTCCCGGCACACACATGTCCACTGGGCAGCTTCTCTTAGCACATATGAGCACCGGCCATGCCATTGACAGCCGCTTCCTCGGATCCATGTTGGAGGCTGTTTGTGCCGGCAAACCAGTGCTGCCTCTTTGCCTGCGCTGCTGTCTCTGCTCGAGGTTTGCCTTATGGAGGGGGGAACCTTTCTCCCCCGTAAGGCAACCTCGAGATTTACAGTGAGGCTGGCAAAGGGAGGAGGAGGAGTCGCCGTTGCCTCTGCAAAGAGGATTCCCCCCCCCCAACCAGGACTTTTTCTGCCCCCTGTAAGGCAAACCCCAAGTTTTATGGTGAAGCTGGCAGGGGGAGGAGGAGGAGCTGCCGGTTTTTAGATTTGGAGAAGAAAGGGTTTTCGGGCGGCAGCGCTGAGATTCCCTTCCCCGAATCAAAAAAGTGCACTGCGTTTCAGGCGGCGGATCTGGCCTTCTGCGGAGGAGGAGGAAGAAGGCGCGCAGTTCTCCAATGTGCACCGGAGAATCACCAGAAGCCTGCTCATGCGGGGAGACAGGGAAGCTCCGGCTCGTCCATCCTTGCAGCCACCACCCCATTGCCCCTGTGGGCGGCGGTTCTCCCGTTGCTGCAGGGAGCTTCCTGGGAAGCCCAGCACCCAGTGGGGAGGAGCCCAGGCAAGGCTGTATGTTCGGAGCTTCCCCAGCTGGCACATTGCAGGGCCAAGAGCGCTGCCACCAGCCAGGGAACATCTGTCTCGCCAGGGAACAGTTCGGTAGCTGATTGTCCTCTGGTAAGAGGCCCGCCGGCCCCCTTGGAAAAAGTGGGGGTGCATGTGCAGGAGGCGGCATGCGCAGTGCGGGGTGCATGCGTGGGAGGGAGGGTCATGTGCACATGCGCAAATGGGGTGCATATTGCATTATGGGTGCTGGCACGCGTGAGCGCGATAGCGCAAGCACGCTCTGACTTTTGGCACGCAACGCCAAAAAGATTTGCCGTCACTGATATAGGCCATGGTGGCAAACCTATGGCACACGTGCCCCGAGGTGGCACAGGGAGCCCTCTCTGCAGGTACTCCAGCCTTCAACCCCACCCCAGCTCCACCGTGCATGCGCACGCGCCTCCTGCCGGCCAGCTTGTCTTCGGTCTCTGCTCTGCATGCACAGGGGACATACATTCAGCGGACAGGGCGTATGCACGGGGGAGCGACAGGGTGGATGCGCGGGAGACGCACATGCAATTTGGGCACTTGGTGCACTGGTATAGAGACTCCTGCTTGAAACAATGGGCTTTATTAGAAGATCTCCATGATCCCATCCAGCTCTATTATTCTATTCTATCTCCAAGATCCCTTCCAATTAAGTTGTTCTGTTATTGGGAGATTGGCACATCTGGGGAGAGGAAAATCCTCCTACCTGCATTGGAAGCTCAACCGCTGCTAATCCTCCGCTACAAAGAACTGAGGTTCCAGGAGATGAAGACGAGGCCATGAGAATGTCTAGGAGTGAAAAAAGCAAAACAGCAAAAGAATAATTTGCTGTCAAACATCCTAAGGATATTCTTGAGCATACAATGCAAAAGGCTGATTTTAGCCTATTTCTAGGCTAACTTGGGAAGCACTTAATGTGAGTGCCTGGCAGCCATAATAACAATACATAGAAGCTCAGCCTGGGTGAGAGGAAAACTGAAAGGTGTGGCAGGACCAGGGAATTGGATTCAGAAGAAGCTCTCTCAGCCATGGATGTGTGCATTAAAGGACCAATTCTTATTCTATGTTCCTATAATGTTCACTTTCCCTTATCAGATGATAGAGGAAGACTACAAAGGCTCCTTTTTTCACAGCTGGGATTTGCCTTTTGGAATACGGCAGAAGTGAGGAAGCATGATCCTTTTGACAGGTGGACTTCAACTCCCAGAATTCCTGACACAGCTGGCTGAGGAATTATGGGAGTTGAAGTCCACCAGTCCTAAAAGGGCCCTAGTTCCCCACCCCTGGCCTCAGCAACCTTTCCCAATCTTGGGAGCTGTAAAATATGTGGACTTCAACTCACATGGGACATTCTGGGAGCAGAAATCCACATACCACAAAGTTGCCAAGGCTGAGAAACAGTGGCCCACAGGAAAAGGCCGATAAATGCACCCAAGACTTTAAAAACACACTTAAATTGAAGAATGGAAACGAATTGAGGGATGAAAGCAACGAGGGCAAAGAGACTAAAGGGCATCAGAAGGAGCCTTTCCCCGATGCTCCCTCCGGAGGCGGCTCCTCTCGAAACAAGGGCTCCTGGGAGGGATCGCCCCCTTTCCTCCCCGCCGCTTTCGCAGCCCTTGAACCCCAAGCCTCCGGGATCTGAAACAGCAGCAGAGAAAAGGAAGTGACGGCAAACGACCAGGAAGGGCCAGGAAAAAATAATAATTTCCCCAAGGAGAAAATGGAGATTGCAGGAGGGATCATAACAGCCCCCCCAAGAAGCATGGAGGGTTTCCTGCTCGAGCATTTCCCAGGGAGGGAGGGAGCTTTTTACCTGGCGCTCAATCGGAAAAGGGCAGCTCCCTTCTTCGCCCGGACTCCGGTTCCAAATAGATGCGCGCCGGAAAGGATCCGTAATCGCCGCCGGCCACCTTTCCTTCCTTCCCGGTCGTGCACCTGGATCCCCCTCCCAGAACGACCCCAGCCAGGAGTTTGCAGATCCCAAGCTGGCAGCTTTTATAAGCTCCTCCCCTCCCCGTCCCGCTCCTCCCATTCTGTAAAGAGCGGAGAGCGCCGCCCACTCGGGGGTCATCCTGCCTGCCATCTACCTTCTTCCACGGGAGAATCGGTCCCGCGTGGGATGGTCAGCTGTGCAGCAAGTCCAGAGCTGCTTCCCCCTAGGCAGCAAAGAAACGGGGGTGGGGGGGAGAGAGAGGATGACGCCCAGGGATGGGAGGAGGAAAGGGAAGAGGATGCGGAGCATTAAAGTTAATAGGGAATCGCCCTTTAGGTGATTCTCTACAGGTGTGAAGGACCTTGGAGGTCTTTTATCCAAACCCCGAAGGAGTGAGAGAAACTGGAGAGAGGGTGGGGACGGGGGAAGGGAAGGGAAGGGGATGCAGAGCAGCAAAGTTAGAAGGGAATTGCCCTTTCCACAGAAAACTGGAGTTGGTAGGAAAAGGAGTCTCTTAGCCACTTAGCATAGTCCTCAACTTACAACCTATGCCCTTCATGATTGTGCCGTCATAACAAATAATCAGTGGCTGCCTTACGAATTATTGTTGTTAGTTGCAAAGTCGTGTTCCGACTTATCGCAACCCCGTGGACGACGTTCCTCCAGGAATTCCTGTCCTCTACCATCCCCGAGTCCATTTAAACTCACTCCTACTGCTTCAGTGACTCCATCCCTTCTTCTTTTGCCCTCCATCGTTCCCAGCATTAGGCTCTTCTCCAGGGAGTCCTTCCTTCTCATTAGGTGGCCAAAGTATTTGAGTTTCATCTTCAGGATCTGGCCTTCTAAAGAGCAGTCAGGGTTGATCTCCTCTAGGTCTGACTGGTTTGACCCAGTGGTGAAATGTAAAATTTGATACTACCGGTTCTGTGGGCGTGGCTTGGTGGGAGATAATGTGACTGGGTTGTAAAAAAAAATGCTTTTAAAAGTTAAAAAAAAAAGCCTCTGATGATCGCACGGCTCAGCTGGGCACGGGGGAGAGGCAGGGATTTCTGCTACTGGTTCTCCGAACCACCTGCCACCATCACTACCGGATCTGGCAATCCAGTCTGAACCGGGAGCATTTCATCCCTGGTTTGATCGCCTTGCAATCCAAGGGACTCGTAGGAATCTTCTCCAGCACCATAGTTCAAAGGCCTCAATTCTTTGGCGCTCAGCCTTTCTTATGGTCTACCTTTCACAGCCATCCATTGCAACTGGGAAAACTATAGCCTTGACTATACACACTTTTGTTGGCAGGGTGATGTCTCCGCTTTTTAGTAAGTTATCTAGATTTGCCATAGTTTCCTCCCCAGGAGCAAGCATCTTTTAATTTCTTGGCTACAGTCCCCGTCTGCGTTGATTTTAGAGCCCAGGAAAATAAAATCTGTCACTACCTCCGTTTCTTCCCCGTCTATTTGCCAGGAATTGAGAGGGCCAGATGCCATGATCTTAGTTTTCTAAATGTTGAGTTTCAAGCCAACTTTTGCACTCTCCTTCACCTGCATTAGTGGCCAAAGCTACAACAGCATTGAAAATGCTGAATATGTCCGTATTTTGCACTAAAGACCAGTGCAACATCCCCATGGTCACATGATCAAAATTCAGCTGCTTGACAACGGATTCATATTTATGATGGTTGCCATATCCTGTGGTCATGGGAACCTTCGGATAAGCAAAGTCAATGGGGAAGCCAGATTCGCTTACTAGTGGTTACTAGTGGTTACACTAGGGTTACTAGTGTTACAACTGCTTAAGAAACCATGGCAAGAAATATCGTAAAATGGGACCAACCTCATTTCACAAATGTCTCACTTAGCAACAGAAATGTTGGAATGAATTGTGGTCAAAAGTCGAGGATTACCTGTATTTCAAGTGTCGATGGGGCATGTTGGAGAGCAATACAACCTAGAGATGGCTCCCTTGCCCCAAAAGAGAGAATAGAGAAAAGGGGGCAAATCCCCACAGAAACTGCATTTTTTTTTTTTTAATTTGATTTATATGCCACCCTTCTCCGGAGACTCAGGGCGGCTTACAATGCGTTAAGCAATAGCCTTCATTCTTTTGTATATTTTATACAAAGTCAGCTTATTGCCCCCACAAACTGGGTCCTCATTTCACCTACCTTAGAAAGGATGGAAGGCTGAGTCAACCTTGAGCCTTGGAGAGATTCGAACCAGCAGAAATTGCAGGCAGCTGTGTTAATGACAGGGTGCACCAAACCACTGTACTATCAAGGCTCTTTTTTTCTAATATTATCCCCAATAAATGCCCAGCCAAGGACCCCTTGATGATACAGAAGAGAATCCCATTAACTTTATCACTCCGAAGCTGAAGAAAACCTCTGAGCTAAGAAGTGTTTAATATTTAACTATTTAAAAGGTCTGAAGCAAGAAATATTTAAAAGTATATGAATTTCAGAAGAAAAACTATTAAACAGTACAGATAGCCCTCAACTTACAGCCATTCATTTAGTGACCGGTCGAAGTTACAACAGCATTGAAAAAAGTGATTTATGTCCATTTTTTGCACTTACGACAGTTGCAGCATTCCCATAGTCATGTCATTAAAATTCAGACAACTGGGAACTGAATCGCATTTATGACCATTGTAGTGTCCCAGAGTCACGTGATCACCTTTTGCGACTTTCCAACAAGCAACACCAATGGGAAAACTGATTCACTTAACAACCGTGTTGCTAATTTAACAAGTGTGGTGATTCACTTAACTGAGACATGAAAGGTCACAAAATAGAGCAAAATTGAATAACAAATGTCTCACTTAACAACAAAAATTTGGGGCTCACTTGTGGTCGTAAGTCAATTACCTCTACAAAATATTTCTCCTATAATAAAACAGCTCCAAGCCTAAGAAAGCATGCTTGAGGTTTGCAGAGAGAGGGTTCCTGGCGTATTCCCCATTTCCTCTTCACGAATTGCTCTTGCCATCTGGTTGAAAGAAGGAAAGAGCCCCTTCTGTACTCAAGGGCACTTTTGGTTTTCCTTATCTTTCCTGCTCCAGGCATGTTACCAGATGTGCCCATGCCTCCAATTGAACACATTGAAGACAAGATTGTAAGCAAAACTTTTATTCTGCAGAAAAAGTAACACAAGGAAATCTCCCTCAAATCCTTTATACCCCACCAACGTGCACTGGAGGGTTTTACACAGCATTTGCCATACAGTTTACAACTCCGAGTCAGAAGGAATTTTCACATCTCCCTTTGCAGGAATTCCTGCCTGTTTTCCACTAATATCTTAGCCTTCCTGCATACATGTAATCCAGAGCCTGTCAAGCTATTTTAAACTATCCTAACATTCATACAGGGAAACCTCAACATGTTTGTAAATGTTTATAACAATTTTATTAATTTATTATATAACATACAAAAAAAAAAATACAAAAGCAAAAAGAAGGGAAAATACAGAGAGAAAAGGGGAAAGTAAAAATGTGGAAAAGAAGGGAAAAAAAGAAAAAGGCATTGACTTCCAAATCCCTTTTGTTCAGTAATAACGTCAAAAGCAAAACTTTTTAGTATTTCCCAGAAAATAAGAGCCGGCCTTATTTTCTTTCGGCTCCAAAATAAGCACCGGGTCTTACCTGCTTACCTTAGGACTACTGCAGCCACATCTCCTACGCCCCGACACCTGTTGCGTCGCTACTCATCTTCTGTGTTGTATTGTGCCATCGCACACGTGAGCGTGAGCACTAGCGTGATGTGCCTTGTAGCGTTCTTCCACCACTAGCAGTACTGGCCCAATGAGCCTTGCGGCATTCTGCCACTAGTGGCGGCATGCATATGATGAGCCATGTGGTGTTCGGCTACAAGCGGCGGCACCAGCATCATGAGTCACGTGGTGTTCTGCTGTGAGCAGCGGCACTGGCACAACGACCTATGCATCTGGCCGTGAGCTGCCGCAAGCGGCTGAAGAAGTAGTTGGGCAGCGGCACAACATGTGTTGAGGCATTGGAAGCCTGACTGCGGTGGTCCTCAACTAAGCGGGTGCAGGGCGCGTGCGGCAGCTCCACCTCCCCCACCCTAGCTTGATTTTTATGCCTGTGCCTCGCCCCACCTCGTACAACCCAACGGTGGACGGGGCTTAACTAGGGCTGCTCTACTCTACTCTACTCTATTCTACTCTACTCTACTCTACCTTATACTACCATATCCTATTATTATTTCTATTCTGTTTTAATTCTATTCGACTCTAGCACAAAGATGTCCAAAACTTAATTCCTAGTTATACAAGGCAACTCTTTTTAATGGATCAAGAAGTTTCTGCTGCTTCGGAAGCCCTTCCAATACTTCAAGCATTTTTCCTGGAACACTTCTATGGGCATTAAGCAAATTTTGAGAATCAGCAACAACCAATTCATGTCTGCTGTGCATCTTCTTATGTCGATTAAAGTCACTAGAGCTTATTAATTTCTTTCCACACTCCACACACTGGTATGGCTTCTCCCCTGTGTGGATTCTCTTATGGAGTGTAAGATAACTCCCATCTTTGAAAGCCTTTCCACACTCAATGCATTTAAACGGTTTTTCCCCTGTGTGGATTCTTTTATGGAGCGTAAGATTCCTACCATCTTTGAAACTCTTTCCACACTCAATGCATTTAAAGGGTTTCTCTCCTGTGTGGATCCTCATGTGGGAGGTAAGACTGCCATGCTCATTATAACATTTTCCACACTCCAGGCATTTATAAGGTTTCTCCCCTGAGTGAAGCCTTCTATGGCTCCTGAGTGAATGATTTCGACTAAAGCTTTTTCCGCACTCATGACATGTGTATGGTTTCTCCCCAGTGTGGGTCCTCTTATGGATACCAAGGTAACTACTTCTCCTGAAACTCATGCCACACTCGGTGCACTTATAGGGTTTCTCCCCTGTGTGAATCCTTTTATGGATCGTCAGTGCTCCAGAATCACTTAAGTATTTTCCACACTCCTGGCACTGATATGGTTTCTCTCCCGTGTGGGTTCTGCTATGTACAACATATCCATTTTTTGTATTGAAGCTCTTTCCACATGTGCGGCATTCATATGGTTTCTCCCCAGTGTGGAGCCTTTTGTGGGAAGTGAGGGATCTTGAACTAGTGAAGCGTTTGTCACATTCGGTGCACTTATAAGGCTTTTCACCAGTGTGGGTCCTTTTATGGATATTAAGGTTACTTGTTTGATTGAACTGCTTTCCACACTCTGTGCACTGATGCGGTTTCTGTCCACTATGGATACTTATATGGAATGTTAAGTGGCTGGATTTACGGAAGCTCTTCCCACACTCCAGGCATTTGTACGGTTTCTCCCCTGTGTGGGTCCGTTTGTGGGCATGAAAGCCATCAGAACTGGCAAAGCACTTTCCACACTGCAGGCATTGAAAGGGCTTTTCCCCTGTGTGGATTCTGTGATGGGCTATAAGGCTTGTTGAAGTACGGAAGCTCTTTCCACACTCCGTGCATTGAAATGGTTTTTCCCCTGTGTGGATCCTCTCGTGTGATTTAAGATTACATTTTTGACTGAAGTTTTTTCCACAGTGCAGGCATTTATAAGGTTTCTCCCCTTTATGCATCCTATTATGTAAAATTAGGGTACCACTTCTGCTGAAGCTTTTTCCACACTCCAAGCATTCATAGGGTTTCTCCCCTGTGTGAATCCTCTTATGGGAAGTAAGGGCATCAGAGGTCCGGAAGAGTTTTCCACACTCTGTGCATTTATATGGCTTCTCTCCAGTGTGGATCTTCTTATGTAAATTGAAATTTCCTTTTTGGTTGAAGTTCTTTCCACACACCATGCAATGATACGGCTTTTCCCCTGTATGGGTCCTATTATGGTAAGTGAGGTAACTTGCATAGCAGAAGCTCTTTCCACATTCCAGGCATTTACATGAAGTATTCCCAGTGGGACCTTTTTTTTGGAAACTTGGTTCCTTGCTCCAAGTAAACTTTGTTTTACCCTCCCTGCATTGATGCAACTTCTCCTCTCTGTGGATGCTTTGATGTGAAGTAAGGGAGGTGCTGTTTCCGAAGGTCTTTCCGCAGGTGATGCATTGATGCTTCTTTTTCTCTTCGTGGACCCACTTATGTGAATTAAGATGATTTTTCTGCCTGAAGGTCCTTCCACAATCCAGACATTTGTGTGGATCCTCTGCTTTGTGAATCCTTTTATGCAATGCAAGAGAGCGGTTTGTACCGAAGCTTTCTGCACACTCTGTACATTTGTACATTTCCCCTCCTTCTTGTATTCTTTCAGGAGGAAGAAGGGTCCCTCTGGAGTGTTGCCTGCTTTCATCTTGTTTCTCTCCAGCAGGGCTTTGGCAACAGTCACATAATCCAGATTCATGTCGGAGTGTTTTCCCACACCTTGAACACACTTCTTTTTCATGGCAATCATCGGTGTCCAATAAGACATTGGGATCTAGACAAGGAAAAGTAGAGCAATTCTCCAGCTCCCTCGTTAAGTGCTTTTCCTTAGAACTTTGCTTTCCATGCATCTTTTCTGAAACTTCCTTTTTGTCTTTTGGCAAAGGTGCTGCTGCCTCTTCGCCAGAATCCTCCATCTCCCATCCATCACCTCCTTGCAACAGAAAAAAAGAAAAGTTAACACAAACACCATTGCTGTATTTAAACAGTATCAAACTTCCTCCAAACTCTCATTTATTCAAAACATTGTGCTATGCTTGGTATTAAGTTGATATAAGATTTGGCCTTGAGCGTCTCTTGTCCTCAACAGTACAGAATGAAAACCTGAACATTTTGGATAAGATCTGTTAAACTTTGGGGTGGGGGCAGGGCAACCATCACCTCTACTGCTTCAGATTTAGTTCCAAGGAAGCAGAAGGGACACTTAAAAGAGGCCTATGTTTATTCGTTCATTCATTAAATTTATTGGCCTTCCAGCTTGCCTCATCTCCTTGAAGAGGTTTTCCCTTGGAAAAAAAACTTGTTCTCACTCTGGTGTATTCATTCATCTTTATCCCAAAGGTGCTTTTTCTAAAGACAACTGGACTTTCTTTTTTCTTGTAGATATTTCACTTCTCATCCAAGAAGTAGATGAGAGTATGAATGGATTGATATTCCTTACAGTCATCTAGTGGTTAGCACTCTTTCCAACCAGATGACCGCAAGTACTATAAATCCTTGTGATAAACCCCTGGACTCTATGGGGCTCTTACCTTGTTTCCCCGAAAATAAGACCCTGTCTTATATTTTTTGAACCCCAAAATAAGTGCTTGGCCTTATTTTGGGGCGCATGGAGCAAGACGAGGCTCCTCTTGCTGTCTTACCTGATTTCTAGCTCTGTCTCCCTAACTCTAACCAGAGGAAATGGTGGGGACTGGCTGCACATGCATTTAAATATTTTTGGGGACGGGGGCTTATTTTCGGGGGGGGGTATTTTCAGAGAAACACGGTAAATGCCATCATTATAGACCAAAATATCAACAAAATGAAAGCCACTTCCCAAAAATTATCTACAAACTGGAACAGGCAGGATCAGAAACTGGCTGGGATGAGAAACTTCACCGTACACAAGAAAATCAGGCTAACAGGAGCAACATGAGGTAAACCAACACCACAGCATCATCCTGAGGTAATGTTAGAGCCCACAGAGGAAAAAAAGCCTGGAAACAAGGACACTCCCCCTTTACACTCACATTAACCAATCACAGCATAGATTGCCTCATGTAGGAGACAGCTCTCTCCAATCAATCAGCTATAACTGTGTGTTATAATTGACTCATTGTACAACTCCACTGTCCCAGCTAGGCAGTCCTGGAGCTACAACCCTAATGGAGCCTGCCCATTAGGGTAGAAAGTCAAAAAGTTCCTCAACAGAACCAGACTTAGTTTTATGAACTTTTAGAATCAAATGGGTTGTTAAATGAAAGAAGAACTGACTAATTTCCTCCATTCGTTAATTGATCACTGCCATTGAGACGCTTTCCCCCCACCCACCACCCCACAGCTGTTTCTTTGCTCAGGAACTAAACTGCCACCCAACAGGTTCACAGAGCTCTCCAATTGCAGTTGCTTTTAAAAAAACAAAGCTTGCCACTAATTAACTCAAGAGTCTCCAGCCAGGCACGCAGAGGAAAATGGGGGAGCAATTTACAGAATTCTCGGCTTGCAACAGTAACAGAGATGAAAGGGGGCTTGAGGTCATCTAGTCCAGAGGTCAGCAATCTGCGGCTCTGGAGCCGCATGTGGCTCTTTCACCCTTCTGCTGCGGCTTCTTGTCATTCAAAATATGTGTCACAACCGGCAATGTGCAACACCCGCCGGCACACAATTTATTGAGCTTTTCAACCCCGGTAGGCCAACCATGAATAAATCCAAGAAAAGAAAAGGTTCATTTAATTCAACTACATATGCTAGTTTTGTGGTCGCTCAAGAAATAATCAGGCACGGAAGGGTTTTGTGGCTCCTGGTGTTTTCTTTTCTGTGGGAAACGGCTCCAAATGGCTCTTTGAGTGTTTAAGGTTGCAGACCCCTGATCTAGTCTAACCCACTGCTTTCACAAGAGTGTATCTCTCATAAATGCCTATCCAGTCTCTTCTTAAAAGCTTCCAGTGAAGGGGCATCCACAACTTTTAGAGGCAATTTAAATTTAAAACTTCTTTAAAAAAACACTGCCCCTGATCAGCATAAACTTCTCCAGGCAAAATCCAAAATGGGGTGGTGTAGGGTTCTCCTTCCAGTAAGGGGTCAGCAGAATCTCTGGTGGGTATTTACTAGGGAGAGGAGGCAACAGCAGCCACATGCTAGCCATCCTTTGATGGGTTGATCCATTAATTCCACGACTCTCCCCTCCCACCCTCCCCATGAGCTGAAGATTAGTCCCTGATTCTTATTCCTCACCCACAAAACAGCCCTGTAAGGTAGGGCAGGTTGACAGAGGGCTGGTAAACATTTTAAGTTTCCAGGGGAGAACAATAATATCAGATTTGCAGACAGCACCAAAGTGGTGGGAATGGCCAACTCTCCAGAAGATAGGCTCAAGATTCAGAAAGAGCTCAGCAGACTTGAACCTTGGGCCCTGTAAGAAATAATCAGGCATCCCTCCCCCTCCTGGAAGAATGAAATATTTTGGGGATTAAAAGAGGCAGATTATTATATTTCACCAAAGGAGAAACATGCTCCAGCCCCAATTTCCTGCATAGTAAAACAACGTCCAGCAGAAATGATTAGAGATGGAGACTTTGGGCCCATTAAGGAATCCAGGCCAATCTATTCATAAACAAAACATCTTCAGCTACCGGGTGATGGGATTAAGCAGGACAGGACATTTTAGGACTAAATTGCCACCCTGACAATAATAGCATTAATCCACCAGCATTTAGCAAAAGTCACAAGCCCCTCTTCATTGTATAGTCAATTCAAACTTCAAAGTCACAGAAACCTATAAAGATCCATCCACTCATTCGACCACTTGGTCAACTGCTCCAGAATCACAGGTTGGTTCTGCCTATCAATAAACAGAATCTTTCTTTCCAATCAGCCTCCATTTTATTTCCAGAGCCTTTCTCCCAGCTGGTAACTGAACCAGAGGAATTTTTCTTCCAACAGCCCTAATATAAATTTCCTAATAAATAAATAAATCTTTGTTCTTAACCTGCTCCGCTTGATTATTTCTTCCCTTCATGCCCAGCATGTGCAAGATTGGATCAGATTCTTAACAAACGGGAGAGAGTAGATCGTGAAGCCCACACTCTCCATACTGTCCATTTGTGAAGAAAAGCCAGGCTTCATAGAAAAGGATGGAAACCTCAGATAAATAGCTTGCAAATTTGAAAATCAGCAGTTTAGAGAAGAATACAGCACCACCACCACCACCACCCCAAAAATACCAATGCTGGAGGACTTTATTATTTATTTATTTTATTTATTGGAACTTGTCAAACAAAAACAAGAACCAGAGAATAAAAATACAATGACAGGGATGATAGGCATGTTAGTGTACTTATGCACTGACCACTTAAGTATGAAATATGACTTCACTTTTATTTATTTTTTAAAAATTATTGTGCAGTACAGTATCTTAACAGAATCCCTCAGTAAGGAGGCCATGTCCCTCTTGTTTTCCAGCATGACCTCTTGGTACAGGGTTTTTTGCTTAGAATCCAGCAGGGCCCACTCCTCCATGGAGAAAAACACAGCTACATCCTCAAATGATCACAAATTCTGACACAGGGAGGGGAAAAAAACCACAACGTATTCCATGAACATTCCTAACAATGAACACGTCAATGGATTACATGCAAGTTTTCTTCTCAAATCAACAAAATGCAGAGTTTCCAAGTAGGGCAAACGAGCATGTTAGGATATTGAATTTAATAGCTGGAACAGTAAAATCTAACAACAGGCCAGAACACAATTGTAACTGATTAGTTAGAGCAGTGGTTCTCAACCTGTGGGTCACGACCCCTTTGAGGGTCGAACGACCCTTTCACAGGGGTCGCCTAAGACCATCAGAAAACACATATTTTCAATGGTTTTAGGAATAATTTTATGGTCGGGGGTCACCACAACATGAACTGTATTAAATCCCGCCTGGACTACTGCAATGCTCTCTACATGGGGCTCCCCTTGAGGAGCACCCGGAGGCTCCAACTGGCACAGAGTGCGGCCGCACGGGTGGTTATGGGAGCAACATGACGTTCCCATGTAACACCTCTCCTGCGCGAAATGCACTGGCTCCCGGTGGTCTTCCGTGTGAAGGTTGGTTACCACTTTTTGAGTGCTCCATGGCTTAGGAGCTGGTTATCTATGAGACCGCCTGCTGCCACCAGTAGCCTCCCACCGGCCAGTACGCTCTTATAGAGAGGGGCTCCTCCGGGTGCCGTCGGCCAAACAATGTAGACTGGCAGCCCCCAGGGGGAGAGCCTTCTCTGTGGGGGCACCTACTATCTGGAATGAGCTCCCCCCAGAGATATGGAGGATCCCGGATCTACACACCTTCCGCCGCACTCTTAAAACCTTTTTATTCTGTCAGGCTGGCCTGGCCTAATTTTTTCCCTTTTTTCCCTTTTAAAATACAAATTTTAAATTGGTTTTAATTCATTGGGGTGTTTTAAATCTGTCTTCAGCCAAATTATTTAATTCGGTTTTATCCTGTTTTTAAATTTTGTACTTATGTGTTTTTATCTTATGGCTGTTCATCACCCTGAGTCCTTCGGGAGTAGGGCGGTATACAAATCAAATCAAACAAACAAAACAAACAAAAACAAAGGGTCGTGGCATTAGGAAGGTTGAGAACCACTGAGTTAGATATCTGACTCATGCATGATGCAATCTACGCTATGATTGGTTGCTATAAGTATAAATGGGGCGTTTCCCTTTTTTCCCTCCTTTTTTCCTTCTGTTCTGCATGATGTTTTAGATTTACCTCATGATGTTCCTGACTATCTTATATTCTTCCTTTTCTGAATGATGACAAAAGACTGCTGTAAATTGGTAGGTTAAATATATTTATTTGTATATAAAAGTCTACAAGTCTGTGTCAGTATCTTCAACTTCATCTGAAAAGTTGCTGTGTAATTCCTTGACAGAACATCTTCTCTGGAGAATGTTTCCGAAAACAAAGTGACTTTGGCTACATCTAAATAATATTTTATTGGTTTGGCCGATTCCATAGGACCAGCAGCCCCATATTCCTTTGTTGTCCATTGATGGGCTTGACCTTGGATCTGTTGGCCAAATCCAACACTGGGTTAATTGCAGTGGTGGGATTCAATTTTTTTAACAACCGGTTCTGTGGGTGTGGCTTAGTTGGGGGTGTGGTTTGGTGGTCATGTGACTGGGTGAGTGTGGCTAGCTGGTCATGTGACTGGGTAGGCGTGGCTAGCTGATCATGTGATGGGGTGGGCGTGCCTATGTGCATAGGGACTATTCAGAGGGCTGAAAAAAGTCATTTCTGACTGATCCTCGCACTTTTGACCGGTCCTCGCACTTATGACCATCCTCACATTTATACTCATTGCGGCATTCTTAACAACCATGTCAATCATTTCACCACTACTTCTCTTCACCACGGTGACAAGATAGGGCGCAAAACGTAAAATGTGAGGACAGTCGTAAGTTCAAGGACTGGTCAAAAGTGCGAGGACCGGTCAAAAATAACTTTTTCAGCCCTCTGAGTAGTCCCTATGCCCATAGGGACTACTCAGAGGGCTGAAAAAAGTGATTTCTGACAGGTCCTCACACTTTTGACCGGTCATCATTTATCTTCTAGTCCAGAGATCTCCAACCTTAGCAACTTTAAGCCTGGCAGACTTCAACTTCCAGAATTCCCCAGCCAGCTATGCTGGCTAGAGAATTCTGGGAGTTGAAGTCCACAAGTCTTAAAGCTGCCAAGTTTGAAGACCTCTGAGCTAGGGCTTTGGGGCCAGCCTTTTGGGGAGGGGGTCCCATTCGGAGAGACCCCCTGCCTCTCAGGAAGCATCAGGCCCAGGCAGAGAAAATTGCCAAGGTTGGAGATCTCTGGAGTAGAAGACCTCCAAAGGTCCCTTCCAACTCTGTAATTCTGGTATTGGCAAGCAAGCACAATTAAGCTACTTAAATCCTCCAGAGCAGGGGTCCCCAACGTTTTGGACCTCAGGGACCACCAAGTTCATAATTTTAAATTTTGTGGACCACTAATACGAATCCAGCGCATCGCTTGCTGAAGCACCTGGACTCCCAGTGACGGGATAGGGTCCTTCAGGCAATCTCCCTCCCTCTTTCTCCCTCTCTCCCCCCCTCTCATTCTCTCTTTCTCTCCCCCCTTTCTCTCTCCCCCCTTTTTCTCTCTCTCTCTCTCTCCCCCTTTCTCTCCCACTCTTTCCCTCTCGTTCTTTTTCTCTCTCCCCCTCTTCTCTCTCCCCCTTTCTCTCCCACTCTTTCCCTCTCATTCTTTCTCTCCCCCCTTTCTCTCCCTCTCCCCCCTCTCTCTCATTCTCTCTCCCCCTTTCTCTCTCTCTCTCCCCCCACTCTCTCTCATTCTTTCTCTCCTTCTCTGTCTCCCCCACTCTTTCTCTCTCCCCCTTTCTCTTTCTCTCCCCCTTTCTCTCATTCTCTTTCTCTCTCCCCCCCTCTTTCTCTTTCTCTCTCTCTCCCCCACTCTCTCTCTCTCATTCTCTTGCAAGGGGCCGATCTGGTATCTGCAACGGAGAGCAAAAAAAACACCTCAGTATATTTGTGGCGTGTTTCCTGCCGACTCGGAGCAGTAAACAGCGTCTGGTTCGGGGAGCAGCCAGATTTTGCTCTCCATTACTCTCTCAGCCCCCTGCAAGCTCTCATCTCTCGAGAAGCTCAACCAAAGTTTCCCGCGCGACTTCAGGGAGCGCTCCTCGAGAGACGAGAGCTTGCAGGGGGCCGAGACAGCAATGGAGAGCAAAATCCGGCTGCTCCCCGAACCAGACGCTGTTTACCGCTCCGAGTCCCAAGCGACAGGAGATGAGGGCTGCCTTGTCCCGCAAATATGCCGGATTTTGCTCTCCATTGCAGATACCAGATCGTAATGCACCACCTGCAAAAATGCGAAAATTTCCAAATGTAGCCCTGCCCTCTTACAGCTCTCCTGATGTTCAACTGTTGTCTTTCAAGGAGGATACTTGGCCAGCTTCATGCTTGATGTCTCCCACCTTGGCAGCTTTAAGACTTGTGGACTTCAACTCCCAGAATTCTCCACAATTCCCCAGAATGGGCTAGGCGGGAGTTGAAGTCCAAACGTTGTAAAAGAGCCACAGTTGCCCAGCCCTGGGTTAGGGTAGGCTGACGCCGCGTGGATGGGAGGTGGGACAGGGCAAGGGGCGGGCAAGCCAGCAATTTAACAAACGGTTCGGTGTGCTGCGGGGCCAATAAATAACAAAAAAACACTGAACCGTTTGTTAAATTGCTGGCTCGCCCCCCCCCCATTCATTGGCAATAAATAGTAGTGCCGAGGGGCGGGGCAAGGGGCAGGGCGAGCCAGCAATTTAACAAAGGGTTCGGCCGAACCCACTAGAACCCCCATAATCCCACCACTGGTTAATTGTACCCAATGCGAAGAGCCGATGAATCATGCCAAATCAAGGAAAGTGGGGTTCAAGTTTTAATTTCTCTACAAAAGTCAACCTTGGACTTTACTTTTCACTTTGGGCTTTCATGTTCACAGCTTTAAAAAAAAATCCTTAGTAAAGACCATACCTGGAATACTGAGTTCAGTTCTGGTCACCAAATTACAAAAAAAATGTGGAGACTTTTGAAAAAGTGCAAAGAGCAACTAAGGATTAAAGGCCTGGAGATTAAAACATATGAAAAACGATTGCAGGAACTGGATATGGTTTGTCTAGAGAAAAGAAGGACTAGGGGAGACACAATAACCGTGTTCCAGTATTTTTTTTTTTAATTTGATTTATATGCCGCCCTTCTCCGGAGACTCAGGGCGGCTTACAATGCATTAAGCAATAGCCTTCATACTTTTGTATATTTATACAAAGTCAGCTTATTGCCCCCACAAACTGGGTCCTCATTTCACCTACCTTAGAAAGGATGGAAGGCTGAGTCAACCTTGAGCCTTGGAGAGATTCGAACCAGCAGTAATTGCAGGCAGCTGTGTTAATAACAGGGTGCTTAAACCACTGTACCATCAAGGCTCTTTCTGGGGCTGCTGCAAACAAGAAATGCTCCACTTATTTTCCAATTCCCATGGGGAATTCTGCCAGTTCATATCCACATATCCTAAAAATTGCCAAGGGTGAGAAACAATGGCCCATAGGAAAAGGGCGATACCTTTTTAAATGCACCCAGGACTTTAAAAGAGCTTGGTGGCGCAGCAGACTAATAGCCTGTTATTATCATTCAGCTGCCTGCAATTACTGCTAGTTTGAATCTCCCCAGGCTCAAGGTCGACTCAGCTTTCCATCCTTTCTAAGGTAGGTAAATTGAGGACCCAATTTGTGGGGGCAATAAGCTGACTTTGTATAAATATACAAAAGTATGAAGGCTATTGCTTAACGCATTGTAAGCCGCCCTGAGTCTCCGGAGAAGGGCGGCATATACATCAAATTAAAAAAACACACACACACTTAAATTGAAGAATGGAAACGAATTGAGGGATGAAAGCAACGAGGGCAAAAAGATTAAAGGGCATCAGAAGGAGCCTTTCCCCGATGCTCCCTCCGGAGGCGGCTCCTCTCGAAACAAGGGCTCCTGGGAGGGATCGCCCCCTTTCCTCCCCGCCGCTTTCGCAGCCCTTGAACTCCAAGCCTCCCGATCTGAAACGGCCCCAGAGAAAAGGAAAAGGACGGGAAACGACCAGGAAGGGCCAGGGGGGAAAAATGATAATAATCTCCCCAAGGAGAAAGTGGGGACTGCAGGAGGGATCTTAACAGCCCCCCCAAGAAGCTGCATTGAAGGGTCACCTGTCCAAGCAATTCCCCAGACGTGAAGAAGGAAGGAAGGAAGGAAGGAAGGAAGGAAGGAAGGAAGGAAGGAAGGAAGGAAGGAAGGAAGGAAGGAAGGAAGGAAGGAAGGAAGGAAGGAAGGAAGGAAGGAAGGAAGGAAGGAAGAAAGAAAGAAAGAGCTTCTTACCTTGGGCCCGCAGGGAAAGGCGGCTCTGTTCCTAGTTCCAAGAGATGCGCGCAGGAAAGGATCCGCTTCCTTCCTTCCCGGCAACACACGTGGATCCCCCTCCCTGGAACGACCCCAGCCAGGAGTTTGTAGAGAACCAAACAGGAAGCGCTTCTAGCTCCTCCCGTCTCCGTCCAGCTCCTCCCATTCTCTAAAGGGCGGAGAACGCAGATTACTCGGGGTCCCCCTGCCTTCTCCCACGGGGGAATCGGTCGCGGGTGGGATGGTCAACTGGGCAGCGAGTCCACTGCTTCTTTTTCCCAGGCAAGCAGAGAAAGAGAGGAGAGAGGGAGGGGACGAAGCCCAGGATGGGAGGAGGGAAGGGAATGCGAAGCAGCAAATTTAGAAGGGAATCGCCCTTTTGGAAGAAAACTGGAGTAGACAGGAAAAGGAGGCCGTCTACTAAGAGGGCAGTCCTCAACTAACAACATATCTCCTCAAATGACTAGCATTCATGATTGTGCTGTAATAACAAATAATCAATGGCTGCCTTACAGGTAGTCTTCAATTTAAGGACCATACGTTTAGTGGCCCTTCGAAGCTAAAACGGCCTGGAAAAAAAGTGACTTATGCTAAAGACCGTTGCAGAATTCCCATGGTGACGTGAGTGAAATTCAGCCGCTTGACCACTGACTCGTATTTATGACTGTTGCTGTGTCTCAGGGTCATGTGAAGCTTCGGACAAGCAAAGTCAAGGGGGAAGCCAGATTTGTTTAACAACCGTGTTACTAATGTTAACAACTGTGGTGATTCACGTAACAACTACGGCAAGAAAGATTGTAAAATGGGACAAAATTGACATCCAATTTCTTACTTTGCTACGGAAATTTTGGGCCGAACGGTGGTTGTAAGTCGAGGACAACCTGTGTTTGAAGTGTTGACGGGGCGTGTCTTGAGAGCAATATGATTTTGAGATGTAGACAACCACCATTCAGTCCAAAATGTCTTCCCCTAAAAGAGGAGAATAAAGATACAACAGGAGAAAAAACAACAGAAACTATTCTTTTGATTTTATCCCAATAAATAGAATCAAAAGGCCCCCTTAATGTTCCATAAGAGAGTCCCATTAACCATTCCATTCTGAAGTGGAAGAAAACCTCTCAGCTACAAAATATTCAACTATTTAAAAGGCCGGAACACAGAAAGACATAATTCCTCCGTTTACAAGTATATGGAGCTCACAAGAAAAACTGCTAATACAAAATACAGGTAGTCTTCCTCTTACTATGGTTCATTTAATAACTGTTCAAATTTTCAATGGCACTGAAAAAAGGAACTGACGACCCCTCTTCACACTTACGACTGTTGCAGCATCCCCATGATCACATGATCAAAATTGAGACACCTGGGAACTGAATCGCATTTATGACCGTTGTAGTGTCCGGGGGTCATGTGATCACCTCTTGTGATCTTCCCACAAGCAAAGTCAATGGGAAAACCAGATTCACTTAACAACCGTGTTATTAATTTAAGAAGTGTAGTGATTCACTTGACGAGCAAAATTCACTTACCAAACAAGAGAATTTTGGGGCTCACTTGCGGTTGTAACTGGAGGACTACCTATACAAAATATTTACCTCCTAGTTATACCTATCCAAGCCTAACAGAGCCTGCTTGAAATTTGCAGAGAGAGGGTTCCTGGCGTATTCCCCATTTCCTCCTCAAGAATTGTTCTTGCCATCTGGTTGAAAGAAGGAAAGAGATCCTTCTGGACTCAAATTCAGTTTTGGTTTTCCTTACCTTTCCTGCTCCAGACGCATTGCCCACTCCTCAAACTGAACACATTGAAGACAAGATTGTAAGCAAAAACTTCATTCTGCAGAAAAAGTAACACAAGGAAATCTCTCTCAAAGCCTTTGTACCGGAATTTTGGGAGTTGAAGTCCACAAATCAAATAATGACCAAGGTTCCCCATCCTTGATGAGACTCTGGCCTTCCAATTGTCGGAGGCCAAACTGTGCATCTGGCTTTGTTCTCTGGGGAACCTGAGCCTTCTCCAAGGAATCATATGCCATTTTGCCCTCTTCCCCCTTTTGAGTTGTAAAATGGAACAAAACTCCCTTAACCACTGTCTTTCTTAACCATGGAAATGTTGGGCTTTAATTGTGGTCATAAGCCAAGGGCTGCCTGTATTTTCTAAAGCTGGTTCCCTAAATTGTCCAATTTACCGATCAAAAAGAGCCTATATCTGAGATGTGTAAGCTAAGCCTTCAGGCCTGCCACATTTACTACTGTGGTAAATTGGGAGGGGGGATTGTATGGAGCATGGATGATATATAGTCATGATAACATTCCTTTTTCAGAGAGTCAAGGACACCGTGCCCTGCACCTGGAGGGCTGGAACTGGGAGGCATCTTCAGTTGGGACGGTGCTTTGATTAGACCTATGTGATGGACATGTGGGTGCTGGGCAGGGACTTGGACTTTCCTTTGGATGGGGAAAACGGAAGCTTTCAGATTTGGGGTTTCCCAGATGTGCCAATATGACATCTCTAATAAAATGGAAATTTGAGGAACTTCAAGCCTTGGAGTCTTCTTTCGTCAGGGGTGTTATTTGGAACCCTGACAGTTGTCTTTTGAAAAAAAGTACCTTTGGGACAACCGCAACCTGGATGACTGAGAATCTCCATAGACATCTGGAGGTGCTAGTTTCCAAATCCCTACCTACCTTTGCTGTTCGCATTCACAAAACATGATCATTTGTTGTACGTATGTACATTGAGAGCTGATGCACCCAATTCCAAACAAATTCTTTTCTGTCCAATAACACTTGGCCAATAAATAATTCTGTCAGTAGGATGGAGTGCGTGAGTGGCCAAAGGAAGTTCGTTATCGGGTATCTTTTTTTTTTTATTGAAAAAGTTTTTCAAATACAGATTTTCCCCCTTTTTCCCCCCCTCCTCCCTACCCCCTCCCCCTCCCCTCCCCCTGTGACTTCTTCATAATAAAACCCAAATTCATAACTGATTATATAATACTTTACCATCCACTTACTCCATCCCCCTATACTAACCCTTTCTTTTTAATAAAATTATCATATCCCCCTTGTACTATACTATACATTTCAAAGTGACATTCTATTATAACATTATCTAATAACTCCTAATTTAACATAATAATATTATTATACCTCCCAATTTAGCGATTTCTGCTCATAATCTACCCTTTTACTACCCCCCAAACATATATCTCTTAAGTCAAATCTTTTATGTATATTAATATAACATTACAAAGCAACCTTCCACTATAAAACTACATAATAAATCCTAATTTAACATTTATTCAGTTCAGCTACCCATTTCCTTCTCCCCCATCGTTGTATCTCTTAACTCAAATCTTTTACATATATTCACATCTAAACATAATATCCCTTTTCTTTAAACTAAACAATCAATAACCTAACCTGTCTCCACCCACTTTCCTACAAAACTACCATACTTAATTGTTCTTAATATCTTTATTCTTCTGCCCACTCCACTAGAAAAATATTCCCTTATGTAAATAAAATCCTAAAAAGACTTTAAGCTTGTAATCCATATAATATCTTCTGTAGTGGCTTTCAGATGGATAATAAACTCCATCACCCATGTTAGGGTAACATCACATCCTAATTCCAACAGTATTTTCAGTATCTTCAATTAGCATCTGCCCCCATCAGTAACAAATATCTTCATATTAAAAAAACAACAAAAAAAAAACAACAACCACCCAAGTGACTTTATATTTATATTCCATATAATGTCTATAGAGGTGTCTTTTATCCAGATTATTAATTCCAACCACCATAATAGGGTAACAACCAGATCTTCTGCGTGCCCCAATCCAGTAACTCTCTTGCCATGTAACTCAGCATAAACGTAATATATTTATCAAAAAATCCAAAAAACAAAAAAAAAGATATTTCCAATCCATTCATTTAAGGCCCTTTTCACATCCCAAAAGTTCAGCACTGCAGAGGTCTGTCACTCTCCTCAGGATAAAATAAACCAATACTTTGCCCATTATCTTTTCATATATTCAATCATCTCTTAGATAACTGGCATTACACTGTTGTTTAGTTTAAAAGTTTTTGTTTTTGTGAGACCTGCTTCTTCTTTTCTTAACTTTTTGTGGATTAGAACTCCATCCTGAATTCCTTTCTGTAGATTGTGTATCGACTATTTGGTTTTCATGCTGATCTATAACTTGATCTTGTTGGTTTTGCTTTTGTGTCTTAATTCTTTCTGGTTCTATAAATTGTATATCAACTGATTGATTTCCATGCTGGTTTGTGGCTTGATAAGTCATTACATTAGAATCCAGAACCGCCTCTCTTATATTAAATAGTCCAGCTGAGACCTCTGAGAAAGAATCCAAAAGCGGCTCATCTATGGAGACCTCTGTAACTTGTTGTTTCTTCATTACTTCCATCTCCTTCTGCTTTTCTTGAATTTCTATCTCTTGTTGATTTTGCTTTTTAAGGACCTTGTAGTAAAATTCTTCCGCTTTTTCAACAGTATTTAACTGATATCTTTCTCCTTGATATCTCAATATTATACCCACTGGAACATCCCACCTGAATAAAATATTTTGTTTTCTTAGCTCAGTCACCAAAAGTCCAAATTTCTTTCTATCTCTTAACATCTTAGGCGGCAATTCTTTATATATCCAAATTTTTCTCCCATACAGTTGTGGAGTAGAATTAAAAGATTTTTGCACAATATCATTTCTTATTTCTTTATCTGTAAAGTAAATCACCACATCTCTAGGCAATTGCCTTTGCTTTGCAATCCAAGAATTTACTCTATAGGCCTTATCAATTTTACAAGATACCTCCTCAGGATGAACCTTTAAAATCCCAGCCAGAACTTGAGCAGATACTTTTCTTAGATCATCACTGTTATTTTCCTGTAAACCTCTCATTCTGATCGCAAATTCTGTAAGCCTGTATTATATCATTACAACTTCTCTTTCAATCCCTTGCTTTATATTTGCTGCATTATCGGGTATCTTACTTTGCCTGCAGCCCACGCGGCATGTTAGGACCACCTGCCTTCCACCCCATGCCTCTGTCTGCTGCTGGTGCCACTGTGCAAAGATGAGCCGCAGAGTGCGCTGACCAAGGGACAGGCAGGATGCAGCAGCTGCCAGATATCGTTGGTCCTGCTTGCTGCCTCTTGAGCATGCGCCAGGGACGCAAGGTGAACAGCTGGGCTGATTAGCCTGAAATTGTGTTCCCCCTCCCAAAAAAAGCCCTAGGGCTTATTTTGGAGCCCAAAAAACCCATAAGACCGGGTCTTATTTTGGGGGAAACATGGTATCCAAGAGTTAATTCCTAATTATATGAAGAAATTCTTATTTTTAATGGATCAAAAAAGTCTACTGCTTTAGAACCCCTTTCCCATACACTATGGGGTTTTTACAGATTCTCCTGGGCATGAAGCAAATTTTGAGAATCAACACAAACCAATTAGTGTCGTCTTTTCCTGCTGTGCATCTTCTTATGTCGATTAAAGCCATCACAGGTTGTGAATTTCTTTTCACACTCCACACACTGATACGGCTTCTCCCCTGTGTGGATTCTTTTATGGAGCGTAAGCTTCCAGCTGTCTTTGAAACTCTTTCCACAGTCAACGCATTTAAATGGTTTCTCTCCTGTGTGGAGCCTCATGTGGGAGGTAAGCTGGCCACTCTCTCTATAACATTTTCCACACTCCAGGCATTTATAGGGTTTCTCCCCTGAGTGAAGCCTTCTATGGCTCCTGAGTGAATTATTTTGATTAAAGCTTTTTCCACACTCGTAACATGTGTATGGTTTCTCTCCAGTGTGGATCCTCTTGTGGATACCAAGGCAACCACTTCTTCTGAAACTCATGCCACACTCCATGCACTTAAAGGGTTTCTCCCCTGTGTGAATCCTTTTATGGATCGTCAGTGCTCCAGAAACACTGAAGCATTTTTCACACTCCTGGCACTGATATGGTTTCTCCCCAGTGTGGGTTCTGCTATGTACAACATAGCCATTTTTTGTATTGAAGCTCTTTCCACACGTGCGGCATTCATATGGTTTCTCCCCAGTGTGGAGCGTTTTGTGGCGAGTGAGGGACGACAATTCAGTGAAGCATTTGCCACATTCTATGCACTTATAAGGCTTTTCACCTGTGTGGGTCCTTTTATGGAGCGTAAGATTACCACTGAGTCGGAAACTCTTTCCACAGTCGATGCATTTAAATGGCTTCTCTCCTGTGTGGATTCTCATGTGGGAGGTAAACTGGCCACTGTCTCTATAACATTTTCCACACTCCAGGCATTTATAGGGTTTCTCCCCTGAGTGAATCCTTCTATGGTACCTGAGTGAATTATTTTGACTAAAGCTATTTCCGCACTCGTAACATGTGTATGGTTTCTCCCCAGTGTGGATCCTCTTGTGATTACCAAGTTTACTACTTTTACTGAAACTCATGCCACACTCCGTGCACTTATAGGGTTTCTCCCCTGTGTGAATCCTTTTATGGATCGTCAGTGCTCCAGTATCAATGAAGCGTTTTCCACACTCCTGGCACTGATATGGTTTCTCCCCAGTGTGGGTTCTGCTATGTACAACATAGCCATTTTTTGTATTGAAGCTCTTTCCACATGTACGGCATTCATATGGTTTCTCCCCAGTGTGGAGTCTTTTGTGGCGAATGAGGGACTTCGAACTGGTGAAGCGTTTGTCACATTCGGTGCACTTATAAGGCTTTTCACCTGTGTGGATCCTATTATGGTAAGTGAGGTGAGTTGCAGAGCGGAAGCTCTTCCCACATTCCAGGCATTTACATGATTTATTCCCAGTGGGACTTTTTTTCCGGGAATTCAGTCTCTTCCTCTGAATAAACCTCGTTCTACCCTCCCTGCATTGATACAACTTCTCCTCCCTGTGGCTGCTTTGATGGGAAGTAAGGGAGGTGCTGTTTCCGAAGGTCTTTCCACAGGTAATGCATTGATGGTGCTTGCTCTCTTTGTGGACCCTCTTATGTGAATTAAGATGATTTTTCTGCCTGAAGGTCCTTCCACAATCCAGACATTTGTGTGGATCCTCTGCTTTGTGAACCTTTTTATGTGATGCAAGAGAGGGGCTTGTATCGAAGCTTTCTGCACACTCCGTACATTTGTACATTTTCCCTCCTTCTTGTATGCTTTCATGTAAAGGAGGAGGAAGGGTCCCTCTGGAGTGTTGCCTGCTTTCATCTTCTTTCTCTCCATCAGGGCTTTCGCAACAGTCACATAATCCAGATTCATCTCGGAGTGTTTTCCCACACCTTGAACACTCTCCTTTTTCATGGCAATCATCTCCGTCCAATAAGACATTGGGATCTGGACAAGGGAAACCAGAGCAATTCTCCAGCTCCCCCGTTAACTGCTTTTCCTCAGAACTTTGCTTTCCATATATTTTTTCTGCAACTTCCTTTTTCTCTTTTGGCAAAGGTGCTGCTGCCTCTTGGCCAGAATCCTCCATCTCCCATCCGTCACCTGCTTGCAACAGAAAAAGAGAAAAGTTAAGGCAAACTTACGTGCGAAAGGGATCAAGCACCATTGCTGTATTTGAACAGTATCAATATTCTTCCAAACTCTTTTGACCAAAACATGATGTTATGCTTGTTATTAATGTGGAACCAGAGTTGTATTGTTTTTACAGAATTGTAGGAAGATCTGTTGGCCTGTGATGAAAATACATTGTATATGTTTCTAATCTCATGAGCTAGGCTGAAAAAGTGGGGAAGTATGGCCCTTTTATGGCTGTTGGACTTCAACTCCCAGAATACCTAACACACCTGGCTCAGGAATTCTGGGAGTGGAAATCCACCAATCATAGAAGGACCCTAGTTCCCCACCCCTGTAAAATATGTGGACTTCAACACACATGGGAAATTCTGGGAGTTGAAGCATAAAGTTGCCCGAAGGAAAGGCAATATCTTTTTAAATGAACACAAGACTTTTTCAAGGCACAAAAGACTTTTAAAAAGCAGTTCAATTGAACAATGAAAATGAATTCAGGGATGAAAGAAACGAGGGCAAAGAGATTAAAAGGCATCAGAAGGAGCAACTCCCCAAAACAAGGGCTCCTGGGAGGGATCGCCCCCTTTTCCTCCGGCCACTTTAGCAGCCTTTGAACTCCAAGTCTTCTGGATCTGAAACCGCACCAGAGAAAATGAAGTAACGGGAAACGATCAGGAAGGGCCAGCAAAAAAAAACTAATAATCTCCCCAAGAAGAAAGTGGTGTTTGTGGGAGCGATTTTAGCAGCGCCCCAAGTAGCTGCATTGAAGGGTCTCCTGTCCGAGCATTTCCCCAGATGGGAAGAAGGAAGGAAGGAAGGGAGGACGGAGCTTCTCACCTGGCGCTCCATAGGACAGAGGCGGCTCCCTTCCTCACCGGGACTCCGCTCCCCAAGAGAGGCGCGCAGGAAAAGATCTGCAATCGCCGCCGGCCTCCCACGTGGATCCCCCTCCCCGGAACGACCCCAGCCAAGTAGTTTCCTCCAGGATTTCCAGGTGGGAAAAACGAAGGGAAGGAAGGAGGAAGGAAGGGAGCTTCTTACCTGGCGCCCGAAGGGAAAGGTGGCTCTGTTCCTCGCTCCAAGAGATGCGCGCAGGAAAAGATCCACTTTCACCGCAGCCCCGCCGGCTAAGCTTCCTTCCTTCCCGGCTGTGCACATGGATCTCCCTCAGTGGTGATATTCAAACTTTTTTATTGCTGGTTGTGTGGGCGTGGCTTATTTTGTTGGTGTGGCTTGATGGTCATGTGACAGTGGGCGCGGCTTAGTGATTATGTAATTGGGCAGGTAGCTTGGTGGTCATGTGACTGGTGGGTGTAGCTGAGTGGTCATGGTTTGGCTTGGTGGTCATGCTCTCTAAAGGGCAGTCTTTGCTAGAGAATCCGCTGTCTTGAATCAGTGATTATTAATTAATTTATTTATTTTATTATATTTGTATACCGCCCTTCTCCCTAGGGACTCAGGGCGGTGAACAGCCATGGTAAAAACAATGTACAACAAAAATTAAAAGCTTATTAAAATAATTCAATCAATCGGCCAAATTTAAAACATCCAACTTAAGATCATTTTAAAACCCCTATCAAAACCCAATTTAAAAAACCACCTCTCCGCCATGGTTGCAACACCGGCGGCTTCGGGAGATGCTAGGCTGGCGGGGAAGGGGGGGCGCCCCGGCAAAGTTCGTGGCTACGCGGCCCTTTTTCACACTTACACTTACAGCATCCCCATGATCACGTGATCAAAATTCAAACATCTGGGAACTGAATTGCATTTATGACTGTTGTAGTGTTTTTGCTTAACAACTGCATTGCTAATTTAACAACTGCAAGGATTCACTTAACAACTGTGGCAAGGTCACAAAATGGAGTAAAATTGACTTTTTTTTTTTTTGCTTTAATTTATATGCCACCCTTCTCCGGAGACTCAGGGCGGCTTATAATGCGTTAAGCAATAGCCTTCATACTTTTGTATATTTATACAAAGTCAGCTTATTGCCCCCACAATCTGGGTCCTCATTTTACCTACCTTTGAAAGGATGGAAGGCTGAGTCAACCTTGAGCCTGGTGGGATTTGAACTTGCAGTAATTGCAAGCACCAGATGTTAATAACAGTGCTTTAGTCCACTGTGCTACCAAGGCTCTATACTTAACAAACATCTCACTTAACAACAAAAATTTGGGCTCACTTGTGCTCATAAATTGAGGACTACCTCTACAAACTATTTCTCCTATAGTAAAACAGCTCCAAGCCTAAGAGAGCCTGCTTGAAGTTTGCAGAGAAAGGGTTCCTGGTGTATTCTGCATTTCCTCCTCAAGAATTGCTCTTGCCATCTGGTTGAAAGAAGGAAAGAGCTCCTTCTGGACTCAAAGGCACTTTTGGTTTTCCTTACCTTTCCTGTTCCAGGCGCGTAACCAGATGTGCCCATGCCTCAAACTGAACACATTGAAGACAAGATTGTAAACAAAAACTTTATTCTGTAGAAAAAGTAACAAAGGAAACCTCCCTCAAAGCCTTGATATCCCACCAAAGTCCACTGGAGGGCTTTACACAGCATTTGCCAGATAGTTTATGAGTCAGAGTCGGAAGGAATTTTCTCATCTCCCTTTATAATAATTCCTGCCTGTTTTACACTAATATCTTAGCCTTCCTGCATACATGTACTCCAGAGCTCAGCCAAGCTATTTAAAGCTATCCTAACGTTTACACAGGGAAACCTTCTTCCCCCTTTTGAGATTGTAACTTTTATTATGAATATTCAAGTGTGTCATTATGCTTGTAATCCTTTTCTTAAAGAGCAAGTATTGACTGTAATCCTTTCTCCATTTTCAATGTATTGGACACTTAAAGACTTTACTGCAGGAAGGCACTAGAAACAACAACAGACCATAATTCCATAAGTCTAGGCCAGAGGTATCCAAAATTGGCAACTTTTAAGACTCGTAGACTTCAACTCCCAGAATTCCCCAGCCAGCATGGTAACATGTGTGCCAGAGGAATCATGGGAACTGAAGTTCACAAATCTTAAAGTTGCCATGTTTGGAGATCCCTAGTCTAGGCCCTGATGGATTTTTGATGTTAAGAAATTCCTTCCCTGTATTTTCCAATGTGGGTTTCAGCGAATTGGCAATTGTCAGTTAGACTGAAACAAAACTTTAACATTCATGACTCTGCCTTAATAACAAATAATTGCTGCTTTACAATTAGGCCTCATCTTACAATCATTTTTTCAGTGACTATTTTAAGTTACAACGGCACTGAAAAAAATGATTTATGAATTTTTTCACGCAACCGTTGCAGCATCCCTGATCAAAATTCGGACACTTGGCAACCGGCCTGTATTTTTGATAGTTGGAGCGTCCCAGGGTCATGTGATCACCGTTTGAGACCTTCTGACAGGCAAAGTCAACAGGGAAACCAGATTCACTTAAAACCATGATGCTAATTGAGCAATTGTGGCAAAAATTATAAAATGGAACAAAACTCACTTAACCGCTATCTTATTTGGCCATGGAAATATTGGGCTTAATTGTGGTCATAAGTTAAGGACTGCCTGTATTTTCTAAAGCTGGTTCCCTAAATTTACTGATCAAAAAGAGCCTATATCTGAGATGTATAGGCTAAGCCCCAAGCTACTGTATAAGTTAGGATTAATAAAAATCAACTATATTTAATATCGTATCTCAGACTAGAAATCAGAAACTTCTTCGATATTCAAGCAAAAAAAAAGTCCAGTTGCCTTTTGATAAAAGCAGCTTTGGGTCAACCACAGCCTGGATGACTAAGAATCTCCATAGACATCTGGATGTGTTAGTTTCCAAATCCCTATCTACCTTTGGTGTTCGCATTGACAAAAGTTTATCGTTTGTTGCATGTTATGTACACTGAGAGCGTATGCACCAGAGACACATTCCTTGTATATCCAACCTCACTTGGCCAATGAGAAAATTCCATTCCATTCCCGTTCCCGTTCCCATTCTTATATTCTATTCCATTTCTATTTTTATTATTTCTAATCTTATTCTACTCTACTCTAGCACAAAGATCTAATGTCCAAAAGTTAATTCCTACAAGGCAACACTTCTTTTTAATGGATCAAGACATTTCTGTTGCTCGGAAGCCCTTCCAAAACTCCATGGATTTCTATAGAATCTCCCACAAAACTTCTGTCTGCATGAAGCAAATTTTGAGAATCAACACAAACCAACACACATCATTTTTTCCTGCTGTGCGTCTTTTTATGGTAATTAAAGTCACTACAGGTTCTGAATTTCTTTCCACATTCCACACACTGATACGGCTTCTCCCCTGTGTGGATTCTTTTATGGAGCGTAAGATTCCTGCCGTCTTTGAAACTCTTTACACAGTTGATGCATTTAAAGGGTTTTTCCCCTGTGTGAATCCTCA
Organism: Arizona elegans; assembly: GCA_022577455.1. NCBI lineage: Eukaryota > Metazoa > Chordata > Lepidosauria > Squamata > Colubridae > Arizona > Arizona elegans. Next base: position 22,438,041 of record JAKOOJ010000012.1, read on the forward strand.
TGTGGGAGGTAAGCTGGCCACTCTCTCTAAAACATTTTCCACACTCCAGGCATTTATAGGGTTTCTCCCCTGAGTGAATCCTTCTATGGCTCCTGAGTGAATTATTACGATTAAAGCTTTTTCCACACTCATGACATATGTATGGTTTCTCTCCAGTGTGGGTCCTCTTGTGGATACCAAGGTAACCACTTCTTCTGAAACTCATGCCACACTCCGTGCACTTAAAGGGTTTCTCCCCTGTGTGAATCCTTTTATGGATCGTCAGTTCTCCAGAATCACTGAAGCGTTTTCCACACTCCTGGCATTGATATGGTTTCTCCCCAGTGTGGGTTCTGCTATGTAGGATATAGCTATGTTTTGTATTTAAGCTCTTTCCACAAGTGTGGCATTCATATGGTTTCTCACCAGTGTGGAGCCTTTTATGGCAAGTGAGAGACCTCGAACTGGTGAAGCATTTTCCACAAACTGTGCATTTATACAGCTTCTCTCCGGTGTGGATCCTCTTATGTAAATTGAAATGACTTTTCTCAGTGAAGTTCTTCCCACATTCTAGGAATTTACATGATTTATTCCCAGTGAAGCTTTTTTCCCGGGAATTCGGTTCCTTGCTCTGAGTAAACCTCATTCTACCCTCCCTGCATTGATGCAACCTCTCCTCTCTGTGGATGCTTTGATGGGAAGTAAGGGAGGTGCTGCTTTGGAAGCTGTTTCCCCTATTAATGCATTGATGCTGCTTCCTCTCTTTGTGGACTTTCTTAGGTGAATTAAAGTGAGTTTTCTGCCTGAAGGTCCTTCCACAATCCAGATGTTTATGTGGATCCTCTGCTTTGTGAATCTTTTTATGCATTGAAAGGGAATAGCTTGTACTGAAGCTTTCTGCACACTCCGTACATTTGTAGAGTTTCCCTTCTTCTATTCTCTGATGTAAAGCAAGATGAGGAATCCTTCTGGAGCGTTGCCTGCTTTCATCCTGTTTCTCTTCAGCAGGGCTTTGGCAATAGTCACATAATCCAGATTCATCTTGGAGTGTTTTCCCACATTTTGAACAGACTTCTCTTTCATGGCAATCATCTGTGTCCAATAAGATATTGGGATCTGGACAAGGTAAACTAGAGCAATTCTTCAGCTCAGCCATTAACTGGTTTTCCTCAGAACTTTGCTTTCCATACATCTTTTTTACAACTTCTTTTTTGGCTTTTGGTAAAAGTGCTACTGCCTCTTGGCCAAAATCCTCCATCTCCCATCTGTCACCTGCTTGCAACAGAAAAAAAAAGAAAAGTTAAAACAAACTTAGATGCAAAAGGGATCAAGCACCATTGCTGAATTTGAACAGGATCAAACTTCCTCCAAAATCCCATTGGTTCAAAACATGGTGTCAACTCTGAAGCCATTTTGGATCGTGTTCAGGGTTGCCAGAGAGGCTGGGTAGAGCTGTGGGAACGGAAGGGGGGAGTAGAGATAGCTGGGCATGTGTGTAGCCAAAATAGAATTCTAGATGTAAAAAAGTTGTTGAGACTCTAGAAAGAGTGCAGAGAAGTGCAACAAAGATGATTAGGGGGCTGGGGACTAAAACATATGAAGAAGGGCACATCTAGTTTAATGAAAAGAAGGACTAGGGGTGACATGATCTCAGGGGTTGCCACAGAGAGGAGGGAGTCAAACTTTCTTTTTTCCTTGAACATGTTTCGCTTCTCATTCAAGAAGCTTCTTCAGTTCTGACTCTTTCTGACCAGATGACTGCATGGAGTATAAATTCTTGTGATAAACCCATGGACTCTTATCAGGCTCTTTAGTGTCATCATTATAAACCAAAAAAACAACAAAATGAAAGCAACTTCTAAAAAACAAGTGCAAGAAGCAAGATCAGAAACTGGCTAGGATGGGAAACTTCATGGGGACAGTGTGTGGAGGTTTTAGGCCATTTTATCAGACTAAGTCGGAGTAGAAATGTAAAGAAGGACATTCTTATCTACTGCATACATAGAACAAATTAGCTTTTTATCTGAGCTGCCCATGTCCACCACTCTTTCAGACAACGGGGGAAAAATCAGTCAGGGAATTGCTCAGTAGGTATCCAAATGAAGTCAGAGAGGCTGACACAAACTTTATATAAATTAATGTGTGTGTGTGTGTATGTGTGTTAAAATGAAATTTTACTGTAGATATAAATTTACAGTAAAATTTCATCCAGTTGGTCTGGAAAGTGTTGGGCAGCTTCATCAGCACACATCGCTTTACCTGTTGTTCGTAAGTTATAGTAATTCAATCGTTTTTCGGAATCACGCAAACCAGCCATAGCTGGCTCCAAAGGTCTCACTGTACTCCTCACCCGCTCCTCGCTTTAGCATTTCAAAAATGCTGCGTGCCTTTGCCTGAATCAGATGAAGACTAATGGAACTTCTTTTTTGGGTCTGTTTGTCAATCCAAAGCACAAGAAGCTGTTCTGTTTTTGAAATGAGGCCTGTCTTATTTCTTGTGATTATGGCATCTGTTCCTGGAGCCGATTTAATCGCCTCTGTTATCTTTTCTCGATCCTTAAGGATCGTGCATATGGTGGAGAAGACCAGTCCTTCTTCTTCTCCTATGGTCTTTACCTTCTTCCCCTCCACATGAGCTCTAATTATTTCCCTTTTCAAGTCCAAATTGATACTTTTCCTTTGTTTCTTACCTCCATGTTGAGCTGAAGTAGAGCTTGGTCGCTTTCCTTGGGAAGACACTTCTAGCCTAAGAAAGAGTTGATGGAAAAGTACAGTATCTTGTCCTGGAGAGAGAGAGAGACTGGCTCAGAACTGTTTAGTAAGATCAATGTTAGGGTGGAGGGAGGAAGAACTGTAGTGCAGGAATGTGTTTTCCTTCTGTCAACAATTTCTTTCCATTAACAAAAGTATAGCAAGGGTCGCTGCTAGCAGCCATATACCGTGTTTCCCCGAAAATAAGACCCTGTCTTATATTTTTTTGAGCCCTAAAATAAGCACTTAGCCTTATTTTCGGGGAGGTCTTATTATTTTGCGCCACGTGGAGCAGGATGCATCCCTTCTTGCCGTCTTCTCCTAATTTCCAGCTCTGTTTCCCTAACCCTAACGAGAGGAAATGGCGGGGACCAGCTGTGTATGCATTTAAATGTTTTCGGGGAAGGCTTATTTTCAGGGAAACAGGGTAGTGCAGTGTTTGAAAGTCTTTTATTTACAGTACTGTATTAAACTTTGGCTTATATATTCCATCTTTGTTCTTAACCAGTTCTACTTGGTTATTTTTTCCCTTCATGCACAGCATGTGCAAGATTGAGTCTGATTCTTAACAAACGGGAGCAAGTGGATTGTGAAGGCCAGTACTCTCCATACTGTCCATTTGTGAAGAAAAGCCAGGCTTCTTAGAAAAGGATAAAAACAGGGGTGAAATCCAGCAGGTTCTAACAGGTTCTGGAGAACTGGTAGCGGAAATTTTGAGTAGTTCGGAGAACCGGCAAATACCACCTCTGGCTGGCCCAGAGTGGGGTAGGAATGGAGATTTTGCAATATCCATCCCCCAGGAGGGGAGGGAATGGAGAGTTTGCAGTATCCTTTCCCTGCAACGCCAACCAAGCCACGCCCACAAAACCGGTAGGGGAAAAATTTGGATTTCACCCTGGGATGAAAACCTCAGATAAACAGCATGCAAATTTGAAAATCAGCAGTTTAGAGAAGAATACAGCAACATAAAACAAATAATCATGCTGAAGGGCTTCACATGCATTAATTTAAAAAAATATAATTTGCACTACAATATCTTAACACAATCCCTTACCTAAAGAGGCCATGTTCCTCTTGTTTTCCAGCATGACCTCCTGGTACAAGGCTTTTTGCTTAGAATCCAGCAGGGCCCACTCCTCCATGGAGAAAAACACAGCTACATCCTCAAATGATACCAAATTCTGACACAGGGAGGGAAAAAAACCACATAACATATTCACACTACAATTATTTTATTTATTATTTATTTTTTTGATTTATATTCCGCCTTTCTCCGGAGACTCAGGGCGGCTTACAATGCGTTAAGCAATAACCTTCATACTTTTGTATATTTTATACAAAGTCAGCTTATTGCCCCCACAAACTGGGTCCTCAATTTACCCACCTTAGAAAGGATGGAAGGCTGAGTCGACCTTGAGCCTGGTGAGAATTGAACTCGCAGTAATTGCAGGCAGCTGGATGTTAAATGCTGCCTTAGGAGGCATTAGCCTCCTACGCCACTCAGGCTCCTAATGAGTCTTCTTCTTAATGAAAAATCTCCACAGCTTCCAAGTAGGGCAAACAAGCATGTTAGGAGATTGAATTTAGTAGCTGGAACAGTAAAATGTACATCAGGCCAGAACACAATTGAAATTGATTAGTTAGAGAGTGCTGACTCATGTGTGATGCAATCTACGCTCTGATTGGTTGCTATAAGTATAAAGGGGGCGTTTCCCTTTTTTCCCTCCTTTTTTCCTTCTGTGTTTTAGATTTACCTCAGGATGTTCCTGACTATCTTATGTTCTTCCTTTTCTGGATGATGACAACGACTGCGGTAAATTTGTTTGTTAAATAGATTTATATTGATATAAAAGTTTACAAGTCTGGAATACTGAGTTCAGTTTTGGTCACCACATTGCAAAAAAAAGATGTTCAGATTTTGGGAAAAGTGCAGAGAAGAACAACTAACATAATTAAAGGCCTGGAGACTAAAACATATGAAAAACGACTGCAGGAACTGGATATGGCTAGTCTAGGGAAAAGAAGGACTAGGGGTGACATGATAGCAGTGTTTCAATATTTGAGGGGCTGCCACAAACAAGAGGAGCTCAACTTATTTTCCAAAGCACCAAAAGGCAGGAAAAGAAACAATGGATGGAGACAAATCAAAGAGAAAGGCAACCTGGAAGTAAGGAGAAACTTCTGGACAGTGAGAACAATTAACTAATGGAATGGGTTGCCTTCAGAAGTTCTGGACTGCTGGCCCCAAACTGATAAAGAAAATTGAGGAATATGGAGAGGTGGTAGAGATGAAAATAAACAAAGATAAAACTAAGGTATTAGTCAAAAATCTTACAAACAAAAAAAGGAATCGACAGAAAAAATTGGTTTACAGATAACAAAAAAGGTTAAATATCTTGGTATCCATCTAACAGCAAGGTGTGTGACAACGAAAGATGATAATTATATAAAATTGATACACCAAATTAAATTGGACCAGGAAAGGTGGAAGAATTTACAGTTATCTATGATAGGGAGAACAGCAGTTGTAAAAATGAACATATTACCAAAATTGCTCTTTTTATTTCAAACAATACCAATAAAGTTAGAAAAGAAAATTTTTGATGAACTACAGTAAATAAAATGACTCTGAAGTATACTTGGCAAGGTAAAAAACCGGGAATAAAATTGAAAATGTTACAGGAATCTAGAATTAATGGGGGCTTTGGACTCCCAGACTGGGAACTATACCATCAGGCAGCAGCTCTTGCATGGTTAAAAGAATGGGTAAACCTGAAACACAGAAGGCTATTATTATTAGAAGGACATGATCTGCAATTAGGTTGGCATGCTTTTCTTTGGTATGGTAGAAGCACGGTGCAGAAATATTTTCAGAGGCGTTATTTGAGGAATGTGTTGCTTAACATGGGAAAAAATTAAATCACAACATTATAGGAAAATACCAATCTGGCTCTCCACAATGGAGGCATTAATATAGCCAAACCTCATTAATCTGGAAAAAAATGTACTTTATAAAGATATTTTAAATGAGAGGGGTGAACTTAAATCTAGGCAATAACTACAGAACCAAGGGATAGAACTAGATTGGTGGCTGTATTTCCAGATTCAGTTAAGATATGAGAAAGTTGTTAGAACATGGGGTGTAAGTAAAGAACCAACAGCATTTGACAAAATTTTAATGGGGACGGATGAAAAACCTGATTTAAAAAAAATATAATTATTTACTGAACTATAAAATGGAGGAAGAAATTGCTTGGGCAAAAAAATCCGGCTATAATATAGAATTAGAGAAATGGCAAAAACTTTGGAACAGAAATTATTCATTGACTATGGCCTCGGCATACAAAGAAAACCTCTATAAGATGTTTTACAGGTGGCATTTACCACCTGTAAGATTGGCGAAAATGTTCAGTAACCTATATGCCAAATACTGGAAATGTAACCGTACCCCAGACACCTATTACCATATGTGGTGGACATGCGGTAAAGCAAGAAAATATTGGGAGAACATACATAACTGGCTGGAAATGATAACTGAACAAAATATTGTGTTTAAACCAGAAACATGTCTCATAGGTATACTATCAGAGGATTATGATAAAGTGACCACATATTTAGTCTTACATATACTGACAGCAGCAAGGATTACATATGCTAAATACTGGAAAAATATGAACATCCCACCAGACAAGGTTGTAATTAGAAAAATTTGTGACTGTGCTGAAATGGACAGACTAATTTTAAAAATTAAAGATAAAGAAGATTCAGAATACTATCGGACATGGAATAAATTTTATGAATGGATATAGAGAAAAGAGGTAGAAATTAGAGAAAGTAAGATTATGAATGTGTATATTATTAATATTGAAAGTAAGGAGGTATATAACTATAAATATAGTAATTGATAAAAATGTAAATAAGCTAATGTAAGAAGAAACCTAGTTTAAACTTTTTGGTTATATTATTATTACTGCTATTATATTATTACTATTGTTATTAGTTTGTGTCCTAAGATTTACTACCAACTGTCTTTGGCTTTGATCTAGTGGTAGATTGCTCCCGATTTGATCCGGTTCTATAGAATCGGTAGTAAAACAGGCAGGAGGCTCCGCTCACCCACCACACCGTCGTCATGGGTAACAAAAGCTTCTGCACATGCGCACGCACGCTCCTGCTGCGAACCGGTAGTAAAGGTAAGTAGAACCCACCCCTGCTTTGATCTATTTATAAATGATACTCTGACAATGCACTGTGTTTCAAAAATGTTTATGAATGAAAATTTATTTTAAAAAAAGAAGAAATTGTGGGCTGAAGGTTTTTCAAGAGAGACTGAACACCTACTTGTATAAAATGGTATAGGGCCGTGGTGGTGTACCTATGGCACACGTGCTACAGAGAGCCCTCCCTGCAGGCACGCCAGCCGCCAACCCCACCCCAGCTCCACTGTAGATGTCTGCGTGCCTCCTGCCAGCCACCTGATCTTCGGGTCTCTGCTGTGCATGCACGGGGAGGCGCATACGGAGGATGGAGCGCATGCAGAGGGGGACGGTGTGCATGTGCGGGGGATGCGTACATGCTTTGGGCACTCGGTGCCAAAAAGATGAACCATCACTGGTATAGGGTCTCCTGCTTGAAACAGAGGGTTTTACTAGATCTCCAAGATCCCTTCCAATTGTGTTATTCTGTTATTGGGAGATTGGCACATCTGGGGAAGGAAGAGGAGAATCTTCCTACCTGCATTGGAAGCTCAACCGCTGCTAATCCTCCGCTACAAAGAACTGAAGTTCCAGGAGATGAAGACGAGGCCATGAGAGTGTCTAGAGTGAAAAAAACAAAACAGCAAAAGAATAATTTGCTATCAAACATCCTAATGATATTCTTGAGCATATAATGCAAAAAGCTGATTTTAGCCTATTTCTAGGCTAACTTGGGAAACACTTAATGTGAGTGCCTGGCAGCCATAATAACAATACAAAGAAGCTCAGCCTGGGTGAGAGGAAAACTGGAAGGACCAGGGGATTGGATTCAGAGGAACCTCTCTGAGCCATGAATGTGTGCATTAAAGTATAAGGTGACCAGACGTCCCACTTTTGGCGGGACAGTCCCGCTTTTGAACAATTTGTCCCGCGTCCTGCAGCGTTTTAAAAAAGTCCCAATTTTTGGAAAGAATGCACAGCGCAGTGGTGGGTTGCTCCCGGCTGCTTCTTGAGTCCCAGCTGATGGCTAGAGGGAAAAAAACTATTTAAACTCTTGCCGCGGGGCTTCAAAGGGCCGCCCTACAGCTGATCAGTGTTAAAAGAAAACAAATGAGTAGATCGATGCCTGCAAAAATAGAAAAAACAGCCCCTTAAAGCTTCAGCATAGGTTAATTAGCACAAGTTGATTAGCTCGGCTTCCCCACTCTCAGCTGATTTGCTCTCAGCTGTTTTGCTCAGGGCTCTGTAGTTGCTAGCTGCAGAGTGCTGGAGATTCTTTTCCCCTAACTATGCTGAAAAAGCGAAACTGAAAGTAAAGAAGGGTTTTTGCTGCAACATGGCAAAATGAGGCAGAGAAAGATTTCTTTTTCTTTTTCCTCACCAAAATAGGTAGGTGCAAAACTGCAAACAATGGGAAATTTAGGGCAAAAGAGGAGAGTTCAAGATTTTAAAACACAAAAGAAAAAAAGCTCTATTTAACTAGGGAATTGTAATAATTGAGATACTATTAATTGTATATTGTGTTGAAAGCAGGAATGGTTAAGTTGTGGTTTGGAGGAATATATGGGGGAAATTATTTGGTTTATTATTATTGGTAAATATAATTAATTGATTTGTAAGAAATTGGATTGCATGGAAATAATTGGAATATTCATGTTCATATTGATTAATATACAAAAAAGATAGTTATATAACTAATTGATTTATATTAAAATGTTGAATTTGTATTAAACAACTGTATTACATAATTACATAATTAACCAATGTGAGGTTGGATATAAAAATAGATGACAATGGGAAGGGGTATAATATAGAATAGAAGGGAAAAATTGAATTTGATTAAGATTAGAGATGAGGATGAAGGGTAATATTGTTTTTTTTAAAAAAATAGATGAGGAATAAATATGGCAAAAAGGAAATATAGAAATTGTAAATTTAATTGAAATGACTAAACACTGTTTAAATTAGTGAACCAGCCAAATATTCTGTTCAAAGAAAATACATTGTATGTTTGTATATGTGTTTCTAATTATTGCTATTTATTCACATTTGTTCTCTTTTATTCTTTAAAGTTTAACAATTCATTCTTTATCTTAATATCTTTATATTTGTTTGGGGTTGGCTTTCTTCCCTTTCATCTTTTTTTTTTGTACAGCAATCTTTCTCCTCAAACCTACCACCTCTTAATTTTCTTTCCTTCTTACTTTCTCTTCCTCCCCTCTTCTTCTCCTCCCTACTTCCTCTTCCTTTCGCCTTCTCCTCCTCTCTTCCTCCCTCTCTTACCCTCACTCCTACTCTAGTTTCCCTTCCCTTCCTTCATCCCTGTCTATTGCTGTATCCTTTTATGCATATGGATTACTCAGAGGGCTGAAAAAGTTATTTTTGACTGGTCCTCACACTTTTGACTAGTCCTCGAACTTACGACTGTCCTCACATTTTACTTTTTTTGCGCTATCTTATCACCATGGTGAAGAGAATCAGTTGTGAAATGAGTGACATGGTTGTTAAGAATGCTGCACGGGCATAAATGTAAGGATGGTCATAAGTGTGAGGACCAGTCAAAAGTCCGAGGACCTGTCAGAAATGACTTTTTTCTATACACATAGCCATGGCCACCCAGTCACATGACCAGCTAGCCACACCCACCAGTCACATGACCTCCAAGCCACACCCACAAAATGGTGGCTGTCCCGCTTTACCAATGTTAAAATCTGGTCACCTTATTAAAGTACCAACTCTTATTCTATGTTTCTATAATGTTCACCTTCCCTTATCAGATAATCAACAAAGACTACAAAAGCTCTTTTTTTCACAGCTGGGAGTTGCCTTTTGGAATAGCCTACTCTAAAAGTGAAAAAGTATGGCCCTTTTATGACGGGTGGACTTCAACTCCCAGAATTCCTGACACAGCTGGCTGAGGAATTTTGGGAGTTGAAGTCCACCAGTCCTAAAGGGTCCTAGTTCCCTAACTCTAGCCTGCAGCAACGTTTCTCAATCTTGGGAGCTGTAAGATATGTGGACTTCAACACGCATGGGGAATTCTGGGAGCTGAAGCCCACATGTCATAAGGTTGCCAGGTTTGAGAAACAATGGCCCACAGGAAAAGGGTGATACCTTTTTGAACACACCCAAGACTTCTTCAATGTAACCAGGACTTCAAAAACGCAGTTAAATTGAAGAATGGAAACGAATTGAGGGATGAAAGCAACGAGGGCAAAGAGATTAAAGGGCATCAGAAGGAGCCTTTCCCCAATGCTCCCTCCGGAGGCGGCTCCTCTTGAGCAACTCCCCGAAACAAGGGCTCCTGGATCTGAAGCAGCACCAGAGTAAAGGAAAAGGACGGGAAACGATCAGGAAAGGCCAGGAAAAAATAATAATAATAATAATCTCCCCAAGGAGAAAATGGGGATTGCAGGAGCGATTTTAACAGCGCCCGAAGAAGCATGAGCATTTCCCAGGAAAGGAGGGAGGGAGCTTTTTACCTGGCGCTCAATAGGAAAAGGGCAGCTCCCTTCTTCTCCTGGACTCCGCTTCCCAATAGATGCGCGCAGGAAAGGATCCGCAATCGCCGCCGGCCACGTTTCTTTCCTTCCCGGCCATGCATCTGGATCCCCCTCCCAGAACGACCCCAGCCAGGAGTTTGCAGATCCCAAGCTGGCAGCTCTTATAGCTCCTCCCCTCCCCGTCCAGCTCCTCCCATTCGCATCCTGGACATAAATTGTTTCAACTCCTACCCTCAAAAGGACGCTATAGAGCACTGCACACCAAGACAACTAGATAGAAGAACAGTTTTTTCCCAAACCTCATCACTCTGCTAAACAAATGATTCCCTCAACACTGTCAAACTATTCACATTAGGCTGCATTACTACTGCTATTGGTCTTCTCATTGTTCCGGTTGCCCATCTCCTCCCACTTGTGACTGCATGATTGTAACTTTGCTGCTTGTAGCCTTGCGATTTATATTGATATTGATTGTTCCCTAGTATGATTTGATTGCTTATTGTACCATATGACTGTCACTGGATGTTGTGCCTTGTGATTCTTGATGAGTGTATCTTTTTTACAAGATAACAGTGTATCTTGCCTTTTTATGTACACTGAGAGCGTATGCACCAAAGACAAATTCCTTCTGTGGTTCCAATCACACTTGGTCAATAAAGAATTCTATTCTATTCTATTCTATTCTATTCTATTCTATTCTATTCTATTCTATTCTATTCTATTCTATTCTATAGAGAAAAGGGTGGGGGGGAATCGCAGATAAACTTTTTTCTAATATTATCCCAATAAACGTTGAGCCAAAGGATCCCTTGATGATACAGAAGAGAATCCCATTAAGTTTATCACTCCGAAGCTGAAGAAAACCTCTGAGCTAAGAAGTGTTTAATATTTAACTATTTAAAAGGTCTGAGGCGGGAAATATTTAAAAGTATATGAATTTCAGAAGAAAAACTACTAAACTGTAAAGGTAGCCCTCGACTTACAGCCATTCATTTAGTGACCGTTCGAAGTTACAACAGCATTGAAAAAAGTGACTTATGTCCGTTTTTTGCACTTACAACCGTTGCAACATCTCCATGGTCATGTCATCAAAATTCAGACACTGGCATTCGCACAAGAATGGAAGAATGAGGATTTACCAACGGACTCAAAAATAATTTATAAAATCATGGAATGTGCAAGTCCGATAGACTAACAAAACTGATTATTAAGGATAAAAGAGACTCAGACTTTTATGGTAGTTGGAATATGTGGTATGATTGGACCCAAAAACGATAAGAGAGAGACAAAGGATAATGTTGGATTATAATTATAGATGATGGTATATTTATGGTAATTAATAAGTATTGGAAATGTAAATTTCTATACAAGAATCTGTAAATATTTTCTATTTTTACTCTCTGATTATTGGTGTGTATATATATATATATAGGGTTATTTTGGTGATGTTACACCGTGATAGAAAAATTATTATACATCTGTTTTTGATTTTGATTTTTCTTTTTTGAACTATAACAAAATGCTTTAATAAAATTTATTTTAAAAAAAATTCAGACACTTGGGAACCAATTCGCATTTATGACCGTTGTAGTGTCCCAGGGTCACGTGATCACCTTTTGCAACCTTCTGACAAGCAATGTCAATGGGAAAACCAGATTCACTTAACAACAATGTTGCTAATTTAACAACTGGTGATTCACATAACAACTGAGGCAAGAAAGGTCACAAAATGAAGCAAAATTAACTTAACAAACGTCTCACTTAACAACAAAAATTTGGGGCTCATTTGTGGTCATAAGTTGATAACTACCTCTACAAAACATTTCTCCTGTAGTAAAACAGCTCCAAGCCTAAGAGAGCCTGCTTGAAGTTTGCAGAGAAAGGGTTCCTGGCATATTCCCCATTTCCTCCTCAAGAATTGCACTTCCAAAGTGGTTGAATGAAGGAAAGACATCCTTCTGGACTCAGTCGTTTTTGGTTTTCCTTACCTATCCTGCTCCAGCCGCATTACCAGATGTGCCCACGCCTCCAATTGGATATATTGAAGACAAGATTGTAAGAAAAAGATTGTGTTACAGAAAAAGTAACACAAGGAAATCTCCCTCAAAGCCTTTGTACTCCACCAAAGTCCACTGGAGGGCTTTACACAGCATTTGCAACCCAGTTTACGACTCAGTCAGAAGGAATTTTCTCATCTCCCTTTACAGTAATTCCGGCCTGTTTTACACTAACATCTTGTGTGCTTGCACGCAGGCAGGCTCATTGCGAATCGGTGGTAAAGGTAAGTACACAGGGAAACCTCAACATGTTTGTAAATGTCGCTTCAGCAATATTATAGCATAACTTTCCATGATACTTCCAGTTTTTCTAACGGTCTACTACTTTTGTGTTGTCCCTTAGTGACATGCTCACTGAAGATCCTATTTCTCTTCTGGTGTGACTTTCTCCACATGGGTGTAGTAAACCCACTGGTTGATTATTTCCAACATTAAGGAAATATGGGTGGTCAACAACAAAGGTCTGGAACTCACCACTTAGGTTGGAATGTTTCCTCTTGAAATATTTCACCATTTTCCCTATACGATGTCTAAGCCAGCTTTCTGCACCCTAATGTTGTCTGAATGTCTTATCCCAAAGGTGCTTTTTTCAAAAGGCAAGTGGAATTTCTTGTTTTTCCTTGAAGACGTTTCGTTTCTCATCAGGATGGAACTGAAGAAACTTCATGGATGAAAAACAAAACGTCTTCAAGGAAAAACAAAGCAAGTCCAGTTGCCTTTTGATAAATGCACCTTTGGGACAACTGCAACCTGGATGTTTGAGAATCTCCATATACATCTTTGATGTCTTAAGTTTTCAAATCCCTACCTACCTTTGGCGTTTGCATTGACAAAAGTTAATCGTGTTGTGTTTTTTTTTACCTTTTATTGATTTATGATATAACATACAAAAAAAAAAATACAAAAGCAAAAAGAAGGGAAAATAGAGAAAGGAAAGGGGAAGGGAAAATGTGAAAAAGGATAAAAGAAAAAGGCATTGACTTCCGACTCCCTTCAGTAATAACATCAAAGCAAACCTTTTCAGTTTTACATATCGTGTTTCCCCAAAAATAAGACCTGGTCTTATTTTATTTTCGGCTCCAAAATAAGCACCAGGTCTTACCCCCTTACCTTAGGACCACTGCAGCCACGGCTCCCATGCCCCAACACCAGTTGCGCCGCTACTTGGCATCTTCTGCATTGTGTTGTGCCATTGCGCATGTGAGCGGCTGCACCAGCACAATGAGTTGCAGCATTCTGCCGCTAGTGGCGGCATGACCACGATAAGCAATGTAGTGTCCCACCACGTGGCGCAACGAGCCACATGGTGTCTGAACTCAAGCTGCCGCAACTGGTTGCGGTAAGTATAAAGGGGGTGTTTCCCTTTTTTCCCTCCTTTTTTCCTTCTGTGTGTTCTGCATGATGTTTTAGATTTACCTCATGCTGTTCCTGTGTTATTGATTATCTTATGTTTTTACTTTTCTGGGTGATGACAAGGACTACTGTAAATTTCTAGGTTAAATATATTTATTTGTATATAAAGGACTACAAGTCTTTCTAGTCCTTTATATACAAACACTGTGTCAGTGTTTACAACGTCATCTTGACTGCTGTCATCTTGACAGCTGCTGCACAATTCGTGACAGAACATCTTGTCTGGAGAACGTTTATGGAAACAAAGTATTTTTGGCTAGAGACACATCTAGTTAATGTTTTATTGGTTTGGCCAATTGCACAGGAGCAGCAACCCCATTGTCAAACCTGGAAGCCATCTTTTGCATTGGGCCTTCAGGCCTGCCACGTTTATGCTGTGGGAAAATGGGAGGGGGGATTATATGGAGTGAAGTAGATATAGTCAAAATAACATTCCTTTCCCAGAGACTCAAGGACAGTTTGCCCTGCACCTGGAGTGGTGTAACTGGGAGGCACCTCCAGTTGAGACGGTGCTTGTTTGGACATGTGGGTGCTGGGTAGGGACTTGAACTTTCGTTTGGGTGAGGAAAACCTGGAAACTTTCAGATTGGGGTTTTCTCAGAGGTGCCAATATGACATTTTTAATAAAATGGAACTTTGAGGAATCTCAAGCATCAGAGTCTTCTTTCATTAGGGATGTTACTTGGAACTCTGACACCCATATTCCTTTGTTGTCCATTGATGAGCTAGACCTTGGATGTGTTGGCCCAATCAAACAGTGGGTTAATTTTACCCACTGCAGTGAGTGGATGAATCATGCCGAATCAAGGAAAGTGGGGTTTAACATTTAATTTCTGTGGAAAAGTAAAGCTTGGACTTTTCTTTTTACCTTGGGCTTATTATCAGTACCGCTTTATTAGTATTAGTAAGGCCACAGCTGGAATACTACATTCAGTTTTGGTCACCACATTACAAAAAAGATGTTCAGATTTTGGAAAGACTAGCCATATTCAGTTCCTGCTATCGTTTTTCATGTTTTAGTCTCCAGACCTTTAACCCTTAGTTGCTCTTCGCACTTTTTCCAAAGTCTCCACATCTTTTTTTGGTAATGTTGTGACTAAAACTGAACTCGGTATTCCAGGTGTGGTCTGGAGACTAAAACATGAAAAACGATAGCAGGAACTGAATATGGCTAGTCTGGGGAAAAAAAGGACTAGGGGTGACATGATAGCAGTGTTTCATATTTGAGGGACTGCCACAAACAAGAGAGGCTCAACTTATTTTCCAAAGCACCAGAAAGCAGGACAAGAAACAATGGATGGAAACTAATCATGGAGAAAGGCAACCTGGAATTAGGGAGAAACTTCCTGACAGTGAGAACAATTAACTAATGGAACAGTTGCCTTCAGAAGTTGTGGGTTGGAGGTTTTTAAGAAAAGACTGGACACCCGCTTGTCTGAAATGGTATCGGGTCTCCTACTTGAAACAGGGGGATGGACTAGAAGATCTCCACGATCCCTTCCAATTGTGTTATTCTGGGTGCCTTCCCATTAATCTTCTTCCTGCCTGTGCATTTTCCTTCATCACAACATATTGCGGTCCTAAGTCAAGGATTACCCGTATTCAGATTTGAACAAAGGCTTGAAAAGACCTGACAGAATTTCTTTAATGCTTTTATATTTAAGTTATATCAGCAGGAAATATAGTTCTTTGATTGGCAGGAAATACAGTAAGGAAGGTACCAAAGAAGCCATGCCCAAATCCTGTAGTGATAAGGATTTTTAGCAAGCCTGTTGTGGTTTCTCTATCACCTTCCCCAGATATGGGACATAGGTCTTTATTTCAGTCATTTCAGCGTAAGAATATTGATTGTCAGAATCCTGACTAAGGTGGTCCCTCACTGGAGGCTTTTAAGAAGAGACTGGACAGCCAATTGTCTGAAATGGTATAGACTCCTCCTCCTTAAATGGGGTTGGACTAGAAGACCTCCAAGGTCCCTCCCAATTCTATGTATGTTATTCTATGTTTATATAATGTTCACCTTCCTTATCAGATGATAGGAACTCTTTTCAAAGCTGGGACTTGCCCAGCAGAAGTGGGGAAGTATGGTCTTTTTAGGAATAGTGGACTTCAACTCCCAGAATACTTGACACAGCTGGATAACAGGGGAAAACATGTTATCCAAAAGTTAATTCCTGATTATACAAGGAAACAATTATTTTTAATAGATCAAAAACCTCCTACTATGTTGGAACCCTTTTTCCATACACCAATTTTGAGAATCAACACAAACCAATTAACGACTTTTCCTACTGTGTGTCTTCTTATGTCGATTAAAGTCACTACAGGTTCTGAATTTCTTTCCACACTCCACACACTGGTACGGCTTCTCCCCTGTGTGGAGTCTCTTATGGACTGTAAGATGACTGCTGAGTCGGAAACTCTTTCCACACTCGATGCATTTAAATGGTTTCTCCCCTGTGTGGATCCTCATGTGGGAGGTAAGACTGCCACTCTCATTATAACATTCTCCACACTCCAGGCATTTATAGGGTTTCTCCCCTGAGTGAAGCCTTCTATGGATCTTGAGTGAACTATTTTGACTAAAGCTTTTTCCACACTCGTGACATGTATATGGTTTCTCCCCAGTGTGGGTCCTCTTGTGGATACCAAGGCTACTGCTTATTCTGAAACTCATGCCACACTCCGTGCACTTATAGGGTTTCTCCCCTGTGTGAATCCTTTTATGGATCGTCAGTTCTCCAGAATCATTGAAGCGTTTTCCACACTCCTGGCACTGATATGGTTTCTCCCCAGTGTGGGTTCTGCTATGTACAATATAGCTTCTTTTTACATTGAAGCTTTTTCCACACCTGCGGCATTCATATGGTTTCTCCCCGGTGTGGAGCCTTTTGTGACGAGAGAAAGCACTCAAATCAGCAAAGCATTTGTCACATTTGGTGCATTTATAGGGCTTTTCACCCGTGTGGGTCCTTTTATGGAGAGTAAGACTCCGTGGATTAGTGAAGCGCTTCCCACACTCGGTGCATTGATGTGGTTTCTCTCCACTGTGGACACTTCTGTGGGAGTTTAAGTGGCTGGAGTCACGGAAGCTCTTTCCACACTCCAGGCATTTGTATGGTTTCTCCCCTGTGTGGGTCTGTTTGTGGGCATGAAAGCCACCAGATCTGGCAAAGCGCTTTCCACACTGCAGGCACTGAAAGGGCTTCTCCCCTGTGTGGATTCTGTGATGGGCAGTAAGGTTTGCAGAGCAATGGAAGCTCTTTCCACACTCTGTGCATTGAAATGGTTTTTCCCCCGTGTGGATCCTCTCGTGTGACTTAAGATGAACTTTTTGACTGAAGTTCTTTCCACAGTGCAGGCATTTATAAGGTTTCTCCCCTTTATGCATCCTATTATGTTTACTTAGCATATCACGTCTATTGAAACTTTTTCCACACTCCAAGCATTCATAGGGTTTCTCCCCTGTGTGAATCTTCTTATGGGAAGTAAGGGTACCTGGTGCAGTGAAGCATTTTCCACACTCTGTGCATTTATACGGCTTCTCTCCAGTGTGGATCCTCTTATGTAAATTAAAATTGCCTTTTTGTGTGAAGCTCTTTCCACACTCCGTGCAATGATACGGCTTTTCTCCTGTATGGATCCTATTATGGTAAGTGAGGTCACTTGCAGAGCGGAAGCTCTTCCCACATTCCAGGCATTTACATGATTTATTCCCAGTCGGGCTTCTTTTCCTGGAATTTGGTTCCTTGTTCTGAGTAAACCTTGTTCTACCCTTCCTGCGTTGATGCAACTTCCCCTCTCTGTGGATGCTTTGATGGGAAGTAAGGGAGGCGCTGCTTCCGAAGCTGTTTCCCCTATTAATGCAGTGATGTTGCTTCCTCTCTTCGTGGACCTTCTTATGTGAATTCAGATGATTTTTCTGCCTGAAGGTCCTTCCACAATCCAGACATTTGTGTGGATCCTCTGCTTTGTGAATTTTTTTATGCGATGCAAGGGAGCGGCTTGTATCGAAGCTTTCTGCACAATCCGTACATTTGTACATCTTCCCTCCTTCTTGTATGCTTTCATGTAAAGGAGGAGGAAGGGTCCCTCTGGAGTGTTGCCTGCTTTCATCTTCTTTCTCTCCAGCAGGGATTTTGCAACAGTCACATAATCCCAATTCATCTCGAAGGGTTTTCCCACACCTTGAACACACTTCTTTTTCTTGGCAATCATCTCCGTCCAATAAGACATTGGGATCTGGACAAGAGAAACCAGAGCAATTCTCCAGCTTAACTGTTAACTGGTTTTGCTCTGAACTTTGCTTTCCGTACATCTTTTCTACGACTTCTTTTTTGTCTTTTGGCAAAGGTGCTGCTGCCTCTTGGCCAGAATCCTCCATCTCCCATCCGTCACCTGCTTGCAACAGAAAAAAAAAAAAAAAGTTAAGACAAACTTAGATGCAAAAGGGATCTAGCACCATTGCTGTATTTGAACACTTATCAATATTCTTCCAAACTCCCATTTGTTCAAAACATGATGCTATGCTTGTTATTAAGTTGATGTATAATTTGACCTTTGGCTCCTAAATGTAAATATCTTAACAGAATCTCTTACCTAAGGAGGCCATCTTCCTCTTGTTTTCCAGCATGACCTCTTGGTACAGGGCTTTTTGCTCAGAATCCAGCAGAGCCCACTCCTCCACGGAGAAAAACACAGCTACGTCCTCAAGCAATACCAAATCCTGACACAGGGAGGGAGAGAAACCACAACGTATTCCATGAACATTCCTAACAGTGAACACTTCAATGAATTACATGTGAGTCGTCTTCTTAATGAAAAACCTCCACAGTTTCCAAGTAGGGTAAATGAGCATGTTAGGATATTGAATTTAATAGTAGCCGGACAATAAAGTCTACAATGGACCAGAACATAATTGTAATAGAGTAGCTAGACAGTGCTGACTCTATGCTATGATTGGTTTCTGTAAGTATAAAGGGGGAGTTTCCCTTTTTCCCCCTCCTTTTTTCCTTTTGTTGTTCCGTGATGTTTTAGATTTACCTCATGCTGTTCCTGACTATCTTATGTTCTTCCTTTTCTGGATGATGACAAAGACTGTGGTAAATTTGTTTGTTAAATATATTTATATTGATATAAAAGTCTACAAGTCTGTGTCAGTATCTTCAACTTCATCTGGACAGCTTCTGTAGAATTTCATGACAGAACATCTACGGACAGGCTTTACAGAAACAAAGTGTCTTTGGCTAGAGATACAACTAGTTAATGTTTTATTGGTTTGGCCAGTAAAACATTATTCCATAGGAGCAGCAACCCCATATTCCTTTGCTGACCACTGATGGGCTTGACCTTAGATATGTTGGCCGAATCCAACACTGGATTAATTGTACACGCTGGTGAGCCGATGAATTGTGCCGAATCAAGGAAAGTGGGATTTAACATTTAATTTCTGTGCAAAAGTAAAGCTTGGACTTTACTTTTCACCTTGGACTTAGTATTACTACCACTTTATAAAAGTTTAGTAAGGCCATGCTTGGAATATTGCATTCAGTTTTGGTCACATTACAAAAAAAATGTTGAGATTTTGGAAAATATGCAAAGAACAACTAAGATTATTAAAGGCCTGGAGACGAAAACATATGAAAAACTGGATATAGGTAGTCTAGAGAAAAGAAAGACTGGGGGTGACATGATAGCAGTTTTTCAATATTTGAGGGGCTGCCACAAACAAGAGGGGGTCAATATTCTCCAAAGCACCAGAAACAATGGACGGAAACTAATGAAGACTAGAAGCAACCTGGAATTAAGGAGAAACTTCCTGACACTGAGGACAATTAACCAGTGGAACAGCTTGCCTCCAGAAATTCTGAGCACTTAATCCCTGGAGTTTTTAAAGAAGACTCTTAAAGGGTCTCCTGCTAGACTAAGGGGCTGGACTAGATGACCTCCAAGGTACCTTCCAACTCTGTCATTCTGTTATTATGGGCTTCTTCAACAGATCAGGCTGACATTTTAAGGGAGAGGAAAATTCTCCTACCTGCATTGGAAGCTCAAGGGCTGTTAATCCTCCGCTATAAAGACCTGAGCTTCCAGGAGATGAAGACAAGGCCATGAAAGTATCTAGGAGTGAAAAAAAACAGCAAGGGAATAATTTGCTATCAAACATCCTAACCATATTGTTGAAGGAACAGTGCAGGAGGGCGATTCTACATATCTTTATACTAACTAGGGAATCAGTTTATCTGTATACCTTGCAGCCACAGCAACAACACATAGAAGGGGACACTGGGTGAGAGGAAAACTGAAAGGTGCAGAAGGACCAGGGATTGGATTCAGAGGAAGCTCTCTGCCCCATGAATTTATGCATTAAAGGACCACAGAGCTGGACTCTGGAGGCCTCAAGCAGATCCCCTCCCATTTCCAGTGTTTTGTGCTGAGTTGTTAATCAGGTCTGGCCTGGCACCAACAAAGAGATAGAGCCCAATTCTCTCTGAGTCACACATACACTGGTAGTCCTCGAATTACAGCCTTTCATTTAGTGACCAAAGTTACAACACTGAAAAAAAGTGACTCATGACTGCTTTTCACACAACCGTTGCAGCATCCTCATGGTCACGCAACCCAAATTCGGATGCTTGGCAACTGACTCCTATTTATGAAAGGTCACAGCATCCTGTTGTCCTGTGATCCTCTGTTGCGACCTTCTGACAAGCAAAGTCAAGAGAGAAGCCAGATTCAATTAACCACCATATTGCTAAGTCAACAACGGCAGATGTTCAACATAACAACTGTGGCAAGTAAGGTCATAAATGGGGGCAAAACTCACTTCACAACTATCTCGCTTAGTATCAGATATGTTGGTCCTAAGTGTGCTTGTAAATCAAGTATACCTGTATTCCAATTTGGAGAAAGTTGGGTTCCCTCATAAGGCTAGTTCATAATTTATAACCCTGAATTATTTCTTCAGCACGCTTTTATATTTAAGTTACTTAAGCCGGAAATACACCTGGTAGTTTGACAGGAGATACAATAAGTTTCAAAGTAGCCATGCCGACATCTTGTAGCCATAAGGATTTTTAGCAAGCCTATTGTGGTTTCTCTATCATCCTTCTCTACACTCGGGACATATCTCCTTTCTTTCGGCCATTTCAATGTAAGAATCTTAATGATCAGAATACTGATGTCCACTCTCCCTTATCAGATAATCAGGGAAGATGACAAAAACTCTTTTTTCCGCAGTTGGGACTTGCCCTTTGGAATAGCCTACAGCAGAAGTGGGGAAGTATGGCCCCTTTAAAGACTGCTGGACTTCAACTCCCAGAATTCCTGACACAGCTGGCTCGGGGATTCTGGGAGTTGAAGTCCACCAGTCCTAAAAGGGCCCTAGTTCCCCACCCCTGGCCTCAGCAACCTTTCCCAATCTTGGGAGCTGTAAAATATGTGGACTTCAACTCACATGGGACATTCTGGGAGCAGAAATCCACATACCACAAAGTTGCCAAGGCTGAGAAACAGTGGCCCACAGGAAAAGGCCGATAAATGCACCCAAGACTTTAAAAACACACTTAAATTGAAGAATGGAAACGAATTGAAGGGATGAAAGCAACGAGGGCAAAGAGACTAAAGGGCATCAGAAGGAGCCTTTCCCCGATGCTCCCTCCGGAGGCGGCTCCTCTCGAAACAAGGGCTCCTGGGAGGGATCGCCCCCTTTCCTCCCCGCCGCTTTCGCAGCCCTTGAACCCCAAGCCTCCTGATCTGAAACGGCCCCAGAGAAAAGGAAAAGGACGGGAAACGACCAGGAAGGGCCAGGAAAAAATAATAGTAATAATAATCATCATCATCTCCCCAAGGAGAAAGTGGGGACTGCAGGAGGATCTTAGCAGCGCCCCAAGAAGCTGCATTGAAGGGTCTCCTGTCCGAGCATTTCCCCAGGTGGGAAGAAGGGAGGAAGGGAGGAAGGGAGGAAGGAGCTTCTCACCTGGCGCTCCATAGGAAAGAGGCGGCTCTCTTCCTCGCCCGGACTCCGCTCCCCAAGAGAGGCGCCCAGGATCGCCGCCGGACTCGCACCTGGATCCCCCTTCTCGGAATGACCCCAGCCAAGTATTTTCCTCCAGGATTACCAGGTGGGGAGAAGGAAGGAAGAAAGGAAGGAACTCTGTTCTCGTTCCAAAAGATGCGGGCAGGAAAAGATGCGCTTTCCTCGCAGCTCCGCCGGCTAAACTTCCTTCCTTCCCAGCCGCGCACGTGGATCCCACTCCCCGGAACGACCCCAACCAGGAGTTTGCAGACCCCAAGCTGGAAGCTCTTATAGTTCCTCCCTTCTCCATCCAGCTTCTCCCATTCTCTAAAGGGCGGAGAGCGCCGCCCACTCGGGGGGAGGGGATCCCCCTACTTGCCCCTTCCCCCCATCCCCCCACGGGATGGTCAGCTGGGCAGCGAATCCATTGCTTCTTTGCCCCGGGCAGTCAGAGAAAGAGGGGCGAGAGGGAGGGGACAAAGCCCAGGTTGGGAGGAGGGAAGGGAAGAGGATGCAGAGCAGCAAAGTTAGGAAGGAATCGCCCTTTAACAAAATAACAGAGCTTGGAGAGGCCTTGGAGGTCTTCTAGTCCAACCCCGAGGGAGAGGAGAAAGTCCAGGAATGGGAGGAGGGGAGTGTGTGAACCAGCACATTTAGAAGGGAATCTCCCATTTGGAAGAAAGCTGGAGTAGGCAGGAAAAGGAGGCTGCCTGATGCACTGATTCTAACAGAACAGTCCTCAACTTACAACATAGCTCCTAAAATGAGTAACATTCATGATTGTGCCATAACAACAAATAATGCCTGCTTTACAACTAGTCCTTGACTTAACAACCATTCATTTAGCGGCCCTTCGAAGCTACAACGGTCCTGGAAAAAATGACTTATGTCCGTCCCTAGCACTAAAGACCGTTGCAGAATCCCCATGGTCATGTGATCAAAATTCGGGCGCTTGACTACTGATTCATGTTTATGATGGTTGCTGTGTCTCAGAGTCATGTGAAGCTTCAGACAAGCAAAGTCAATCATCTGCAGTCTGACATCTGCACCTCCATAACTCTCTGGTTTGACTCTGCAACCCAACAAGAGAGACACAGACTTCAGAGGATAGTTAGAACTGCAGAAAAAACAATGGCTACCAACCTGCCTTCCATTAAGGATCTGGATACTGCACGAGTCAAGAAGCGGGCTGTGAAAATATTTACAGACCCCTTGCATAAACTGTTTGAACTCCTACCCTCAAAAAGAGGCTATAGAGCACTGCACACCAGAACAACTAGACAAAAGAACAGTTTTTTCCCAAACGCCATCACTCTGCTAAACAAATAATTCCCTCAACACTGTCAAACTATTTACTAAGTCTGCACTTTATTAATCTTCTCATCGATCTCACCACCTATCTCCTTCCACTTATGACTATGTAGGAAGTTAGCACCCACCCCTTTCCTGGAAGAATGAAATATTTTGGGAAATATTAAAAAGGCAGAATATTATGTTTCCCTGTATGAGAAATGGAGAGGCATGTTTTTAAAGACAAAGCAGCTCCCACTTTCCTGCCCCCACACACTTTTGTTATTGGGCCAAAGGCAGAAACTCAATTTTTGTCAATGGACCTTCATCTGCAACACAATAGCAACAGAAACTAACACAATGGATTATGGGACCCATCTAGGACAATAACTCACCACATGGCACCTGGGAAGATTACATCAGCCAGCAAGTCTAGCTAAGACCCCTGGGAGTCTGACAACCAATCAGGATACTCTTTCTGGGCCCCAGGAAGTTCAAAGCCAGAGACAGCATAAAACCCGGAGACTCGCTGTATCTGCCCCTTTTCTGTTCAGGAACTCAAGCCATGTGACCCTGTCCACCATTAAACGATCTTTCCAAGCAGTCTCCATGTTTCCAGTGTCTTTTTCCCCACTTGGAGCAGAACCCAGAAGGATATTTCTTCCAACACTATATGATTGTTGCTTTGTTGCTTGTATCCTTAAGATTTATATAGACATTGTTTCCTGATTGCTTATTTGTAACCTATGACTAACATTAAGTGTTGTACCTTATGATTCTTGATGAAGGTATCTTTTCTTTTATGTACACTGAGAGCACATGCACCAAGAAAAATTATTTGTGTGTCCAATCACACTTGACCAATAAAAAATTCTATTCTATTCTATTCTATTCTATTCTATTCTATTCTATTCTATTCTATTCTATTCTATTCTATTCTAACCAAAGACAATGGGGAAGCCAGATTTGTTTAACAACTGTGGTGATTCACATGTCGTAACAACTGTGGCAAGAAATACTGTAAAATGGGAGAAAATTGACTTCTCAAATTTCTCACTTTGCCATAGAAATTTTGGGCTGAAAGGTGGTTGTGAGTAGAGGACAACCTGAAGTGTTGATGGGTCTGAGAGCAATACGACTTTGAGATGTATTAGACAACCACCATTCAGTCCAAAATATCTTTTGCTGGAAGTTAAAACCTACCCCTCTCCTAGAAAAATGAAATATTTTAGCATATACTAAAAAGGCAGAATATTTCCCCTAAAAGAGAAGTAGAAACTCAGAGAAGTAGAAACTCACCACATGGCACCTGAGAAGATTACATCAGCCACCAAGGCTAGCTAAGACCCCCACTCCTGGGAGTCTGACAACCAATCGGGACACTCTTCCTGGGTCCCAGGAAGTTCAAAGCCAGAGAGAGCATAAAACCCGAAAATTCACTGTATCTGCCCTTTTCTGTTCAGGAACTCAAGCCATCTGATTCCTGTCCACCATTAAACCATCTTTCCAAGCAGTCTCCATGTTTCCAGTGTCTTTTTCCTCACTTGGAACTGAACCCAGATGGATTTTTCTTCCAACACTTCCCTCAAAAGAAGAGAATAAAGATACAAGAGAGGAAAAAACAACCGAAACTTTCTTTTGATTTTATCCCAATAAATGCAGAGTCAAAAGACCCCCTTAATGCTCCATAAGAGAGTCTCATTAACCATTCCATTCTGAAGCAGAAAATGCCTCAGCTAGCAAATATTTAATATTGAACTATTTAAAAGGTCTGAGCTTGGAAAGATGTAATCCCTCCATTTAAAAGTATATAGTGTTCACAAGAAAAACTGCTAGTACACAGTACAGGTAGTTCTTGTCTTACAACAGTTCATTTAGTGACCGTTCAGACTTTCAACGGCACTGAAAAAAAGTATCTTACAACCCTTTTTCATATTTGATGACTGTTGCAGCATCCCCATGGTCACATGATCAAAATTCAGACACTTGGCAACTGAATCACATTTATGACCATTGTAGTGTTCAAGGGTCACGTGATCACCTCTTGTGACCTTCTGATGAGCAAAGTCTATGGGAAAAAGCAGATTCGCTTAATATCCGTTACTAATTCAAAACTGCAGTGATTCACTTAACAGCTGTAGCAAGAAAGGTCACAAAATGGAGCAATATTCATTTTACCAATCGTCTCCCTTAACAACAAATGTTTGGGCTCACTCACTCAAGGGCTACGTGTGAAAACTATTTCTCCTAGTTCAACAGCTCCAAGCCTAAGAGAGCCTGCTTCAAGTTTGCAGAGAGGGTTCCTGGCGTATTCCCCATTTCCTCAAGAATTGCTCTTGCCATTTGGTTGAAAAAGGGAAAAGATCCTTCTGGACTCAAAGGCACTTTTGGTTTTCTTTACCTTTCTTGCTCCAGCTGTGTTACCAAATGTGCCCAGCCTCAAATTGAATACATTGAAGACAAGATTGTAAGCAAAAATTTTATTCTGCAGAAAAAGTAACACAAGGAAATCTCCCTCAAAGCCTTGTACCCCACCAAAGTCCACTGAAGGGCTTTACACAGCATTTACCAGATAGTTTACGACTCAGAATTGGAAGGAATTTTCTCATCTCCTTTTACAGGAATTCCTGCCTGTTTTACACTAAAATCGTAGCCTTCCTACATACTGGTATATGTAAGACAGAGCTCATCCAAGCTATTTTTAATCTGTCCTAATGAGTACAGAGAAACCTCAACTCTATTTTTCTAAAAGCTTCTTTTTTTTAGAGGTGTACAAGTGCAAATATTTCCTGTTCTTGCCTTTTGTCTTGTCCCTTAGTACATTTGGGGTTCTGGTTTAGCAAGCTGAAGCATTTACACTTTTATTCTAAGTTTAACCTGAATCTCCATGGATCCTTCTATTTAGATCAGGGGTGGGGAACCTTGGTCTTTTTATCATTTGTGGACTTCAACTTCAAGAATTTGAGAAGGCCTTCCAATTGTCGGAGGCCATACTGTGCATTTGGCCTTGTTCCCTGGGGAAACTGAACCTTCTCCACGGAATCTTAGGCCTTTCGCAATCTTCCCTCTTTTGAGATTTTAACTTTTATTGTGAATATTCAGATGTCTCATCATGCTTGTAATCCTTTTCTTGAAGAGCAAGGAAACATTGACTATAATTCTTTCTCCATTTTCAATATACTGGACACTTAAAGACTTTATAGTAGGAAGGCACTAGAAACAACAACAGACCATAATTCCATAAGTCTAGGCCAGGGGTTTCCAAACTTCACAACTTGAAGACTTGTAGACTTCAACTCCCAGAATCCCTCAGCCAGCATGGTAACCTTTCTACCAAGGAAAATCTGGGAATTGAAGTCCACAAGTCTTAAAGTTACCAAGTTTGGAGGCCCACAATCTAGGTCCTGACCAATTTTGATGTTAAGAAATTCCTTCCCTGTTTTCCAAGATGGGTTTCAGACTCATTTAACAACTGTCTTGCTTAGCAATAGGAATTTTGGGCTTTAACTGTAGTCATAAGTCAAGGGCTGCCTGTATTTTCTAAAACTGGTTCCCTAAATTGTCCAATTTACTGACCAAAAACAGCCAATATTTGAAATGTATAAGCTAAGCCTTTAACTACTGTATGTTAGGTCATTAATTTAAAAAAACCCAACCACAATCAATATTGTATCTCAGAAATCAGTTAAACACAACCAATTTTAGATGGTGCAGACACAGCACCATCTCTCCAGTTTTGACAAAACTCTCGAGTTTCGTATTGGTTCAATTCATTCTCGAGTTGCTTTTTTCCCAGTGATGTGCTCACTGAAGATCCTATTTCTTTGTTTTGGCGTGACTTCCTTCACATGAGTATAATAGATCCCCTGGTTGATTGCTTCCAACATTAGGGAAATATGGGTGGTCAACAACAGATCTGGACCTCACCACTTAGGTTGGAATGTTTCCTCTTGAAATATTTCACCATCTACCCTACACGATATCTAAGCCAGCTTTCTGCACCCTAATGTTGTCTGAATGTCTTATCCCAAAGGTGCTTTTTTCAAAAGGCAACTGGACTTTTTTGTTTTTCCTCAAAGATGTTTCGCTTCTCATCACAATAGAACTGAAGACATTTCTTGGATGAGAAGTGAAACATCTTCAAGGAAAAACAAAGGAAGTCCCTTGATAAAAGCACCTTTGGGACAACCGCAACCTGAATGTTTGAGAATCTCCATATACATCTTTGATGTGTTAAGTTTTCAAATCCCTACCTACCTTTGGCGTTCACATTGACAAAAGTTAATCATAGGTTGTTGTTTTTTATGTTTATAACAATTTTATCGATTTATGATATTAACATACAAAAAAAATACAAAAGCAAAAAGAAGGGAAAATAGAGAAAGGAAAGAAGAGAAAAGAAGAGGATAAAAAAAAGACATTGACTTCCGAATCCCCTTAACATCAAAGCAAAACTTTTTAGTTTTACATACCATGTTTCCCCGAAAATAAGACCTGGTCTTATTTTCTTTTCGGCTCCAAAATAAGCACCAGGTCTTACCCGCTTATATTGGGATCACTGCAGCCACACCTCCCATGCCCCGACACCTGTTGCGCTCCTACTTGGCATCTTCCACATTGTGTTGTGCCATTGCACATGCGAGTGGCAGCCCCAGCACGATGAGCTTGCAGTGTTCTGCTGCTAGTGGTGGCATGGGCGCAATAAGCAATGTGGTGTCCAGGCACAAGCGGCACTGGCACAATGAGCCACATGGCATCTGAACAAGTGGCGCAACAGGTGTCGGCATGGGAGGCCTGATACGGCAGTCCTCAGATAAGCGGATGTGGGGCGCATGAGGCAGCTCCACCACCCCCACCCTAGCTTGATTTTTACGCCTTTACGCTTTACATCATCTTTTCCTGTTGTGCATCTTTTTATGGCAATTAAAGAGACTCCCGGTTCTGAATTTCTTTCCACACTCCAGACACTGATATGGCTTTTCCCGTGTGTGGATTTTTAAAATTTCTTTTTAATTATTTACATATAAGTATATCGACCACAATGTGACTGTCCTGGCATTTCATCCACCATAAAAACCAAAGTGAAAGAAAAATAACATATATACAACTTACACAGTGCTAGTCTTATACAATTATTTTTTAACCAACGTATTCATTCTAATACATATATATCATCTCATCTTATCTTATTCCTTTTTGAAGGGATGTTTTCACTTTTTCATTGCTGTGCATACACCATTCTCACTGTGTTAGGATGTGAAGTATTAGGTATATTGACCCTTTGCTATAAGCTTGTTATAATACCTAACAGAAATAGTTCTTGTTTGAATTCTATACGTTGTCCAATCATTTTTTCTAGCCACATCTGAATTTGTAACCAAAATCTCCTTGCTTTTTTACAGGTCCACATGTGGTAATATGTGCCTGGTAATTGTTTACATTTCCAATGTTTTGGGGATGTGTTGCTAAACATTTTAGCCAATGGTGCTGGGGGAAGATGCTACCTGTAAAACATTTTGTGAATTTCTGGCTGGGATTTTAAAGGTTCATCCAGAGGAGGTATCTTGTAAGATTGACAAGGCCTATAGAGTAAATTTTTGGATTGCAAAGCAAAGGCAACTGCCTAGAGATGTGGTGATTTATTTCACAGATAAAGAAATAAGAAATGATATTGTGCAAAAATCCTTTAATTCTACTCCACAATTGTATGGAAGAAAGATCTGGATATATAAAGAATTGCCACCTAAGATAATATCGTTAATTCTCTATAGATACCCCAATTAGCCTCTTTTCCTGCTGTGCGTCTTCTTATGGTGACTAAACTCACTCCAGGTCTTGGATTTCTTTCCACACTCCACACACTGATATGGCTTCTCCCGTGTGGATTCTTTTATGGCGCGTAAGATTCCTGCCATCTTTGAAACTCTTTCCACAGTCGATGCATTTAAACGGTTTCTCTCCTGTGTGGATCCTCATGTGGGAGGTAAGCCTGCCACTCTCTCTATAACATTCTCCACACTCCAGGCATTTATAGGGTTTCTCCCCTGAGTGAATCCTTCTATGGCTCCTGAGTGAATTATTATGATTAAAGCTTTTTCCGCACTCGTAACATGTGTATGGTTTCTCCCCAGTGTGGATCCTCTTGTGGATACAAAGGTAACTACTTTTTCTGAAACTCATGCCACACTCCGTGCACTTATGGGGTTTCTCCCCTGTGTGAATCCTTTTATGGATCGTCAGTTTTCCAGGATCACTGAAGCATTTTCCACACTCCTGGCACTGATATGGTTTCTCTCCAGTGTGGGTTCTGTTATGTAGGATATAGCTTTTTTTTTCATTGAAGCTCTTTCCACATGTACGGCATTCATATGGTTTCTCCCCAGTGTGGAGCCTTTTGTGACGAGAGAGTGACCCCAAATCAGTGAAGCATTTGTCACATTCGGTGCACTTATAAGGCTTTTCACCTGTGTGGGTCCTTTTATGGAGAGTAAGGTGACTTGTTTGACTGAAACACTTCCCACACTTGAAGCATTGATAAGGTTTCTCTCCACTGTGGATCCTTCTATGGGAAGTTAGGTGGTTGGATATACGGAAACTCTTTCCACACTCCAGGCATTTGTATGGTTTCTCCCCTGTGTGGGTCCGTTCGTGGGCATGAAAGCCACCAGATCTGGCAAAGCGCTTTCCACACTGCAGGCACTGAAAGGGCTTCTCCCCTGTGTGGATCCTCTCATGGGACTTAAGATGATCTTTTTGACTGAAGCTCTTTCCACAGTGCAGGCATTTATAAGGCTTCTCCCCTTTATGCATCCTGTTATGTAAGGTTAGAGCACCACTTCTGCTGAAGCTTTTTCCACACTCCAAGCATTCATAGGGTTTCTCCCCTGTGTGAATCCTCTTATGGGAAGTAAGCTCACCGGAAGTCCTGAAGCATTTTCCACACTCTATGCATTTATATGGCTTCTCTCCAGTGTGGATCCTCTCATGTAAGTTGAATTTGCCTTTTTGTGCAAAACTCTTTCCACACACCGGGCAATGATACGGCTTTTCCCCTGTATGGATCCTATTATGGTAAGTGAGGAGCGTTGCAGAGCAGAAGCTCTTCTCACATTCCAGGCATTTACATGATTTATTCCCAGTGGGACTTTTTTTCCGGGAATTCAGTTTCTTCCTCTGAGTAAACCTCGTTCTACCCTCCCTGCATTGATTCAACTGCTCCTCTCTGTGGATGCTTTGATGGGAAGCAAAGGAGGTGCTGTTTCTGAAGGTCTTTCCACAGGCGATGCATTGATGATGCTGCTTCTCTTCGTGGACCCTCTTATGTGAATTAAGATGATTTTTCTGCCTGAAGGTCCTTCCACAATCCAGACATTTGTGTGGATCCTCTGCTTTGTGAACCTTTTTATGTGATGCAAGGGAGCGGTTTGTACCGAAGCTTTCTGCACACTCTGTACATTTGTACATTTCCCCTCCTTCTTGTATGCTTTCATG
This sequence comes from Arizona elegans, assembly GCA_022577455.1. Taxonomy (NCBI): domain Eukaryota; kingdom Metazoa; phylum Chordata; class Lepidosauria; order Squamata; family Colubridae; genus Arizona; species Arizona elegans. The sequence goes on from JAKOOJ010000012.1 coordinate 22,468,737, forward strand.
TAAAGGAGGAGGAAGGGTCCCTCTGGAGTGTTGCCTGCTTTCATCTTCTTTCTCTCCAGCAGGGCTTTCGCAACAGTCACATAATCCAGATTCATCTCGGAGTGTTTTCCCACACCTTGAACACTCTCCTTTTTCTTGGCAATCATCTCCGTCCAATAAGACATTGGGATCTGGACAAGGTAAACCAGAACAATTCTCCAGCTTCCCTGTTAACTGCTTTTCCTTAGAACTTTGCTTTCCATGCATCTTTTCTACATCTTCTTTTTTGTCTTTTGGCAAAGGTACTGCTACCTCTTGGCCAGAATCCTCCATCTCCCATCCGTCACCTGCTTGGAATAGAAAAAAAATAAAAGTTAACACAAATTTAGGTGCGAAAGGGATTAAGCACCATTGCTGTATTTGAACAGTATCAATATTCTTCCAAACTCCCATTTGTTCAAAAGATGATGCTATGCTTGTTATTAATGTGAAAACAGAGTTGTATTGTTTTTACACTATTGTAAGACGACCTGTTGGCCTTTGATGAAAATACATTGTATATGTTTCTAATCTCATCAGCTAGGTTTAAGAATTGTACGTAGGAGCTAGGATCAGAGGCCTTATGAACCACCCATAAGCAGAATTTATTGATATGATAGTTACTCTAGAGAAAACAAGAAATGCTGGAAATCAGACAAACAATAGATGGAGACGTAGAGGAGAATATGCTGAAAATAGTCTAAAGATAAAAATGTTGGAAATCAGCTGGGGTGAAAAAGAAGATGATGGATGATAATTAAATAATGTGAACTGAGTTTGAAATGACTTTATGTAAAAAGAGAAATGTAATTGATGAAAAGCCTATGAAAATTAGATGTAAATTAATAGATGTTAAGATAGAGATTTGATGAAATGAGTCTTGAAATTAAGGAATATATATGGAATTTTGATTTATAAAATGATATAAAAATTAGAATTGTGTTTATTTGGAAACTAAAAATTGCATATAAAAAAGAGCTGTGTTTATTTGGGAACTAAGATTTATGGTGATACAATAGAATACTAAATATCTAGATTAAGATGTTAGAATCTGCAATAAAATTTTTTGGTTTGACTTTTATTTTAAAAGATGCAAACGGATGAATTTGGAATTGAGCTTGTTAAAGAAGTGTGAGCAATTGTACTTATTTATGACCGGACCAAATTCTCGCTCTCAAAGATATATTTTATGTTTAATATGTTGAAAAAAAATTAAAAAATATTTTTCAAAAAAAAAAAAAGAAAGAAAAAGAAAACACCTAGAAACTAGGACCATAAAAGGAAATTCGTAAATAAGGAAATTCGTAAATGGGGAAGATAGAATTAGAGTAGTGGGAGATGTAATGGGGGGGGAGAGATAATGTATTCACTTTAGACACTCTGGATATGTTGTAACATCATTATTACTAAGCTAATGAAGAAGAGGTGGGAGGTCAATTTGTAAAGGTACTAGGGAATATAAGGCAAATGTATTGATGATTTAGGGTACCTGCATGTGCCTTGTCCATCCATGTTGCAAAGTGAAGAATAAAATTACCATTGGAAGTTTTTGACTCTTGGAAATTTTGGCTGGTAATTGTTTATTTCCAAACTAGACAACAAATCCCACATTAAGTCAATATACGATTTGACCTTTGGCTACTAAATTTCAATATCTTAACAGAATCTCTTACCTAAGGAGGCCAAGTTCCTCTTGTTTTCCAGCATGACCTCTTGGTACAGGGCTTTTTGCTTAGAATCCAGCAGGGCCCACTCCTCCATGGAGAAAAACACAGCTACGTCCTCAAATGATACCACATTCTGACACAGGGAGAAGAAAAAAACACAACATATTCCATGAACATTCCTAACAATGAACATTTCAATGAATTACATTCGAGTCTTCTTCTTAATGAACAAACTGCAGATTTTCCAAGTAGGGCAAACGAGCATGTAGGACTCTGATGGTGAACCTGTGGCACACGTGCCAGAGGTGGCACAGAGCACCCTTTCTGTGGGCACGTGAGCTGTCCCCCCAGTTCAGCTCCACTGCACATGCGTGCGAACCTCCCGCCGGGCAGCTGGTCTTCGGGTCTCTGCCACGCATACAGAGGCGCATGTGCAAGAGGCCACATGCATGCACGAAGGGGTGTGGCGTGTGCGGGGGGCTGCACGCATAATGCATTTTGGGGGTTTGGGTGCACGTGCTTTGGGCACCCAATCTGGAAATGGTTAGCTATCACTGGTGTGGGATATTGAATTTAGTAGCTGGAACAGTAAAATGTACAATAGGCCGCAACACAATTGTAATTGATTAGTTAGAGTTAGAGTAAAAACCACAGCATATTCCATGAATATTCCTAACAATGAACACTTCAATGAATTACATTTGAGTCTACTTCTTAATGAAAAACCTCCAGTTTCCAAATACGGCAAACAAGCATGTTAGGATATTGAATTTAATAGCTGGAACAGTAAAGCCTTCAATAAACCACAACACAATTGTAACCGATTAGTTAGAGAGTGCTGACTCATGCAGGATGCAATCTATGCTCTGATTGGTTGCTGTAAGTATAAAGGGGCGTTTCCCTTTTTTCCCTCCTTTTTTCCTTCTGTGTTTTAGATTTACCTCAGGATGTTCCTGAATATCTTATGTTCTTCCTTTTCTGGATGATGACAAAGACTGCTGTAAATTGGTAGGTTAAATAGATTTATATTTATATAAAGGACTACAAGTCCTGGTTACGTTCTCTGACTTAATCTCAACAGCTTCTGCGTAATTCCCTGACAGAGCATCTTCTCTAGAGAATGTTTACAGAAATGAAGTGTCTTTGGCTGGAGATACATCTCCAGCAATGCCATATTTCTTTGCTGACCACTGATATGCTTGACCTTGGATATATTGGCCAAATCCAACACTGCGTTAATTTTACCCACTGCGGTGAGTGGATGAATCATGCCAAATCAAAGAAAGTGGGGTATAACATTTAATTTCTGTGGAAAAGTCAAGCTTGGACTTTACTTTTTACTTTAGGCTTTCATGGTCAATGCTTTTAAAAAATCCTTAGTAAAGACCACACCTGGAATACCGAGTTCAGTTTTAGTCACAACATTACCAAAAAAAGATGTGGAGACTTTGGAAAAAGTGCGAAGAGCAACTAAGGATTAAAGGCCTGGAGACTAAAACATATGAAAAACGATTGCAGGAACTGGATATGGCTAGTCTGGAGAAAAGAAGGACTAGGGGAGACATGATATCCGTGTTCCAGTATTTCTGGGGCTGCCACAAGCAAGAGGGGCTCAAGTTATTTTTCCAAAGCACCAGAAAGCAGGACAAGAAACAATGGATGGAAACTAATCATGGAGAAAGGCAACCTGGAATTAAGGAGAAACTTCCTGGCAGTGAGAACAATTGACTAATGGAACAGTTTGCCTTCAGAAGGTGTGGGCTGGAGGTTTTTAAGGGGAGACTGGATAGCCGCTTGTCTGAAATGGCATAGGGTCTCCTACTTGAAACAGTGGGATGGACTAGAAGATCTCCAAGATCCCTTCCAATTGTGTTATTCTTTTATTGGGAGATTGGCACATCTGGGGAGGGGAGAACCCTCTTACCTGTGCTGAAAGCTCAACTGTTGTTAATCCTCCATTACAAAGAACTGAGGTTCCAGGAGATGAAGAGGAGGCCATGAGAATGTCTAGGAGTGAAAAAAACCAGCAAGGGAATAATTTGCTATCAAACATCCTAAGGATATTCTTCAGCATACATTGCAGAAGGGTGAGTTTAACCTATTTCTAGGCCAGCCAGGGAACCCCTTTATGTGAGTCCCTTGCAGCCAAAATAACAATACCTAGAAGCTCACCCTGGGTGAGAAGAAAACTGAGAGGTGTGGAAGGACCAGGGATTGGATTCAGAGGCAGCTCTTTAGCCCATGAATTTATGCATTAAAGGACCATAGAGCTGGACTCTGGAGGCCTCAAGCAGATCCCATCCTATATCCAGGGATTAATGCTGAGTTGTTAGTCAGGAGTTCTAGGTTGGTCTTGGCACCAACTAAGAGACAGAATCTAATTGGGACACTGGGAAACTGGCTCATATTTATCACTGTTGCAGTGTCGCGGGGTGATGTGATCCTCTTTTGTGACCTTCTGACAAGCAAAGTCAATAGAGAACCCAGATTCCCTTCACCACCGTGTTACTAACTTAACAACCGCAGTGTGGTTCACTTAACAACTGTAGCAAGAAAGGTCATAAAGGGGAAAACTCACTTAGCCACTATCTCGGCAAGCAAGAGAAATTATGGGCTCAATTGTGATCCTAACTCAAGGATTACCTGTATTCAGATTTGGACATTGCGCCCCAAGAAGCTGCATTGAAAGGTCTTCTGTCCAAGCATTTCCCCAGATGGGAAGAAGGGAGGGAGGGAGGAACTTCTTACCTGGCGCTCGATAGGAAAAAGGCAGCTCTCTTCCTCGGCCGGACTCCGCTCTCGAACAGATGCGTGCAGGAAAAGATCCGCGATCGCCACCGGCTACACACGTGTATCCCCTTCCCCGGAACGACCCCAGCCAGGAGTTTGCAGAGCCCAAGATGGAAGTGCTCATTGCTCCTCCCCTCTCCGTCCAGCTCCTCCCATTGGTCCCCGTGCCTGCCCCCCTACCCCCCGCCGGGTGAGATGGTCAGCTGGGCAGCGAGTTCATTGCTTCTTTGCCCCAGGCAGCCAGAGAAAGAGGGGAGAGAGGGAGGGGACGAAGCCCAGGATTGGAGGAGGGAAGGGAAGAAGATGCGGAGCAGCAAAGGTAGAAGGGAATCGCCCTTTAACAGAATAACAGAGCTTGGAGGGACCTTGGAGGCCTTGTAGTCCAACCCCGAGGCAGCCAGAGAAAGAGGTGAGAGAGGGAGAGGACGAAGCCTAGGAATGGGAGGAGGGAAGAATGTGTGAATTCCACATTTAGAAGCGAATCTCCCATTTGGAAGAAAGCTGGAGTAGGCAGGAAAAGGAGGCTGCTTTTCTAACCGGGCAGTCCTCAACTAACAACGTATCTCCTAAAATGACTAACATTCACAATTGTGCCATAACAAGAAATAATGGCTGCTTTACAAGTAGTCCTCGACTTATGGACCATTCATTTAGCAGCCCTTTGAAGCTACAACAGCCCTGGAAAAAAGTGACTTATGTCCGTCCCTAGCGCTAAAAACCTTTGCAAAATCCTCATGGTCACATGATCAAAATTCAGCCGCTTGACCACTGACTTATATTTATGACGATTGCTGTGTCTCAGGGTCATGTGAAGTTTCGGACAAGAATAGTCAATGGGGAAGCCAGATTTATTTCACAACCGTATTACTAAGCCTTGGTAGTACGGTGGTCTAAAGCACCCTCTTATTAACACAGCTGCCTGCAATTACTGCAGGTTCGAATCTTACCAGGCTCAAGGTTGACTCAGCCTTCCATCCTTTCTAAGGTAGGTTAAATGAGGACCCAGTTTGTGGGGGCAATAAGCTGACTTTGTATAAATATACAAAAATATGAAGGGTATTGCTTAACGCATTGTAAGCTGCCCTGAGTCTCCGGAGAAGGGCGGCATATAAATCAAATTTTAAAAAAAACAAAACAAAAAACTAATGTTAACAATTGTTGTGATTCACATAACAACTATGACAAGAAATATTGTAACATGGGACAAAATTGACTTCTCAAGTTTCTCACTTCACCACAGAAATTTTGGGCCGAATGGTGGTTATGAGTCGACAACCTGTGTTTGAAGTGTTGATGGGGCGTATCTGAATGCAATATGATTTTGAGATGTAGACAACCACCATTCAGTCCAAATTATCTTCCCCTAAAAGGAGAATAAAGATACAAGAGGGAAAAAAACAACAAAAACTGCTTTCGATATTATCCCCAATAAATAGAGTCAAAAGACCCCTTTAATACTCCATAAGAGTTCCATTAACCATTCCATTCTGAAGCGGAAGAAAACCTCTCAGCTAAGAAATATGTAATATTTAACTATTTAAAAGGCCTGAGCTCGGAAAGATGTAATCCCTCCATTTATAAGTATATGGCGGGTATCAGCAACTTGCGGCTCCGGAGCCGCATGCGGCTCTTTCATCCCCCTGCTGTGGGTCCCTATTGGCTGAACCCACCACTGGCTGGCCCCACCGCACCCCTCGCCCTCCCCTTCCAGTCATTCCTCGCCTGGCCTGAGAGAGGAGAGAGGGAGAGAGAGAGACACCCACACCCATACTCACAGAGAGATACCTGTTGCCCACAGAAAACACTGGGAGACAGAAAACCTGGGTAGGCTTGGCTGGGGTGTATGTCATGTGACTTGGTGGGAGTGTGTGACATCGAGTTGGCCACACCCACCCAGGTTTTGTGGCTCCTGGTGTTTTCTTTTCTGTGGGAAATGGGTCCAAATGGCTCTTTGAGTGTTTTAGGTTGCAGACCCCTGGCATATGGAGTTCACAAGAAAAACTGCTAGTACACAGTACAGGTAGTCCGCATTTTACTATGGTTCATTTAATGACTGCTTGAAGTTTCACTGAAAAAAAGTATCTTACGACCCTTTTTCACACTTAGGACGGTTGCAGCATCCCCATGGTCACGTGATCAAAATTCATACATTTGGCAACTGAATCACATTTATGACCATTGTAGTGTCCAGGGGTCACATGGTCGCCTCTTGTGACCTCTGACGAGCAAAGTCCATGGGAAGAATCAGATTCACTTAACTGCGTTAACAACTAATTCAACAACTGCAGTGATTCACTTAAGAATCGTAGCAAGAAAGATGAAACAGAATACTACTTAGTCTGGGAGAAATGGTATAAGTGGTTGGAGGAGAAAGGGGAAAAAAGGTGGGGGGGACAAAAGAAAACTAAACAATGGTTAAAATAGGTGGAGGAATATGGAAACAAATGGGAAGATATAAATTGTGGAAACGAAACTAGATACCTGTTTATGTTAAATGTAAATAAAATATTTAGATCAAGAGAATATATATATATATGATATACTAGAAATATATGTATAAAAGATAAAGATAAGAAACAGAAAATGTATATATATGGGTTACTGATGTGAAGATGTTGAAAAGAAGATGTAAATATGTTTTTGTTTTTTTCTTTTGTTTTTTAAAAAAAACTGTTTAATACAAATTATTTTTTTTAAAAAAGAATCGTAGCAAGAAAGGTCACAAAACGGAACAAAATTCACTTGCAAAACATCTCACTTAACAGCAAAGGTTTTGGGCTCACTTGTGGTCTTAAGTCAATTACCTCTACAAACTATTTCTCCTATAGTAAAACAGCTCCAAGCCTAACAGAGCCTGCTTGAAGTTTGCAGAGAAAGGGTTCCTGGCGTATTCCCCATTTCCTCCTCAAGAATTGCTCTTGCCATCTGGTTGAAAGAAGGAAAGAGATCCTTCTGGACTCAAAGGCACTTTTGGTTTTCCTTAACTTTCCTGCTCTAGGCGCGTAACCAGATGTGCCCATGCCTCAAACTGAACACATTGAAGACAAGATTGTAAGCAAAAATTTTATTCTGCAGAAAAAGTAACACAAGTAAATCTCCCTCAAAGCCTTTGTACCCCACCAAAGTCCACTGGAAGGCTTTACACAGCATTTGCCCCACAATTTACAAATCAGTCAGAAGGAATTTTCTCATCTCATCATTACATTAATTCCTGCCTGTTTTACACTAACATCTTAGTCTTCCTGCATAACGGTATATGTAATACAGAGCTAAGCCAAGCTATTTAAATCTATCTTAGCACGTGCACAGATAAACCTCAATACTTTTGTAAATATTGCTTTGGCAGTAATAATAACATAGCTTTCCGTGATACTTCCTATTTCCAGCACACTTCTACTTTTTCAAGCTGTTCTAATCTTTCCTATTTGTGCCTTGTCCCATAGTACATTTTGAATTTTTAACTTTTTATTTAGAAGATTCAAGAGTCTCGTAATACCTGTAATCCTTTTTTTGAAGAGCAAGCAAATATTGACCATACTTCTTTCTCTCTTTTCAACGTATTGGATACTTAAAGATTTTACAGCAAGGCACTACAAATGACAAAAGACTCCATAAGTCTTAAGCAAGGGTCTCCACACTTGGCAACTTTTAGGACTTGTGGACTTCAACTCCTAGAATTCCCCAGCAAGAAGAGTAACATGGTTTTTAAGCATGGCCGGTTCAGGAATTCTGGGAGTTGAAGAAAAAATGACCAAGGTCCCTCATCCCTGATGAGATTTTGGCCTTCCAACTGTCAGAGGCCAAACTGTGCATTTGGCCTTGTTCCCTGGGAAACCTCATCCTTCTCCAAGGAATCTTAAGCCTCTTCGCCATCTTCCCCCTTTTTGAGATTTTAACTTATGGACTTCAACTCCCAGAATTCCCCAGCCAGCATGGTAACATGTGTGCCAACATCTGTGCCAGAGGAATTCTGGAAGTTGAAGTCCACAAGTCTTAAAATACCTTTGGAGACCCCTAGTCTAGGCCCTGACCGATTTTGAGGTTAAGAAATTCCTTCCCTATGTTTTCCAAGGTGGGTGTCAGCGTTCCAGAAAACCCCCAACTCCCAGTAAAGACACTGAAGCAGGCATTTTCCAAAGTTCTCTTTACTAGCAATAAGGAAACTGGCACATCTGGGAAATCCCGAATCTGAAAAACCCGGGTTTTCCTTCAATAATACAAAGCTCCCAAAACCAACCCCTTTCTCCCCTTTCCGTCACATGCTCCAATCATCGTCCGTTCCACCTCAAGCCAGCCCCTGACCACTCCTCCTCCAGATGCTGGCTCACCCTGACCTTGACCGATAGGACAAGAACGCTATTTTGTCTACTAACTCCCCTCTCCTAACTCCCCTCTCCTCCTTTCCCACATGTGAGGAGATGGCAGCATTGAAGCTTCTGGCCTAATATGGCTTCCAAGGCTGACAGTGGGTTTCAATGAATTGGCAATTGTCAGTTACACTGAAACAACACATTCTTAACATTCATGACTCTGCCTTAATAACAAATAATCAATTGCTGCTTTACAATTAGTCCTCATCTTACAATCATTTGTTCAGTGACCATTCAAAGTTACAATGGCACTGAAAAAAATGATTTATAATTTTTTTCACACCACTGTTGCAACATCCCTGTGTGATGTGATCAAAATTTTAATCCATTGTTTTGTATATCAGTTCAACCTGAGAAAGCCAAGTTTCTTTTTCAACATTGTACATTTTGTCACAGTACTAATTACATATTTATAAATCAGCAAGAACACTAAAGCCATAATTTGGCCTTTGGTATTCCAGCAATATGTGTTTGAATAAATCTGCCTTTTTTGAAAAATAAAAATAAAAAAATTCGGAGATTTGGCAACTGGCCTGTATTTTTGATAGTTGGAGTGTCCCAGGGTCATGTGATCACCGTTTGAAACATTCTGACAAGCAAAGTCAATGGGGAACAAGCAAAGTCAATTAAGATTCACTTAACAACCATGTTACTAACTGAACAACTGTGGCAAAGGTTGTAAAATGGAACAAAACTCACTTAACCACTGTCTTTCTTAGCCATGGAAATGTGGAGCTTAATTGTGGTCATAAGTCAAGGGCTGCCTCTATTTTCTAAAGCTTGTTCCCTAAATTCTCCAAAAAGGGCCTATATCTGAGATGTGTAAGCTAAGCCTTTAGCTACTATACACGTTAGGGCATTAATAAAGTCAAGCACAATCAATTTCGTATCTCAGACTAGAAATCAGTTAAACACAACCAATGTTAGCTGGCGCCATCCCTCCAGTTATGACTTTTGACAAAACTCTCGACTCTTGTATTGGTTCAATGTTTCATTCTCTTCCATCACTTTCTCCCACTGAAGTGCTCAGTGAAGATCCTATTTCTCTTTGAACTGGTGTGACTTTCTCCACATGGGTGTAGTGGACCACTGTTTGATTCTTCCAACATTACGAAATAGTGTTGCCGTAATTCGAGGATCAGACTCAATAATAGGTTCAGACTTCTTTATATTCAAACAGAAGATATTTTATTTACAGAAGGCATTCTTCATTCACAGAGTGATTTACAGAAAGAAGCGAGTAGGAGGAGTGTACATCCCCTTTTATATCATTGAGGCGGGATTAGAAGGTAGGAGTGGTTATATAGGAATACATTAGGGAAGGAAGAATAAATTAACCCTTAGTACTCTATGAGCATATGTCTCTTTCATTTGAGAATAAGGCATTTATCCATGACAAATCCCCCTCTAAATGCCGATTCGACATATAGCAATAATTACATTCAGATTCAGATTCAGGATAATATAAAACATGCAGTTTTGAAGTTAAATATGTTGTTTTGTTTGTAAAGGTTTAGTTAATATATCAGCTATTTGTTCTGTGGTGTCACAGTGAATAGCTTTAATAAATCCATTTTGAGATAATTGTCTTACATGTTTGTATTTGATATCTATATGCCTAGATCTCTGACCAATGGCATCTGCTCTGGATATCTCTATAGCAGCCTTGTTGTCTTCATGTATAATAAATGGTAGTGAAGGACTTTTCCAAACATTGGTTAATAGATCATTGAACCATATGAGATTATTAGAGGCTTTTGACAAACATATATACTCTGCCTCAGTAGTTGATGTAGCTACTACATCTTGTTTTCCAGTATACCAGTAGACTGGACAATTGTTAAGAAAGAATATATAGCCGGAAGTACTCTTCCTGCTTTTAGTGTCCCTTGCCCAGTCAGCATCAGCGTAGCAAGTAAGAATAGGTTCTTTAACATTGTCGGGCTCTAACAATAGGCAGAAATCTAAGCTGTGCTTCAAATATCTCAACACTCTTTTGATAGCTTCCCAGTGATAAATCAAAGGCTTACTGACATATCTGGACAATAAATTAAGGGATAGGGCAATATCCGGTCTGGTCCAATTGGCAATGTATAAAAGGGAACCAATAACTGATCTGTAAAGTGTATTATCATTAAACTCAGGAGATGATTCATTCATATTCCTTAGAAAATCTGCTTGCATTGGGGTATCACAAGGCTTTGCATCATTTATATTACACTTGTTCAAGAGTTCAATAATTTTATCCTTCTGGGACAATCTAAATCCTTTTTTAGTTTTACTAATCTGAACTCCAAGATACTTATTTACTTTCCCCAATGATTTCAATGAGAAATGTTCACCTAATTTTGTTACAAATATATCTCTCTTATCTTTATGTTTGCCAATATACAAAATGTCATCCACATAAATTAATACAAATTCTAATGAATCACCATCTCTCCTAACAAAGAAACAATTGTCTGCAGTTGTGGCGTTGAAGTTCATAGTTTTGAGTACATTGACCAAGCATTCATACCAACGTTTGCCGGATTGTTTTAATCCATACAAACTTTTGTTTAGTAACCATATTTCGTTTCTATTTGTGTTTTGACTATGAGGAGCTCTTACGTATATTTCTTTATCGAGTTTTGCATGTAGGTATGCAGTTTGTATGTCGTATTGAAAGACTTCAAGATTAAGAGCTGAGGCTATTACTAAAGCTGTTTTAACACTTTCAGTTCTTACAGTGGGAGAATATGTGTCGGTATAATCCTCAGGGTATCTCTGAGCAAAGCCCTGAGCAACTAGTCTTGCTTTATATAATGTGTTACCCCCCTCTAGATTCTTAATTTTAAATATCCACCTAGTGCCTATAATTGTTTTATTTTTTGGAGCAGGTGTTGGTGTAAATACTTTGAGTTCTCGTAAACTGTCCATCTCCTTGGCCATGGCTAACTCCCATTTCTTTCTTTCTTCTGTGGGAAGTTTTAATACTTCTTCATATGTATTAGGTGTTGATGTATCATTATTTATATGCATTATGTAATCCTTATATCTTTTTGGTACTTGATTCCTGTTGTATCTAACTGGTCTTTCTGGTCTGCTGTTGTTATCATGCAAATATCTTGCTTCCTTTTGTGTTAATGAATCTGTTTTGATTTTGGGGCAATTTCCCATCCATGTTTTGGTGTTATCCTTTTGCGCACTGCAGTTTTGTCCTTCCCTTTCTGTTTTGTCTTGTGTCTTAATATCTGATCTTGTTATTGGTAGTATTTCATTAAGATGTAACTTGGACCAGTTGGCCTGTTCATGAAATACAGCAGTTCTAGAAATTATGAACTTGTTATTATTGTCAATAAACCTATATCGTTTAGTGCCTGTTTCATAGCCCATGAATCTGAGTCTCCTAGATACATTATCTCCCTTACGTCTCAGTTGTTTCGGTATATGTACATCTGCTGTAACTCCAAATACATGCATGTGGGCTATCTTGGGCTTTTTACTATACATCAATTCGTAGGGTGTTTTATTTATGACACTAGACCAAAGTCGGTTAAGCGTATAATTGGCGTATAATAATGCTTCCGACCAGAAATGTTTGCCTAAACCAGCATCTTCTAATGTACATCTAATCATGGTTTGTAGTGTCGAGTTCTTTCGTTCTACCACTCCATTTTGAAAAGTGGAGAAAGGACTAGAGGTGAAATGTAACATCCCTTTTTCTTTTAGCCACTGGGAGAATTCTTTTGACATGAATTCAGACCCTCTGTCTGTCATGATCTGTTTTATTTTTATGTTGTGTTGTGTTTCTACACGTTTATAAAATTCTTTAAACCTTTGAAAGGTCTCATCTTTGTGTTTCAGGGTGTAGACAAAGCCATAACGACTATAGTTGTCTACAATAGTAAGAAAGTATCATTTTTGTAAGTAATTGATGGAGTTAATGGACCAACTAGATCCATATGTACCAGATTAAAAATATGATTTGATGATCTTGTTGCCTTTTTGGGTCTGGGCTTGGTTCTGAGCTTTGAGGACTTACATACCGAACATTCCAAGTAATTTTTACAATCTTTTATTTTAACACCTTCAGCATGTTCAATCATTTTTTGTATTACAGGAAAACTGGCATGTCCTAATTTTCTGTGTAATATGTGTGCACATTCGTCATGAATTGGTTTTCCAATTATTGGTCTTTTGTTAGTATGTGTATTACTGGCAGATATGTTTTCATTATCATGTTCTGTTTCGTGTTCCTCATTGTCACTGTCATTATCATTTTCATTTTCTATGCTATTGTCATTTTCCATGTTTGCATCAATGTTGTGTAGCCATTTTTCTTCTGCGATTAAATATGGTAAATCTCCTTTGGTAATTATATTGCCTATGTTTATTTTGTTTTTCTCTAGAGTTACTTTTCCCTTTGAGAATGTTATATTTATGTTAGAGTCTCTGCTTAGCTTTATTGCACTAAGGATGTTGTGAGGTATTTTGGGTATCAATAAGACCCCCTCTATTTTCCCTAGGCCGGGTAAATCTACATTTCCTCTTCCAAAGATTTGGACTTCCTCTTGATTAGCTACTTTAATTACAAATTTATCTTCTATGAAGGAAGATAATATTTTCTTATTATGTGTTGTGTGATTTGTTGCCCCGGAATCAATAAGCCAGGCATTATCCTTTGAGTCTTGATTTTTAGTTATAGTGTACTTATCTAATCCATACAATGATCCAGACTTTCTATCTCTTGAGTTATCTCTGCCCCCTCTATGTTCTCTAAAGTTTGGTGAATTTCTATGTCTGTATCTGTCAATAGATGATTGTCTGTTGTGATATCTGTTTCTAGTGTCATGCTTTTGTCTTTCTCTGGGAGGTTTTGGACAGTCTCTCCTATAATGTTCTTTGGACCCACAATTATAACACTCAATTGATTCTTGATACCTGTCTTGAAATACTACCCTTTTGGTTTGTCTATGTTCTTTGTATGCACTGTAGCGGCTTCTTCTCAAATTATCTTCAGCTATTAATCTATTTGATAAACTCTCTATAGATAGATATCCTAAATTAATAGTATCTAAATGTGATATATAATTGTCCCAAGATGAGTCTAATGAATTAATGATAATGCTTTTCATTGTCTGATCAGATATTATTTCTCCCCTTAAATGAAGTTCTGCTCTAGTCGCGTTTAGTGATAGTAAATGTTCACTTACAGTAGTTCCAGGTTTTATCCTGGCTGAGAAGAAATTTTTGGACATTCTAGTTGTGGTTGCCACACTTTCACTATGAAACAATTTAAACATACAATGAATTATTTCTGAGACAGTTAGATTGTGCTTAATACTATGGTAAATAGCAGGTGATATACTAGAGATTAGCAAATAAAATGCCCTGTGATGTAAGCAGTCCAATGTCAGTGTCCATGGTTTTTTAGGTGGGTTAGTTATAAAAAATAATAAATTTTCTTTTAAGAAAACAACCTGGAGTTGCTGACTCCATTCCTGTAAGTTAATACCGTCTATTCTCAATTTTGGAAAATCACTAGGTAAGTTTCCAATGTTACTTGTTGCATTACTTACAACTGGAGGCTGTCCATGGTCCTGTACATGCTGATAATTGCAGAATGGTGTAGGTATACTCGCAATCAGTCTGAATGGTTCTCTCTGTTCTTTATTGTCTCTGTGTTCATCTGGGCGTATCTGCGCATGCGCGTTGATCATTTCATTCCTGAAGCTGTCGGGAGAGGTTCTCGCTGCTGTAGCTCCCTCGTAGTGCTCTTCCTCAGATGACTCGCTCTCTGGCTCGACTTTAGGGGTCCAGGTGGGGATCGGGGCTTGCTTCTTTTCATCGTAGCTGTTTCGGTTGAGTTTTCTGGCTCCTGGAAGTATCTGCGGTGTGGGCGCATACTTGCAAGGCTCTCTGGGTTCGGGCGTTAGCATTCTCGTCGATCGATTCGTAGTGGTTGGAAGTAGGGATGCTTGTTCATTTGCTTCTCTGTCTTTGTCTTTGGATTGTGCAGTTTGCTTTTTCTTTGTTATTTGATTCACAGTCTTTGGTATTTTCGTTGATTTCTTTGTGATTTTTAGATTCGGGCCGAAGGTTGCAAAGAGTGTTTTCATAGTGGTTTCGATTTGTAGTTCAGTTGACGTTTCTTCAGTGTCTGTATCAGATTCTTCTGAAGAATAGAATTTTTCTTTTTTATTCTTTATGCTGTGTAAATTCTTTCGCGCCAGCCATTTTGAACTCTGTCTTTTGATTGGTTCTGAGTCAGCCATTTTGGCGGGCTGGCTAAACCAAGATGGCTGCCATTCAAAATTTTGTGCGGGACCGTTAGTCTTTCTTTTAGTTATGTTTCCATCTATAGGTAATTTGCTCACCATTTTGTGTTCTTTAGGTTCTGGTGTGTTGATGTGGTTTTCTCTCGCTGCTCCGCTATCTTTTATGATGTCCTGGAGGTTCGCGATGAGATTTTTGTCGTCTTTTTGGCTTTTCAGCAGTTTTAGTATTTCTGATCTGAGCGTATTGTTTTCTGTCTCGCTCGCTTCTTGGTCGTCGGATTCATTGATTACCTCTTCGTTGTCTGTAGTAAAGTTTTCAGGTTCTCTTGTCATTTTAGTTGTAGATTCATCGATCATTTCTTGATCTGTTTCCATTTCTTTGTTGTGTGCCCTGGTGTTGGATCTTTCTCTCTCTCTCTTTTTTTTTGATTTTATATGCCGCCCTTCTCCGGAGACTCAGGGCGGCTTACAAGGCGTTAAGCAATAGCCTTCATTCTTTTGTATATTTTATACAAAGTCAGCTTACTGACCCCACAAACCGGGTCCTCATTTTACCCACCTTAGAAAGGATGGAAGGCTGAGTCAACCTTGAGCCTTGGAGAGATTCGAACCAGCAGAAATTGCAGGCAGCTGTGTTAATGACAGGGTGCACCAAACCACTGTACTATCAAGGCTCTTTTGTTTCTGGAGTTTTCTTTCTTTGGCATGTCTGTTTCTTACTGAGTCAGCCAACCATCCTCTGAAACCAGATTGTTGCCGTAATTCGAGGATCAGACTCAATAATAGGTTCAGACTTCTTTATATTCAAACAGAAGATATTTTATTTACAGAAGGCATTCTTCATTCACAGAGTGATTTACAGAAAGAAGCGAGTAGGAGGAGTGTACATCCCCTTTTATATCATTGAGGCGGGATTAGAAAGTAGGAGTGGTTATATAGGAATACATTAGGGAAGGAAGAATAAATTAACCCTTAGTACTCTATGAGCATATGTCTCTTTCATTTGAGAATAAGGCATTTACCCATGACAAATAGGGACCTCACCACTTAGGTGGCAATGTTTCCTCTTAAAGCATTTCAGCATCTTCCCTATATGATGTCTAAGCCAGCTTTTTGCACCCTAATGTTGTCTGAAACTATTATCCCAAAGGCGCTTTTTTTGAAAAGTCAACTGGATTTTGTTTTTCCTTGAAGACATTTCGCTACTCATTTAAGAAGCTTCTTCAGTTCAGAACTGAAGAAAGTTCTTGGATGAGAAGGGAAATCTCTTCAACGGGGGGAGGGGGAGCGGGGGGAGTCCAGTTGCCTGTTGATAAAAGCACCTTTGGGACAACCGCAACCTGGATGCCTGAGAATCTCCATCTGGATGTGTTAGTTTCCAAATCCCTACCTATCTTTGGTGTTCGCAAAAGTTGATCACTTGTTGTATGTTATGTACGCTGACAGCATATGCATCGGAGACACATTCCTTGTATGTCCAATCAAACTTGGCTAATAAAGAATCCTATCCTATGCTATGTTATGTTATGCCATGACATGCTATCTCTATTCTATTTTTATTCTTATTCTTTCTAATCTTATTCTACTCTACTCTAGCACAAAGATCTAATATCCAAAAGTTAATTCCTAGTTCTACAAGAAAACTCTTCTTTTTAATGGAACAAGATGTTTCTGCTGGTTCAGAAGCCCTTCCCATACTCCATGCATTTCTACAGAATCTCCTGCAAAACGTCTGTCAGCATGAAGCAAATTTTGAGAACAGCATGAACCAATTAGCATCATCTTTTCCTGCTGTGCATCTTCTTATGTCGATTAAAGTCACCGCAGCTTCTGAATTTCTTTCCACACTCTACACACGGATATGGCTTCTCCCCTGTGTGGATTCTTTTATGAATTGTAATATTCCAGCTGTCTTTGAAACTCTTTCCACATTCAGTGCATTTAAAGGGTTTCTCTCCTGTGTGGATCCTCATGTGGGAAGTAAGCTGGCCACTCTCATTACAACATTTCCCACACTCCAGGCATTTAAAGGGTTTCTCCCCTGAGTGAAGCCTTCTATGGTTCTTGAGTAAACTATTTTGACTAAAGCTTTTTCCGCACTCGTAACATGTGTATGGTTTCTCCCCAGTGTGGGTCCTCTTGTGGACACCAAGGTGACTACTTCTCCTGAAACTCATGCCACACTCCGTGCACTTATACGGTTTCTCCCCTGTGTGAATCCTTTTATGGATTGTCAGTCTTCTGGGATAACTGAAACGTTTTCCACACTCTTGGCACTGATATGGTTTCTCCCCCGTGTGGGTTCTGCTATGTAGGATATAGCTTTTTTTTGCATTGAAGCTCTTTCCACACGTGCAGCATTCATATGGTTTCTCCCCAGTGTGGAGCCATTTGTGACAAGAGGGAGCCCCCAAATCAGTGAAGCATTTGTCCCATTCGGTGCACTTATAAGGCTTTTCACCTGTGTGGGTCCTTTTATGGACAGTAAGGTGACTTGTTTGACTGAAACGCTTCCCACACTCGGTGCATTGATGCGGTTTCTCTCCACTGTGGACACTTTTATGGGATGTTAAGTGGCTGGATTTACGGAAGCTCTTTCCACACTCCAGGCATTTGTACGGTTTCTCCCCTGTGTGGGTCCGTTCGTGGGCATGAAGGCCACCAGATCTGGCAAAGCGCTTTCCACACTGCATGCACTGAAAGGGCTTCTCCCCTGTGTGGATCCTCTCATGGGAGTTAAGATGACCTTTTTGACTGAAGCTTTTTCCACAGTGCAGGCATTTATAAGGCTTCTCCCCTGTGTGAATCCTCTTATGGGAAGTAAGGTCACCAGAGGTCCTGAAGCATTTCCCACACTCTGTGCATTTATACGGCTTCTCTCCTGTGTGTACCCTCTTGTGTAAATTGAAATGGCCTTTTCGTATGAAGCTCTTCCCACACACTGTGCAATGATATGGCTTTTCCCCCGTATGGGTCCTATTATGGGAAGTAAGGTCACTTGCAGAGCCAAAGCTCTTCCCACATTCTAGGCATTTACATGATTTATTCCCAGTGGACCTTTTTTTCCAGGAATTCAGTTCCTTGCTCCAAGTAAATCTCATTCTACTCTCCCTGCATTGATGCAACTTCTCCTCTCTGTGGCTGCTTTGATGGGAAGTAAGGGAGGCGCTGCTTCCAAAGCTGTTTCCCCTATTAATGCATTGATGCTGCTTCCTCTCTTCATGGACCTTCTTATGTGAATTCAGATGATTTTTCTGCCTGAAGATCCTTCCACAATCCAGACATTTGTGTGGAGTCTCTGCTTTGTGAATCTTTTTATGTGAATGTAGAGAGCGGCTTGTACTGAAACTTTCTGCACACTCCGTACATTTGTACCTTTCCCCTCCTTCTTGTATGCTTTCATGTAAAGGAGGAGGAAGGGTCCCTCTGGAGTGTTGCCTGCTTTCATCTTCTTTCTCTCCAGCAGGGCTTTCGCAACACTCACATAATCCCAATTCATCTCGGAGTGTTTTCCCACACTTTGAACACTCTCCTTTTTCTTGGCAATCATCTGTGTCCAATAAGACATTGGGATCTGGACAAGGTAAACCAGAGCAATTCTCCAGCTTAACTGTTAACTGGTTTTGCTCTGAACTTTGCTTTCCATACATCTTTTCTACGACTTCTTTTTTGTCTTTTGGCAAAGGTGCTGCTGCCTCTTGGCCAGAATCCTCCATCTCCCATCTGTCACCTGCTTGGAACAGAAAAAAAAAGAAAAGTTAAACGGATTAAGCACCACTGCTGTATTTGAATAATATCAAACTTGCTCCAAACTCCCACTGGTTCACAGCTTGTGCTTTGCTTCGTATTAAGTTGATTTAAGATTTGTCCTTTGGGGCTTGCTTGTTCTCAATGGTACAGAATGAAAACCTGAACATTTTGGATGAGGGCATTTAAAATTGGGGGATAGTGGGAGGTCCTCAGCTATACTGCTGAGGATGGAGAACCAATTGGTTTAATTTTAAACTGACAAGGTAGAAAGGTTGAGAGTCTTGGTCCTGAAACTGAACTTCATCCTCTTCTCCATGAAGAGGTTTTTACTTGAACAAAACTGGTTCTCACTCTGAGGTGTTCATTCATCTTTATCCCAAAGGTGCTTTTTCTAAAGGCACCTGGACTTTCTTTTCTCCTTGAAGATGTTTTCCTTCTCATCCAAAAAGCTTCTTCAGTTCTGACTGAATGGTGGAGGATGGAAGGATTGATATTCCTTGCAGTCATCTGGTTATAAGCACTCTTTCCAACCAGATGACTGCAGGGAGTAAAAATCCCTGTGATAAACCTTTGGACCCCATGGGGCTCTTAAGTGTCATCATTATAGACCAAAAAACAACAAAATGAAAGCAACTTCTAAAAAGCTCTCTAGAAAGTGGGATAGGCACGATCAGAAACTGGCTAGGATGGGAACTTCATGGAGACAGTGAGGAGGTTTAAAGCCACTTTATGGCCTTTAAGTAGGAGTAGAAATGTAGAAGGACACTTTTATCTATTGCATACATCAAACAAATTACCATTTTATTTGAGAAACAAATCAGCTGCTCACGTCCACTACCCTTTCAGTCTAGGGAAAAAGACTGTCAGAAAAATGCGCAGTAGGTATCCAAATGCAGTCAGAGATGCTGACACAAATTTTATATAAATTAACGTATTTTACATCAATATTTACAATAAACAAGATAATTAGGCTAGAACGGGTGTCAGCAACCTGTGGCTCTGGAGCCACATGCAGCTCTTTGGGGCCTCTGCTGTGGCTCACTGTCAGGTGATCCCACCACTGGCTAGCCCCACCCCTCGCCCTCCCAGTCACTCCTCACCTGGCCTGAGAAGGTAAGGGTGATGGCAGGGGATGGAGAAGCAGCCAGGGTAGAGACAGAGAGATACAGAGAGAGGGGGGCGGGAGGGAGGGAGGGAGGGAGAGCGAGCTGTCAAAAGGGTTTTCTGGTTCTTGGTGTTTTTTAACAACCAGTTCTTTGCCCTAATGATTGACTGGGTAGGCATGGCTGGGGTGGTGGTCATGTGACTGGTAGAAGTGAGTGACGTCACGTTGGCCACGCCCATCCAGGTTTTGTGGCTCCCAGTGTTTTCTTTTCTGTGGGGAAGGGGTCCAAATAGCTCTTTGAGCGTTTAAGGTTGCAGATCTGTGGGCTAGAAGATCATGTCGGAAGATTTCATCTGTAGAGGACCTGGCAGATGAGACAGATCACTCTTTTCGTAGTTATATCCTAGAAATGTAGATAAGGACACTCTTATCTATGCATACGGTGAAAAAATTAGCATTTTATCTGAGAAACAGATCAGCTGCTCATGTCCACCACCATTTCAGTCAAGAGGAAAGAGAATCTGTCTGGGAATTGTGCAACAGGTGTCCAAAAAGGTCAGAGATGCTGACAGGAGCTTGTATTTTTATGCAAATTAATATATTTGACATCAATATTAACAGTAAACAAAAAAGTCAGGCTAACAGAAACATCATGAGGTAAAAAGAGCACACAGAGGAAAAAAGGCGGGAAACAAGGAAACTCCCCCTTTACACTCATATTAACCAATCACAGCATAGATTGCCTCATGCAGGAGACAGCTCTCTCCAACCAATCAGCTGTAATTGTGTGTTCTGACTCCTTGTAGAACTCCACTGTTACAGCTACTAAATTTCAATATCTTAAAAGAATCCCTTACCTAAGGAGATTATGTTCCTTTCGTTTTCCAGCATGACCTCTCGGTACAGGGCTTTTTGCTCAGAATCCAGCAGGGCCCACTCCTCCACAGAGAAAAACACAGCTACATCCTCAAGCGATACCAAATTCTGACACAGGGAGAAGAAAAAAAATTAATTATTCCATGAGCATTCTTAACAATGAACACTTCAATAAATTACTTGCAAGTCCTCTTCTTGATGAACATATTCCATCTGCAGAGTTTCCAAGTAGGGCAAGTTTGCATCTTCTCTGGAGAACCTTTCCAAAAACATAAAGTGCAAAGAGCCTCTTGCTAGAGATACATCTAGGACAGTAATGCATTATTGGTTTGGCTGATTCTGCAACCTCGTATTTCTTTGCTTTCCACTGATGGGCCAGAGCAGTGATGGCGAATCTTTTCGGCTGAAAAGGTCACGCAGAAACATCACGTGCACTCTTGTATGCTCATCGGGACCGCGCTCCAGAAAAGCCTAACTTCCGGGCTCTAGCACACATGTGCAGGCCGGTTTCCAGCATTGCCGTGAGCGCAAAAGGATCGCACTCTGGAAAAGTTCAACTTCCGGGTTCTGACTATCAGCTGGCCAGCACACATGCGCAAGCCGGTTTTCAGCACTTTGCCATGCATGCAAAGGACAGCTGATCGTTGCATGCGCAGGCACGCCAGAAACCTGGAAGTCAAACAGGCAAGGCCACGCATGCCGGGCGACATGTCTTAACGTGACACTTTGGGCAAGCATGCCAGAGGTTCGCCATCATGGATGTCTTGGCCCAATCCAACATTGAGTTAATTTTACCCAATGCAATGAGCCAATTAATGATGCCAAATCAAGGAAGGTGGGGTTCAACATTTCATTTCTGTGCAAGAGTAAAGCTTGGGCTTTACTTTTCATTTTGGGCTTTCATTTGAAGTGTTAGTAGCGCTTTATAAAACCTTAGTAAGGCCACACCTGGAATACTGGATCCAGTTTGGTGACCTCATTACAAAAAAGTTGTGGAGATTTTGGAAAAAGTGCAGAGAAGAGCAACTAAGATGATTGAAGCCCAGGAGAGTAAAACATATGAAGAACGGTTGCAGGAACTGGAATTGAGTAGGGCCAGTTAGAGAAAAGAAGGACTAGGGGTGACATGATAGCAGTATTCCAGTATTTGAGAGTTGCCACAAAGAAGAGGGAGTCAAATTATTCTCCAAAGGACCAGAAGGCAAGACAAGAAACAATGCTGTTGTTACTTGTGAAGTTGTGTCGGACCCATCACAACCCCAGGTTCCTCCAGGCCTTCCTGTCCTCTACCATCCCCCGGAGTCCATTTAAGCTCATGCCGACTGCTTCAGTGACTCCATCCAGCCACCTCATTCTCTGTCATCCCCTCCTTCTTTTGCCCTCAATCGTTCCCAGCATTAGGCTCTTCTCCAGAGAGTCCTTCCTTCTTATTAGGTGGCCAAAGTATTTGAGTTTCCTCTTCAGGATCTGGCCTTCTAAAGAGCAGTCAGGGTTGATCTCGCCTAGGACTGACCGGTTTGATCGCCTTGCAGTCCAAGGGACTCACAGAAGTCTTCTCCAGCACCAGAGTTCAAAGGCCTCCATTCTTTGGCGCTCAGCCTTCCTTATGGTCCACCTTTCACAGCCATCCATTGCAACTGGGAAAACATAGCCTTGACTATACACACTTTTGTTGGCAGGGTGATGTCTCTGCTTTTTAAAATGCTGTCTAGATTTGCCACAGCTTTCCTCCCCAGGAGCAAGCGTCTTTTAATTTCCTGGCTATTGTCCCCATCTGCGGTGATTTTGGAGCCCAGGAAAATAAAATCTGACACTACCTCCATTTCTTCCCCATCTATTGCCAGGAATTGAGAGGGCCAGATGCCATGATCTTAGTTTTCTTAATGTTGAATTTCAAGCCAACTTTTGCACTCTCCTCCTCCTTCACCCACATCAACAGGCAATGGATGGAAACCAGGGGTGAAATCCAGCAGGTTCTGACAAGTTCTGAACCTGTAGCGGAAATTTTGAGTAGTTCAAAGAACCAGCAAATACCACTTCTGGCTGACCCCAGAGTGGGGTGGGAATGGAGATTTTGCAATATCCTTCCCCCAGGAGGGGGGAGGAAATAGGGATTTTGCAGTATCCTTCCCCTGGAGCGGGGTGGGAATGGAGATTTTACAGTATCCTTCCCCTGCCATGCCCAAGCCATGCCCACTAAGTCACACCATGCCCACAGAACCGGTAGTAAAAAAAAATTGAATTCCACCACTGCACCTAATGGTGATCTGAGGCTTTTGCATACAACTGTACATTTTAGAATTTGCTGATCTTTTGTTCCTTTTTCCCGTTTTACTGAAGGTCTGCGCAGTTTCAACTAATATCCCATGAGAAACATGGGGAGTTGTACACTGAAATAGCTGAGCTCTCTGGGTGTGCTTTTTAACCAGATAATGTAACAGAATAACAGAATATAACAGAATGACAGAGTTGGAAGGGACCTTGGAGGTCTTCTAGTCCAACCTCCCGCTCAAGCAGGAGACCCCATACCATTCCAGACAAATGGCTATCCAGTCTCTTCTTCAAAGCCTCCAGTGATGAAGCCCCCAAAACTTCTGAAGGCAAGCCATTCTACTGGTTAATTGTTCTCACTATTACAAAAAAAATTCCTTAATTCTGGGTTGCTTCTCTCCTTGGTTAATGTCCACCCATTGTTTCTTCTCTTGCCTTCTGTTATTGGGGGCTTCTTCAATAAATCAGACTGGCACTTTAAGGAAAGGGAGAATCCTCCTACCTGAGTTGAAAGCTGAACAGTTGTTAATCCTCTGCTACAAAGAACCGAGGTTCCAGGAGATGAAGACGAGGCCATGAGAGTGTCTAGGAGTGAAAACAAAAACAGCAAAGGAATAATTTGCTATCAAATATCCTAACCATATCCTTGAAGCTACGGTGAACAAGGGCAAGTCTACATCCATATCTTTATGCTAACTAGGGAAACAATTTATTTGAGTACTTTGCAGCCACAGCAACAACACATAGAAGCTGCTAATTTCAGGTGAGAAGAAAACTGAACAGTGTGGAAGGTGCGGGGGTGGGGAGGGGGCGTGCAGGGATTTTTGCTACCGGTTCTCCAAACCACCCACCGCCATTGCTACCGGATCAGGCGATCCGGTCCAAACTGGGAGCATTTCACCCCGATTCAGAGGCAGATTATCTTAGCCATGAATGTATGCAATAAAGCACCACAGAGTTTGACTCTGGAGGCCTCAAGCAGATCCCATCTTGTATTCAGGGAGATGTGCTGAGTTGTTAATCAGTGTCACTGCGTTTTTTTTATTTACCAGCTGAGCTCATTATTTCAGGACTATCAGACTTTCCGTACCTTGCCAAGAATTGTTATCAGTAAACTAAACTGCGCATGTCCACCCCACATTCCTTCACACACTTTTCCTTTGTTCTCTTGCTAGAAAGGTCCAGCTGAGAAATAGCTGGCATGAACTTTTGCAAAAATGTAGCAATTAATTTTCTTAGTTAGTGAGGTGTTTTATTTTCTTTATAACAAATAACAAATAAATGAGTTTTCATAGAAGAAATATCTTCGGGTTTTGTTTTCTTAAAGTATACGTGCAAGGAAAGGTCTCGATCCTCCCCTCGTAATCAGGTGCGATTATCCCAAAAGCAGAATGGGATTAATCAACGCCCTGACAATCAGGAGTTCTAGGTCTGGCCTGGCACCAACAAAGAGGCAGAGTCCAATTCTCTCTGAGCCACGCGTATATAGCTAGTCCTCAAATTACAGCCATTCATTTAGTGACCATTTGAAGTTACAATGGCACTGGAAACAATGACATGATTGTTTTTCACACTTATGATCATTGGCAGCATCCCCATGGTCACATGATCAACATTCAGAGACTTGCCAACAACCGGCTCATATTTATGACGTTTGCAGTGTCAAAAGATGTGATCACCTTTTGCAACCTTCTGTGAGAAACTTGCAAAACGGGGACCCGTACCTGCTTACGACTGATGCTGTCCCTGATCCAGTTCTCTGGGTTGCTGTTATCTCAGAGAACTTGGACTAGGTCCAGCATTAATAGGAAATTACCTGCAATACTTCAGGAATGTTAAAAGCTGCTTTAACACGATGTATCATATATCATAATCAAGGAAATTATGAAAAATAAAAATAAACTTTTTAAAAAAATAGACACTTGGCAACAACTGTCTCGTATTTATGACGCTTGCAGTGTCCTGGGGTCATGTGATCCCGTTGCAACCTTCTGACAAGCCAGGTCAATAGAATTCCCTATTCCAGTGTGGTTCACTTAACTACTGGGGGAAGAAAGGTCGTAGAAGGGGGCAAAACTCACTTAGCACCTATCTTGCTGAGCAACAGAAATTTTGGGCTCAGTTGCACCTGTAAGTCAAGGACTACCTGTATTCAGGTTTGGACAGAGGTGGGTCCTCCCATAAGGCTGGGAAAGAGCCTGAATTACTTTTTCAGCACACTTGTACATTTACTAAGCAGGAAATACAGCTGGTTGTTTGGCAGTTAGACACAGTACGGAAGTATCAAAGTAGCTATGCCCACATCCTGTAGCGATATATTGTTAGCAAGCCTGGTGTGGTTTCCATATCCCCTTTCCCAACACATGTCCTGTATTTCAGCCATTTCGGAATACAGAATAACAGAGGCCTTCTAACCACTATACCACACTATACCACACTCCGCTGTAGAGAGAAGAGCAAGAATAATGCCATATTTATCCTCTGTATAACCTGAAAAACCAGGTGTGAGACATTAGCTACTGAATTGCATAAGAATCAAAGTTTTAGGGAAATAACAAGGCTATAAATTGATTAGTACTTTCCAAGTCAGGTCACTCTAACAATGACAGGAAAGCAGCTGTCATGCTCAAATTAATGGTGTTGTGATGTAGCAACTATCAGGAGGATAGCGTGTTTGGGAAACGAAATGTGCAGCCAAAACTTATCTAACTTTTGCAAAAGTTCTAACAAAGCTCTTGTATTGTTCACAATGTCTCCTATTGATTCAAACCGAGAAATTTATTTTTTTTAAAAAATTTTATTAAACATTTTTTAAAGAAAATACAAACAAACATACAAACAACAAAACACACAAACAAATAAACAAAAATCCATCTTTACATCTTCTTTTCAACTTGTCGCATCGGGAGTCTATATTCATAATTATACATTTTCTCTTTCTTATTTTAACATATCTTTTATACCTATATTCCTAATACATTGTCTCTATGTGTTCTCTTCATCTACATGTTTGATTTACTATTAAGCTAAATTGGTACTTAATTTCCTATCTGTAATTTATTACTTCTCATTTATTTCCATATCTTTTTCTTTTCCCCTCCATCCAATTATACTATTTATCCCATATTAAATAGCAATTCGTTTCATCCTTTTCTTGTATCTCCTTTGTAAGCTTGTCCATTTCTGCACATTCCATAATTTTACTAATCACTTTATCCTCTGTTGGTATATCTTTATTTTTCCAATTTTGGGTGAAGACTATTCGATTATTGTGATGTGAGATTTAGACAAACTGAGAAATTTAATTCTCATTGACGGGAATTTTCTCCTTAGTTCTAAGTTGCTTCTCTCCTTGATGAGTTTCCACTCGTTGCTTCTTGTCCTGCTTTGGAGAATAGCTTGACTCCCTCTTCTTTGTGGCAGCCCCTGAGATATTGGAACATTGTTATCATGTCTCCCCTAGTCCTTCTTTTCATTTACCCAGTTCCACCAACCGTTCTTTATATGTTTTAGCCTCCGGTAGCTTAATCCTCTATTTTCGCAGGTGGGATTTGCCCTGCCTGTAGCATTGTTTCTCAACCTTAGCAGGTTTAAAATACATGGGCCTCAACTCCCAGAATTCCCCAGCCAGCCATCCTATGCTGGCTGGAGAATTCTGGGAGTGGAAGTCCACATATCTTAAAAGTCACCAAGGTTGAGACACGCTGGCCTATAGGAAAAGGGTGATGGTACCTGTTTAAATGCACCCAAGACTTTAAAAACACAGTTCAATTAAACAATGAAAAGGAATTCACGAATGAAATGAAGTCAGGAATGAAATTAACTCGGGCAAAGTCAATCCTGAGGATTAAAGGGCATCAGCAGGAGCCTTTACCTGATGCTCTCTCCTGAGGTGCCTCGTCTTGAGCAACTCCCCGACACAGCAGCTCCTGGGAGGGATCGCCCCCTTTCCCTCCGGCCGGGTTAGCAGCCATTAAACCCCAAACCTTCTGGATCTGCAACAGCCCCAGAGGGGAAGAAAAAAAAGGAAGTTATGGGAAACGATCGGGAAGGGCCGGCAGACCAATCTCCCCAAGGAGAAGGTGGGGGCTGCAGGAGCGATCTTAGGAGCGCCCCAAGAAGCTGCCTTGAAGGGTCACCTGTCCGAGCATTTCCCCAGGTGGGAAGACGGGAGGGAGGAAAGAGGGAGCTTCTTACCTGGCGCTCGATAGGAAAGAGGCGGCTCTCTTCCTCGCCCGGACTCCGATTCCCAAAAAGATGCGGGCAGGAACGGATCCGCGATCCGTTTTCCACGCAGCCCCGCTCCCTTCCTTCCTTCCTTCCCGGCCACGCACGTGGATCCCCCTTCTCGGAACGGCCCCAGCCAGGACTTTGCAGAGCCCAAGCAGGAGGCTCTTATAGCTCCGCCCCTCCCCGTCCAGCTCCTCCCATTCTCTAAAGGGGGGGAGGGCGCCGCCCACTCGGGGGTCCCCCTGCCTGCGCCCTGCCTTTTGCAACGGAGGAAGCGGTCCCGCGTGGGATGCTCAGCTGGGCAGGGAGTCCAGGGCTGCTTCTCCCGAGGCAATCAGAGAAAGGGGAACAGAGGGAGGGGACGAAGCCCAGGGAACGGGGGAGGGAAGGGAAAGCGATGCTGAGCAGCACAGTTAGAAGGGACTCCTCCTTTAACAGAATAACAGAGTTGGGGGGGATCTTGGAGGTCTTCTAGTCCAACCCCGAGGCAGTCCGAGAAACAGGGGAGAGAGGGAGGGGAGGAAACCCAGGGACGGGAGCAGGGAAGGGAATTTTGATCACCCGGCAATGGTCCTGTGAAAAACGTTCAGAAGTCTCTTTTTTCAGTAGCGTTGTAACTGCAAATGGTCACTAAATGAACTGTTATAAGTGGAGGACTACCTGTTGGAAATGCAGAGATTCCTATCGCCTGCAGCTCCTAGATCCCTATAATGGAGTATCTCAAATGAAGGAGCAGGAAAGTTGAAAGAAGAGAGGGAATTGGAGACCAGAAGTTTTGAGAAGCGATACCAATAAGGAAGAAAAAAGGGCTTTTGCAACCCTCAACTAAGTTTTAGTTTTCTTTTTAACTTCCTCTTTTTCCACTTCAGGTGTCGAGGGAGATACAACATTCTGGTTTTGGCACTTCTGGCAGCCTCAAAGGTTATTTGATGCCGTTGTAGTGTCTCATTGAAGTTGTCTCTCCATCTTCCTCTGGGTCGGCTTCATGTTTTTTGGCCTTCAATCAAGCCTGGGATTCAAATAGCCCACAAAGTTAGCAGTGACATCTTATAGCAGAGGTCTTCAAACATGGCAGCTTTAAGACTTGTGGACCTCAACTCCCAGAATTCTCCAGCCAGCATAGCATAGCATAGCTGGCTGGAGAATTCTGGGAGTTGAAGTCCACAAGTCTTAAAGCGGGCAAGTTTGGGGAGCCCTGCCTTATAGCAACCAATAGAATACATGTTCTTGCCACAGGAACAGGAAGCTCAAGGGCAAGGCCCAAGAGAGGGTATAAATACCTCTCACTCTCCACTCCATGTGTTCAGCAGCCCAGAATCTCAAACCCATGTGGTCCTGTTCATCAATAAACCATCTTTCCAATCAGCCTCCTTGTTTCCAGTGTCTTTCTCTGGAAGTGGGTAAGGCTCACTTCGGTTTGTAAAAATGATTGGAATAGCAATAGAGCTGGAAGGAACCTTGGAGGTCTTCTAGTCCAGCCCCCTGCTCAAGCAGGAGAACCACTTATTTCAGATAAGTGACTATCTAGTTTCTTCTTAAAAACCTCCAGTGATGGAGTGCCCACGATTTCTGAAGGCAAGCTGTTCCACTGGTTAATTGTCCTCACTGTTAGGAAGTTTCTCCTTAATTCCAGGTTGCTTCTCTCTTTAATTAGTTTCCAACCATTGTTTGTTGTGCTGCCCTCTGGTGCTTTGGAAAATAAACTGACCCCTCTCTTCTTTGGGGCAGCCCCTCAAATACTACAATACTGGTATCATGTTGTCCCTAATTTTTTTTTTAGACTAGCCATACCCAAATCCTGCAGCCATTCTAATGTGTTAGTCTCCAGGCCTTTGATCATTTTAGTTGCTCTTCTCTGAACTTTTTCCAAAGTCTCAACATCTTATCTTGCAATACAAGCCAAAAGAAATTGAGAGAAAATGAATTATTCCTGTAAAAAGCATAACCTAAGTAACGCCATATTTAACCTTTATATAATCTGATTTCTGTAACCTGATAATTAGGACATGAGTAAGCAGTAGATTATGGAAAGGAAAAAGGGAACTGTAATGTTTCTGTGATGCTTGTTTTGAAGAACTGCTTGTTTTGGGGAAATAAAAGTTTTGGGTACATTCTAAATCCGGTCGGGCTGATCTAAATGAGGAACAGCCTAATGATCTATTAAGAAGAACAATACCAATCAGCATGGAAACATTTGTGTTGGGTATTTTCGGAGGGTATTTTTGGAGGGGAACTCCAGGGTGGAACATGTGCAGAAAGCCAAAATTGTTATATAAGACCTGAAAACAATTCCCTAAGGGGACATTTACATTGTGTTGCTGTATCGCGAAAACTGTATATAAACCATGTAAGCGAAGTGATCAGACGTTCTCTCTCTTTCATGGAAGAACCCTTTTGCAAAAGCTTGAAATATATATATATATATATAGCTTTATATATATATATATATATATATATATATATATATATATATATATATATATATATATATATTTAATAAATCTGCTTCTTACTTGTTCATGGTCTCTGTTTCACTCTTTATGTGGGTTGCTGTTTTTCTGTATTTCACAGAAATAGAGGAACAGATATTGTGACAAATAATGTAGATCAGTTAGGTAACATGCTACCAAGTGGAAACTGAAGTTTTGGGTCTCTCTCTCTCTCTCTCTCCCTCCCTCCCTCCCTCCCTCCCTCCCTCTCTCTCTGGCATGTTATGCATATCTTTTGCTTAATGTAGCACTGTTCCATAAGATTCCATAAGTCTTAAGCAAGGGTCTCCACACTTGGCAACTTTTAAGACTTCTGGACTTCAACTCCTAGAATTCCCCAGCAAGAAAAGTAACATGATTTTTAAGCATGGCCGGTTCAGGAATTCTGGGAGTTGAAGAAAAAATGACCAAGGACCCTCATCCCTGATGAGACTTTGGCCTTCCAACTGTCAGAGGCCAAACTATGCATTTGGCCTTATTCCCTGGGAAACCTGATCCTTCTCCAAGGAATCTTAGGCCTCTTTGCCATCTTCCCCCTTTTTGAGATTTTAACTTATGGACTTCAACTCCCAGAATTCCCCAGCCAGCATGGTAACATGTGTGCCAACATCTGTGCCAGAGGAATTCTGGAAGTTGAAGTCCACAAGTCTTAAAATACCTTTGGAGACCCCTAGTCTAGGCCCTGACCGATTTTGAGGTTAAGAAATTCCTTCCCTGTGTTTTCCAAGATGGGTTTCAATGAATTGGCAATTGTCAGTTACACTGAAACAACACATTCTTAACATTCATAACTCTGCCTTAATAACAAATAATCAATTGCTGCTTTACAATTAGTCCTCATCTTACAATCATTTGTTCAGTGACCATTCAAAGTTACAACGGCACTGAAAAAAATGATTTATGATTTTTTTCACACCACCGTTGCAGCATCCCTGTGTGATGTGATCAAAATTCAGACATTTGGCAACTGGCCTGTATTTTTGATAGTTGGAGTGTCCCAGGGTCATGTGATCACTGTTTGAAACATTCTGACAAGCAAAGTCAATTAAGATTCATTTAACAACCATGTTACTAACTGAACAACTGTGGCAAAGGTTGTAAAAGGGAACAAAACTCACTTAACCACTGTCTTTCTTAGCCATGGAAATGTGGAGCTTAATTGTGGTCATAAGTCAAGGGCTGCCTCTATTTTCTAAAGCTTGTTCCCTAAATTCTCCAAAAAGGGCCTATATCTGAGATGTGTAAGCTAAGCCTTTAGCTACTATACACGTTAGGGCATTAATAAAGTCAAGCACAATCAATTTCGTATCTCAGACTAGAAATCAGTTAAACACAACCAATGTTAGCTGGTGCAGACACAGCGCCATCCCTCCAGTTATGACTTTTGACAAAACTCTTGACTCTTGTATTGGTTCAATGTTTCATTCTCTTCCATCACTTTCTCCCACTGAAGTGCTCAGTGAAGATCCTATTTCTCTTTGAACTGGTGTGACTTTCTCCACATGGGTGTAGCAGACCACTGTTTCATTCTTCCAACATTACGAAATAGGGACCTCACCACTTAGGTGGCAATGTTTGCTCTTAAAGTATTTCAGCATCTTCCCTATATGATGTCTAAGCCAGCTTTTTGCACCCTAATGTTGTCTGAAACTGTTATCCCAAAGGCGCTTTTTTTGAAAAGTCAACTGGATTTTGTTTTTCCTTGAAGACATTTCGCTACTCATTTAAGAAGCTTCTTCAGTTCAGAACTGAAGAAAGTTCTTGGATGAGAAGGGAAATCTCTTCAATGGGGGGAAAAAAAAGTCCATTTGCCTTTTGATAAAAGCCCCTTTGGGACAACCGCAACCTGGATGCCTG
This sequence comes from Arizona elegans, assembly GCA_022577455.1. Classification (NCBI taxonomy): domain Eukaryota; kingdom Metazoa; phylum Chordata; class Lepidosauria; order Squamata; family Colubridae; genus Arizona; species Arizona elegans. Next base: position 22,500,420 of record JAKOOJ010000012.1, read on the forward strand.
AGAATCTCCGTCTGGATATGTTAGTTTCCAAATCCCTACCTATCTTTGGTGTTCGCAAAAGTTGATCACTTGTTGTATGTTATGTACGCTGACAGCATATGCATCGGAGACACATTCCTTGTATGTCCAATCAAACTTGGCTAATAAAGAATCCTATCCTATGCTATGTTATGTTATGCCATGACATGACATGCTATCTCTATTCTATTTTTATTCTTATTCTTTCTAATCTTATTCTACTCTACTCTAGCACAAAGATCTAATATCCAAAAGTTAATTCCTAGTTCTACAAGAAAGCTCTTCTTTTTAATGGAACAAGACGTTTCTGCTGCTTCAGAAGCCCTTCCCATACTCCATGCATTTCTACAGAATCTCCTGCAAAACGTCTGTCTGCATGCAGCAAATTTTGAGAATCAACACGTACCAATTAGCATCGTCTTTTCCTGCTATGCGTCTTCTTATGTCGATTAAAGTCACTGCAAGTTTTAAATTTCTTTCCACACTCCACACACTGATATGGCTTCTCCCCTGTGTGGACTCTTTTATGGAGTGTAAGATTACCACTGAGTCGGAAACTCTTTCCACAGTCGATGCATTTAAACGGCTTCTCTCCTGTGTGGATCCTCATGTGGGAGGTAAGCTGGCCACTCTCATTACAACATTTTCCACACTCCATGCATTTATAGGGTTTCTCCCCTGAGTGAAGCCTTCTATGGCTCTTGAGTGTACTATTTCGACTAAAGCTTTTTCTGCACTCGTAACATGTGTATGGTTTCTCCCCAGTGTGGATCCTCTTGTGGATACCAAGGTGACTACTTCTCCTGAAACTCATGCCACACTCCGTGCACTTATACGGTTTCTCCCCTGTGTGAATCCTTTTATGGATCGTCAGTTCTCCAGAATCACTGAAGCATTTTCCACACTCCTGGCACTGATATGGTTTCTCCCCAGTGTGGATCCTCTCATGGGACTTAAGATGACCTTTTCGACTGAAGTTTTTTCCACAGTGCAGGCATTTATAAGGCTTCTCCCCTTTATGCATCCTGTTATGTATGGATAGAGCACCACTTCTGCTGAAGCATTTTCCACACTCCAAGCATTTATATGGCTTTTCTCCGGTGTGGATCCTCTTATGTAAATTGAAATCGCCTTTTCGGGTGAAGCTCTTTCCACACTCCGTGCAATGATACGGCTTTTCCCCTGTATGGGTCCTATTATGGGAAGTGAGGTATCTTGCAGAGCGGAAGCTCTTCCCACATTCCAGGCATTTACACGATTTATTCCCAGTGGACCTTTTTTTCCAGGAATTTGGTTCCTTGCTCCAAGTAAACCTCATTCTACTCTCCCTGCATTGATGCAACTTCTCTCTGTGGCTGCTTTGATGGGAAGTAAAGGAGGCGCTGCTTCCAAAGCTGTTTCCCCTATTAATGCATTGATGCTGCTTCCGCTCTTCGTGGACCCTCTGATGTAAATTAAGATGATTTTTCTGCCTGAAGGTCCTTCCACAATCCAGACATTTGTGTGGATCCCCTGCTTTGTGAATTTTTTTATGTGATGCAAGGGAGCGGCTTTTATCGAAGCTTTCTGCACAATCCGTACATTTGTACATCTTCCCTCCTTCTTGTATGCTTTCATGTAAAGGAGGAGGAAGGGCCCCTCTGGAGTGTTGCCTGCTTTCATCTTGTTTCTCTCCAGCAGGGCTTTTGCAACACTCACATAATCCTGATTCATCTAGGAGTGTTTTCCCACACTTTGAACACACTTCTTTTTCTTGGCAATCATCTCCGTCCAATAAGACATTGGGATCTGGACAAGGGAAACCAGAGCAATTCTCCAGCTCCCCTGTTAACTGCTTTTCCTCAGAACTTTGCTTTCCATACATCTTTTCTACATCTTCTTTTTTGTCTTTTGGCAAAGGTGCTGCTGCCTCTTGGCCAGAATCCTCCCTCTCCCATCCGTCACCTGCTTGCAACAGGAAAAAAAAAAAAGGAAAATTAACACAAACTTAGGCGTGAAACGGATTAAGCACCACTGCTGTATTTGAATGATCAAACTCCCACTGGTTCAAAACTTGTCCTTTGGGGCCTGCTTGTCCTCAATGGTACAGAATGAAAACCTGAACATTTTGGATGAGGGCATTTAAATTTGGGGGTGAGGGAGAGGTCCTCAGCTATACTGCTGAGGATGGAGAACCAATTGGTTTAATTTTAATCTGAGAAGGTAGATAGATTGAGGGACTTGGTCCTGAAACTGAACTTCATCCTCTTCTCCATGAAGAGGTTTTTACTTGAACAAAACTGGTTCTCACTCTGAGGTGTTCATTCATCTTTATCCCAAAGTTGCTTTTTCTAAAGGCAATTGCACTTTCTTTTTTCCTTGAAGATGTTTCCCTTTTCATCCCAGAAGCTTCATCAGTTCTGATTGAAGGATGGAGGATGGAAGGATTGATAATTCCTTGCAGTCATCTGGTTGTAAGCACTCTTTCCGACCAGATGACTGCAGGGAGTAAAAATCCCTGTGATAAACCTTTGGACCATATCGGGCTCTTAATTGTCATCATTATAGATCAAAAAACAATAAAATCACAGCATAGATTGCCTCATGCAGGAGACAGCTCTCTCCAACCAATCAGCTGTAATTGTGTGTTCTGACTCCTTGTAGAACTCCACTGTTACAGCTACTAAATTTCAATATCTTAACAGAATCTCTTACCTAAGGAGACCATGTTCCTTTCGTTTTCCAGCATGACCTCCTGATACAAGGCTTTTTGATCAGAATCCAGCAGGGCCCACTCCTCCACGGAGAAAAACACAGCTACATCCTCAAATGATACCACATCCTGACACAGGAAGAGGGAAAAAATTTAAACATATTCCATGAGCATTCTTAACAATGAACACTTCAATCAATTACTTGCAAGTCCTCTTCTTGATGAACATATTCCATCTGCAGAGTTTCCAAGTAGGGCAAATTTGCATCTTCTCTGGAGAACCTTTCCAAAAACATAAATTGCAACGAGCCTCTGACTACAGACACATCTAGGACTGTAATGTAATGTATTATTGGTTTGGCCGATTCTGCAACCCCATATTCCTTCGCTTTCCACTGATGAGCTACAGCAGTGATGGTGAACCTTGTCGCGTGGAAACAATGCATGCATGCTCGTATGCTCGTCGGGACCGTGCTATAAAAAAGCCTAACTTCCGGGGTCTAGCATACCTGTGCAGGTTATCGGAACTGCTATGCGCGCAAAAGGATCGCGCTCTGGAAAAGCTGAACTTCTGGGTTCTGGCATGCATGGGCACCTGACAACCAGCTGGCCAGCGTGCATGTGTAAGCTGGTTTTCAGCACTGCCGCGTGTGCAAAGGACAGCTGATTGTTGCACATGCATGCATGCCAGAAACCTGGAAGACAAACAGGCATGGCCACACGTACTGGGCGACATGGCTTCACGTGATCTTTTGTTACTTTTTCCTGTTTTACTGAAGGTCTGGGCAGTTTAAACTTATATCCCGTAAAAAGCATGGGGAGCTGTGCACTGAAATAGCTGAGCTCTCTGGGTGTGCTTTTTAACCAGATAATGTAACAGAATATAACAGATGGGGAGAAACAGGCTCAGGCTCAACCCATCCAAGACCGAGTGCCTGTGGCTTCCGACGTCCCGATATAGTCAGCTGGTGCCATCGCTGACTATTGGGGGCGAATCACTGGCCCCCACGGAAAGGGCTCGCAACTTGGGCGTCCTCCTGGATTCACGGCTGTCTTTAGAAGAGCACTTGACGGCCATGACCGGGAGGATTTTCATCAGGTTCGCCTGATCCGTCAGTTGCGTCCCTTTTTATATCGGGACTCCCTATGCACAGTCACTTATGCCCTCGTCACCTCTTGTCTGGACTATTGTAACGCTCTCTACATTGGGCTCCCTTTGAGATGCACTCGGAGGCTCCAACTGGGGCAGAGTGCGGCCGCGCGGGTGGTTATGGGAGCAACGTGGAGTTCCCATGTAACACCTCTCCTGCGCGAGCTGCACTGGCTCCCGGTGGTCTTCCGGGTGCGCTTCAAGATTCTGGATATCACCTTTAAAGCGCTCCATGGCTTAGGACCTGGTTATTTATGGGACCGCCTGCTACCACCAATAGCCTCCTACCGGCCAGTACGCTCCCATAGAGAGGGGCTCCTCCAGGTACCGTCGGCCAAACAGTGTCGGCTGTCGGCCCCTAGGTGGGAGAGCCTTCTCTGTGAGGGCACCTACGATCTGGAACGAGCTCCCCCTGGAGATACAGAGGATCCCGGATCTGCGCACCTTCCGTCGTGCGCTCAAGACTCTTCTATTTCATCAAGCTGGCCTGGCCTAAATCTTCTCCCTTTTAAGTGTAAATTTTAAATTTCTTTTAAATTACTGGGTATTTTAAATTCAGCCAAATTATTTAATTCATTTTATTCGATGTTTTACTTCGTGGCTGTTCACCGCCCTGAGTCCTTCGGGAGTAGGACGGTATAGAAATTTAATAAAATAAATAAAATAAATAAATAAATAACAGAATGACAGAGTTGTAAGGGACCTTGGAGGTCTTCTAGCCCAACCTCCCGCTCAAGCAGGAGACCCTATATATCATTCCAGACAAATGGCTGTCCAGTCTCTTCTTCAAAGCCTCCAGTGCTGAAGCACCAACACTTCTGAAGGCAAGCCATTCTACAGGGTAATTGTTCTCACTATTACAAAAATTTTTTCCTTAATTCTGGGTTGCTTCTCTCCTTGGTTAATATCCATCCATTGTTTCTTCTCTTGCCTTCTTTTATTGGGGGCTTCTTCAATAAATCAGACTGGCACTTTTAAGTAAGGGGAGAATCCTCCTACCTGAGTTGGAATTTCAACCGCTGTTAATCCTCTCCTATACAGACCTGAGGTTCCAGGAGATGAAGATGAGGCCATCAGTGTGTCTAGGAGTGAAAATAAAAGCAAAGGGATAATTTCCTATCAAACACCTTAACTATATTGGTGAAGCTACAGTGAACAAGGGCAAGTTTACATCCATATCTTTATCCTAAGTAGGGAATCAGTTTATTTAAGTACTTTGAAGCCACAAGAACAATACATAGAAGCTGCTAACGTTGGGTTGTGAGGAAAACTGAATGATGTGGAAGGACCAGGGATTGGATTTAGAGGCAGCTTATCTCAGCCATGGATTTACGTATTAAAACACCACAGAGGTTGACTCTGGAGCCTCAAGTAGATCCCATCCCGTATCTAGGGAGTCGTGCTGAGTTGTTAATCAGGAATTCTAGGTCTGGCCTGGCACCAACAAAGAGGCAGTCCAATTCTCTCTGAGCCACGCATATACAGCTAGTCCTCAAATTACAGCCATTCATTTAGTGACCGTTTGAAGTTACAATGGCACTGGAAACAATGACATGATTGTTTTTCACACTTATGACCATTGGCAGCATCCCCATGGTCACATGATCAACATTCAGAGACTTGCCAACAACTGGCTCATATTTATGACGGTTGCAGTGTCCCAGGGTCATGTGATCACCTTTTGCAACCTTCTGTGAGAAACTTGCAAAACGGGGACCCGTACCTGCTTACGACTGATGCTGTCCCTGATCCAGTTCCCTGGGTTGCTGTTATCTCAGAGAACTTGGACTAGGTCCAGCATTATAGGAAATTACCTGCAATACTTCAGGAATATTAAAAGCTGCTTTAACACGTTGTGTCATATATCATAGTCAAGGAAATTATGAAAAATAAAAATAAAAAACTTTTTTAAAAAAAGACACTTGGCAACAACTGTCTCATATTTATGACGCTTGCAGTGTCCTGGGGTCATGTGATCCCGTTGCAACCTTCTGACAAGCCAGGTCAATAGAATTCCCTATTGCAGTGTGGTTCACTTAACCATTGGGGCAAGAAAGGTCGTAGTAGGGGGCAAAACTCACTTAGCACTATCTCGCTGAGCAACAGAAATTTTGGGCTCAGTTGCACCTGTAAGTCAAGGACTACCTGTATTCAGATTTGGACAGAGGTGGGTCCTCCCATAAGGCTGGGAAAGAGCCTGAATAACTTTTTCAGCACACTTGTATATTTACTAAGCAGGAAATACAGCTGGTTGTTTGGCAGCTAGACACAGTATGGAAAGTATCAAAGTAGCTAGGCCCACATTCTGTAGCAATGTATTGTTAGCAAGCATGGTGTGGTTTCCATATCCCCTTTCCCAACACATGTCCTTTCTTTCAGCCATTTCAGAATACAGAATAACAGAGGCCTTCTAACCACTATACCACAGGTGTCAAACTCGCCACGTCACGTTTCATGAGTTTTTCCCTTCACAGAGCTGTGTTGGGCGTGGCCTGCATGTAACGCATCCGGCCTGAAGGCCGCCAGTTTGACACGCCTGCTATACCATTTTCAGACAAATGGTTGTCCAATCTCTTCTTTAAAACCTCCACTGTTGGATAGCACCCACAACTTCTGGAGGCAAGTTGTTCCACTGTTTAACTGTTCTCATTGTCAGGAAATTTCTCTTTGGTTCTAAGTTGCTTCTCTCCTTCATTAGTTTCCACCCATTGCTTTTTATCCTGCCTTCAGGTGCTTTGGAGATTAGGTTGACTCCCTCTTCTTTGTGTCAACCCCTCAACTAATAGAATATTGCTATCCTATCTGTTATGTATTGATACATTTAAGCGGGAGTTTCAAATATTTAAGTGTTGCTGATTGGCTGACAGTCTCTCCTGGAGTGTATATAAGGAGGGCTGCTGCCAGAGAGTTTTTGCTGAAGTCTCACTCTATATTAAAGAGCTGTTGTCACTTGCTTGCTTGTGCCTCTCGTTATTCACGCGCTACAACATTGGCGACGAAGGGGGGATTGAGGCCACAAGAAGCGAACCAGTGAGACCCTCAAGCTTCAGCTAGGGTGATGAAGCGAACTACAGGAGACATACCGGCATGTCTGCCTACGTTTCGCCCAAGCTCTTTGATCCTGCCCACGAGAAATGGGCATCCTACATGACGAGGTTCGAGTGCTCCCTCAAAGCCAGCGACATGCAAGGACTCTCCGCTAATCGGAAGAGAGCCCTATTCCTAAATTACTGCAGACCGGACATGTTCAAGATGGCGGAGTCCCTTTGCGAGCCAACGCCAGTCCAGACCGTTCCCTGGGACACACTGATGGAGACTCTCCGAGCGCACTATGCTCCGGTGCCCTCCAAGTTCGTGCAGCGCTACGAATTCAGACAACGTGTGTTGAAAGAGGGAGAGCCGGTCAGCGCGTACATGGCGAGCCTTCGTAAAGCCGCAACGCATTGTGACTATAGAGACTTAGATGTTGCGCTGCTCGAGCAGCTAATATGCGGCGTTCGGAATACGAGACTGCAAAGGCGACTACTCGCTAAACACGACTTGACACTGGTTGGAGCCCTAGACGAGGCCAGGGCTCACGAAGCCTCTACAAAAGCCGCTGAAGCCTTGCAACGACCATTGGCAAGCAAAGACACTCCCAAAACTACACCAGTGCATCAGGAGGACGTCAGATCCAGCTCAGGAGAGTCCGACGAGGACATCTGCCACACCAAGCACAAAAAGACAGAAATGAACAGTCGTCAAAAATACTGTTCTAGCTGTGGCGGAAAATACGAGAGACAGACCTGCAAGTACCGAGACGCCGTTTGCAGGCGCTATGAAAAAAAGGGACACTTGGTGAGAGTCTGCAGAGCCATCATTCACGGCCAATCCCGGCCACATGACTGCCACAGCCAACCCGAAGCGGCTCATTCAAAACAGCCAGTCAAAGATGACGGCGTGAAAAATCGGCGCGAAATTCAAAAACGAGACGCCTACAACTCGCCCCCAACGAGACGACTATTGGGGGTGAGTCTTTGGCCCCCACAGAAAGGGCTCGCAATCTGGGAGTCCTCCTGGATATGCAGCTGTCCTTGGAGGAGCATCTGACGGCTATAACCAGGGGGACCTTTTATCAGGTTCGCCTGATTCGCCAGTTGCGGCCCTTTCTTGATCGGGATTCCCCTGTGCACAGTCACTCACGCCCTCATCACCTCTCGCCTTGACTACTGCAACGCTCTCTACATGGGGCTCCCCTTGAAGGGCACCCGGAGGCTCCAGCTGGTCCAGAACGCAGCAGCGCGGGTAGTGACGGGAGCAACATGGTGCTCCCATGTAACACCACTCCTGCGCAAGCTGCACTGGCTCCTGGTGGTCTTCCGGGTGCGCTTCAAGGTGTTGATTATCACCTTTAAAGCGCTCCATGGCATAGGGTCTAGCTATCTTCAAGACTGCCTGCTGCTACCGACGACCTCCCATCGACCCGTGCGCTCCCACAGAGAGAGCCTCCTCAGGGTGCCATCAGCCAAACAATGTAGGCTGGTGACCCCCAGAGGGAAAGCCTTCTCTGTGGGGGCACCTACCCTCTGGAATCAGTTGCCCCCAGAGATAAGGAGAATCCAAGACCTCAGTGCCTTCCGCCGTGCCCGTAAAACCCACTTTTTCCAGCAAGCCAGGCTGGCTTAGGAAGAAATTTTTAAATGTTTTAATTGGTTTGTGATTTTTAAAGTTTTGGGCCAAATTTATATATATATTAATTGTTTTTAATATTTGTATTTCATGTTCTTAATTCTGGCTGTGCACCGCCCTGAGTCCTCAGGGAGAAGGGTGGTATATAAATTGAAAAATTAAATAAATAAATAAAATAAACAGTACAACCGTCGACCGGGGCAGCAAAACCAATGATGACAAGGTCTACACCAAGGTCGAGATCAACGGTCATCAGTGCGAAATGGAAATCGACACCGGATCTGCACTATCTATAATGTCATGGGCGACCCTGAAATCCATCCTGCCACCGTTCAGGAAGAATCAACTTGCAAGACAGAAGTTGCGCCTCCTTGACTACCAGGAAAATCGAATTCCAGTTGAAGGCATCGCTACAGTACAAGTCACGTACGGCGAATTTAAGAAGGAACTGCCACTAACCATTGTTAGCAAGCAGCTTCCCAGCCTTTTGGGCATGGGGTGGTTCCGAGCCCTCGGTATGGGTTTCACCGGCGTCCACAGCCTAAGCAAGCCGTCATTGAAGGAAGACATCCTACACGAATTTCGGGACGTCTTCGATGAGGCATTGGGCAAGTATGTGGGGACCCCAATTTCTTTTAATTTAGACCCCAGCATGGCCCAAGTAAGACTGAAGGCTAGGCGGGTGCCTTTCGCATTGAAACCGAAAATCGATGCAGAATTAGACAAATTAATAAGGCATGGGGTGTTGGTTCCCATTGACCACGTGAAATGGGAGACCCCAATAGTCACCCCCATTAAGGCCGACGGCTCAATTAGAATTTGTGCCGACTACAAATGCACGATAAACAAGGCTTTGCAGCAGAGGCCTATCCAGTGCCGATTGTGCATCATCTACTACACAGCCTGGGGCCCGGCCAAATTTTTGCCAAGCTAGACCTGGCACAAGCGTATCAGCAGCTGCCAGTCGACGATGCCACAGCTGAGGTGCAAACGATAGTGACCCACAGAGGGGCATTCAAATGCACCAGGTTGCAATTTGGAGTAAGCGTCGCGCCTGGTCTATTTCAAAGTACAATGGAGCGCCTGCTACAAGGACTTCCGGGAGTGGTGCCGTACTTTGATGACGTACTAATAAGTGCCCAAAACACAGAGCAACTAGGAGATAGAGTTAGGAATGTGCTGCAAGGATTTAGGGAAGCGGGACTGAAACTTAAGAGAAATAAGTGCATGATTGCAGTCCCCTCTGTTGAATTCTTGGGGTACAGGGTCAACAGTACAGGCATCCACCCCACAGAGAGCAAAGTAAAGGCAATCAGGAATGCTCCCACCCCTAAATCGAAAACCGAATTCCAAGCGTTCCTAGGGCTCCTGAACTTTTATACCATGTTTCTAAAAGACAAAGCCACCGTTGCAGAGCCCCTACACAAGCTACTAGGCAAAAACGTTCCTTGGGTGTGGGGCAAGGCCGAATCAGCAGCATTTGCAGCTGTTAAAAGACTTTTGTCAGAGGAAAGTTTCCTTATCCAATACAACACAGAGCTACCGCTAGTTCTTGTTTGTGATTCTTCCCCTTTTGGCATCGGGGCCGTCCTGAGCCTTAGACTGCCTAATGGCCTAGAGGCGCCTATTGCATACTACTCTCACACCCTGTCCAGCGCGGAACGCAATTACAGTCAGCTGGACAGGGAAGCATTGGCTGCAATAGCGGGAGTTAAGAAGTTCCATGAGTATCTTTTTGGCCGGGAATTTGAACTTGTAACTGATCACCGACCGCTGCTGGGACTTTTGGCTGGAGATAAACCCACTCCGACTGCTCTTTCCCCACGAATGACTAGGTGGGCAAGTTTTTATCGGCTTACTCGTACCGGCTGGTTCATCGGCCGGGTCGGACATTGGGCCATGCAGACGCCCCCAGCCGCTGCCCCCTGCCCGAGCTGCTGGACAATCCTACACCTGAGGCCCCTGTTCTGATGATTGACTCACTGCCTATGGGACCAATTTCCTCCTGCGAGGTGGCTCGGGCATCGGCAAAGGACATTGTTCTCCGCACCGTGATGGGCTGGGTCATGAGGGGATGGCCCACCAAGGTGGACAGTGTGGACTTTCAGACTTTTGCTAACAAAAAGAATGAATTATCTATGCAAGGGGGTTGTTTGTTGTGGGGCGATAGGGTGATCATTCCGTCACGACTGCGAACGAGGGGGTTGGAAATGCTACATGAAGGGCACTCAAGGATCATTCGTATGAAAAGTTTGGCAAGGAGCTACGTCTGGTGGCCACAAATGGATAGGGATGTCACTGAGTGGGTCAGAAAGTGCAGCCCTTGCCAGGAGTCCCGCCCCGATCATCCCATAGTGCCCGTCAGGGAATGGGAGAAACCAAAAGGGCCATGGGGGAGGATCCACATTGATTTTGCCGGGCCATTCCACAGGCAAACATTTTTAATTGTGGTAGACGCTTTCTCTAAATGGTTAGAAATCATCCTGATGCCCTCGACCACAGCCGAACAGTCATTAAGACTCTTCGGAGACTTTTTGCAACTCATGGATTGCCAGATACTCTCGTATCCGACAATGGGCCCCAATTCACCGCGACTCAATTTGAGGGCTATCTGGCCGAATTGGGCATTCATCATGCCCTATTGGCTCCATTCCATCCGGCTTTGAATGGCCTTGCGGAACGTTTTGTGAGAACGGCCAAAGAAGCGTTGTCCAGGCTAGATGCAGGAGATTGGCAGGCTAGAATAGATCAATTTCTAGCGATCCAACATGCCACACCGTGCACTGCCACGGGGCGCAATCCTGCCGAATTACTAATGGGCAGAAAGTTGAGGTGTGTATTAGACAGATTGCACCCAAATTATACACATGAGAATTATAAGGGAGAAGTAGCGGGGCTGAGACAGTTCCAAATCGGAACACCGGTCTTCGCCAGGAACTATGCCAACGGACCATTGTGGGTGGCAGGAACCATTGTAGGAATTACCGGCCCAAAATCCTACACAGTAGATGTCGGCCACGACAAACTCTGGAAACGCCACATAGACCAATTACGCAAACGTATAGATAGCGAGGTCCATGATAGCCCAAAAATAACAGAGCCTAACTACAACGATTTTCCCCAAACAGCTAGCTCAAGCCCGAGTTCGAGGGAATACTTAGCTGACAAGCCATGGCTCCAGCGCCGCCCCGACGAGTCGACACTCCCAGCCAGGGAAAACCATGCCTCCGAGGAAATCCAGGAGGTTCCATTGGCAGAGCCAGGAGAGACAAAGAGTCCTCTGACCGGCTCGACGCCTCACCCAATACTGAACTGCGCAGGTCGACCCGAGCGAGAACACGCCCTGGTCACCTGCGAGACTTTGTTTGTAATTATGTAAATAGTTGAATGAATAGTGCCTTCTGGGAATGGAGGGGTGTTATGTATTGATACATTTAAGCGGGAGTTTCAAATATTTAAGTGTTGCTGATTGGCTGACAGTCTCTCCTGGAGTGTATATAAGGAGGGCTGCTGCCAGAGAGTTTTTGCTGAAGTCTCACTCTATATTAAAGAGCTGTTGTCTTGCTTGCTTGTGCCTCTTGTTATTCCCGCGCTACAACACTATCATTCCTAATCCTTCTTTTCATTAAACTAGTGAGGGGAAACTAATCATAATGTAGGCTTCTTTACAGATGCCTATTGACTTGACATTTCTTTGGCAAGGTTTATTGTGTTCAATATTAATCTGTATCATCTGTTTAAAATCATGGTATTCAGTACTAATGTATCTATAAAAAAGTTGTAACCTGCAAGCATGCTGAAATAGTATGTCTCAATACTGTTGGTAGCTGATCGAGGGAAAAGAGGGAACTATCAAGCTGTAATTTAAATGTTATATTTGTGGGTTTTATGCTGGCTGCCTGAGTCCCTTTGGGAGAAGGGCGGTATATAAATTAATTAATTAAATAAGTAATTAAATAAATAAATAAACAATGCATGTCAAAATAACAATATTGTGACATTGTGGTTAGAGGAAGAGAAAACTGCCTCAGTTGCTGTGACAACGTGGCAGAATTTTGGGAGTCTTGTGCTTTGTGGTATATAATGGCATGTTGGACAGTGAGTAACTTTTGACTGGTTGTCTATTGACCCTCATTGCAATGTGGTTATTGTGTAAGTACTTGTTGCTTGTTATAATTTTAAATTTCATAAACCTCTGGATTCTAAGCGAGATGTCTTATGATGTACTGTCTGTTCAATTCCTTACAAGTGCAGCTATGCTCATAATCAGGTTTTTCCCCCTGACACCAGACATACCCAATTCCAACAACTGTTCTTTATGTGTTTTAGCCTCCACTCCCCTAATCCTCTTTGTTGCTCTTCTCTGGACTCTAGAACATCACAATCCTGACCCACATAATATCCACTCTCCCTGCCTATCAGATCATCCGAGGAGAAAGGAAAACTATTTTCGCAGGTGGGATTTGCCCTGCCTGTAGCATTGTTTCTCAACCTTAGCAGGTTTAAAATACATGGGCCTCAACTCCCAGAATTCCCCAGCCAGCCATCCTATGCTGGCTGGAGAATTCTGGGAGTGGAAGTCCACATATCTTAAAAGTCACCAAGGTTGAGACACGCTGGCCTATAGGAAAAGGGTGATGATACCTGTTTAAATGCACCCAAGACTTTAAAAACACCGTTCAGTTAAACAATGAAAAGGAATTCACGAATGAAATGAAGTCAGGAATGAAATTAACTCGGGCAAAGTCAATCCTGAGGATTAAAGGGCATCAGCAGGAGCCTTTACCTGATGCTCTCTCCTGAGGTGCCTCGTCTTGAGCAACTCCCCGACACAGCAGCTCCTGGGAGGGATCGCCCCCTTTCCCTCCGGCCGGGTTAGCAGCCATTAAACCCCAAACCTTCTGGATCTGCAACAGCCCCAGAGGGGAAGAAAAAAAAGGAAGTTATGGGAAACGATCGGGAAGGGCCGGCAGACCAATCTCCCCAAGGAGAAGGTGGGGGCTGCAGGAGCGATCTTAGGAGCGCCCCAAGAAGCTGCCTTGAAGGGTCACCTGTCCGAGCATTTCCCCAGGTGGGAAGACGGGAGGGAGGAAAGAGGGAGCTTCTTACCTGGCGCTCGATAGGAAAGAGGCGGCTCTCTTCCTCGCCCGGACTCCGATTCCCCAAAAGATGCTCGCAGGAACGGATCCGCGATCCGTTTTCCACGCAGCCCCGCTCCCTTCCTTCCTTCCTTCCCGGCCACGCACGTGGATCCCCCTTCTCGGAACGGCCCCAGCCAGGACTTTGCAGAGCCCAAGCAGGAGGCTCTTATAGCTCCTCCCCTCCCCGTCCAGCTCCTCCCATTCTCTAAAGGGGGGGAGGGCGCCGCCCACTCGGGGGTCCCCCTGCCTGCGCCCTGCCTTTTGCAACGGGGGAAGCGGTCCCGCGTGGGATGCTCAGCTGGGCAGGGAGTCCAGGGCTGCTTCTCCCGAGGCAATCAGAGAAAGGGGAACAGAGGGAGGGGACGAAGCCCAGGGAACGGGGGAGGGAAGGGAAAGCGATGCTGAGCAGCACAGTTAGAAGGGACTCCTCCTTTAACAGAATAACAGAGTTGGGGGGGGGATCTTGGAGGTCTTCTAGTCCAACCCCGAGGCAGTCCGAGAAACGGGAGAGAGGGAGGGGAGGAAACCCAGGGACGGGAGCAGGGAAGGGAATTTTGATCCCATAACCATGTGGTTCACCCGGCAATGGTCCTGTGAAAAACGTTCAGAAGTCTCTTTTTTCAGTAGCGTTGTAACTGCAAATGGTCACTAAATGAACTGTTATAAGTGGAGGACTACCTGTTGGAAATGCAGAGATTCCTATCGCCTGCAGCTCCTAGATCCCTATAATGGAGTATCTCAAATGAAGGAGCAGGAAAGTTGAAAGAAGAGAGGGAATTGGAGACCAGAAGTTTTGGAAAGAGAACCAATAAGGAAGAAAAAAGGGCTTTTGCAACCCTCAACTAAGTTTTAGTTTTCTTTCTTTTTTTAACTTCCTCTTTTTCCACTTCAGGTGTCAAGGGAGATACAACATTCTGGTTTTGGCCCTTCTGGCAGCCTCAAAGGTTATTTGATGCTGTTGTAGTGTCTCTTTGAAGTTGTCTCTCCATCTTCCTCTGGGTCGGCTTCATGTTTTTTGGCCTTCAATCAAACCTGGGATTCAAATAGCCCACAAAGTTAGCAGTGACACCTTACAGCAGAGGTCTTCAAACATGGCAGCTTTAAGACTTGTGGACTTCAACTCCCAGAATTCTTCAGCCAGCTATGCTATGCTGCCAAGTTTGGGGACCCCTGCCTTACAAAAACCAATAGAATACATGTTCTTGCCACAGGAACAGGAAGCTCAAGGGCAAGGCCCAAGAGAGGGCCTCTCCACTCCATGTGTTCAGTGGCCCAGAACCTCAAACCCATGTGGTCCTGTTCATCAATAAACCATCTTTCCAATCAGCGTCCTTGTTTCCAGTGTCTTTCTCCCCACTTGGAACTGAACCAGTTGGATTTTTCTTCCAACAAAAGTGGGTAAGGCTCTACACCAGAGGTCTTCAAACATGGCAGCTTTAAGACTTGTGGACTCTAGCATAGCTGGCTGGAGAGTTCTGGGAATTGAAGTCCACAAGTCTTAAAGCTGCCAAGTTTGGGGACCTCTGATCTACACTGACACTTACCAGAAGCTAAAGCATTTGTCCACAAATGCTCCAGTTACAGGAAATGTTAGTTTTCCTGGCGGATGGGGATTTGTAACTGTGCTGTAGAATTATGCACGTGGGCCCCATTACTGAAAAAAGTTAACAAGGAAGGAAGGAAGGGAAGGGAAGGAAAGAAGGAAGGAAGGAGGGAGGGAGGGAGGGAAGGGAAGGGAAGGAGGGAGGGAAGAAAAGAAAAGATAGAAAAAGAAATGTAGGAAGTTAGCACCCACCCCTTTCCTAAAAGAATGAAATATTTTAGGAAATATTAAAAAGGCAGAATATTATTGTTAGAAGAAATATCCTTCTGGGTTCAGCTCCAAGTGGGAAAAAAGACACTGGAAACATGGAGACTGCTTGGAAAGATGGTTTAATGGTGGACAGGATCACATGGCTTGAGTTCCTGAACAGAAAAGGGGCGAGATACAGCGAGTCCCTGGGTTTTATGCTTTCTCTGGCTTTGAACTTCCTGGGGCCCCGAAAGAGTATCCTGATTGGTTGTCAGACTCCCAGGGGGTGGGGGTCTTAGCTAGCCTTGCTGGCTGATGTAATCTTCCCAGGTGCCATGTGGTGAGTTTCTGTCCTAGATGGGCTCCATTGTGTTGCAGATGTCCTTTGACAAAGGATTGGGTTTCTGCCTCTGGCCCATTAACAAAGGGTGGGGGGAGGTAGGAAGGTGGGAGCTGCTTTGTCTTTAAAACATGCTTTTCTATTTCTCATCCAGGGAAACATAATATTCTGCCTTTTTAATATTTCCCAAAATATTTCATTCTTCTAGGAAAGGGGTGGGTGCTAACTTCCTACATTATGTTTCCCTGGATGAGAAATGGAGAAGCATGTTTTAAAAGACAAAGCATCTCCCACCTTCTTGCCCTTTGTCAATGAGCCAGAGGCAGAAACTCAATCTTTGTCAATGGACCCTCATCTGCAACACAATAGGACCCATCTAGCAACAGAAACTCACCACATGGCACCTGGAAGCTGGCATCAGCCAGCAAGGCTAGCTAAGACCTCCACCCCCTGGGAGTCTGACAACCAATCAGGATACTCTTTCGGGGCCCCAGGAAGTTCAAAGCCAGAGAGAGCATAAAACCCGGGGACTCGCAGCATCTCGCCCTTTTTTCTGTTCAGGAACTCAAGCCATGTGATCCTGTCCATCATTAAACCATCTTTCCAAGCAGTCTCCATGTTTCCAGTGTCTTTTTCCCCGCTTGGAGCTGAACCCAGAAGGATATTTCTTCCTACAGAAAGGAAGAAGAAAGAGAGAGAGAGAGAGAGAGAGAGAGAGGGAGGGAGGGAGGCTGGTTGGGAGAGAGGGAGGGAGGAAGGAAGGAAAAGAAAGAGAAAAAGAAAAAGGAAGTGTTAGAAGAAATATCTCTCATTCGTTCCCCAGCTGGGAAGCAATCAGATGCTGAGAAGAAACAGACTCAGGGAAGCAAGCTGCCAGAAAGTGGAATCCTTTCATTCAGGAAGGCAAGAAGTAGTGACACAGCTCAAGCATTCCTGGCTAGCAAGCATATTGCGGGAGGCAAACCCATGCCTTCTTATACTTGATTTATTTGAAGCTCCTACAATTTGATGGGGTTATTTGTGTGCCTCTAGTTAAAGTGATTGCCCTGGATCCTGTCTTCCTGCCTTAATGAGTTAAAACTGTCCCAGGATCTTTTTCTACCCTGCTGGTTAATCCTTTAAGGGGGCAGGAAAAACGGAGTTCTGGTTTTGCCTTAGTGAGTTATTTTAGCCTGATTCCCCTTATCTTAATGGCTCTACTTAAGTGTTTCTGTTGTCAGCTCTGTTACTTCTGTAACAGCCCTTAGCAGGGCTGCTCTGAGTTTTCCTTTCAGCTGGTGCTTCTTGGTTTTCTTAAAGGGGGAAGAACTGGCTTGAGTCTCTTGGCACTGTTTTCTGAGGTTTCTGGCACTGTCTTTTTGGGATGTACTTACTACAAAAGAAAAAAAAAGAAAATATAGAAAGAAAGGAAGGAAGGAAGGAAGGAAGAAAGGAAGAAAAAGAAATGAGGGGGAAAAAAGAAAAGAAAGTCCAGGCAAAGGTCCAGAGGTAAAAAGTTGATTATTAGCATGTTAAAAAAGACATGCAGGGGTGGAGAGCTTAGCTAATTAAGTGCACCCTCCCATGCTTATTATGGGATGTTAACCTAAACTGTGCACATCTTCAATAAAGCAGGAAGAAGTGATGAAAGATCAGGAAATTCCAATATGGATCTGTGGGTTTATGATATAAAAACAGCTCACTGGGTATCAGATGACTTGTTTGATTTGGATCGAGTCCCAAACATACCTCTATTTACTGGCCCATAGGGCCACCCTAAAAACAGCCAAGGACTGGCCCGCGGTGCCCCTGCCAGTGAAAATTGATTTTTGGCTGCAATGACCTCCGGCAACCCTTTGCCAACGAAAACAGAGCACTGGCAGAGCGCTCGGACTGCCACAGATACCTGAGACAAGTGACGTTGCACTGATCATGCCCATCCTGGCCACACCAGCCCGAGGTAAATACAATCCTGAATGAAATTGACTTTGATACCCCTGTCTTAGAGGGTAGGGGAGGCCTCCTGGGAGCACCTGTTCCTGCACTAGGCCTCCCTCGATTTCTCCCATCCCCAAATCACCCCATGCTCTATCTAACGACCCATGCATTTGGTTAAGGAATGCATTGGGGAAAGCAGGGACAGGGAGATCGTTAGGTGCTTCATTTAATGTACTCCCCAACTTCCAGCATGAATGGGCAGGCTCCATTAATGTTGTAAGTTGGGGACTACCTATACAGGGGGTTACCAAGGCAGTCTATAAACCCCCATGTTCGTTCTCTAACCTCCCTGCTAGTCCCATTCCCCCCAACTGACAGGGTAATACATCCATCAACCATACACAGTTGCCAATCAAACAGCAACATGAACCCTAGTGACACAGTGGTTAGAATGCAGTATTGCAGGCTAACTCTGCCGATTGTCAGCAGCTCACTCCTGACTGGCTCAAGGTCAATTCAGCTTCCATCCTTCCATGGTGGGTAAAATGAGGAGCCAGATTGTTGGGGGGAATAAGCTGACTCTGTAAACCGCTTAGAGAGGACTGTAAAGCACTGTGAAGCGGTATATAAGTCTTAAGTACTAGAGCTATAGCTAACATTGAGTAGGCAGGGGAACAGGAAGGAAGACCAAACTGGGACCGGGTCCTCTGCAGACACAATCCCCATGGCAAAAAAAGGGAATAAACAAATGATCCTTCTCTGAGAGATTAGATTGTGAAAGAAAATTTGAAGTTGTCCGGTTGATCTGTGTCTCACAACCACGATGGAGTTTTCTCCATTACCTGAGAATGGCAAAGAAGAAAACTAAATAAAAGAGAACTGGTAGTGCTGTCCAACCTCAATATTTCTTTAATAAACAGGAGATAGTATACATTTTTGCAACCAAATTATAAACAGGAGATCCAATATATAAACAAATGCAAATTAAGTACTCTTACTGGAGAGAGATCAAGTGACCCAGAAGGAACCAATGAAAGAGAAAGAATTGAGAATTGGAAGCCTCCTGTTTGAGCAGGCGGTTGTATTAGAAGACTTCAAGGTCCTTTCCAACTTGGTTACTGTGTAAGTGAAGTCGGAATTAAGAAAATCAGACCTGGTATGTAGAAATATGCAAATTCAGTATTCATACGCAAGGAAAGACTAAAGTGCCAAGTCCTACTAACTGTTCTTCCATCTACTGCTTATAATGATCAGATTTATAGGTACTTGTCTCTAATAACCTATAGCTATTTCAAGATTTTTGATCCTGTCTGCCATCTTATTCCCTACATCTACTTCCTCTGATGATCAACAGGTTTATAGATATTTGTCAATGATAGGACAGGACAGGACAGGACAGGACTAGGCAACACACAGCTCTGGAGCCGCATGTGGCTTTTGCATCGTTCTGCTGCAGCTGTTGCTGGTTGGCACCACAATTTTGAGGAGCTTCCGGTTAGGGAGGGAAAAGCACGGGATGCCAGGAGGAGACTCTATGGCAAGGGGCAGGTTTTCCGGTTTGCTCCACAATTGATACGGCTTTTGGTTAGGACAGGTAGAGGAAAACTGACGCCGCGCTAGGAAGAGACTCTATGGTGGGAGAACCGGACTACCGGTTGGCAGAGGAAAAAGGACACCACGCTAGGAGGAGATTCTATGGTAAGGGAACCAGACTTCCAGTTGGGTCCAGAATTGAATGGGGGGCTTCCGGTTAGGACCTTTAAGGTTTAAAGGTTGCCAACCCCGGGATAGGATAATGGGAATGAGAGTAGAGTAGGAGTGGAACAGAACAGAAGAGAAGTCTCTGGTGCATAAACTCACACTGTACATATAAAAAGCAATGAATGGGTCATAGATCACAAATCATAGTTACAATCATTAATCCAGTCACACTTGGGTAATAAAGAATTCTATTCTATTCTATTCTATTCTATTCTTTCTATTTCTATTCTATTGTTACAAATAATTGATAAATCATAAGGAACCAAAAAGGAGAAGATAATTGGAAAGATGAGAAAAATGAGAAAATATGAAAAATAAGAGAGTTCTGTGGGAATGAAGTGTGATGGCATGGGGGAGGAGGGAGAAAACTATCTTTCTGTCTGGTTGTTTTGGTATGCAATGCCCTATAGCAGAGTCCTGAGGGGGGGGAAGATGAAATCGATTCTGTCCAGGATGTGAGGGGTCTATAGGTATTTTCTCAGCCCTCTTTCTGGTTCATGCAGTGTATCCTCAGTAGAAGGCTGGTTGTGATTGTTTTATCTTGCAGTCCTAACTATCCGTTAGGTACAACTATCCGTCTGTACCTATCCTGTTTGGTTGCTGTGTCAAACCAGACAATTATTGAGGTACAAATGACTCAATTAGTTGTAACTCTTCCAAGAGCCTTCAGTTGATCTCATCCACCATTTTATCATCTTATATCTTATAAAATGAAATGAAACAATATATGTATCGTCCATCCATCCAATTTTTTAACCGCCCATCTCCCTGATAGAGGGATACAGGGCGATAATTCCTCGTTTTCCTTCCTTCAGCCATACCAATTTATTTTAGCCCATGATCCACTTCCATGACATTTCCTTGTGTAAAAAAAAAAAACGAATTCCGCTTGTGTCCTATCACACTTGGCCAATAAAGAATTCTAACATTTCTGCACGAGGATCCTAATCTCAGAACTGGGGTTTCTGAAGTTCTGTCTACAGTCCGTGCACTCATATGGTTTCTCCCGTGTGGATTCTTCTGTGGGAAGTCACAGAACAACTCTTTCTAAATCTCTTTCCACATTCTGCGCAGTTGTACGGTTTCTCCCCTGTGTGGATCCTTTTATGAGAACTAAGGGAACTGCTTACAGTGAAGCTCTTTCCACATTCCATACATTTATATGGCTTCTCCCCCGTGTGGGTCCTTTTATGGGATGTCAGGGAACTGCTTATGCTAAAACTCTTCCCACACTCCAGACACTGATATGGCTTCTCTCCAGTGTGGATCCTTTTATGGGAAGTGAGGTAACCTGCATCACTGAAGCTCTTTCCGCACTCCAGGCACTGATACGGTTTCTCCCCCGTGTGGATCCTCTTATGGGAAATAAGGCGGCTTTTCCGACAGAAGCCCTTCCCACACTCTGTACATTGATAGGGTTTCTCCCTGCTGTGGATTCTCGTGTGGGAAGTCAGGTAACTTCTCTTAATGAAGCTCTTTCCACACTCCAAGCATGGATGTGGTTTTTCTCCACGATGGATCCTTTCATGGGTCATAAGGTGACTTTTCTGAAGGAAGCTCTTCCCACAATCCATGCATTGATATGGATTCTCCCGGGAGACCTGACTCTTTTGATGGTTACTGAGATGGCTACTCTGGCTGAAGCTCTCTCCACATTCCACATAGTTATATAATTTCTCCTCAAGCAATATATTTTGATTTAAAGTAAGAGGAAATATCCGTTCCCTATTTTCATGTTGTGTCTCGACAGGCGGCCTTCTGCAATATCCACACAATCCTGATTCCTCCTTCAATATTTTTCCACAGCCTGGACACATTCTGGTTCCTTGGTGATTTTTTTCAACCTGGAGAGCATTGTTATCTGCACAATGAAAAGCGAGGGCTTTCTCTGGCTCTCCATTTAGCTGGTTTTCCTCAGGACTTTGGACTCCCCACTGACATCGGAACATCCTTTCTCCAATTTCATTGTTGACTGTTGGCAAGTGCTCTATCATCTCCTTCTTAGAGTCCTCGTTCTCCCACCTTTTGCCTGATTGCAACAAAAAGAAGAAACAGAGGTGAGTTTCACGAGATGTTCAAAGCCCAAGCTAAGGCACCCTCAGGGATCAAGCTGTATTGCCATATCCTGTATTTGAACATTACAGGTAGTTCCCAATTTATGAGCCCTGGTGGCGAAGTGGTTAGAATGCAGTATTGCAGGCTAATTCTGCTGCCAGTAGTTCGATTCTCACCGGCTCAAGGTTGGGCTGCCAGTTTGACACCCCTGTTCTCAACATCTTTTTTATATCATGGTGACAAACCTAGATGCAGTATTCTAAGTGTGGTCTTATCAAGGCAGTATGAAGTGGTACTAACACTTCACGTAATTCGAGCCTATTAGGATTTCCAAACTCCAGAAAAATGAAAGGCCCTCCCTTAAGGCTACCACCCAAAAAAGAACAACATGAAGATTTTTAGCCCTGCCTGCCTGATTGGAAGGATACATTCTCCTTCATTGTACGAAAGGAACAGACTAACATTTTCTGAGAAACAGGTCAGCTGGTTACATCTGACCAGAAAAGTAGAAAGAGAACCTTACTGTCAAGCCGGATCTCCAGTATGGGTTTTCCCTTTGATGTTTGCTAGCTAAAAGCTGCCATAGTAACAGGGAGGGGGGGCATGGCATTGGGGTTTGGGAAGTGAGCTGGTGTGAAGAAGGCCCACCTGAATATAAAGGGAGGTTTGCTCTCTGGAATTACTGCACTGCTGAATGGAGTTGTTTACATCCAGTCAAGGCCAATTGTCCCAGCGACGATGTGCCCCACATGACGCTATGTAGGATGGGGACTGAACAGTCAACCTGGATCCCTGGTGGGGGAAGGATTTGTAGTACCTCTTCTCTACTTCAGTGGATTTGGCAGTTTTCCTTCTTGGGTTTTGAACGGAGGCAAGCCTGACACTTACCTATGCAGGTCACATTCCTTGCATTTTCCAACGTGATCTCCCTGTATAGCAATTTCTGATCAGGATTCAGCAGGGCCCACTCCTCTTCAGAAAAAAATATGGCTATATCTTCAAATGACATATGATTCTGAAATTGAAAAAAAAATCCCTCTTAATGTACAGTTCCAAGTTGTACTAGAGGTTGTAAATTGAGGATTACCTGTACCACCTGAAAATCGCCCAAGATCACTCTGAGAGTGAGATGGGTGGTATCTAAGCTTAATAAATAAATACAAATAAATCAAATTTATCAAGCTTAGATACCACACCCATCCCAAATCTCAGAGTGATTCTGGGCAATTTTGACAGAGTTCAGATAGTCCTCAATTTATGAGCACAATTGACTCCAAAATTTCTGTTGTTAAACGAGACAGTTGTTAAGTCAGTTTTGACCCCATTTTACGACCTTGTTTGCTGCAGTTGTTAATAACATGGTTAAGTGAACCTGGCTTCCCCCTTGACTTCGCTGGTCAGAATGTCGCAAAAAGGGATCCCATAATCCCAGGAAATTGCAACCATCATAAACATGAGCCAATTGCCAAGTGTCCGAATTTTCATCACATGACCATGGAGATGCTGCAACGGTCATAAGTGTGGAAAATGGTCCTAAGTCATTTTTTCCAGTACTGTTGTTACTCACTGTCATTTCCTGACAGTTAGAACAATTAATCAGTGGAACAAATTACCTCCAGAAGTTGTAAATGCTCCAACTGGACGTTTTTAAGAGACTGGACAACCATTTCTCTCTGGGCACAATAAGAATATCTCTGCTAAATAGAACTCCGCATTGGCAACAGGAAGGGTGTCCGGCTAGTAAACACTCAGCTCCATTCATTTGGCCAGACTCCACCCTGCAAGGATTATGGGGTTTCCTGCCTGAACAAGTGTTTGGGCTAGAAGACCTCCAAGGTCCTTTCTAACTCTTCTGTTCTGTTCTATTCTATTCTAATATTCTAGTCTATTCTTCTATTTTTTTCTTCTTATTCTATTCTATTCTATTCTATTCTATTCTATTCTATTCTATTCCATTCCATTCTCATTCCATTCCATTCTCATTCCATTCCATTCCTTTCTATTGCAACCCTCCACTGAAGCAGGAGACATTTCAGAGAAATGGTAGTCCAGTCTCTTCTTAAAAGCCTCCAGCAATGGAGCAGCCACAACTTCTAAAGAAAAACTGTTCCACTGGTTAATTGTTCTCATTGTCAGGACATTTCTTAGTTCTAGGTTGCTTGTCTCCTTGATGTTCCCCTCCATTGCTTCTTGTCCTACCTTCAGGTGCTTTGGAGGAAAGCTTGACTCCCTCTTCTTTGTGGCAACCCCTTAAATATTGGTACTTTTCATTAAACTAGACATATCCTGTTCCTGCAACCATTCTTCATATGTTTTAGCCTCCAGTCCCCTAATCTTCTTCATTGCTCTTCTCTGCACTCTTTGCAGTATCTCAACATCTTTTTTATATTGCGATGATCAAAACTGGATGCAATATTCTGAGTGTAGGCCTTACCAAGGCATTATAAAGTGGTACTAACACTTTAGGCGAGCTTCTTCCCTCCTACCTGAGTTGGAATGACGACAGCAGTTTCAGTTCCACCACAAAGCAAAGGCGTTTCTGCAGGAAACCTCAGGGTTGCTCCATTCCCTGATAAGACAGAAATGGAAGAAGACATTTTGAAAACATTCCTGCTGCATTCTCGAGTAAAACTATACCATATACATAGATAGATAGATAAATAGATGCACACACACACACATAAAATAAAAGGAGCATTCTTTCACACAAGTGGGACTGCAAGTAAGCAATATCAATAGCACTTAAGACTTATATACCGCTTCATAGTGCTTTACAGCTCTCTCTAACTGGGTTACAGCCAGCATATTACCCCCAATAATCTTCCTCAACAGTTTTTATGTTGACAATGAGCATCATCGGAAGCAAATATTAATTCCAAGTTCCATATTGGGGAGTGGGCTGATAGGGAACCCCAGATTGATAGTAAGAAATAATGACGTGGGTGTAATCTGTACCCCCCATAGGATCCAGGAGTAATGAGAACAAGGGAAACCTATACTGCTTAGTGATTGTTTGAAGTTGCAACGGCAGGTAAACAAGTGACTGAGGACCATTTTTCACACTTACTACCGTGGCAGTATCCCTGTGGTCATGTGACCAAAATTCAGATGCTTGGCAACTGGCATGTATTTATGACATTCACAGTGTCCTGGGGTCATGTGATCACCTGCGACTTTCCAACAAGCAAAGTCAATGGAGAATCCAGATTCACTTAACCACCATGTTTCTAACTTAAGAACTTAAGAACTGCAGTAATTCACTTCACAACTGTCTCAAAATTGCTTTTTCAAAAGGCAGTTGCAACTTTGGGACGACCATGACCTGGATGACTGTGAATCTCCATAGATACTTAACAACTGTGTTAAGGAAAGTCATAAAATGGGGCAAAACTCATTTAAGAACTGTCTTGCTTAGAAATGTTGGGCTCAGTTGTGGTGTTAGCAATAGCACTACCAATAGCACTTAAGACTTACAGTATATACTGCTTCATATTGCTTTTATAGCCCTCTCTAAGTGGTTTAGAGCAGTGGTCACCAAGGTCCGCAAGAAAATTTTGGTGGTCCAGGGTGCAGGAGCTGCTCCGGCATGAGCAATGGCCAGTCTTGTGACTGGAGCTCTGGAATATGGGACTGGCCAGGCAGCTCATGGTGGGGCTGTAAATCTCCGCTGTAGACAGAGGTTTGTGCAATTTGCAACTATGCAGCGCAGCCCTCACCGGCCAGAATGAGCTAATGGTGCAAGGGGTGGTGGTGGTGCAGGGGGCCAAAGCAACGGGTGACGACAACCCCGGGCTGTTTCTTCCCCCTGCTGTAGCTTCCTCTCAGCTGAACCCACCAGTGGCTGTCCCCGCCCCTCGCCCTCCCTTTCCAGTCACTCCTTGGGAGTGAGGGGCGATGGAGATTCACTCCATATTCCAGAGCGGGAGCGAAGCTTCATTTCTTGCTGGATCTCACGGCTGCTTCTTCTGGCCCTTGTTGGTGCTCCGCACACCTCGGTCTCTCGGGGAGATGCTTGACTTCCTCTCAGCCCCAAGACACATAAGATGGCCCATGAGATGAGAGAGGGAAAGAGAATCAGAGAGAGAATCGGAACAAGAAAGTGAGAATGAGAGAGAGAGAGAGAGAGAGAGAATGAGAGAGAGAATGAGAAAGGGGGAGAGAGGGGGGACAGAGAAAGAGAGAGAATGAGAGAGTGGGAGAGTAAGAGAGAGAGAAAGAGAGAACGGGAGAGAGAATGAGAAAGAGAATGAAAGAGAGAGAGAAAGAGGGGGGAGAGAGAATGAGAGGGGATAGAGAAAAAGAGAGAAAGAGACAATGAAAGAAAGAGAGAGAGACAGAATCAGAATCAGAGAATGAGAGAGAGACAGAATGAAAGAGAGAATCAGAGAATCAGAGAGAATCAGAATGAGACACACAGAGACAGAATGAAAGAGAAGACAGAGAGTGAAAAAGAGAGAATGAGAGAAAAAGAAAGACAGAATGAGAGAATGAGAAAGAATGAAAGAGAATGAGACAGAAAGAAAAAGACAGAATGAAAGAATGAGAGAATCAGAGAATGAGAGACAGAATGAAAGAGAGAGAGAGAAAGAGACAGAATGAGAGAGAGAGAGAGAGAAAAAAAGGAAGAGGGAATCAGAGAAGAGGGAAGAGAGAGAGGGAGAGAGAGGGGAAGAGAGAAAGAAATAACGAGAGGAGGGAGAGAGGAGGGAGAGTGCCTGAAAGACCCCATCCTGTCACTGGGAGTTCAGGCGCTTCAGAAAGCGGCACACTGGATTTGTATTAGTGGTCCGTGGGATTTAAAATTATGAACTTGGTGGTCCGTGAGGTCCAAAAGGTTGGGGACCCCTGGTTTAGAGAGTTAGCACTTTGCCCCCAACAACCTGGGAAGGGTGACAGTCAGCAGAGTTAGCCTGCAATATTGCATTCTAACCACTGCACCACCATCGCAATAAGGCCTCTCTGATTAACTGTTTAGGTGGCAAGGTGAGAATTAAATGGTTAGGCTTTGAAGTGGCTTTCTTCTCATGAGAGACAAGGGCTTCTGTCAATCCCTGAAGGCCCAGTGAACTATGAGGTTCCTTAAATCTGGATTTAAGAATCTACTGAAATAAAGAGAGATTTTAAGATTGTATCTTGGGTTCATTTTTTCCCAGGACTTCAAAGAATTGGGCAGCTGCTGAACACTACAATTTCCATTAGACGGGACTTTTGCCTTATATTTGGAGCTGTGGTGGCATGGTGGTTAAAATTTATTGCAGGCTAACTCTGCCCACAGCCAGGAGTTCGATCCTCACCGGCTCAAGGTTGTCTCAGCCTTCCATCCTTCCAAGGTCGGTAAAATGAGGACCCAGATTCTTGGGAGCAATAGGCTGACTCTGTAAACCGCTTAGAGAAGGCAGTAAAGCACTATGGAGTGGTATATAAGTCTAAGTGCTATTGCTAGTGCTATTTGGGAGTTTGGTAGGAGTTGATTGTCTGGATCAGGGTGCTCAATGCCTCATTGGAAGAGATGATGTTACATGCCTTGAAAGAGGCATCTCTGTCTGGGAATGCCAGCAGTTCAAAGGGGCCTTTGTTGGTTAAATATTTGCTTATTGAGACCCTGGAGAAACACTGGAGTAAGCTTCCAGGCTGAACCAATGTGCTCAATGAATGAATAACATTCTGTAATATGTTTCTTTTCAGCTGTACCCCGTTATGTTTCCTTATGGAGTACACCAATATAAAAATGTAACAAATGAAGAAGCATTTATTACCTTCTGATGTGATGTGAGCTGGATCCTCTTGGGAGATCCCTCCGAAGGCCAGCTCCTTTGAGAGAGATGACATGTCTCTGTGTGGTCGGGAGTTTTGAGCATCCACTTCTATGAAGGGATCCTGAACCTGTCAAAAGAAAAAGAGGGAAGATTTTATGGTCTGCGGCAACCAAGTTCACTCTAAAAAGAGAGGGCTTCTCACATACAGGTAGAATAGAATAGAGCAGAATTGGAAGGGACCTTGGAGGTCATCAAGTCCAACCCCCTGCTCACACAAGAAACCCTACATCATTTCAGACAAATGGTTGTATCATCTCTCCTTAAAAACTTCCAGTGTTGGAGCATTCACAACTTCTGGAGGCAAGTTGTTCCACTGGTTAATTGCTTTTACTGTCCTGTGGCAATTCCTGTTGCCCAGGAATTTATTTATCCCAATCCTGTATTGTATGCAGATGCCTCAAGCACTGTGGTGAGAATTAGAGACCTAATTGCCATTGCCAACAGCCTAGGAAAAATTCTACAGGGAACAGCCTTTGAGGTGATTATCTGCATTAGCAGGCACCTCCCGGACAATTTGCCCTCTTTGCTTGAAGCTGTGGACCTATTGTTTCTGTGTATGTGGGTTTTTTTTAAGAACCAATCCTCCTTACCAGAGGGAGCCCCTTTGTGGAGCACTGTGAAGCCGTTACCATGGCAACTCCACTGTGCTATACAGTAGATGCCATTTTAAGGCACATCAGGCTGTATCTTAACAGAACTTGAATCCAAAATGCACACTATCACTGTCAAAAGTACTCTGATTTGACACTATAAATTCATTCTTTTTCATTTTGGAGGCCCAGGCGTTCCAGAGTTATGCTGGAACACACACACACATAGATACACACATCCCATGAGGGATATTGGGGTGTTTTGCCAGAGAGGAGTTTTTTTTCCAGAGAGCAAGTGATCTGTGTACCTAGTTTGGCTGAAATTGCTCGAGGCATTCCAAAGTTATGCTGGAACATACACACACAAAGAGAGTCATTTATATATATATAGCTAGATAAGAAAAAGTTATTGTATTTAAAAATTCAGCAGCACTGCTGCTCACGCTGTGTAGTCCTTGACTTACAACTACAATTGGGCCCAAAATATATGTTGCTAAGCGAGACATTTGTCAAGTGAGTTTTGCCCCGTTTTACAACCTTTCTTGCCACGGTTGCGAAGTGAATCACTGCAGGGGTTAACTTAGTCATACATTTGTTAAGTGAATCTGGCATCCCCATGGACTTTGCTTAGTCAGGTGGTTGCAAAAGGAAATTGTGTGACCCTGGGATGCTGCAACTGTCAGAAATACGAACCAATTGCCACAGCGTCACAATTTTGATCATTGGGATGCTGCAATGAAGAATGAAAAATGGTCATAAGTCACTTTTTTCAAAGTTGTAACTTTGGATGGTCAGTAAGTGAACTGTTGTAAGTCAAGGAGTAGCTGCACAATTATTTTTGCCTCACCTGCATCATCATAAGTCACTTTTTTCAACGCTGTTGTAACTTTGGATGGTCACTAAGTGAACTGTTGAATGTCGAGGAAGATTTTTGTCTCACCTGCGTTTCTCCCTGCTTCTTCTCCTCTGCTTGGCTCAGGAGGAAACCTTCCGCAAGGGCCACTGCCTGGGAGCTGGTCTCTGCTCCACACTCTCGCACCCAGCTCTCCATCTTTGGGGGCAGGACTGCCAGGAACTGCTCCAGGACCACCAGGTCCAACATCTGAGTTTTCGTGTGTTTCTCTGGCTTCAGCCATCGACGATAAAGACGGTGTAAGCGAGTGCAAAGTTCTCGAGGTGCCTCGGCTTCTTTGTAGAAGAACTCCTGGCAAAATTGATGTCCTCCAGCCCATTTGGTGGTTTCTCCTTCCAGGACGTTGTCCTTCTTCGTTCTTCTCCAGAATTTCTCAGTAGAACCAAGCAAGGCAACACGGGATCCATTTCCTTCTGGGTCTCGTGAGCCGGTTTTTGGGGTGTACCGAGACGCTGGTTCACATCCATCCGAAGTCTGTCCTGCGTTTGCAAAAGGACTTTCGGTCAGAGGAGCACAATGGCAAGAAGAGCCACTGTGAGCCATTTTGGGAGATGTGGGACTTTGATCCTCAAACGATAAGAATCCTCCCACAGAGCAAAATAAATAAATGCTTTCAGTTTTCAAGCTAAGGGAAAGGAACAAAAGGAAAGAAAAAATGAGGAAAAAAAGAGAGCTGCCTTCGTAGACGTCGATAGGATGTTCTTGTTCACAAACATTTAACAGAAGACAGAGAAGACACTGCTGTTAAACACATCCACACACACCACCAACACGCGCAATCACTTTTCAAAAAGGAAGTACATGTAAGACTCAATTGAGGTCAAAATTTAGGTTGCTAATTAAGGTAGTTGTTAAGTGAGTATTGGCCTGTTTTATGACCTTCCTTGCCACGGCACCCTGGTAACTTTGCAAAGAACACAAAAAAGTCCTAGATTTTCCAAGCTGGAGATACCTTCCAATGCTCAGCACTCAGCTCGGATCCAGTGTGGGGACCCCAAAATGCTCTGGCCTTTTATCCAGCAGCCACATCCCCAAAACGGTCTGGATTTTTCTCAGCACCCCCAAAAGGCTGTGGCTTTTTCTCCAGCACCTCCACCCAAAACGGATAGTTTGCACAGGAAAACCCATTGCAAGACACCCTTTCTGCAGGACAAGGTCCGCACCAGCCAGCCACGAGCCCTACCAAGAGTGGGAAAAGGGGCCATGGGGTGGGGGGGGTGTGGAGAATTGAGGTGGAGCAGTACCAGGCTGGCAGGTTGAATGCGTCCTTCCAGGGAGGCCAGCGACAAAGCGCTTTGCAAACCCCGCGGGGCGTCTGCAACTAGGGACCTCCTGGAAATAGCAAAGCAAAAGCAACGCTGGGCTGAACCAGACGGAGCTCTGCCTGACTTTCCTCGCTCCCTTCCCTCCCCTCGCAATCGTTCACATTTGGGGGGTTGGGGGGGGAGAGAAAAGCATCCAAATTTAAGGCTGCAAGGGACGCTCCAACCTTGAGAAGGGAAAGATCCGTAGAAGGGGTGAGTTGCCTCGCCTGGATCAGTCGACGAGCTGCAAGGGATCGAGTGCCCAGCTCGACTCCTCCCACCCGCCCGGGATTCCAGGCTCCACCCACCTCGGAGTTCTGCCCTCGCATTAAGAGTTGGAGAGCAGATTCGCGCCTGCGCACTCTCCTGCAGACAATCTAAGGGCGAATCCCAGATTCAAGCTCCCCCCGTCGACCTGGAGAACATGGGCTATGCCTTCCTCGCTGCTCCGCCCCTGCCATTTAGGATTTGAGCAAGCTCGCGCCTGCGCACTCCTCTGCAGGCAATCTTAAGGGTTAAAGAGAAGGCCTCCCTCGTGATGGGCCCCTGCCTCTCTTGCCAAGGTTCGCTGCTGCTCCTTTCCCGCTCGCCTGGGAAGGGAAGGGTAGCTTACTCTCTGGACCGCACCTAATGGATCTCGCCTGCCAACTGCGCAAAGCGAGCGACTCTGCCCCGTTTGCACCCCGTCGAGTTTCTGATCCCGAAATCGGTTCTCGTTCAAATGCAATCGGTTTGCGTTTGCGGTCGGGGGCAAAAGGGATCCCTCGGGGCTGTCAGCGGGGCAGACGGCTTTGTACGTAAAACTCAGGTCTTTCTCCCAGATTATGGTGTTTTTTACGGTTTTTCTTTCCTTTGACTGTTTTTCATAGGGTTTTCTTGTGGCTTTCGCCTGCAGGTCCAGCTCCGCTTTTGCAAAGTTGACAAGATTCTAGACCTAGTTTAGACAGGTCGTCCTCGATTTATGACTACCATTGAGGCCCAAATTTTTGTGGCTACCCGAAACAGTTAACTGAATTTCCCCATCTTACGACCTTTTTTCCATAATTGTTAAATGAAACACTGCAACTGTTTTGTTAGTAACACAGTTGTTAAATGAATCTGGCTTCCTGATTGATTTTTTGCTTGCCAGGTCACAAAAGGGGAAATCACGTGAACCCCAGGGCACTGTAGCTGTCATAAATGAGTTAGTCGCCAAGCGTCTGAATTTTGATCACGTCTCCATGTGGATGCTGCAATGGTTATGAGTTTGAAAAATGGCCATGCCGCTTTTTGCAGTGCCATTGTAACTTTGAATGGTCACGAAATGAACTGTTGTAAGTCAAGGACAGCCTGCAGTAGTTTCAGCTAAAATACTTCTCTTACTTCCCATGAAAGGATCCATATAGGGATGAAACCGTATCAATGCATGGATTGTGGGAAGAGGTTCAGACACAGCAGTTATTTTAGTATTCACAAGAAGAGTCACTCAAGGAAGAAACCATATAAATGCACAGGCTGTAAAAAGAGCTTTCACAGAAACTGTTCCCTGATATCACATGGGAGAATCCACTCTGGCGAGAAACCATATCATTGCGTGGTCTGTGGAAAAAATTTCACCGTAAGTAGTTCCCTTAAATCACATAGGATCCACACGGGAGAGAAACAGTGCCAGAAGTGTGGAAAGTTTCAGACACAGCACTTCCCTCTCTTCTCATAAAAGGATCCACACAAGGGAGAACCAACCTACCAGCATATAACACTGAAGGAGCTTTATTCAGAAGAGTGAACGTCTCATAAAAAGAGCCAGTTGAAGGAGTGGCCATATACAAACTTGTAGTGTGGAAAGAACTTCAGTGGTTCCATTTTTTATCACAATGTCAAAATGGAAATGTGGTGGATTATGATTACTAAAAAATGAGTTAAGAGTGAAGGAAGGAAGGGGAAGAGAATAAAAGGGATGGGCCAGATGAAGGCGATTACAGGAAATCTTTGGGAGAGCTTCAAGTTACTACAAGAGGGAGGCTAATATCTGTGTAGTAGGTCCAGGAAGAGTAGACTTGATGCCATCTAATAAACATAGTCTCAAATGTAATCCCAGCTGGTAAAGATAAGGGATCCCCAGATTTTATTAATGGGGCTTTTAGGGTTTTTTTTTTTTATTCCTAATCATTATCTGAGTTCAGTTGTGGATGCTGACTTACCTTTTGTTTGGAGCAGACAACTGTACTGAATATGAGTAGGAAAGAGGTGTAAATGACTATGTACCTATGTGTGAATATATTTGAGCATTAGCCAGCCCTTAATCCTAATCCTTTTTGGGATGTGACTCACATGTGCCACACATATACTCACATACAGATTTATACAGACACACACACACATGTATAGGAGCAATGGTGGCATAGTGGCTAGAATGCAGTATTGCAGGCTGACTGCCCACAGCCAGGAGTTCAATCCTGACCAGTTCAGTTTTCCATCCTTCCAAGGTCAGTAAAAATGTGGGCGCAGATTGTTGAGGGCAATATGCTGACGTTATAAACTGCTCAGAAAGTGCTGTAAAGCACTAGAGAGGTTATGTAAGTCTAAGTGCTATTGCTACATTTATTGAGAAGGCGCTATGTTAAATTTATGGACCAATTTCTTTTTTAATATAAAGATAAAGGTAAATGTAAAGGTTCCCCTCACACATATGTGCTAGGTTGGTAGAAGCTGGGACAAGTAATGGGAACTCACCCTGTTACACAGCACTAGGGATTTGAACCGTTGAACTGCCAACCTTTTGATTGACAAGCTCAGCATTTTACCCACTGAGTCACCGCATCCCTTTTTGAATATAATAACCCACAATTGGATAGGTAAGAGAAACTATTTTGATCGACCATATTTGGAGACTACTGGAAGAAAATGCAATGCAATACTACGGCTGCTTGTTTTTTGATTAGCTATAAAAATAGGCAAACTTCAAAAGCAGCATTCAAATGACTGGGGGCTTGGATATGTTTGTGAAAAAAAATATTTTTAAGCATGAAAAAATAAATTACCTTGGTAGAAAACATCAGGTTTCATATACCATCCAATTCAGCTGTTTAGGAAAAGATTTGAAATAGGCAAAAGAGTGGAGGGTTTTCACACTTATTTTTATATTGTTAGCATCTAATCAAGCATATGAAGAAAAATCATTAGTAAAGGAAACAATTGAGTTCATATGGAAGAATTGAATTTAATAGATCCCTGAGATAATGTATCCACCTAAAAGAGAATATACATTTTATATAATTCTGCACCAGAATTTTTAGGCTGGATTATTTTTTAATATCAACTTTATATCACAAAATTTAAGAATGTATATTGATATTTGTTTATCCAATGGTTTATGTTTATCTTGTCATAGAATGTTTCAGAAGGTATCAAGGGATTGATATTTCAGTGTTTCCCTGTTGAATAATAAAGAATTTGCAGTCTTTAATTTCAGAAATAGTTTTTTGTCCCTACTTATCTCTGAAGTATTACTTGTAACCATATCATTGGCTTTGTTGGCAACTAAACTATTTGCCTTGACAATTTTAAACATTATTTCTTTATTTAATATAACTGCCAAGTCTTTAGTTACAGTACCACAGCATGTTTCTACCAAAATACATATCATCACCACTTTTTAATGATCCCATAGTAACAAATTTTGGGCTCAACTCACTGTGATCGTAAGTCGAGGACTACCTGTATTTCCCCACTTCTGGAATTTCTGAGGTAACTTTTTGTTTTGAAAACGAATTGGATGCCTTTGAGAAACAATCCCATTGGGGAAATTCGATTCCTTTCAATATTCTGGATTTTCCTTTCCTTCAGGACTGCCACAGCTTCTCCTCAGAGATGTCACACCAATCATCTTTTGACCACTATTCCTCAGGGACACTGTTTGCTAGTACCGTATCTTCAAGTCCTACCCTTGAAAAGGACTTTACGGCAGAATCCCTCGGCACTACTATTATTTTTTAATTATATTACTATTGTAATATTACTACTGTTATTTTACCAGAAGAGGAGGACGCCTCTGTCACACGATTCTTCCTCACAGACAGGCGGGAAATCGTAGCCCCGCCCCTTCCAACGGTTCTTTTCCGAAGGTTCGCAAGATGCTTCAAAGGCGTTTTTTTCCCCCCTGAGGGAAGTCCGCCAGGACAGCGAAAGGGAGGGCCGGAAGGGTCCCCACTCCTCAATATTGTCTTTCTAGGGAGAAGAACTCGCTCTCTTTAACCCCTGGAAAGCCTGGAGAGAACGAAGATGCCCGGAGCCTTTGATATCCGTGTCCGCAGCTCTCCGGCCTTTTTTGGGATCGAGGTCCCCGGGGCACCGGGAAACAAAGCCGTTTCTTTCTTCCAAGGCTGTCTCCGGGGTTTTCACGAAGGGTTTGAAGAGCTGGCTGCATTGCATTCCCAAGAGGACAAAGGGAAGCCGGTTGAATGAAGCTTTCGTCCTGGAAGCCCCAGTTGCAGATGGTGGGAGGGGGAAGAGGGGCCTCAGGTGTCTGGTCAAATAGGTAGTCCTCGACTTACAACCGTTGAAACGGCACTGAAAAAAAATGACTTTTCCACTTAACGACCATTGCAGCATCCCCGTGGCCATGTGATCAGAATTCCGACACTTGGCAACTGATTCATATTTATGACCATATTTATGCGAAGTCTTGGAGTCCCGTGATCCTATTTTCCGACCTCCCGGCCAGCAACGTCAATGGGGAATCCAGATTCACTTAACAACCTGTGTTGCAACTGCAGCACTTCACTTTTTTTTTTTTTTACTTAACAAATGTGGCAAGAAAAGTTGTAAAATGGGGCAAAATTTAACACTTAACAGATGTCTCGTTTAGCAATGGAAATTTTGGGCTCAATTGTGGTCGTAAATTGAACACTACCTATAGTAGTGACTTTCATGGCATTGGCTTTCTATTCTTAGGATTACCCTTGTTAGGGTAAGACGAAATAGGGGGGAAATGATGGTCTATTTTGAGAAGGAAAAAAACAAGGGAATGGAATGCCTAGAGAATTGAGATAAAGGCCTGCACTTTTATTATTGGAATTGGGGTCACAATATAGGGTTGTAGAAGTTAAAAAGCTTATGATCTGTGCGCGTACACACGCACACACATTTTAACAGGGTATTTTAGACTCAGGGAAATTCTCCCAACACACCCTTGCTTAATGTGAAGTTGCCCGTGAGTCAAATACATTCATATAAAAATCCATTTTTGTTAAGCACTTACCC
The DNA here is from genome assembly GCA_022577455.1 of Arizona elegans. Taxonomy (NCBI): domain Eukaryota; kingdom Metazoa; phylum Chordata; class Lepidosauria; order Squamata; family Colubridae; genus Arizona; species Arizona elegans. Next base: position 22,535,818 of record JAKOOJ010000012.1, read on the forward strand.
TAACTGAAGGTGAGGATTGCCCCCCCCCCCCCCCACCTATAGTTCATTTGCAACACTGACTGGGAACAAATGAGCAGGAGGCATAGCTATGAATGCCAGATCCTTGCTGGAATTAGACTTCCATTATTGTGACACCAACTACTTTCTCAGCCCACTTTCTGGTTCATGCAGTGTATAGCTCAATGGAAGGCAGGTTTGGTTGTGATTGTTTTTCCCCGCAACTATCCGTTGAAGTGTGTACCTGTCCTGTTTGGTTGCCATGCGAACCCAGACAATTATTCAGGTACAAAGCCCCCCTCATTTGCGATCTTATTCAGGAGGGGGGAGCAGACCTGGCAGGTATTACGGAGACCTGGTTGGGCCATGAGGGGGAGGTTCCCCTCGTGGATATGTGCCCACCAGGTTTCCGAGCATTCCATCAGCCAAGAGCTCAGGGCAGGGGCGGCGGTTATTATAAAGGAGTCTTGATCCGAGGGAGACCACTGTTCCACAGATAGCTGGATATGAGTCCCTTTTTGTGAAGTGGGGTCGTGGAGTACAGATGGGCTTGTTGATCACGTACCTGGCTCCCTGCCACGTGGCAACGGCCCTGCTCGAGCTGCTCAACGTCATAGCTGAGGTGGCGGTTGGTACCCCCAGACTTCTAGTCATGGGGGATTTCAACCTGCCATCTGTCGGCGAAACGTCTGAGGTGGCTCGGGAGTTCATGGCTTCCATGACGGCCATGGACCTTACTCAGTTAATTCATGACCCCACTCACACGGGTGGACACACTCTGGACTTAGTTTTTGTCTCTGGTCAGTGGTCGAGTGGCCTTGATTCAGGGGATATAGTCATCGAACCCTTGTCATGGTCTGACCACTCGCTCCTTCGACTGGACTTTCTAACCGCTGCACCCCGCCGCAGGGAGGCGGGACCCACCAGGTGGTTCCGCCCCAGGCGCCTGATGGACCCTGATAGGTTCCAGATGGAGCTTGGGCCATTTCCTGAGACTCTGGCTCCTGACTCGGCTGAGGACCTGGTGGCCGCCTGGGATAGTGCGGCTGCCGGGGCCTTGGACCGTGTCGTGCCTTTGCGGCCTCTGACCCGGCACCAAACTCACCTAGTTCCTTGGTTCTCCAAGGAGCTCAGGGAGATGAAGCGCCAGAAAAGACGCCTGGAGAGAGTTGGAGGACCAGCCACTCCAAATCCGACCGAACACTGGTGAGGTCTCATATTAAGACCTACCTAGTGGCGATAAAAGCGGCGAAATCTAGCTATTTTGCCGCTCTTATCGCGTCATCAGATAATCGCCTGGCCGCCCTGTTTAGGGTGACCCACTCCCTCCTCCATCTGGAAGCGCAGGATGACCCCTTGCAGGGCCGAGCTGAGGACTTTGTGCAGTATCTGTATGACAAAATCGCTCAGATTCGGGAAGGGCTGGCCTCTGACTGGGTATATCCGGACGGGATGACTGAGGCAGGTCTTGAGAGTGTTATCTGGGGGGAGTTCGATCCTGTGGCTCCTGATGACATGGACAGGGTCCTGGGACGGCTGAACGCGACCACATGTTTATTGGACCCATGTCCCTCCTGGTTGGTACTGGCTTCCCGGGAGGTGACACGAGGCTGGCTACAGAAGATTTTTAATGCTTCTTTAAGTGAGGGGGTCCTGCCGGCCGCTTTGAAAGAAGCGGTTGTGAGGCCCCTCCTCAAGAAGCCCTCTCTGGATCCGGCTGTTTTGGCTAACTATCGTCCAGTCTCCAACCTTCGCTTTGTTGCGAAGGTTGTTGAGAGTGTGGTAGCGCAACAGCTTCCCCGGTACCTGGATGAAGCTGTCTATCTAGACCCGCTCCAGTCCGGCTTCCGGCCTGGGCACAGCACGGAAACGGCATTGGTCGCGTTGGTGGATGATCTCTGGAGGGCTCGGGATAGGGGTTGCTCCTCTATCCTGGTCCTGTTAGACCTCTCAGCGGCTTTTGATACCATCGACCATGGTATCATGTTGCACCGGTTGGTAGGGTTGGGGGTGGGAGGCACCGTTCTGCGGTGGTTCTAATCCTACCTCTCTGACCGGTCGCAATCTGTGTTGACGGGGGGGGGCAGCGGTCGACCCCGAGGCACCTTGCTTGTGGGGTGACACAAGGGGCGGTCCTCTTGCCCCTTCTGTTCAACATTTATGTAAAGCCGCTGGGTGAGATCATCTGTGGCTTCGGGGTGGAGTTCCATCAGTATGCTGATGACACCCAGCTGTACATCTCCACCCCAGGCCACCCCAACAATGCCCTTAAAGTGATGTCCCAGTGCCTGGAGGCCGTGTGGGCCTGGATGGGGAGAAACAGGCTCTGACTCAACCCCTCCAAGACCGAGTAGCTGTGGCTTCCAGCGTCCCGATATAGCCAGCTGACGCCATCGCTGGCTTTTGGGGGCGAATCACTCGCCCCCACGGAGAGGGCTCGCAACTTGGGCGTCCTCCTGGACGCACGGCTGTCTTTAGAAGATCATTTGACAGCCGTGGCCAGGGGGGCTTTTTATCAGGTTCGCCTTATACGCCAGTTGCGCCCCTTTCTAGATCGGGACTCTCTACGCACAGTCACTCAGGCACTAGTCACTTCCCGCCTGGACTACTGCAACGCTCTCTACATGGGGCTCACCCGGAGGCTCCAGCTGGTCCAGAACGCGGCCGCACGGGGGATTATGGGGGCGACGAGGCGCTCCCATGTGACACCTCTCCTGCGCGAGCTGCACTGGCTCCCGGTGGTCTTCCGGGTGCGCTTCAAGGTGTTGGTGACCACCTTTAAAGCGCTCCATTGCTTAGGGCCGGGGTACTTACGAGACCGCCTTCTGCCACCAATAGCCTCCCACCAGCCAGTACGCTCGCAGAGTGGGCCTCCTCAGGGTGCCGTCCGCCAGACAATGTCGGCGGGCGACCCCCAGGGGGAAAGCCTTCTCTGTGACGGCGCCCACCCTCTGGAACAACCTTCCCCCAGAGTTACGTATAATAACAGACCTCCGGATTTTTCGTCGGGCCCTGAAAACCTATTTATTTCAACTAGCTGGGCTGGCTTGAGCTAAATTTTAAATTGGGTTGTTTTAATTTAGGGCCAAAATATTTAATTATTTTAATACTGTTTTTTAAATTTTGTATGTTCTGTTTTTACTTTGGCTGTGCACCGCCCTGAGTCCTATTGGAGAAGGGCGGTATAGAAATTTAATTAATAATAAATAAATAAATAAATAAATGACAGACTCAATTAGTTGCAACGTTTCCAAGAGCTTTCAGTTGATATCATCCTCCATGTTATCATCTTAAATCTTATAAAATCAAATGAAAAGATAATATATCTATCAACCAACCATCCATCCTATTTCTTAACCACCCATCTCCCTGATAAGGGTAAAGGTTCCCCTTGCACGTATGTGCTAGTCGTTCCCGACAAAAGAGGGTGGTGCTCATCTCTGTTTCAAAGCTGAAGAGCCAGCACTGTCCAAAGACGTTTCCATGGTCATGTGGCCGGCATGACTAAACGCCAAAGGTGCACAGAACGCTGTTACCTTCCCAGTTGATCTCATCCACCATTTTATCATCTTAAATCTTATAAAGTGAAATAAAACAATATATGTATCGTCCATACATCCAATTTCTTAACCGCCCATCTCCCTGATAGAGGGATACAGGGCGATAATTCCTCGTTTTCCTTCCTTCAGCCATACCAATTTATTTTAGCCCATGATCCACTTCCATGACATTTCCTTGTGTGAAAAAAAAACTGAATTCCATTTATGTCCAATCACACTTGGCCAATAAAGAATTCTAACATTTCTTTACGAGGATCATAACCTCAGAACTGGGGTCTCTGAAGTTCTGTCCACAGTCCATACACTCATATGGTTTCTCCCGTGTGGATCCTTCGGTGGGAAGTCACAGAACTACTCTTTCTAAAGCTCTTTCCACATTCCACACATTTGTATGGTTTCTCCCCCGTGTAGATCCTTTTATGAGAACTAAGGGAACTGCTTACAGTGAAGCTCTTTCCACATTCCGTACATTTGTATGGCTTCTCCCCTGTGTGGGTCCTTTTATGGGATGTAAGGGAACTGCTTACGCTAAAACTTTTCCCACACTCCAGACATTGATATGGCTTCTCTCCGGTGTGGATCCTTTTATGGGAAGTGAGGTAGCGTGCATCACTGAAGTTCTTTCCGCACTCCAGGCACTGATACGGTTTCTCCCCTGTGTGGATCCTCTTATGGGAAGTAAGGCGGCTTTTGCGACTGAAGCGCTTCCCACACTCCACACATTGATAGGGTTTCTCTCCTCGGTGGATCCTCATATGGGATGTCAGGGAACAGCTCACGCTAAAACTCTTCCCACACTCCATACATTTATATGGCTTCTCTACGGTGTGGATCCTTTTATGGGAAGTGAGGTGACTTACATCGCTGAAGCGCTTCCCGCACTCCAGGCACTGATACAGTTTCTCCCCCGTGTGGATCCTCTTATGGAAAACAAGGTGGATTCTCATGTGAGAAGTGAGGTAAGTTCTCTTAATGAAGCTCTTTCCACACTCCAAGCATGGATGTGGTTTCTCTCCTCGGTGGATCCTTTCATGGGTCATAAGGTGACTTTTCTGAAGGAAGCTCTTCTCGCAATCCATGCATTGATATGGATTCTCCCGGACGTGACTCTTTTGATGGTTACTGAGATGGTTACTCTGGCTGAAGCTCTCTCCACATTCCACATAGTTATATAATTTCTCCCCAAGCGATATATTTTGAACTAAAGTAAGAGGAAAGACCCGCTGTTTTCACGTTGTGTCTCGACAGGCGGCCTTCTGCAGTAGCCACACAATCCTGATTCCTCCTTCAATATTTTTCCACAGCCTGGACACATTCTGGTTTCTTGGTGATTTTTTTCAGCCAGCAGCGCGTTGCTATCTACACAATGAAAAGCAACGGTTTTCTTTGGCTTTCCATTTAGCTGGTTTTCCTCAGGACTTTGGACTCCCCATTGACATCTGAACATCCTTTCTGTAATTTCATTGTTGACTGTTGGTAAGTGCTCTATCATCTCGTTCTTAGAGTCCTCGTTCTCCCACCTTTCGCCTGATTGTGACAAAAAGAAGAACACAGAGGTAAGTTTCACGAGATGTTCAAGGCCCAAGCAAAGGCACCCTCGGGGATCATGCTCTATTGCCACATCCTATATTTGAACATTACAGGTAGTTCTCAATTTATGAGCCCTGGTGGCGAAGTGGTTAGAATGCAGTATTGCAGGCTAATTCTGCTCACTGCCAATAGTGCGATTCTCACCGGCTCAAAATTGACTGAGCCTTCCATCCTTCTAAGGTCAGTAAAGTGAGGAGCCAGATAGTTGGAGTAAGATGCTGACTCTGTAAACTGCTTAGAGAGGTGTAAAGAAGTGTGAAGTGGTATATAAGTCTAAGTGCTCTCTCTAACACAGCGGTCAGCAACCTGCAGCTCCGGAGCCACATACAGCTCTTTGGGCCCTCTGCTGTGGCTCCCTGTCAGGTGATCCCACCACTGGCTGGCCCCACCCCTCGCCTTCCCCTCCCAGTCACTCCTTGCCTGGCCTGAGAAGGTAAGGGTGAAGGCAGGGGATGGAGAAGTGGCAAGGGCAGAGACAGAGAGATACAGAGAGAGGGGAAGAGCGGGAGGGAGGGGAGAGAGAGAGGTGTCAAAAGGATTTTGTGGTTCCTGGTGTTTTTTAACAACTGGTTCTCTGCCCTAACGACCGGCTGGCTACGAATGGCTAGGGGGGTCATGTGACTGGTGGAAGTGAGTGACATTGAGTTGGCCACACCCACGCAGGTTTTGTGGCTCTTTTCTTTTCTGTGGGAAATGGGTCCAAGTGGCTCTTTGAGTATTTAAGGTTGCAGATCCCTGCTCTAACACTACAACTGAGCCCAAAATTTCTAAGCGAGACAATTGTTAAGCGAGTTTTATCATTTTTACGAGTTCCTTATCGTGAATTACTGCAGTTGTTAAGTTAGTAACATGGTTCTGAAGTGAATCTGGCTTCTCCACTGACTTTGCTTGTCAGAAATTGCAGGTGATCACATGACCCCAGGACACTGCAAACGTCATGAATACATGCCAGTTGCCAAAGCATCTGAATGTTGACCAAACAACTGTAGGGATACTGCAACGGTCGTGAATGTGAACAATGGCCATCAGTTACTTTTTTACCTGATATTGTAACTTCAAACAGTCACTAAACAAATGTTTGTAAGCTGATGACTACCTGTACAGGTTTTATTCCTCCTGGACCCTATGGGGTACAAATTACACCCAGGGTATTATTTTTACTATCCCTGTCAGCCCAGTGCCCAGTACGGAACTTGGAACTAATATTTTGACCTTGGGACATCAATATCATGTACAAACCTACCTTGCTTCCCATGATGTTCAGTGTCAACATAAAACTGTTGGGGAAGATTATTTGGGTTTTAGCTTGTTTTTGAGGAGGTTGCTGAAAGCAAGTCTTCAGTTTGGGAGTGTACAGCAAAGAGGCCTTGGGGCAAATGGGAGGGAGACATGACAGAGTATAACAGAATTGGAAGGGACCTTGGAGGTCTTTTGTCCAGAAGTGCTGCTCAAGGAGGAGACACTATACCATTTCAAACAAATAATATAGATGTAACACAGATGTCTGTGCGAGTAAGATTATCACCCCTGCTGTCAACCAAAACCAAGCATTTAATAGCGAGTGCCATACCATGTGCAGTAATCAAACAGGTGGCAATAAAGCAGGGGCAGTCAGGCACAACACAGGTTATGTAGACAGTAAACATAGAGTCAATCAAAATGGACTCAAATGTCTATACACCAATGCACAGAGTATGAGGAATAAACAGGGTGAATTAGAAATTCAAGTAAATGAGGGCAGATATAATATTGTTGCCATTATGGAAACTTGATGGGATGAAACCCACAAATAGAACATACAGCTAGAGGGATATAAATTATTTTTAAAAAATAGACAAAATAAAAGAGGAGGTGGAGTTGCACTATACATAAGAAATAATTACATCTCTACAGAATTAGAGCACAACAATGATGAAAATTATCTTGAATGCATTTGGGTCAATATTAAAGGGGGGGGGGATGACATTGCCATAGGTCTATACCCATGATGGCGAACCTATGGCACGTGTGCCACAGGTGGCACGCGGAGCCATATCGGTGGGCATGTGAGCTCAGCTCCAGCGCACATGTGCACGCCGGCCAGTTGACTTTCGGGCCTTCTGGGCTCACCGGAAGTCAGGAAGCAGGTTGTTTCCGGCCTCCGGGGGGATGGGGAAGGCCCGTTTTTCTCTCTCCCCAGGCTCGAGCCTTTCTAGGAGCCTGGGGAGGGTGAAAACGGCCTTCCCCAACCCTCCAGAGGCCCTCCGGAGACTGGAAATAGCCCGTCCAGGGGGATGGGAAAGGCCATTTTCGCCCTCCCCAGGCTCCTAGAAAGGCTCTGGAGCCTGGGGAGAGAGAAAAAAGGGCCTACTGGGCCTACCGTGCCATCCCGTGCCAAAAGCAGGGGAGTCACGTGCGCGCAACCCCCCTGCGCTCCTCCCGCTTTTGGCACGCAATGGCAAAAAGATTAGCCATCACTGGTCTATACTATAGGCCACCCAACCAAACAGAGGAAGTAAATGAACTTTTTGCTAGTCAGCTAATTAAGGTATGTAGGAAGCACATCACTTCCCATAAAGTAGGGAAGAAAACAAGGTGATCAGCCATATTGGACTTAATTCTCACTAACAGAGACAAAATGATAGAAGGTGTTGAAGCTACAGGAACCTTGGGGACAAGTGATTACACAATACTGGAATTCAACATTATGCAAACACAAGTAGTAGAATAAAGTCAAACTAGAATCTTGGACTTTAAGAGAGCTAATTTCAATAAACTTAGAGAGAGCCTGAGACGGATTCCATGGATGAGAAGGGAAAAACAACTCAAGAAGCTTGGGAAACTTTGAAAAGTGAGATTATAAAAGTCCAGTCTAGCACAATACCAATGGAGAAGAAAAATAATAGATCTCAAAAGAAACCAGCATGGCTGCATAAAGAACTCTTTAACAAATTGAAAGACAAAAAGAACGTATATAAAAATGGAAAAAGGGGCAAATAACTAAGGCAGAATATCAGCAAATAGCCCGAACCTGTAAAGATGGTGAGGCAAGCTAAGGCTTGAATAAAGGCTTGCAACTAAAGTAAAAAATATCAAAAAAAGCTTCTTCCAACTTTGTTAAAAACAAGAAAAAAGTCAAGGAAACAATTGTCCCATTGCTGGGAGGAAGTGGCAAGAAGGTGACAAGCAACAGGGAGAAAGCACAACTACTTAACTCATTTTTTGCATCTTTCTTTACACAAAAGGAAAAAAACAGTCTAACCTATCAAAAGCAGCACCACAAAAAACAGATTAGGAACACAAGTTAAAATAGGGAAGAAAATGGTAAGTGAACACCTGTCTACCCTGGATGAGTTCAAATCACCAGGACCAGATGGATTACACTCCAAGGTTCTGAAGGAACTGGCAGACAAGATTTCAGAACCACTGAATTATATCTTTTAAAGATCCTGGAGCACAGGGGAACTGCCAGAGGATTGGAAAAGAGCTGATGTAGTTCCCATCTTCAAAAAAGGAAAAAGAAATAGATCCTGGAAATCAGCCTGACCTCAATACCAAGGAAGATTCTGGAAAAGATAATCAAACAACGAATTACCGAACACCTAGAAGCAAACCAAGTAATAACCAAAAGCCAACATGGGTTTGTCAAAAACTGATCATGCCAGACTAATCTTATTGCATTCTTTGATAAAGTGACAAAATTAGTGAACCAGAGGAATGCTGTCGATATAATTTACTTGGACTTTAGTAAAGCATTTGGTAAAGTAGACTATAACCTACTACTAGATAAAGTAGAAAAATGAGGGTTAGACAGCATTACCACCAGATGGATTTGTAACTAGCTGACCAACCGCACACAACGTGTAGTCCTCAATGGAACTGCATCTACATGGAGGGAAGTATGCAGTGGAGTACCCCAGGGCTCTGTTTTAGGCCCAGTGCTCTTCAACATCTTCATCAATGACTTGAACGAGGGGATAGATGGGTAACTCATCAAATTTGCAGATGACACCAAGCTGGCAGGAATAGCCAACACTCCAGAAGATAGGCTCAAGATACAGAAGGATCTTGACAGACTTGAACATTGGGTGCTATCTAACAAAATGAAATTCAACGGTGAAAAAAGTAAGGTTCTACATTTAGGTAAGAAAAACAAAATGCACAGGTACAGTATATGTGGTACTTTGCTCAATAGTAATAACTGTGGGAGGGATCTTGGAGTCCTAGTGGACAACCATTTAGATATGAGCCAGCAGTGTGCAGCAGCTGCCAAAAAAGCCAACACAGTTCTAGGCTGCATAAACAGAGGGATAGAATCAAAATCACGTCCTGCCTTCAGGTGCTTTGGAGAACAGCTTGACTTCGTTCCTTGTGGCAACCCCTGAGATATCGGAACACTGCTATGTCACCCCTAGTCCTTCTTTTCATTAAATTAGACATACCTAATTCCAGCATGTTTTAGCCTCCAGTCCCCTAACCACCTTTGTTGCTCATCTCTGCACTCTTTGTAGAGCATGGATGTCAAACTCGCTGCATCATATTGATGTCACATGACAGCTCAAGTTTTCTTGACTTTGCGGAGCTGGGGTGGACATGGCCTGCACATGACGCATCCAGCCCATGGGCCACCAGTTTGACACACCTGTTCTAGAGTTTCAGCATCTTTTTTATATCGTGGTGAAAAACTTGGATGCAGTATTTTAAGTGTGGTCTGATCAAGGCGTTATGAAGTGGTACTACACTTCATGTGCTCCATATAATTCGGGCCTATTAAGGTTTCCAAATTCCAGAAAAATGAAAGGCACTCCTTAAGGCTATCACCCAAAAGAGAAACTCAGTAAGGAGGGTGTTTGCTCTCTTCTATAGAGGAGACAGCATGAAGATTTTTAGCCCCGCCTGCCTGATCAGGTGGGAGAATCAATACATTCTTCTTCATTGTAGGAAAGGAACAGACTAGCATTTTCTGAGAAACAGGCAAACTAGTTACGTCTGACCAGAAAAGTAGAAAGAGAACCTTAGTGTTAGCTGGATCTCCAGCATGGGTTTTCCTTTTGATGCTTGCTTGCTAGCGGCTGCCATAGTAACGGGGAGGGGGGGCATGGCAGTGGGATTTGGGAAGTGAGCTGGTGTGAAGAAGGCCCACCTGAATATAAAGGGAGGTTTGCTCGCTGGAATTACTACGCTGCTAAATGGAGTGGTTTACACCCAGTCAAAGCCAACCGTCCTGAACTCCAGCTGGACGAAAACACCTGAAGATGTGTCTCACATGACACTATGTGGGATGTGGATTGGACATTCATCATGGATCCCTGGGGGGAGGGATTTGGGGAAACTTTCTATATGTACCTTTCCCGCCCTTTGGCTTAGATCTTGCCTTTCTTTCGCTACCATCATTTCAAACTCAGTAAAAGTACCTCTTCTCAACTTTAGTGGATTCAGCGGTTTTCCTTCTTGGGTTTTGAACGGAGGCATGCCTGACACTTACCTATACAGGTCACATTCCTTGCATTTTCCAACATGATCTCCCTGTACAGCAATTTCTGATCAGGATTCAGCAGGGCCCACTCCTCTTCGGAAAAAAATACGGCTATATCTTCAATTGACATATGATTCTGAAATTGAAAAAAAAATCCCTCTTAATGTACAGTTCCAAGTTATACTTGAGGTCGTAAATTGAGGATTACCTGTACCACCTGAAAATCGCCCAAGGTCACTCTGAGAGTGAGATCTAATTAATTAATTAATTAATGACACAGATACATACAAATAAATAATTCTTTATCAAGCATAGATACCTCCCATCCCAAATCTCAGAGTGACTCTGGGCATTTTTCACAGAGTTCAGGTAGTCCTCAACGTATGGCCACAATTGAGTCCAAAATTTCTGTTGTTAAACAAGACAGTTATTAAGTCAGTTTTGGCCCCATTTTACAACCTTGTTTGCCGCACTTGTTAATAACATGGTTGTTAAGTGAACCTGGCTTCCCCCTTGACTTTGCTGGTCAGAAGTTTGCAAAAGGGGATCACATGATCCTAGGACATTGCAACCGTCATAAACATGAGCCAGTTGCCAAGCATCCTAGTTTTCATCACGACAATGGAGATGCTGCAACGGTCATAAATCTGAAACATAGTCCCAAGTCATTTTTTTCAGTATTGTTGTTACTCACTATCGTTTCCTGACAGTTACAACAATTAATCAGTGGAACAAATTACCTCCAGAAGTTGTGAATGCTCCAACTGGATGTTTTTAAGAAGAGACTGACAACCTTCTCTCTCTGGGCACAATAAGAATATAAGCATTGGCAACAAGAAGGGCGTCCAGCTAGTAAACACTCAGCTCCATTCAGTTGCCCAGACTCCACCCTGCAAGGGATTATGGGGTCATTAAAAGATGATGATGACTGGACTTCCGGTTTCCTCGTCTTCGGCGACGACGGTGCCTTTTTAAGCACCGCCAGCCCAGCCGCTCGTAGAGCCGCTTCTCGATCGTGAAGCGGCTTGAAAACTTCAAAATCCTTAGGATTCTTGAAGAAGAGGCAGCAGGGTACAGGTCGAGCCCCTGCAACCCCCCCAGGGAATTGTTTCTGGGGAGGAAACAGGCGCGGCTCCCTTTCAACCTGCTGAGACTCCGGGAGGCGTGGGACGTCTCTGCTTCCGCAGAACAAGCCGGCTGCAGGAAACTTCAAAAGAGCAAGGAAACAACCCAAATAAGCAGCTGAAATCTACTTGAACCCTGAAATTCTGAACTGCAAGTATTAGCACTTTGCTGATCTTTTATATTGAAGGGAAAATTTCTGAATGAGTGAAAGTGACTGGAAAAAATATGGCTCTCAGCATTAGAGTAAATGAATCAGCGAGTGTGGATTGGTGAAGTCATCTTGCTTTGTTACAAAGTTAATAAGTTGCTACAAAGTTGCTCCGGCTGTAACAGGAACAAGAGGAAAATCTCTCCCTTTTACTTGACTTTGCTGCATTACAGTTTTGCCCTGATTAAATCTGGGGGACCTTTTTAGAATGCTTTGTGGAGGTGGCAGAAGAAGCGGAACCTCCCTCTTTAGAAAAGCTAGCCTACGTAGCAGGATGGCTTCAAAGAAGCAGGAAGGCAAAACGGGGGGGGATCCCCCACACGCAAACAGGACATGCAGTCACAAGCTCAGAAAAAAGATTTTGATATGGGAGATTTAAAAGAATTTATTTCAAAAATCCTGGATGACAAATTTCAAAAAGCTCAACAGGAAATAGATGATAAAATAAATAAAATAGATGATAAAATTCAAAAGTCTCAACAGGAAATTATGCAGGAAATGCAGCAGAACCAAAAGAAGGTGATCAAGCGGGATTTATTGAGGGTAGGCACATGAATGACAATGTAAGGCAAGTAATAGATTTATTGGAATATCTTGAGAAGAATAAACAAATCCCTGCAGTGCTGGTTTTTCTGGATGCAGAGAAGGCCTTTGATAAAGTGGACTGGAATTTTCTACTCAAGACTTTAAAAAGGATGGACTTTGGGGACCAATTTATACAGGCGGTTTCAGCAATTTATCAAGATCAAAAAGCACAGATTATTATTAATGGAAGTTTGACAACAGAGTTTAAAATCGAAAAAGGAACAAGACAGGGATGTCCGTTGTCCCCATTGTTGTTTATTTTAACACTAGAAGTCTTGTTAAACACAATAAGGGACTCTAATACCTTGAAAGGTATAATGATAAGGCAAGAGGATTACAGAATAAAGGCATTTGCAGATGATCTGGTTGTTACCCTAACACAGCCAATGGAATCAATAATCCAGATGAAGGACATTATACAAGACTATGGTAAAGTTTCAGGTTTTAGATTGAACCAGAAAAAAACTAAGATGGTAGTCAAAAATATGACACAAGATCGTAAACATGAGCTTGAAAGGAGGGCAGGTTTTGAGATTGTACCAAAGGTAAAATATCTAGGAGTTCAGGTTGCAGAATCAAATATGAAATTGTTTCAAAATAATTATGAGGTGTTGTGGCGAGAGGTGCAAAAAGATATGGAGACTTGGAAAAAACTGCAGCTGTCTTTACTTGGAAGAATAGCAGCAGTTAAGATGAATATTTTGCCAAGATTTCTTTTTTTGTTTCAAATGATTCCGGTGCTCAAAAATGATAAACAACTAAAAGTATGGCAAACTGGAGTGAACAAGTTTGTCTGGAACGAGAAAAAACCAAGAGTAAAATTGAAAATTATGCAAGACGTTCCAGAAAGGAGAGGTCTCAAACTTCCAAACCTACAGTTATATTATGATGCAGCAGCTTTGACTTTAGCAAGTGATTGGTTTGGAGGAAAAAAGACTGGAATATTAAATGCAGAAAGTTTTGATTTGGAACTTGGATGGCACGCCTACTTATTTTATGATAGTAAAGTGGATAAAGTATTCAAAAGCCATATACTTAGAGATTCTTTGTTGAGAGTTTGGAAGAAGCACCAAATCAATTGGGATTATAAAATACCGCTATGGCTGGATCTTGGTCATACTTTGTGGAATACAAATATAATGTCACTCGGGGGGTTTTTATATAAAGAGGTTCTTTTTACAGATGCGGGCAGATGGCAGCTGAAGACCTTACAGACATTGTTGGCTGAAGGAATTAATCTAATTTGGTTACAATATAATCAATTGCAATTGAGATGGAAAGAGGACCAAAAAACTGGTATTATGGAGTATGAGGAAGAATTGGTCAGACATATAAAAGAGAAAGGTCCAATGCATATTAAAAGACTTTATAATGTTCTGTTAGAAAGGGATTCAGAAACTGAACTAGTTAAAGATTGTATGATTAAGTGGGCACAAAATTTTGAGGAACCAGTGATGTTGGAAACATGGGAAAAAATTTGGGTTCAGAATGTTAAATTTACACAGTCGCAGAATTTGAGGGAAAATTTTTATAAAATGTTTTACAGATGGCATTTAGACCCCAAAAAATTGTCGTGTATGTACCCTAATGTGCAGCCTAAATGTTGGAGATGTGATTGTCTAGATGCTACATATTATCACGTTTGGTGGACCTGTAAGAAAGTTAAGGCCTTTTGGATAAAAATTTGGTGGGTCATGCAAAATGTTTTGAAGAAAAAAATTCAATTTTCTCCACAATTGTTTTTATTGGGTATAGCTAAGGGTTTTACATTGGGTGAAACAAAACTGATATTGCATATGATAACAGCAGCAAGATTGTTGATAGGTAAATACTGGAAAAATGAAGCGCTGCCTACGATTGAGGAATGGACTTTGAAGATGGCCAGTTTTGCAGAGATGGCGAAGATTTCAGCATATCTAAAAGATTGTTCACAAGAGACTTATGAATGGGAATGGAAGAGGTGGATAGATTATGTTCAGAACAAATATCAAACTAGGAAGTATCAAATAGCTTTTATTTGAGAATGTTATATTAAGATAGAAATATTTTAAGGTAAAGAGGATGAAAAATTTATTTCAAAATGTTATATTAAGATAGAAATATTTTAAGGTAATGAAGATGAAAATTTTTAAGGGGGAGGGAGGGGTTCAAGTTTTATATACAAATGAGGGTTTTTCCTTCTACTTGATATGAGTATACTGTGTGGAAGTCTGGGGGAGAGGGGAGGGTTAGGGTGGGTTAGGGAGGTTGGGAAGTTTGGGGTGGGATGAGGGGAGAAAAAAGGGGTGAAAATGTAATTGTAAAACTTTTGCAATAAAAAAAAAAAGATGATGATGACTGGACAACCATTGGTTAGAAATGGTATAGGGTTTCCTGCCTGAACAGGTGTTTGGACTAGAAGACCTCCAAGGTCCTTTCTAACTCTTCTGTTCTGTTCTGCTCTCTTCTGTTCTGTTATATTCTATTCTTCTATTGTTTTCTTCTAATTCTATTCTATTCTATCCTATCCTATCCTATCCTATCCCCATTCCATTCTGATTCCATTCTATTAAATGGATGATTCTAAGTCGAGGATCACCTGATTCTGCAGGATCTCCAAACTCATTCAGTGATAACAACCCTCATATCTTTCTGGATCAGCTGATGGGATAGGCATTGGATCTCCTTTCCTTCCTGGAAACTGTTTCTCCTCAACAAAGTCTTGTTCCACATTTTAACCAGTGGAAATAGGTCCCAGTTCTCTTTTCTACTGCACAAATTCCACTAAGTGTCTGGAATGAGTAAGCATTTTTCCCAGATAACTTTCCTGAAAGAAAATGGACAGAACTCAAACATTTCTAAAATTTGGTTTTAATTTATTCGGGTTTTAAAATGGTTTAGCCAAATTTATTTAATTAGTTTTATTTCTATTTTAAATTTTGTATCTATATGTTTTATTTTATGGCTGTTCACCGCCCTGAGTCCTTTGGGAGTAGGGCGGTATACAAATTTAATAAAATGAAAAAAAAAATGAAAATGAAAATGAAATTTCTGTCTCAAAATACACTTGAATAAATGTTTTATTCTTATTGTTCATTCTGCAGGATTTTAAAACTTGTTTTGGTTGCTAGCAAACAGTAGGTTCTGGAACAACTGATGGGATGAATCTTGGATGCACCATTGATCAGGGTTTTTAGGGCTTCCTGGAAGGTGACTTCCTCAACACAGTGCTGGGACAATCCTAGTTGATACGTTAACAGCTTCCTTATGTTGTCTCTGACAGGAACACACAGTTCAACAGCTATATGAAGTTGCTGGAAAAGGCCTTCTAGA
The DNA here is from genome assembly GCA_022577455.1 of Arizona elegans. Taxonomy (NCBI): domain Eukaryota; kingdom Metazoa; phylum Chordata; class Lepidosauria; order Squamata; family Colubridae; genus Arizona; species Arizona elegans. The sequence continues at coordinate 22,551,650 of JAKOOJ010000012.1, forward strand.
AGCATGAGATGCCAGCAATGTTCAGATGATATCAGGAAACTGCTCCTACTCTGAAAAAAAATGGCTAGAAGGGAGCAAATTAAGAGAACTAACTTTGGAAGAGAAATCCAGCTTGCTTTGGAATGCTCCTTGTCAAAACCACATTTGGACACTGAAGGAGAAAAGAATCCTCCTCAAAATAGCAGAGTTAGAAAGGACCTTGGAAGTCTTCTAGTCCAATCCCCCGACTCAAGCAGGAGACCCTTTACCATTTCAGAGAAATGGGGTTGTCCAGTCTCTTCTTAAAAACCTCCAGCGATGGAGCACAAACAACTTTTAAAGAAAAGCTGTTCCACTGATTAACTGTTCTCATTGTCAGGAAATTTCTTACTTCTAGGTTCTGCTTCTCTCCTTGATTTTCCCATCCATTGCTTCTTATCTTGCCTTCAGGTGCTTTGGAGAAAAGCTTGACTCCTTCCTCTTTGTGGCAGCCCCTTAAATATTGGTACACTTTTCAATAAACTAGATTCACCCAATTCTTGCAACCACTCTTATATGATTTAGATGCTTCTAATCATCTTGATGCTATGATGCTCCTAATCATCTTTATTGCACATGATGGCTTATGTCACCCCTAGTCCTTCTTTTCATTAAACTAGACATACCCAATTCCTGCAACTGTTCTTCGTATGTTTTGGCCACCAGTCCTCTAATCATTTTCATTGCTCTTCTCTCCACTCTTTCCAAAATCTCAACATCTTTTTTATATTGTGGTGATCAAAACTGGATGCAATATTCTGAATGTAGGCCTTACCAAGGCATTATAAAATGGTACTAGCACTTTACGTGAGCTTCAGCCCTCCTACCTGAGTTGGAATGATGACAGCAGTTTCAGTTCCACCCCAAAGCAAAGGTGTTTCTGCAGGAAACCTCAGAGTTGCTCCATTCCCTGATAAAACAGAAATGGAAGAAGACATTTTGAAAACATTCCTGCTGCATTCTCGAGCAAAACTATACCATAATTTTGTGTGTGTGTGTGTGTATGTGTGTGTGTGTATACACAAAAAAAATTAAAAGGAGCATTCTTTCACACAAGTCGGACTGCAAGTAAGCAATATCAATAGACTTATGTACTGCTTCATAGTGCTTTACAGCTCTCTCTAAGCGGATTACAGTCAGCATATTACCCCCAATAATCTTCCCCAATAGTTTTTATGTTGACAATTTGCATCATGGGAAGCAAGGTAGATCTGTACATGGTATAAATGACCCAATGTCAAAATATTAATTCCAAGTTCCATATTGGAGAGTGAGGTGATAAGGAACCCCAGATTGATAGTAAAAAATAATGATGTGGGTGTAATCTATACCCACATAGGATCCAAAAGGAATGAGAACAAGGGAAACCTATACCGTTTAGTGATTGTTTGAAGTTGCAACGGCAGGTAAACAGTGACAGATGACCATTTTTCACACTTCTATCGCAGTATCCCCGTGACCAACATTTGGATGCTTGGCAACTGGCATATATTTATGACATTCGCAGTGTCCTGGGGTCATGTGATCGCCTGCGACCTTCCGACAAGCAAAGTCAATGGGGAAGCCAGATTCACTTCACAACCATGTTGCTAACTTAAGAATTGCAGTAATTCACATCACACCTGTCCCAAAGTTGCTTTTTCAAGAGGCAGTTGCAACTTTGGGACAACCATGTTGTTGTCTGGATGACTGAATAACTGAGACTCTCCATAGATACTTAACAACTGTGGCAAGGAAAGTCGTAAAATGGGGTAAAATTTGCTTAACAACTGTCTTGCTTAGAACGTTTGGGCTCAATTGTGGAATTAGCAATAGGACTACCAACAGCACTTAGACTTGCATACGGCTTCATTGTGCTTTCATAGCCCTCTGTAAGTGGTTTACATACTCAGTACTTTGCCTCCATATTTCGTAATATGTTTCTTTTGAACTGCACCATGTTATATTTCCTTGTGGAATACACCAATATAAAAATATAACAACTTTCGGATGTGATCTGAGCTGGATCTTCTTGGGAGATCCCTCCGAAGGCCAGTTCCTGAGAGAGAGATGACACGTCTCTGTGTGGTCGGGAGTTTTGAGCATCCACTTCCATGAAGGGATCCTGAACCTGTCAAATGAAAAAGAGGGAAGAAGATTTTATGGTCCGCAGCAACCAAGTTCACTCTAAAAAGAGAGGGCTTCTCACATACAGATAGAATAGAGCAGAATTGGAAGGGACCTTGGAGGTCTTCGAGTCCAACCTCCTGCTCAGGCAGGAAACCCTATACCATTTCAGACAAATAGTTGTACCCATCTCTCCTTAAAAACTTCCAGTGCTGAAGCATTCACAACTTCTGGAGATAAGTTGTTCCACTGATTAATGGTTCTCACTGTCAGGAAATTTCTCCTTAGTTCTAAGTTGATTCTCCCCTTGATTAGTTTCCATCTATTCTATTCAGGGGCTTTGGAGAATAGTTTGACTCCCTCTTCTTTGGGGCAACCCCTGAGATATTGGAACACTGCTGTCATGTCACCCCTAATCCTTCTTTTCATCAGACTAGACATATTCAGTTCCAGCAACTGTTCTTAATGTTTTAGCCTCCAGTCCCCTAATCAACGTTGTTGCTCTTCTCTGCCCTGTTTGTAGAGTCTCAAGATCTCTTTTTATATCATGGCGATCAAAACTGGCTGCAGTATTTCAAGTGTGGTCTTACCATGGAATTATAAAGTGGTAGTCCTCGATATACGACAACAATTGAACCCAACATTTCCATTGCTAATGGAGACGACCGCTAAGTAAATTTTGCTCCATTTTACGACTTTCTTGCCACAGTAGCTAAGTAAATCATTGCAGGGGTTAACTTAGTCATATGTTTGTTAAGTGCATCTGGCTCCCCCATGGACTTTGCTTAGTCAGGTGGTCACAAAAGGGGATCATGTGACCCCAAAATGCTGCAACCATCATAAATAAAAATCAGTTGCCACAGCCTCAGAGCCTCAGGTGACTGTGAGGCTACTGCAACCAAGAATGAAAAATCATCATAAGTCACTTTTTTCAACGCTGTTGTAACTTTGGATGGTCACTAAGTGAACTGTTGAATGTCGAGGAAGATTTTTGTCTCACCTGCGTTTCTCCCTGCTTCTTCTCCTCTGCTTGGCTCAGGAGGAAACCTTCCGCAAGGGCCACTGCCTGGGAGCTGGTCTCTGCTCCACACTCTCGCACCCAGCTCTCCATCTTTGGGGGCAGGACTGCCAGGAACTGCTCCAGGACCACCAAGTCCAACATCTGAGTTTTCGTGTTTTTCTCTGGCTTCAGCCATCGACAATAAAGACGGTGTAAGCGAGTGCAAAGTTCTCGAGGTGCCTCGGTTTCTTTGTAGAAGAACTCCCGGCAAAGTTGATGTTCTCCAGCCCGTTTGGTGGTTTCTCCTTGCAGGACGTTGTCCTTCCTCATTCTTCCCCAGAACTTCTCAGTAGACCCAAACAAGGCAACACGGGATCCATATCCTTCTGGGTCTCCTGAGCCAGTTTTTGGGGTGTACCGAGACGCTGGTTCACATCCATCCGAAGTCTGTCCTGGATTTGCAAAAGGACTTTCGGTCAGAGGAGCACAATGGCATGAAGCCATTTCGGGAGATGTGGGACTTTGATCCTCAAACGATAAGAATCCTCCCACAGAGCAAAATAAATAAATGCTTTCAGTTTTCAAGCTAAGGGAAAGGAATAAAAGAAAAGAAAAAGTGAGGGAAAAAAAAGAGCTGCCTTCGTAGACATCGATAGGATGTTCTTGTTCACAAACATTTAACGGAAGACAGAGAAGACACTGCTGTTAAACACTTTCATAACTGAAAAGATCCGTGTTACCTCACCAGGATCCGTCGACGAGCTGCAAGCGATCAAGTGCCCAGCTCCAAGCTCCTCCCACCCGCCCGGGATTCCAGGCTCCACCCACCTCGCAGCTCCGCCCTCGCCTTTGAGTTGGAGATTAGATTCGCACCTGCGCACTCTTCCGCGGTCAATCTTAACGGTTAGAGAAAATGGCATTGTTTCTAGAGTCCTCCCAAGAGATGGGCCCCTCCCTCTCCTGCGAAGACTCGCTTCTCCTCCTTCCCCGCTGGGCTGGGCTGGGCTGGGAAGCGCTTGCTCTCCTGACAGCGCCCCCTCGTGGATCCCGCCTGCCAATTGCGCAAAGCGAGCGACTCTGCCCCTTTTCCATCCAGTCCGCGATCCGTCAAGTTTCTGATCAGAAATCGGTTCTTGCTCTAGTTTTCCGTTTGCGGTCGGGGGCAAAAGGGATCCCTCGGGGCTGCCAGCGTGGCAGACGGGTCTGTCCTTAAAACTCAGGTCTTTCTCCCACAGATTATGGTGTTTTTTATGGTTTTTCTTTCCTTTGACTGTTTTTCATAGGGTTTTCTTGTGGGTTTTGGGTGCAGGTCCAGCTTCACTTTTGCAAGGCTGACAAGATTCTAGACCTATTTGAGTTTAGACAGGTCATCCTCGACTTATGATTACCATTGAGGCCCAAATTTTTGCAGCTAAGTGAGACAGTTCTTAACTGAATTTTCCCCCATCTTAAGACCTTTCTTCCATAGTTGTTAAGTGAAGCACTGCGGCTGTTTTCTTAGTAACACGGTTGTTAAATGAATCTGGTTTCCGATTGATTTTGCTTGCCAGAAGGTCACAAAAGGGAAAATCACGTGAAGCCCCAGACACTGCAGCCGTCATAAATATGAGTCAGTCGCCAAGTGTCTGAATTTTGATCACCCAGTCCATGGGGATGTGCAATGGTCATGAGTATGAAAAATGGTCATCAGTCACTTTTTACAGTGCCGTTGTAACTTTCAATGATCACTAAATGAACTGTTATAAGTCAAGGAAAAGTTGCACATGTCACAGAAACACATTTATATGTCTGGCACAATAAACACAACCACATCACAAGTTTGCCACAGGAAGTGCCATAAAGATGTTGTTTTACACCAAAGACAAATTCCTTGTGTCTCCAATCACACTTGGCCAATAAAGAACAACCGGAACAATAAGTGTCAATGGGGCATGTTGGAGAGCAATACAAACTAGAGATGGCTCCCTTGCCCCAAAAGAGAATAAAACATTGATTGGTCTTATTTAAGATGATGAGGAATCTGCATACAACGGGAGGTTGAACTAGCCTTATGGTGTGACCGTAACAATCTGAATGACTGCAACCTTATTGCTTGTATCCTTATGATTTATATTGATATTTTTTTCCGATTGCTTATTTGTACCCTATGACTATCATTAAGTGTTGTATCTTATGATCCTTGATGAATGTATTTTTATGTACACTGAGAGCCTATGCACCAAAGACAAATTCCTTGTGTGTCCAATCACACTTGGCTAATAAAATTCTATTCTATTCTATTCTATTCTATTCTATTCTATTCTATTCTATTCTTAATAATTCTTATTCTAATTCTAATTCTATTCTATTCAAATGTAAAAAGTTTTTTTTTTGCAGGAACTGGGTATGGTTAGTCTGGAGAAACTAGGGGGGGGACATGATAGCAGTATTCCAGTATTTGAAGGGCTGCCACAAAGAATAGGAGTTCAACTTATTTTCCAAAGCGCCAGAAGGCAGGACAAGAAACAATGGATGGATATTAATCACGGAGAGAAGCAACCTGGTATTGAGGAGAAACTTCCTAACAGTCAGGACAATTAACCAGTGAAACAGCTTGCCTTCAGATGTTGTGGGCAGTGGAGAAATCTAAAAATTTTCCCTACCGGTTCTGTGGGCGTGGCTTGGTGGTCAGGTGACCGGGTAGGTGTGGTGTGGCGAACTTGACATCACTTCACTCACTGTTAGAGCCAAGAGCTGCACATTCTGCCCTTCTGAAGCCCCCAAAACTTTGAGTTTCCCTCCACCATCTGCCTTGAGTGCCCAAGTGAACCTCGGAGCCTTCTCTTGCCCCACTCTCCATCCCAAAGGGCTATGCATCCCTCCCTGCCAATTCTCTGTACAAACCACCTGCCCCATTTCTACAAAGGCAGAGCCCCCCCACCACCTGCAGGGTGATCCAAAGAGGGGACAGGTATGCTGCAGAAAAGGCCACCTTCCACCCCTCCCAGCTCCAAAGGGCCCACTGGCTTCCCACCTGGCCACCTGCCTGCTCTGACTGCCAGCACTACTCCAGGAACACATCCTGCGGAATCCAGCGCTCCTGGGGAAGGAGGCTCAGCCACGGCGCCGCTTGCTGCTGGTGAAGAAGTGGACCAAGAGAGGTGGAAGTCGCTGGCCCCCGTGCGGGGAGAGGGCTAGGCCCGGCCATGCCACCCCGGAACTTGCAGCGCTTTCCCTTTTGCCTGGGCAGTAGCACTTATCCGCCATTGCAGGTAGCTCTTCATCTTGGCACTCCCTTGCCCGCCGCCTCTGCATTGCGCTTGGAAGGGGCTGCTGTCACTGCTCTCGCCACCCTCTTTCCGCGGCTGGTTTCAGACATCCGCCTACCCGAAGCAACCACCTGGAGCAACCCGCTGCCATTCGCTTTCGTTTCACAACGGGAGAAGACGACGAATGGTGGTAGTGCAGCACATTCACATGTGCATGTGCACGAGCATAAGGCCCAGAACATTCGCAATCCACCTGCCCTCCCGGAGCACTGCCAAGCCATTGCTGTTTGCTTTCTTCCTTCTCCTGCCACAAAATGAAAGCAAATGGCAGCAGGGTTGCTTTGGGCAGCCGGACATCTGCAAGCAAGCAGGGAGTGAGAGCGGCAGTGGCCCCTTCCATGTGCAGTGCACAAACGCAGCAAAACTGAGCAAGGCGGCCCTGGTGCACCTATTGCTGTATTGGCCTCTCTGCCCACACCATGTTCCACTCCAGCTGCGCGCTACAAGTGTGGCGACCTACCAGCACTGGCCCGCCTGGGTAAGTGCCACCACCCAGGCTGAAGGGAAAGCACCACAGGCTCCGGAGTGGCACGGCTTGGCCTGGCCGGTTGTTCCCTTACTGTCCATAAGAGGATCCACATGGGAGAGAAACGATGTCAGTGCCAGGAGTGTGGAAAGAAACAGCACTTCCCTCTCTTCTTATAACACGATCCACACAATGGAGAACCAACCTATCAGCATATAACACTGAAGGAGCTTTATTCAGAAGAGTGGACATCTCATAAAAAGAGCCACTTGCAGGAGTGGCCATTTACAGACTTGTAGTGTGGAAAGAAGTTCAGTGGTTCCATTTTTTTTATCACAATGTCAAAATAGAAATGCAGTGGATTATGATTACTAAAAAATGAGTGAAGGAAGGGGAAGAGAAAGAATAAAAGAGATGGGCCAGATGAAGGCGATTACAGGAAATCTTTGGGAGAGCTTCAAATTACAACAAGGAGGCTAATATCTTTGTGTAGTAGGTACAGGAAGAATGGACATGATGCCATCTAATAAGCATAGTCTCAAATGTAATCCCAGCTCGTAAAGATAAGGGATCCCCAGATTTTATAAAGGGGTTTTTAGGGTTTTTAAAAATTTCCTAATCATTGTATTGTTAGCATCTAATCAAGCATATGAAGAAAAGATTAGTAAACAGTTGAGTTCATATGGAAGAATTGAATTTAATAGATCCCTGCGATAATTTACCCAGCTAAAAGAGAATATACATTTTATAAAACTCTGCTCCAGAATTTTTAGGGTGGATTATTTTTTAATATCAACTTTATAACACAAAATTTAAGAATGCATATTGATATTTGTTTATCCAATGCTTTATGTTTATCCTGTCATAGAATAGTGTGTTTCAGAAGGTATCCAGAAATTGATTTTTCAATGTTTCCTGGATGAATAATAAAGAATTTGTACAGACTTTAATTTCAGAAATAGTCTTTCGTGCCTACCTATCTCTGAAGTATTACTTTAACCATATCATTGGCTTTGCTGGCAACCTAAACTATTTGCCTTGACAATTTTAAACATTATTTTTTTTTTAATATAACTGCCAAGTCTTTATAGTACTACCACAGCGTGTTTATACCAAAACACATATCATCACCATCACCATCACCACCTTTTAATGACCCCATAATAACAAATTTTGGGCTCAACTCATTGTGATTCTAAATCGAGGGCTTAGAATTAGTATTCGAAGTATTCTTAGTATTAGTATTTCCCCACTTCTGCAATTTCTGAGGTAATTTTTTGTTTTGAAAACGAATTGGATGCCTTTGAGAAACAATCCCATTGGGGAAATTCGATTCCTTTCAATATTCTGGATTTTTCTTTCCTTCAGGACGGCCACAGCTTCTCCTCAGATGTCACAGCAATCATCTTTTGACCACTATTCCTCAGGGACACTGTTTGCTAGTACCGTATCTTCAAGTCCTACCCTTGAAAAGGACTTTAGGGCAGAATCCCTCGACACTACTATTATTTTTTAATTATATTACTATTATAATATTACTGCTGTTATTTTACCAGAAGAGGAGGACGCCTTTGTCACTCGGTTCTTCCACATAGACAGGCGGGAAATTGTAGCCCCGCCCCTTCCAACGGTTCTTTTCCGAAGGTTCGCAAGATGCCTCAAAGGCTTTTTTTTTCCCTGAGGGGAGTCCGCCAGGACAGCGAAAGGGAGGGCCGGAAGGGTCTCCACTCCTTAATATGGTCTTTCTAGGGAGAAGAACTCGCTCTCTTTAACCCCTGGAAAGCCTGGAGAGAACGAAGACGCCCGGAGCCTTTGATGTCCGTGTCCGCAGCTGCATCCGCGGCTCTCCGGCCTTTTTTGGGATCGAGGTCCCCGACAAGGAAAAGCCTTGGGCGGATCCGTCTCTTTTTCACCGCCACCGAGCAAGAAAGCCGTTTCATTCTTCCTTCCAAGGCTATCTCCGGAGTTTTCCCGACTGCAGTGCTTCACTTAACAAATGTAGCAAGTTGTAGAATGGGGCAAAATTCACTTAACAGCTGTCTCGTTTAGCAACGGAACTTTTGGGCTCAATTGTGGTCGTAAGTTGAGGACTACCTGTAGTACTGACTTTCATGGCATTGGCTTTCTATTTCTAGGATTACCCATCCTGGGGTAAGATGAAAGAGGGCAAAAGATGGTCTATTTTGGCAAGGAAAAAAACAAGGGAATGGAATGCCTAGAGCAGTGGTGGGGAACCATTTATTTAGCGAGTGCCAAACAGGAACACGCTTCGCGTACTGTGCGCGCTCACAGGCTATATGTGCTAATACACAGCTCCTCCCCATGGGCTGTGTGTACAACAGCACCGTCTATGCGCAGACCTTTTGCATGCAGCTTTCATGCACGCGCCCCAACGCACGCTGCACAATCTCACCATCTGCGCATGCGCATACAATGCACATGTGATCTGCGCAAGCACGCGCTGCGTGCCAGTTGCCTTGAACGCATGTACAAACATGCAGAGGAGAGCTGTGAAGACCAGCTGGGTCCCCTGAATTGCGCATGTGTGCCAAAGGCCTGAACACCAGCTTCGGTGCGCACACATGCACAGCTTTGGGTGAGTTTGGCAACGGCTCATGTGCCTGGAACAATGGCTATGCGTGCCACTTCCGGCACACTGCCATAGGTTCGCCATCAAGGGCCTAGAGAGAATTGAGATAAAGGCCTGCACCTTATTATTGGACTTGGGGTCACAGGGTTGGTAGAAGTTAAAAAGCTTCTGATCTGCGCACACACACAAACGCCCTTTAACCGGGTACTTTAGACTCAGGGACTCAGAAATTCTCCCAACACACCCTTGCTTAAGCTAAAGTTGCCCATGAGTCAAATACATTCATATCATACATTTACGGAGGTGCCCCCAGGCCATAGTTCATTTGCAACACTGACTGGGAACATTCACAAATGAGCAGGAGGCATAGCTATGAATGCCAGATCCTTGCTGGAATTAGACTTCCATTATTGTGAGACCAACTATTTTCTCAGCCCTCTTTCTGGTTCAAGAATTGTATAGCTCAATGGAAGGGAGGTTGGTTGTGATTGTTTTTTCCGCAACTATCTGTCCTGTTTGGTTGCCATGCCAAACCAGACAATTATTGAGGTACAAATGACAGACTCAATTAGTTGTAACTCTTCCAAGAATTACAACTTACAGTTGATGTCATCCCCCCTATTATCATCTTAAATCTTATAAAATTGAGGAGCACCTGGAGGCTCCAACTGGCGCAGAGTGCGGCCTCGCGGGTAGTTATGGGAGTGACATGGCATTCCCATGTAACACCTCTCCTGCACGAGCTGCACTGGCTCCCGGTGGTCTTCTGTGTGCGCTTCAAGGTTTTGGTTACCACCTTTAGAGCCTTCCATGGCTTAGGACCTGGTTATCTACGGGACCGCCTGCTGCCACCAGTAGCCTCCCACCGGCCGGTACGCTCTCATAGAGAGGGGCTCCTCCAGGTGCTTTCGGCCAAACAATGTCGACTGGCGGCCCCCAGGGGAAGAGCCTTCTCTGTGGGGGCACCTACCATCTGGAGTGAGCTCCCCCCCGGAGATACGGAGGATCCCGGATCTGCGCACCTTCTGCCACGCTCTCAAGGCCTTTTTATTCCATCAGGCTGGCCTGGCCTAACTTTCCCTTTTTCCCTTTTAAAATGTAAATTTTAATCTGTTCTTAATTATTGGGGTGTTTTAAATCTGTCTTAGGCCAAATTGTTTAATTCGGTTTTATTTTGCTTTTAAATTTTGTATTTATGTGTTTTATCTTGTGTTCACCGCCCTGAGTCCTTCGGGAGTAGGGCGGTATATAAATCAAATAAAACTAAACTAAAACTAAAACTAAAAAAAAAAATGAAATGAAAAGATAATATATCCATCATCCATCCATCCAATTTCTTAACCACCCAGCTCCCTGATAGAGGGATACCGGGCAATAATTCCTGGTTTTCCTTCCTTCAACCACACCAGTTTATTTTAGGCCATGATCCACTTCCATCACATTTCCTTGTGTGGAAAAGGACAAATTCCTTTCGTATCCAATCACATTTGGCCTATAAAGAATTCTAACATTTCTTTACGAGGATCATAACCTCAGAACTGGGGTCTCTAAAGTTCTGTCCAGTCTGTGCACTCATATGGTTTCTCCCATGTGGATCCTTCTGTGGGAAGTCACAGAACTACTATTTCTAAAGCTTATTCCACAGTCCACACAGTTGTACAGTTTCTCCCCCGTGTGGATCCTTTTATGAGAACTAAGGGAATTCCTTACACTAAAACTCTTCCCACACTCCAGACATTGATATGGCTTCTCCCCGGTATGGATTCTCGTGTGGGAAGTCAGGGAACTTCTCTTAATGAAGCTTTTTCCACATTCCGTACATATGTATGGCTTCTCCCCCGTGTGGGTCTTTTTATGGGATGCCAGGGAACTGCTCATGCTAAAACACTTCCCACACTCCAGACATTTATATGGCTTCTCTCCCGTATGGGTCCTTTTATGGGAAGTGAGGTGACTTCTATCACTGAAGCGCTTCCCACACTCCAGGCACTGATATGGTTTCTCCCCTGTGTGGATCCTCTTATGGGTAGTGAGGTGACTTACTTCACTGAAGCGCTTCCCGCACTCCAGGCACTGATACGGTTTCTCTCCTGTGTGGATCCTCTTATGGGAAGCAAGGTTGCTTCTCTGAGAGAAGCACTTCCCACACTCCACGCACTGATACGGTTTCTCCCCTGTATGGATCCTCTTATGGGAAGCAAGGTTGCTTTTCCGAGAGAAGCCCTTCCCACACTCCGCACATTGATAGGGTTTCTCCCCGCTGTGGATTCTCATGTGAGAAGTGAGGTAAGTTCTCTTAATGAAACTCTTTCCACACTCCAAGCATGGATGTGGTTTCTCTCCTCGGTGGATCCTTTCATGGGTCATAAGGTGACTTTTCTGAAGGAAGCTCTTCCCGCAATCCATGCATTGATATGGATTCTCCCGGATGTGACTCTTTTGATGGTTACTGAGATGGCTACTCTGGCTGAAGCTCTCTCCACATTCCACATAGTTATATAATTTCTCCCCAAGCGATATATTTTGAACTAAAGTAAGAGGAAAGACCCGTTCCCTGTTTTCACGTTGTGTCTCGACAGGCGGCCTTCTGCAATATCCACACAATCCTGATTCCTCCTTTAATATTTTTCCACAGCCTGGACACATTCCGGTTTCTTGGTGATTTTTTTCAGCCTGGAGCACATTGTTATCTCCGCAGTGAAAAGCGAGGGCTTCCTCTGGCTCTCCATTTAGCTGGTTTTCCTCAGGACTTTGGACTCCCCACTGACATCGGAACATCCTTTCTCCAATTTCATTGTTGACTGTTGGCAAGTGCTCTATCATCTCCTTCTTAGAGTCCTCGTTGTCCCACCTTTCGCCTGATTGCGACAAAAAGAAGAAACCAAAAGGTGACTTTCACAAGATGTTCAAAGCCCAAGCTAAGGCACCCTCAGGGATCAAGCTCTATTGCCACATCCTGTATTTCTCCAAAGCACCTGAGGGTAGAACAAGAAGCAATGGGTGGAAACTAATCAAGGAGAGAAGCAATTTAGAACTAAGGATTAATTTCCTGAGAGAACAATTAATGTGGAACAATTTGCCTGCAGAAGTTGTGAATGCCCCAACACTGGAAATTTTTAAGATGATGTTGGATAATAATAATAATAATAATAATAATAATAATAATAATAATAATAATAATAATAATATTTTATTTCTATACCGCCCTTCTCCGGAAGGACTCAAGGTGTACATCCAATTTAAAAACACAAGACACAACAATGATTAAAAATTAAAATAATTATAGATTTGGCAAGTTTAAAACCCCAAAAATTTAAAACACCCCAATTTAAAATCATTATGTTAATAGCCCGGCCTGGCAGAACAACAGGGTCTTCAATGCACAACGAAACACCCGGAGGTCGGAGATCTTACGTATTTCCGAGGACAGTTCATTCCACAGGGCTGGGGCTCCCATAGAGAAGGCCCTCCCCCTGGGTGTCGCCAGCCGACATAACTTGGCCGATGGCACCCTGAGGAGACCCTCTCTGTGGGAGCGGACTGGCCGGTGGGAGGCTACTGGTGGCAGAAGTCGGTCTCGAAGGTACCGGGGTCCTATGCCATGGAGCGCTTTAAAGGTGGTAACCAGCACCTTGAATCGCACCCGGAAGACCACTGGGAGCCAGTGCAGCTCGCGCAGGAGGGGTGTCACACGGGCACAACGAGTTGCGCCCATAACCACCCGCACGGCCGCATTCTGGACCAGTTGGAGCCTCCGAGTGCTCTTTAAGGGGAGCCCCATGTAGAGAGCATTACAATAGTCCAGCCGGGAGGTGACAAGGGCATGAGTGACCGTGCGCAAGGCGTCCCGGTTCAGAAAGGGCTGCAACTGGCGGATCAGGCGAACCTGATAAAAGGCCCCCCTGGCCACGGCCGTCATATGCTCTTCTAAAGACAGCCGTGTGTCCAGGAGGACACCCAGATTGCGAGCCCTCTCTGTGGGGGGCAAAGATTCACCCCCAATAGTCAGCGATGGCACCTGCTGACTATATCAGGACGCTGGCAGCCACAGCCACTCGGTCTTGGACGGGTTGAGTCTGAGCCTGTTCCTCCCCATCCAGACCCGCACGGTCCGATAACCATTTGTCCGAAGTTATTTATTTATTTATTTATTTATTTATTTATTTATTTATTTATTTTCTATACCGCCCTTCTCCTGAAGGACTCAGGGCGGTGTTCAGCCTGATTAAAAGCAAAAAGACAGACAAAATTTAAAAATAATTAAAATTATTAAATAATTGGCTCAATTATAAAACCCCCAAATTTAAAATCCCATATTTAAAACCAATTAAAATCTTTATATTGATAGCCCGGCCTGGCGGAACAACAAGGTTTTGAGGGCACAGCGAAATACACGGAGATCGGAGATCTTATGCATTTCTGGGGGCAGTTCATTCCAAAGGGCAGGGGCTCCCACAGAGAAGGCCCTCCCCCTGGGTGTCGCCAGCCGACATAATTTGGCCGATGGCACCCTGAGGAGACCCTCTCTGTGGGAGCGGACAGTGGTGTAGGGTATCCTGCCTGGGCAGGGGGTTGGACTAGAAGACCTCCAAGGTCCCTTCCAACTCTTATTCTGTTCTGTTCTGTTCTGTTCTGTTCTGTTCTGTTCTGTTCTGTTCTGTTCTGCTCTGCCCTGCCCTGCCCTGCCCTACCCTACCCTACCCTACCCTACCCTACTCTTTTGATTCTGACCAGCTCAAGGTTACCTGACCTTCCATCCTTCTGAGGTCGGTAAAATGAGGAGTCAGATTGTTGGGGGTAAGTTGGTGACTCTGAAACTCCTTAGAGAGGGCTGTAAAGCAGTATGAAGTGGTATATAAGTCTACGTGCTATCGTTAACACTACAATTGAGCCCAAAATTTCTAAGCGAAACAATTGTTAAGTGAGTTTTGTTCCCTTTAACGACTTTCCTTGTCATGGTTGTTAAGTGAATTACTGCAGTTGTTAAGTTAGTAACATGGTTCTGAAGTGAATCTGGCTTCACTGACTTTGCTTGTCAGAAAGTCGCAGGTGATCACATGACCCCAGGACACTGCAACCGTCATAAATATATGCCAGTTGCCAAAGCGTCTGAATGTTGACCACACAACTGTACGGATACTGCAACAGTCGTAAATTTTTCAGTCACTTTTTTACCTGACGTTGTAACTTCAAACAGTCACTAAATAAATGTTTGTATGACTACCTGCCATAGTAACAAGGAGGGAGGGCATGGCATTGGGGTTTGGGAAGTGAGCTGGTGTGAAGAAGGCCCACCTGAATATAAAGGGAGGTTTGCTCTCCGGAATTACTGTGCTGCTAAATGGAGTTGTTTACATCCAGTCAAGGCCAACCACCACCCTGTAACTCCAGATGGACGAAAACACCTAAAGATGTGTCCCACATGACACTATGTGGGATGGGGATTGGACATTCAGCCTGGGTCCCTGGGAGGAGGGGTTTGGGGAAACTTTCAATATGTACCTTTCCCGCCTTTTGGCTCAGATCTTGCCTTTCCTTCAGGGCTATCATTTCAAACTCAGTAAAAGTACCTCTTCTCTACTTCAGTGGATTCGACGGTTTTCCTTCTTGGGTTTTGAACGGAGGCATGCCTGACACTTACCTATGCAGGTCACATTCCTTGCATTTTCCAACATGATCTCCCTGTACAGCAATTTCTGATCAGGATTCAGCAGGGCCCACTCCTCTTCGGAAAAAAATATGGCTATTTCTTCAAATGACATATGATTCTGAAATTGAAAAAAAATCCCTCTTAATGTACAGTTCCAAGTTGTACTAGAGGTCGTAAATTGAGGATTACTTGTACCACCTGAAAATCACCCAAGAGCACTCTGAGATTGAGATCTAATTAATTAATTACACACACACATACAAATAAATAATTATTTATCAAGTATAGATACCTCCCATCTCAAATTTCAGAGTGACTGGGCAATTTTCACAGAGTTCAGGTAGTCCTCAATTTATGACCACAATTGAGTCCAAAATTTCTGTTGTTAAACGAGACAGTTGTTAAGTCAGTTTTGGCCCCATTTTAGAATCTTGTTTGCCGCAATTGTTAAAAACATGGTTGTTAAGTGAACCTGGCTTCCCCCTTGACTTTGCTGATCAGAAGTTTGCAAAAGGGATAACATGACCCCAGGACATTGCAACCGTCATAAACATAAACCAGTTGCCAAGTATCCTAATTTTCATCATGACCATGGAGATGCTGCAACCATCATAAGTGTGAAACATGGTCCTAAATCATTTTTTCCAGTATTGTTGTTACTCACTGTCATTTCCTGACAGTTAGAACAATTAATCAGTGGAACAAACTACCTCCAGAAGTTGAGAATGATCAAAGTGGAAGTTTTTAAGAAGAGACTGGACAACCATCTCTCTCTGGGCACAATGAGAATATATCTGCTAAATAGAACTCCGCATTGGCAACAGGAAGGGCGTCCGGCTAGTAAACACTCAGCTCCATTCAGTTGCCCAGACTCCACCCTGCAAGGGATTATGGGGTCATTAAAAGATTATGATGACTGGACAACCATTAGAAATGGTATAGGGTTTCCTGCCTGAACAGGTGTTTGGACTAGAAGACCTCCAAGGTCCTTTCTAACTCTTCTGTTCTGTTCTGTTCTGTCCTGTTCTAATGTTATTCTGTTCTGTTCTCTTCTTTTCTATTCTCTTCTTCTTGTTTTCTTCTAATTCTATCCCATCCCATCCCATCCTATCCTATTCCCATTCCATTCCATTCCATTCCATTTATTCTATTCTGATTCCATTCTATTAAATGGATGATTCTAAATCGAGGATCACCTGATTCTGCAGGATCTCCAAACTCATTCAGTGATAACAACCCTCATATCTTTCTGGATCAGCTGGTAGGATAGGCATTGGATCTCTTTTCCTTTCTGGAAAATCGTTTCTCCTCAACTAAGTCTTGCTTCCATGTTTTAACCAGTGGAAATAGATCCTAGTTCTCTTTTCTACTGCGCAAATTCCACTAGATGTCTGGTATAAGTAAGTGTTTTTCCAGATAACTTTCCTGGGGAAAAAACTGACAGAACTCAAAAGTTTCTGACTGAAAATACATCTGAATAAATGTTTTATTCTTATTGCTCATTCTGCAGTATTTTAAAACTTGTTTTGGTTGCTAGCAAACAGTAGGTTCTGGAAAAACTGATGGGATGAATCTTGGATGCACCATTGATCAGAGTTTTCAGGGCTTCCTGGAAGGTGACTTCCTCAACACAGTGCTGGGACAATCCTAGTTGATACGTTAACAGCTTCCTTATGTTGTCTCTGACAGGAACACACAGTTCAACAGCTATATGAAGTTGCTGGAAAAGGCCTTCTAAAAGCATGAGATGCCAGCAATGTTCAGATGATACCAGGAAACTGCTCCTACTCTGAAAAAAAATGGCTAGAAGGGAGCAAATTAAGGGAACTAACTTTGGAAGAGAAATCCAGCTTCCTTTGGAATGCTCCTTGTCAAAACCACATTTGGACACAAGGAGAAAAGAATCCTCCTCAAAATAGCAGAGTTAGAAAGGACCTTGGAGGTCTTCTAGTCCAACCCCTCCACTCAAACAGGAGACGCTTTACCATTTCAGAGAAATGGTTGTCCAGTCTCTTCTTAAAAACCTCCAACAATGGAGCAGCCACAACTTCTAAAGAAAAGCTGTTCCACTGGTTAATTGTTCTCATTGTCAGGAAATTTCTTACTTCTAGGTTGCTTCTCTCCTTGATTTTCCCATCCATTGCTTCTTATCTTGCCTTCAGGTGCTTTGGAGAAAAGCTTGACTCCCTCCTCTTTGTGGCAGCAAAGAGTAAATATATATCTAAGGGGCCTCTTATGTTTTAGGTGCTTCTAATCAACTTGATGCTATTATGCTCCTAATCATCTTTATTGCCATGATGGCCTATGTCACCCCTAGTCCTTCTTTTCATTAAACTAGACATACCCAATTCCTGCAACTGTTCTTCGTATGTTTTGGCCTCCAGTCCCCTAATCATCTTCATTGCTCTTCTCTCCACTCTTTCCAAAATCTCAACATCTTTTTTATATTGTGGTGATCAAAACTGGATGCAATATTCTGAGTGTAGGCCTTACCAAGGCATTATAAAGTGGTACTAACACTTTAGGCGAGCTTCATCCCTCCTACCTGAGTTGGAATGACAACAGCAGTTTCAGTTCCACCACAAAGCAAAGGTGTTTCTGCAGGAAACTTCAGGGTTGCTCCATTCCCTGATAAGACAGAAATGGAAGAAGACATTTTGAAAACATTCCTGCTGCATTCTCGAGCAAAACTATACAATAATTTCGTGTGTTTGTGTGTGTGTGTGTGTGTGTATACACAAAAAAATTAAAAGGAGCATTCTTTCACACAAGTGGGACTGCAAGTAAGCAATATCAATAGCACTTACTTATGTACTGCTTCATAGTGCTTTACGGCTCTCTCTAACTGGGTTAAAGTCAGCATATTACCCCCAATAATCTTCCTCAACAGTTTTTATGTTGACAATGAGCATCATGGGAAGCAAGTAGATCTGTACATGGTATAAATGACCCAATGTCAAAATATTAATTCCAAGTTCCATATTGGGAAGTGAGCTAATAGGGAACCCCAGATTGATAGTACGAAATAATGACGTGGGGTGTAATCTGTACCCCCATAGGATCCAGGAGGAATGAGAAACAAGGAAAACCTATACCATTTAGTGATTTGTTTGAAGTTGCAACGGCAGGTAAACAAGTGACTGATGACCATTTTTCACACTTACCACCATGGCAGTATCCCTGTAGTCATTTATTTATTTATTGTATTTATTTATTTATTGGTTCTCCGGAGACTCAGGGCGGCTTACAATGTGTTAAGCAATAGCCTTCATACTTTTGTATATACCTGCTTAGTAGGGCTTTCGGCCCCCGCAAGCGGTGTTCTTTTTTTATATAAAGTCAGCTTATTGCCTATCCGGGTCCTCATTTTACCTACCTCAAAAGGATGGAAGGCTGAGTCAACCTTGAGCCTGGTGAGATTTGAACTTGCAGTAATTGCAGGCAGCTGGTGTTACTTAACAGGACTTTAGTCTGCTGCGCCACCAAGGCTCTTGTGACCAAATTTTGGATGCTTGGCAACTGGCATGTATTTATGACATTCGCAGTGTCCTGGGGTCATGTGATCGCCTGCGACCTTCCGACAAGCAAAGTCAATGGGGAAGCCAGATTCACTTCAGAACCATGTTGCTAACTTAAGAACTGCAGTAATTCACTTCACAACTGTCCCAAAGTTGCTTTTTCAAGAGGCAGTTGCAACTTTGGGACAACCATGACCTGGATGACTGAGAATCTCCATAGATACTTAACAACTGTGGCAAAGAAAGTCGTACAATGAGGTAAAATTCGCTTAACAACTGTCTTGCTTAGAACGTTTGGGCTCAATTGTGGAGTTAGCAATAGGACTACTAACAGCACTTAGACTTGCATACGGTTTCATCGTGCTTATAGCCCTTTGTAAGTGGTCTACATACTCAGTACTTTGCCTCCGTATTTCGTAATATGTTTCTTTTGAACTGCACCATGTTATACAGTATTTCCTTGTGGAGTATACCAATATAAAAATATAACAAATATAGAACCGTTTTTTTTTTACTTTCGGATGTGATCTGAGCTGGATCTTCTTGGGAGATCCTTCCGAAGGCCAGTTCCTGAGATAGAGATGACACATCTCTGTGTGGTTGGGAGTTTTGAGCATCCACTTCCATGAAGGGATTCTGAACCTGTCAAAAGAAAAAGAGGGAAGAAGATTTTATGGTCCGCAACAATCAAGTTCACTCTAAAAAGAGAGGGCTTCTCACATACAGGTAGAATAGAACAGAATTGGAAGGGATCTTGGAGGTCTTCCAGTCCAACCTCCTGCTCAGGCAGGAAACCCTATACCATTTCAGACAAATAGTTGTACCCATCTCTCCTTAAAAACTTCCAGTGCTGGAGCATTCACAACTTCTGGAGGTAAGCTGTCCCACTGATTAATGATTCTCACTGTCAGGAAATTTCTCCTTAGTTCTAAGTTGATTCTCCCCTTGATTAGTTTTCATCTATTTTATTCAGGGGCTTTGGAGAATAGTTTGACTCCCTCTTCTTTGGGGCAACCCCTGAGATATTGGAACACTGCTGTTATTCCACCCCAATCCTTCTTTTCATCAGACTAGACATATTCAGTTCCAGCAACTGTTCTTAATGTTTTAGCCTCCAGTCCCCTAATCAACTTTGTTGCTCTTCTCTGCCCTGTTTGTAGAGTCTCAAGATCTCTTTTTATATCATGGCGATCAAAACTGGCTGCAGTGTGGTCTTACCATGGAATTATAAAGTGGTAGTCCTCGATATACGACAACAATTGAACCCAACATTTCCATTGCTAACTGAGGCGATTGCTAAGTGAATTTTGCTCCATTTTACAATTTTTTTTGCCAGAGTTGATAAGTGAATCACTGCAGTTGTTAACTTAGTAATATGTTTGTTAAGTGAATCTGGCTCCCCCGTGGACTCTCTTTGTCAGAAGGTCGCAAAAAGAAATTACATGATCCTGGGACACCACAATCATCATAAATATGAGCCAGTTGCCAAGCATCTGAATTTTTGATCATGTGGCCATGGGAATGCTGCAATGATCATAATTGTGAAAAAAAAATTCTGCGCTGTTATAGCTATGAACAGTCACTAAATGAAAGGTTGTAAGTCAAGGATTCTATCCAGAGAAATCAGTAGGAAAGGCCACTAGAACTATTTCAGTGATGAAGAATTTTTCAATAATTATATGAAAAATTTTATTGGTGCCCAGAAGTTATTGTATTTTAAAATTCAGCAGCACTGCTTCTCACTCTGTGTACAACTTACAACTACAATTGGGCCCAAAATTTATGTTGCTAAGTGAGACATTTGTCAAGTGAATTTTGCCCCATTTTATGACTTTCTTGCCACAGTCGCTAAGTGAATCACTGCAGGGGTTAACTTAGTCATATGTTTGTTAAGTGCATCTGGCTCCCCCATGGACTTTGCTTAGTCAGGTGGTCACAAAAGGGGATCGTGTGACCCCAGGATGCTGCAACCATCATAAATACAAACCAGTTGCCACAGCCTCAGAGTTTTGATCAGGTGACTATGGGGCTACTGCGACCAAGAATGAAAAATAGTCATAAGTCACTTTTTTCAATGCTGTTGTAACTTCGGATGGTCACTAAATGAATTGTTGAAAGTCGAGGATTAGCTGCACCATGATTTTTGTCTCACCTGCGTCTGTCCCTGCTTTTTCTCCTCTGCTTGGCTCAGGAGGAAACCTTCCGCAAGGGCCACTGCCTGGGAGCTGGTCTCTGCTCCACACTCTCGTACCCAGCTTTCCATCTTTGGGGGCAGGACTGCCAGGAACTGCTCCAGGACCACCAAGTCCAACATCTGAGTTTTCGTGTTTTTCTCTGGCTTCAGCCATCGACGATAAAGACGGTGTAAGCGAGTGCAAAGTTCTCGAGGTGCCTCGGTCTCTTTGTAAATGAACTCCCGGCAAAGTTGATGTTCTCCAGCCCGTCTGGTGGTTTCTCCTTGCAGGACATTGTCCTTCCTCATTCTTCCCCAGAACTTCTCAGTAGAGCCAAGCAAGGCAACACGGGATCTATATCCTTCTGGGTCTGGTGAGCCAGTTTTTGGGGTGTACCAAGACGTTGGTTCACATCCATCCGAAGTCTGTCCTGGATTTGCAAAAGGACTTTCGGTCAGAGGAGCAGAATGGCAAGAAGCCATTTCGGGAGATGTGGGACTTTGATCCTCAAACGATAAGAATCCTCCCACAGAGCAAAATAAATAAATACTTCCAGTTTTCAAGCTAAGGGAAAGGAATAAAAGAAAAGAAAAAGTGAAGAAAAAAAAGAGAGCTGCCTTCGTAGACGTCGATAGGATATTCTTGTTCACAAACATTTAACGGAAGGACTGCTGTTAAACACACCCACACACACCACCAACACATGCAATCACTTTTCAAAAAGGAAGTACGTGTAGGACTCGATATAGGACCACAATTGAGGTCAAAATTTATGTTGTGAATTAAGGCAGTTGTTAAGTGAATATTGGCCTGTTTTATGACCTTCTTTGCCACAGCACCCTAGTAACTTTCCAAAGAACACAAAAAAGTCCAAGCTGGAGATACCTCCAATGCTCGGCAGTCAGCTCAGGTCCAGTGTGGGGACCCCAAAATGCTATGGCTTTTTCTCCAGCACTCCCACCCCCTCAAACTGCTCTGGTCTTTCCTCCAGCAACCCTATCCCCAAAACGCTCTGGCTTTTTCTCAGCACCCCCAAAATGCTGTGGCTCTTTCTCCAGCACCTCCACCCAAAACTGATAGTTTGCACAGGAAAACCCATTGCAAGATACTTCGGGGGGTGGGGGGTTTGCCTTCCTTCCTGCAGGACAAGGTCCTCACCAGCCAGCCACGAGCCCTACCAAAGGTGGGAAAGGGGGCCATGGGGTGGGGTGTGTGTGGAGAATTGAGGTGGAGCAGTCCCATGCTGGCAGGTTGAATGCGTCCTTCCAGGGAGGCCAGCGACAAAGCGTTCTGCAAACCCCGCGGGGCGTCTGCAATTAGGGACCTCCTGGGAATTGCAAGGCGAAAGCAAGGCTGAGCTGAACCAGACGGAGCTCTGCCTGACTTTCCTCGCTCCCTTCCCTCCCAACCTTTTATGGCTGAAAAATCAGAAGGGGTGAGAGTTCCCTCACCTGGATCCGTCGACGGGCTGCAAGCGATCAAGTGCCCAGCTCCAAACTCCTCCCACCCGCCCGGGATTCCAGGCTCCACCCACCTCGCAGCACCGCCCTCGCCTTTCAGTTGGAGAGCAGCTTCGCACCTGCGCACTCTTCTGTTGCCAATCTTAAGGGTTAGAGAAAAAGGCATTGTTTCTAGAGGCCTCCAGAGTGATGGGCCCCTCCCTCTCCTGCGAAGACTCGCTTCTCCTCCTTCCCCGCTAGGCAGGGCTGGGCTGGGAAGCGCTTGCTCCCCTGACAGCGCCCCCTCGTGGATCCCGCCTGCCAGTTGTGCGAACGAGCGAGTCTTTGCCCGGTTTCCATCCAGTCGGCGATCCGTCGAGTTTCTGAACCCGAAATCGGTTCTTGCTCTAGTTTTGCGTTTGCCGTCGGAAGCAAAAGGGATCCCTCGGGGCTGCCAGCGTGGCAGACGTGTCTGTCTTTAAAACTCAGGTCTTTCTCCCACAGATTATGGTGTTTTTTCTTTCCTTTGACTGTTTTTCATAGGGTTTTCTTCTGGCTTTCGCCTGCAGGTCCAGCTCTGCTTTTGCAAGGCTGACAAAATTCTAGACCTATTTTGAGTTTAGACAGGTCATCCTCGACTTACGATTACCATTGAGGCCCAAATTTATGGAGCTAAGTGAGACAGTTCTTAACTGAATTTTCCCCCATCTTAAGACCTTTCTTCCATAGTTGTTAAGTGAAGCACTGCGGCTGTTTTCTTAGTAACACGGTTGTTAAATGAATCTGGTTTCCGATTGATTTTGCTTGCCAGAAGGTCACAAAAGGGGAAATCACGTGAAGCCCCAGACACTGCAGCCGTCATAAATATGAGTCAGTCGCCAAGTGTCTGAATTTTGATCACCCAGTCCATGGGGATGTGCAATGGTTATGAGTATGAAAAATGGTCAACGGTCACTTTTTGCAATGCCGTTGTAACTTTGAATGGTCACTAAATGAACTGTTATAAGTCAAAGAAAAGTTGCACATGTCCTCATAGAAACACATTTATATGTCTGGCACAATAAACACAACCACATCACAAGTTTGCCACAGGAAGTGCCATAAAGATGTTGTTTTACACCAAAGACAAATTCCTTGTGTCTCCAATCACACTTGGCCAATAAAGAACAACCGGAACAATAAGTGTCAATGGGGCATGTTGGAGAGCAATACAAACTAGAGATGGCTCCCTTGCCCCAAAAGAGAATAAAACATTGATTGGTCTCATTCAAGACGAGGAATCTGCATACAACGGGAGGTTGAACTAGCCTTGTGGTGTGACCGTAACAATCTGAATATTATGAGGTATGGGGAAACTGGTACAATTGGTTGAAGAACAAGGCAAAAACATGATTTTAGGATATGATTTGTTATGCACTTGAAGTACGAGCTATATTACATAGAATATTGAACAGCTAAGGATGAAGTTTATTTGATGTATGATTCCGTAAAATGTATAAACACTGTGCCTCTGAAGGAGGTAGATTGTATATTTTTTCTTTTATAACGGAAAAATTCAATAAAGTATATTTTTTAAAAAAAGTGTCAATGGGGCATGTTGGAGAGCAATACAAACTAGAGATGGCTCCCTTGCCCCAAAAGAGGAGAATAAAACATTGATTGGCCTCATTCAAGAAGAGGAATCTGCATAAAACGGGAGGTTGAACTAGCCTTGTGGTGTGACCATAACAATCTGAATGACCGTAGTAGGTTCAAGAAGAGTGGACTTGATGCCATCTAATAAGCATAGTCTCAAATGTAATCCCAGCTGGTAAAGATAAAGGATCCCCAGATTTTATTAAAGGGGTTTTTAAAAAAATCCTAATCATTATCTGTGAGTTTAGTTGGGGATGCTGACTTACCTTTTGTTTGGAACAGACAAATATGAGTGGGAAAGGGGTGTAAATGGCTATGTACATATGTGTGAATATAGTTGAGCATTAGCCAGCCCTTAATCCTAATCCTTTTTGGGATGTCATACATATACACACATACAGATTTACACACACACACAAGCGCCCACACGTGTATAGGAGCAATGGTGGCACAGTGGCTAGAATGCAGTATTGCAGGCCGACTGCTCACAGCCAGGAGTTCAATCTTGACCAGCTCAAGGACTCAGTCTTCCATCCTTCCAAAGTCAGTAAAAACGTGGACACAGATTGTTGGGGGCAATATGTTGACATTATAAACTGTTCAGAAAGTGCTGTAAAGCCCTATAGAGGATATGTAAGTCTATTGCTATGTGATACACCGGTACATTTATTGAGCAGGCACTGTGTTAAATTTATGGACCAATTTCTTTTTTAATATAATAACCCACATAACCCAATTGGATATGTAAGAGAAACTATTTTGACCAACCATATTCAGAGGCCACTGGAAGAAAATGCAATGCAATAGCTGCTTGTTTCCTTGAATAGGTATAAAAATAGGCAAAGTTCAAAAGCAGCCATTCAAATGATTGGGGACTTGGATGTTTGTTTGTGTTTGAAAAAAATTACTTTGTAAGCATGAAAAAATAAATTACCTTAGTAGAAAACATCAGGTTTCAGATATCATCCAATTCAGCTGTTTAGGAAAAGATTTGAAATAGGCAAAAGAGTGGAGGGTTTTCACACTTATTTTTATATTGTTAGCATCTAATCAAGCATATGAAGAAAAATCATTAGTAAACAGTTGAGTTCAAATGGAAGAATTGAATTTAATAGATCCCTGAGATAATGTACCCAATTAAAAGAGAGTATACATTTTATATAACTCTGTTCCAGAATTTTTAGGCTGGATTATTTTTTAATATCAACTTTATATCACAAAATTTAAGAATGCATATTGATATTTGTTTATCCAATGGTTTATGTTTATCTTGTCATAGAATGTGTGTTTCAGAAGGTATCAAGGGATTGATATTTCAGTGTTTCCCTGTTGAATAATAAAGAATTTGTAGTCTTTAATTTCAGAAATAGTCTTTTGTGCCTACTTACTTTAGTAAGTATTACTTTAACCTTTAGGTTGCTTTGCTGGCAACCTAAACTATTTGCCTTGACAATTTTAAACATTATTTATTTCTTTATTTAATATAATTGCCAAGTGTTTAGTTACAGTAATACCACAGCATGTTTCTACCAAAATACATATCATCATCATCATCATCACCTTTTAATGACACCATAGTAACAAATTTTGGGCTCAACTCACTGTGATCGTAAGTCGAGGACTACCTGTATTTCCCCACTTCTGCAATTTCTGAGGTAACTTTTTGTTTTGAAAACAAATTGGATGCCTTTGAGAAACATTCCCATTGGGGAAATTCGATTCCTTTCAATATTCCGGATTTTTCTTTCCTTCAGGACGGCCACAGCTTCTCCTCAGAGATGTCACACCAATCATCTTTTGACCACTATTCCTCAGGGACACTGTTTGCTAGTACCGTATCTTCAAGTCCTACCCTTGAAAAGGACTTTAGGGCAGAATCCCTCGGCACTACTATTATTTTTTAATTATATTACTATTATAATATTACTGCTGTTATTTTACCAGAAGAGGAGGACGCCTTTGTCACTCGGTTCTTCCACATAGACAGGCGGGAAATTGTAGCCCCGCCCCTTCCAACGGTTCTTTTCCGAAGGTTCGCAAGATGCCTCAAAGGCGTTTTTTTCCCCTGAGGGGAGTCCGCCAGGACAGCGAAAGGGAGGGCCGGAACGGTCCCCACTCCTCAATATGGTCTTTCTAGGGAGAAGAACTCGCTCTCTTTAACCCCTGGAAAGCCTGGAGAGAACGAAGACGCCCGGAGCCTTTGTTGTCCGTGTCCGCAGCTGCATCCGCGGCTCTCCGGCCTTTTTTGGGATCGAGGTCCCCGGCGAGGAAAAGCCTTGGGCGGATCCGTCTCTTTTCCACCGCCACCGAGCAAGAAAGCCGTTTCATTCTTCCTTCCAAGGCTATCTCCGGAGTTTTCCCGACTGCAGTGCTTCACTTAACAAATGTGGCAAGAAAAGTTGTAGAATGGGGCAAAATTCACTTAACAGCTGTCTCGTTTAGCAACGGAACTTTTGGGCTCAATTGTGGTCGTAAGTTGAGGACTACCTGTAGTACTGACTTTCATGGCATTGGCTTTCTATTTCTAGGATTACCCATCCTGGGGTAAGATGAAAGAGGGCAAAAGATGGTCTATTTTGGCAAGGAAACAAACAAGGGAATGGAATGCCTAGAGCAGTGGTGGGGAACCGTTTACTTAGCGAGTGCCAAACAGGAACACGCTTCGCGTACTGTGCGCGCTCACAGGCTATATGTGCTAATACACAGCTCCTCCCCATGGGCTGTGTGCCCAACTGCACCATCTACGCATGGCCAGCTTTTGCGTGCGCCCCCACGAGCTTTCATGCATGAGTCCCAGAGCGTGCTGCCCAATCTCACCATCTGGTTTTCACGTGCACAATGCGCCTATGTGAACGCTCTCTGCGCATGCGTGCGCTGCGTGCCAGTCGTCTTGAGCGCATGGACTCAGCCTCCCATCCTTCCGAGGTACGTAAAATGAGGACCCAGTTTGTGGGGGCAATAAGCTGACTTTGTATAAAATAGAACACCGCTTTGGGGCGGGGCCAAAAAGCCCTACTAAGCAGGTATATACAAAAGTATGAAAGCTGCTGCTTAATACATTGTAAGCCGCCCTGAGCCTCCACAGAAGGACGGCATATAAATCAAACTAATAAATGGACAAACGCACAGAGGAGACCTGCGAAGACCAGCTGGGTCCCCTGAATTGCACACATGTGCACCAGAGGCCTGAATACCAGCTGGGGGTATGCACACATGCACAGTTTTGGGTGAGTTTGGCAACGGCTCGTATGCCCAGAAAAATGGCTATGCATGCCACTTCCGGCACACTACCATAGGTTCGCCATCACGGGCCTAGAGAGAATTGAGATAAAGGCCTGCACTTTATTATTGGAATTTATTTATTTATTTATTTATTTATTTATTTATTTATTTATTTATTATGTTTCTATACCGCCTTTCTCCCGTAGGACTAAAGGCGGTGTACAGTCAAGAAAAATATAGACACACAAACATCATAAAATTGCTAATTAAAATCATTACTTAGTTTGGTCAATTAAATAAAACCAGAATTAGATAACATTTTAAAAAATCATTCACATGTTCATATATTTAGCCCCACCTGTTGGACCTGGGGTCACAGGGTTGGTAGAAGTTAAAAAGCTTCTGATCACGCCCTTTAACCGGGTACTTTAGACTCAGGGACTCGGAAATTCTCCCAACACACCCTTGCTTAAGCTAAAGTTGCCCATGAGTCAAATACATTCATATAATAAATTTACGGAAGGTGCCCCCAGGCCACAGTTCATTTGCAACACTGACTGGGAACATTCACAAATGAGCAGGAGGCATAGCTATGAATGCCAGATCCTTGCTGGAATTAGACTTCCATTATTGTGAGACCAACTATTTTCTCAGCCCTCTTTCTGGTTCAAGAATTGTATAGCTCAATGGAAGGGAGGTTGGTTGTGATTGTTTTTTCCGCAACTATCTGTCCTGTTTGGTTGCCATGCCAAACCAGACAATTATTGAGGTACAAATGACAGACTCAATTAGTTGTAACTCTTCCAAGAATTACAACTTACAGTTGATGTCATCCCCCCTATTATCATCTTAAATCTTATAAAATGAAATGAAAAGATAATATATCCATCATCCATCCATCCATCCATCCAATTTCTTAACCACCCAGCTCCCTGATAGAGGGATACCGGGCAATAATTCCTGGTTTTCCTTCCTTCAACTACACCAGTTTATTTTAGCCCATGATCCACTTCCATGACATTTCCTTGTGCGGAAAAAGACAAATTCCTTTTGTATCCAATCATTATTTGGCCTATAAAGAATTCTAACATTTCTTTACGAGGATCATAACCTCAGAACTGGGGTCTCTAAAGTTCTGTCCACAGTCTGTGCACTCATATGGTTTCTCCCGTGTGGATCCTTTTGTGGGAAGTCAGAGAACTACTATTTCTAAAGCTTATTCCACAGTCCACATACTTGTACTGTTGTGGAGTTAATAAGACCAACACAACTTTTCAGGGTTAATCAGAGACAAGGTATATTGCGCAATAGGTTCAAAGCTCTGTACATGAAGCGTTGAACAAAAGACAGAAATTAGGTACAATCATTTTTATACCCTTCTAGACAAAGGATTCTGTTAACTCAGCAATTCATATGGTCATATACATTTGTCATTTTTAATTGACACTTTCATTTTATTCTTTGCCAACAGTTATAATTCTTTTTGTAGATTACTGAAGCATAGACTCAAATCATCTTCTGATGATAGACAACTTTTAACTCATGTGGATCCCCTTGACCTAACCAACCTTTAAGCTGTATGTCATTAGAATGTTCCTTTCTTCTGACAACTTAGAGGCCTCCTAGAGGTACCAAAAGGATTTTGGCTGAGTTTGTACTTTTTCCAACCGGATGCATTGCTTTTTAGAATAGAGTGAATAGAAAGTTATCCAGTGGTCATCTATCAGAGCCCGCTTCATTTACATTAGTACAGTTTCTCCCCCGTGTGGATCCTTTTATGAGAACTAAGGGAACTGCTTACAGTGAAGCTCTTTCCACATTCCGTACATTTGTATGGCTTCTCCCCTGTGTGGGTCCTTTTATGGGATGTAAGGGAACTGCTTACGCTAAAACTTTTCCCACACTCCAGACATTGATATGGCTTCTCTCCAGTGTGGATCCTTTTATGGGAAGTGAGGGAACTTAAATCACTGAAGTTCTTTCCGCACTCCAGGCACTGATACGGTTTCTCCCCTGTGTGGATCCTCTTATGGATAGTGAGGTGACTTACTTTACTGAAGCGCTTCCCACACTCCAGGCACTGATAGGGTTTCTCCCCTGTGTGGATCCTCTTATGGGAAGCAAGGTTGCTTTTCTGAGAGAAGCCCTTCCCACATTCCAGGCACTGATACGGTTTCTCCCCTGTGTGGATCCTCTTATGGGAAGCAAGGTGGCTTCTCTTAGGGAAGCCCTTCCCACACTCCACACATTGATAGAGTTTCTCCCCAGTGTGGATTCTCATGTGGGAATTCAGGGAACTTCTCTTAATGAAGCTCTTTCCACACTCCAAGCATGGATGTGGTTTCTCTTCTCGATGGATCCTTTCATGGGTCATAAGGTGACTTTTCTGAAGGAAGCTCTTCCCACAATCCATGCATTGATATGGATTCTCCCAGACCTGACTCTTTTGATGGTTACTGAGATGGCTACTCTGGCTGAAGCTCTCTCCACATTCCACATAGTTATATAATTTCTCCCCAAGCGATATATTTTGATCTAAAGTAAGAGGAAAGGCCTGTTCCCTGTTTTCATGTTGTGCCTCGACAGGCGGCCTTCTGCAATATCCACACAATCCTGATTCCTCCTTTAATATTTTTCCACAGCCTGGACACATTCCGGTTTCTTGGTGATTTTTTTCAGCCTGGAGCGCATTATTATCTCCACAATGAAAAGTGAGGGCTTTCTCTGGCTCTCCGTTTAGCTGGTTTTCCTCAGGACTTTGGACTCCCCGCTGACTTCGGAACATCCTTTCTCCAATTTCATTGTTGACTGTTGGCAAGTGCTCTATCATCTCCTTCTTAGAGTCCTCGTTCTCCCACCTTTTGCCTGATTGCGACAAAAAGAAGAAACGAAGAGGTGACTTTCACGAGATGTTCAAAGCCCAAGCTAAGGCACCCTCAGGGATCAAGCTCTATTGCCACATCCTGTATTTGAACATTACAGGTTATTCTCAATTTATGAGCCCTGGTGGCGCAGTGGTTAGAATGCAGTATTGCAGGCTAATTCTGCTGACTGCCAGTAGACCAACCGCACTCAAGAGCCTTGATAGTACAGTGGTATACGCACCCTGTTATTAACACAGCTGCCTGCAATTTCTGCTGGTTCGAATCTCACCAGGCTCAAGGTTGACTCAGCCTTCCATCCTTTCTACGGTAGGTGAAATGAGGACCCAGTTTGTGGGGGCAATAAGCTGACTTTGTATAAAATATACAAAAGGATGAAGGCTATTGCTATTGCTTAACGCATTGTAAGCCGCCCTGAGTCTCTGGAGAAGGGCGGCATATAAATCAAATTAATAATAAAAAATAAATAAAATAACGTGTAGTCCTCAATGGAACTGCATCTCTTTGGAGGGAAGTATGCAGTGGGGTACCCCAAGGCTCTGTTTTAGGCCCAGTACTCTTCAACGTCTTCATCAATGACTTGGACGAGGGGATAGATGGGGAACTCATCAAATTTGCACATGACACCAAGTTGGCAGGAATAGCCAACATTCCAGAAGATAGGCTCAAGATACAGAAGGATCTTGACAGACTTGAACATTGGGTGCTATCTAACAAAATGAAATTCAACAGTGAAAAAAGCAAAGTTCTACATTTAGGGAAGAAAAACAAAATGCACAGGTACAGTATATGTGGTACCTTGCTCAATAGTAATAACTGTGGGAGGGATCTTGGAGTCCTAGTGGACAACCATTTAGATATGAGCCAGCAGTGTGCAGCAGTTGCCAAAAAAGCCAACACAGTCCTAGGCTGCATAAAAAGAGGGATAGAATCAAAATCACACAAAGTCTTAATACCACTTTATAATGCTTTGCTAAGGCCACACTTGGAATACTGCATTCAGTTTTGTTCGCCACGATGTATAAAAAATGTGGAGACTCTTTCTAGAGTGCAGAGAAGAGCAACAAACATGATTAGGGGACTGGAGGCTAAAACATATGTATGGTTGCAAGAACTGGGTATGCCTAGTTTAATGAAAAGGACTAGGGAAACATGATAGCAGTGTTCCAATATCTCAGCGGCTGCCACAAAGAAGAGCGAGTCAAGCTATTGTCCTGCTTTTTGTCCTGCCTTCAGGTGCTTTGGAGAATAGCTTGACCTTGTTTTTGTGGCAACCCCCGAGATATTGGAACACTACTATCATGTCACCCTTAATGCTTCTTTTCATTAAATTAGACATACCTAATTCCAGCATGTTTTAGCCTCCAGCCCCCTAACTATATTTGTTGCTCTTCTCTGCACTCTTTCTAGCGCACAGATGTCAAACTCGCCTCATCATGTTGATGTCACATGACGTATCACAACATTTTCTTGTCTTCGCGGAACTGGGGTGGACGTGGCCTATGCATGACACATCCAGCCCATGAGCCGCCATTTTGACATCCCTGTTCTAGAGTCTCAACATCTTTTTTTATATCGTGGTGCCCAAAACTGGATGCTGTATTCTAAGTGTGGTCTTATCAAGGCAGTTTGAAGTGGTACTAACACTTCACGTGATCCATGTAATTCAGGCCTATTAGGGTTCCCAAATTCCAGAACAATGAAAGGAACTCCTTAAGGCTACTACCCAAAAGAGAAACTCGTTAAGGAGGGTGTTTGCACCATTCTATAGAGAAGAAACAGCATGAAGATTTTTAGCCTTGGCTGCCTGATCGGGTGGGAGAATCAATACATCCTCCATCATTGTAGGAAAGGAACAAGCTAGCATCATCTGACAAACAGGTCAGCTGGTTACGTCTGACCAGAAATGTAGAAAGAGAACCTTACACTCAGCTGGATCTCCAGCATGGGTTTTCCCATTGATGCTTGCTTGCTTGTTATCAGCTGCCAATGCCATAGGGGGGCATGGTATTGGGGTTTGGGAAGTGAGCTGGTGTGAAGAGGGCCCACCTGAATATAAAGGGAGGTTTGCTTGCCGGAATTACTGCGCTGCTAAATGGAGTTGTTTACATCCAGTTAAGGCCTGAGTGACGCAGCAGACTAATGCTACTGTTAAAAGGTAATATTTAGCTTCCAGTTGCCTGCAATTACTGCGAGTTCAATTCTCACCAGGCTCAAGGTTGACTCAGCCTTCCATCCTTTCTAAGGTAGGTAAAATGAGGACCCGGTTTGTGGGGGCAATAAGCTGACTTTGTATAAAATATACAAAAGTACGAAGGTTATTGCCTTGTAAGCCGCCCTGAGTCTCCGGAGAAGGGCGGCATATAAATAATTTTTTTTTAAAAAAGGCCAACCGTCCTGAAACTCCAAATGAACAAAAACACCTGAAGATGTGCCCCACAAGTCACTATGTGGGACAGGGATTGGACATTCAGCCTGGGTTCCTGGGGGGAGGGATTTGGGGAAACTTTCAATATGTACCTTTCCTGCCTTTTGGCTCAGATCTTGCCTTTCCTTCGGTGCTATCATTTCAAACTCAGTAACAGTACCTCTTCTCTACTTCAGTGGAGTCGGCGGTTTTCCTTCTTGGGTTTTGAACGGAGGCAGGGCTGATACTTACTTATGCAGGTCACATTCCTTGCATTTTCCAACATGATCTCCCTGTATAACAATTTCTGATCAGGATTCAGCAGGGCCCACTCCTCTTCGGAAAAAAATACGGCTATATCCTCAAATGACATATGATTCTGAAATTCAAAAAAAAAATCCCTCTTAGCATACAGTTCCAAGTTGTACTTGTAAATTGAGAATTACTCGTGCCGCCTGAAAATCGCCCAGGTCACTCTGAGAGTGAGATGGGTGGTATCTAAGCTTAATAAATAAATACAAATAAATAATTACTTATCAAGCTTAGATACCACACCGATCCCAAATCTCAGAGTGACTCTGGGCAATTTTCACAGAGTTCAGGTAGTCCTCAATGTATGACCACAATTGAGCCCAAAATTTATGTTGTCAAACGAGACAGTTGTTAAGTCAGTTTTGCCCCTTTTTTACCACCTTGTTTGCCGCAGTTGTTAAGTTAATAACATGGTTGTTAAGTGAACCTGGCTTCTCCCTTCACTTTGCTGGTCAGAAGGTCGCAAAAGGGGATCACATAACATCAGAAACATGAACCAGTTGCCAAGCAGCCGAATTCTGATCACATGACCATGGAGATGCTGCAATGGTCATAAGTGTGAAAAACGGTCCTAAGTGACTTTTTTCAGTACTGTTGTTACCCACTGTCATTTCTGACTGAACAATTAATCAGTGGAACAAATTACCTCCAGAAGTTGTGAATGCTCCAACTGGAAGTTTTTAAGAAGAGATAGGACAGCCCTTTGTCTGAAATGGTAGAGGGTTTACTGCCTGAGCAAGTGTTTGGATTGAAGGCCTCAAGGTCCTTTCTAATTCTTCTGTTCTGTTATTGTTCGGTTCTTTCCTCTTCCCTTTCCTCTTCCCCTTCCCCTTCCCCTTCCTCTTATCCTATTCCTATTCCTATTCCTAGTCTAGTCTAGTCTAGGTCTACTCTACTCTACTAAACCAAGGGTGTCAAACTTGATTTCACTGAGGGCCGCATCAGAGTTGTTTGACCTTGGGGGGCCGGAGTGGACATGGCCAGGATGAGCATGGCCAGTTCGTTGTCACTCATGTCAGGGATGCCTGTGGTGGGCTGAGCACTCTGCAAGCGAAAACAGGCTCCCGAGCTCCATTTTCGACTGCAACGGCCTCCTGCAACCTTCTGCCAGTTGAAACAGAGCTCACAAGGGCTCTTGTGAGCTCCTTTTTCACTGGCAGAGGCAACAGTCCTTCACTGTTTCCAGGGTGGCCCCAGGGACAGATCAAAGCACCCCGTGGGCCAGATCCAGCTCCCGGGCCTTGAGTTTGACATCCCTGTAGTAAATGAATGACTCTAAGTCGAGGACCACCTGCAATGTTTTCTATCTTATCTCTTTATGAAGTGATTCTGCAGGATCTCCAAACTCATTCAGTGGTAACAACCCTTATATCCTTCTGGATCAGGTGGTGGGATAGGCATTGGATCCCCTTTCCTTTCTGGAAAATCGTTTCTCCTCAACTAAGTCTTGTTTCCATGTTTTAACCAGTGGAAATAGATCCCAGTTCTCTTTTCTACTGCGCAAATTCCACTAAGTGTCTGGTATAAGTAAGTGTTTTTCCAGATAACTTTCCTGGAAAAAAAAAACTGTCAGAACTCAAAAGTTTCTGACTGAAAATACACCTGAATAAATGTTTTATTCTTATTGCTGATTCTACAGAATTTTAAAACTCGTTTTGGTTGGTAGAAACAATAGGTTCTGGAACAACTCAAGGGATGAATCTTGGATGCACCATTGATCAGGGTTTTCAGGGCTTCCTAGAAGCTAACTTCCTCAACAGTGTTGGGACAATCCTAGTTGATACGTTAACAGCTTCCTTATGTTGTCTCTGACAGGAACACACAGTTCAACAGCTATATGAAGTTGCTGGAAAAGGCCTTCTAAAAGCATGAGATGCCAGCAATGTTCAAATGATACCAGGAAACTGCTCCCACTCTGAAAA
Organism: Arizona elegans; assembly: GCA_022577455.1. Lineage (NCBI taxonomy): Eukaryota > Metazoa > Chordata > Lepidosauria > Squamata > Colubridae > Arizona > Arizona elegans. The sequence goes on from JAKOOJ010000012.1 coordinate 22,586,299, forward strand.
AAATGGCTAGAAGGGAGCAAATTAAGTGAATTAACTTTGGAAGAGAAATCCAGCTTGCTTTGGAATGCTCCTTGTCAAAACCACATTTGGACACAAGGAGAAAAGAATCCTCCTCAAAATAGCAGAGTTAGAAAGGACCTTGGAGGTGTTCTAGTCCAATCCCCCGACTCAAGCAGGAGACCCTTTACCATTTCAGAGAAATGGGGTTGTCCAGTCTCTTCTTAAAAACCTCCAGCGATGGAGCACAAACAACTTCTAAAGAAAAGCTGTTCCACTGGTTAATTGTTCTCATTGTCAGGACGTTTCTTAGTTCTAGATTGTTTGTCTCCTTGATGTTCCCATCCATTGCTTCTTATCTTGCCTTCAGGTGCTTTGGAGAAAAGTTTGACTCTCTCTTCTTTGTGGCAACCCCTTAAATATTGGTACTTTTCATTAAACTAGACATATCCTGTTCCTGCAACCATTCTTCATATGTTTTAGCCTCCAGTCCCCTAATCATCTTCATTGCTCTTCTCTGCACTCTTTGCAGAATCTCAGTATCTTTTTAAAATTGCGGTGATCAAAACTGGATGCAATATTCTGAGTGTAGGCCTTACCAAGGCATTATAAAATGGTACTAACACTTTATGTGAGCTTCATCCCTCCTACCTGAGTTGGAATGACAACAGCAGTTTCAGTTCCACCACAAAGCAAAGGTGTTTCTGCAGGAAACCTCAGGGTTGCTCCATTCCCTGATAAGACAGAAATGGCGGAAGACATTTTGAAAACATTCCTACTGCATTCTAGAGCAAAATTATGCACACACACAAAAAAGCAGCATTCTTTCACACAAGTGAGACTGCAAGTAAACAATATCAATGGCACTTAGATTTATATACCACTTCACAGTGCTTTGCAGCCCACTCTAAGTGGTTGACAGAATCAGCATACTGTCCCCAACACTCTGGGTCCTCATTTTACCAACTTCGGAAGGATGGAAGGGTTGAGTCAACCTTGAGTCTGTCAAGATCGAGCTGGTGGCAGACGGCAAAATTAGGGGCCTTTGTCGGTTAAATATTTGCTTATTGGGACCCTGGAGAAACACTGGAGTAAGCTTCTAAGCTGAACCAACGTGCTCAATGAATAACATTCTGTAATATGTTTCTTTTCAACTGCACCCCGTTATGTTTCCTTATGGAGTACACCAATATAAAAATGTAATAAATGAAGAAGCATTTATTACCTTCTGATGTGATGTGAGCTGGATCTTCTTGTGAGATCCCTCCAAAGGTCAGTTCCTGAGAGAGAGATGACACGTCTCTGTGTGGTCGGGAGTTTTGAGCATCCACTTCTATGAAGGGATCCTGAACCTGTCAAAAGAAAAAGTGGGAAGAAGGTTTTATGGTCCGCAGCAACCAAGTTCACTCTAAAAAGAGAGGGCTTCTCACATACAGGTAGAATAGAACAGAATTGGAAGGGACCTTGGAGGTCCACCAGCTCAGGCAGGAAACCCTGGCCTACACCATTTCAGACAAATGGTTGTACCAATCTCTCCTCAAAGACTTCCAGTGTTGGTGCATTCAGAACTTCTGGAGGCAAGTTGTTCCACTAGTTACTTGTTCTCACTGTCAGGAAATTTATCTTTAGTTCTAGGTTGATTTTCCCTTTGATTAGTTTCCATACATTCTTGTCCTGCTTTCAGGTTCTTTGGAGAATAGGTTGATTCCCTCTTCTTTGTGGCAGCGCCTGAGAAATTGGAACACTGCTGTCATGTCACCCCTAATCCTTCTTTTCATCAGACTAGACATACCCAGTTCCTGCAACCGTTCTTTATACGTTTTAGCCTCCAGTCCCCTATTTATCTTTGTTGCTCTTCTCTGCACTCTTTCTAGAGTCTTAACTTCTTTTTTTATATCGTGGCGACCAAAACTGGCTGCAGTATTTCAAATGTGGTCTTACCACGGAATTATAAAGTGGTAATCCTCAACATACAACCACCAATGAGTCCAAAATTTCCATTGCTAATTGAGATGGCCGCTAAGTGTGTTTTGCTCCATTTTACAATTTTTCTTGCACGAGTTGTTTAGTGAATCACTGCAGGGGTTAACTTAGTCATACATTTAAATGAATCTGGCTCCCTCATGGACTTTTGCTTAGTCCAGTGGTCGCAAAAGGGGATTGCATGACCCTGGGGCACTGCAACCGTCATAAAAATGAGCCAGCTGCCAAGTGGCCTAATTTTGATCACGTGATCAATGGGGATGCTGCAGCAAAGAATGAATAGCAATAACACTTAGACTTATATACCGCTTCATAGTGCTTTTACATCCCTCTTTAAGCTGTTTATAGAGTCAGCCTATTGCCCCCAAGAATCTGGGTCCCCATTTTACCCACCTCGGAATGATGGAACACTGAGTCAACATTCATAATGGTCATAAGTCACTTTTTTCAACGCTGTTGTAACTTTGGATGGTCACTAAGTGAACTGTTGAATGTCGAGGAAGATTTTTGGCTCACCTGCATCTCTCCCTGCTTCTTCTCCTCTTCCTGGCTCAGGAGGAAACCTTCCGCAAGGGCCACTGCCTGGCAGCTGGTCTCTGCTCCACACTCTCGCACCCAGCTCTCCATCTTTGGGGGAAGGACGGTCAGGAACTGCTCCAGGACCACCAGGTCCAACATCTGAGTTTTCGTGTGTTTCTCTGGCTTCAGCCATTGACGATAAAGACGGTGTAAGCGAGTGCAAAGTTCTCGAGGTGCCTCCGCTTCTTTGTAGAAGAACTCCTGGCAAAGTTGATGTTCTCCAGCCCGTCTGGTGGTTTCTCCCTGCAGGATGTTGTCCTTCCTCATTCTTCCCCAGAACTTCTCAGTAGAGCCAAGCAAGGCAACACGGGATCTATATCCTTCTGGGTCTCGTGAGCCAGTTTTTGGCGTGTACCGACATGCTGGGTCACACCCATCCGAAGTCTGTCCTGGATTTGCAAAAGGACTTTCAGTCAGAAGAGCAGAATGGCAAGAAGAGCCACTGTGAGCCATTTCGGGAGATGTGGGACTTTGATCCTCAAACGATAAGAATCCTCCCACAGAGCAAAATAAATAAATGCTTTCAGTTTTCAAGCTAAGGGAAAGAACAAAAGGAAAGAAAAAGTGAGGAAAAAAAGAGAGTTGCCTTCCTAGACGTTGATAGGATGTTCTTGTCCAAAAACATTTAACGGAAGACAGAGAAGACACTGCTGTTAAACACACACAATCACTTTTCAAAAAGGAAGTACAGATAGGGCTTGATTTACAGCCACAATTGAGCCCAAAATGTATGTTACTAAGCAAGATTAGTTGTTAAGTGAGTTTTGGCCCGTTTTTATGACCTTTCTTGCCACAGTAGTTAAGTGAATCACGGCCGTTGTTTTAAGTTAGTCAAACGGTTGTTAAGTGAACCTGGCTCCCCCCCCTTGACTTTTCTTGTCAGGTCATAAAAGGAGCCCACGACCCCACGGCACTGCAACCGTCATAAAAGTGAGTCAGTTGCCAAGCGGCTGAATTTTAATCACATGATCAGGGGGGATGCTGCAATGGTCATAAGTGTGAAAAGCTTTCACAATTCCCTTTTTTCCGGGGTGTTGTAACAATGAACAGTCACTAAATAATGGTTGTAAGTTGAGGCGAGGGCTACCTGTATTTCTTGTGGCAAGCAAAGTCATTGTGCTGGAGAGCGTTTCTTTACATCAGCAACCCTGGTAACTTTGCAAAGAGCAGAAAATTCCCACGTCTTTCAAGCTGGGGATGCCTCAGCTCAGGGCCAAGGAGGAAAGCAGGGAGAAAGAGCTTGCCCAGAATGGAACTTTTGTTTTTTTTACACATTTTTCCTCCAGCACCCTCCCACCCTGAAATATGCTCTGGCCTTTCCTCCAGCACCCCCAACCAATGGTGGAATTCCATTTTTTTTACTACTGGTTCTGTGGGCGTGGCTTGGTGGGCATGGCAGGGAAAAGATACTGCAAAATCCCCATTCCCTTCCCACTCCAGGAGAAGGATATTGCAAAATCTCCATTCCCACCCCACTCTGGGGCCAGCCAGAGGTGGTATTTGCAAGTTCTATTCAAAATTTCTGCTACCGGTTCGCCAGAACTTGTCAGAACCTGCTGAATTTCACCCCTGCCCCCAACCTTTCCTCCAGCACCCCCAAGCCCCAAAACGAATGCTATGGATAGGAAAAACCATCGCCGGACCTTTCGGGGGGGGGGGGGAATCTTCCTGCCTGCAGGACAGGCTCCCCACCAGCCAGCCACGACTCTCCCCAGGGTGGGAAAGGGGGTCATGGGGTGTGGGGAGATAGAAGTGGAGCAGTCCCAGGCTGGCAGGTTGAATGCTTCCTTCCAGGGAGGCCAACGAGAAAGGGCTTTGCAAACCTCGCGGGGCGTCTGCAAATAGTGACCCGCCTGAGAATTGCAAGGGAAAAGCAACGCTGGGCTGAAGCAGACGGAGTTCTGCCTGTCTCTCCTCCCCCCCCCCAACCTTTCACAGCTGTTTTTTTGGGGAGGGGGGAGAAAAGCATCCAAATTTAAGACTGCAGGGGACGCCCCAACCTTGAGAAGGGAAAGATCCGAAGGAGGGAGAGTTGACGCACGCGGATCCATCGATGGGCTGCAAGCGATCGAGTGCCCAGCTCCAGACTCCTCCCACCCGCCCGGGATTCCAGGCTCCACCCACCTCACAGCTCCGCCCTCGCCTTAGAGTAGGCGAGCAGGTTCGCGGCTGCGCACTCTTCTGCAGGACATCTAAGGGTTAATCCAAGCTCCACCCAACCGACCTGGGAAAGGACGCCCTCGCCACGAGGATTGGAGAAGAGGATTGCGCCTGCGCACTCTTCTGCAGGCAATCTAAGGGTTAAAGAATCCCAGCTCCAGCTTCTTCCCTCGATCCGGGATTCTAAGCTCCACCCACCGAAGTGGGGAAGGGCTCTGCCTTCCTCGCAGCTCCGCTCTCGCCTCTAGGATTGGAGAGCACGTCTGCGCCTGCGTACTCTTCGGGGGACATACAAGGCTTGAGTCCCAGCTCCAGGCTCCTCCCACCCACCTGTAATTCCGAGCTCCACCCCACCGACTTGGGAAAGGACGCGCGTTCCGCCCTCGCCACTTAACTGTTGGAGAGCAGGTTAGCGCCTGCGCACTCTTCTGCAAGGAATCTAAGGGTTAAAGAGAAGAAGGTATTTTTCCTAGAGGGGCGTCTCGAGTGATGGGCCCCTCCCCTCCCTCTCTAGTGAAGACTCGGTGCTCCTCCTTCCCCGCTCGGTTGGGAAGGGAAGCGTAGCGCTCAGTTGATGGGCAGCGCCATCTCGTGGATCCCGACCGCCAGTTGCGCGAAGGGAACGACTCTGCCCCGTTTGCACCCCGTCCACGATCCGTTGAGTTTCAGATACCGAAATTGGTTCTCGCTATATTTTTGCGTTTGCGGTCGGGGGCAAAAGGGATCCCTCGGGGCTGCCAGGATGGCAGACGGGTCTCAGGGCGTTCTCCCACAGATTATGGTGTTTTTTTTATGGTTTTTCTTTCTTTGACTGTTTTTCATAGGGTTTTCTTGTGCGTTTGGGGTGTTAGAAGTCTTAGAATAAGAGTTGGAAGGGACCTTGGAGGTCTTCTAGTCCAACCCCCTGCTTAAGCAGTGAAGGTCCAGCTCCGTTTTTGCAAGGTTGACAAAATTCTAGATCTAGTTGAGTTTAGACAGGTCGTCCTCGATTTACGACCACCATTGAGCCCAAAATTTTTGCTGCTAAGCGAGACAGTTGTTAAGTGAATTTTTTCCCTATTTTACAACCTTCCATAGTTGTTAAGTGAATCAAGTGCAGCTCTTCAGTTAAGTGAATCTGGCTTCCCCATTGATTTTGCTTGCCAGGAGGTCACAAAAGGGGAAATCAGGTGAACCCCAGGACGCTGCAGCCATCATAAATATAAGTCAGTCGCTAAGCGTCTCAATTTTGATCACATGACCAATAGGGAAGCTGCAACGGTCATGAGTGAAAAAGTGTCATTAAGTCACTTTTTTTCAGTGCTGTTGTAACTTTGGTCACTAAATGAACTGTTGGAAGTCGAGGACTACCTGCACACATCCTCACACAGACACACATTTATATGCCTGCCATAATAAACACAACCCCATCACAAGTTTACCACAGGAAATGGCATAAAGATCATGTTCTTTTACAAATGTAAAACGTTTTTTTTTCTCCTGGCTAGAGGTAGAGTATGATTTCATCACAAAGGAGAATTCCTGCTCTCTAAGAAGGAACATATTCCAGAAAAAAAGGGTGTGGATCTATTGGTAAAATCGTGAAGACTAAAACATATGAAGAACAGTTGCAGGAATTGGAGATGGCTAGTCTGGAGAAAAGAAGGACTAGTGGGGACATGATAGCAGTATTCCAGGATTTGAGAGGCTGCCACAAATCATCATCACAACGGAGAATTCCTTCTGAGAGACCTCCAGTGATGAAGCACCCACAACTTCTGGGGCAAGTTGTTCCACTGGTTAATTGTTCTCACTGTCAGGAAATTTCCCCTTATTTCTAGGTTGGTTCTCTCCTTGGTTAGTTTCCACCCATTGCTTCTTGTCCTGCCTTCGGTGTTTCCGAGAAACCCCTGTTCTTTGTGGCAACCCCTCAAATATTGGAACATTGCTATCATGTCACCCCACTCCTTCTCTTCATTAACTAAATCTTTCTTGTCCTACCTTCTGGTGCTTTGAAAAATAAATTGACCCTGCTATCACGTCACTCCTAATCCTTCTTTTCTCTAGACCCGTGATGGCGAACCTATGGCACACGTGCCACAGGTGGCACGCGGAGCCATATTAGTGGGCACGCCACCTCAGCTCTGGGGCGCATGCGCGCGCCGGCCAGCTGATTTTCGGGCCTTCTGGGCTCACCAGAAGTAGGGAAACAGGCTGTTTCCTGCCTCTGGAGGGCCTGGGGGGGGCGGAAAAGGCCCGTTTTTTTTTTCTTACCTGGCTCCAGATCCTCTCTGTGTATGTGGGAAGGGCGAAAACAGCCTTTCCCACTCTCTTGGAGGCCCTACAGAGGCTGAAAGAGCCCATTTCCCCACTCCCGGTGGGACAGGAAGTGACGTTTTTTCCTGTCCCCAGCCTCCAGAGACTCCTAGAGAGGCTCCTACAGACTCCTAGAGAGGTTCTGGAGGCTGGGGACAGGAAAAAAAACGTCACTTCCTGTCCCACCAGGAGTGGGGAGATGGGACCTTTCAGCTTCCATAGGGCCTCCAAGGGACTGGGAAAGGCTGTTTCCGCCCTTCCCACATACACAGAGAGGATCTGGAACCAGGTAAGAAAGAAAAACGGGCCTACCAGGCCATCATGTGCCAGGAGCAGGAGGGGGGAGGGGGTTGCGCACGCATGTGAGTGGGCACGTGCGCGCGCGACCCTCTCCCGCCCCCCCTCTCCTGGCACGCGATGGCAAAAAGGTTAGCCATCACTGCTCTAGACTCTATTCCTGCAACCGTTCTTTATATGTTTTAGCATCCAACCACCTAATCCTATTCGTTGCTCTTTTCTGCATTCTTTCCAGAGTCTCAGCCTTCTTTTTTAATAAGATGGCGACAGGGGTGAAATGATACCGGTCGCTCCGGTTCGGGCGAACCAGTAGTTTTAAAAAAAAGCTACTGGTTCCTCGGAATAGGTATTTCCAACGATCAGCTGTGCTAAATCATGCGCCACAGCTGATCCCCCCTGCTTTTCTACTTATATTTCCCAAGCCTCCTTTTGGCGCACACTGCACGCCAAATGCATACATGTGCATGTACAGTGTACACCAAAAGGAGGTTTGGTAAGGTAAGTACAACAGCGGGGAGGGGATCAGCGACCAAAACTGTATCGTATTTTTTCCTTGTGTTCTGGAAAGGCTTCGTAGCATTGTGGTGTCCACTGATTGCATGAACAAAGACCTGCTACGATGCCTTTAAGCTCAGATCACTGCAAAATAAGTGTGTGGGCTACCATCATCCCCAGAAATCCTTAACACCTCCCTTGATTAGTTTCCATCCATTGTTTCTTGTCTTGCCTTCTGATGATTTTGGAAAGTAAGTTGACGCCCTCTTCTTTGTGGCAGCCCCTCAAATATTGGAAGACTGCTGTCGTGTCATCCCTAGTCCTTCTTTTCTCTAGGCTGGCCATACCCAATTCCTGCAACCATTCTTCATAGACTGCAGAGATTCTCAGTCATCCAGGTCATGGTTGTCCCAAAAGTTTTTTTTTTCCTTTCTTTCAGGAGGCCACTGGACGTTCTTGTTTTTTCTTTGAAGACGTTTCGCTTCTCATCCAAGAAGCTTCTTCAGCTCTGGCAGGATAGTGGGGAATGGAAGGATTTCTATTCCTTGCAGACAGCTGGTCATTTGCATCCTTTTAGAGCAGGGGTCTCCAAACTTGGCAACTTTAAGACTTGTGGACTTCAACTCCCAGAATTCCTCAGCCAGCTTTGCTGGAAGTTGAAGTCCACAAGTCTTAAAGTTGCCAAGTTTGGAGACCCCTGTTTTAGAGGGTCGTTGAAGCACTTGGAGGTTTATCTGTGTCCTCAGGGTCACCTGAATGGTGCTCCTGGTTCCTGTAGTCTGCAATTTAATCAGCTGTCTTCAAGGAATATAAATCCTTCCATTCCCCACTATTCTGTCAGAGCTGAAGAAGCTTTTTGGATGAGAAGCGAAATGTCTTCGCAAGAAAAAACAAGAACGTCCAGTGGCCTCCTGAAAAAGCACCTTTAGGACAACCATGACCTGGATGACTAAGAATCTCTACAGACTATTTTATTAATTTTTTAAAAAATTTAGTTTGTCAAACATGTACAAGGTGACAGGTATAAGTATAAACATTGACATGAGCACATGAAATGAGTACAAATAAATGGGGACAGAGGACAGGGACAGTAAGCAGGCTGGTACACTTATGCACGTCCCCTTTACGGATCTCTTAGGAATGGGGTGAGGTCCACAGTAGACAGTTCAATGTTGAAGCTGTGGGGGTTTGAGGATGTAACAATGAAGTCAGGTAGAGCATTCCAGGCGTTGACCACTTCGATGCAGAAGTCGTATTTTCTGCAATCGAGTTTGGAGCTGTTTACCTTGAGTTTGTATCGATTGTTTGCCCGTGTATTATTGAGGTTGATGCTGAAGAAGTCATTATTATTATTTTATTATTATTTATTTGATTTGTATATCATCCTTCTCCAGCAGGACTCAGGGCAGTGAACAGCCGAGATAAAACAGAGCATACAAAATTTAAAACACAGTTTAAAAAGCAATTAAATAATTTTGGCCCACAATTTAAAACAACCCAATTAAAAACAATTTCAAATTAAAACCGAAACGGATGGGATCAAGCCAGCCCAGCTAGGTGAAATAAATGAGTTTTCAGGGCCCGACGAAAAGTCCGGAGGTCTGGTATTGTGCATATACATTGACAGGTAAGACATTGTAGCACACAATTTTGTGTACTATGCTTAGATCAGACCGCAGGCGGCGCAGTACCAAATTGTCCAAGGCCAAAATTTCAAGCCTGGTGGCATAAGGGACTCTATTGGGAGTAGAGGAGTGGAGGACTCATCTTACGGACTCCTAGTGTCTACTAGCATTAATTAACCTATTTTAAATCTCTGTCTGATGTTTGTAAACTGTATGGATGATACAAAAATATGATTTGCATTCTTTCTTATTATTTTTACACTATATATATATATATATATATATATATATATACACATACATACATACATACATACATACATACATATATATTACTGTTTTATATGGTCTTGATAATGTTAACAATGGAGTTAGGTAGAGCATTCCAGGCATTGACCACTCTGTTGCTGAAGTCGTGTTTTCTGCCATCGAATTTGTATCTATTGTTTGCTCTGTTTAACTATTATTTATATTGTTTACTGTGAAGAACCCTTGTGGAATTGCATCGTTGGGATGTTCTTCATACGCCTTCAACCATCCTAGTTGCTCTTCTCCGTCCTTCTGGAGGACACCTTTAGGATTGAGCGATCTGATCTCCCTGAAGTCCAAGGGACTCTCAAAAGTCTTCTCCCGCACCACAATCTGAAAGCATCACCCTGCCGTTTGAGGGATACATAAACCCCAGGACCATCCAGGAGCCTGGATGCAGAGGGGTGAAGGAAGCCTTTGCAATACCCGGCGGCCACCAGGGGGCAGCCAAGCGGCCCATTTCATTCTTGCCCGGGTTTTAGGGCTGGGAGCCGCTGGGAAGATGCAGTTGCAAGCCAGCTCATCCCTTGCCTTCCAAAGTTTGGCTTGGGCTGCCCTCTGTGGGCCGTCCGGGGTTTGTCCCTAGGCTCTCCCCTCCTGGCACCAACCACGTCCGCGGAGCCGTCCAAAGTAGCTTTGCCTTCTCTCATTGGCCGAGCCCCCGCCTCCCTCTTCTCGCCCCGCCTCCCGGATTGGCTCCTCCTCCCTCTTTCTGGGAAGGGAGGCTGGGAGCGAAGCACAAAGGGAAGCGTCGGTCGCTGCCTCCCACCCCTTCCCTCGGCCCTTCCCCCCCCCCACCCCGCGAGGAGATCCGTGGCTCCAGTGAGTCCCTTTGCAACGCTCGGCTCTTCCGCCTTGCAGGATTTAAAACCGGGGTGTAGTGATCGCGTCCCCCCCCCCTCCTTCCTACGCTTGCACTACAACTCCCATTGTCCCCAGAGTTCCTTGCCGCAGCTTCCCACGTGGCTGGCTGGCTCCCTCGCTTCCCCACGCCCTTCCTTCTCTTTCCCTTCCCATCTTTTGCACCGCGTCTCAGCGCCCCCCCGTCCCCCGCCACGCTATCCACTGGGGTCGTGTCCTTGCTTTCGATCTTCCCCCATTCACCAACCCCCCCACCCCCGCCGCAGGCCAATCCTAGCCATCGGAGAGTAAGTAGCTCCTTGATTTCTGATTTCTTTCCCCCTTCGAAAGTAGGAGGCGATTGAAAGACGGGGGGGGGGCGCCTTGGGGTGGGGTGGGGAAGGAATCCTCCCTTTTTTAAAAAAAAAAAATGGGAATATCCATCTCTAGGATCCTTTCCAAGGAAGATCCCGCCGCCCTTCCCAAAAGCGATCCCCCTCCTCCTTACAAGGAGAGAATGTGGTGGGATGATTGCACCGGATTTAGGAGGGCTGGGATCCACAGGGAGGTTTTTATGCGATGCAAAAATCTGCGTGGGTTTCTGAGGGTTTTTTTGCCTGTAGGGTGAAAGGTTTTTGTTAAATCCCTTTCTTGAAGATCACTCGGGGGGGGAAAAAAAAACACACCAAGCATGGGCAGAGAAGTGTGATTCCTATAAAAGCCAAAACGGGGCCTGAGCTGGGTGGGTGGGGAGAGGATCCTTCCTGCTTGTCTTTTCCCCCCACCTGCAATGTCTTAATTTTCTTGTTCCTCTTTTTGGAGGAAGACGAAGGGCTATGGTGAAAAGCGCATTGGAAAGAAAGCAAATGCAAAAATTGCAGGCAGAGGTGGGTGGGAAACAGGGAGATGTTGTGGATAATTTGGCTGGAACTCTGGGTGGAAGCTGAAGGTGGAAAAGGGCCATGAGGATTGGAGCCCCCCCCCCCAGAGGATTCTCCTTTTAATGCCCATCCCCATAGGCGAAAGACTGAAACGCACCCCCAGGGTTCTCCACTTATTCTTCCATAGTTGGTGGCATCCATCAGTTTCCAAACTAGATAGCATAAATAGAACAGAAGAATAGGGATAGGATGATGATGATGATGATAATAAATTATTATTATTATTATTATTATTATTATTATTATTATTATTATTATTATTATTATTATTATTATTTCCATTCCAGGATGGAATGGAACAGAATGAAATAGAACAGAAATAGAAAAATAGGAACAGGACAGGACAGGACATTCTTTATGTCCTGTCCTGGAACGAGCTCCCCCCCCTTTCCCCCGCCCCCCAGAGATACGGAGGATCCTGGATCTGCGTACCTTCCGTCACGCGCTCAAGACGTTCTTATTTCATCAAGCTGGCCTGACCTAAGGTTTTTTTTTCCCCTTTTTAAATGGAAATTTTAAATTTGGTTTTAAATTATTGGGGTTTTAAATTTGTTCAGCCCAATTATTTAATTTGTTTTATTCTATTTTAAATATTGTATTTATATGTTTTATTCTATGGCTGTTCACCACCCTGAGTCCTTCGGGAGTAGGACGGTATACAAATTCAATAAGATGAAATGAAAATGAAATTGGCCAAGTGTGATTGGACACACAAAGAATTTGCCTCCACTACATATGATCTGTGTACATACAAGCAACAAGTGATAAATCATGGTCATAGTACTTAGTACATAGTACAACAAGTGATAAATCATTAGCAATAACACTTAGACTTATCTACTGCTTCACTGTGCTTTACAGCTCTCTCTAAGCAGTTTACAGAGTCAGCATATTGCCCCCAACAATCTTGGTCCTCATTTTACCGACCTCAGAAGGATGGAATGGATTAAAAAGAAAAGGAGCGGAAGGGAGATCTGACTTGGCTAGCTATAGGTAGTCCTTGGCTTACAACCGTTCATTTAGTGACTAAAATTACAACGGCACTAAAAAAAGTGACTTATGACCATTTTTCTGCTGCTGTAACATCATAATCTACAAATCCCCAGGGAGAAACTAATCTGGCTGTCTGATTTTTAGAAATACCGTTTAATCTGAGCAATGTAATTTTGCTTGAGACAGGAAGGTGGTGCAGAGAGTGGTGAGGACAGCAGAAAAGATTATGGGTAGTTCACTTCCTTCTATCCAAGACATGGCATAAAAGTGATGTTTGAATAGAGTCTACAGGATTATCTGGGATGCTACACATCCTCTTCACAACCTGTTTCCCTTGTTACCTTCGTGGTATCGTGGACATCTAGATTCAGTCACAGTTTTGTTCCATATAGCTTGTGAATTCTCTCAAGTTTCCTCTTTCCGCTATGTATTCAAAATGGACAGTAATTAATGTGTGTGTGTGTGTGTGTATCAAATTTATATTTTGCTGATAAAGAAATAAAGGGAGACTAGTATAGATCTATTAAAAACTATTTAGCTCTCATCAGCTAGCCATACCCTTACTTGGATTCGAACTTGTGCTGCCTGCATATTAGGCAGTTGTATTAACCTCTGAGCCACAAGTTCTCCTCCCTTTATCAGCTTGAGCCAGGGGAGAGATTAAGTGTTGAGGGCTCCTGGATTGGAGCTGAAAGGCAAAAGGGATGCAGTATGCTCCCTCCCACATGCTGGGGTAGACCAGGTGTCTCAATAGAAAAACACTTAATATATATATACACACACATACATGTAGGTAGGTAGCAGGGGTGGGTTTCTACCGGTTCGCACCCGTTTGGGTGAACCGGTGGCGGTGGGAGGCTCCACCCACCCGCCCAGACGTCATCAAAAATGCATAGAAGCACTGCGCCTGCGCGTTACCGATAGCAAACTGGTAGCCCCAGGATTTGAATGCCATCTCTGGTAGGTAGGTATATAGCATGTGTATATGTGTGTTACACATGTGCATGGATAGATATATACTTTTTCTTTCGAGTGCAGGCAACAAAATTTCATTTTTAATGTGGACCAGTGTGCTCACAGTAAAAAATGACAATAAACGTTATCTCTCTTTTCTTGCAAGTCCTAAGGCTGAAGAGTTTCAACCATCCAAGCCTCCGGAAGAAACTTGGCCGTCCAGCAGCGTGAACTTGTAACCTGTTTGGGGCAGACTTCGGAGATGGAAGACCAAGATTTGACTAGCCTTGAAGCTGGAAGAAGCCTCGATGTCCTGGATGTTGGAAATGGGGCAGAATTCTGGGGGAAGAAAGTGCAGAATATCTTGCGGGGGGTGCACACTTGCTGGTCAGAACAACACAAACGGTTCAGGGAGTTTTGTTACCAAGAAGCGGAAGGTCCCCGGGAAGTCTGGAGCCGAATTCATGACCTTTGTCACAAATGGCTGAAACCCAAAAGGCATACCAAAGCTCAGATCTTGGATCTGGTGATTCTGGAACAGTTCCTGAAAATCTTGCCGCCAGAGATGGGGAACTGGGTTCGAGAGTGTGGGCCGGAGACCAGCTCGGAGGCCGTTGCCTTGGCGGAAGGATTCCTTCTGAGTGAGATAGAGGGAGCGCAGGTAAGGGTATTTTCATCGGGTGCCTAAATTGTTGGCTCGATTTTAGAAAGCAATCCGAAAAGCTATCCTTTTCTGAATTTCACCCAAGAAAGAAATAGCCAATTCCAGTGTAGCAGAGCACTGGACAAATGGACACTCTCTATTTGCACATTATTAAACTGGGTTTGCTTAACCACAGTTTGTTGAATGAAATGTGATTGCTTGGATCACCTCACAGGCTGACCTATCAAGTGTACAATTTGTAGAAATCATTATCGGAAGTTCTTCCCAAGCTCTTAAGACTCCTGGCAGTTGCCAGCAAGAACAGAAATACAGCTAGTCCTCAACTTACAACAGTTCGTGTAGTGACCAACATCACTGGAAAAAGTGACATGATTGTTTTTCACACTTATGACCGTTGCAGAATCCCAACGATCATTGTGATCAAAATTAAGATGCTTGGCAACTGACTCATATTTATAACGGTTGCAGTGTCCCGGGGTCACATGAGTCCCCTTTGGTGACCTTCTGACAAGTCAATCAATAGGGAAGCCATTCACTTAACAACTGTGGCGAGAAAGTTCGTAAAATGGGGCAAAACTCACTTAACCATCTCACTTAGCAACAGAAAATTTCGGCTCCGTTGTGGTCGTATGTTGAGGACTACATGTACCATAAACCTTTATGTGCTTGAGGAACATTGTTTCCCAGCATTTTAAGAAAACTGTCAATTGGATCGATGTCTTGGCAGGAATCACGTAAAGAAATTGGTGAAGAGAGGGGTCAAAGTTGACTGCTGAAAGACTGAAATAGTAAATAAAATATTGAAATATTGAAGATATTAAGAAAAGATCTTTCGAGTGGTGCTGTGGCCTAGAGGTGGAGCTCTCACTTCACAATCGGGTAGCTGTGAGTTTGATCCTAGGTAGAGGCTGATATTTCTCTCTAGGCCAGGGGTCTGCAACCTTAAACACTCAAAGAGCCATTTGGACCTGTTTCCCACAGAAAAGAAAACACCGGGAGCCACAAAACCCTGCCCGTGCCTGACTATTTCTTGAGCGGCCACAAAACTAGCATATGTAGTTGAATTAAATGTTCTGTTTTCTTCTGAAACTTTTCTTTTCTTGGATTTATCCATGGTTGGCCTATCGGGGGTTGAAAAGCTCAATAAATCACATGCCGATGGGTGTCACACATTGACGGTTGTGACGCATATTTTGAGTGACAGGGAGGCACAGCAGAGGGGTGAAAGAGCCACATGCGGCTCCAGAGCCGCAGCTTGCTGACCCCTGCTCTAGGCACACTGAGAATATATCTGCTGAACAAAACTCCGCATTGGTGACAGGAAGGGCATCCGGCCAGTAAAACACTCTGCTAGCTCCATTCAGTTGCCCAGACTCCACCTCGCGAGAATTATGGGTTCGTTAAAAGATAAAGAAGAAGATTGAGAAGAACATTCCCTTCCCTAGCCTTGAGATACCCTGGTGGTGGTTGGTTAATTGCTTTGGTTTATATAATGGCCCACCATTTAGGTCCTAGCCAGATTTGGCCTTGCTTACCTTTTTCAAAATCAGCCAAGTTCAATTAGATGCTACTCCATGAAGATCTTGCTGTCGTATCCATGTAGTTTTATTGGTAAAAAAATGGAAGTGGTCCGTAATTGCCATCTTATAGCATTAATTAATTAATTCTAGTCATTCATGTCTACATACATGTTACTTTTATAGGTAGTCCTTGACTTACCACAGTTCGTTTAGAGACCGTTTGAAGTTACAACAGCTCTGAAAAAAAGGGGCAAACCAAGTCATGCCCAAAACTTCTTTTATTAATCAGTCGTTTTAATGGAAACAAGCAAATCCCAAAAGATTTGGAAACAGGTAGTAAAAAAGCTAAAAATTGTCCTGCAAAAGAAATAACTTTTCTTTTTCTTTTTTTGCAAGACATAACCTAACTAGAATGTGGACATTAAGTACGTGGTTAAATAGGTTTAAAAAAGGAGTGTCAAACTCGATTTCATTGAGGGCCAAATCAGGGTTGTGTTTGACTTGTGGGGAGGCAGTGGGGGCATGGCCAGCTCGACGTCACTTGTGTTGGGGGCACCTATAGTAGCCTGAGTGATCTGCCAGCAAAAATGAAGCTCGGGAGGGCTGCGTGCGGCCCTCGCAAGCTCCATTTTCGGCTGAGACAGCCTCCTGCAACCCTCTGCCAGCGAAACTGGAGTTCGGGAAGGCCCCGCACAGCCCTGCCCAGCTCCGTTTTCGCTGGCAGAGGCACCGTGGGCCGGTCCTTCATTGTTTCCAGAGTGGACCCGTGGGCCAGATCTAAGCACCCTACGGGGCCGCATTTGGCTCGAAGGCATTGAGTTTGACACCCCTGGTTTAAAAGGTGACAGGACAAAATCATAGCGATTTTGAAATCAAGACTCCTCATTTTCATCCCTGTTGGTTCTTTGAGCAAACTTCCATAACGCCTATAATTTCCTGGCAATGTGAAGAATTGAACCCACGTTTGCAAAAATGATGAGTAATTTTCTTTGCATGGATTCTTCTTCCTGGTTTCAGGCGCAAGGGATGCTGGCCAGACCTGCCTCTGAGTTTCCTGACCCGGACAGTTTATCAGCCGCTACTAATCCAAGGCCACCATTTGAGAAAATCCTGATTGATAAGGCCACCTCTCTAGGTAAAGATCAGCGCATGGTATTTCATTGAATCAATCGCCTTTTCTCACAATCCAGTGTGAAAGATACAATGTGTAAAATCTGTCTTTGTTTCACCTGCAGAAAATCAAGTGGCCATTGATGGTGGGAGAGGAACCGCTTCTCTGCAGTCAGATCAGGTAAGACAAGGATTACGCAGGGAAGCGCAGCAGGGGTGGGTTCTACTTATCCTTAGTACCGGTTTGCAGCAGGACCACGCGCATGCACTTGCTTTGCTCGCATGCACTTCTGCACATGCACAGAAGCTTCCTGACAACATCCAGGATGGTGGGCGGAGCCTCGTACTGGTTTTACTACCAGTTCTTGTGAATCAGTCTGAACCGGGGGCAACCCACCACTGAAGCACAGGAGTAAAGATGTCTGCAGGATGAGTGGCTTTCATCAGAATGACAGAAACAGGCCTGTCCCTTTCCAGCACAAGCTTGGTCCCTTTCATACATGATCCATATTTTTTTAAAAAAAAACAGAGCTTGCAGAACAAACTGCGAAAACCTTTGACTGGATTTTGTCCTTTACAAATCTGTTGTTCCCCATCCAGACCCCCATAGCCTCCAAGCACTGCAAGAGGGCAGCAACAGAGTATGGAGATGGAAAGTTGAATATCATCAGCACACTGATGGTACCTCATCCCATGTTGGCACATGATTTCACCCAGCTCTGAGCTGAAGAAGCTTCTTGGATGAGAAGCGAAATGTCTTCAAAGAAAAACAAGGAAGTCCAGTTTGCCTCTTGAAAAAGCAACTTTGGGACAAGTGCAACCAGTGTTATTTCTGTCCAATAACCAGGCCTGAATCCTCACTGGAGGGGATCAAGATACTCCATTTTATTCAGAACCCTCTGAATTCTATAATCTTCCTTAGAAAGGGAAGGCGGGAGATTGGACAAAAATTGTCCAGACTAGTGGGATCAAGAAATGTTTTTTTGAGGAGGGAGTGAACTGGGGCCTCCTTGAAAGGTCCCAGAGACACCTCCTCCCGCAGTGAAGACTTTATCACTGCCTGGTGGTCACCATCTTGGAAGCTTTCACCAGCAAGAAGGATGGGATCTAATTGACAGGTGATTTTGCCAACAGCATTTAGGACCCTATCCACTTCATCAGGTTCAACAGGCTCGAACCATTTACAAATAACTGAATAAGACCCAAAGGTGCTTTTTTTCAGAAGGCAACTGGACTTTCTTGTTTTTTCCTTTTGAAGACATTTCGCTTCTCATCCAAGAAGCTTCTTCAGCTCTGACAGGATAGTGGGGAATGGAATGGATGAGAAGTGAAACATATTCAAAAGAAAAGAAAAGAAAAGAAAAGAAAGAAAAAACAAAGTCCAGTTGCCTTCTGAAAAAAGCACCTTTGGGACAACCATGACCTGGATGACTAAGAATCTCGACAGATTTTAACTGAGTAAGACCTTTCCCCAGGTATCTCTAATGCAGTGGCCTTCAAACTTTTGGGCACCAGGTACAGGTTCAGTGAAGAAAGGTTTTTCCATGGACCAGAGGGCATGGTTTTGCATGCTGCCTGCATACCGTGGATGGGGCTCTGCTTGTTTGCGGGGCATGGTTGGTAGCATGCCCGCAACCAATGTTGGTCCACCTACAGGGGTTTGGGGACCCCTGCTCTGATGGACCTCTAACACCCACAGGTTCTAACTGGGAATGAAACTGAACAACTTTGTTCCTCTTGCTTTGCCTTGTATTAAACAAAAGAATCATGTTTTGGCTTTGCATGATGTATTTTAGTCCTGTCACCTTCTCTCCGTTAAGAAGTTTGAAGGCAACTGAGAAAATATTGGCTTGTAGAATAACATGTTTTCTTCTTCTTTTAGGGCTCAGGGCCTATTAACAAAGTGGCTACGGAGGAAAGGACTCCATTAGATCCAAACCAGATGGACACAACAGAAGAGAATTATGGGATGGTGCCGTCTCTGGGTAAGTTTTCATCTTGGTTACGATAATCAGAAATGACTGCCATCCATTGTGCTAATTGGTGCCCTGTGGGTGAGTCTTAGAGAACAGTAGTAGCTCATCCATGTACATTATGCCAGAGCATGAAAAGCAGTGAGAATAGAATGTGAGTCAGTTGTCAAGCATCCAAATGTAAATCATGTGACCATGGGGATGCTGCAATGGTCGTAAGTATGAAAAATGGTCATAAAGTCACTTTTTTCAGTGCCGTTGTAACTTTGAACAATCACTAACCGAACAGTTGTAAGATGAAAGTACTAAAAAGAACTGAGAAGATGCCATAAACAATCACCTCAGCCTAATTTTTATTTATTTTTTTAAATTTATTTATTTTCTGCCTTTACTATTTTTATAAATAATAAAACATACCTAATATTCTTTCCTCCTCCTATTTTCCCCATAACAACCACCCTGTGAGGTCAGTTGGGCTGTGAGAGAATTACTGGCTCAAGGTCATCCAGACCACTTTCATGCCTATGGTAGGAGTAGAACTCACATTCCCAGTTTCTAACTTGGTAGAACCTAGCCACTAGACCAGCGGCTCTCAACCTGGGGGTCGCGACCCCTTTGGGGGTCGAACGGCCATTTCACAGGGGTCGCCAAAGCCCTCTCTCTCCCCCCCACCCCACGCCTTCACTCACCCTCACTCCTCTGTTGGATCACCGGCCGTTCGCTTACCCTGCCCACTCCCCATCTATTGCTGCCTCCGATGGCTAGAGGGCGGGGCTTCAAAGGGCCGCCCTAGAGCCAGTGGTGCAGCCGAACCCTTTGTTAAATTGCTGGCTTGCCCCGCCCCTCCGCACCATTATTTATTGCCAATAAATAGTGGTGGGCGAGGGGCGGGGGAGCCAGCAATTTAACAAAGGGTTCGGTGGTTTTTTTGTAATTTTATTGCCCCCCCCCCCCCCCCCCCCAGCTTCAGCAGAGGCTAATTAGCCCTTGCTTGGATCAGCTCCCGACCCCCAGCTGATTTGTCTCAGCTGATTTGCTCAGAGCTCTTTTGCTTGCTTGGAAAGAGTGCAGATTTTTTCCCCCTACCTAAACTGAAAAACGAAAGAGAAAGTAAAGCAGGCTGTTGGCTTTGCACGTTGGAAAATTAGGCAGGCAGATTTCTTTTCTTTTTCCTCACCAAAAAAGGTAGGTGCAAACAACGGGAAATTTAGGGAGAAAGAGGAGATTTTAAAACACAAAAGAAAAAAAGCTCTATTTAACTAGGGAATTGTAATAATTGAGATACTATTAATTGTATATTGTGTTGAAAGCAGAAATGGTTAAGTTGTGGTTTGGAGGAATATATGGGGGAAATTATTTGGTTTATTATTATTGGTAAATATAATTAATTGATTTGTAAGAAATTGGATTGCATGGAAATAATTGGAATAATATACAAAAAAGGTAGTTATATAACTAATTGATTTATATTAAAATGTTGAATTCATATTAAACAACTGTAATATTACATAATTAAGCAATGTGAAGAAGGATATAAAAATAGATGACAATGGCAAGGGGTATAATATAGAATAGAAGGGAAAAATTGAATTTGATTAAGATTAGAGATGAGGATGAAGGGTAATATTGGTTTTTTACAAAAATAGATGAGGAATAAATATGGCAAAAAGGAAATATAGAAATTGTAAATTTAATTGAAATGACTAAACACTGTTTAAATTTATGAACCGGCCAAATACTCTGTTCAAAGTAAATACATTGTATGTTTGTATGTGTGTTTCTAATTATTGTTATTTATTCATATTTGTTCTCTTTTATTCTTTAAAGTTTAACAATTCATTCTTTATCTTAATATCTTTATATTTGTTTGGGGTTGCCTTTCTTCCCCTTCATCTTTTTTATTGTACAGCAATCTTTCTCCTCAAACCTACCACCTCTCTCTTTTCTTTCCTTCTTACTTTCTCTTCCTCACCCTCTTCTTCTCCTCCCTACTTCCTCTTCCTTTCTCCTTCCCCTCCTCTCTTCCTCCCTCTCTTACCCTCACTCCTACTCTAATTTCCCTTCCCTTCCTTCATCCCTCTCTATTGCTGTATCCTTTTGTGCATATGGACTACTCAGAGGGCTGAAAAAGTTATTTCTGACTGGTCCTCGCACTTTTGACCAGTCTTCGAACTTACGACTGTCCTCACATTTTACGTTTTTGCCCTATCTTGTCACCATGGTGAAGAGAAGCAGTTGTGAAATGAGTGACATGGTTGTTAAGAATGCTGCACGGGCATAAATGTGAGGATGGTCATAAGTGTGAGGACCAGTCAAAAGTGTCAGAAATGACTTTTTTCAGCCCTCTGAGTAGTCCCTATACACATAGCCATGGCCACCCAGTCACATGACCAGCTAGCCACACCCACCCAGTCACATGACCTCCAAGCCACGCCCACAAAATAAGCCACGCCCACAGAACCGGTAGTAAAAAAAATTAGAACCCACCCCTGGTTGGGGGCCACCACAACATGAGGAACTGTATTAAAGGGTCACGGCATTAGGAAGGTTGAGAACCACTGCACTAGACCAAACTGCCTTTTATGACGTTTGTGGTGTCCCGGGGTCATGTGATCATGTTTTGCAACCTTCTGACAAGCAAAATCCATAGGAAAATCAGATTCACTTAACAACTGTGTTACTAATTTAACAACTGCAGAGATTCGCGTAACAAATGTGGCAAGAAAAGTCGTAAAATGGGGCAAAACTCACGTAACAAATTTGTTACTTAGCAACATAAATTTTGGGCTCCATTGTGGTCATTAAGTTGAGGGCTACCTGTATCTTCTTTTATCACCCTTAATATTTTTGGTTATCAACAGTTTCAGACACAGATGTTAGAGATAGACAGAAATTTGTGAAGGGATTTACTGATTCCATCAGGATATTGCTTGTAGACGTTTCAATACCCAACTAGGTAACATCATCAGAGATAGTGAGGGTGAGGCTTTCTCTCTGTTTACTTACAGTAGCACTCCCATCAACACTAGCAAGGTAAGCTACTGAATATAAACAGAGACTAAACCCCACACCAAATAGGAGAAGGGAGGTATGTTGGATATGTTTGCCACCCTGAGTTATTTGCAAAAATAATAAAGACAGAATAGAAATAAATAAAAACTAACACTAGCTTAATTCATACTAACTGTCCAAGATTGCCTGTGTGTTTTCTGTAGGAACCTTCAAACTGTCTAGCTAACCTTGTTGCTCTTCTGTGTGTAAGAACTACAAATACTTGCCATTCGTGTTTTAACTTTAATTAAGCAATGGGCCAAATTTAAAGCCATAATGGTTTGATACCATAAAATGCTCCTGAAGTAATTTGTTGTTGTTGTTGCTTTCTTTTCTTGGTACTTTGTTTCAGTGCCCCAAACTAAATTCACATCATGGCAGGAAGTAACTGAGGATTCATCTGTCAAGGATTCGCAAGAAGAAGAAAGACCAGCAGGTAAGCATTCAGTCATGGGTTCACACATTGCCCTAAACGATGGTTTGCTTAGCTATGTTTGTTGAATAAATTATAATCAGCTGGATTCACAAAGCACACTATACCCAAACTAAACAAGCTAACTTTTGGTTTGTATGTTCTATTGTCTCAGTGTTTGTGCCAAGTCACTTTGCATTTATTTTGTGATGGTTTAAAGAATAAGCCAGTTATAAACTGTGAAGGCATAAATCATGGTTTACAAACCATACTGCATGCACAAACATAAAACTCAGTCATAATGTGGTTAAGTATCACTTTGGTTGAAGGTGTTGTCCTTTGAATCTCTTCTTTGAATCTAAGAGCTCTTCCAGGATTGAGGGTAAAGTTTTCTCTGATTACATTCTTTTTATTGATTTATTCAGATGACGGAAAAAGCAGTAAACAGGACAAACCGAAGTCTGAAGAAAAACAGAAATGGGGAGAGAAAGCTGTCCCTTTTGAAGAGGCTGACTTCTCTCAAATTCCAAAATTAGAAGATTGTACTGAAGAAATGAAAAATACAAGCCATAGTAGAGAAAAACCACCAAAATCCCTTGAGTTTGGAGGTGGCTTAAGTGAGCGGGTAAGCCTTCCTAAACCGCAGAGAGCACATTCAGGAGATAAAACCTATAAATGCTTAGAGTGCGGAAAGAACTTCACAAACCTTAAGTCACATCAAAAGATGCACACGGGTGAGAAGCCATACAAATGTTCCGAGTGTGGGAAGAATTTCCGGTACAACATGAACCTGAAATCACATCAGCGAATTCACACTGGGGAGAAACCATATAAATGTTCTGAATGCGGAATGACTTTCAGCTACAGCATGAATCTGAAATCGCATCAAAAAATCCACACTGGGGAGAAACCGTACAGATGTTCCGAATGCGGGAAGAGTTTTACTCACAGCATGAACCTGAAGTCGCATCAGAAAATCCATATGGGAGAGAAACCCTATAAGTGTTCTGAGTGTGGGAAGTGTTTTACTCACAATGTGAATCTGAAGACCCATCAAAGAATTCACACGGGGGAAAAACCGTATAAATGTTCTGACTGCGGAATGACGTTCAGGTACAGCATGAACCTGAAATCACATCAAAAAATCCACACGGGAGGGAAACCATATAAATGTTCCGAGTGTGCAAAACAATTCAGTAACAGCTCAGACCTTAAACTGCATCAGAAAGTTCATACAGGGGAAGAACTCTCTAGTGCTCCCAAGGAACAAGTTTAAAGTCAGCGCGCAACCTGTAAGAAGATAATGCAGTAAGGATATTGTTGGTTGTGGGATCCTGTTTTTCACATCTTCTATCCAGGGTTGTTTACAAGAAGGGGTTTAAAAAAGTCAAGAAGAGAGCCATGGCCATGTGATTGGATCCCTGTCCCTTTTAACCTGTGCTAAACAGGAATCGCATAAAAAAACCCCAAGGTTTAGATCACACGGCCATGATTACCATCTAGATCACGAGTGTCAAAGTCAAGGCCCGGGGGCCAGATCCAGCCTGTAGGATAATTAAATTTGGCCCGTGGGGCTGGCCTGGAAATGACAAAGGAGTGGTCCACGGTGCCTTTGGCAGCCAAAACGGGGCTTGGGGCACATGCAGCTCCCCCGTGCCCCGTTTTGGCCATCAAAGTGCTGCAGGAGGCCGTCCAGACTGAAAATGAGGCACAGGACCATGCGTGCCACCTGTGCCCCGTTTTGGATGGCAGGGTGCTGCAGGTGGCATCTGTCCCATCTTGGTACCCACCCACCCACCCCAGCCCGCAGAGAACTACAATGCTGATCCGGCCCTTGGAGAAATCCAGTTTGACACCCCTGATCTAGATGTTTCCAATACCTCCTGCAGTTTTTTCTGCTTGCCTCAAAATACGAAATGAACTAAGCCTTGTAAAAGTGCTTAGTGTTTGAGATGGATTTCACTGATAGTCTTAAAAGGTTGAATTTCAGCAGAGGACAACTGCATGTTTTATGCACAGAAGTATCCCATGTTAAAATTGCATCAAGCAATTCACGGAAGTGAGAAGCGATGCAAATAGTCCCATATCTCAAAACAACCTTCAGCCCTAGCAAAAGTCTTGCATCACATCAGGGATTGTAGATAGGGGAGAATCATATTAAATTGTAGAGAGTAGATAGGGAAGAATTGTATTAAATTGTAATATAGACTGAAAGATGGGGAAATTTCCAGTGATCGCATAATACTTCATTTTTTAAGAAATTCCATGAATTCAGTGGAAAGAGATGTAAATAATCAAGGATCAATTTTTATCTGGCCAATCTGTAGCCAAGAAGGGTTCAGCATGGTAGGCCAAGATTCCTTTGCTCCAAATGTGGCAGAAAATTCCTTCCAGTACACGTATTGATGTTTTTAATTGGGTACCTAACTAGTGACCTCAAATTAACTTTGGCCAAAAAAATCTCCCATCATTATAGTTAATACTATAGCTGATTTGTTGGGTGGTGGTGTTTTTTTTTTTAAATATCTCCATACTGTCACAGCAGTAGTCCCCAAACTTTCCGTCTTGGCCCGGGTGGTGGTGGAAGGGGATGGTTCCGTGTGAGTAACAGGCACTCACACAGCCCCATTTGTGCAAGTGGAGCTTCGCACTCAAGCACAAGTGCCCACCACTCATGTAAGTAGAGCTATACATGTGAGGTGCAAGCGCTTGCCACTTGCATGAATGAAGCTCCGCACGCATCTCACTTGCCGCTTGTGCAGCCTGGTTCTAAACCAGGCCCGGGGGGTTTGGGGACCCCTGCTTTAAACAGCCATTTTTAATAAATCAGTGTTGTGCTGCCTGCTTATCTTTGTCCATGACTTGCTTTTAATTCAAGGTTCCCAAAGCTCTGGAAGAGAAAAGGTGGAAGTATCTTTAAAAAAAAACAAAACTGAATTTTCCTTGTGGGGCAAGTTTTTCAAAAATGCATATAAGCCTTTGTAAATTTTACTACTTTGTTGATAAAGAACTCTGGATAGTGTACATAATTTAAATGCTGTGGAGGATGAGAGAGTTGATCGAGGAAAAATTAAAATTGTTGAACTGCAGTGCTCTTATTCTTTCTGTTGCAACGACTGAGGCAAATGGAACCCCAGGGGTGCTTTCAAGTGAAATTTGAAGGAGGAATTCCTTTGCATCTCAACTTTTGGCTTGTAGGCTTTAAGAAGCCAGTGAATCAAGGAAAACCTTACTGACAAGTGATCACATCAGTTTAAAATTTAATCTGCATTCTTCTTTCTCTGTTTTTTGCTTGCATCATATCACTTTCAATTTTCTTCAGTCCTCATTCTCCATCCCATTCCACAATCTTCTTCTGAAAAAAATAAGATCTGGAGTACAGAATTATCTTTATTTCCAAGAATGTCTTTGGTTTCCACATTTTCTCAGGAAAATGGTCATTTTTTTAAAAAAAAATATGGATATAGCACAATCTGATGTATCGTTCTTGTTTTCCAGAAAAATGTCATTTCAGCTAGATATTGATGGTAAATATTGTGGTGAACCAGAAAATGTTTCGGTGAATGATATAACCATCCTGCTTCATGATTAATTTTTTTTCTTTGAATTTGGTCCTCTCTGTGTTTGCCATCCATTTTGAGAAAGGACAAGTTCCATCAACCGTTTTCTTTGGATATCAATGATACTGTACACTCTGAATTTGTAAAGTAAAAGATTGAGGGCCTTATAATTCTTATAATAAAGTTTCATAATGAGATGTTAGGGATTTCATAAGTATTTTCTACAGTACTCTTAAGTCTCCTAAAGAATTCCCATAGGAGGGAGTCCTATAAGTATATAAAAAGCTATACTCAAAATGATCAGCTTACCAAAAAGGGATCCACATTAAGAAATGCATACAGGGTGGAAAGAGCTTCAGGTAAGACTGTTACTTTAGTTTGAAGGATATGGATCAAGAAAGAGAAATAATAATGGATACAAACAGCAGGCTATATAGTTGGAAGTTATTGACCTCATCTACTGTTACTTAGGTGACTAAGGTAACCAAGTTGATAAATGTACAGTATAGTTTGGACTCTTCAGTTGCGAGATGCAGGCAATATGCTACCTTGGTGCATTCCGAGTTTGGTTGTTTTCTTGCAGACGGTTCACTAGCACTAATGTTACCTAGTTGGGTAATGAACCATTTGCAAGAAAACAACCAAGCTCAGAGAGCACCAAAGATCCCACATTTCAGCCCAGAGCTACAAATATTTTTGTTTATTGGTTAATGATATTTATTTATTTCCAAAAATTTATATCCCGCCCTTCTCCCTACGGACTCAGGGTGGCGAACACAGGTTAAAACATACAATAATAAAAGGTAATGTAATTAAAATTAAAACAACAATAAAATAATAAAACCCAAGGATCAGGGTCAACCCATTTGTTGAAACAGCCAGGTCTTTAAGTCCCGACGGACGGAGCGGAGATTAGGTGCCGTCCGAAGCTCGGTGGGTAACTCATTCCAGAGGACAGGAGTGCCTACAGAGAACCCTCTACCCCTGGACGTTGCCAGCCAACATTGTCTGGCCAACGGTACCCTGAGGAAGGCAGCCCTGTGTGAGCGGACAGGATGGTGGGAGGCGGGTAGGATATGCTACATCTCCCAAGAATTAGGATGAATATTTGAAAGGTGCTGTGAAAGCCTGACCTGAGGAGGTTTTAAATGAATGGGGGGAGGGGAAGAGGGCAACCCCCCAAAATAACCTGGCAAGTAAATATTAGGGCAGATAAGGATATGACAGATGGGGAGATACGAATGCAAATATGGGGATAAAGTTATATGATCAATTTCAGGGTCTCTACAAATGTACAAAGTATGCAAAGAATTAGGAAGAACATGACATTTCAAAGCATGGAGGTGAATATAATCTAATACATGGTGGGAATGAAACTCCTACTTGGAATGCCAAGAGTGAAGGATATAATGAAAAGAAGGGAAGAGGAGGACTGTAGGTGTGGAAAGCCTAGATATTTTTGAGATTGAGGAAATTGAGCACAAGGGACTAGTCAAAAGTGTAGGAGTGATAAGTCTTGAACCTCTCTCTGAAAATGAATAAAATATTTGAAAACGTCAAGAAATAATTAAAAAAGGGCAGCAGGGTGGAGGACCTGATTGAGGTATAAAATCTCTGAAAAAAGAAGTGACATGCAAAAAAAACAATAGCCTCGGAAAATGTTAGGGTCTGAGGATCCAATGAAGGAGATTGAGAAAAGAACAAAGAAATTCGTTCCTACAGCAAAGCACTTCATAACATTTGTAAGAAAATGCTATGATTGTCATCAATCTCTGGTCTTCATTCAATACAGTGGCTTCTTTGGTCTTCCATTGAGAATTTACACTGATTCTGTCTTGCTTTCAGAGGTATCCATATTGTTTTGCTTGCAGAGTAAACTTTCTGGAAACTAAGAAAGGTATATAATTCAGTTCTCGGCAAAGGAAATCAAATTTGCCATGCACCAATTTGTGGTCATTTCAAAGAAAATCATGAATTCATTTTGTGTAGATGGTCTAGGATTCTAAAAAAGCTCTTTAGGTTTAATCTTGTCTTAATTTCATACTTTATTAAGATCATTTTTAATTCTGTATTTAATTCCTCCTCCTATAATGGATGTTTCTCCTCAAATTCCTTTATTAAACTGCTCCAATATTTAGCTGACTGTTTTCTCTCCCTTATTAAATGAATTCGACTTTGCTCACTGAGAGGAAATTGCCATCTCAGTTTCTTCACTTTTCTGTTTCCTGAGGTAATTTTGTTGTTGTAAAATTTGGTTATTTGGTAATTTTACCATTTAGCAACATGGTTTCCTTCAGTATTTTTCCCCCTTCAGGATCTCCCATTTTACTCTTCCATAGCTTCACACGCTAGATGCCCCTGCCACCATCTTTTATCCCCTCAGATCAGGGGCTGTTCCTCAATAAAAGTATTTCTTAATATCTTCAATACAAATGCTGGAAAGTCCTCCTGGGGAGAGTCACATGGGATTAATTTTAGGTTCTATTTAATTGGGCCAAACTATGTTATAATAATAATTTTAATTAGCAATTTTATGATGTTTGTGTATCTATATTTTTCTTGACTGTACACCGCCTTGGGTCCTACGGGAGAAAGGCGGTATAGAAATATAATAAATAAATAAATAAATAACTAGATTGTTTTACTAGACGTACAGCATTGCTTTTCTACATTAGATGTTCCCCACAAGCGAGGAGTAATTAGCTCCGCCCCTTCAAACGTTCCCCTTCCTGAATATTTCAAATGTCACAATAGCAGTTGAAGTGGGAAGTTTCAGAGTCCTGTAACATCAGGGGTTCTCTTTAGGCAAGACCAGAAACTGGCTCTTGGCCAACATCCAGTTTCTCAACTGCCCTAACCCTCTCCATAAAGAAAAGGGGTTCAACCTGAGGGCAATAGAAGTTGTAATTGATGGAAACATCAAGGAGAGAAGCTCCTTAGAAATAAGGAGATATTTTATTTTTATTTTTTTATTTTTATATGCCGCCCTTCTCCGGAGACTCAGGGCAGCTTACAATGCCTTAAGCAATAGCCTTCATACTTTTGTATATTTTATACAAAGCTTATTGCCCCCACAAACTGGGTCCTCATTTTACCCACCTTAGAAAGGATGGAAGGCTGACTCGACCTTGAGCCTGGTGAGAATTGAACTCGCAGTAATTGCAGGCAGCTGGATGTTAAATGCTGCCTTAGTAGGAGGCATTAGCCTCCTACGCCACTCAGGCTCCTACATTATGACAGAACAATTAATTAGCGGAACAACTTGCCGCCAGAAATTGTGGGTGCTCCAACACTGGAGGTTTTCAAGAACAGAGGTTAACCATTTGTCTGAGATGGTATAGGGCAGTGATGGCTAACCTTTTTTTCCTTGGGTGCCAAAAGCATGCGTGCCCACACCCATAATACAATGCCCCCCCCGCAAGCCTATGGACACGCAATCCGCCCCGCGCTGCCCCACCCCCTGCGCAGGCACGTGAGACCTCCCCGTGCTCCCCCACCCCCTGCGCATGTGTGTGCGACCCCCCCACACCCAATTTTGGGCCTAGCAGGCCTCCGGAGGCTGAAAACAATCCGTTTCCAGACTTCCAGTAGGCCCGCTTTTCACCTACCCAGAGCCTCCGTGTGAGCCCTGTACTTACCTGGCATCCAAAACAGGCCAGGTGGAGATTCCTGGGAGGGTTATGGGCATGCGCACACGTCTCCCGCATGTGCGGCAGAGACCCAAAAATCAGCTGGCTGGTGGGAGGCGTGCACACATGCATGGTGGAGCTGATCTAGGGCGACGGCTTGCGTGCGCACAGAAATGCCTCCTAGTGCCACCTGTGGCATGCGTGCCATAGATTTGCCATCACGGGTATAGGGTTTCCTCCTTGAGCAGGAATTAGACTAGAAGATCTTCAAAGTTCCTTCCAACTCTGTTATTCTACCCTGAACTCTAAATCTTGATTTTGGTGAACATTCTTCAGAATTTCTCCTTGTGCCCAGAGTTCCCATAAGCATGATTTACTGAGCAAGGCATTATTGCATGTGTTCTTAGGACATAAAACCACATACTAGTAAATCCCATTGTGGCTTAGTATTGTCATGAGAATCAAGATTTACAGGTAGTCCTCAACTTACATTTAGTGACTATTCAAAGTTACAATGACACTGAAAAAAGTGACTTATGACCATTTTCCAATAAATTGTTGAATATTTTAAACCATGGTTTATGACTCAATGCTGTATGGGCAGGAAAGGTTCGGAGAAGTGATATTGAGGAAAATGCAATGTGGAAAAAATGCACATATAAAATTTTTAATCCTCAGCGAGGACAATAGAATCTCTTGAAAAGGAGCAAAACCTGTTTTTCCATAGTTGGTCTCCTAATAATTCAGCTACCATTCCAACAAAGATTTGGAGTTCATCTCCTGCTCAATTGTTCATTTTCAACTCAGTATTAGAAATGAAAATATGGGAAGAGGTAAGTCCTCGCCTTCATTTGGGTTTTAAGGGTGAGGATTTTAAGGATTTCCATGTGGTTTCCAGACCTGAGTTGACAAGGGAGTAGAGGGAGGGCAGGGGATGATGGTATACTGGGGATGGTGTTTTGGAGCCCCACGTGGAGAGAAGAGCCACCCATGCCATCTATCAAGGAGAGAAGCAACCTGGAATTGAGGCAAAACTTCCTGACAGTGAGGACAATTAACAGCTTTCCTTCAGACCTTGTGGGTCTCCATCACTGAAGGTTTTTATGAAGAGACTGGACAGTCACTTGTCTGAAATGGTACGATCTCCTGCTTGAGCAGGGGGCTGGACTAGAAGACCTCCAAGGTCCCTTCCAGCTCTATTCTGATTCTCTTTGTCAAGCTCTACCCTTCCTGGGCTCCCACCTCATTTCCCGTCCAACGTCACTCAGGATCCGGTAGGTGGCGCACTCTATACAAACAACAGGGTTTCGCAGAGAATAGCTTTTGCTCCGGGAAGCATCTTGCCCGGTGTTTGCAGGGGAGAACAGGAAGTGGCGTTTCTCACGCCGAGGGCGCGCTTTCCAGCACCGGCATTCTCTCCAAAAGCCGGATCGAACCTTGGAAACGAACGCGGAACATCCTTTTACGAATGCTCCCTTGCGCTCTTTTCTTCCGGCGCTGACCGGCCGAGAGATCAATAAATTCATTCATTCATTTTCTTTCTTTCTTTCCTTCCTTCCTTCCTTCCTTCCTTCCTTCCTTCCTTCCTTCCATCCATCCATCCACACAGCAGCCTGGCTTGGGAAGCGCCTCCTTCCTGAGCTGCTCTTGATCCCGAGAGAGCTTCTTTGATCCACTGTGATTAGGTTAACTTAAACCCGCTCAAGATTCCAGCTACTGCGCTTCCATTCATCGGCTTCACTTTTACATCGTGCGGAGGTCGCCTACTTCTGCAAGGCGCGCCCTTTGAGTGAAAAATTGAGTTCTATTCTATTCCGATTCTGATGTGTACCTGTGGTGGAAATGGCATAGTCTAATGACTTAAGAATTTTGCCACCCCTTTGCAACTATCTTTCATTAATATTGTGATCTGCTGTTTTTGTTATTGAGTCTTGCAAACCACCCAGTCAACTTGCGGATTTAGGACTGTAGTTTGCAAACATATTGAATAATGAAAGAAAGTTCTTGTCAGTGTTTTGGGTTATAGGTTTCTGCTCATTTTCATTCTTAGCCTGGAAACTGAAGATACTTCCCATAGAATCCAGTCACGGAGGGGAGAAATTACTCATCCTTGAAGAGAACTGAAGGGGGCTCTCCTTCCCATTCTGCTCCCATCAGTGAAAGTGGTTTTGTAGATTCGGAAGAGCCTTTGGATTTGTTTGGACAAGCAGCAAGAACCAGGCAGAACATTCTGGAAGAAGCAGCCACCCACTGCTTTGTCCACTGTTGCCGTTTCAGAGAGCTATGTTATAAGAAAGTTGAGGGACTCCGAGAAATATGCAGCCAACTCCACCATTTTTATGGTCAATGGCTGAGGGAAGAGGACCGCATGAAAGCTCAGAGGCTGGACTTGGTGGCCCTGCAACAGTCCCTGGGCATTCTGCCCCCAGAGATGGAGGGTTGGGACTGTAAGTGAAGAGCAGAGACCAGCTCCCAGGCAATGACCCTGACTAAAGACTTGTTCCAGAGTGACGTGTTGCAGACATTACAGAGAAAGCAACAGGTGAGATCAATGTGAATGAATTCTTACATATCTCCATTCTAATATAATTAGAACAATTTTAATAAAATCATGTTTTCATTAGATAGATCATTCTATCCTAGCTTGTCTGATGGTTTCCAAGTACAGGTAAGTTTCTTTTTCCAGTGGGGCTATAGAGTTGGGGCAAGGGGTAGTAATGTTCTCTTTTCTCTTGATTGCTGTTTCAGATTCATAAGCCTTTCATGGAAGTGACCACCCAACCTCCTAAAGCACCAGAAAATGTGTCACATCTCCTTCAAGATCCGGTCTTAGAGGGGATCTCCCAGGAAGACCCATCTCAGAAGATACAATCAGCTAAAAGAAGGTTCCTTTCGATGTATTGGAGTCCTTGGGAGCATCTAATATCTGAACACTTTTTATTCATAAATTTCTTTTACACTAATACTGTATGCAGATTGCCCTTTGGACATGGTTTTTCTCCAGCTCTTTTAAAACATGTTTAAAATTGTTTCCTCTGCCTTTATTCCTCTCAGAAAATGAAACAGTTATTTATTTATTTATTTATTTATTTATTTATTATCTAAATTTCTATACCGCCCTTCTCCTTTCAGACTCAGGGCGGTGAACAGCCAAAAATAAAACATTTGTACACAAAAGTTAAAACAGTTTTAAAATAATTAAATAAAGTTTGGCCCATAATTTAAAACATTCCAATTAAAATCAGTATCAATTTTAAAAACCAATATAAAATCAGGCTAGCCCGGCTAACTGAAAGAAATAGGTTTTAAGGGCCCGACGAAAAGTCCGGAGGTCTGGGATCACTCGTATCTCTGGGGGTAGATTGTTCCAGAGGGTAGGCGCCATCACAGAGAAGGCTCTCTGTGCAACTGTACCAATGGAAAGGTGTCCTTTTTGTGGTGAAGCAGAAACAACAGTTCTACTTCCAAGTCAGGTAGGGGGAAGATTCCACCTCCCAACTGCCACAAGGTTTATTCAAAGAATATGCAACTCCCTCCAAAGTGGTCTGAATCCCGTTTACAGAGCTAGTTTATTAGCTCTGATCTAGCCATTTTTTTTTCAAAGCATAAGCAGGTTTCCAGTAATCTGATATAAAGTCATACATTCATAGGATCACAAATTACTTCTGGAAGAATTCTCCCAACAGTTGTCCATCCAGCTGTTCAATTAAGACAGTGTGTCCTAGTGAATAACATAAGGCATTGGTTAAAATGTGGAATATGAACATCTTAATAACTTGGTGGACCAAGGAAATGTTAGAATGCAAGTTGCACTTTACTCTTGTCTGTGGAATTGACTAAGAAGGATGTTAAGGTTGCCATCACTAAGTAGGATTGAAGGTCCTACAGAATCAGATTTTTGTCATTAGGAGAGAGATTTTGCAAATATTTTCTGGAACTGTACATTAACCAGGAATGCTTTTCTACTTTAGGTTCTTGTCTCCTCTGAAGATGTAACTGGCTGGAAGAGTTGGGGGTGGGAGGCACTGTGTTGCGGTGGTTCTCCTCCTTTCTCTCCGACCGGTCGCAGTTTGTGTTGGCAGGGGGGCAGAGGTCGACCTCGAGGCCTCTCATCTGTGGAGTGCCGCAGGGATCGGTCCTCTCGCTCCTTCTGTTCAACATTTATGTGAAGCCGCTGGGCGAGATCATCCGTGGCTTCGGGGTGAGATACCACCAGTACGCTGATGACACCCAGCTGTACATCTCCACCCCAGGCCACCCCAACGATGCCATTGAGTGATATCCCAGTGCCTGGAGGCTGTGCGGATCTGGATGGGGAGGAACAGGCTCAAGCTCAACCCTTCCAAGACTGAGTGGCTGTGGCTCCCGGCATCCCGATATAGTCAGTTGACTCCATCACTGACTATTGGGGGCGAGTCGTTGGCCCCCACAGAGAGGGCTCACAATCTGGGAGTCCTCCTGGATATGCAGCTGTCCTTGGAGGAACATCTGACAGCTGTAACCAGGGGGACCTTTTGTCAGGTTCGCCTGATTCGCCAGTTGTGGCCCTTTCTTGATCGGGATTCCCTGTGCACAGTCACTCATGCCCTTGTCACCTCTCGCCTTGACTACTGCAACGCTCTCTACATGGGGCTCCCCTTGAAGAGCACCCAGAGGCTCCAACTGGTCCAGAATGCAGCAGCGCGGGTAGTGACGGGAGCAGCATGGCGCTCCCATGTAACACCGCTCCTGCGCGAGCTGCACTGGCTCCCGGTGGTCTTCCGGGTGCGCTTCAAGGTGTTGGTTATCACCTTTAAAGCGCTCCATGGCATCAGGCCTAGCTATCTTCGAGACCGCCTGCTGCTACCGACGACCTCCCATCGACCCGTGCGCTCCCACAGAGAGGGCCTCCTCAGGGTGCCATCAGCCAATCAATGTAAGCTGGGGGAGGGCCTTCTCTGTGGGGGCACCTACCCTCTGGAATCAGTTGCCCCCAAAGATAAGGAGAATCCAAGACCTTAGTGCCTTCCGCCATGCCCTTAAAACCCACTTTTTCCAGCAAGCCGGGCTGGCTTAAGAATAAATTTTAAATGTTTTAATTGGTTTGTATTTTTAATTTTGGGCCAAATTTATATATATTTTAATTGTTTTTTAATATTTGTATTTCATGTTTTTTTTAATTCTGGCTGTACACCGCCCTGAGTCCTTAGGGAGAAGGGCGGTATATAAATTTTAAAATAAAATAAATACAATAAAATAAACTCTGTTTTTTTCTGAAGTGGAGTGGCTCTGCTGGATTTTGACCAAAAATCCCTATACAGAGAGGTCATGCTGGAAAACGCTAAGAATGTGGAGTCTGTAGGTAAGGGATCCCTTTTGCTCTGGGTTCAAATCATTGGAGAGTATATATTTTAATGAGAGATAAGCAGCTTTCTCACAGGACATTCAGATCTGTACTTTTCCTGGAGAGAACTGAAATAATTGTGCATTACATCTACAGTCACGTATGTTTGATGGATGGCAATATACTGTGTTTTTCATACTATAAGACGCACTCCCCCCTCCAAAATGGATGGAAATGTCTGTGCATCTGATAAAGCAAATATTGCAGCAGTGGGGAAGAGGTTTGGTGCAGCGTCTTCTGGATTGGACCGGATCGCTTGGTCTGGTAGCAATCTTGGCCAGTGGTTCAGTGATCCAGTAGTGATGGCGGAGCAAAGCTCTGCCCACCTGCATGTCATTACTTACCAGGAAGTAATGTGCGCATGTGACACACGCACATGCATTGCATGTGCGCTTCCGAACCGGTAAGGAAGTTAAGTAGATTTCACCACTGATCTTATGGTCCAGAGCGTCTTATAGTACAAAAAATACAGTTAAATCAAAATAATTATAATAATAAAAGGTAAACTGGGTGCCTTTCCAAAAAGTCAGGGATGGCACTTTTAAAAAATATGCACATTGACCATACTTTGATCAGTGAATTGCATTTTAAGATGAGATTGGACAACCACTTGTCTGAAATAGTATAGAGTTTCCTGCTTCAGCAGGGGGTTGGACTAGAAGACTTCTAAGGTGCCTTCCAACTCTTGTTACTCTCCTATTCTCTTATTCTGCATAATGCAGCATTGCTTGGATCCAAATATGTACTATGCATACACATCATGACATTCTAGGTTCTTGGGAAGAATGTGGTATATATGAAGGCCAACACCAGCTAAAAAAGAGGCAGCTGTGATTTCACATTGTTGCAAACAGATACCGGTAATAATAATAAGACTTAGAACTTAAACAACTCATGGTTTTTTCTGTGTTTTTTCTTTTCATTCTGAACAGTTGACAGGCAGGACCCTGAGGATCATAAAAAACCAAGTGTGAATTCTTTTAAAAGAACTGAAACTGGAAAAGGGATATTCCAAAATCAAGGGAAACCAAACATGCCTGAGGAAAACCAATTAAACAATAGGAAGAAAAAATCCTCTAATTTTCAATATGGAGAAAATCTCACTTTCCATACCCAACTTCACAAAGAAAAAGGAAGCTGTATAGAGGTTGGAAAAATGTTCAGCAATAAGTCAAACTCCTACAGGTATAGCAGTATCCACATTAAAGAGAAGCAGCTTGACTGCTTGGAACATGGGAAAAAAAATAATGATTTAAATTTACATCAAAACATTGAGGTAGAAAAATCATATAAATGTTCAGAGTGTGGGAAAACCTTTGATGAGAACAGTACGTTTAACACCCATAAAACAATCCAAGTAGTGGAGAAGTCACATAAATGTACAGAGTGCAGAAATAGGTTCTATACCAGCAATGATGCTACTGTGCATAAAAAATCTCACACAGGAAAGAAACCATATAAATGCACAGATTGTGGAAAGAGCTTCGCCACAAGTGGTTCTCTTACTGCCCCATAAAAGGAATCACACAAAAGAGAAACCATTTAAGTGCATAGAATGTGGAAAAAGCTTCAGCCAAAGTGCTTCTTATGAAAAGATCCACACAGGGATGAAATCATCCCAATGCTTGCAGTGTGAAGAGAAATTTGATACAAGCAGCGATCTTATTACTCATAAAAAGATCAATACAAAGGAGAAAGGGTTTAAATGCATGAAGTGCGGAAAAAGCTTTACAATGAAGTGTGGTCTTACTTCCCATGAAAGGATCCACACGGGAGAAACCATATCAATGCATGGAATGTGGAAAGTGCTTTGCAAGTAGGAGTTACCTTCCTTCCCATGCAAGGATCCATACAGGAGAGAAATCGTATCAATGCATGGAGTGTGGAAAGTGCTTTATAATGAGACGTGGTCTATATTTCCCATGCAAGGATCCACAGAGAGAAGCCATACCAATGCACGGAGTGTGGAAAAAGCTTCATTTGCAGTACTAGCCTTACTTCTCATCAAAGGATTCATACAGGGGAGAAACCATATAAGTGCAAGGAATGTGGAAAGTATTTCAACCGGAGTAATTCCCTTCGTTCCCATGAAAGTATCCATACAGGAATGAAACCATATCTATGTATGGTTTGCGGAAAGAGATTCAATAGAGACAGTGATCTCATTTCTCATAAAAGGATCCACACAGGGGAGAAGCCATATAAATGCAGATTGTGGAATGAGCTTCACTTTTTGAACCCAGAAATAAGCGCTTGGCCTAATTTTTGGGGAGGTCTTATTATTTTGGGGCGCATGGAGCAAGATGGGGCTCCTCATGCTGTCTTACCTGATTTCCAGCTCTGCGTTTAAATATTTTCGGGGAGGGCTTATTTTCGGGGGGAGACTTATTTTAATGCATGCGCTGAAAAACCCAATTGGGCTTATTATCAGGGGATGTCTTATTTTCAGGGAAACAGGATATTACTTATAACCATATTAATGGCTTTGCTGGCAACCTAAACTATTTACCTTAACATTTTTAAACATTATTTATTTCTTTACTTAATATACTAAGTCTTTAGTTACAGTACTACCACAGCATGTTTATACCAAAATACACATCATCATCTTTTAACGACCCCATAATCCCTTGCAGAGTGGAGCCTGGGCAACTGAATGGAGCTAGCAGAGTGTTTAATGGCCAAATGCACTTTCTGTCGCCAATGTGGAGTTTTGTTCCACAGAAAAATCCTTACTGTGCCCAGACAGAGAAATATCTGCCTCTACCAAGAATCAAACTCACAGCCTCCTGATTGTGAGGCGAGAGCTCCACCTCTAGGCCACCACACCACTCCTTATACCAAAATACATATATGAGCACTCTTCCTAAAAAAGAAAAGTTAGGATCTTCCAGCTGGAGAATCCTTTCCTGAAAAATGACTTTGGGGCAGAAGCCCTCAGCACTACCGGTAACATCATTTTACTATAAGAGGATTTACAGAATAATTAACTTACAAAATAATACAGAATTTCCATAAAGTTGGAAGGGACCTTAAAGGGACCTTTCATCTAGTTCAGTGGTCACCAACTAGTGGTTCGTGAGAAAATTTTGGTGGTCTGCAAAAAAATTATTTGCATTTTTTTATATTGCACTAAATCAGGGGTCCCCAAACTACACCCCCTGGGCTAGATACGTGCAATGAACGTTTGTGTTGCTGTAGAGTCTCCCCCTTTGGGGTCTTTTTGTGTGGGTTGGAGGGGGGAAAAATTCCGACTTGGGGTCTGCTTCAGCCTCCTGGTGCAGGGCTTTGGGCAAAGGCTGGAGGGAAGTGCCACTGATGGCAAGGAACCTTGTTCCAATAGGACTGCATCATGGCCTGGAACTGGCTGACCATCTCAGCCCGCTGAGCCTCCAGCAGCTCAGAGATGCAGGAACTCTTGGCCTCGCCCCTTCCAATGGTTCTTTTCTGAAGGTTCTCAAGATGCTCCAAAGGGCCATTTTTTCTGAGGGGGAGCCTTGGCCAGATCCGCCCTCTTCCCCGCAGGCTCCAGACAAAGCCATTTTTCTCTGTTCCAAGTTGGTCTCTGGCGTTTTTCGAAAGGATTGAAGCCGCTGCTTACATCCCTGGGAGGACCAAAAGGACCAGCTGGGGTGCTTT
The DNA here is from genome assembly GCA_022577455.1 of Arizona elegans. Taxonomy (NCBI): domain Eukaryota; kingdom Metazoa; phylum Chordata; class Lepidosauria; order Squamata; family Colubridae; genus Arizona; species Arizona elegans. The sequence goes on from JAKOOJ010000012.1 coordinate 22,624,708, forward strand.
TCTCCTGGAAGCCCCAGCTGCAGATTACGGGAGTGAGGAGAGGAAGCCCGAGTTTCTATAGCTTTACTATAATAGTAGTGAACTCCATGGCATTGGCTTCCTCGTCTGGTCTATCTTGCCAGGATAACAGTTGGAATGGGGGGGGGGGACCTATTTTGGCAAGGATGAAGAAGTTTGGCTTGGCTCTGCAACCAAACAAGTCCGACACAGACTTCAACGGATAATTAGAACTGCAGAAAAAACAATTGCTACCAACCTGCCTTCCATTGAGGACCTGGATACTGCATGAGTCAAAAAGAGGGCTGTGAAAATATCTACAGACCCCTCACATCCTGGACATAAATTGTTTCAACTTCTACCCTCAAAAAATGCTATAGGGCACTGCACACCAGAACAACTAGACACAAGGACAGTCCCCCCCCCCCCACCATGACATCACTCTGCTAAACAACTATTTCCCACAACACTTGTCAAACTATTTAGTAAGGCTGTATTACTATTATTCTCATCTTTCCTATGTCTCCCCTATTTATGACTATAACTTTGTTGCTTGAATCTTTACGATTCATATTGTTTTAGTTTCCTAGTATGATTTATGTTGATTGCTTATTTAATATTCTATTGTAGAAAGTTAGCACCCACCCCTCTATCCTGGAAATATTCCAGGAAATATTAAAAAGGCAGAATATTATACCTCCCTGGATGAGAAAAGGAAAAACACCTTTGTTAATAGGCCATCCTATCTACAAGACAAAAGGCCTTCAGCCTTAGGGTGATAGGATTAGCCCTCACTCAAGATCCAAACCAGGACAAAGCCATTAAGCCATAATAGGAATTGCCCAACACCCTTTCAGAACACAAGCCTCTTCATTGCATCACCCAGCAAGATTCAACCAAGCCTGGGACACAGACAGCATACAAAGTTAACTAAGACCCCCCCCCCCATAGCCCCCTGGGAGTCTGACAACCAATAGGATACATTTCTTGCACAGGAACAGGAAACTCTGGCCGTGATGGCAAACCTATGGTACGTATGCCACAGGTGGCACGCAGAGCTCTCTGCAGGCATGCCAGCCATTGCCCTAGCCCAGCTTCAGCACATGTGCCTCCCACCAGCCATCTGGTATTCAGGTTTCTCCCACACATGCACGCAGGGGGATGCATGCACAGGGGGCACTCACATTGCATTTTGGAGGTTGGTGCCTGCGCCCGCCCCCCTGCACAGTTTTGGGCCTGGAAGGCCTCCTGCACCAACCTGGAAGCCAAAACAGGGCATGGGTGCATGCATGGGGGACACGCACGCATAAATGGGCAGGGCACATGCATGGGGGACATATGCGCATTAACAGGGAGTTCGCGCACACGTGCATGCTTTCACACACACACTTTGGGCACTCAGCACCAAAAAGGTTAACCATCACTGCTCTAAAAGGAGGTATAAATATCTCTCACTCTCCACTCCATGTATTCAGCTGCACCAGGACCACGTGCTTAATGGTTCTGCTCTTTTAAACCAGCTTTCCAAGCAGCCTCCATGTTTCCAGTGTCTTTCTCCCCACTTGGAACTGAATCCAGATGGATATTTCTTCCAACACTATGACTATCACTAAGTATTGTATCTTATGATTTATGAATTTTTATAATGACTATGATCATGACTTATCACTTATAGCTTTTATGTACACTGAGAGTTTATGCACCGAAGACAAATTCCTTGTGTGTCCAATCACACTTGGCCAATAAAGAATTCTAATTCTAAAACAAGAAAATGAAATGCTAGAGAGAATTGGCAAATAACTGAAAGATCTTTGGAAGATGTGCACCTATTGGAAAGAGGGTCTGACATGACCTCAAGTCACTGCGTCAAATACATTCATATAATAATAATAATAATTTTATTTCTATACCGCCCTTCTCCCGAAGGACTCAGGGCGGTGTACAGCCAATTTAAAAACACAGGACACAACAATGATTAAAAATTAAAATAATTAAATAGATTTGGCCGATTTAAAACCCCAAAAATTTAAATACCCCAATTTAAAATTATTATGTTGATAGCCCTGCCTGGCGGAACAACAGTATAACGAAATACATTTTTATTAACGGTTTACCGTATTCCAACTCAGGGTGAGGATCTCTCCGCCTCCTCCAATACTTCCATTTGCAATACAGGTAGTCCTCGACTTACAACAGTTCACTTAGTGACCATTCAAAGTTACAACAGCCCTAAAAAAAGTGACCTAGGACCATTTTTCACTGTGACCTCTGAAGCTGTGATGATGCGATCAAGACTGTGATCAAGACTCCCTGTGATCATGTGATCCAAATTCAGATGCTTGGCAACTGGTTCATTTATGACCGTCGCTGTATCCCAAGGTCACATGATCCCCTTTTGCAACCATCTGACAAGCAAAGTCAATGGGGGAGCCAAATTCACTTAACAACCAGGTTAGTAACTTATCAACTGCAGTGATTCACTTAACAATGGTGGCAAGAAAGGTCATAAAACGAGGCAAACCACACAACAAATGTCTCCCTTAGCAACAAATTTTGGCCTCCATTGTGGTCGTAAGTCGAGGACTACCTGTATTTCAATTTTTGAGGTAACTAAAAAAAAGAGAACTGGATATCTTTGAGAAATATTCTCATTGGGGAAATTCGATTCCTTTCAATATTCTGGATTTTTCTTTCCTTCAGGACTGCCACAGCTTCTCCTCAGATGTCACAGCAATCATCTTTTGACCACTATTCCTCAGGGACACTGTTTGCTAGTACCGTATCTTCAAGTCCTACCCTTGAAAAGGACTTTAGGGCAGAATCCCTCGACACTACTATTATTTTTTAATTATATTACTATTATAATATTACTGCTGTTATTTTACCAGAAGAGGAGGACGCCTTTGTCACTCGGTTCTTCCACATAGACAGGCGGGAAATTGTAGCCCCGCCCCTTCCAACGGTTCTTTTCCGAAGGTTCGCAAGATGCCTCAAAGGCTTTTTTTTTCCCTGAGGGGAGTCCGCCAGGACAGCGAAAGAGAGGGCCGGAAGGGTCCCCTGCAATCCTCAATGTGGTATTTCTAGGTAGAAGAACTCGCTCTCTTTAACCCTTGGAAAGCCTGGAGAGAACGAAAACGCCCGAAGCCTTTGATGTCCGTGCGCGCGGCTGCATCTGCGCGGCTCTCCGGACTTTTTTGGGATCGAGGTCCCAGGCGGGGAAAAGAAGCTTCTTCAGCTCTTGCATAGCTAAATGTCTATGGAGATTCTCAATCATCCAGGTCATGATTGTCCCAAAGGTGTTTTTTCAAGAGTCAACTGGACTTACTTGTTTTTTTTTTGAAGACGTTTTCCCTTCTTATCCAAGAAGCTTCTGGACAGAGCTGGAGAAGCTTCTTGGATGAGAAGCAAAACGTCTTCAAAGAGAAACAAGTAAGTCCAGTTGCCTCTTGAAAAAGCACCTTTGGGACAAGAAACAGTTAAACTTTTGGCTCCTTTTCAAACCACTCCGCCTTCCTCACTGAGGATGAAAACTTTTCCATGCTGCTCAAAGGTGCTCTTTTGATTGCAAACATCTCATTTCTGTATTCCTTCTCGGATTTCTGTAGTCTCCAGACCCAAAATTGGTCAAGAAGCAGAGGGATATCGATACCAAAGGTGCTTTTTCAAGAGGCAACTGGACTTCCTGGTTTTTCTTTGAAGATGTTTCACTTCTCATCCAAGAAGCTTCTTCAGCTCTGACCGGATGGTGGGGAATGGAAGGACGACTCTCACCCTGGTCATCACTTCTTTACCCTCCTACCATCAGGAAGGAGATATAGAAGAATAGGCAGCTGCACAAACAGCCCGAAAGAACAGTTTTTATCCATGGGCTGTCACTCCTGAATGAGAAATAACATCATAACTACGTAGTAGGATGGACTTCAGGGCCGGCGCAATGTGTAACATGTTCACACTAGTGCAATAGGACTGTTAATATGATTTATTGGGTTAGGGATTTTTTGTCTTCACTGGTTTTTTTTTAATTTGATTTTATATGCCGCCTGTCAGCAACCTGCATTTACTCTAGTGCTGACATAAGGAGAAGCGAAGGCGTCTGGAAAGGGACGGCTGACTTTTCACCTATTTATTTTCCCTGGAGATAATGTTTCCGAGGAGATGAGATGGGAGGGGGGAATTCCTTTGAGCTAGAGTAGATTAGTAGATTGACACCGCCCTTCTCCGGAGACTCAGGGCGGCTTACAATGCGTTAAGCAATAGCCTTCATACTTTTGTATATTTATACAAAGTCAGTTTATTGCCCCCATAATCTGGGTCCTCATTTTACCTACCTTAGAAAGGATGGAAGGCTGAGTCAACCTTGAGCCTGGTGAGATTTGAACTTGCAGTAATTGCAGGCAGCAGATGTAAGTGGATGTTAATTAGTCTGCTGAGCCACCAGAGCTCCTGTGAGTTGTATTGTGCTGGAGCGGGGTGCACTGAGGGAGCTCAACCAATCTCATTGTACATACATTGTGCACTGACAATAAAGATTTGTACTGAATTGAATTGATTCCATCCAGCCAGAATTGAAGAAGCTTCTTGGATGAGAAGTGAAACTTCTTCAAAGAAAAACCAGAAAGTCCAGTTGCCTCTTGAAAAAAGCCCCTTTGGGACAACTATGATGTGGATAACTGAGAATCTCCAAAGACAAGCAGAGGGATGGTTTCTTGGACCGAGTCCCCTATGGACAGCATCTCCCTCTCCAGTAACCCATCCATCGCCTGCAGGCTTGGCACGCAGGACCCGCCAGAGGGCGCCCCTATGCAAAACAACCTCCGGGTTTAGCCGAAGAGCTTTTGCTCGCTCCTGGAAGCCTCTCGCCCGATGCTTGCAAGGGAGGGCAGGAAATGACCGTTCCCACCCCGAGGGAGCGCTTTACAGGAAGCTGCGCTCTCTCCAAACGCTGGACCGATCCTGTGAACGGCTCCTGCCTTCCTTCGCTGGCCCTTCCTTTCCCGCAGCTACCCGGCTTGCGAAGCTCCTCCTTGCTGGGGAGCGGCGAAGTCGGAAGGTTCTGGCGGGCTGAGACCAGGAGATCTTGTCGGTCTCCAGATTTGGAAGAGGGGTGGGGATCTGGTGGTGCTAAGATGGAAATCCCCCAATTTTCCACCTTCTGGAATTCTCACTCACCTGCCCCGTTTTTCCTGCGGGCCGCGCCGGATTCTTCATTTCTGCGAGGAGAGGAGCTTCTTGGTCAGAGATTGAATTCTGCACCGTTCTCTTGAAGACTCCAGCAAGTTTAGGGTTGGGTTTCTGTTGAGAGCACCTGGAACATCTGCAGTTCAGAGGATCTGGGTTTTCTGGCTTGGAAAGGCATCCTCTTTCCAGGGTTTCAGAAAGGGAAACAGTCCCTTCTGCCGCAATCCAAGGGTTCAGGCTGATCTGCACCCCATGTCAATATTCCTGATATTTGAGTCTTTGCAAAGTGGCACCCTGGATGCATATTAAAAAAAAAAAAACGACACGCCACAAACTTCAAGATTTCTTAAGTTTCAAGAGAAACTTGCATATCCTTTGTAATGTGTACCCACAGTGGAAGTGGTACATGTGTTAATGTCCAAGATTTTTTTTTTCACCCATTGCGATTACCTTTCATTAGTGGTTGTGATCTCTTGTTTTTGCTTTTAATCCCTGCAAGCCACTCTTGTGTATATTTTTCAGGAAGGTAAATTGTAAACATCTGAAATAAATCGAAGTTTTTTGTCAGTGCTTTGAACTATAGTTTTCTACATTGTTTCATCTTAGCCTGCCAGCTGGACGTAATTCTCAAGGAATTCAGTTATGGAGGGGAGAAATGCCTCATTCTTCCAGATGGCTGAAGGGGATTCTACTCCCATGAATGAAAGTTGCTTTGCAGATTCAGAAGAGAGTTTGGATTTATCTGGACAAACAGCAAGAACTCAGCAGGACATTTTGAAAGAAGAAACCACACATTGTGGTGTCTGTCGTTGCCCTTTCAGGGAGTTCTGTTACCAGGAGGCTGAAGGACTCAGAGATGTATGCAGCCAACTCCACCTTCTTTATGATCGGTGGCTGAGCCAAAGAGACCACACGAAAACTCAGAGGATGGATTTGGTGGTCCTGCCCCTGGCCACCCTGTCCCAGATGGAGAACTGTGTCTGGATGTGTGGAGCAGAGACCAGCTCTCAGGAAATGGGTCTGGCTGAAAGCTTCCTCCTGAGCCAGGTGGAGCAAAAAATGCAGCAAAAACAGCAGGTGAGATCAATGTGAATGAATTTTTTTTACAGGTTTCCATTGTAATATTTTATGTACACTGAGAGCATATGCACCAAGATAACTTCCTTGTGTGTCCAATCACATTTGGCCAATAAACTATTTTGTTATTCTATTCTATTCCTATTCCTATTCCTATTCCTATTCCTATTCCTATTCCTATTCTATTCTAATATAGTTTTTATAACCCTATTGGGTATTTTTAATATTGTTTTTGCTTGTTTTATTGTTGTGAGCTGCCCTGAGTCCTTTCGGAGATAGGGCTGCATACAAGTTTAAATAATAGATAGATAGATAGATAGATAGATAGATAGATAGATAGATAGATAGATAGGATGATCTTAATAGAATCCTGTCCTGGTTAGGTAAATGGTTCTATCCAGCTTCACCCTGATTATTTCTAAGGACATATAACAAGTTGGGACAGGGGCAGTAATATTTTGTTTGGCTATTTTAGGTTCATGCGCTGTTCATGGAGATGACCACACAAGGTTCTAAAGCATTAGGGGATGTGTCACATCTCCCTCAAGAAATTGTCTTCGGGGAGATTTCCCAGGAGGACCCATCTCAGGAGACTTCATCAGGTAAAAGAGGGTTCCTTTTGATGTATTGAGTCCTCAGAAGCAGGGGTGAAATCTAGCAGGTTCTGGAGAATCAGTAGCGGAAATTTTGAGTAGTTCGGAGAACCAAGAAATGCCACCTGTGGCTGGCCCCAGAGTGGGGTAGGAATGGAGATTTTGCAATATCCTTCCCCCAGGAGTGGGGAGTGAATAGGGATTTTGCAGTATCCTTCCCCTGGAGTGCAGTGGGAATGGAGATTTTACAGTATCCTTCCCCCAGGAGTGGGGAGGGAATGGGGATTTTGCAGTATCCTTCCCCTGGAGTGCAGTGGGAATGGAGATTTTACAGTATCCTTCTCCCAGGAGTGGGGAGGGAATGGGGATTTTGCAGTATCCTTTCCCTGGAGTGCATTGGGAATGGAGATTTTACAGTATCCTTCCCCCAGGAGTGGGGGTGGGAATGGAGATTTTGCAGTATCCTTCCCCTGCCACGCCCACCAAGCCACCAATCCAAAAAAAATTGGATTTCACTACTGCTCAGAAGTATACATTGCCTGAAGTCTTTATATTACTGAGTTCCTGTTACAAGAATACCTTAGCCCTGTGTGCAAAATTTTTCTTTCGACTGTTTTTAAAACACGTACTTCCTCTGCTTTTATCTCATTCTCAGAAAATGGAGCAATGGGGATTGCACCAATGGAAAGGTCTCCTCTTTGTGGTGGTGCAGAAACAATGGTTGTACTTCCAACTCAGGTAGGAGGATCCCACCTCCCAAAGTGCAACGTAATTTATTCAAGGAACATGCAACGCTCTCCGCAGTGGTCTGAATCACTTTTTCAGAGCCAATTTAATATCTCCCAGCTAACAGTTTATCAGAGCGTAAGCATCTTCCCAGTGTTCTGATAGCATCCATATATTCAAGCAAATCAAGCTTCTTCTTGAGAACATCTCCCAATATCTTGATCTGTTCGTTCAATGAAGACTTGTATCATCTACTGGGCAACATAAGACATGAAAGTGTCATATAGGAATATCCCAATAGTCGCTTAATGAATGTGCCTCAGGAATTGATCAAAAAGAATATAAGAGATGTTCCCAACAAGTGAGATATTTTTTTAAATTAGAATTTGCAAATATTTTTTGGAATTGCACATTAACAAGGATTGCTATTGTCCTATAGGTTCCGGTGTCCTTTGAAGATGTAACTGTGTTTTTCTCTGAGGAGGAGTGGGCTTTGCTGGATTTTAACCAAAAATCCCTGTACAGAGAGGTCATGCTGGAAAATGCTAAGAATGTGGAGTCCATGGGTAAGGGATCCCTTTTGTTCTGGGTTGAAATTGGTGGGGAAGGTATATTCTGATGAGAGCTAAGCAGCTTATCAATTTCTTGGAGGATATTCAGGTGTGTACTTTAGCTGGAGAGAACTGATATGACTTTATGGGCATTGCACCTAGAGCAATAATGGCTAACCTTTTTGCTGTTGCATGCCAAAAGCAGGGGGAGCTTGTGGGGGGTCATGCGCATGTGTGCCCACACCCGTAATTCAATGCCCCCCATGCTCCGCCCCTGCGCTGCCCCACGCATACGTGCACAACCCCCCCTCCCACGCCCTGTTTTGGGCCCTCCCAGGCTCCAGAGGCTTTCTTCGAGCCTGGGGAGGGTGAAAACAGCCTCCCTCATCCCCTCCCCCCGCAACCCTCCGGAGGCCAGAAACGGCCCATTTCCCGACTTCCGGTGGAACCGGAAGGCCCGTTTTTTACCCTCCCCAGGCTCCAGAGGCTTTCTTGGAGCCTGGGGAAGGCGAAAATGGCCTCCTCCACCCCCCACCGGAGGCCCTCCGGAGGCAGAAAACGCCCTCCCATAGCCTCCATGCAAGCCCTATACTTAACCTGGCATCCATAACGGGCCACGTGGGGACACCTGGGAGGGGAGGGTGGCATGGGCGGGGCAAGCCGAAAATCAGTTGGCTGGTGCACTAAAGCAACAGCTCGTGTGCCTGCAGATATGGCTCCACAGTGCCACCTGTGGCACACATGCCATAGGTTCGCCATCACAGACCTAGAGTCATGTATGTGAGATGGGTGGCTATATAAATCAAAATAATCACAGCATAATTTTATTAAGGACTATGTTAAATAAATAATACAAAACCTGACACAAAAATACATAAAAGAAAAAAATTAGAAAGTGCAACACACACACCCCGCTAAGAAAGAGTCTTCTCTTTTCACCTCCAATTAATATTAATCAAGATTAACAATATATCACTGACTATTAAAATAAAGCCCAATACCTTTTCATTCCATAACTTACCCTGTTTTCTATAAAGTCTTTAAATTTTCAGCTAGCCTTATTAAACAAAGATGTAGTGAAAATTAACCAAAAAACCCTAATAATATATAATGTAATATATTATATAACCCTAATAATATATAATGTAATATAATAATATCCTTTCCATTTAATCTAGGTTCCTCTCATCTCTTAACAACTATTAAACATTACCATAATAACCCCTTGTTTAGATATCAAAAGATTAATCCATTATACCATTGCATATTTCTGAAAGAAAAACTATCAATCCAGATAATCATGAAACATAACAAAAAATAACTTACTCTTTAACCGTACACAGGTAAACCAGTTTTTTTCCTTCTTCCTCCCAGCCATCTTTAAATCTCATTAATACTCCAAAATTATTAAAAGGAAGAGGTTTGAGCCCCCAGTCATATTCCTACCACCTAGTACAGCCGTATTGAAATAAATATATAGCTAATATAATGTGATGGCACTTTCACTTTGTACCTTAAACAGCTGATGAATTTCTTTTTCTTCCAAACAGTTGACAGGCAGAAACCAGAGAATTATAAGGAATCAGGCGTGAATTCTTTGAAACGAACTGAAACTAGAGAAGGGTTATTGCAAAATCAGGAGGAGCCAAACATGACTGAAAACCAGTTGAACAATAGGATGGAGAAATCCTCTAATTTTAAGTATGGAGAAAATTGCACTTTCCATATGCAACATCACAAAGAAAAAGGAAGCTATTTAAAAGCTGAAAAAATGTCCATCCATAAATCAGATGTCCATGAATATAGCAGTATCTGCACTAAAGAGAAGCAGCTTGAATGCAAGGAATATGGAAAAAATAATAATTTGAATCTCTATCTTACCTTACATCAAAACGTTGAGATACCAAAATCACATAAATGTTCAGACAGTGGGAAAAACGTTAATGAGAGCAGCACTTTTAACTCCCAGAAAACGGTTCATAGAGTGCAGAAGTCATGTAAAAGCAGAGAACACAGAACAAGTTTTTATACAAGCAATGATCATATTGTGCACAAAAAGTCCTATCCAGGAAAGAAACCTTATAAATGCATGGATTGTGGAAAGAGGTTCTATACAAGTATTGATCTTACTTCACATACAAGTATCCACACAGAGGATAAGCCACCTAGATGCACAAACTGTGGAAAGAGCCTCACCACAAGTAGTTCCCTTAGTGCACATAAAAGGTTCCACATGGGAGATAAACAACACAAGTGCATGGAATGTGGGGAGAATTTCAGCCAGAGTGCTTCGCCTAATTCCCATGAACTGATCCATACAGGGATGAAACCATATCAACACTTGGTGTGTAGAAAGCGATTTTGTACAAGGAGTGATCTCATCGCCCATAAGAGGATCCACACAGGGGAGAAACCATTTAAATGCATGAAGTGTGGAAAAAACTTTACAATGAGACGTGGTCTTATTTCCCATGAAAGAATTCACACAAGGGAGAAAGCATATAAATGCATGGAATGTGGAAAGACCTTTGTAAGCAGAAGTGATCTTACTTCCCATAAGAGGAGCCACCCGGGAGGAAAACCATACCAATGCTCGGAGTGTGGAAAAGGCTTCAGTTGGAGTAGTAACCTTACCTCCCATAAAAGGATCCATACAGGGGAAAAGCCTTATCAATGCATGGAGTGCACAAAGAACTTCAGAGACATGAGTTCCTTTACTTCCCATAAAAGGTTCCATACAGGGGAGAAACCATACAAATGTATGGAGTGTGGAAAGAGCTTTAGTCAAAACAGTCAACTTACTTCCCATAAAAGGGTCCACACAGGAGAGAAACCGTATAAATGTGCGGAGTGTGGAAAGAGCTTCACCACAAGTGGTTCTCTTACTGCCCATAAAAGGAATCACACCGGAGAGAAACGGTTTAAGTGCATGGAATGTGGGAAGAGTTTCAGCCAAAGTGCTTCCCTTACTTCTCATGAAAAGATCCACATGGGGATGAAACCATTCCAATGCTTGCAGTGTGAAAAGAGATTCGGTACAAGTAGTGATCTCATTTCCCATAAAAGGATCCACACGGGGGAGAAACCGTTTAAATGCATGGACTGTGGAAAAAGCTTTACCATGAGACGTGGTCTTACTTCCCATGAAAGGATCCACACAGGGGAGAAACCATACCAATGCATGGAGTGTGAAAAGTGCTTTGTAAGTAGGAGTGATCTGACTTCCCATAAAAGGATCCACACAGGGGAGAAACCCTATCAATGCACGGAGTGTGGAAAAAGCTTCAGTTGGAGCAGTAACCTTACTTCACATAAAAGAATTCACACAGGGGAGAAACCGTATAAGTGCATGGAGTGTGGAAAGAGTTTCAGTCAAAGCACTTCCCTTACTTCCCACGAAAGGATCCATACAGGGATGAAACCATATCAGTGCATGGAGTGTGGAAAGAGATTCAGTACAAGCAGTGAACTCATTTCCCATAAAAGGATCCACACAGGGGAAAAACCCTATCAGTGCCTGGACTGTGGAAGGAGTTTTAGAGACTTGAGTTCCTTTACTTCTCATAAGAGATTCCATACTGGAGAGAAGCCCTATAAATGCATGGAATGTGGAAAGAGCTTTACTCAAAGCAGTCAGTTTACCTGCCATAAAAGGATCCACACAGGGGAGAAGCCATACAAATGCACAGACTGTGGAAAGAGCTTCACCACCAGTGGTTCCCTCACTGCCCATAAAAGGATCCACACGGGGGAGAAACCATATAAGTGCACCGAATGTGGGAAGAGTTTCAGCCAAAGTGCTTCCCTTAGTTCCCATGAAAGGATCCATACTGGGATGAAACCATATCAATGCCTGGATTGTGGAAAGACCTTCAGTCAAAGCAGTCATCTTAGTTCTCATAAGAAGATCCACTCAGGGGAGAAGCTGTATAAATGCACTGAGTGTGAAAAGAGCTTTCATACAAGCAGTTCCCTGATATCACATAAGAGGATCCACTCTGGCGAGAAACCATATCATTGCATGGACTGTGGAAAAAGTTTCATTACAAGCAGTTCCCTTAATTCGCATAGGAGGATCCACACGGGAGAGAAACCGTATCAGTGTCAGGAGTGTGGGAAGAGTTTCAGCCACAATACTTCCCTCTCTTTTCATAAAAGGATCCACGTAAGAGAGAACCCACCTGCCAGCATATAATATGGAAGGAGTTTCATTCAGAATAATGAATGTCTGATAAAAGGAGCCACGAAGAGGAGAGGCCCTACAGATGTACGCAGTGTGGAAAGAACTTAGTGTGGTTCCATTTCTGATTACAGTGTCAAAATAGAAATGGAATGAATTATAATTGAATGATAGGGAAGGAAGGAAGAAGAGAAGGGGTAACATGGATGAAGACAATTACAGGAACGTTTTAGAAAAGCTTCAATTTACTACAGTGAGGCCAAGATTGTGTGATAGGTATGGTATAGATCAGGGGTGACAAATTCAAGGCCTGGGAGCTGGATCTGACCCCCGGGGTGCTTAGATCTGGCCCGTGGGGCCACCCTGGAAACAGCAAAGGACCAGCCCATGGTACCTCTGCCCACAGCCCTCCCAAGTTCTGTTTCTTCTGGCAGAGGGTCGCAGCCGAAAACAGCTTGGGAGCCCGTTTTCACTGGCAGAGCGCTCGGGCCACCACAGGCACCCCCGACACGAGTGACGTTGAGCTGGCCACGGCACCCAAGGTCAAACACAACCCTGATGCAGCCCTCAATGAAATTGAGTTTGACAGCCCTGGTATAGATGGACTTGATGGGGTCTAACTAAGCATATGCCTCAAATATAATCTTATTGCAGCAAGATACTCAGTATGCCCAAATTTTTATTAAACCAGATTTTTATAAGGGGACACTTGTTTATCTGAAATTTAACTGTTTCTCTAAGACTTATAGTAGAGTTAGCTCTCTTTTCTTCTACTATCTACGTGGATAAATATCCACTTATCTCTTCTTCATACACCTCTAGTCCAATTAGTTTCTACATTCTCTCCTCTTCCTTTTCTAATAAAACTATCCCTTCACCAATTTCTCATATTTTTGTTGTTCCATTTGGAAGCTGGATAGAGCATGTTTGGGTGTAAGACATAATGGTAAACAAGAATGAGTCTGCTTCCTTATTTTAATGGCAATGGAATTTTATTAAATTTTATTTACATTATTTTTATTCTTGACCTGTTCTTTTCTGAAGCATGATTTTGACAGTCCTTCAGATATGTGACTGACGTGACATTTATTGACAGGACAGTAATTGGATATCTACCAGTAAGAGACTCTACTTCAGTCAACCACAATACCCCAAAACATTGGGAGAAAATGCCACACATTGGCCAAACCTGTACATGATACTGAAATATCGAAAAGTAAAATGTGAGAAATTTGAGAGGAATCGCTTTAAACAGACAGAACAACCAATTCAGTGGACAATGTAGTTCTCTTGAAGAACATTAAATGTGATGTGTATTTGGGCATAGCTTCTTAATTTGACATACACTTTATTGAATAGTGAACTGTAATTAAGTGAGGATTAGGTTATAATGGAGACCCCAGTGAAGCTATTGACTCAGTATGTGGCAGATGAGAAAAAATAAAATCCACATTAGGGATCAGTAGGAAAAGAATGGAAGTAAAACAGCCGCAACTGTTATTCCCTTCTACAGTATATGAATATTGTGTATAGTTCTGATTTTCCCATTTGAAAAATGATATAAAGGAGATGAGGGAAAGTTCAAAAGCAGCCATCAAACAGATTAGTGGCTTGATTATATTTGTGTTTGGCACCCTCAATCAAAAACTAACAAAATAAATCACCCAGGTTCTTTACAATGTGTGGCAGAATTTGTGGGTGGAGTTAAAAGAGGAATTGGACTAGAATTCCTATGTAGCCCCACGTGGACTAAGTCCAAAATTTGAATTCCGTTGCCCATTATCTAACTACAAATAAGTACTAAGCATTAGTTGTACATTTATCTTCTCAACTAATAGCATCATCTTGTATCTAGCTAAGGGACAAGCGAATTCAAGGGAGTTGAGCTTAGTCCGCTTGTGGCTACAAAGGAATTCTAAGCTGATCTCTTAACTCCAAACCCAGATTCTGCCACTCCTACATGTGCAAAACTAGGTTCCAAGGATCATCTAATTAAAGTTGATTAGAAGATTTAGAATAGAGAGAAAAGTGTGCTTTTACCATGTCCATTATTAACCATAACCCTGCTAAGAAAACTGCATGTATTCCGTCTCCAAGATTTAAAATTTCATTCAATAGTATTTCTATCTTTAATAATGGTTTAGATTTGCCTATATTTATATGTATATGTGTATTCATTATTTTATATACATTATTTTTCACAATGTTAGCTATGCAGTCACGCATGTGAGATAGATGGCCATAGAAATCCATTAAAGAAAAATAAATTTACTGGTTTTTATGTAGTTGTGTGGGTTTTTGTTTTGTTTTTTTGCAAATGAACAAGCATTGATCTTTCTATAAAAGTGAATACTAGATATATATAAAAACAAAGCAGCATATTTGCTTATCTTTTTTTCCTTAAAAAAGTTATGAGATAGCCAGAAACCGGGCCACACAAATAAGCGAAGCCCCATCTACGGGTTGCAGTTAGCATGCAAAACCATGCCCCCTCCGGTCTACGGAAAAACCTCTCTCCATGGAACTGGTCCCTGGTGCCCAAAAGGTTAGGGGCCACTGATTTATGGGACTTTTTTTTTTTTTTTGCTTGTTTGCCTAAATGTTCCTTATTGCAAAAGGGACCAGAGTGATTGATATGTATTGAATGTTCAAATATCTGCTATTTTTCTTTTGCATACAAGAACAACCATGGCCAATCATGGTTCTAACTGCCAAGACAGATGCATTGTAAAGATCATCATTGGAACTGGAGTCTCCTATAGATATTGGAAGACATGCAATGTTACAATGTTTTATAATATACAGTAGATCTCCATCCAATGTACATGTGACACAGCTGTGCTGTTCTGACCATTACACCAGGAAAAGATGTCTGTTACGGTAATTCCTTTCCCCACAGTAATAGCCAAAAGAAGCAAAAAAAGTCAGCATGGAGGATTTGCAATCACCAAAATTAAAATGGCAAATGTCTGTTCAACTGCCGCTGGTTAAAATCCAAAGTTGTGGATGTTCTGTTGCTGGAGGCTTTCATTTGTCCGAGATGGTATAAGGAATCCTGCCTTGGGCAGGGGATTGGACTAGACCAGTGATGGCTAACCTTTTTGCCATCATGTGCCAGGAGGGGTGGGTGGGGGAGGTTCATCCACGTGCATGCCCACACCCATAATTCTATGTGCCCTGCCCTGCCCATGTGAGTGCAACCCCCCTTCTCCCCAGCCCTGGCATGCGATGGCCAGGTAGGCCCGTTTCTCTTTCTCACCTGGCTCCAGATCCTCTATGCATCTTGGGAGGGTGAATACAGCCTTTCCCACTCCCTTGGAAGCCTGAAACAGCCCATTTCCCAACCCCCGGTGGGACAGGAAGTGACTTTTTTGCTGTCCCCTGCCTCCAGAGCTTCTCAAGGAGTCTCTGGAGGCTGGGGAAAGCAAAAAAGTCACTTCCTGTCCCACCGGGAGTTGGGAAATGGGCCGTTTCAGGCCTCCGAAGGGCCTCAGGGAGTGGGGAAGGCTATTTTTGCCCTCCCCAGATGCATAGAGAGGATCTGGAGCCAGGTGAGAAAGAAAAACGGGCCTTCCCCACCCCACCCAGGCCCTCCGGAGGCAGGAAACAGCCTGTTTCCCTACTTCTGGTGGACCTAAAAGGCCCGAAAATCAGCTGGCCGGCGCACACATGTGTGCCAGAGCTGAGCTGGCGTGCCCACTGATATGGCTATGTGTGCCACCTGTGGCACGTGTGCCATAGGTTCGCCATCACGGGACTAGACTAAAAGACATAGAAATATGGAAAACTGATAGCAGAAAAAGACCTAGTGGTCCATTGAGTCTGTCCTTTGACTTTTTGTTTCAATTTCTTTATATTTTTTAATTAATAAAAATACAGGTAGTCCTCAACTTACGACTACAATTGAACCCAAAATTTATGTTCCTAAATGAGAAATTTGTTAAGAGAGTTTTGCCCCATTTTATGACTTTTCTTGCCACATTTGTTAAGAGAATCACTGCGGTTATTAAATTAGTAAGACGATTGTTAAATGAATCTGGTTTCCCCATTGATTTGGCTTGCAAAAAGTGTTCACATGACCCCGGGACACTGCCAACCATCATAACTGAGTTGGTTGTTAAGCATCCAAATGTAAATCACATGACCATGGGGATGCTACTAGTCATAAGTGTGAAAAATGGTCATGTCACTTTTTTCAGTGTCATCGTAACTTTGAACCATCACTAAGAGAACTGTTGCAAATCAAGGACTACCTATATAGACCACAAGCCCTATGAATCTACCTTTGACTTCTAGCTGTATCTGGTTTCCATTACAATCTTTTTCTCCTATTATCATTACATTTGCTTTTTGGAAAGTTCCCCCAAGCTTCCTGCATACCTATATCAAAATCAGAATAGAGCTAGAAGGGACCTTGGAAGGCTTCGTCCAGCCCCCTGCTCAAGCAGGAGATCCTATATAGATACCTCACTTTCCGTCCATCGCTCCGCAGGCTTGGCACGCAGGACCCGCTAGAGGGCGCCCTTTGCAAACAATCATTGGATTCAGGCGAATTGCTTTTGCAAGCTCCGGGGAAGCATCTCACCCGATGCTTGCAAAGGGAGGGCAGGAAGTGACTGTTCGCACGCCGAAGGACCGCTTTTCCAGGAAGCGGCATCCTGTCCAAACGCTGGACCGATCCTGCAGACGGCTTCGTCCTTCCTTCGCTACCCCATCTAGCCGCCGGGCTTGGAAAGCGCGCCTCTTTCCTGGCCTCCTCGCAAGGGAGCCGCGGAATTGACCGGCTCTGGTGAACTGACGAGCCAGTCTTGGGTGATCTCAGTCTCCAGATCTGGAGAGGCGTCCTTCTTGAAAACCCCCAAGATTTCAGCTACTCATTTGCACCCCTTTTAGGGGGTCCATAGGACGCTCATCTCTGCAAAGAGAACCTCTTCTGGGTTAAAGATTCAGTTCTGCACCAGCTCTCTCCTGAGGATCTCTTATTGGTGAGATGGACAGCATATAGATTTATCTGGAAAGGGGGGTCTTGTAGGGAAACCTTCCCAACCTTCCCACCTCCTATACTTCCTTTTTCACCTGCATCATTTTTATGATATGTGCGGTAAGGTTACTTCTGCAAGAAGAGCCTATTCTGGGTTAAAGATGGAATTCTGCACAAGCTCCTTCCTGAGGACCCCAGCAAGCTCAGGGTTTGTTGTCTGCTGAGAGCATCTGCAGATCGAGGATCTGGGTTTCCTGGCTTGGGAAGGGGTCTCCTTCCTACCACTTGGAGACAAGGAAGTATTCCTTTCAGTGGAAGTCCAAGGGACCAGGTTGATCTGCATTCCATGTCAATATTCCCTAGATATCTGAGTCCTGCCTAAGTAGCAGTTTGGGCAGATAGTCGTAAAAAGATTAAAGCCCACAAACTTCAAGATTTCTAACCTGCACGCTGTTTGTGAGGTCTATCTGTGGTGGAAGTTGTTTATGTTGCATTCATAAAATTTTCCACCCCTTTGCAACTATTTTCATTAGCAGTTGTAATCTGCTGTGTTTGGATGACAGAATAACAGAGTTGGAAGGGACCTTGGAGGCCTTCTAGTCCAACCCTTTGCCTAGGCAGGGGCACCCTATATCATTTCAGACAAATGGTGGTCCAATCTCTTCTTTAAAACTTCCAGTGATGGAGCATCCACAATTTCTGGAGGCAAGTAGTTCCACTGATTAATTGTTCTAGGTCAGGAAATTTATCCTTAGGACCCAGATTGTTGGGAGCAATATGCTGACTCTGTAAACCGCTTAGAGAGGGCTGTTAAGCACTGTGAAGTGGTATGTAAGTCTAATTGCTATTGCAAAGTTGCTTCTCTCCTTTGATTAGTTTCCATCAGTTGCTTCTTATCCTGCCTTGCTTCTATTCTTTGCAGGCCTTGCAGTCATCAAATGTGTGGACGGATGAATGTGAATTTTAAACAAATTGAATAATGAAAGAAAGTTCTTCCCGTTGTGTTGGATTGCTGGATTACTGAATGTACTTTCCATAGAAGCTAATCATTCAAAGGAGAAATATGTCATTCTCCAAGATGGCAGAAGGTGGCTCTCCTTACCATTCTGCTCCCCTGAATAAAAGTGGCCTTGTAGATTTGGAGGAGCCTTTGGATTTGTTTGGACAAGCAGCAAGAATCAAGCAGAACATTCTGGAAGAAGCAGCCACACATTGTGTTGCCCAGTGTTGCCCTTTCAGAGAGCTCTGTTGCCAGGAAGCTGAGGGACTCCAAGTCATATGCAGCCAACTCCATCATCTTTATGATCAGTGGCAGAAACAAGAGGGCCGCATGAAAGCTCAGATGGTAATCCTGCAGCTCTACACCCCACCCACTGAGGTGGAGAGCTGTGTCTGGATGCATGGAGCAGGGTCCAAGTCCCAGGAAGTGACCTTAGCCGAAGGTTTCCTCCTGAGCCATGTGGAGCAGAAAATTCAGCCAAAGCAGCAGGTGAGATCATAAAAACAATATGAATGAATTCTTAAATGTAATCAGGTTGATTTTAATCAAATGTATCCTTGATAGACAAATGATTCCATCCCCCTTCATCCTGATTATTTCCAAGGTCATATAACAAGCTGGGGCAGGGGCAGTAATGTTCTCTTCACTGCTATTTCAGATTCATCGGCATTTCATGGAGGTGGTCACTCATGGTTCTAAAGCATCAGGAGATGCATCACATCTCCCTCAACAAATAGTCTTTGGGGGGATCCCCAAAGAGGACCTATCTCAGAAGTCAACATCAGGTAAACAGGGGGTTCATTTTGATGTATTGGTGTCCTCATGAGTTATGGAGTGCCTGAAGTCTTAATATTCCTGAGTTTCGTGTACTGTATTACCTTGAGCCCCGTGTGCAGAGTTTTTCTCCAGCTGTTTTTAAAACATGTACTTCCTGTGTTTTTATCAGAAAACGGAACAATAGTGATTAAACCAATGGAAAGGTCTTCTCTTTGTGGTGGAGCAGAAACAGTGGCTGTACTTCCAACTCAGGTAGGAGGGTCCCATGTCTCAGAGTGCAACATTATTTAGTCAAGGGACATGCAACACTTTCCAAAGCGGTCTGAGTCCCTTTTCCAGTGCCAATTTAATATCTCCCATCTAAACAAATTTTCAGAGCATCTTTTCAAAGTTCTGGTACTATCCATAGCATCTCAAACTTCTTCTAGTTGTTCGATGAAGACTGTGTATGTCCTACTGGATAAGACATTGATTAAATATCATATAGGAACATCCAAATACTTGCTTGATAAGCAACCTTGCAGGAAGTATTGGAATCCATTTTGCTCCTTCATCTTGTCCCAGGAGTGGCTCAAGATGAACAGGTTCAAGCTCAACCCTTCCAAGACTGAGTGGCTGTGGCTCCCGGCATCCCGATATAGTCAGTTGACTCCATCGCTGACTATTGGGGGCGAGTCTTTGGCCCCCACAGAGAGGGCTCGCAATCTGGGAGTCCTCCTGGATAGGCAGCTGTCCTTGGAGGAATATCTGACGGCTGTTACCAGGGGGACCTTTTATCAGGTTCGCCTGATTCGCCAGTTGCGGCCCTTTCTTGATCGGGATTCCTTGTGCACAGTCACTCACGCCCTCATCACCTCTCGCCTTGACTACTGCAACGCTCTCTACATGGGGCTCCCCTTGAAGAGCACCCGGAGGCTCCAGCTGGTCCAGAATGCAGCAGCGCGGGTAGTGATGGGAGCAACATGGCGCTTCCATGTAATACCGCTCCTGCGCGAGCTGCACTGGCTCCTGGTGGTCTTCCGGGTGCGCTTCAAGGTGTTGGTTATCACCTTTAAAGCGCTCCATGGCATAGGGCCTAGCTATCTCCGAGACCGCCTGCTGCTATCGACGACCTCCCATCGACCCGTGCGCTCCCACAGAGAGGGCCTCCTCAGGGTGCCATCAGCCAATCAATGTAGGCTGGTGACCCCCAGGGGGAGGGCCTTCTCTGTGGGGGCTCCCACCCTCTGGAATCAGTTGCCCCCGGAGATGAGGAGAATCCATGACCTCAATGCCTTCCGTCGTTCCCTGAAAACCCATCTTTTCCAGCAAGCCAGGTTGGCTTAGAAGAAATTTTTAAATTTTTTAATTAGTTTGTGATTCTTAACTTTCGGCCCAAATTTATATATATATTTAAATGTTTTAATATTTGTATTCTATGTTTTTTATCTTGGCTGTACACCGCCCTGAGTCCTCAGGGAGAAGGGCGGTATATAAATTGGAAATTAAATTAAATTAAATTAAATTAAAATATAAAGTTGCTCCCAGTGAGTGGAATATTTTCCATTAGAATAAGGAAATTGCTAATATTTTCTGGAATTGTACATTAATAAGGAGTGTTTTTGTACTACAGATCCCTGTGTCCTTTGAAGATGTAGCTGTGTTTTTCTCTGAGGAGGAGTGGGCTGTGCTGGATTTTGACCAAAAATCCCTGTACAGAGAGGTCATGCTGGAAAATGCTAAGAATGTGGAGTCCATGGGTAAGAGATTTGTTTTACTCTGGGTTCAAATAAATGGAGAAGTATATTCTGATGAGAGATAAACAGCTTATTAATTTCTCGGGGTGAGGGGGATGCTAAAAATGTGGATTTCATGAGTAAAGGATCCATTTTGCTCTGGATTGAAATATGTGGAGAAGGTATATTTTTACCAGTTTTTCAGCGATTAAGGTCTGTACTTTTCGTAGAGAGAACAGAAATGTCCATATGTGAGTCATGTCCAGAGTCACGTATGTAATACAGACAGCTGTATAACTCAAAATAAGGAGCCGTGCTGGTGTAATGGTTAGAATGCAGTATTGCAGGCTAATTCTGCTGACTGCCGACTGCCAGCAGTTCAGCAGTTTGAGTCTCACTGACTCAAGGTTGAGTCAGTCTTCCATCCTTCTGAGATCGGTAAAATGAGGACCCAGGTTGTTGGGGGCAATATTCTGACTCTGTAAACCGCAAAGGGCCGCAAAGCACTGTGAAGCAATATATAAATTTAAATGCTGTTGTTATTGCTATTGCTAAATAAGTAACTTTAATAGTAAATTAGGATTGATTACAAGAAGGCATTTGATTCTCTGCCACATATTTGGATAATCAAGTGCCCATAAATAATGGGAGACTAGAAACATCAGAAAATTTGTGAAAAGATGAATAGCTTAATGGAAAACATAGTTGCTGGTCAGTGGTGTTAGACTGGGAGGGGAATCTTTCAAGGAGGCTCACTATCACCACTACTTTTGTCAGTGCATTGATTCCTCTCTCAACAATACTGAACAATCAGGCCATGAGAAAAAAATAACATCTGCCAGGTTACTTGGTATAATTTCCATTGGGCATTTTAATTAATTCAGCTTTCTCAATTTTTCCTCTATGGCAGGGGGTCAAACTCACATTATCACGGTGTCGTCATGTGATGTATTGCAACTTATTCCCCCTTTGCTAAACTGGGTGTGGCCAGCATGTGATGCATTTGGCCCACAGGCCGCAAGTTTGACAGCCCTGCTCTATGGATAATAAGAGTGGCACATTTGCTCAGTCCGAACTAGTGGATATTTGGCTGTACATTCAAACAGTACTGAGCAGCAGTTTCATTTCAAATGATGTTTTTGCACACTAATAGACTTTGCATGTATGGAAGAAAGAAACAAGAGGGGCTAATTCTGACTGCACAAGACCAAGCTTTCAGAACAAATGCATACAAAAGCAGAATCGAGAAAACAACAGCAAATGCCACTTCTACAAAAAAAATTTTTAAAAAATCTACCGTGTTTCCCTGAAAATAAGACCCCATTTTATGTTTTTTTGAACCCCGAAATAAGCGCTTGGCCTTATTTTTGGGGAGGTCTTATTATTTTAGGGCGCATGGAGGAAACTAGAGGAAATGGCGGGAAGTGGCTGCGCATGCGTTTAAATATTTTCGGAGAGGGCTTATTTTCGGGGGGGGGGGTATTTTAGTGCATGCACTCAAAAGCCCGATTGGGCTTATTATCAGGGGATGTCTTATTTTAGGGAAAACAGTAGTTAGCTGCTGCAAGAAGATTGCACAGGCTGACTACAAACAATGCCATGTTATAGAAGCAACAATGGTGCATTGATACTGTGTATCTGCAGAAATTGCCATTTTCCTGCAAGGAAGAATGGGTGGGAACACAAAATAGAAAAAGTAATGAAAAATGAAGATGCTGTGAAGTGCTTAAGTAGAGATAAAAGCAATCTCTGCTCTTGGGGAGTGGGGGGAGGGGATCAGGCACAAGATATCCTGATAGTCTCACTCTGTTTTTCTCACAGATGTTAATTTGAATAAAGTAAGTTATCTGTGTGGCTGATGACCAGTGCAGGGAAAGCTGAGGGTGAAAGAACACACCTGGAATGCAGAGCTATTTTTTCAAGGGGGAGCAACTCATCTCAAACATGCTAAATCCCATTTAAGTACAGTTTACTTGTAGCAACAGCACCTCCATTTTCTCCTGATTTAGTTTCAACTTGTCTTCTTCCATATTTGAAATTGAATTTAATCATATTCCAGTCCAGAACTCTAGATGCTACTCCCCAAATTGACCTCAAATTACTTTCCCTAATGCGTAAAAATAATGGAGCTCTGTGGGACCTCATATCTTAGGTGGCTCGTAGCAGTCCAACATTCTGGAGATAACAGGAAGGATCAGAGATGTAGTAAACAAAGTCTCAGACATATTCCCACCACCATGTAGCTTAGAGGGAAAAATCTTGGTACAGTAGTGTTGAAATAAAAAAGGAGGCTAATATAAAGTTTAAGATTTACATCTTAAACAACTCATGTTTAATTTTCTTCTCTATTTTCCTTCCAAACAGATGACAGGGAAGAGCCTGAAGATTATAAAGAACCAGGTGTGAATTCACTGGAAAGGACTGAGACTACAAAAGGGATATTTCAAAATCGGAGAAAACCAAATGTGACTGAAGAAAACTGGTTGAATAATAGGAAGGGAAAATCCTCTATTTTTCAGTATAGAGAAAATTGCAACTTCAATATCCAACCTCACAAAGAAAAAAGAAGCTGTTTAAAGGGTGGGAAAACATTCAGCAATAAATCAGTCATCTCTGAATGTAGTAGAATCCATTCTAAAGAGAAGCAGGTTGAATGCAGGGAACATGGAAAAAAAGATTTGAATCTAGATCTTCCTTTACATCAAAGCATTGAGACACCAAAATCACATAAATATTCTGACAGTGGGAAAAGCTTTACTGACAGCAGTACTTTTAACACCCATAAAACAACCCATAGAGTGGAGAAGTCTTATAAGTGTACAGAGTGCAGAAAGTGTTTCTATACAAGCACTGATCTTACTATTCACAAAAAGTCCCATGCAGGAAAGAAATATAAAAGGATGGAATGTGGAAGGAGGTTCAATATGAGTATTGATTTTACATCTCATAAATGGATCCACAAACGGGAGAAACCATATAGATGTACAGACTGTGGAAAAAGCTTCACCGCAACTGGTTCCCTTACTGCCGATAAAAGGATTCACACGGGGGAGAAACCATATAAATGCATGCAATGTGGGAAGAGTTTCAGCCAAAGTACTTCCCTTACTTCCCATGAAAGGATGCATACCGGGATGAAACCATATCAGTGCATGGATTGTGGAAAAGAGTTCAGTCAAAGCAGTGATCTCATTTCCCATAAAAGGATCCATACAGGGGAAAAACCGTTTAAATGCCTGGAGTGTGGAAAAAGCTTTACCATGAGACGTGGTCTTACTTCCCATGAAAGGATCCACACCGGGGAGAAACCATACCAATGCACAGATTGTGGAAAGTGCTTTATAAGTAGGAGTGATCTTACTTCCCATAAAAGGATCCACACAGGTGAGAAGCCGTATCAATGCATGGAGTGCGGAAAAAGCTTCAGTTGGAGCAATAACCTTACTAGTCATCAAAGGATCCACACAGGTGAAAAACCATATAAATGCATGGAATGTGGGAAGAGTTTCAGCCAGAGCACTTCTCTTACTTCCCATGAAAGGATCCATACAGGGATGAAACCGTATCAGTGCATGGATTGTGGAAAGAGCTTCAGTACAAGCAGTGAACTCATTTCCCATAAAAGGATCCACACAGGGGAGAAACCATATAAATGCACAGAGTGTGGAAAGAGCTTCCGTAAGAGTACTGATCTTATTTCGCATGAAAGGATCCACACAGGAGAGAAGCCATATAGATGTACAGAGTGTGGAAAGTGCTTCAGCCAACACAGAAACCTGTCCTGCCATAAAAGGATCCACACAGGGGAGAAGCCATACAAATGCACAGACTGTGGAAAGAGCTTCACCACCAGTGGTTCCCTCACTGCCCATAAAAGGATCCACACGGGGGAGAAACCATATAAGTGCACCAAATGTGGGAAGAGTTTCAGCCAAAGTGCTTCCCTTAGTTCCCATGAAAGGATCCATACTGGGATGAAACCATATCAATGTCTGGATTGTGGAAAGAAATTCAGTAAAAGCAGCCACCTTAGTTCTCATAAGAAGATCCACTCAGGGGAGAAGCTATATAAATGCACAGATTGTGAAAAGAGCTTTTATACAAGCAGTTCCCTGATATCACATAAGAGGATCCATTCTGGCGAGAAACCATATCATTGCATGGACTGTGGAAAGAGTTTCAATACAAGCAGTTCCCTCAATTCACATAGGAGGATCCACACAGGAGAGAAACCATATGAGTGCCAGGAGTGTGGAAAGAGTTTCAGTCACAACACTTCCCTCTCCTTTCATAAAAGGATCCACACAAAGAAGAACTCACCTTCTTCTTCCTAGTATATTCCTACAGGATCCACTTTTCGGATCATTGAATGCCACTTTGCATGGTCAACTGCGTCTCCAGTGCACAGGCCCGTGGCTTGCATATCTTTGTTGATGGTGTCTTGCCATTTCTGTTTTGGATACCCGCGAGGTCGCCAGCCATTGACTTCTGGTTAGTAGGCAGTCTTGCCAATGGTGAAATGTGCTGGACTTGTCTATTATCTTCTCTATAATTGGTGCCACACCAAAGAACCTACCTGCCTGCATATAATAAATGAGGAACTTCTTTCAGAGTTGTGAAGTTTTGATAAAAGAAGTTACATGGAAGAAAAACTCGGTACATACCTGCAATATGGAAAGAACTTAAGTGATTCCATTTCTGATCAGTATGCCAACATTAAAAGGGAATGGATTATTTAATTAGAGAAAATGAGTTAAAGTGAAAGGAGGCGAAGAGAAGAAATAGAATGGATGGGCCAGATTAAGAAGATGATAGGAAAGCTTTGGAAGAGCTTCAAGTTACTACAAGAGGAAGGTTAAGATCTTGTCTATGTTGTAGGTACAATATAAGTCAACTATATTCAGTCAAATCTGCAGTGAGAGATTTGGGATAACTAAATTTTTATTAAATAATTTGACAATCTATGCCCCGTTGGGACATCATTTTGGAGCCATGGTAGTGCAGTGGTTAGAATGCAGCACTGCAGGCTAATTTTGCCAACTGCCAGGAGTTCGATCCTGACCAGCTTACTGATGACTCAGCCTTTCATTCTTCTGAGGTCGGTAAAATGAGGGCCCAGATTGTTGGGGGCAATATGCTGACTCTGTAAACTGCTTAGAGAGGGCTGTAAAGCACAATGAAGTGGTATATAAGTCTAAGTGCTATTGCTATTTCCTTACCTAAACAGAGGAACAGAATGACCAGTGATGAGCAAAAAAGCTGCGGGAACAGGCATGAGCTCCAACTTCCTGCTAGCCTCTCCATTGAATTTCCTTCTGGGAATCTGGCAGGGAGCATTGGAAATCTCCCCTTTCCCTTCTCTTCCCAACAGGCAGGTAAGTGCTTGCTCCCGAGTAGGGGAGAGTGCAAGGGATTGTGAGAATAGGTGGGAAACTGTCTCAGCAATACACCAGCAGTCAGCAGCAATGAGGTAATCATAATTTCTCCAAATGTCATTCCCTTGGAAGTCATTGGTCCCAGAATGGACACATTCTGTAAGTTAGCCCTTAAGCCACCCAGCGTAACCTTGAGGTAACATGGGCAGCCTATAAATTTATGAATAAATAAATACATTTGAAGTGTATTGGTTCAACTGGATAGCCCTGTTCACCCAGTTAATAGTTATGATGAGATTTTGAGTAGTATATAGATTATCCAAAACTTTTTTTTGCTTCTTAATTATTATCTGTGAGTTGAGTTGGGGATGCTGATTTACAATGTATTTGGGAGCAGACATCTATATTGAATATGACTGGGCTAGAGGTATAAATGATTATAGACATAGCTGTGAATGAGCATTAGCCAGCCCTTAATCCTGATTCCAACTCTGGGCTTGGAGGATTGTGGTTTATCCTTGCTTGCCTGCAAAAATTTTAACTATTTTTCTAAGGTCTGAGGTGGGCCTTTTCTCCCTTCCTCAATTCACTCTTCTGAGACATACACCTTTGACTCTAAACCTGTATTTTTCTCCTATTTCCAGCAAAATTACCCCTTCCCCAATCTTTCTTGTCTTTATTGTTTCGCTTGAAGATGGAAAGGGCATGTTTGGGTGTGAGATACAATGGTGCATGTAAATAGGAATTAATTTGTTTCCTTATTTTAATGACAATGAAATTTTATTATATTAAATTTTATTTACATTTTTTTGCTCTGGGTCTATCTTATTTTGGAGTATGGCTTTTGACAATGCTACATATGCATAGATACAGATTTGCATATGCCCACATCAAATTTATGGACCAATTCCTTTTCTGAAAATGCAACAGTCCATAGTTAGGATATGGAAGAGACACTACTTTGATCAACTACTTAATATTCAGAAATCCCTGGAAGGAAATGCAATGACTGTTTATTTTCCGATAGGCCTTGAGCTGGCCAAATCTGTAGATGATATTCAATATGATTCAAGCGTCTTATAGTCCGAAAAATATTGTAATTAGTGCATCTTTCTACTCACATTCTGTATGCTTTATTGTGTATTGGGTGTAGGCTGTGCAATTGAAGACTTTTTTTTTTACTTTGTATCTTGTTGCAAGAATACAAACCTGTTGATTTGAGAATTGGATGCTTAATCTGGTTCCTGAACACTGGCTTTTTGGCCAGAAATAAACATTATATCCATCCTTGGTGTGCTTTAATGAGCATTGCATACCGGGCACAATTTCAGATTTTTTTGGACCACAAAATCTCATCTTATTTCCTGTTCAGGGTTGAATCATTTGCTAAACATTCATTTATTCTTAGGCATGTTTCACTTCTATCAAATTTTGTGCATTCCCTGATCAGCATAAAGCTGGTTTCCCAATTTGTGTTTATTGTTGTCTCTTATCTTTCAATTACAACGCGGCATTCCTGAGGATGCTTAATATTCTAAATCACTTGTAATTTGTGCACTCACTAATGTTATCTTTCGCTTTGTATAAAACAGTAATGGCATTGTTCAAGACAAACACATTGTAGAGATCATCACTGGAACTGGAGTCTCCTACAGATTGGAAAACATGTGTTGTTATAAAACTTTACCATATAGGTCTCCATTCAACATATACATGTCACAGCTGTGATGTTCTGACCATTCCACCAGGAACAGATCCTTACTGATTCCTTTGCTCACAGTAATGGACAAAACTTTTTTTTTAAAGTAGTATGGATTTGCTACCCAGAATAGCCCCATGACAAATGGCAAATTTAACAAATAATTTGCAACTACGAAAATTAAAATGGCAATTGTCTGTTTACCTCCAACTGGTCAAAATCCAAAGTCCTAAGAGTTGAAGGATGTACCTGTGACACTTAGATGTAGGTGAGATACAAATAAATAATATATAAAAGGAGAAATGTTTCCATGCATGGAATGTGGAAAATGCTTCAGTAGCACCAGTTTCTTGCGAAAGGTATCCCACACAAAGGAGAAACTTTGGAAATGGTGAAATGAAACCTCCAAGGATTCTTAAATATGCATTCCAAGTACAGAAAGAACTACAAGCTTTACTCCCCCACAATAATTTGTACTGGTTGCGTCTTTTCTAGCAAAAATTCAACTTTTTTTTCCAGTCAGTTCTGCTCCTTTATTTCATCTGATAATTCTTACTATCTCAGGAGACCCTTTTCATTATTTGTATTTCATATTTTTGAGAATTGTGTTTGTTTCCTAACTCTTCAAGAACCACCTGTTTCTCTTCCCATTTATTTATATTAAAATAGCTTTATATTTCTCCTTTAACGCATAGCTGCCATCTCCTTCGTATACTTGGCTTTTTTGAAAGGTTCCCCTCAGCCTTCTAAATTTCCACATACTTCTGCAATTTCTGAGGGATTTTTTTTTCCTGAAACTGAATGTCCTTTGACCAGTACTCCCATTTGGAATACAATATTTTCAATATTGGGGGTTTTTTTCCCCTTCAGGATCTCCATTTTGCTGTCCCAAAGCTTCTTCCCAGGTGCCAGAGACACTTTTATTACCCCATATCAAGAATAGAATAGAAAGCAGAGTTGGAAGGGCAAGTCTTCTATTACAACCCTATACCATTTCAGACAAATGGTTGTCCAAAAACTTCCAGTATTAGAGCCTTCACAACATTTGCTGACAAGTCGTTCTGCTGATAAATTGTTTTAACTGTTAGGAAATTTCTCCTTAATTTTAGGTTGCTTCTCTCCTTGATTAGTTTCCATCCATTGCTTTTTGTTCTGCTTTCAGGTGCTTTGGAGAATAGCGTGACTCTCTCTTCTTTGTGGCAGCACCTGATATATTGGAACACTGCTATTATGTCACCCCTAGTCCTTCAGGGGCTGTTCCACAAGAAAAGTGTTAACATCTTTGAACTGGAGAGTCCTCACTTAGAAAAGGACTTTGGGACAGGATCCCTCAGCGCTACCATCATTTTACTAGAAGAGGACAGCATTCTCTTTCAGTTGCTCCTCAGAAACGTAGGAGATCTTAGCCCCTTCCAACGTTTCTTTTCTAAAGATTTCAAGAGGCCCAAAGGGCCGTTTTTTCTGAGGTGAGTCTGCCAAGACAGTGAAGGAGAGGGCCGAAAGGGCCACTCACTCCTCAGTAGGGCCTTTCTAGGAAGAAGCACTCACTCTCTTTAACTCTTGGAATAGCTGGAGAGATCGAGAATGGCCGGAACCTTTGATGTCTGAGTGTGCGGCTCCATCTGCAAGTCTCGGAGTTTGGTTCCTCCTCCTGAAGCCTCAAATATATGTTAATCAGCCAATGAATTATTCAGAGACTATGAAATCTGAGTTTTGATCTGGACCACTGAAACTCTGATTGTGCCCTCTCCAATAATGTCAGAGGAAAAAATTGGTGGCAGCTGACTCTCATACTCTTCCTCAGAAGTACAACCATGGGGCTCTGAGCCCCATTTATGCACAGAAATAGATGGTTGGATGACTTTGAGCTAGTTATTCTCTCTCAGTCTGACCCATCTCGCAGGGCTGATGTACTTTGGAAAACAAGAGGGACCATTAGCTACTCCACCTCGGTTCCGCAAAATATAAATTGTTTAAAATAATAAACAGACACCACCCGTAAGTTTGATAACCCGGGGTCTGTTTAACGATCAAAATATAGGTATTGTGGTAGAGGTGAAGCTCATCTGCTGAGTAGACAGAAATATGTAGCTAAATAGCTAAGCATTGTCCCAAAGATGATTTTTCAAGAGGCAACTAGACTTTCTGGTTTTTCTTGAAGACGTTTCACTTCTCATCCAAGAAGCTTTTTCAAAAAAGAAAACCCAGAAACTCCAGTTGCCTATTGAAAATGCACCTTTGGGACAACCATGACCTGGATGATTCAGAATCTCTATAGACATATTGTTAATATAGCATTTCATTCTATCTTCAATATTTCAGTATCTCTAAAGAGACTTCACCTCTTCTCCATCTGGAAGGGCCATTAGGCAGGAATGCTAGATCATTTTTGTGAAAAAAAATAGCTTCATGATAAAAACAAACGTGTAGAGCTCTAGTCTCTTGTTGATTACATGCAAGTCTTCCTTTTATGGACAGGGTGTGAAATTGGATGTCCCACTTCTGCTTGGATTTCCTGCTGGTGTGTGATCCATGCACGATCCTGCTTCAATTCAAAATTCACAGGTGGGGGCAGATGCTGCCTTTTACTGCAACAAAGGGGAAGAGAGCGATTGTCAAGCACATGGGACCTGCAGAAAACAAGAGTGAAACCTTCTGTAGGCAGGGATAACTTCTGTGATTCAAACTGGAGACAGCCACAAAAGGGGTTTGGGTTTTTTATTTAAAGAACAGGTTTTCTTTGCAAAAAGAGGTTTCCGCTGGGAAAGTGACTATAGTCTCAATGATGATGTGGAAAGATCAGTACAATGTCCAAACTTTACTCCCTCAAGCTCCTAATACCTACTTCATCCCCACGATCATTTTGGCTGTTCGCTCCCCTTTGCTTCCCAGGATTAAAACAGGATCCACCTGGGGGCACCCTCCTGCCAGGAGCTGAAGGAGGAGGGAGGGATCTCTATAGGAAAGCATTCTCTGCTTTCCACATTAAATTGCTGGCGGTAGGTCCTTTCGTGGAAGGAGGAAGGTGCAACTTACAGGCTGTGCTGGGAAGGCAGTGACGCTGGAGGAACTGCGAGGAAGGTGTTGCACGGATCCTGCCCTGTGCACCTCTCTTGGGGGAACGGAGCCAGGGCGAGGGGCAGAGCCGCCTTTCCCTGCAGGCAAGGCGGTAAGCAGCTTCTACTTTCCTTTCCCTTCGGGTAGATCTGGGAGAGAGGGAAAGTTCTTGGAAATGTGACTTTTAGATGCTGTTTTTTGGGTCTCCCATAAAATTGTTCCTGCAGTCAACAGTTTCTCCTGGAATAGTTTGCCTCCCGGAGCTGTGGGTGCCACAATCACTGGAGGCTTTCAAAAATAGTCTGGACAAGCATTTGACCTGCATGGTAAAGTCTCCTGCCTTGAGCAGAGGGTTGGACTAGAAGATCTTGGAGGTCCCTTCCAATCCTAGGATTCTATCTTCTATGATCATTTCCCAAGGAATTTTCTCTGGTGCTGTTCCAAGTCCAGAAGACTGGTTTAAATGGCTGCTGCCCACTTTCTCCTGGAATAGCTTGCTTCCAGGAATTTGGGTGCCCTAACTAGACACAAGGAGTATGCCATCACTCTGCTAAACAACTAATTCCCACAGCAATCAAACTATTTACTAATACTATTACTATTATTTTTCTTATCCTTCCTATCTCCTCCCACTTACGACTATAACCTTTATGATTTATATTGTTTTATTTAATTTCCTAGTATGATTTGATTGCTTATATAGTATCCTATGACTATCACTAAGTGCTGTATCTTATGATTCTTAATGAATGTATTTTTTTATGTACACTGAGAGCATATACACCAAAGACAAATTCATTAGATTTCCAATCACACTTGGCCAATAAAGAATTCTTTTCTAATCACTGAAGGTTTTCAAAAATAGACCAGACAACCATTTGATGGGGAAGGTATAAGATCTTTTGCCTTCAGCAGGGGGTTGGACTAGAAGAACCTCGGAGGTCTCTTCCATTCCTAGGATTCTGTGTTCTATGATGATTTCCCATGGAATTTTCTCTGGTGCTGCGTCAGGTCCAGAAGACTTTGTTGTAAATGGCTGCTGAATTCCCCGGAGGAATTCCATGAGCCATCCTGCATAGCCCCATTATTGCCTTGCTGATGCCAGAATGCTTTGAACCCTGGGGGTAGGAAGAGGGTGCCAGCAAGGGGAGGGAGTCTAGAAACCATTCCCAATGCCTCCTCAAGCATGGGAATGGAATGCAGACAATGGTCATGCCCACCAAGCATGAACTGTTACCAAAACAATTTGTTTGAATTTCATTGGGCACCAGGGAGATAATGGGGGGGGAGGGCTTGGGAGAGAGGAAAGTGAGTGGGCAGTCTTCACCCCCCCCCCAAACCTCAGATCTGGCCGCCTCCTATCTTGTAACCTCTTGGCTTTAGTAAATCTTCCACTATGAATGCAGTTGAAGGCTCTTTCATGCAGTTGAAGGCTCTTTGTTCCTAAATGACCAGGTAGGAGAGAAAGGGGGGAGGGTCCCTCCTTAGCGCCATTGTTCGGGGTGAGTCACTCAGGAGGATCCACCTCAGAGGAAAGAAAGGGTCCTTCTGATGCCCTTTAATCCTCAGGATTAAATTTACCCCCATTTCTTTCCTTCATGAATTCCTTTTCATTTTTTATTTGGTCCTTTTTATATTGCCACTGGAGAAAGTCTTGTAACTGTGTGCATTTAAAAAGGAATCTTCCCTTTCCTGTAGGCTGTTCCAAAGGACAAGTCCCACCTGTAGAAAAAACAGTTTTTGTTGTCTTCCCTGTCTTCCTTGAGCTGTGGTGGTGCAGCGGTTAGAGTGCAGTACTGCAGGCTACTTCTGCTGAGTGTTGATTCCCAGCAGTTTGGCAGTTCAAGTCCCACTGGCTCAAGGCTGACTCAGCCTTCCATCCTTCAGAGGTTGGTAAAATTAGGACCCAGATTGTTGGGGGCCAGAGGCTGATTCTGTAAACTGCTTAGAGAGGGCTGTAAAAGCACTGTGAAGCGGTATATAAGTCTTAAGTGCTATTGCTATTGCTATTATTTGAGAGCAACTCAAATAATTCCATGGGATATAGGTTGGGATCTGCTTGAGACATCTGGAGTCAAGCTCTGGGTGGTGCTTTAATTCATGGCTGAGAAACCTTCTGAATCTAATCCCTGGTCCTTCCACATTTTTCAGTTTTCCTCTCACCCAATGTTAGCAGCTTCTATGTATTGTTGCTGTGGCTGCAAGGTAAACTGATTCCCTGGTTACCATAGAAATAGGCTAGAATTGCATTGCAGGTTCAAGAATATTGTTAGGATGTTTAATAGCAAGTTAGTCCTTTGCTGTTTTTTTCCCCCACTGGTAGATATTATACAGGTAGTTTATTGTTTATTGCTTATTTATTGGTTCAATTTTTATATGCCGCCCTTCTCCGGAGACTCAGGGCAGCTTACAATGCGTTAAGCAATAGCCTTCATACTTTTGTATATACCTGCTTAGTACGGCTTTCGGCCCCCACAAGCAGTGTTCTTTTTTATACAAAGTCAGCTTATTGCCCCCACAATCCGGGTCCTCATTTTACCTACCTCGAAAGGATGGAAGGCTGAGTCAACCTTGAGCCTGGTGAGATTTGAACTTGCAGTAATTGCAGGCAGCTGGTGCTACTTAATAGCACTTTAGTCTGCTGCGCCACCAAGGCTCTTTCTTGGCTCTTACAAGGAACTACTACAGGTAGTTCTTAACTTACGACCACAATTGAGCCCGAAATTTCTCGTTACATGAGATATTTTTTAAGTGAGTTTTGCCCCATTTTACGACATCTCTTGCCACAGTGGTTAAATGAACCACTGCAGTTGATAAATTAACAAAACAATGAGAAACCCTTTTCAGAATGAGTTAAGTGAATCTGGCTTCTACATTGATTTTGTCATAAGGTCACCAACGGGGATCACATGATCTTGGGACAGTAACGGTTGTAAATATGAATCAGTTGCCAAGCATTTTAATTTTGATCACTCGATCATGGGGATGCTACAAAGATCGTTAAGTATGAAAAATGGTCATGTTACTTTTTTTCAGTGCCATTGTAACTGAGCGGTCACTAAATGAACTGTTGTAAGTTGAGGACTACTTATAATGGCCTTGTCACTGTCTTCTGGAACCTTGGTTCTTTGTACCCCAGAGGATTAACAGCAGTTGAGCTTCCAACTCAGGTAGGAATATTCTCCCCTCCCTTAAAGTGCCAGTCTGATCTACTGAGGTCTCCAATATTGTGCAAAACAATGAGAAGCCCTTTTCAGAAGGAGTTTCCTCTTAATTGGCTAGGAAGCCAGATAAAGTTGACATCTCATAGTGCTTCCTGAAGGCCCTCTTCCAACATTTTCAGACAGTTCTTCTCCAAGCTCTGTGTTGAGGGACAATGATGGACAATATTCGGCATTGGTTAAAATGTCACAGGACTCTACCTGTCCTTTTTCAGGTGGCTACCTTCTGAGAAGGGCTGAAACCTTCAATCAACAATGCATTCAAGCCAATGGTGGGATTCAAAAAATTTTACTACTGATTCTGTGGACGTGGCATGGAGGCCGTGGCATGGCATGGCTTGGTGGGTGAGGCAGGGGAAGGATACTGTAAAATCTCCATTTCCTCTCCACTTCAGGGGAAGGTTACTGCAAAATCCACATTACTGGTTATGACCAGTTCTAGAGAACAGGTAGCGGAAATTTTGAGTACTTCGGAGAACCGGTAAATACCACCTCTGACTGGCCCTGCCCCCATCTATTCTCTGCCTCCCGAGTCCCAGTTGATAGGAAGGAAATGGGAATTTTGCAGTATCCTTCCCCTGAAGTGGGGAGGGAATGGAGATTTTACAGCGAACTACTCAAAATTTCTGCTACCAGTTCTCCAGACCTGGTCAGAACCTGCTGAATACCACTTCTATTCCAAGTTCCATCCCATCAGAGGGCAGAATAAGGGGTTGCTGCTCCTGAGGAATCAGCCAAACTATTACAAGTAGTCCACGACTTATGACCACAATCGAACCTAATGTTTCTGTTGCTAAGCAAGTCATTTGTTAAGTGAGTTTTGCCCCGTTTTATGGCCTTTCTTACCACATTTGTTAAATGAATCACTATAGTTGTTAAGTTAGTGGCACGGTTGTTAAGAGAACCTGGCTATCTCATTGAATTTGTCAGAAGGTCTAAAAAAAGTGACCCCCAGGACACTACAATCATCATAAATTTGAGTCAGTTAACAAGCGTCAGAATTTTGATCACATGAACATGGCGATGCTGCAACAATTATTAATACCACTTTATAACACCATGGTAAGACCACACCTGGAATACTGCACCCAGTTTTGATCACCACAATGTAAAAAAGATGTTGAGATGCTAGAAAGAGATCAGAGAAGAGCAAACAAAATGATTAGGAGACTGGAAGCCAAAACATATAAAGAACAGTTGCTGGAATTGGGTATGTCTAGTTTAATGAAAAGAAGGACTAGGAGTAACATGATAACGGGGTTCTAATATCTAAGGTGTTGCCACAAAGAAGAGGGAGTCAAGCTATTCTCCAAAGCACTTTGAAGGCAGGACAAGAAGCAATGGAGACTTATCAAGGAGAAAACCAACTTAGAAGTAAGGAGAAATTTCCTGACAGTGAGAAGAATAAATCAGTAGAACAGCTTGCCGCCAGAAGTTGTGGATGCTCCATCATTGGTGGCTTTTAAGAACAGGCTGGACAGCCATTTGTCTGAAATGGTATAGGGCTTCCTGCCTGAGCAGAGGGTTGGACTAGAAGACTCCAAGATCCCTTACAACTCTATTATTCTGTTTTGTTATTAATTGTAAGTATGAAAAATGGTCAAAAATCTTTTTCAGTTCTGTTGTAAGTTTGGTCACTAAATGAACTGTTGTAAATTGAGGACTACCTGTATACAATTAACCAAGAGGTATTCTTAGCTAGAGGCTTTAGTTTGTTTATTCCTTTGGAAAGATTTTCCAAAGAAGATATTTGCCCTGGTTAGAAATTTTGCTGGTTGTTTTGTTCATTAAGAAGAAAACTTGTATATAATTTATTGAAATTTTCATTACTAGGAATGTTTTCTTTCTGCTTCAGAATTTGGTACTGTTTAAAGAAAATAACTGAGTTTTTCTCCATGGAGGAGTGCGTCCTGCAGGATTGTGAGCAAAAAGCCCAACATTGAGAGGTCATGGTAGAAAATGCAAGCAATATGGCTTCCTTAGGTAAGGGATTTTCTTTCCTCTGGCTTGAAAATGTGGTGGAAGTGAGCAGTTTCTCTATTTCTAAGATGAAATGCTAGTCTGTTCATTGTGTACAGTTGAGAGAGTTCTTAACTGCATTTTTACTTCTATGCTGTCTGTTAAGTGGGCTAAACCCTCCACAGTGCCACCAGGAGGAGGAGAGAGGTCTTCTCCCATGCAATTTCTTAACTAGTCAGATTGTGATCCTGTTTCACTTCATAGATAGACTTAGGAGTTGCTTTCATTTTGCTACTGTCAGACATGCATCAGTCCGATCACTTACAAAACAAATACCCTCGATTCCATCTAATTGAAGCAATAGGTTTTTTACTAAAAGATGTTGGTTGCAGTAGGGTAGAACTAAATTTCCAGCGCTCAAAAGATACAAAAAGTTTCCCCTCTTCCCAGCTCTCCCCCCATGACCAGTCTGTCTTCAGCCAATAAGGATCCGCCTGGGTGTTTTGAGAATGCTGAGAGGTTTGGGGCAATCCACCTTCTTTCTCAGGGTGCATGGCTTTGAGTGCTGGTACAAATTGTTTTGGAGTTTCACTGTTCTTCGTCAGCTATCATCTCCCGCTTCTCTATTTCCCATCACCTACGCATATAGGTAGATTGCACATTTGTTGTCCTCCCAATGTCCTCTTCCTATTTCCTAGCTTTTGATGGCAGGATGCCAGCAAGGCACCAAGCCGAAGATAGCATACATTCCAGGTGCTTATAATAGTGGCACTTAAGAGGCCCAGGGTTTATCACAAGGATGTTAATGGTAGGGAAGTGGACTGTTTGATAGTCGGATTTTCCAAAAATGAGACTTTTCATTCTGGTGATTCCCCCAAACGCCATTATCATGAAGACCTTCCTTTGGCTCAGCTAGAGGAGAATGAGCATGTCCAGACTAAAAACTGATATTTTCAAGGGAAAATTTCCTCAAGCAGAGAAGGCAAAACTTCATGACATAAATCAGTACTTCCACTTTCTCAGATGTAAATTCAGTTAACTGATTCTCTCTCATCATCCAATTTTGAAAAAAGTCAGCTTTGAAGAGTCCCTCCTGTATCTTTGGAACTGAACGGAAAGGAGCAGCAGAGCTGATGGGGCCCCATCCTGAGTCTCACAATGATTTTCCCGAAGCATTATGAGTTTGCATTCTGCAGCACAGAGGGCAAGAAGGAAGCCTGGGGCAGATCTCATATCAATTAGATATGAAGCATAACACCATGTTTTGAACACAACCTGATAGAAGCAGAGAAGAACCACACAAAGACGTAAAAGAGAAAGAGTTAGTGGTGGGAGTTTTAGTATGTTCAAATAAGAAATCCAACAATGATTCTTAATTCCTTTCATACCTCAGTTTGTGTCAACTTTCCTTTTTCCTTTTCTTTTCCATGTAGGTGATGGATTGACGATAGAGGATGCTGGCCAAGAGATGGCAGCACCTTTTCTAACAGTCAATAAGGAAGTTGCAGAAAGAATGAGTGAAAAGGAAAGGCTTGAAGAAAAGGAGTTAAAGGAGGAGCTGGGGAAACACTCCAGTTCCCAATATGCAGATATCAGTGTTTTCTTGCACAATGATGATCCCCAAGAAAAAGGAGCATGTCCAGGATGCGGAAAAATACTCAGAGATGAATTGGGATTATGTGACTGTTATACGAGCCATCCCCTTACGTTCCATAAAAACATTCCCAAAACAGAGGATCCATTCCAAGGCCTAGAATTTGGAGAAAACATCAGTCAGAAAAATCACCTGAATTCATATCAGAATGTCCACGAAGACAGGAAGCAGCATCAATGCATCACCTGCGGAAAGAGCTTCAAAACCAGCGCGGCCCTTACCTCCCACCAAAGCATCCACAGAGAGGAGAGGTTGTATCAATGCAGGGAGGGTAGAACGAGGTTTCCTTGGAACAAGGAACCAAATTCCAGGAAAAAAAGCCCCACTGGGAATTATTCATGTAAATGCCTGGAATGTGGGAAGAGCTTCCGCTCTGCAACTCACCTTACTTTCCACAATAGAATCCATACAGGAGAAAAGCCATATCATTGCACGGTGTGTGGAAAGAGCTTCACCCAAAATGGCAATTTCAATTTACATAAGAGGGTCCATACCGGAGAGAAGCCATATAAATGCACAGAGTGTGGGAAATGTTTCAAGGCCCCAGGTGCTCTTACCTCCCATAAGAGGATTCACACAGGGGAGAAACCCTATGAATGTCTGGAATGTGGAAAATGCTTCAGCAGACGTGATACTCTAACTTTACATAATAAGATACATAAAGGGGAAAAACCTTATCAATGCCTGCACTGTGAAAAGAGCTTCAGTCAAAAAGTTCATCTTAAGTCACACGAGAGGATCCACACGGGGGAAAAACCATTTCAATGCATGGAATGTGGAAAGACCTTCCGTGTCTCAACAAGCCTTACTGCCCATCACAGAATCCACACAGGGGAGAAGCCCTTTCAATGCCTGCAGTGTGGAAAGCTCTTTGCCAGTTCTGGTGGCTTTCATGCCCACGAACGGATCCACACAGGGGAGAAACCATACAAATGCCTGGAGTGTGGAAAGAGCTTCAGTAAACCCAGCCACCTAACTTCCCATAAAAGTATCCACAGTGGAGAGAAACGTTATCAGTGTACTGAGTGTGGGAAGCGCTTCAGTCAAACAAGTCACCTTAATATTCATAAAAGGATCCACACAGGGGAAAAGCCATATAAATGCACCGAATGTGCCAAATGCTTCACCGATTCAGGGGCCCTTGTTCGCCACAAAAGGATGCACTCTGGAGAGAAACCTTTTGAATGCAAGGAATGTGGAAGAAGCTTCAGTCAAAAAAAACCTTTTATAATACATTACAGAATCCACACTGGGGAGAAACCCTACAAATGCACTGCGTGTGAAAAGAGCTTCAGTGATCCTCAAGAACTTGCTTCCCATGAAAGGATCCACACTGGGGAAAAACCTTATAAATGTGTGATATGTGGAAAGGGCTTTAGGACCTCCAGTGACCTTAGTTCCCATAAGCGGACCCACACAGGTGAAAAGCCCTATCAGTGTGGTGAGTGTGGAAAGTGCTTTAGTCAAAACAGTTCCCTTAGTAGCCATAGAAAAATTCACTCAGGAGAGAAACCATATAAATGTATGGAGTGTGGAAAGTGCTATACACATAGCAGTGCTCTTAATTACCATAGGATGATACACACAGGTGAGAAACCACATAAATGAGTTGAATGTAAAAAAGTAATTACTTAGAATCAGTAATGTAATATCCATAGAAACTCACCCACTGATGAAACCATTAAATGTATCAAATGCGGAAAGAGCTGTATTTAAAATACTTCCCTTATTTTTCTTGCAAAAAGATATTAAAAAATATATTAGTTGCATTTTTATACATTGTTATCCCTTCAGAATAGTGAAGATAGTGGAATGGGTCAGCCCTTCTTCTTGCACTGTAATATTCACCTTTTTTCCCTTGTTATATCCGATGATCTTCCTTTTCAGATCAAGACTAAGGATTTTCCTTTGCTTTTTGCTTCTTTGCATAGCTAAAGCAGCTTTGTCTTTTTTACGCTGAAGAGATTGCCAGACAAAGTACGACTTGGTTACAAATAATGTCCAATAGAGAAAAAGAAGGTGGGGCAGGGAGAAAATGATGTATCTAAAGTATTATGGTGAGGAGAGGCAGTATTGTACAGTACTGCAAGAATGTTTTCGTCTACACAAATTTCCTCTGCACAAAAGTACATATATTGTTGCCACTAGCAACAACTAGGAGAGATTTCCCATCTCTGAAGGATATGTGAAATATAAATATTTAAAATTAATTTACCATATTAATATTTTATTAATATGGATCGGTCTGAAGTGGCTCCTCACTCTGCTCCTCTTGGTCAGGAATAAAATGGTTGGCCAAATGAAGGAGTTTATAGGACACCTTTGGAAGAGCTTCAATTTACTACAAGAGGGAGACCAAACTCTTCTTTGTGATAGGTACAATATACCTTGCCTTAATGGAATGTAACTAAGCATATGCCCCAAATATAAATATGCAGTGTGGTATTGGAAATACCCAGGTTTTATTTATTTATTTGTTTATTGGTTCGATTTATATGCTGCCCTTCTCTGGAGACTCAGGGCGGCTTACAATGCGTTAAGCAATAGCCTTCATACTTTTGTATATACCTGCTTAGTACGGCTTTCGCCCCCCCCCCCCCCAAGTGGTGTTCTTTTTTATACAAAGTCAATTTATTGCCCCCACAATCCGGGTCCTCATTTTACCTACCTCAAAAGGATGGAAGGCTGAGTCAACCTTGAGCCTGGTGAGATTTGAATTTGCAGTAATTGCAGGCAGCTGGTGCTACTTAACAGCACTTTAGTCTGCTGTGCCACCAAGGCTCATTTTATTAAACCATTACCAAATAGAAAGTAAGGGTTTTTTCCCTTCCTAAAATTTACCTGTGAATTGGGTTGAGGATGCCAACTTAGATTGTTGGGAACAGACATCTGTGCTAATTATGAATAGAAACTAATCAAGGAGAGAAGCAACCTAGAACTAAGGAGAAATTTCCTGACAGAACAATTAGCCAGTGGAACAACTTGCCTCCAGAAATTGTGAATTCTCCAACACTGGAAGTTTTTAAGAAGAGATTGGACAACCATTTGTCAGAAATGGTATAGGGTTTCCTGCCTGAGCAGGGGATAGGACTAAAACACCTCCAAGGTCCCTTCCAACTCTTATTCTATTCTGTGCTGTGGTATAGTGGAGCTTTTTTCTTCTTCACTCTGAATAGATTGCCAGCCAAAATACAAGTTGGTTACAAAGTAATGTCCTGTACAGACAGAGGGGGGGTGAGGGGGGATGAAAGAAAAAGTATGTATCTTAAGTGTTATGGTGAGGAGAGACAGTCAAGAGCCTTGGTGGCACAGCAGACTAAAGTGCTGTTAAGTAGCACCAGCTGCCTGCAATTACTGCAAGTTTGAATCTCACAAGGCTCAAGGTTGACTCAGCCTTTCATCCTTTCGAGGTAGGTAAAATGAGGACCAGGATTGTGGGGGCAATAAGCTGATTTTGTATAAAAAAGAACACCATTTAGGGGGCGCCGAAAGCCCTACTAAGCAGGTATATACAAAAGTATGAAGGCTATTGCATAACACATTGTAAGTCGCTCTGAGTCTCTGGAGAAGGGTGGCATATAAATCAAACCAATAAATAAAATCAATAAATAAAGTACAGTACTGCAAGAATATTTTTGACTGCTAAAAATTTCCTCTGTAGAAAAGTACATATATGGTCACCACTAGCAACAACTAACAGAGATTTCCCATCACTGGATGGAGACCAATAGTTGAGAAATATGAAATATTTAAAATTCATTTACTTACCATATTAATATTTTATTATACACTTCATCTTTGTTCTTAACTGGCACCTCACTCTGCTCCTCTTGGTCATATTTTTTCTTTAGTGTATAGCATATAAAAGATTTACTCTATTTTTCGGATTATAAAACACATTTCCCCCCCAAAAAGTGGGTGGAAATATCTGTGCATCTTATAGAGCGAATATTGAGGGGGGTTGGTGCAGCACCAATCAGCTGTTCTAGATGGCGGGAATCACCGCAGTTCGTTCAGCGGCGAACGGACAGCGGCGAACAGGCAATGGCGACCATGCAGCAGTGACCAGGCCACAGCGAATGGGCCACAGTGTATGGGCTGCGGCTGTGGCAATCTCCGCCACCTAGATGGCGGTATTCTGGGAGGCAAATCCAATCACCAATCAGCTGCTCAGCAGCGAAGGTTCCAGCATTCCCTGGCGGCTGTGACAGCTCATCTGAGTTGACCGGTGGTGGGCACAACGGAGCACAGCCCTGACGAGCCACTTGCTGGGGCTGTGATAACGTGCTGAAGTTGACCAGGCTGTTTTCTGTTTGCTGCAGGGACGCTAGCCAGATGAATACCGGATGGATGCTGGGAGGCAGAGCAATTTTTCCCCCTTGTTTTCCTCCTCTAAAGCTAATGCTTTATAGTCCAAAAATTACATTAATTTGATTCTTGACAACTGGAGAGAGTGAACTGTGAAGGTGAGGCTCTAAATACAGTCTATTTATGAGGAAAAGCCAGAGTTCATAGGAAGGGATTACAACTCAAAATAGTTAGCAAAGTGCCACAGGTATCACAGCCACCATCTTTGATCACCTCAGATCAGGGGCTCTTCCTCACAAAAGGTGTTGGTATCAAGAAAGAAGCTGGAAATACCTACTCACATACTTATCAGGTCTACACGCATGTAAATTAGGTTTGAGATCATGTATTTTCATAACAGATATGTTATTATTCACGATTAATGTCAGTATTATTTTTAATTTATTGTATGTCTATTGCTGGTCGATGACCGTAATAAAGTTTTATTCTATCCTATTCTTCTATTCTAACCTGGAAGTATCTCAGAGAAGGGAGCCTCTTCCATCCCTATATGAGGTAAATTTTTCCTAGAACTGGATGTCTTGGGCAGTATTTTATTTCTTTCTTTCTTTCTTTCTTTCTTTATTTATTTATTGCGATTTATATGCCGCCTTTCTCCCTAGGGACTCAAGGCGGCTTACAAAATGACAACTTCAATACAAATCACAATACAATACCAAATTAAAATCAGTAACCCAATTAAAAAACAATTTAAAATTATACCAGTGTACCCCCAAACGGATCAGTTTAGTTGGCGGAAGAGCCAGTTTAGTTGGCGGAAGAGCCACGGAAGAGCCATACATTTATATTAAATGTATATGCTTCCTTGAGAATTTGAATATTATTGGGGAGATTTTTCCCTTCAGGACCTCAGTTTTGCTCTCCCACAGCTTCTTCCCATGCCCCACAGTCGCTTATCCCAAATCAGAGGCTGTTCCTTTAAAAAAAGAAGGGAGGGGGGAGAAATAGTATTACCATCTTCCAGCTGGGTAGCTCTTCCCTAGAAAAGACATTTGGGGCAGAATCCCTCAGCGCTACCATCATTTGACCAGAAGCCAGCTTTCCCCTTCAGCTGCTCTTCGGACAGGCGGGAACTCTTAGCCCCGCCCCTGCCAACGTTTTTTTTCCTAAAGATTCCAAGAGGCCCAAAGGGCCGTTTTCTTTCGACGAAAGTCCGCCAGGACAGTGAAAGAGAGGACCGGAAGGGCCACCTGCTCCTCAGTAGGGCCTTTCTAGGGAGAAGCAGTCGCTCCCTTTAACCTTTGGAGTTGCTGGAGAGATCGAGGAAGCCGGTGCCTTTGACGTCTGTCTCTGTGTGCGGCTCCGTCTGCGAATCTCTCCAGTGGGACTCGAGGGGCGGATTTCGGATCCTCAAATATATATTAATCAGTCTCCGGAGACTATGAAGTCTGATTTTTGACCTGGACAGCCACTTGTCTGAAATGGGATAGGCCAGGGTCTCCTGCCAGGGCAGGGTACTGGACTAGAAGACCTCCAAGATCCCTTCCAGCTCTATTCTATTTTCAACTCTGCAACTGCCCTCTCCAATACTGTCAGAGGGAAAAAATAGTGTCAGCTCCCTTGCTTAGCAGTACAAATTGAGAGACCATAAGATCTAATCTTATATTTAAGTGGTCAATAGAGGAGGCGTGCATAAGTGCATTAACGTGCCTATCGTCCCTGTCGTTGTATTTTTATTTTCTTGTTCTTGTTCTTGTTTTTGTTTGACAAATTCCAATAAATAAATAAATAATCCCTATTGATGCACAGAAACTGGTTTAGATGGCTTTCAGCCAGTTATTCTCTGACCCACCTCGCAGGGCTGAGGGACTATTAGGTATTCCATCTCGGTTCCACAAAATAAAGGTGGGATATAAATTGTTTTTAAAAATAGACACCATCTGTAAGTTTGATAACGCCTTGTCTGATTAGTGATCAAAATATATTGTGGTATAGGTGAAGCTCATCTCCTGGTGAGTAAACAGAAATAGCTACTTAGTTACTCATTGTCCCAAATGTACATTTTGAAGAGGCAACTGGACTTTCTGGGGTTTTTTGAAGATGTTTCCCTTCTCATCCAAGAAGCATCTTCAAGGAAAAACCCAGAAAGTCCAGTTGCCTCTTGAAAAAGCACCTTTAGGACAACCATGACCCGGATGACCGAGAATCTCCATAGACATATTGTTAATGTAGCTCTTCATTCTACTTTCAATATTTTACTTTTGCAGTATCTCTCAAGAGACTTCCCCTCTTCTCCATATTCTGCTAGGGCCATGGGGTTTTAATAAATGTATCCAAGGGAAGGCTCTAGCTTCCTGGTGATTACAAGCATAGCTTGTATCTTCCCATAGCTTTCTTTGGACAGGATATGAAATTGGATTTCCTGTTGGTGTGTGATCCATGCGCAATCCCGCTACAATGCGAAATTCACAGCAGGTGGAGCAGATGTTGCCTTTTACTGCAAGGGAGGGGAAAATCGCGATTGTCAAGCACGACAGACCTGCAGAAAATTTCTGTAAGTGGGGATAACTTCTGTTATTCAAACAGGAGACAGCCACAGCAAGGGAAAGTCAGAGGTTTTTTAAAAAACAAATCTGTTTCTTTGCAAAAAGAGGTTTCCGCTGGGAAAGTGACTATAGTTCTCTTTCGCGTGGGAAGATCGGGACAAGTCCAAACTTCACTCCCTGAAGCTCCTAACCCCTAGTTCCTCTCGAGTAGACCTTGGGCGTCTGCTTCCATTTTTTCCCCAGGATTAAAACAG
Organism: Arizona elegans; assembly: GCA_022577455.1. Lineage (NCBI taxonomy): Eukaryota > Metazoa > Chordata > Lepidosauria > Squamata > Colubridae > Arizona > Arizona elegans. Next base: position 22,669,556 of record JAKOOJ010000012.1, read on the forward strand.
GATCCGCCCAGCGGTGCCCTCTTGCCAAGAGCTTCCAGGTCAGCGGGAAGGCATCCATAGGATTTCGGAAGTCCTGGAGGAGAAGAGATGAGGGAGCGATTTTTATAGGAAGAAGCATTCTCTGCTTTCCACATTAAATCGCTGGCGGTGGGCTCCTCAGTGGAAGGAGGGAGGTGCAGTTTACGGGCTGTGCTGGGAAGGCAGCGGCGCTGGAGGAGTTGCGAGGAAAGCGTTGCGCGGATCCTGCCCTGCGCGCCTCTTTCGGGAACGGAGTCCGGGCGAGGGGCAGAGCCGCCTTTCCCTGCGGGCAAGGAGGTAAGAAGCTTCCACTTTCCTTTCTCTTCGGGTAGTTCTGGGTGAGAGGGAAAGTTCTTGAAAATGTGACTTTTAGATGCTGTTTTTTGGGTCTCCCATAAGATTGTTCCTGCAGTCAACACTTTCTCTTGGAATAGTTTGCCTCCCGGAGTTGTGGGTGCCTCAATCATTGGAGGTTTTCAAAAATAGTCCGGACAGCCATTTGACCTACAAGGTAAAGTCTCCTGCCTTGAGCAGAGGGTTGGACTAGAAGATCTCGGAGGTCCCTTCCAGTCCTAAGATTCTATCTTCTACGATCATTTCCCAAGGAATTTTCTCTGGTGCTGTGTCAGGTCCAGAAGACTGGTTTAAATGGCTGCTGAAGTCCCAGGAGGAATTCCGTGCAGTCATCCTGTATCCTCCCACTGTTGCTTCGCTGATGCCAGATTGCCATGAACAAACCCTGGGGGGAGGGAGTCCAGAAACGAAACCATTCCGAATGCCTGCCAAAGACGTCAGCGGCTGATCTCAAGGCCACAATCATGGGAATGGAATGCAGACAATGGCCATGCCCGCCAAGCATCAGAACTGTTACCAAAACAATTTGTTTCAATCTAATAGGACACCAAGGAGATAAAGGGGGGCGGCGGGGGGGGGGGAAGCTTGACAGATAGGTAGGTTAGTGGGCAGTAATATCTAAGTTCTAGCTTTCTCTTATCTTATAACCCCTTGGCTTTAGTAAAAATAAACCTTCATAAACAAAGGCAATTGAAGGCTCTTTCTTCTTGTCCTGAGTCAGGGTCCTTCTGATGCCCTTTAATCCTCAGAATTGAATTTCCCCGTGTTTGATTCATGAGTTCCTCTTCATTTTTTGATTTACTTGTTTTAATATCATCACTCAAAAAAGATTGATTGGTTCATTAATCAAAGAGAGAAGCAACCTAGAATGAAGGAGAAACTTCCTAACAGTGAGGACAATTAACCAGTGGAGCAGCTTGCCAGCAGAAGTTGCGGGTGCTTCATTACTGGAGGTTTCTAAGAAGAGACTGGACAGCCACCTGTCTGAAATGATATAGGTTCCGCTACTTGAGCAGGCGGTTGGACGAGAAAACCTCCAGGGTCCCTTCCAGCTCTCTATTCTGACTCCAAAGTTTTGTGATACTGTGTATTTGAAAAGGAATCATCCCTTTCCTGTAGACGATTCCAAAGGGCAACTCCTACCTGTAAAAGAAAGTTTTTATTGTCCTTCTTCCCTGATTATCTGACAGGGAGGATGAACACTCAGCACAATTCCCTGGGATATGGGGTGGGATCTGCTTGAGACATCTAGAGTCAAGCTGTGTTGTGCTTTAATGCATACAATCATGATAGAGAGAGCTCACTCTGAATCCAATCTGTTTTGTCCACACCTCTCACCTAGTGTCAAGAGCTTCTATGTGATGTTGCTGTGGCTGAAAGGTATTCAGATAAACTGATTCCCTGGTTACCATAGAAATAGGCTAGAATCACCCCTCTGCACTGTAGGTTCAAGAATATCATTAGGGCGTTTGATAGCAAGTTATTCCTTTGCTGTTTTTTTTTTCCTACTGGTAGACATTATACAGAAAGTTCTCGACTTACGACCACAATTGAGCCCGAAATTTCAGTTAAGTGAGTCATTTGTTAAGTGAGTTTTGCCCCATTTTATGACATCTCTTGCCACAGTTCTTAAGTGAATCACCGCAGTTGATAAATTAGTAACCCAGTTGTTCAGTGAATCTGGCTTCCCCATTGATTTTGCTTGTCATAAGGTTGCAAAAGGGGATCGCATCAACGATCATAGATATGAATCAGTTGCCAAGCATTTGAATTTTGATCACATGACCGTGGGTATGCTACAAAAGTCATAAGTTCGAAAAATGGTCATAAGTCACTTTTTTCAGTACCGTAACTTTGAACAGTTGCTAAGTGAGTGGTTGCAAGTCGAGGACTACCTGTAATGGCCTTGTCACCATCTTCTGGTACCTCAGTTGTTTGTAAGGGAGGATTAGCAGCTGTTGAGCTTCCAACTCAGTAGGATTCTCCCCTCCTCAAAGTGCCAGTCTGATCTATTGACAAAGCCTCCAATATTGTGCAAAACGAGAAATCCCTTTCACAAGCTTCCTGTTAATTGTCTAGGAAGTCACATAAATTTGCATGTCATCCTCAGATAGATGGCATCTCACAGTACTTCCTGGGGAACCTCTTCCAACATCTTCAGGCAGTTCTTCTGTGTTGAGGGACAACATTTGGCATTGATTAAAATGTCACAGGATTCTACCTGTCCTTTTTGAGGTGGCTACCTTCCAGGAAGGGCTGAAACCTCCAATCAATGGTGCATCCAAGGTCCATCCCATTAGTGGGCAGAATAGGAGGCTCTTCCTCCTGAGGAGTCAGCCACACTATTACAGGTAGTCCTTGATTTATGACTACAACTGAGCCCCAAATTTCGTAAGTCATTTGTTAAGTGAGTTATGCCCCATTTTGCAACCTTTCTTGCCACATTTGTTAAGTGAATTCCTGCAGTTGTTAAGTTAGTGACATGGTTGTTAAGAGAACCTGGCTTTCCCATTGAATTTATTTGTCAGAAAAGTGACCTCCCCCCTCGCCCCGGACACTACAATCATCATACATTTCAGTCAGTTACCAAGCACTAGAATTTTGATCACATGAACATGGGGCTGCTGGAAAAATTGTTAATACCACTTTATAATGCCTTGATAAGACCACACTTGGAATACTACATTCAGTTTTAATCAATACCATGTAAGCAAGATGTTGAGACTCTAAAAAGAGTGGATAGAAGAGCAAACAAGATGATTAGGGGACTGGAGGCTAAGATATATAAAGAACTGTTGCTGGAATTGGGTATGTCTAGTTTAATGAAAAGAAGGACTAGGGATGACATGATAGCAGTTTGGCAATATCTCAGGGGTTGCCAAAAAAGAAGAGGGAGTCAAGCTATTCTCCAAAGCATCTGAAGGCAGGACAAGAAGCAAAGGATGGAAACCAATCAAGGAGAGAAGCAACCTAGAACTAAGGAGAAATTTCCTGACAATGAGAAGAATTAATCAGTGGAACAACTTGCCTCCAGAACTCCTGTGTGCTCCATCATTGGAGGCTTTTAAGAAGAGACTGGACAGCCATTTGTGTGAAATGATATAGGGCTCCCTGCCTTGAGCAGGGGGTTGGACTGGATGACTTGCAAGATCCCTTACAACTCTGTTATTCTATTCTGTTATTAATTCAGGTATGAAAATTGGTCAAAAATCACTTTTTTCAGTTCCAAGTTCTGTCATTAAATGAACTATTGTAAGTCGAGAACTACCTGTAAAGCATTAACAGAGATATATTCTTAGCCAGAGGCTTTACAATTTATTCCTTTGGAAAGATTCTCCAAAGAAGCTGCTTATTTGCCCTGGTTAGAAATTTTGCTGGTTGCTTTGTTCATTAAGAAGAAAATTTGCATATAATTTATTGAATTGTTCATTAATCGGAATGTTCATGGAATGTTTTGTTTCTGTTTCAAGATTTGGTACTGCTTAAGGATATAGCTGAGTTTTTCTCCATGGAGGAGTGGGCCCTGCTGGATTGTGAGTAGAAAGCCCTACACCGAGAGGTCATGGTGGAGGACACAAGGAATATGGCTTCCTTAGGTAAGGGATTTTCTTTCCTCTGTCTTGAAAATGTGGTGGAAGTGAGCAGTTTCTCTGTTTCTAAGATGAAATGCTAGTCTGTTCATTGTGTACAGTTGAGAGAGTTAACTGCATTTTTACTTCTACGCTGTCTGTTAAGTGGGCTAAACCCTCCACATTGCAACCAGAAGGAGGAGAGAGGTCTTCCCCATATAATTTCTTATCTAGTCAGATTGTGATCCTGTTTCACTTCATAGATAGACTTAGGAGTTGCTTTCATTTTGCTACTGTCAGACATGCATCAGTCCGATCACTTACAAAACAAATACCCTCGATTCCATCTAATTGAAGCAATAGGTTTTTTACTAAAAGATGTTGGTTGCAGTAGGGTAGAACTAAATTTCCAGCGCTCAAAAGATACAAAAAGTTTCCCCTCTTCCCAGCTCTCCCCCCATGACCAGTCTGTCTTCAGCCAATAAGGATCCGCCTGGGTGTTTTGAGAATGCTGAGATGTTCGGGGGAATCCACCTTCTTTCTCAGGGTGCATGGCTTTGAGTGCTGGTACAAATTGTTTCAGAGTTTCTTTGTTCTTCATCAGCTGTTATTTCCCCCTCCCCTATTTCCCATCACCTATACATACAGGTCGATAGCACATTTGTCGTTCCCCACCCTCACCATGTCCCCTTCCAATTGCCTAACCTTTGATGGCAGGATGCCAGCAAGGCGTCAAGCCAAAGATAGCAAACATTCCAGCTGCTTATAATGGTGGGGCTTAAGAGGTCCAGTGGTACACAGGGTTTACCACAAGGATGTTACTTCTAGGGAAGTAGACTGTTTGATAGTTGGATTTTCCAGAGATGAGACTTTCCATTCTGATGGCTGCCCCAACCACCACTATTTTCATGGAAACCTTCCTTTGGCTCAGCTAGGGGAGACTGAAAACTCGTATTTTCAAGGGAAAACTTCCTCAAGCAGAGAAGGCAAAATTTAATGACATGAATCAGTATTTCCACATTCTCAGATATAAATTCAGTGAACCAGTTCATTCTCATCATCCAATTTTAAACAAAGCCAGCTTTCAAGTGTCCCCCCTGTATCCTTGGAACTGAACCTGAAGGAGCAGCAGAACTGATGGGAACCCACCCTTGTGAGAGGAATCACAAAAAGAGCTAAAAGAAAAAAAGTGATAGTGGCGGGACTTTTACTAATGTTCAAAAAAGAGATCCAACAATGATGCTTAATCCCTTTCACACCTCAGTTTGTTTCAACTTTCCTTTTTTTCCTTCTTTTCCATGTAGGTGATGGATTGAAGACAGTGGATGCTGGCCAAGAGATGGCAGCGACTTTTCTAACAGTCAATAAGGAAGTTGCCCAAAGAATGAGTGAAAAGGAAAGGCCTGAAGAAAAGGAGTTAAAGGAGGAGCTGGGGAAATACTCTAATTCCCAATATGGAGATATCAACATTTTCTTGCACAATGATGATCCCCAAGAAAAAGGAGCGTGTCCAGAATGCGGAAAAATACTCAGAGATGAATTGGGATTATGTAACTGTTATACAAGCCATCCCCTTACGTTCCATAAAAACATTCCCAAAACAGAAGATTCATACCGTGGCCTGGAATTTGGAGAAAACATCAGTCAGAAAAATCACTTGAATTCATATCAGATTGTCCATGAAGATAGGAAGCAGCATCAATGCATCACCTGTGGAAATAACTTCAGAACCAGTGCAGCTCTTATTTCCCACCAAAGCATTCACAGAGAGGAGAGGTTGTATCAATGCAGGGAGGATAGAACGAGGTTTCCTTGGAGCAAGGAATCAAATTCCAGGGAAAAAAGCCCCACTGGGAATAGTTCATGTAAATGCCTGGAATGTGGGAAGAGCTTCCGCTCTGCAACTCACCTCACTTTCCACAATAGAATCCATACAGGGGAAAAGCCATATCATTGCACAGTGTGTGGGAAGAGTTTCACCCAAAATGGCAATTTCAATTTACATAAGAGGGTCCACACCGGAGAGAAGCCATATAAATGCACAGAGTGTGGGAAATGTTTCAAAACCCCTGGTTCCCTTACTCAGCATAAAAGGATTCACACAGGGGAGAAACCCTATGAATGCTTGGAGTGTGGAAAAAGCTTTAGCAGAAACTGCACTCTAATCATACATAACAGGATACATAAAGGGGAGAAACCTTATCAATGCCTGCACTGTGGAAAGAGCTTCAGTCAAAAAGTTCATCTTAAGTCACATGAGAGGATCCACACGGGGGAAAAACCATTTCAATGTGTGGAATGCGGAAAGAGCTTCCATTCCTCTAGAAACCTTACTGCCCATCACAGAATCCACACAGGCGAGAAACCCTTTCAGTGTTTCCAGTGTGGAAAGCGCTTTGCCAGTTCTGGTGGCTTTCATGCCCACGAACGGACCCACACAGGGGAGAAACCATACAAATGCCTGGAGTGTGGAAAGAGCTTCCGTAAACCCAGCCACCTAACTTCTCATAGAAGTATCCACACTGGAGAGAAACCATATCAATGCACCGAGTGTGGGAAGCGCTTCAGTCAAACAAGTCACCTTAATATTCATAAAAGGATCCACACAGGGGAAAAGCCCTATAAGTGCACGGAATGTGACAAACGCTTCACTGACTCAGGGGCCCTTGTTCGCCACAAAAGGATGCACTCTGGAGAAAAACCATTTGAATGCAAGGAATGTGGAAGAAGCTTCAGTCAAAAAAGAACTTTTATAATACATTACAGAATTCACACTGGGGAGAAACCCTACAAATGCACTGCGTGTGAAAAGAGCTTCAGTGATCCTCAAGAACTTGCTTCCCATGAAAGGATCCACACTGGGGAAAAACCCTATAAATGTGTGGTGTGTGGAAAGGGCTGTAGGACCACCAGTGACCTTAGTTCCCATAAACGGACCCACACAGGTGAAAAGCCCTATCAGTGTGGTGAGTGTGGAAAGTGCTTTAGTCAAAACAGTTCCCTTAATAGCCATAGAAGAATGCACTCGGGAGAGAAACCATATAAATGTATGGAGTGTGGAAAGTGCTATACACATAGCAGTGCTCTTAATTACCATAGGAGGACACACACAGGTGAGAAATCACATAAATGAGTTGAATGTAAAAAAGTAATTAGTTAGAATCAGTCACGTATTATCTGTAGAAATATTCACCCACTGTTCTGACCTAGGCTCCCTTAAAAAGCAGGAAGCAGAGTCTTGTTTCTGGCAAAATCCCTTTTATTTACATGACTGTGAATTCTTTCATTCACAGTCAGCAAAGCCTGTCCAAACAATTTTTCAAAGGAATATTTATCAACACAGACCTAATCTCACTTGGCAAGCTACCATGTAATTAGTTTCAAAAAGCAGTACAAGGCAAAACTTGGCAGAGTCTCGAAACAAACGAATTTTTTCCTGCAAAAGCCCATTTTGTTCTCTCCTCTTTTGTTTCCTATGGGAGGAGCAAATCACTTCCAAAGTGTGGCTTTACTCCCAAGCCGACCCTGCTTTCTTAGTTGTTCTTGTCTTCTGGCAGGTCTGTGCATGCGCACACTGGGAACAGGCTCCAGCAGTTCCTCTGCCTCGCTGCTATCTAGCTCCCTCTCTGCCTCCAACCCAGAGCTCTCATCCGAGTTTACCCAGCCCCCAGGACTGGCCCAACCTTCTCACTGTCCAACTCTGCTGCCAGCTGTGCTGGCCACCGGCGGGCCACAACACCCACTGAAGAAACCATTAAATGTATCAAATGTGGAAAGAGCTTTATTTTAAATACTTCCCTTATTTTTCTTGCAAAAAGATTTGCTCATTGGAGAAACTAATTAAATGTCTCAAGGTTATAAAAGTGCTTCAGTGCCTCTTGTTTGCCTATTCCCATAATACTAAAGGAGCTTAATTCAGAAGAGTGAACTTATAAAATGAGCCACTTGGAGAAGTGGCCATATACGTATCTGTACTGTGGAAAGAGCTTCAAGTTACTACAAGAGGAAAGTCAAAATCCTGTTTGTGCAGCAAGTACAATATAGCTGAACGTAATGGAATGTAATTAAGCATATGCACCAAATATAAATATGCAGTGAGGAATTACAAATACCCAAGTTTTATTAAAACCTTACCAAATGGAAAGTAACAGTTTTTCTTAATATTTACCTGTGAGCTGGGTTGAGGATGCCACCTTACATTGTTGGGAACAGGCATCTGTGATGATTATGGATAGACAAGAAGTACAAACAGCTATAGACATAAGTATGAATGCATTTCAACATTTTAAGAATTGATATGGGGTGCCTTCTGTTGCACAGAATTCTGTTGCACAGAATAGTTAGGCTAGGAAGATCTATGATCTGTTAATGTCTGAATTAAGTTACTGTAATCTAATTCAAAGGTTCTCAAATTTTCTTGCTTTATGACACAGTATTTCCATAAACTGTGTAAGAGTGATAATGCATGATAATGAAACTTTGTTTACATTTAAATTATACTGCACTGCTTTTTTACAGTATGTCTAATAGTTACATTTTTATACATTGTTATTCCTTCAGAATAGTGAAGATAGTGGAATGGGTCAGCCCTTCATCTTGTACTGTAATATTCACCTTTTTTCCCTTGTTAGATCCTTCAATGATCTTCCTTTTCGGATCAAGACTAAGGATTTTCCTTTGCTTTTTGCTTGTTTGCTTGGCTAAGTGGAGCTTTTTCTACTTAATTTTTCACTCTGAAGAGATTGCCAGCCAAAATACAAGTTGGTTACAAAGTAATATCCTGTACAGAAAGAGGTGGTGGAGGAGAAAAAGTATGTATCTTAAGTGTTGAGGAGAGGCAGTACAGTACAGTACTGCAAGAATGTTTTTGACTGCTAAAATTTCCTCTGGACCAATGGTCACCACTATCAACAACTAGCAGAGTTTTCCCATCACTGGATGGAGTTGAGAAATATGGAATATTTAAAATTCATTTACTTACTATATTTTGTTATACACTCCATCTTCATTCTTAACTGGCACCTCACTCTGCCCCTCTTGGTCGTATTTTTTCCTTAGTGTATAGCATGTGAAAGACTTAATTTGATTGACAACTGGAGAGAGTGAACTGTGAAGGCCAGGCTCAAAATACAGTCCATTTATGAGGAAAAGCCAGAGTTCATAGGAAGGGATTACAACTAATACAGTTAGCAAGGTTACAGAGGCATAACAGTCACCATCTCGGATCAGCTCAGATCAGGGGCTGTTGGTCAAGAAAGGTGCTTGTTAGTACCTTCAGCAAAGAAGCTGGACGTGCCTCGAAGATGGAAGCCTCCTTCATCCCTATATGAGGCAATTTTTTCCTAGTGCCTGATGTCCTTGGCCAATATCTCATTTATTTATTTATTTATTTAAAATTCATACGCTTCCTTGAGAATTCAAATGGTATTGGGGCTTTTTTCCCTCTTCAGGACCACCATTTTGGTCTCCCACAGCTTCTCCTCATGTCCCGCAGTCGCTTTTATCATCCCAAATCAGGGGCTTAAAAAAGAAAAAAAAGTATTAGCATCTTCCAGCTGGGAAGCCCTCCCCTGGGAGAGGCGTTTGGGGCGGAATCCCTCTGTGCTACCAGGCTTTTAGTACAAGAGAGCGTCTTTCTCCCTCAGAGACGCGGGAACTCCTAGCCCCGCCCCTTCCAACGGCTCTTTCCCGAAGGTTCTCTTCTCAAGATGCCCCAAAGAGATGTGCCCTGAGGTGAGTCCGCCTGGGCAGCGAAGGAGAGGGCCGGGAGGGCCACCCGCTCCTCAGAAGGGCCTTTCTAGGAAGAAGCAGTCGCTCCCTTTAACCCTTGGAGCTGCTGGAGAGATCGAGGAAGCCGGTGCCTTGGATGTCTGTCGTCTGCGAGTCTGTTCGGCCCCAATGGGGCTCGAGGGGCGGAGTTTGGTTCCTCCTCCTGCGGCCTCAAATATATGTTAATCTGCCAATGAATAATGTATCCAGAGACTATGAAGTCTGATTTTTGACCTGGACAGCCACTTGTCTGAAATGGGATAGGCCAGGGTCTCCTGCCAGGGCAGGGGACCTGACTAGAAGACCTCCAGGATCCCTTCCAGCTCTATTCTGTTTGCAACTCTGCAACTCTGCCCTCTCCAATACTGTCAGAGGGGGGAAAATGGTGTCAGCTCCCTTGCTTAGCAGTACACACAGAGAGACCAATCACACTTGGCCATAAAGAATCCTATTCTATTCTATAAACTCTAATCCCTATTTATGCACAGAAGCTGGTTGATGGCTCTGTGCCAATTATTCTATCTGACCTACCCCACAGGGCTGATATAAAACAACAACAACAAAAGGGATTACTTTGTTTCCACAAAATAAAGGTGGGATATAAATTGTTTTTAAAAATAGACACCATCTGTAAGCTTGAAAACCCCTTGTCTGATTAATGATCAAAATATATTGTGGTAGGAATGAAGTTCATCTCCTGGTGAATAAACAGAAATAGCTACATAGATATGCATTGATGGTACAGTGGTTTAATGCACCCTGTTATTAACACAGCTGCCTGCAATTTCTGCTGGTTCGAATCTCTCCAAGGCTCAAGGTTGACTCAGCCTTCCATCCTTTCTAAGGTAGGTGAAATGAGGACCCAGTTTGTGGGGGCAATAAGCTGACTTTGTATAAAATATACAAAAAGAATGAAGGCTATTTCTTAACGTATTGTAAGCCGCCCTGAGTCTCCGGAGAAGGGCGGCATATAAATCAAATTTAAAAAAAAAATTGTCCCAAATGTACTTTTTCTAGAGGCAACTGGACTTTCTGGTTTTCCTTTGAAGATGTTTTCCCTTCTCATCCAAGAAGCATCTTCAAAGAAAAACCCAGAAAGTCCAGTTGCCTCTTGAAAAAGCACCTTTGGGACAACCATGACCTGATGACTGAGAATCTCCATAGACATATTGTTACTGTAGCTCTTCATTCCACTTTCAATATTTTATTTTTGCAGTATCTCTCAAGAGACTTCCCCCCTTCTCCATATTCTGCTAGGGCCCTGGGGTATTAGTAAAGCTAGCCAAGGGAAAGCTCTAGTCTCCTGGTGATTACAAGCAAATCTAAGCATAGCTTTCTATGGACAGGATATGAAATTGGATGTCCCAGTTCTGCTTGGATTTCCTGGTGGTGTCTTATCTATGCAGGATCCAATGCGAAATTCACAGCAGGGGGAGCCGATGCTGCCTTTTACTGCAATGGAGGGGAAGATAGCTATTGTCAAGCACAACAGACCTGCAGAAAAATTCCGTAGGCGGGGATAACTTCTGTTATTCAAACAAGGGACTGCCACAGCAAAGGAAAGCAAGTTTTTTTTTAAAAAAAAAAAAACCTGTTTCTTTGCAAAAAGAGGTTTCCGCTGGGAAAGTGACTATAGTCTCAACTGTGGCGTGGGAAGATGGGAACAATGTCCAAACTTTACGCCCTCAAACTCCTAAACCCTAATTGCTCTCTGACGATCACCTCGGGAGTCCGCTCCCCTTTGCTTCCCAAGATTAAGATAGGATCCGCCCGGGGGCACCCTCTTGCCAAGAGCTTTCGGTCGGTGGGAGAGACTCTGTCTATAGCAGTGTTTCTCAACCTTGGAAGCTTAAAGATGGGTGGACTTCAACTCCCAGAATCCCCCAGCCAGCAGCGCTGGCTGGGGGATTCTGGGAGTTGAAGTCCACCCATCTTCAAGCTACCAAGGTTGAGAAGCACTGGTCTATAGGATCTCGGAGAACCTGGAGGATTAGGGAAGAGAGAGGGGACTCTATAGGGAGAAACAATCTCTGTTTGCACTTTAAATCGCCCTAGGTGGGCCCTTCCGTAAAGGTGCAGTTTACGGGCTGTGCTGGGAAGGCAGCGGCGCTGGAGGAGCTGCGAGGTAGGCGTTGCCCGGAAATTGCCCTGCCGCCTCTCAGGGAGCGGAATCCGGGCGAGGGGCAGGGCCTGCTGGCAAGGGGGTAACTAGCTTCCACTTTCGTTTCCCTTCGGCTAGTTCTGGGTGAGAGGGGAAAATTCTTGACTTTTAGATTCTCTTTTTTGAATCTCCCATAAGATTGTTCCTGCAGTCAACACTTGCTCCTGGAATAGTTTGCCTCTCGGAGTTGCGGCTACCCCAATCACTGGAGATTCTCTAAAATAAACTGGACAGCCATTTAACTGGGTTGGTCCCATTGGACACCAGGGAGATAATGTGGGGGAAGGGCTTGGGAGAGTGGGCAGTCTTCACCTGCAAACCTCAGATCTGGCCTTCTCCTATCTCCACTTCCAATGCAGTTGAAGGGTCCTTCCTCCTAAATGACCAGGTAGGAGAGAAAGGGGCCTTCTGTTGCCCTTTAATCCTCAGGATTGAATTTGCCCTAGTTTCTTTCTTTCATGAATTCCTTTTCATTTGTTACTTGCTTGTTTTATATCATCACTGGGAAAAGTATTGTGCCAGTATAGTGCATTTAAAAAGGATATTACAGATTAACAGAGTTGGAAGGGATCTTGTAGGTCTAGTCCAACCTCCCCAAGCAGGAGACCCTACACCATTTCCAACAAATGGCAGTCCAGTCTCTTCTTGAAAGCCTCCAGTGATGAAGCTCCACAACCTCCCAAGGCAACTTCTGTTCCATTGGTTGATTGTTCTCACTGTCAGAAAATTCCTCCTTGTTTCTAGGTTGAATCTCTCCTTGGTCAGTTTCCATCCATTATGCCTTGTCTGGCCCTCAGGTGCCTTGGAAAATAGCCTGACCCTTCCTCTCTCGGGCAACCCCTCAAATATTGGAAGACTGCCATCATGTCTTCCCTAGTCCTTCTCTTCACTTCACCTTCTCTTCTGCAGTGTAGGTTCAAGAATATTGTTAGGATGTTTGATAGCAGGCAAGTCTTTTGCTGTTTTATCTGAAATAGTATGGGGTTTCCTACCTAAGCAGGGGGTTGGACTAAAAGACCTCCAAAGTCCCTTCCAACTCTCGCATTATTATTATTTTTTTAAATCAAATTTTAAATTTGATTTATATGCCACCCTTCTCCGGAGACTCAAGGCGGCTTACAAGCAATGGGTTAAGCATTATGGGTTTGCACAGATCTTATATCAACTAGATATGAAGCATAACACCATGTTTTGAACACAACTTGATAAGTGCAGAGAAGAATCACAGAGCTAAAAGAAAAAAGATCGTGGTGAGAGTTTTAGTAATGTTCAAATAAGGAATGCAACAATGATGCTTAATCCCTTTCACACCTCAGTTTTTGTCAACTTTCCTTTTTTCTTTTTTTCCCCATGTAGGTGATGGATTGAAGATAGTGGATGCTGGCCAAGAGATGGCAGCGACTTTTCTAACAGTCAATAAGGAAGTTGCCCAAAGAATGAGTGAAAAGGAAAGGCCTGAAGAAAAGGAGTTAAAGGAGGAGCTGGGGAAATACTCTAATTCCCAATATGCAGATATCAGTGTTTTCTTGCACAATGATGATCCCCAAGAAAAAGGAGCGTGTCCAGGATGCGGAAAAATACTCAGAGGTGAATTGGGATTATGTGACTGTTATACAAGCCATCCCCTTACGTTCCATAAAAACATTCCCAAAACAGAGGATCCATTCCAAGGCCTGGAATTTGGAGAAAACATCAGTCAGAAAAATCACCTGAATTCATATCAGAATGTCCACGAAGACAGGAAGCAGCATCAATGCATCACCTGCAGAAAGAGCTTCAAAACCAGCGCAGCCCTTACCTCCCACCAAAGCATCCACAGAGAGGAGAGGTTGTATCAATGCAGGGAGGGTAGAACGAGGTTTCCTTGGAACAAGGAACCAAATTCCAGGAAAAAAAGCCCCACTGGGAATTATTCATGTAAATGCCTGGAATGTGGGAAGAGCTTCCGCTCTGCAACTCACCTTACTTTCCACAATAGAATCCATACAGGAGAAAAGCCATATTATTGCACAGTGTGTGGGAAGAGTTTCACCCAAAATGGCAATTTCAATGTACATAAGAGGATTCACACTGGAGAGAAGCCATATCATTGCACAGAGTGTGGGAAATGCTTCAGGACCTCCAGTGAGCTTAATTCCCATAAGACAATTCACACAAAGGAGAAACCCTATGAATGCTTGGAGTGTGGAAAACGCTTCAGCAGAAGTGGTGCTCTAACCTTACATAATAGGATGCATAAGGGGGAGAAACCTTATAAATGCCTGCACTGTGGAAACAGCTTCAGTCAAAAAGGTCATCTTAAGTCACATGAGAGGATCCACACGGGGGAAAAACCATTTCAATGCATGGAGTGTGGAAAAAGCTTCCGTTTATCTGGTAATCTTACCGCCCATCACAGAATCCACACGGGAGAGAAGCCCTTTCAGTGCCTGCAGTGTGGAAAGTGCTTTGCCACTTCTGGTTCCTTTCAAACCCATGAACTGACCCACACGGGAAAGAAACCGTACAAATGCCTGGAGTGTGGAAAGTGCTTCTGTAAACCCAGCCACCTAACTTCCCATACAAGAATCCACACTGGAGAGAAACCGTATCAATGCACCGAGTGTGAAAAGCACTTCAATCAAACAAGTAACCTTAATAGCCATAAAAGGATCCACACAGGTGAAAAGCCCTATAAGTGCACTGAATGTGACAAATGCTTCACTGACTCAGGGGCCCTTGTTCGCCACAAAAGGATGCACTCTGGAGAAAAACCATTTGAATGCAAGGAATGTGGAAGAAGCTTCAGTCAAAAAAAAAAATTTGTAATACATTACAGAATTCACACTGGGGAGAAACCCTACAAATGCACTGCGTGTGAAAAGAGCTTCAGTGATCCTCAAGAACTTGCTTCCCATGAAAGGATCCACACTTGGGAAAAACCTTATAAATGTGTGATATGTGGAAAGGGCTTTAGGACCTTCAGTGACCTTAGTTCCCATAAACGGACCCACACAGGTGAAAAGCCCTATCAGTGTGGTGAGTGTGGAAAGTGCTTTAGTCAAAACAGTTCCCTTAATAGCCATAGAAGAATGCACTCGGGAAACACTATAAATGTATGGAGTGTGGAAAGTGCTATACACATAGCAGTGCTCTTAATTACCATAGGAGGACACACACAGGTGAGAAGCCATATAAATGAGTTGAATGTAAAAAAGCAATTACTTGGAATCAGTAATGTAACATCCATAGAAATATTCAGCCACTGAAGGAGCCTGGCAGGCCTGAAGGCTGAAAGGTAAAAGTGGGCTTCCATTAAATGTATCAAACCTGAAGAGAGCTGCATTTAAAATATTTCCCTTATTTTTCTTGCAATAGGATTTGCTCAGTGGAGAAAGTAGGTAAATGTTTCAAGGTTATAAAAGTGTTTTGGTGCCTCTTTTTTTGCTTATCCCCATAAATTGATTTACCTGGAAGAAAATAAATACACTGAATATGGAAATTATTTCTGAATTAGCAGAAACCTTACTTTCCATAAAAAGACAATGTAAATGAAGGGAGCCTTAATGGAGTTTTAGGGTGAAAGGTATCCTTCTCATCAGAGGATCCATTTAGAGGGAAATCATATACATGCATGACATGCTGGAAACTTCAGAACCGAAGCAACTATAATTCCTATGGGAAAATACATATTGGGGAGGAACCATGTGTCACGAGTGCAGAAGTGTATGAGTGCACAATCATTCATCTTAAACCCCATAGGAGGACGAAATTTTATAAATTCATGGAAGTGTGAAAAGTGCCT